>FR990085.1:6615604-9015604 GCA_905404285.2 Erannis defoliaria | reverse complement strand
GGCGATGTCATTTCACTGGAGGAGCTCCATGAAGCGTTCGAGAATCGGATGATCCTGCAGAAGACACCATCAGCAAAGGATCCATCAGATAACCTCCTTTCATTTATTTTATTTTCCCAATTTTTCTCGTTGCCGTCATCCATTGGACTATCGCCATCAGCGTTTTAATATTAATATTGTATTAGGACTTATCAAAATAGTAAACGCATTGTAACCTCAAATAATCTTTTGTTCTTTTTCCTCCCATATAACTTTAGCACAAGATGGATAGGTAAATTATAAATCATCAATTTCATTTTCAACAAGAGGCCCCCTGTACTCCAGAGGTCTGATGTTTCGTGACTGATACGTATCCAGGAACCCTAACTTTTTGTTTTATTTTTTTGTTATTTGTTTTGTCTTTCTTTGTCAAATCACAATTTTCTTATGACAAATGGCGCCCGAACAATTATTTACTTAGAATTTAACTTAAAAACAAACCAATTTTATCTTGTGCAAAGGTGTATGTTGGAATTTATAAACAAAAGATTACAATTTAATCTACTGTAGAAGTAGGTATTTTCACAATTGTGTTATTGAATTTGTGTAACAATTTTTCTTGTAAAGATGTATAGTACACCGTCTGTTGACCGTAAGTTAACAGCGGAGCAAACGTCAGATTCACCTCAACCAGAACTCCAAAATTCACAGAGCTTAATAGATATACCTGTTTCAGATTCAGAAGAAATGAATTATGTCAATACCGATGTGAGGATGGCTCAAGGAACAATCCAGTCGCCATTATGCAAAAATATCCACACAAATCCTAGCACTAGTGTTATAGATCCAGCCACAGACGGTGACAAGTATATTCCATTTATGAAACAAAGGCACTCGACACAAAACAGTCATGTACCAATCACCCAGGTAACATATGCAATTAATAACAGTTACAACTCCAATTTGAAGTCCTGGGGACTGAAGTATAGTGGTGATACGTGTGTTGTTGAATTTTTGAATCGAGTGAACGAAATTAAGTTAGCAAGAGATGTGTGTGAAAGTGTACTGTTGAGAGGTTTTTCAGAGTTGTTAGAAGGCACTGCTCTGAAATTTTACAGATCAGTTCGCCATTCGTTACCCACTCTCTTCTCAAACTTTTTATTAAAGTATTTTGTTTACTACCCATAGTAGACGCTAACAGAAGTCAATATATACTTTTATTGCAAAATTCAGATCAATAGTTTTTGAAATATAAACAAAAACAATATTTATTTATTCAAAGCAATGCAGTATGTAAACACACATATGGCGGCGCTTATAACTTTTTCAAAATTGTAGTTACAGACAATTATTTTTGATTTATCGTACCTACGCATATCTAGCTACCTATAGATACACAATTTTGGCTATCGGTTCAGTATTATTCAAATTAAAATGAAAACCGTATGTTCACAACCAAAATTCTCAAAAGTAAAAAAGAAACACATAAGTTTTAAGTTTGCGTTTTTACCCACATTATTATTTCTACGGATACTTTAGGATACTGTAAATCCATAACAAATACTGATAAAATCATAAAATCAATAATTATTTCTTTACAAACAAGTTTAGAATTTAAACATTGCAATTTTCCTTGTAAACCAACAAGTTCATGTAGGTAAAATGACATACTATATGGTCTATACTCAGACTAAGTATGACTTCTATTCAGACATTGAACTACTTAAGCGTTATTTATACAAGAATTTACTTATTTTGATTTCCAATTTGTATAGAAAAGACGATTCTTTTTCTGTCTCAAAGACAAGTTTCAAGTATTAACAAAGTGTTGACCTACATTCAGGGAAAGACTTAAATACTTACTTTGAATTAACTTAATAACAGTATTCAAAGCTATTGTTTTGTTTTGGACAAGTATCCATTGCTATATAAAGCAAAAGCAGTATATTTAATACCATTTTTTTTGTGTTTTGAGACTTGGTAATTTTTGTTAAAACCAAGTCTGTGAAGCAATTTTTTAAGGTTAATACCATTTTTTTGTGTTTTGAGACTTGGTAATTTTTGTTAAAACCAAGTCTGTGATGCAATAATTTTAAGGTTAAGTATGAGTAATTATTTTTACATTACCAACTATAAACCAAACGTTCAATAATGCATATTTTCGTGTGCTTATTAGTTCTTAGCCTACATATTGGGCAATTTTCTGGAGGATCCTATTTAAAGGCAACCTACCATTAACTATAGCTTATTAGCTAATTATTTGGGAACGATTTAGTTCTAGTCTTTTTGTTACATGCTAACATACATACCGGATTTGACTAACGACAAGTTTATACCTAGTATGACTTAAAATGTTTTCTTATGGCTGAGTTAAAACACTCGGACATGCTAGCAATATTTAGTAGATCTACATACATACATACATACCAAACTTACCTTTTTGTCTTGTAGATACCAAAGGTTGTCTGTGAACCTTCTAAGATTAACAATTAGTCTTTAATTATAGTTAGCAGCATCTAGTGCACGGATTCACTGCGTAGATTTAATTTAGGTTTAAATAATTAAGATTTACCTGTACTTAATTAAAGCTTATACTTAGTTTATCTAATGTTTACAACGATAGATATTTACTTTAAACATTAGAAGTTTTCACTTCATACTATTAGACAATAGTGAGACTTTATTCTCATAGAATTAGGTCATTACTAGAAAACCCAAACTGTAGGGTATAGATTATTATAAGAATTACAAACATACTAACACATATTTACTTACCGTTTAAAACCATTTAGATATCATTGTTTTTCAGATAAGTTTTGTCCGCACCTACATAAGAGTGAATGGATATTTATATTAACAGTTACCTTTTAAGCTACTTGCTATATACTACTTTTGTTTTATTACACAATGTGTTATTTCTATAGGTATATCCTATACCATCATGTTATGTATGGAGTCATGAGGATTATGAAAAGTGAAGCAAGTATGTCAGAATAGCTCAATTTAACTATGAGATGCAAGGAGATTTATGAAGTTCGATGTAAGTTTAAAGGTGTGAGTGGTGATTTTGTAAGAACTAGGCAGTGTGAATATTATTTGAATTCCTTATAGGTACCTATGTATGAAAGAATGTGAGTGATTTATTTTATGAAAGTGGAATAACAGTTTATTTTGCTAGATGGAATGTAAGAAGCTTGCTGAAGTATCAACCTCACTATATTTCAGGATTCCAACCTATAACAAAAAGTTTCTTTTCATGCCTACCCCGTCTGTTCAGACAGTAAACTGTCTTTTGTTTCAAAAGGGGGATATTGTCATATAATCTTTAAATTATATTATTACTTTATTTTATTAGCTCCCATTTTGCAAATTGGCGCACAGGATGGCTTGTGCTTTGCTCCATAAAATATATCAGAAACCAACATAAAATGTTGGTGTGAAATTAATTATCAAAATTGTATTTAAATAACAAATTAGGATTTTTTAAGCATTTATTTTGGAATTGTAAACTAGTAATAAAATTAGTTTCAAATTTAGAATCTATCGGATAGCTTTATACAAAATATTTGGTTATCTGTTGGAAGCCGTATTACGACATGACGTCATATACGCTGACTCGCTCGCACTCGAAGAATTCTTCCATAAGCGAGAAAGAGAAGCTAGATCGAGGAGACCATTTTGAAAAATAGACATTCACGTCGGAGCCGCCGTTGCGCGTGTTACGGGGTGAATCACCTTTTGGATTTTTTTACATCTTTTTGAGAAGAGAATGACCTGAGGGAGCCAACGCCGATCCCGAAGGGGACACCAGGTCCATATTTCCGTCTGAGATGACGTAAAACTCCAACTTTCAAGAATTATTTTGTGACGCGCCATGCGGTCACCAAACTAAGGAACTCGAGCGAAATTCTCATTTGAAGCTTTGAAGACAAGGCGATGTCATTTCACTGGAGGAGCTCCATGAAGCGTTCGAGAATCGGATGATCCTGCAGAAGACACCATCAGCAAAGGATCCATCAGATAACCTCCTTTCATTTATTTTATTTTCCCAATTTTTCTCGTTGCCGTCATCCATTGGACTATCGCCATCAGCGTTTTAATATTAATATTGTATTAGGACTTATCAAAATAGTAAACGCATTGTAACCTCAAATAATCTTTTGTTCTTTTTCCTCCCATATAACTTTAGCACAAGATGGATAGGTAAATTATAAATCATCAATTTCATTTTCAACAAGAGGCCCCCTGTACTCCAGAGGTCTGATGTTTCGTGACTGATACGTATCCAGGAACCCTAACTTTTTGTTTTATTTTTTTGTTATTTGTTTTGTCTTTCTTTGTCAAATCACAATTTTCTTATGACACTCTTTATTTCTTCTTCCACAGTCTATTACTATAATTATAACGACTTACTCCTACTGCACCGCAGAAAAGACTCCCAGCGCTACTCGCTCCAACTACCTCCTCCTTTATATCCCTACCCCTATCTTAAAGCGCCAACGTACCATTCGTACCGGATCTTTAAACAACCAATAAGCGCACACCGACAGTATTTTACAAATCAACTGACCGATTTATAATGGCCACTAATAACTTATATAATTTGACATTCTATATTCATTCTAAATTTTTTTTATTTTTTTTTATTTCTTTTTCATTTTTATTTTTTTTTGATAATTTTTCTTCCTGTTTAAGCTTTAAAAACATATTCTATATACACATATTAAATAATTTTAAATATTGTTATACAATTTTATTTCATTTATAAACTAATTAAAAATCACGCACAAATTGTTATTACATTTTGGCTACAACGTCATTCTAGAATCAAATGAATTACTTTAACTGCTTGTTAATGAATTATTTACTAAACAGTATGTATAACTATAAAATAACACTATCAACTATACATTTTTATATAATTATTGGGTCAAATCACAACACTAGAGTCCCAACCCACAGCTTTTTTTTGTCTTTGCAAGCTGCAATGCTGGCACCTTGCGTATGCAGTAATCAATCGGTCGTTTACCTACATCGTTCTGGCGCATGGCAATGTGCTACAAAAAGAACATTTGCCTGGCCTCAACTCTACTGCATTTTTGCAACACTTGGTTCTAAGCACTGTTTAGGTACCTAATGGCAATTTTGGAACAGAAAGTATCTGTTACTTACAGTTAGATCCTGCTTACATCTATCTGCTTTCTGCTATACTAGTCTAAGGGGTCAAAGTGATTTACAATCGCGTATGTCTTATTTTTTTTTTATTACTACCTACTTACTGATCTATGTTTCTTTAATCATCATTAATCATTAGGATCTCATTTCGAAGTGAGTTTTTTTAATTGATCTGCTTGCTATAAATTACGACGTCCTAAGGAAAATATATTATTAGAAACTAAGTTTGTATTCCGAAAGGTATTTTGGTGTGACTTGGTAGGCGTCCCATCCATCGAGTCGTCTAGAAAAAAAACTGTATTCAAGCGATACGTTAGGTATTAATTATTGGGTGCTCCACCTACGTTCTCCACCTGGGTGAGGCATCGAGTAATTACACGTCCTCATGATTATTTCAATTGTACAGGGATAGTTCTAATCAGTTAGCATCCTTATAAGGGCATACATATTCTGTACATCAAAACAAACAACTTTTACTATAGCGCCAACATTGAAATCGCAAAAAAAAACAGCTGTTCCATACATTTTGCCCAAGGTCGATTAACTTTTTGTATCGAACAGTTGATATTATTTTCGCGATTTCAATGTTGGCCCCATAGAAAAAGTTTTTGTTTTGATGTAGGTACAGAATTAAAAAAAAAGCCCCTAAAGGATGCTAACTGACTAGAACTAACCCTGTATATCACTTTAAGCAGACACTTCACACTACTTAGCTAAAATTTTATTAACAGTTACCTAGTTCATTTTGATAATAATCTTAGTAGTTTACTGAAAAACTTAATATACTGTTTTTTTTATAAAATTATTAATGATTTGTTTTTTTTTTTACTGTAGTCTAGCCTAGTTAAACTCTATTCGCACAACCGTAGCCCTGTATACTTCCGGTTCCGGTTAGTTTCCGATCACATCCGGTGACATTTCAAACATACTGTGCATTCAGCATACACTCCTTGAGAAAGGCAAATGTGATCGCAACTATAGTCGGACATTCTTATTATAGGTTGCTGATCAATCCAATTAGCTGCATGGTAGAGGATGTAAGTATAGTACTTAACTGCGTCTACGTTTCAGGTGCGTACGGCGACCTAGACTGGCTGTGTGGAGGAGTGCTGTTCTCGGACCGGCTCGTCATCACGGCAGCCCACTGCGTCCAGAAAGACGACTTGTACAATCTGTTAGTAAAGACGCGTCTACGCCGCATACTTGCCATACACACACACATACGCACACACAAACATAAACAAAAACATCCCTGAAAGGAAATGTATATCATAGTCCTCAGACAGAGCTTTACAGAGGTAAGCGCAATCCATCTTCGAATACATCGCCTGCCACAAGACGGCCTGAGGCCCGCGTAGATGCCTCTCTGCTAGATCCACAGAAAAGCGAAATCCCTACGTCTTAGCTGTCTCTGCTAGCTAGGCAACATGAAATAATGAGTGGGTCCCATCCACCCCGGTGCCCTTGCCCCGGTACCGGTGCAGATGGGAAAAAGTGAGCGCAACACGGCATCTTGTAAATAAATCAGATAAAGCCGATAGTATTTCTTCAAAATCATATGAGCGACTGGCAAACGGAATTCGGCTCGATAAATTGTTTCTGTGTGTCAACACGTGTACCCGGCTATCGCGACTCTCGCCTTTTCCAGTTTATTCATGTCTCTCTTCAGTGGCTAGAACCCTCTACAAGTATCGGGGGCTCCACCAAGCGTCACATCGTTCAGTTGACCCAGGAAGGATTTTTATTCTTATTCTTATTCAATGTGGGGGCGATAAGTCCTGCACTGACGATCCGCTTGGGCTGTATTGTGTATTTCCCCCGCCAGCGTCTTACCGAGCCAACCCAGCTCCTTGAAATAACGGAGCGAGGCTCTGGGCCGCTGGCATAGTAACTCCAGTGGGTCATGTACACTTCCATCTAACCCACTGGGTCATGTACACTTCCATCTAACCCACTGGGTCATGTACACTTCCATCTAACCCACCCAGGACGGATATATAATTAATCCAATGGCTGACTGCGTATTTATTTTTATTTTATGGTATTGACTGACGAGACGAGCAAGACGTTCGCCTGGTGGTAAAAGTTACGCCTGCCCATAACAGTAGCATTGCCAGAATTGTGAACTGGCGAACAAAATCCTGCGCCGCACTGCACTGCGCTCGTCACCCTGTCATATACATGACTGATATTAGATTTGAAATCTCTTTGTGCTCAGTAATTTATCTGGTAACATCGCCCTTCAAACCGAAACAGTAATGCTTGTACACCACAGCTTGACAATTGAATATACCTGGCAAAGGTGGAGAGTACTTCCCCACCTCTGCCTCAATTTGAATTGCCTGCTCGCCAAGATGACTAGATTCCTATTAGAGATTAGAGAGAGATTATTATATGACATTAGAGTCCTACCACAAAATGCGTAATGTATAGTAGTTAATACCACTGAAAAGAGTGGTGAATAGAACGGAAATGTGACAGGCTGCGCTAGCTCGTTAGCTAGCTAGCTATAAGTGTAAATGCGCTTAATGACAATTCTCCAACATACATGTTTTTAAACTGAGAATACTCAAAAAGGCAATTTAAATAGACGCGTAGCAAACCAAACCACATTGCATCATAATTAGATAAAATTTAATCTGTTGCAAAATGGCATTTCGAGCGTTTTACTGCAAATGCGCGACCCAATGATTGGCATTTTTTTCGTCGTAGTGACTATACAATTTTGTGTGAAACTGGCGAATGCAGTTTTCCATACAATTGCTTTACAACATTGTTTTGACAGCCGTTCTACCTGAGAAGTAAGGCTTTTCTGTGGTTAATACTAATTAGTACAACAATATACAGGACGCACGTCCGTCTAGGTGAGTTCAATGTGAACAAAGACCCCGACTGCCAGCTGAGTGTGTGTGCGCCGCCGGTGCAGGACCTCCACGTGAAGACAGTCGTCAGTCATGAGAAGTTCAACATCCCCATGTTCCAAAACGACATCGCTATCGTAGAACTGGCCGAGCCAGCTGCCTTGAATGGTAAATTATTATCTAATAATATAGAATGTGCATCCATACTCGAAATTCCAGACAATGCCCTCAGTGTTTGCATGTTGAAGTGGCAATGGGCAGACCGCACGTCTCTCTAAGAACTGATAACCGATGGGGAAGGAAGGTTCTCGAGTGGCGACCACGAACCGGAAGACGCAGCGTAGGAAGGCCTCCCAACTCACACCTCACAATTTCGTCAATCTAAACTGGTGGATGTAAATGGCAGGTTGTCGTACAGTGTGGTGGTCTAAGGGGGAGGCATTTGTTCAGCAGTAGACGTACTCTTGCTGATGATGGATATAGAATGTTAAGCGTATCGGTATTATTAAGCCGAAAGGAAATCATTGTATTGTACGCAACATAGTCAACAACTTTTTTTAAAAAAACTGTAAAAGTTGTGAGAAGACACGATTACCCCTTGAAAACTCTCAGTTTCAACCGCTACGCTGGCCCACTGCTGCGCACGGAGAGGCTACGTACGTGTGTCTAGCTTCGCTTTGCTAGAAAATGTATGTGATAACGTCCATTGCAACCCACACGAACACGCTTCGCACGAATACGAGATTAATGACGTCATAATTTTTTTTAATGCTGTTGAATGACAAGACGAGCTAGAATAGGCTAGATGACTGGTTTTTTTTAATTGTCCTATTAAAATTTGTCCCATAAATATAGCTGATTAATGAAAAGAAAATGAAAATCTGATTAAAAATAAGCAACTTATAAGCATTTTAATATCATGCAGACAGAGAGGCGAAACAGCAAATCGTGACGTCACTTCTCTATACGCCATATAAATTCTATTCTAACAAGTAAGGCGTGACGTCATTTTTTGTTTTGTGGGAAAGGGACAGAGTTGTATCTAACAAAAACTTTAAACCCAGAACAACATAATATCAGAACATTATTAACCGATTTAAATTATTTTTTCAATAAACATAATATTTTTACTCAAAGCTATTGGTTTCAACGATATAAACATCAGTCATCTACCCTATTTCGCGTGGTAGTAAACGTCACGCCTGCCCATAATAGTTTAGCAGTGCTGGAATTGACCTTGCGAACAAAACCCTGCGCCGGACTGCACTGCGCTGAGATGTGAAATCTCTTTATGCCCAGTAATTTCTCTGGTAACAATTCCCTTCAAACCGAAACACAGTATGCACACTACTGCTTGGCAGTTGAATAACTGTCAATGGTTTGGTACTTCCCCAGGTGGACTCTTCAATAGAGCCCTAACACTACACGCGTGGCTTGCTCGAATATGGCAGCCCACGCAGCTCAACGCTGTCAACGCTATGCACGCGGTACACGGAAGCGTGCGCAGCTTCAATGCGGGAAGTGGGACGGGCGTAGGGATGAACACTTGCGCTACATTTGTAATTTCGTGGGTTAATATTTATGTATAACCACAATTATAGTAGTAATTATTGTAGTAGTAGTAGTGTGTTTGTAGTTGTGTTGTTGTAGTTAATTGTAGTGTGTAATATTGTAGTTGTTATTATTTATTTTGTTATTATTAATGTATTATTCGTTGTAATTATGTATTTGTTGTGCATTTTGTGTGTGTGTGTGCTGCAGTGGACACGTAGAACCACATTGTCAAACAAACGAACCCACGCAGCCAAAATGCGCCGCGTAGCCGTGCACAGCGTCCGCCGCAGTGGGCCAGCGGCTTTACTCGCGGTTGTCTGAAAACTGGAACAGTTTTGGTATATCGAGAGGTTCTAGGGCAGTACCTATCATAAAGAGTCTTACTTTTTCAGCTTAATCTGCAACTTTTTTTCCAGATTATGTCACGCCAATTTGTTTGCCACGAAACAAAGAACAGCTAAGTCCGTTGGTGAAGGACGATATGGTGGTGGTCGCGGGTTGGGGCAAAACCAACATGACAACAGAAGAAAAGGCAGATAATTTACAATATATCTATGTAAGTCCCGCTCATTTAACAATTTTCACGGCTGAATAGGTATGCAGTGTTACTTCTAATCAGTTAGCATCCTTTTAATAGCATATTCTGTACATCAAAACAAACAACTTTTACTATGGGGTCAACATTGAAATCGCGTAAAAATTATCAGCGGTTCCAAACAAAAAGTTAATCGGCCTTGGGCAAAATGGATGGAACAGTTGTTTTTTTTTTCGCGATTTTAATGTTGGCCCTATAGTAAAAGTAGTTTCTTTTGATGTACAGAATATGCCCTTAAAAGGATGCTAACTGATTTGAACTAACCCTGTATATGCACAGAATAAAGAATAGTACTACGAAGTATACGTAAGTTTAGGTCTTTCTCTTCTTTGCATCTTTTTCGGTCCTGTGCCACTATCGACTCGTATTCATTTTACATTGTAGAGTTAGGAGACAATTGAAGAATCCGCCTGGGGAAGAACCACAAAAAGCGAGCAATAATTACTGTTTCTAAATGATAAATTATTGGATAAGTATATTATGTTCCTGAAAATACCCATAATAATAATCCAAATCCAAAATAAATCCCCATAATAAACTTTTTCTTTATTCACAGTTACCAGTACTGGATCCTAAGAACTGTTCTGTGTTCAACAGCCGCTTCGCATGGAATGATGGCGTGATTTGTGTCGGCGGGGAAAAAAACAAGGACGCGTGTGCCGGCGACTCGGGAGGACCACTCACTAAGGTAAATCCACTACTATTAAGAGGGAACACTGTCTGCGATTCTCCATATAAATGTATTCCCCTATTTTATTCCTGGATAATGCCTTTTGAGCAATCATATTATTAAAATGGTCTCTATTGCAGAACATCTAGGTATTTAGGAAATCGTCATATTCTCAAAATGACTGGATACTCAGACACAAATTCAACACACACATTACATCGGGAGGGAAACGGACTCAGCATTATAATAAGTACATGTATACAGCGACTATGATAAGATGAATGCACGGGAAATAAGCGCACGGATTTTGAGAACTATATGTTGAGCGCCGGCTCTCCTCTCGCTTCAGTCATACTCTCTCTGCCTTTGCGACATGCGAGCCGTACGATACGACAATACAAACTTCTAATACATGTACATGCGTTCTCTTTTTGTCATGCAGTAATTAGATTCGCTATCTCATTTTTCCGGCAAATGTAATATGCATACTTTTAGCTAGGTATGCTTGATTGTGTTGTCTTGTTAATTTTGATCGTTTTGCAAGCGCTGGGCCCGTCCATTCCATTATCACCATCGCTGCATGTATATACTTGTGCACTAAATTTCACCGAGGGTTTTACGTCATTCTTCATACCTACTTTTATGCTATCTATATCTTTTTTATATCTTCTCGTCCAAAATACCGCACTGTATGAAGACAAGGGTCTTTAACCAGTGTATGTTGCGAGTGATGACATATGGAACTGAAGCGTACTCTTTAACTGCTGGCCCTTTGGAGAAACTCAGAGTCACACAACAGGCAATGGAGAGAGCTATGTATGCTCGGAGTTATTTTGCGCGATAAAATCCGGAACGAGGATATTCGCCAAAGAACCAAAGTCACCAAAGTTTGCAAGTTTAAGTGGCGCAGGGCAGGCCACATCGCTCGAAGAACTGACAACCGATGGGGAAGAAAGGTTCTTGAGTGGCGACCGCCATCCGGAAGACGCAGTGCAGGAAGGCCTCCTACTAGGTGGACCGACAACATTGTAAAAGTCGCGGGCTGCCGTAAATGGCAGGTTGTCGTACAGTGTGGCGGTCTAAGGGGGAGGCCTTCGTTCAGCAGTGGACGTTTTCGGGCTGATGATGACTTTTTTACTTTCAGTCTACCAACTTTTACCTAATCCAAATAATAAACCTCGGATTTCCTAAGTAGTTACTTATTAGATCATCAACTGGCTGATAAATTCTAGATTAACAAAAATCCCTCGGAAACTACCAATGCGCTTTCTAAATTCTAAGAATCGATTTATCTTTTGTAGAACAAAACGAATAGGTATAGAGGTAATTTCCAGTTACTAAGATGTGACTGCATGCATAATAAATCACCAAGACTGTCTAACATTGTATTGCTTTACTTCCTTCTTACAAACAAATACCTGACATCCTAACCTACACAACATGATCATCTTAGTAAGGCTATAGGTACCTAAACAAAAAAAAACTTTATTTACCTAGAACGTTTGTCAAAAAGCCGTCCTAACAAGTGACATTTCAATTAGCATTGCAAACATAATTATAATAATGCGTCGCCCTGCCTACTGGTAGTGGGTTTGAGCATTTGGATTGTCTCTAGACTTTCATCGGTCTGGATACGATCCTTTTGATTTTTTTTGTGTAGTAGGCTAAGCAGTCTTTGAAAAGAAAGAAACAAAGAAAAAGAAAGAAAAATAATTTATTTTGTTACATCATTAACGTAGGTACTAATATAACTAAGTATAGTTAATTACCAATAAAATTAAATTAAAATTGAAGAATTTGAATTTGTTTTTTTTTTGAGATGTTTTTTGATTTAATTGAATTTGATTGAATTGATTTTTTGTAGTTTGTTGTAGTTAATAAAGGCTTATGCCTAATAAATGAATATTATTATTATTATAAAAGTCATTGTATGAAAGCTAGCAAATCGATATGAATCCAGTTGCTAATGAGATATTAAGATGACGCGAGATTAAATACAGCCTGATATGCCTTATTAATAAACGTGATACATTTATCCACCGAGTACAAATTCAAAAGAAAGGAAACGACAAAAGATGGATTAACTATTCCGAAGCTGCTCCATATTACGTACTCAATAAGTTATCATAGACGTGTGATACATAATTAAACTATTACCTCCTCCACCTCTGTGTAAATAACTATACCTATTATTCTTATAATCACAATTTCACTTTAGCTTTTTCATGATATATTATTACGCTGCTGATTGGTAGTGGACTTGACCATGTGTCTTATCTTGGTTTTATCCCTAGTCTTACATCAGTCTAGACATAAGTATGTATAAGTACCTACAACCTTCAATCTTTGGTTTTTGTGTTTTAAGATATATATGTAGTACGATGGGTTAAGTAGATTGGGTAGTGAGATTGTATGTATTTTGTTTCAGGTAATAAAGGCAATATAAACCGGGGTATGTCCTAAACTGCACCCAGAAGGACCGAAGGACGAGCAGCACCGTCCTCTCGCTTAACGGTGGTGAGCACTGCGATCCCCAAACCGCCTGCCTAGCGTGGGGATTAAGACAGACAGTGTGGTGTTAAGGATCGACAAGTTGACGGCTCGAACTCATCGGTGGACGCGGCTAAAAGCATGCTGTCTTCATCAAACAAACTGTGGGAAAGGGAGAAAGAAAGATAAATGAGCGCGCAATTTTTTTTTGTCGACCTTTGGCTGCTGTAATGTGGTTGAATAAACTCTGAGTTAATTTAATCCAACTTAAGTTATTTAAAATGTTTATGGACTAAACTATGCCGCTAGATAAATTATTTTAGAGTTTTCGTATTCCTTATGTTATTTATTTACGTCCAATGTGGCGATAAAATTGAGCTAAAATACAAGATGTTTCCTGGCTCATAACTTTCATGTTTATTAACTTTTTACTTTCGTATAAAGTACAATACTAGATAATGAAGAGATTAATCGATATAATACTTAGTCTTGGACCTACAAAATTACATAGTGGAGTAGTAATACTACCGCGTTTCTATGGAGAAGTGACCAACGTGTCTACTCTTAAAAGGCTCCTTTGCTCAGCAGTCGACGCCTCCGGGCTGTTAATAACGACGGTGATGAATAAAGGCAATAGGGAATATGCATGTGTTTCAATTGTTAAAAATAATAAATGGATAAATGGAGAGTTTAACTGAATCTGATGCAAACGTCGAAAAAATAATTGAAATCGGCGGGTAAAGTTCTGAAATATAAGCGTTCAAATATTTGTGCGGGAGTCATCTGTCCCTTTCTAGCAAAACACGTGCATAGTATAGAATTTGTTTGGAATCGTTAACTTTGGCATCATAAACCTAGTATAGTGTACTGTCTAACATGAAACTAAAATGTTTATAACTTCGTTATATGTGCACATATTAAAATTTTACTTTCGATTTTTGTTTTTTTTTGCCAGTCAGCTTTATTGTGAGTCAATAAAAAAAAACACATATCCCTATTGCCCAGTAAAAAGATGTTGAAGTATCAATACAATGGTAATCTGTCGGTCATACCCACAGATCATATAGCCTGTTGATGGCATTGCAAAACCCTAAGTTGAGTTTTTCATAACAGGTATTCGACACGCCGGAAGGTCCCAAGCACGTGCTAGTGGGCGTGGTGTCATTCGGCCCCGCCATCTGCGGCACCGGAAACCTTCCTGGCATCTACGTCTCCGTGCCACACTTCCTCGAGTGGATCCTAGGACATGTTGAGCAATGATTGGTAACGCCGTAACGGCTAAAGACATTTCCTATATGCATGTGACCCAATAAATATAAATATAAATAAATATTGGGGGGACATTTATTACACACAGTGCCATCTAGCCCCATACTAAGCAAAGCTTGTATTATGGAAACCAGATAGCTGATAGAATACTTATATACAATATTTTTTTCGTAAATACATACTTATAATACACACTACACCCAGACACAGAACAAACATCGATGTACGTCACAAACATTTTTGTCCTGGGTGGGAATCGAACCCACGCCCTACAGCTCTGAAGGTGAAACTTTGTCACGCAAAGTTCTAAGGTGCTAGGCCAAAATGTCCCACATAGTCCATCATATAGGTACATAGCTTTATACTAGAACGTATGATTATTTGCTTTATGAGACCCAATATTATTTTTGCGAAACATATTTTTGAATAATAAACTATACCTATACTTGTATCTACATTATTTTAATTATTGATTTAATGTCTAGATATCAGATTAGAATAATTCGTTATACGAAGTAATACTTATGACGATGTGTGCAAAGCTTTGCTAATAAATATAAAACGTAATTTAATAATATCAAGCCTGACTTTTCTTCGTCCTCTAAGATCAAGTTTTTTTTTTTAAATAATTTAATAATCTAGAAGTTAACAAAGAGTGACGAGCCGAAATCAAGCGAAAAAAAAACGTTGTGTACACTAAGTACTCCAAACAAGTTTCTATTCTCTGTACTAGTAATATAAATGCTTGCACCTATATAATATCGCTTGCGATTCTGTTATTAAAACGTTATATTCGGGTAAGTATTAGAATGACTAGATCGCAAAATTACTACATTTCATTTAGGCCACATCTCAAAATATCCGTGTCGCAATTTGACTTAATCTCATCTATTCCACATCTTAAAATGTCCTATTCGCAAAAAGGCCACATCGGTGTTATCAACACCACAAAAAGGACAAGTATCAATTGGAACCGATAGGTGGCGTTGCGATCGAATTCTAGGATTCCTTTTTTTTTTATTTTATGACGCAAATTCAATTATTTTTTTTCGCATATTTTTTATTTATATTATTAATGACTTTTATTTTTCCTTTTTTTTTCTGTGCTTCAAGGCTTTTTTACGTAAACATGATGTTGATGGGCACTGACAAAATGAATAGAGTATATAGTACATGTAATAAATAAAACATAGTTAAATGATAATGTTTGTAACTGTCCAGACTTTTTACGGCGTGGTCAGTTTATCAATTCCGATACTTGTACTTTTTGTGATTTTGACTAGCAGCGATGTGGTCATTTTGCGAATAGGACATTTTAAGATGTGGAATAGATGAGATTAAGTCAAATTGCGACTTGGATATTTTGAGATGTGGCCTAAATGAAATGTTGTAATTTTGCGATCTAGTCATTCTAATACTAACCCTTATATTCTATGTTTGCTCTATCTTGATTATTCCAGACACTCTGGGACAGCTCCGATAAATTTGAAAACTTTTTCGGGCTATCGTCAATGACGTATCTTTATAGTCTAATTCTTGATTTTTCTTGTGACGTGTTTGAAAACGTCACTATGTCTTCTCCCTCATTCTGCGAAAAAGATATAATTATGACATTATGCCGCTCAAATATCAGTGGTGAGGTAGGTAATAATTAATATCCTCAAAAGGGTATTTTTACCTATTTTTAATACTTATTTTTATTTAAAGGTACCATTCAATAATCTCACGTACCTATTTTAATTTTATTAAATAAAAAAACAGATTTAAGGTCTTGTTTAGACTCTTTTTAATACTAAAATACAATCAAATATTTTTTATTCGTACTAGGTACTTAAATTAAAAATATTGACTTTACTTTGCATTATACATCGTGTAACAAAAAGGTTCAACAATACTGAAGGGTATGTATGTACTCATCTTTATGAACAATTTTTACTAAAGGGCCAAACCTGAAATCACGAATAAAAAATCATGTGCTCCATACAAAAAATGCATTGACCTTGGGCAAAATGTATGGAACCGCTGATATTATTTTTGCAATTTCAAGGTTGGCCCCACAGTAAAAGTTGTTCATATCGATGAGTACATACATACCCTTCAGTATCGTTGAACCTTTTTGTTACACATTGTATATTTATATCAAGCTAAGTATATGATTATATATATTTACAAATTTTTCGTAGCTGTGTATTTAATGCGTCACTAAACGGAACATATTAGATAACACTAACGAACAATAAAATACCCTTTGATGAAATTTTCAGGATTTTCTTAGACAGATTATTCGTTCAAGAATTTTTGCAAATCAATGAAGTTGAATGGGTTGAGCTTGAGAGACTTCCTAATGACAACATTATCATTAGTAATATTCTTGTTATAGCTGTTAAGACTATAATATTCTTAACCTTGACGTATTTATTCATTTAAATAAGTATGCCTCATCAATAGTAGTTGCATCACCAGCAAAGCAATTTACTCCGGTAATAAAATCGATTCACACAGGTATAAACAATAATTAAAAGTCACATTAGTCGAGCATAGTTGATACGTTAGTGCTATAATTAATTTTAATTAAATTACGTCAGTTTATGTAGGTACGAGTTCGAATAAATAGATTTCGTATTACTAATATTATCTTTATATTTATAAATACTTATTAAAGTGTCCGTAATCTTTCAATGAGTAGGTTTTTATGTAAGTAAACTTTTAATTGATCCAGTAGATATTTTCTCCTTATCCACTCTCTTCTCTTTTTCTATACGGTTTTCTTTCTAGATTGCCACTTGACAAGATGAGTATTTTTTTAGGGAATGCCGACAACCACAACACAAAAGAAGTCTACCTTTAATACCAAATTCCAGGAACAGTCCAGGAACAGGATGGAAAGTCCCATGTTACGTGGTTTTCTACATTTCATAGTCATACTTAGGTAGGTACTCCGTGTTCTGTTCTAAGCTAATCTAAACAATGCGTGCAGACGCTTTGTTTGGGTTTTCTCGCAGAAACAGTTAGGCAATGAAATCGGGTACTAGCGTGCAATTCTAGCAACGAGAGACCGGATGATAAACAGTAGGTACCTAATTTATTAAAAAAATATGTATTAAACTTCCTTTTACTTACTTGGGTATGTGCTAAAACTGCATCCAGACCCACCGCATCCTCTTTATTACTAATTAGGTTATACATAACTCCCGCGAGCTAACCGAGTGAGTAACTCGTATGTAGAGTTCATTGTTCATTTAGGACTCTACATACGTACTCCTTCGGTTCAAGCCGCTCAAGACGAAAACAGGCTTTATCCTACAGGTGAATATTCTATTTTTCATACCTTCTGCAAGACAATAAAAACCCAGTCGCGTCTTTTGTTTTCTCGTTTCTGCATATGGAGCTCGGAGGAACTAGGAACGTAGGAACTCTATAATCAAAGCTATGGTGGCAAGTTCGATTTTTGAATAAACTCTCATTACCATGCCCGTATCTATGCAGTTTTCATTCGAATTTTTACGTTCCAATCCAAATCAAATTATATTCCTCCCTAGGGATTTTCATATAAGTAACTATATTTATTGCCTTTGGGATTTAATGATTTAATACCTTAATTTATTAATATGTTGAGATTGTGTATTATGTTATAGGAGCAGGTGGTTTTAAAAATCATTACGTAGGTACACGTCACAAACAAGTTTATTCGACTATATTATCGTACTATATAGCATATACTAGTAGTATACAATTATTAATGTTACTAATAGCGGTATATTTGTAACATTAATACTTGCATCTATCTAAACTGGCTTCGGAGTCCGATAACTTATCTTCAATGTCTATTCTATTCAGGTATTCCGCGACATCTCCGTTATAAGTCTCCGCTGTATCATTAATAGATACTTTCCGAGATCTATTCGGGCTGTTAAAGTGATGTGACTTCGTTTTTATCTTGATTTTTCTTGGAGACAGTTGTATGGCGTCGATGGGGGAAGCGTACCTCGGTGCGTAATATCTCTCGAAGAGCATGGGCTGCTCTGATACTCTTCCATACATGAGCTCCATTTCGTGAAGGAACTCTTCTCTTCTCATTCGTTCTTCGTCGCGGCGTGTTTGGAGACGCATGGCTAAGTCCTCTTCGTGGCTGTGAAATAGATATACAAAGATTACGAAAGATGCACGATCGTGTAATAAAACAACGTTTGAAAATGACTCCCATGCCGTCATGTTACGAGTTACGCCGGTGCGAAAGAAGATAGTACTATTATGAGAGCAAAAGGGATAGCGCGTGTCTCGCTTTGTTAGCGCAGACAGACGAGACAGTCCCTGGGGCCGTTTTCACGGGGCCATTTAAGGGCGCGATATGATATATCTCCCTCCTTATATATGTCATTGTAGATATAACATTTAAGTCAATATCAATGAGGTATTAATATAGGAGGAAATAGGATGGTCCAGCTGGCAAACCTCACCATTTTAGAGATTCATGCTTTATCAGTAGTCTTTGTCGTTTCCATTTGGTGTTTAGTAAGATTCCGTCCCCCTGTTTTAAAAATGTTTTCAGTATTTCAAGAAAACTTGAGAATTTGCACAATGCACATACGTGCTGTGGCCAAAGAACATAGAAAAAAAAATAAAAAGTAAGTCTGAGTGGAGTAGGATGTTTTGTTTTGGCGGGAACGCAAAAAATCATATCGCCGCATTGTAGTATTTTCCAAATCATGTGGTTTTTCGAGAGTTTTTTATAAAAATGGTGGTGTTTTATTCAGCGGGTAAGTAATATAGTGTTGTGTTCTAAGATTTTTTGTTACAACTCACTGGTTGTGTTACATGTATTTCGTGTTGTTGTGGCTTCTAATAATATCGCCACAACCTAGTGCATGACTTGGACTTGACTGTGACTGATTCTAGATGACTGGCTGTAATTTTTATGACTTATTTGAGCTGTCACTAACGAAAACTTAAAAAAATGCATACACTTGACAGCGGAAGAATGCACAAACTGCGATACCAAAAAATTAAGGAGATGAGAATGAAGTGATTACGAAACAGCTTCAACCTTAACTCCCATAAATTTCCATAAACTCCCTGAAATTTTATATTGGCTCTTTTTTGGCGTCGCGACTATTCATGTTACTCCATAATGAAACCTTCCAGCCAGCCTCGCTTTGTCACCAAGAGCCATGTTAGACCTTTCCACTCTCTAGAGCGCGATACTCACTTGTTCTTCACCAAATGCCACGCTGGCTTCGACCTTAGCACCCTGTCTCTTAGCTTCATGTCGGCTCTTCTTCTTTGCTCCACGACCCTCCGCGCCGATTCCACCTCGAACCTTCTCCTCACAGCCTCAGCTCTCAACAAGGCTGCCAGGTTCGACCTCCCCGAGGCATTAGCTCGGAGTTCCAAGGCGGAATAAGCGCGGGCCCTCGGACCGTCAGTGTTACCAGTGTTGCTCCCCACGACGCTTTCTGTGCTGTTGTTGTCTTGGAATATCTTCTTCGCCACTTCTTGCATCTAAAACATCGAATGTGTGGTGTTTTTTTTCGTCGGGAACACGGAAAACTCACGATGCTGCATTCTATTATTTACTAAACCCTGTGTTTATTCGCGAATTCGTGATTATAAATAGTGGTGTTTTATTCATTGAGTGTTGAATTACATGCACGAGTGTGGGCAAGTGGTATAACCTGTCTTTTCGTGTTGTTTTCAAAACTCCGTAAACGCCCATAGTAAAGTCGCCACAACTTTACTAGGGCATGACTTATTAGACTCGACTGTGACTAATTTCGTGTGACTGACTGTGATTTCATGACACATACCTATATATAACTTGATACTTTATAAACTTGAAAATGCATAATACTTGACACTGGCTGAATGCATAAAGTGCGAAGCCAAAAACGAAGAAAACAAAAACATCGAACATCTACGGCCTTACTTAAAAAAACTTCTCAACCGTTAGTCACTGCTTAAGATGCTCTGCCATCTTCTCTCTTACGTGAAGTTGCATGTGCTAGAAAAGGACAGAGAAGTTTAAGCAGTGACTAAGAGAATCGAGACATTTTATTACATTTGGAAACTACAACAATTCTAGTGATAGATAGATAGATAGATAAACTCTTTAGTGATAAGTAGGTAAGTACAACAAGTAATATTTATACAAGATATTTGGAACTTTTAACAACTCTAGTAGTAATAAATAAAGTTCACAATTCTGGCACTGCTACTGTTAGTGGCAGGCGTGACGCTTACCACCAGGTGAAAGACTTTGCGCGTCTTGTCAGACGACCGTATAAAAAAAAATACTTTCCAGGGCTTGTTAGGGCATTTCTTGAACAGGTAGGACCTTAAATAATATACGCATAAGATATTCGTATTATTATAGTATACACCGCGCTGCGATAAGACCGCCTTTTGTGCCTAAGTTTATTATTTATTTGTACTTAACTTCTTTTCTATGGTGTCAATAAAGTATTATTGTATTGTATTCGTAACCTCCTACTTTTTAAGTATAGGCTCGTAGCTGCGGTAACTTTTAATTCCATGGTCTTATGGTTAAGCTCTTATGGTAAGTTCGCCTGATGGTAAGCGTCACGCCTGCCCATAGCAGTAGCTGTGCCAGAATCATGTATTGTGTGTATCCGAATCATGAGCGTATACAGGTTGTCTCAGGGGGTCCGCCCCCCCCCCCCCCTTATCACACGACGAAAAAAAAAAAAATTAATATTAATAATTGGTGTTATGCCATGATACACAGTGAGAACGAAAGAAGTGCGATTAGCTATTCGACAAAATATTTATAGTGTTACCACCTAGGACTGCTTACCCCCCTCCCCACCTGCCCCGCTAAGTACTTGGGTAGCCCCACTAGTCTACCGACGATGTTTTCGAAACTATAGCTACGCCCGTGATCCAAACAGACAGATAGGATAGGAGGTACCTTTTTCTCAGCTCTATCGGCCGTACTGAACCGAAACGGTTGAGGGCTGGTAGTCACGAAATCCTCTTTCTTATCCCGTCTCTTCTTCGTTGGACTCGCGCATCTTCTACCCGAGGAGGAGGTGGACGGAATGCCCGGTGACGGGTCGATGGGCAGGTCGCTGTGGGCGGCAGGCGTGGACAGCCGGCTGCGGTCTCTACCCGCCATGCTGCTGGGATAGTTAGCCGAACGCAGCATTTCCTCAGCACGGATGCGTTTGTTTATGGATCTGTATATAAAGATCGAGATAAAAGTAAGTTCGTGTATGCTGAGTGGCTAGCCCTAGTATCAGAGGTAATGTGCCGCCCGAATTGACATGACTCGACGGTTGTTGGCTTAAACCTGTATACTGGGTGTTGTATTAGGCAGAAGAATAGGGTAGATGACTGATGTTTATATCGTGGAAACCAATAGCTTTGATGAAGAATTTAAATAAATATAGTATGTTTATTGAAAAAAATATTTAAATCGGTCAATAATGTTCTGATATATAAGCGTTTAAAGTTTTTGGTAGAGACAACTCTGTCCTTTTCCCACAAAACAAAAAATGACGTCACGCCTTACTTGTCAGAATAGAATTTATATGGCGTACAGAGAAGTGACGTCACGATTTGTTGTTTCTTCTCTCTGTCTGGCATGATATTAAAATTGGAAGACGAACCTCGGTATGAATGCTCCCATCAACAGACTAGTAAGGGAGTTTAACGTTTTCTCCAAGGACGACGTTGTCGACCTTTTCGCGGGTGGTGGGGACAAGTTCAAATCGTCAATCCGTTCCAATCTCTCTATTATTCCGAAAAAATAGTTTTTTTTTTTAATTTGGATTGCTGTATCTGCTTAATTAATTCTGCCATATAGTTGTAATTTATTCCACTTAGGAGACTTATCTGCAAAATGTTTGATAGGTTATATTAATTCGCTTAATTCACTATGTTAACTTCTTTCACTAACAATCTTACCTTGACTTGTTATTTTAATAAACCCATGTAGTCTGCACCTATAATTGTGGTGACGTTTAGCTAGTAACTAACATACCATGTATCAGATGTGGGAAATGACGTACATCATGTTGGTGTTCTTAATAAATAAATAAATAAATAAAATGCTTATAAGTTGCTTATTTTTGATCAGATTTTTATTTTCTTTTCATTAATCAGCTATATTTATGGGCCACATTTTAATAGGACAATAGAAAAACCAGTCATCTAGCCTATGAGTAGGTGAGTATGAAAATTCTCAGAACCAGCATAAGTATCTAAAACGCTCGGTGTTTCTTGGCTACAATTATTATTCTCGAAAATTTAATGACGCTATCAGTTGCTCATAAAACCTACTAAGGATTTTATCTACACTAACACAAAAAAATATAACATCATCGCACAAAATGCAAATGGTACATGCGTGGTGCGCTCATTGCTGCTGTTCTCTTTTTACAAATGAATACCCGATGCTTTAATTATATAAAGAGAGCTAGATCCTTCAAGACTCGACGCAATGCGTAGGTACTTGTGTTTAATAGAGGTCAGTAGATGCAATGTATAGACGAAAAAAATAGACAATAGACAATAGTTTATTCGTGGCAAAAGTATAAACAAAAAAGCAGAAAAATAGTAAAAAGTAGCAAATAGCAGCAAATAGTTTTAATATTCGGCCAGTGATTTAAACCAAGAAGGTTTGTATTGAAAGTATCAATAGAATTTTTATAAATTGAAAAATTTGCCACGTATAAAACATCTTTGGCTAAAAACTACGGAACAGCCTGGTTTACTACAGAATAAAAAGTAAATAATTCTATTCTAAAAATAAAAGAACCGAAAGAGGATATAAACACTACGTTATAAAAGAACCAACCGGAAATACTCATCCTCCTTCATTCTATTGAAAAAGTAATTGGAGAACAGATTCTTGGGCACGGGGCGGGCTTTGAACCGCTTCTTTTTCCTGGGCTTGGGCAGCGAGTCGTGCGCTCTGTCGCAGATATCCTCCCCTTTCTCCTCGCGCTTGGTGAAGCTGAAGGGTTTCATCTGGGCGCGGAGGTCCGCTTCGCTGTTTATTTTAGTGATGGCACGTCTACAAAGAGAGCAGCACTTGAGATTAACGGACTACCTCGTGAAAAGGTTGATTTACGACAAACTCTTCAATACTGTGTATTTGTGAAGCCTACAAAAATTCAGATTGAGCTAACGACCGCGTGCAGTCAAAAAGGTATGAAGTTAACGCGATATAATACTCTGTCTAGCTGTCTACAGCTACAGGGCGGGACCAGGTAGGGGGCTTGCTACCTAACATGCATCTTTAATCTCCCGAATGTATGGCCGAAAGTTAATAGTTTTCAAGATATTTCAATCACAATTTTGTATTGTGAGATGCTAGAAATGATGATTATCTTTAACTGATAGATTAATAAACAACTAAATATGCATAAGGGCTACAAAAAAAACTGAAAAATTGGTGTAGAGCGAGGTTATTTCGGTTATTTATTCTATCGAGAAAATTAAATTTTATAGTGTTTTCCTATGGAGGGTGACTATAGATCATAGAGTCAAAAAATAATATAGATATCTAGTGTTACGGGACGTGACGTCAGCCTCTCCGTGAGCTTCGCCTGCTTCCGTCGTGCAAGCCTGTTAAGTCTTTGGAGGGGAAAGATTATACAACGTGTAACAAAAAGGTTCAACAATACGAAATGGTATGTATATACTCATCATTATGAACAAATTTTACTATGAGGCCAAACTTAAAACCGCAAAAAAAACAGGATTTCAGTGTTGGTTACATAGTAAAAGTTGTTCATAATGATGAGTATATACATATCCTTTCGTATTGTTGAACCTTTTTGTTACACGTTGTGTCAACGAGCTGTTATTTATTGTTCTAAACTAGGTCTAGCGCCATTTGCGCCTGCCTAAAGTCCGGTGACGCTGTAGAGATCACCGTTTATATACATTATTGGTCCACACTTTGAGTGTTTTCGTAGTTTAAGTATTTTGTTTTTAAAGTAATTTTTACATAGTAAGTTTTTATGTAAGTATACGTATAGACTGAGTGCTCAGCCCTATTCTGTGATATTCCGCCCAAAAGAAGACAACTAAGGTTTGACAATCGGCGACAGCGCGCGGTTGTAAATGCCGTTCTCAGTCCGTTCTCAGAGTTCTCAGTCAGTTCTCGTCTCAGACCCTTCCGGACACTCACTTTTTTTTAAATCCCTGTCCAACTTCGCCACGGTGTAGTTTTTTTATTCGTATTGTGTTTGAGTTTGAAGATGGAGCACGCTTACGGAAGCAAGTTGCATTTGCTTAGTTTACTTTGAAGACACTCCCATAATATTATACTAAATACCTAGGTAGAATATAAATAATTTTATCCTCACCCGATTTTTTTCAAGGATATAAACACACATTAGCAAATTTTATTGTGTAAATACGTGTAAAAAATATTCAAGCAAAAAGGTCGGAATGGCCCCAATTTAAGTGGTCGAAACGAAAACAATGTGATTTACCGTGACTTGTGCTTCGCAAATAAACAGAATCGATTATCGAACCGCATTCGATACCAAGGTCAAATAATAATTATTCCTACCTATTTAGGTGTGCCGTGTGACAGTATACGTTTTGAAAAGGAAATTTAGGAACCCTTAAAAATACAATGGAACCTGGGTATGTCCTAAAACTGCATCCAGAAACACCGGACCGGAAGGGCGGATCCAGTTTATTCATATAGTCGAGTCGAGGTCTAGTTAGGACAGGCTCCAAATCGATTACAACTAGGAAAAAAACATTAGTCCGTACCCCCAGCCCAGGGGGGGTCATGACCCCCCCCCCCCTGGTTCCGCCCTTGCCGGAGGAAGGGCAGCAGCGTCATCTCGATTAACGTGGTGGGTGAGCATTCTGCGAACTCCATTTTTCAATTTTTTTTATTCTTCAAGTGACGAGACGAGCAAGACTTTTACCTGATGGTAAGCATCACGCCTGCCACTAACAGTAGCAGTGCGAGAAATGTGAACTTGCGAACACAATCCTGCGCCGCACTGCACTGCGCTCGTCACCTTGAGATATTAGATGTTAAATCTCTTCATACCCAGTAATTAAACTAAACTTCTCTCTTTTTTTTATATAAAAGACTAAACTGTATTTTATTGTATGCGTAATTTCTTTTCCTTTGTTACGAACTTACGAAACGAAAATGAAAGTGTATGGTAAGACAATTTTAGTTAATTTCAATCTAAATTATCCCATTTTATTTTGATCTGTGTGCGACATTTTCGCTTGAGGTAGTTAGTACTTATTGTTATTATAGTCTTCCTTTTTCTACAGGTATTTACTTACTAACGTAATTAGCTACTTACATAACGTAAATAGGCACTTTAAGGTAACGCACCTTTCAACATGCACATAACATAAATACTTTCATAAATCATACACGCGTCCAAACCATAGCAACTAAAAGGACAACAAACTTGAATACAAAACTGTGATATGAATTTCAATCTATCATAATGAACCATCACAGCAGTGTTTTCAGAAATTCCTGCCTCACGGTTCCAGTGGACCCTGTAAGCAAAATGCCGAAGAGCTCGTACGAGCGGCGAGATAAGCGCCTCACAGAACAGTGTTCCATAGAATCTTCATCGACATGTTCCATCGCACCTCCCGATTTAAATGCCGCTAAACTGAAAGATTTTTACAGAAGCATACCTGACTACAATTATATACACCACCTGCCAGCGGACGAGTTTTACTCCACTCTCAAGTCCCTGCGAGAGAAAAAAAAAGCCATGCTCGGGTTTGCCATAGACCACATTGACTGCAATGACGATATCGATAAAACATTGGCGCTGGACACATTGTTTACCAAAACGGGAGACGTCGCGCCGCGTTCGGTGATGAGTAAACCTAAAAGTAAAACCAAAACACTTGAAGAAAGTTTTCAAGTGACAGCAAAGAGTCTGATAATAAAAACGATGTCCCAAAAATTCCAAACGCATGCGATTATTTGGGCCCTAAAAAATCGGGGACGTGCTTGAAAAGGCCGACGCGGAAGACGACTGTGGTCGAAAATGGAAAGAATGGAGACGACCTTAAAGTGACTTCACTGAAGAGTAATTTAGAAAAGTCCAGAGCCGAAAGGCCGAAGAGGAACCATTCAGCCTGTTCTATATCTTGGAACGATGCTAAAGTTGAACCTAAGACTGAAATCGATCAGAAGTTTGATGATTTTTTCATTGGAAGGAAATATCCGCCAGCTCGAGGTGATGAAGAGTTCAAAACGCAGAGCATGCCTTCGAGTCCCATGAGGATGAAGCGAAGCCGGTCGCCTTCTAGGAGACGAAGAAGCATCACTATTCCAAAGCCATTCAAAATGACTGAAAGGTGAGGGAAAATACCTATCTGATCTCTTCGCCGCTGTGTAATTTTCTAGACTCTAGACCAGTGGTTCTTAAACGTGGTCCGCGGACCACTGGTGGTCCCTGAACCGCGAAGAGCACCCGAAGTCCGATAAGCCATTGGTAAAATTCTGAATAAGTAAAGAGTCGACCCAACGACGCGAGCGACCGCGACGCGGCCTGCGGGGCGGTGCGGGGCGGTGCGGCGTGGTGCGAGTTGCGCTACGAGTGAAGTAGGGACAGAGCCGTCGCCGCTTTGAACAGTTGTTTTCATATTTTATTTATAGATATAACAATCCTATAGTACAACAATCATTTACTGTATTTACCTCCAAGCAGTAAGTGGTCCATTGCTAGACAAAAAAATAGTCAAATGGTTCCTCATCACTAAAAGGTTAAGAACCACTGCTCTAGACTTATTCTACATTTTTACAGAGACGAAGAAGACCGAATGATGAACGAGTTGCGAAGTCTCCAGAAATCCTTCTCGGAAGACATGCTGCACCAGAAATGCGAAAGGACCAAGAAGTTTAGTGTCAGACCCGTGCCCATAGAGTCACGCATCCCACTCTATGACAAGATTCTCGAAGACCAAGCCATGAGGTTTTTTAGGAAAATGAAAATGCACCCTGTATGCTTTTTATTAGTAACACTCTTTAGTTCATAAGATCTTTATTTGTTAATTGTTTAGCGGTGCGGTGTCTTGGAAGTCGAGTAAAAAAAAAAACTATCATCATCATCATCATCATCAGCCAGAAAAACCGCCCAACGCCACGAAAGCCTACAATTAAACTATATAAACAAAACAAACTAAAACAATATACTTACATTAACCGTCTTATGCATAAAACACTAAAAAGTATTTCAAACCTATTTTTGTTAAAAAGTGTTTCGTCTTCTTTTTTCAAACTCAAATCGTAATTAGAAATAAATTTGACAAAACATTTTATAACTAATATACCTATGTTTGAAATACTCTGTTGAACATGACTCTGTTGGTCATGACCCCCCCTGGGCTGGGGGTACGGACTAATGTTTTTTTCCTAGTTGTAATCGATTTGGAGCCTGTCCTAACTAGACCTCGACTCGGCTATATGAATAAACTGGATCCGCCCTTCCGGTCCGGTGTTTCTGGATGCAGTTTTAGGACATACCCAGGTTCCATTGTATTTTTAAGGGTTCCTAAATTTCCTTTTCAAAACGTATCCTGTCACACGGCACACTAAATAGGTAGGAATAATTATTATTTGACCTTGGTATCGAATGCGGTTCGATAATCGATTCTGTTTATTTGCGAAGCACAAGTCACGGTAAATCACATTGTTTTCGTTTCGACCACTTAAATTGGGGCCATTCCGACCTTTTTGCTTGAATATTTTTTACACGTATTTACACAATAAAATTTGCTAATGTGTTGCTTTATTTCCTTGAAAAAAATCGGGTGAGGATAAAATTATTTATAATTTTACATAAAAATTATTCTACCTAGGTATTTAGTATAATATTATGGGAGTGTCTTCAAAGTAAACTAAGCAAATGCAACTTGCTTCCGTAAGCGTGCTCCATCTTCAAACTCAAACACAATACGAATAAAAAAACTACACCGTGGCGAAGTTGGACAGGGATTAAAAAAAAAGTGAGTCTCCGGAAGGGTCTGAGACGAGAACTGACTGAGAACTCTGAGAACGGACTGAGAACGGCATTTACAACCGCGCGCTGTCGCCGATTGTCAAACCTTAGTTGTCTTCTTTTGGGCGGAATATCACAGAATAGGGCTGAGCACTCAGTCTATACGTATACTTACATAAAAACTTACTATGTAAAATTTATTCTGTGACCTAACACCAGAAGCATAGCCAGTGCGTTCGTTGCCTGTACCTCTTCAGAGTGTGTGGAACAGCTGTTATTTTTCGCGATTTCAAGGTTGCCCCTTAGTAAAAGTTGGTCATAATGATAAGTACATACATAGCCTTCAGTTTTGTTGAACCTTTTTGTTAAACATTGTATACTCTCAAGAGGTGATTGGGCTAAATTCTACCACGCATGCTCGATGCGGGTTTTTGAATTTTACATCAGTACCTACTGATGTAAAATTCATGTAAACTGTTGTAAAAAACGTCATGTTATTGAATTTCTTCTCCGGACATTCCTAATAATTATTATACTATACCTACAGAGAGAGCTAGGTATATCCTCCAAGATACCCTTAACAAGTTTTCTCACGATATTATATCCCTCACTGAAAAGTCAGTACTTAAGTCGACAAAACTAATGTACAAAATTCAGTATGATACTTTAAAAATTCATTTATTGATTTCCAATAACATATATTGGTACGGGCATGGAATAGAACCCTACCACGACTTAATAATCAATAGCTAATTTTTGAGTAGCTATGTTTCTATAGCTTAGTTCATCAGCAAGTGGACGCCGGGATGATGATGACGATACAAGCTTACTACTCAAAACTTGAAGAATATGATATGAGATTGATTAAGGCGTTACTTTGTCCCACACACACACACCACACAGCGTTATAGGCGTACACATTGGCCTTTTTCGGCTCTTTTTCCTATTGGTACTCGATAGGATGTTTACAGCGGAATTACACTAGAAATTTTAGTATATCACGGTTCGTGACTTGAAGAATATATTATTTGTTTTACTATATACCTATAGATAAATAATAATAAATATTTACAAAATAGGAAAATAATTTTCCTTCACTCCATTTAGACCACGTTTTATTAGTAGTTTATAAAGAAAGAAAGTCCCATCCAGAGAGTACAGAACGCTCCTTTTCTTAATAACCAAAATGTTATGAAAATGGAGCACAGGCGCACACTTCATCTAGCCACTTTATTGTTCGGTGTAGTTAAATATCAGTTGCCACCTTATCTGTTCTCAAAGATCAAATGGGCTTCTGACCATAGCCGGACTAAGCCAGTTAGGACCACCTGTAAGCTAATGCTACGAACACCAA
This sequence comes from Erannis defoliaria, assembly GCA_905404285.2. Classification (NCBI taxonomy): domain Eukaryota; kingdom Metazoa; phylum Arthropoda; class Insecta; order Lepidoptera; family Geometridae; genus Erannis; species Erannis defoliaria. The sequence goes on along the minus strand of FR990085.1, from coordinate 8,985,681 downwards.
GACATGGCTCTGCCGCGTTTCGCGGTAGCTTCAGGTTTAACGCGACGAAATGCTGGAACTCACTGCCACCGCCGATACGGGAGCTTCAGACTAAATTTAATTTTAGGTTGAAGCTCAAGAAGTATTTGCTGGAGTTGCAGAAGTCTGGTAAGTAAGAACTGGGTTCACTTCAGTAAGTGTTTCTTGGACTAATACCCAATCTTTTACAGTTGCTTTTTATTGTTTATTTATTTCTCCAGCAGTAGTATAATTTTTATTCATATTTATTATGTAAAATGAGCCCAATCCCTAGTATTCTTGTCCTTCGCAGCTTTATTACTAACATTTTTCTTTGTCTGTTCCCTATTTATCTACATAAATGTTTATTTCTGTGCCTATTTTTAACATAATAATTCTTTTACAAATACTATATACGCGTACCTATGTTTATTATATTTTTTTACTACTCTCTTATTATCTTACACTCTATGTTTTTTCTAGTAGTCCCGTGCGTCTTAAGAAGGTTAGTGCTGAAAACCAGCGCTGCTAAGAAATTAGCAGCATCATGCAGAGCTCTAACCTTTTTTTGTCGCACTGGACACTGCAGCGACAACTGTTACATATTATTATGTTTTTATACCTACTCATTTGTTATATTGTATTTCTGTGTAATTGTTTTTTGTTGTTGTAGTGTCTTGTGTGATAAAAATAAATAATTTCTTTCTTTCTTTCCATAATTACGTTTTCCATACATTTATAGTAACGTGAATTACGAGTACCTAGGTATTACAAAATTTTATTGATTCATTTATTACAAACACTAATATCGATTTATCATAAGTATACGATAATTTATAATAAGTACATCACAATTTAAATTATGTAAATAAAATCAAAAATCGAGTACCTAATGCAAAGCATCTAAATATTCAAAGTTTTTCAATTTCTCTTTTTACTTCTGTATGACTTATGGGTCAAATGCATAGCAATGTCATGGAAAAGCTTTATACCTATAGCGAAATAAATCGAAGATTTAATAAGTTGATATCCAAATGGGTTTTTGTAGGTTTTGTACCAGAACATGCCCACACTGTAGCATAAATCTAGAGTATTTTTCCCGAATTTCAATAAATGTTCTGCTATGATGTCTGCTACCTGAAACAGAAATTAAATTGAAACTAACCTATAAATAACATAACAGTGAGGACGAAACAGAAATACGCGCACAAAACTAAAAAAAAAACAAGAAAATAAAACACAAAACATCGTTGCAGTGCAGCCCTAGGCCGATCTTAATGTAAGTGTAAACGCTGGCCCAGAAAGAGAAGTATAAACTCCTCGTAACTGAATGGAAGGAACGGGGGAAAATAATAGGGCCAGTGCGGAGACATGAAACCAGCTGGCGGATCAGAATAAATAGGTGGAGCAGCTTTACGCCGAACCTAATATTTTGGCATAGGTACAAAGGCTTTGACACATAGGCTGCGGTGGCTCGGTCAGGTCGTGCGGATGCACAGATCATAGCGAGGTCTTAGCGAGGATGGAAGGCTATCGAGCCGTGGAGAACTACTCGGGAAGGCCGACAGGACGTCGTCCCGTAGTCACAAGTACCGCTGGTCTGATACCTTGAAAAAGGATCTGCGCGAACTCCAGCAGCCTGAGTATCTAGAGACCGCACAACGTCGCGGAGCCTTTTATTGTCGCAGGCCAAGTCCCATTTTCTGGTTACCGCGCTAATGTAGGTAACGTAGTATACATAATGTCGACAGCAAATATAGGGAATATTTACCGTGGGTGGCGGGGGCCCTGTATCTACAGGTTCTTCTACTATTTCCTCTTCCTCTTCAACCTCGGGTACCCCACACGTAGATGCGTCGCAACCTGGCATGACTTGGTAGTACTCAGCACACAGAACGGCCTAAGCCAACTGGTTTTCCTAGACTACATTGTATTAGCATAGATTTCTCATTTCAAAGATCATTTTAGATGTCTGACCAAATGTTTTGTTTACTATTCAGCGGTGGCCATGAAATGTCATGTATGACGTACTGGTGAAGCCTTTTACTAAAAGACAGTGACATGTACTCATGTCTCCGGTCATGTTTCGATTGGGCTCCTCTAATGAGGCTTATTCAGTTTTTGCTATTTGTTTGATATACTGTTTCCAAGTACTGTTTCGGTGGGTGTATGGGTGCATCCATACCTCTGTTACTTTATGTCGAGCAATATTTAATAGCATGATAATTATATTATGTAAGAACGGTGTGTAGGATGTGGCGGTGCAGGTTTTCCTCCAGTATTTTTCTTTTTAACCAACCAAAGGCACGTGTTAAAAAATCATTTTACGTCATATTGCAAAATTTTGCTCAACAAAATTTGACTTTGGCTACGAGATAGCTGTCCTTGTGTTTTTTACTTTTGAACTCTATTATACATAACTTTGATTAAGTACCCAGCCAGAGAGAGAGAGAGAGACGGTTATACAGGGTAAGTTCTAATCAGTTAGCATCCTTCTAAGGGCATATTCTGTCCATCGAAACAAACAACTTTTACTATCGGGCCAACATTCAAATCGCGAATACATTATAAGTTGTTCCATACAAAAATAACAAACAAAAAGTTCATCGACCTTGGGCAAAATGTATGGAACAGCTGTTTTTTTTGCGATTTCAATGTTGGCTACATAGTAAAAGTTGTTTGTTTTGATGTACAGATTATGTCCTTAAAAGGAGGCTAACTGGTTAAACCCTGTATAGTCTATTTTCTATGAAGAGAGCTAAATCCTCCATAGCTTTTATGTCGTGACATTCGACATTCTGGTCGGGGAAAAGATAATTTTCTATCCTTGGAGGCTTTAGCTCTTCTCTAATCTTCTATCACATAAAACCGGTCAAGAACGAGTCTGTCACGATTAAGAAGGTTCTGTACCACCAGACAATACATAAATATTATATTATGTACAATGTGTAACAAAAAGATGTGATAATACATAGGTACTGAAGGGTATGTATGTACTCATCATTATGAACAACCTAAACCGTGGGGCCAAACCCGAAATCGAGAAAAAAAACAGGTGTTCCATCTTTTTTTTTCTCGGTTTCATAGTTGATGAGTACATACATACCCTTCAGTATTATCACACCTTTTTGTTACACGTTGTATAAACAGTTTACCAAACAAAGTGTTTGGAAATCAGAACTCTCACTCTCGGACAGTTGAAATATTTGATATTATAGGTAGGTCCTTCAGTCCTTCCTACTTCAGTTGTCACTGCTTAATTAAGGTTTGACGCTTCAAATTACTGTTTTATGCTAAAATGAGAAATCACAATTAATAAAATATTCTTTGTCGTATATAAGAAAAAAATTAAAATAATCTCGACTTACGGATTTTATTGCATTAAACGCAAAAATACAAAAAAAATATATAAGTTATAATAGATTAGAGACTAGTATAATATATAGTATAGTATAGTATAATAGTTCATTGTTCAGAAACTGCGTACGCATGGCGTACAAAAATATTATCAATTCTTCTTCTTTCTTTTTGTTTTTGTTCCATATACTTTTGTTGTAAAAAATGGCAGTTACAAGCATCAGCTAACTATATAGAATACTAAATTTTAAATGTAATTTAAAAGAGGGATCAGCTGATGTTATTTAAAATCCAGTCCATGTAGTAAGCGACGTTCGTGTAAACACCGGGGACTCCCCCAACCCCACACCGCTTGGAGCCATAGGAGACGACCCCTCGCTGCACCTGCTTCACCCCTCCTGCTCTGACGACGCCGGGATACAAGAGAGGGCCTCCAGAGTCACCTCCACAAGAGTCCATAACTGATTCACCGCCAGCGCAGAGCTGCGTGTCGTAGATACGGGGCGACCTGAAAGTATTCTTGCCAATAACCCACAATTTTTCACAGATTTTGAATACAACCTATTCAACTTTCTTGGTCCCTGGATCCAGACTACTTCTATGCCAAGCGTTGTATCGTGAAAAGGCAACTGATAGACTAGAGTCTGAATATGCAATATGAAAAACTGTAATTTTTTTACTGCCTAGGCAAGGCCGTCTTTAACTATGCTGGGGTCTTTGGGTACACAAGAATTTGGGGCCGTTTTAGAAAGTAAAGAAAGTGAATTAAACTAACATTTTTCTACTATTTTTTGTCTTAAATCCATCCTAACTAAGTCAAAATCAAGTCAAATGTTATGGAAATTTTATACTTCTAAAAGAAAAAAGGCAAAGTTTGACCTGATTTTGTCTTAATTTGGTTAAATAAACTCGACATAATTTTGACTTAAATTTTAATACAAAAGTAAGTTTTATTACCAAACTTGCAGTAGTTTGGTTACTGTTACTGTGCCGTAATAATGTTATGAGAATAAATGTGACAGAAATTGTCGGTCCTTCGGGCCCCCCTAAGGATAGCCCCTGGGCACGGGCCCCGTGTGCCCTTATGGTAAAGACTGTAATACGCCTAGGCAGTAACAAAGCTGCATATTAAATAGAATCGATCAACAAAGCCCCTGGGCACGGGCCCCGTGTCCCCTTAGGGTAAAGACTGTAATATGCCTAGGCAGTAACAAAGCTGCATATTAAATAGAATCGATCAACAAATAATAAATTATGGAAGTCATAAGCATTATGTTTATTTTGGTGATTGGGGCAGTCTGGTTTCAGGCTTGTCTTTGTCAAATTACCTATCAACAGTCACAATTGTAGCCCTGACAAGTCTAGCAAAAAGTTGTTAAACAGTTCTAAATGTATCTTACCCTCGATATGCTTGCTGACAATCTGGGTTATTCATGATGCGAAGGCTTACGCTGAGCAACACGGGTGACTGGAGCCCAAATTCTGTCACCCCCCACCCCGCCACCACCCCGTTCGTTCCCACCAGCTCTGTTTGCTGCAGCTCTCGAGTCACCGGCAGGCAAATCGGGGCAATTGTATCTGAAATATCAATTAACACATTTATATTGTTATGGACGAACGTTTGCCTCAAAAGCTTGATTATTTTTTTCTTTATCTTAAGTAGTAGTTGTTTAGGGTTTGCTGGTTTCGTATTTAAATTTAATGGAAAACTGGTTTAGTCTTTAGTTAAATGTTACATTTGATAATCATCAATCATATCTGTAATAATAGTAGGTACTCAGACGTCTAGTCACTCTGAGATTGGTCCAAGAGCTGTTCTGGCGTGAAAACGAAGGATATCAGAGAAAATTTCTCTGTAGGGTATAGACAAAGAACTGTCTCCGTTCGTATGCAATGACGTACATCATGTTGATGCAGTGGCGGATTTACCAGCAGGCTAGTAGGCTGGAGCCTAGGGCGGCAGATTATAGGGGCGGCAAATTTGGTTCCAAATATTTTTTTCGGCTAGCAGAATTTAAAAGATACTTAGATACGTAAGTGTCGGTCCGAGTTTAAGTGATACTTTCAGGGTTAACTAATGTTTCGTCCTCATTGATAGACTCGTATCCATATTAGGAAAACGGCACGAGGTCTGCAAACAGGTTCAATGAAAAGTATTCATTTCTAAACGAAATAAAATAACTGTCTTCATCAACCACTATGACGTGATTGTGAACTAGGGTCATATTAAGTTTTCTGTGCTAGGGTATCGAATTGTAGAGATCAGTAGGGGCGGCAACATTTGAATACCCTACTGGCGGCAAATGTGTAACCGCTGCTGTGAACCGGTGATCCACCGCTGTGTTGATGTTCATAATAAATAAGAATAATAAGTATTTATATACAATCACAGACTACAAAACCAACAACCTGAAGGGTACATAAAATTATAATGATCACTTATTCAAAAAAAAAACCCGCAAATTTTTGATGGCTATAGGTACGTTATCTGTGCTATTGATACATACCCAGTCTGAAATCAGCTGGTTCTGCCAGTCTGATTAGCGCGATGTCGTCCACCAATGTCTGCGGTTTGTATCCAGGGTGGGGTATAATTGTACCTATTCCTACGTCCTGAAAAAAAAACCATTTGAACTGAAGGCGCTGTAAAAAACTGAACTGGCAAGCAATTACATATGGTCATAAGACGGTTACATCTGTATTCAACTACAATTAGTGATCTGCCGAAGAAATCTTACCCTCTTCTTAGGCGCACAAGATTCCTCCATCTCTTTGGGGCTCGCTCCCTCCGCCATCTCGCAGTCCGGGTCTGTCCTCACGTCCCACTCTCCCAGTATCACATGGTCCAACTGCATCCTATCACCGAGGAACGCCACGCAGTGAGCTGCTGTCAGTACGTACCATTTGTTTATGAGAGTACCACCACAGTTGAGTTTGGTGTCACGCGCTGCAAGCAAATAAATAATATATATAGTAGTATGCAACCAGATACACACAATCAGTACCCAGATCGAGAATATATTATTTAAATATTTGATCGGCCAAAATTTGATCATCCGGATGACCGGCAAAAAAGAGACTAACGACTCCCTAATTAAAGCATGTAATATTTTGGCCTAGTTCATATATGAGGTATGGGAAATTTGTCAGCCATAATATAAACCTATTTTCGACCAAAGTTCCGACCACATCGGAGGTTATTTTAAAAGTAGAATGCGCTAAGCTCTGGTATGGAATAAGAAAACTTTTACATGAAGTTTTTATTCATTATTTCCTTATGAAACTTAAACCGGATTGGTGGAATCTGCGGGGCATGACCCACAGACTCATACGCAAACATAATGATTCACCTTTAAAATACCACCGGTTGTAGTATAAACCATACCTCTCGAAGGTCAATGTATGTACAGATATGTTTTACAGACGGACAAAAGCCTTACCAAAAGGTGAGAGAGTTTATTTTTATCGTGATACTAAGGAATCCAAGCTGTGGCCTAAGAAGCTTTTTGTTGGCTTTTTGGTAAAGGAAAACATCATGAGGAAACCTGCATAACGTCCGGAATTTCAAATTGAAATTGAAAGAATTTCAATGGCGTATGTAAATCCAACACGCAAATGGGCGCGCGTGGTGGATATGACTTGGTCCCATTCACCCCGGTTCTCATCTGCCCCGGCAACGAGGCGAGGACTGATGAGAAAAAAGTTTCATCGGCCCCGGTAGCCCCGGTGTAGGTGGTTAACGGGGTGGATGGCACACATCAAGTAACATTTACACCGGTATCGCATATAACAGGGTGGATGGCACGCATCAATTATAATTTACCCCGGTATCGCTTATAACAGGGTGGATGCCACACATCAAATATAATTTACACCGGTATCGCATATAACAGGGTGGATGGACGCATCAAATATAATTTACCCCGGTATTGCTTATAACAGGGTGGATGCCACACATCAAGTATCATTTACCCCGGTATCGCTTATAACGGGGTGGATGCCACACATCAAGTATAATTTACCCCGGTATCGCTTATAACAGGGTGGATGCCACACATCAAGTAACATTTACACCGGTATCGCTTATAACGGGGTGGATGCCACACATCAAGTATAATTTACCCCGGTATCGCTTATAACAGGGTGGATGCCACACATCAAGTAACATTTACACCGGTATCGCTTATACGGGGTGGATGCCACACATCAAGTATAATATACCCCGGTATTGTTTATAACGAAGAGGATGGCACAGACCAGGTAAAGGCAGCGCCGTAAATAGCATTTTATGTGCCGGGCTTTATTCAAACTTGGTATTGGTCTGGTAAATTGATAACCGCTCTATTTACGGCACTGAACCCTGGTATCGCGTATAAAAAGGGTAGGTGCCATGCCCTTTAAGGGTAGGCCTTAGTCTAGCAATAGACTATTAAAAAGGCTGTTTATGCTCATGCTATGGAACCCCAAAAAAGTATACTCACACGTGTTATAATAAAGAAGCACCATCCACGGCATTTCATATAGCGCTGTTCTATTGCCACCCGATATTATCCTGTAAGCGTCCATATTTCCGCAATTGTTGGGCAATTTACCAAGATTACGATGACCCGTTATATCAGGAGGTCCATCGTTGTTTCGGGAATTTGTTTTGTCCTCTCCGGAATCAGTTATGGAACCCTGTTTGTCTTCCGTCCCTCCCCAGACGGGTCGGTCAAAAATGTCTCCATTATTGTTAGGAGGGTTTTTATCCGCGGGCCCGTCTGTTTGCCTTGAAGTTTCAACGCAGCACACCTGAAAATTACAAGTTGAATACATGACACTGATGTTGGTCGCTTCTTTACTGACATGTCTACTTTTAGGGTTACGCGTATAAGTCTTACTATGGTATTACTAAGCTGAAAGGAGTGCCATACTTGAAATCGAGAAAAAAACAGCTGTCCCATAGAAAAAATTCACTGTTCTCGCACAAATGTATGGATTTATTTCAGAATTGGCTCTATAGAGCAACACAACAACAACAACTTTACAACAACTACACCACAACACACCTACCACTACAACTTTTACTATAGTAAAAGTTGTTTTTAATGATGAGTAATTGACATACCCTTCAATATTATCACATCTTTTTGATAACGTTGTTTATGGAGTTCTGAGGTAATAAACGAAAAAATAAGGAAAATAATTACAACCGAATTGAGAACCTCGTCCTTTTTTGAAGTCGGTTAAAAATTTCATTCACCGTCGACGAAATGTATGGAATGGCAGATTTCACCAATTTTAGTGTTGCCGTCATGTAAAGTTTGTTTAAAAAGATGAGTATAAAATACCTTTTGTCGGCTTAGAGAAGATATTACGGGATTAAGCCTACTTTTATTACCCTTTCCTATTTGTTACATTGTATTTGTAATGTGGTACTTCCCTTTCCTAATTGTTTTAAGTATGGGTTTGTCTAAATGCTGAAGACCTTTACCTACATTGTTTACGAGCAGGGTGCCCGTATCACGTTTGATGTCGACCTCAATTGCTACAATTTCACTAGGTTGTTATTTAAACTAAGATAATAGTATTTGTCTCACGATTTAATTTTCGTCAGAAGATATATATTTTACCTTATTGTTTTAACTTCCGGAAATGATTCCGTAAAAAAATAAGTAGCAGGCTATTAAAGTAATAAAGAAATCAAATATTGTTGTGAGTCAATTTCAGATACTACTTACATCCATTTTACTTCTATTATGAAAACTGACGTGGTATTGACACATTTTTGTTTTGGATGTGATCGAAACTATAGTCGGAGTATCCGATTTAATTAAACGTGAGTATTCCCGTATAAATAAAACATAAATCCATTTTTCATCACACTTGCTCGTAAAGTGGATCTTATTGCATCGGTTTTAGGCTCATAATCCAAGCTATTACGCACGCGTGCTTTTTACTTTACATTACGGCACATGGTGCTATAATAGGTATAACCTGGTAAAGTCTAGTTTGTACGTGACTGCAATTAGACGTACGTATACGAAGCACTCTTAATATAGCCGGGTAATACTTACAGTTTTTTTGTAATACCAACAAAGAGTTCTTATGCCGCTGAAGTAAATGTCAACCTGCGCGCGCATTACTGATTTGGGCGCCATTTTCCGCATATGTTTGATGACGTTTTCGCTGTGAGGTTGATTATTATCAAAAAAAAATGTTTTTTCCTCGCAAGTGTGACGAAAACAGTCTTATGAAACTCTTGTGCTGTTTCAATACACTCTCGGCTACCTTATCGCGCTCGCCTGCGGCTCGCGCGCATAATACCGCCTCTAGTGTAATGACCAACATAGCACACTTGTATCATATATTATAATTCATATTCATTACTTACATCTACAAATCACGTTAGTTTTTCCACTAAGTATAATTATAGGTATAATATACTTAGGTAAATAATGTACCTAAGTATATTATTTACCATAATATAAGGCAAATAAAAAAAAAGCTCATTGTAGATGGGGCTGCCCAGACGTGGCTGTAATTGTCAACTTTTTTATTTTATTTTAGTGCCACAGATCAAAAAAATTATACTGTTTTTGACTGGCACGTGTATTCAGCGCCGTCTATTGAATTGAAGAGTACTTTTTTTTTATTGCCTGTCAGAAAATCGCCCATGCCAACGTCACCATACATAGACCTACCAATATTGATTAAAGGCATAAATGACTGATAATATAAATTATCATTTGACTATTCTTACTTTATACATTAAACCCCGGCACGGAACCCTAAAACGCAAATCAGCGGGGCTATCATGTAACTTTTCGGGATCGCGATTCGGATCGCGATTTGTCATAATTGTCACTTGTCACTGTCACAGCTTCACGGTATCACGGAGGGATTTCTCTCGCTATCGTTATTGAACGAATGCATTGATTTCCTTAATTAAGTTAAGCAAATCCGTTGGTTTTTTGGCGTTTCGCCCTGCCCTGCAGGGTCGAATGAGTTTTGGCAGTGTCAATTTTTGACAACTCGTATCCGAATCGCGATCCCGAAAAGTTACATGATAGCCCCGCAGCTGTAGTTTTGACGAACGTTTTGACGTTTACGTTTTGAGAAACCTTTCCAGGAATTTCGCTGAAAGATACGTTGCACCTAAAGAAATGGGGTAGAAGCTTGGAATAAGATCTAATGGTAGAAGCCATAAAAAATCTCTTACATATCTATCTACCTATAACATTTTTAAAGCATTGCTTGATTATTTACAAAATAACAAAATATTTTTTTCAAGATTTCTAGGTTGGCCTCATAGTAAAAGTTATTCATAATGATGAGTAGGTACATATACATACATAGGTACATATATTGTACATATCCTTCAGTATTGCTGAAACTTTTTGTTGTACATTGTATTTAAAGCAAACCTAACCCCGCTACCGGGTTAGGGTTTCGGGTCAGCAGCGCGAGTACCGTTCTATATTGCTAAATTTGACGTGTCGATATAGCAGATTTCTTTAGACGAATTTGAGAATATATCGAATTTTACCGATTTAAATGTCAAATATACGATTTTGATGTCAAATATAACGATCGTAAAGAACGGTACTCAAGCCGCAGTTCGGAATAAACCAAAATATTTTCTACTCACCAAAGGTCCATAAGTGTTGTAACCGCACGTCATTTGCTGTAGCTTGAAAGCCATTTGAGGCGGCATGGGGCTCCCAGCAGCTCGGATCTCTGCCTCCAGCGCTGGACAGAGAGACAGCTCCGTGCAGGCGCCCAGTTGCCCCTCGGCGACGCAACTGTCACCTGCAAACCCTGACAACCAACCTTTTCCACTTGAATTGGCCTCAACTGAAGATCAGCGTTTAATACATATCAGAGTTGAAGCCATTTTTGTAACATCACACCCTGATCATTAATTAGGTATTTAATTTTTAAATTTTATATATTTTTCTATAGCTGGGAGTCTAAAAATGGATTTTTCTATACATTTTTGATTTCTGTAATTTAAAGTTATTTTTGCAAAGATACCTCTAGAAGGATACCTCTGTCTGGCTATTTTATTATCTGTAAGGTCGCCATAACGGTTCCCACAATACGGGCCTTGAGCCTAGTGTGGGGCCGCAGTATAATCTCTGATTGGATCAATAAATCATTTTAAATTTATTGTTAATAGGTACATCTTTAATATTTGTGTTACAGCAAATAAATTTTTACTCTTTACTTTACTTAGCTGATGTTACAAAATAAATTATATTTCTTTCTTTCTCTTTCTTTAAAACAAAAGCTTATCAGCTTGTAACAGTTGTAGCGATACTTAAGAACATTACTCTACTCATCATAAGTAAAAAAAAATTAACACCAGAAGACGTCCATTTTTAGACGAATGTCTCCACCTTGATACAACCCCGTAGGTACGCTTGGCAGAACGCTTGGGGATCGCAGAATTCTCACCACCAGTAATCGAGAGGACGCTGCTGCCCGTCCTCTGGTGGTTCTGGATGCAGTTTAAGGATATACCCAAGTCCAACAACGAATTGTAGAAAACAATTTTTTTAAATTCGAAAAAACAGCCCCATCCCTATACATACAACATTATATACAAAATGGTCACGAATAAAAAAAAAATTGGTCAAAAATTAGAACCTCTGGCAGGACCTGACGACCAATCTCTGTGGTTTTTTTTTCATCTATTGCCATATTTTCCGAACCATCTGTCACAAGATGTAACTTTGATCACTTTTGTTGAATGTCCAGATCATAACTTTCTATGTTATTATTATGTATATTTTTTGGTTGTAATTTGTATTGTGTGCTTTTAAAATATAATAATACGTTTTTTTTTTAAATACATCCGACTTCAATTTCGAATACCTAGATGACATCTTCATATTTTCTAGTTATTTTGATTTAAAAACCAAACTACTTAACCGATTTCAATAAAATTTATATAGGACCACTTCTGAAGTATTTATTTACCTACCAAACAAAAAAAGAATCATCAAAATCAGTTCATAATTGGCGGAGTAATCGCGTAACATACATTAAAAAAAAAACGTACAGTCGAATTGAGAACCTCCTTTTTTGTCGGTTGAAAATAAATAAATAAATGTATAAGTTATAGGTAGCACTTATACATTGATTTTGTGCTCTACCAGATAAATAAAACTCGATGCTCTACCAAGGCATACTTACAGAAATTAACCTAGGACTTTCTGCCATATATTTGACAATACAATATTTTATTTTATTTATTTCGTGATCTTTAATGCAGGACCTTAGCACCATAATCACTCTCAAGTTTAACACATGTTTGTAGGTATTATATATGCTGCGTTCCGTAATGCGCTAAAAGTGATAATATCGCGAATCCGACCAAAGTCAGAAGTATTACTCAACCAAATCAAAGCCCTTATATTTTGTGACTATTAAATTTGGTCGGATTCGCGATATTATCACTTTTAGCGCATTACGGAACGCAGCAATAGGATCCTGTTGATGGTACACTTTTAGCATTGAACTCTGATAAATAACTTCAGTTCTTCGTTCGTTTCTTTTAAATGGCATAAAAATCTGTCTTTATAATTTACGGAGTGCGGAAGTAATGCCATGATGCTCAATCATGTAAACAACTATCAATGTAATGTAAATACGTAGGTATTTAGATAGGCTAGTAATGATAAATTTAACGTACTTTTTAAAGCCTTGACTTTGAACGTGCATTTAAATAAATTAATGTACCATAATTACGCGCAATTATTTTCAATTTACTATAATTAAGTAGGTTATTGAAAATTTGACGTAATCTGTTCAGATTTAATAATATTTTGTCAATATATTTAATTTGACATGATTTATTAGTGGAATAAAATGAGACGTTCAAATTAAGTAGGTAGTTCATTTAAATAACAAATTTAAAAAATAAATTAACACTTACTGCATGCAACTGTCGCCAGAAATGTCACACAAAACACAATCTTAATCATTATGTTACAGTTTTATGTTATACTTTATCACAATTTATTAACGCGCGTCCAATACCACTAACTTCTGCAACAGTCCGTGTCGATATGACGAATCTTAACTAATTTGACATCATTGGAAAACACCGGCACTCGATGATCATTCGACCAATTTTAAGAACGATCGTACAACTTATGATTTGATATTAATGAACTGCTATTCAAGAATGATGGGTAGCCGTACATACAGCTCAGCGCAGGCCAAGACGATTCGCTCGCTCGACTCTAGGTCGACTCGAGTCGGAATGAACCTTAGCGGCTACTTTATTACTAAGCTTTGACCCGCGACGATGCGGCGTTAATAAATGAAGAGATGAGCGAAATAAGTAAACGTGTAATCGAAGACCTGATTATCCAGATGGCAGTCATTACCATACTGGGGCACTGTATTTGTTAAGTCAGTACCGGAACTTTGGTTGTTAAAAATTAAAAACTGAAAAAACAAACGACGTCGCTACATCGACGTAGATTTCAAAACACAATGTACTTATTAAGTAAGTACGCAAACGCAAGTCGATAATATATTGACGTCAATAAAATCTTGATACAGTCTAGATAAGTATAGGTATGACCTTCGACAAAAATACTTTTTGATACTTGGAAAGCTACCACCCAGAATTTACAAAGATTCCATGCAAATTAAAATGCTTAAAATAAAATCACATTTACCACATGCAACCATCGCCTGCAGAACCGGCCCATAAAATACGATCAACATTATTAACATTATGCTAAGATTTTATGTTAATTTGTCAGTATTGAGCAACGAACGAGTCCAGTTTCTGCAAAAGTTCGTGTCGATGTGACGAGTACTGGCATATTCTTTTGAGCACGAGTATATCGAGTATACCATTGGAGATGACAAGCCAAGGCATACCCTTTTGCCAAACTGACCACAGTGTTATGATTTTATTTTAGTCTGCATTCATACGAACAAGTACTTGAAAATGTATACCATGTGTGTTTATCTCGTCGGCTCTTCTATAGAGGCAGATTAAATGTCAACAGTGCTCTAGGCTGGCATTTCATCGGCGCCTCTCTGGAGTCTGGCGGCCATACAGTGCGAGTAGGTATGCCCGCTGTGTTCGACTATACCAGTTCGAGATGTGGGGTGTAGTATGAAGTGCATTATTATTATTAGATTTACTTACCAAATTTTTTTTTTCTTTAAAAACTTTCGGGCACCCCTTTGTACCCTCGCGCACCTAGGCACGTGCCTAGTTTGCCATACGGACAATACGCCACTGCTTCTTTCGCAATAAGTGGCAGAAAATGATGCAGGTAGATTATCGCTACTGGCATCCTCCTACTCCTATGGTATGTATATGCTCGAAGGCGTATTCTGGTCTGTTCCCAAAATACTGTCAAGTGCGTATCTGGACATGCTCATATAATAGTAAGGCAGGATTCCTTATGTAACTTAGAATTATAATAATCATCATCATAAAGCTAAAATTGATTCTCCTGATCTCCTCTCCAAGGTACGTATTACAGTACCTTCACTTTCACGCTGGCACCCTAAGTGCCTCCTCCTTCCTAAGTGTTCCTCGATGCGCCACCAATATGGTAGATGACTGATGTTTAAATCGTTGAAACCAATAGCTTTGATGAAGAGTTTAAGTAAATATAGTATGGTAATTGAAAACATTATTTAAATCGGTTAATAATGTTCTGATATATGAGCGTTTAAAGTTTTTGTTAGAAACAACTCTTTCACTTTCCCACAAAACAAAAAATGACGTCACGCCTTACTTGTCAGAATAGAATTTATATGGCGTGCAGAGAAGTGACGTCACGATTTGCTGTTTCGCCTCTCTTCCTAGCATGATATTAAAATGCTTATAAGTTGCTTATTTTTGATCAGATTTTAATTTTCTTTTCATTAATCAGCTATATTTATGGGCCACATTTCAATAGGACAATAAAAAAAACAGTCATCTAGCCTATTATAGGCAAAATTCTTTCTTGGTTAGATCCTCGACAACTGTCAATAACGAGGACTTTAATGAAATGAATTTGACTTGTTTAACATTTCTCCAAATAAAGTCCGTGATTTAATATCTGATAATTAGTTTGACGGCACTTCTTAACTATTATTAACTGTTTTTAAATGTATATTATTCATTAATATGTAAGACTTTGCAACTGGCATTATCATTTATAATTTTCATCTTTTGTAGCAAACAAGTAAATTTAGATTCTAAATGCGAAAACACGTAAATGGTGTCTAGTAATAATACTTGTTATAACTATAGCTTAAATAACACTGTACGTTTTCCGAATATAATAAAATAAATAAACAAGATTCATAGTATGCGAATTTGTTTTTGCAGTTTTGATGCTATTATTTATTGTCTATTAATTAAGATTGTACAGGATTATACACCAACATCATCAATTGTAAATGACATACAGCTAAAAGTACCTACTAATTGAGGAAATATTACAACAAAAAACCCGCAAGACTAAGCAGGTCTAGACAACATCACAACATGCCAACCTACCTACTTACCTACATATAAAATAACAAACTACATTTATGACTTAAAGATGTTAATTTCTGTGGTAGCTGTTAGTCTTTGTCACAGCGAAATAAATAATGTACCTACTTTATAAGGAAAAGGAATTGCGAGGAGCCTTTTATGAGTACCTACCTACCTGTGGACTTCCTCAGGCCCTAAAATCAGTGTGTTCCAATCAATGCCTTGGTTTACTACATGGTATACTTCACTACTGCTCGTCATCTAATCTGGTGAAGCTCGTCCAATGTTTTTTGTACCGATGAGCTCAAAGGCAACCCCTCTACGCTTCTTCCAGCAGTGGACTTCTTCTGGCTGATGATGATGATGAGCTCAAAGGTTAACGGGCACGGTGGGAGGGTACGTTCTCACGCCGCAAGCCGTGTGTTCATATTCCAGACAATCATTAAACATGCTTCAAATTATATCCTGGTTAGCGTAGGTAGCCTCCTAGGTGGACTGGGCCCCACTAGGTGGACTGACGACATTGTGATAGTCGCGGGCCACCGGTGGATGCAAATGGCAGGTTGTCGCACAGTGTGGCGGTCTAAGGGGGAGGCATTTGTTCAGCTGTGGGCCTCTGCGAGTCGATGAAAACCTGGTTATATGCTCGAAGGGTGGGTACAGAACAAAAGAGCAATTGACGTGCTGTTTGTTTTTTAATTATTTTCACGGTATGCGAGCGTTACTAATATTAGTTTTACGCTTATTCTGTGCGGTTGAGTAGTTAGTTACATTTAAAATGCATTAGTCTCGAAGAACATTTCAGCGTGAGCATACGTTGAGCACGATGGGTTCTTTTAGCTTCTGGTGGTATACGTGTGCTAGTATTTTCATAGGATTCGGACAAACTGGTGAGAACAATCGATTGATCAGTACTAGGTGTTTCATGTAGAAATGTTATCAGCCAAATTACTCAGCTCGTTTCGATTCGAATAAAACACATTTCAACTCTTTATTGCTTGGAAAATATTTTTGAATGTTTCAATGGTAGGTAGGTACAGGCGGATTCAAACTGTGGTTCGATGTCAATGATCTTAAGAGGCTCACGGCTGGGTTAGATTTTGGCTCTTTTATATTTCCTTGTTTTCAAATTTTATACTTAGTTTCTTTAGAAGGGGGATTTCCGATGTAATTGCTTTTAAAAACATTTACTAGGTACTAGGAAGCTATGTGTTATGATAGACGATTGAAACTTCCCAATGGGTATACGTAATACCCCATGACTTAGAAGTCATAACTGTCATAAGTGAACATTTTCCTCGGTACAAACTTCAATAAGGAAGGTAAAGAGAATACAGTTTTTTAGAATAAATTAGCGAGGTGACGATATACGTCACCAAGGACGTAGATCTGGCAGGGAC
This sequence comes from Erannis defoliaria, assembly GCA_905404285.2. Taxonomy (NCBI): domain Eukaryota; kingdom Metazoa; phylum Arthropoda; class Insecta; order Lepidoptera; family Geometridae; genus Erannis; species Erannis defoliaria. Next base: position 8,968,437 of record FR990085.1, on the reverse strand, counting down.
TGGAGGCGAAAAGTCTAAGATCGGACTGATCGGACTGATTGGACCAGAGGCAGTACCGTGGATGACAAGAATGATTATGATGATGATGTAAAATATCCTTTCAAAAAGTATTATCTAGCCTAGATCTAAAAGAATTACTAGAGCCTATAGAATCGCCTAGATTCTATTCGCTGTGTGTAAATGTCCGCCCAATATTATATTATTATTATTATATTATTATTCTAGGCGATTCCTGTCAAATCGCTGGCAATGCACTAAGATGCACTGTGACCTGTAGCGAATTTATACGAGTTGATGATCTTTGAAAAACTAGGTTTCTATGAAGAAAACTAAAACAATAAAAAAAAATGCTAACATGAGCTGGATAAAAGACGATTACTGAACAAAAAAAACATCATCAACAACATTAGTATATAATTTTTTTTGTCGAAAGGACCTCCCCAATATATACACTCTGTGGTCATTTCTGAAGGTTTAAGTTGATAGAACTAAACTAACTAAAGTATTGCTGTACTTAGCTAACATGCCTAGTAAAAAAGTGACAGCAATATTTTAATTAGTTTAGAACTGTGAACTAAAACCGTCAGAATTGGCCACATTGTCATTGTATATTTTGATTGATTGATTAACTCTTTATTGTTCACACCAAGAATTACACAGAAATAATTTAATAAACTTAAATATTAGAACAAGTACTTTTTTTTATTTTATTTACCCATTTTTGTGTTTTGTGTTGTGTTTTGTGTTACCTTAGATCTTGTTTTTTGTCTATCATTAAATAAATAATTAAAAAATAAAAATGCAATATAAAAATTACAATAAGGACTCAATGTTTGAATCATTCGAATAAGTTTTCGCATGAGTGATCGTTCGAAAGTCGGTCATAATTTCGTGCTAAACTCATGCTCATGATTCAAAAAATGCACTGACCTACCCAAAACTTGCGAAAACATTTTACCTACTGACATTACACACCCTGCGATAATCCTAAGTAAGTGCACATTCGTTATCGGTGTTACAAAGTATATAAGGATATACATGTGTTTTGTAAACCAATTAAGGGGGCGACTAATGCCAAAAGTAAGTAAAAGGTGTATTTTTAAACACATAGTTTAATGATAAAGAACGTAAATATTCAGAAGAAAAAAATACTACATGTAGGGGAAAACCTAAAGAAGCCGAATAACCGAATAGAATTTTAGAAAATTATCTGGTTTATTAAAAAAAATATATACAAATTACCAACAAAAAAAACTGTTTTAATTCAAATGCTCTAAATTATCAGCGACAATCCCACATAATTTTTTACGAATAACATAGCCAAGCTAATGTTTTAGCACAGTAGCCGTTTATTTTTTTTATTTCATTCCTACATTTTGAATAATTAAATAAAATCCCACCTAAATTGCTCAAAGCCGAGATCATCATCAATTGTATCATGCGATTTTCGACTCTAAACTAAAGCAAGACGCGCGGGTGAAATCTGATATTTTACTGGCATTAGTCGCACTCTTTGCTTCGGAATACCATAAATTAAAACGCGTACCTAGTCATAGCATATAGCAGCATAGCATTGCTAGAAAACTTGATTTGATTGGACTATACATAATCAGCCAGGTGATGCCCACTGCTGGACAAAGGCCTCCCCTTAATTGGAGGGGTTGCCATAATCCCCACGCTTGGCAGGTAGTTTGGGAATCGCAGAACGCTCACCACCGTTAACCGAGAGGACGCTGCTCCGGTGGCTCTGGATGCAGATAAGGACATACCCAATTACCCAAGTCCTATGCGATTTGATTATGTAGCCTGCCAAATAAATGACGTAAAGTGAAATAAATCAAAATATTCTAAGGGATTTGAAGGATGTATTTAATTGTACCTTATTTTATCTATCTTCTATAACTATAAAAGGCTTTGTCCTGAGTGACTGACTGACTGACATATAGACAACGTACAGCCCAAACCGCTAAACGTAGAGACTTGAAATTTGGAGGGTATGTTTTTGGAGAGGTGTAAACGCCCACTAAGAAAGGATTTTTCGAAAATCAACCCCGAAAGGGGTTAAATGGGGTGTTAAAGTTTGTATGAAACTTTTTATTCTCTGGTTCGATTGATACAAAACTTGGTATACATATTCTACTATAAAAATAAGAAGATACGGGTGTCACAGTTTTTTCAAAATCAGCTCCCGTTAGTATAAAAAAAAACTAAGTTTTAGTGATAGTACGTTTGTTTCTCCTTAACTTTGTAACGTACACTGTGTACATATTAAAATGAAATTTGGTATAGGGATGGGGATAGATGTGGGGATGGGGGTGGGGGTGGGGGTGGCGATGATACTGGGAACGGAGACGGGACGGAGATAGGCATGTTAATATTAAGATTACAATTGTTATCGGGATGGGGATGGGGATGGGTGGGGATTTGGAGGGGACAGGTGGGGATGGGATGTGGATGTGGATGAGGCTGGGAACGGGGATGGGCGTGTCCATATTAAGATGAAAGTTGAAATCGGGATGGGGTGGGGATGGGATGGGGTTCGGGATGAGGGAGGGAACGGGGATGTGGATGGGGATGGGCGTGTTCATATTAAAATGACATTTGGTATCGGGATGGGGATGGGGAAGAAGGGGGCGCTTATAGGGATGAGGATGGGAATGGGGACGGGGACGGGCGTATTTATTGGTCGGCTGAACAGATGGAGCTGCATTTTTGGATAGGTAGTTATAGCATAAGGTTCGGAAACGGACATGGGCTATTTTTTTGTAGGTCCACGCAGACGACTGTTTGACGGACATAATTATTATAGATACTGTACAGCCTAAGCTGCTAAATTAATTTTTAATATTAAATTAACTTACTTTTAAATGCCTTAACTAAATTTTGAGTGGTGTAAACTTACACTCAGCTCAAGCTATGGTAGCTTCAGTGAGATCAAGCTCGACTCACATTCTTGGGATCGCGGGTTCGAACCCGGGCGAGCCCGTTCCAATTAGTTCTTTGAAACTTACGCATGGATAATACCACTGGCTTTTCGGTGAAGGAAAACATCATGAGGAAACCTACATATTTCCGGAGAAGAAATACGGTAGTGTATGTGAATCCGCCAACCTGCACTGGGCCAGCGTAGTGAATATGGCCCAATCAGGGTAGGCTGATATACCCTTAGTGTTAAGGGCTGATGCAGAGAAACGCACACTCAGCAAGGATTTTGAAAAATTCGCAAGGGGTTCAATGTATCATTAAAATACCATTTTGCCGAAACCATTAATTTAAGGCTGTTAAGTTTTTTGACTTAAGAGATAAGATAAAATAAACATAAACATGTTTCAGAATTTTCAAACAATTTCAAAACAGGAAGGCCACGGGTCAGTTTTACATTTGAAAAAAAATGTTATATTTATAGATTAGCTAATCGAGTGTTTATGCGTAAGAAGATAAATGTTTTAAACACATGTACTTGATCCGGTGCACGCACCAAGCACAGCGTTTTCGAAACGTCCATCCCGCGTCGGCTCAGATACGTTAAATCCTGAGTATAATGACGCGCTGTACCTCGAGCGCGCCCCACTCCAACCCACACCGAGTCTACCTAAGCGATCAGTGCAGCACTGTATTTTATCGAAGTTTCGTAATTCTTGCGATATTTTGGTAATCTTTTTGCGTTCTTTGTTATCATACTTTTTCTGCTTAAGCTTATTTCATTTCATTGACTCTGTTGATACGGTATGCAATAATGATGATGCTGTAAACTATCCAGTTGAGTTTTTAAATTCATTAAGACCAGCGAGGCTACCATATCATAGGCTTATCCTGAAGAAAAGTACACCCGTCATGCTCCTTCGGAATTTAAGGCCACCCAAATTGTGTAATGGAACCAGGTTACAAGTAAAAATGCTGCATCGTTATCTGGTTGAGGCCATCATTTTGACTGGGTGTGCCCATGGCGAAACAGTGTTTGTGCCGCGTATTCCCATGATTCCCAGTGACTTACCTTATGACTTCAAAAGGCTTCAATTTCCCCTAAAAGTTTGTTTTGCCATGACCATCAATAAGGCTCAGGGTCAAACTTTAAAATACGCTGGTATTGATTTAAGGCAGGACTGTTTTTCGCATGGTCAGTTCTATGTGGCTTGCTCTCGACTTAGCTCCCCTAAAAGCCTGGCTATTTTAGCACCTTCCAACAAAAAAGTCAAAAACGTTGTCTACAAAGAAATATTGTAATCTTTCGGGTCAAAAAGCCCCGGCAACTATAGCGTCATTAGCAGACATTTTTAGGGTTCCGTAGTACTACGAGGAATTCTTATAAGTTTGTCATGTCCATCTGTCTGTCTGTTTAAAATTCAACAAGACGGCTTTGTTTTGAAGTAAGTATTGCAAACGCGACATGCCAAATTTGGTCATCCTCAAGCAAACTTAAAGACTTGCAAGCGGCTTGGAAAAAATACAATAATATACGTATTTTAGTGATTCAATTGAGTTGGGCCCCGATTTAACCGAATTCCAGTATTCAACATTACTACGCGGGCAAAGCCGCGGGCAAAAGCTAGTTATGTTATAAGAGTAAAAAATTATATTTTAAAGTAAAATCAAATGATGTCTTAGCCTCTGAAAAGCGAAAATTCGACTTTCCTTTCTTTCTTCAGCTGGTTTTAGCGCACATCGGCCATCCGAGTAATTGAGCCATTAGTATTTTTTATGATCGACATCCTAGGTGTCTCATCACAGCGCAACTGATGCTAAGTGAGGTGGGCAACAAATCCTGGGATAGAAACTGGCTCTCAAGTAACGCAGCGAGTACACACCACTTATAATATAAAGTTAAAGCTAGATACTTTGCGGAGAATTTGGAGCTACCCAATCTAGTAGTAGCTTTACAAAAAAATACTCTATCACCATGCTATATAGTTTCGCTTGCTGAACACAGAATTATAATTGCTACAATAAAATGTTCTAAAAGCTTATGCTACGCGTATTAATCAATAGATACAACGGTAATGTAAATTTAATGATATATTATTTGTGCCTAGATGATCTATCGACCACTCAGATAGAGAATCACCCCGCCTGGACAATACTGGACGCATTCGAATGCGGCGAGAGCTCGGCCGACCGCATCATTGGAGGGAAGACCGCTGCACTGGGCCAGTTGCCCTGGATTGCGCGCCTCGGCTATACGGGTAGGTAAGTCTGCTTATTCATATTTTACACGACCTTGGGCTCGATTTCTTAATTATGCCTGCGCATGAGTTTTCGCACAAAAATATGACTGACTTTCGAACGCATGCGAAAACTTCAATCGCATAATTCAAAGATAGGCCCCTTGTTCTTTGTAAGTCGCACAAAGCGCTTTGAATCCAAATTTTTTATTCGCACAGCGAGGTTGTGGAACTCTCTGCCGAAGTCCGTTTTCCCCGAAAAGTACAACTTGGGTGTCTTCAAATCCAGAGTGAACAGGTTCATTCTAGATAAGTGTGCTCCATCCTATACCACATCCATCAAGCAGGATGTGGTCAAACGCAAAGCTATTTCAAATAAAAATTAAAAAGTTTCAGACTTGAGGATACATTTCTAGTTTCAGTTTAGGAACTAGGAAAAAAACTGCGGTAGCTCAGGGGTTAGCGCGTTGGGTTAGCACGGCGCAGGGCTTGGGTTAAATCCCAATAATTAGCTAGAGCTAAGTAACAATGAAAGTAAGAAAAAAAAACAATAGGAATTTTACATGCATTAACGGAATTAAACATGGTGGTGTGTTTTTAAATTAGGTCTTAACGAACCAAACGCAAATTAACTGTTTCATTAAGCAGGTATTACAAATCAAATTAATGTTAGTAGGTAATCGATTCTCAAAACACATTAGTATAAAATTTTGTTTTTTCATCAAATTAAACTGAACGTATGTATTACACTTTTGTTCCTTGTTTCTATATTGAAACAAACCAATCATACTTACTATGTAGTTATATAGTACTATTATTTATTCTGTGGTTATACTGAGTGAACTTTTTTACCTTCAGGAAAAAATGAGGGTGTAATGTACTCATCATTATGAACAACTTTTAGTAAGGGGCCAACCTTGAAATCATGAAAAAAATATCTGCTTTTCCTTAGTAAAAGTTTACTGACCTTGGACAAAATGTATGGAACAGCTGTTTTTTTTCGCGATTTCAAAGTTGGCCCTTTACTAAAAGTTGTCCATGAGTACACTACGCCCAATTTTTTTCCTGAAGGTAAAAAGTTCTCCCAGTATACCTAAGTAGTCTATCAGTTATTTACAGGTTATTCCCACAGCTTCGCTTATTTTGGGACTAGAGGGTGTCACCGAAATGTGACCGGTATGCGATTGTAAGGGTGTGTCTCTGAATGCGCATAGAAATTATGTTTGTTCCTCTTTATGTTGTAACGGGCCAACAACCTATGAGTGTAGGTAGACTTAAACTGGATCAACAGCATCACAGCCTACATTTTATCCTGGAAAACAGGCAGTTCCCGCAGTACACCGTTTAAAACATAAAAGACTACTAGATTGGCATAACACTACTATGCTGTTAAGCTTTATCCGTTTGATTTACAACTGTTTTGAACTAAGGTAAAGTCCCTAGTATAACAAAACCACACTTAACTATTTATTTCTTCTTCCACAGTCTATTACTATAATAGGCATGATGACAGTACTTAATAATCAAAGGAACAATGGTTTTAGAGAAAAATATATGATAAAAGGACTCATAAAAATGACTCATTTTTATTAAAAACATTGAGATCGATAAGATTTTCAATAAAATAAAAGTACAAAATACTGCAAACGGCCATATTAGCTCAAACGCCAATCAGAGCGAATGACGTCACACCATAGTAACCCTCACCGTGTTGTATGAACTTTTGGTTGTAATTACGCGTTTTGATTGATTTCTGTATCGTAAAATTACCTAATTGAGTTGTTGTTTATTCGTAGGCTTGTGGTAAAATCAGAAAATCCAAGAATCGACGATGGAACAAGGTTTTATTAAGGCAAATACCTCTAATTTGCCCAGAATTGATTTGTTGATGTTGGGATAGTTTCTTGCACCCAATAAAGACTTTATCTCATCTGAATTTCGTAGTGTGAAAACTTCCTTGTAAGTACACTTTTATTCATATTTAGTGCATATAATTAAACTAACATAAGCTTTTTTAACACTGGATATCATAGGCTGATTTTGAGGTTAGCTAACTCACATCTACAGAAGGCTTCATGTTTCCTACTGTACTTACTATTTTTATTGCTAAGTACCTACTAACGTCATCAAAAGCCAGAAGACGTCCATTGCTGGACGAAGGCATCCCTCATAATAGCGATTAGTTGCCATAATCCCCACGCTTGGCAGGCGGCCTGGGGATCGCAGAATGCTCCTAAGCTACTAACCTACATTTCAGAAAATATTACGTACCTATAGCTCCAGATACAGTAATGTGCACCCTCAAATTCAACATCTGTCAGTTGTTAATTTTAGCAAATCAACACCACCTCACTTATCACTTTCTGTATTTGTACATATTAATATAATCAATCTTATTTCTTTCAGGTCCTCACGACCATCATATGGGGATGATACTATCAGTTATGTGCAACTTATTGGAAGGAAGGAAAAATGTGCACTGTGAAATGCATAGTTTGCCCCGAACACAATCGGCCTTACCTAAAATAATCTCGATTCTCTTAGTCACTGCTTAAACTGCTCTGTCCTTTTCTAGCACGTGCAACTTCACGTCAGAGAGAAGATGGCAGAACATCTTAAGCAGTGACTAACGGGTGAAAAGTTTTTTTAAGTAAGGCCAAATGTCCATGCGAAGCTGTATGCGTCACATTAACAGTTGATGAAGACGAAGAAAAGGTAACATCTGTCAATGCCATGACTGTGTTGCTGCTCAAGGTGGCTGCAAGCATGCCATACGCCTTATGTGGGTCCATCGCAGGAGCGAAGAACCATCTTGTATTGAAATACCTACAATGTTACTGGCTGAAATCTATACTATCCAGAGTTGGCACTATCCTGAAATTTATAACAGCAAAAGACTTGTCCCACAGTACTGGGAAAAAAGCAGAAAGAGAAAAGTTAGTGACTGGGCTAGTGAAGTATCAACCAGGTTATATTTGTAATGACTTACTTAGTGCATCAATGCACCAACTTGTACTGGAGTATAAAGAAAAATGCTGAGACATATTTTTAGATAAAATAAATTTGACGGATGAAATTATAAATAAAATTGAAAATGGTACCCGATACCAGTACCAAAATAGCTTTTGGTAAAAGTTGAGATATGGCCGGATTACATATCTAGGGCTTATGAAGTCAGTCGGTGCCAGAAAGGTGACGGAACGCTGATATCGCTCATCATGGGAGGGAAAATCCCAGACACACTAGCCATGAAACGCGGTAGAAGTTTAGAGAATGAAGTGCTGATGAAGTGATGTGAACAGTAGCTATGAAACTGGGGAAGAAAATAATGAGTTGTGGACTAATAATATCCAAAAACTATCCAACGATAGCCAGTTCACCCGAAGGCATTTGTCAAGATAATTAAATGCCCCATGAGCGATAAAACTTATCTCAATTATGTAAAAAATGGGAAACCCACTAACAAATGCTACGCCCATATGCAAATGTATATGAGTGGACTAATGGTTAAAAAGTGGGTTTTTATTGAGTGGCTAACCCTAATTACTCTACAAATAAACATGTTGAAATTTTATGTGTAACATTCGATGAAGAATTTGTGAAAGATTTTTTTTGAAGTGTTATTGCATTCTGGAAATCCTACGACTATCCATTTTGTTATATAAAAGTACAGAGTAATAAATTAAAATGCAGATATTTCTTGTTTATATTTAATAAGCGAATCTTGTAAGTTAATTAACCACACACTATTATTATTACATCATAAAGAACTTTGACCAAACTGACGTTAAGACAAGCTTGGGACAAGTTTGTGTTTTATCATATGAATCTCCCCAAGTGCAAATTCTCAAGCTGGCTATTTGTTTAGTTTCCTTAGCTTCAGAAGACAGAATGCAGGTGCGGCATCAACGGTGATGTTTTCTGATTTACCATTCCAACTAGGTAGGTACTGTTGGGTTAGCTTTGCTTCTGAATGTTGACTTGAATTGATTTATCTATCAGTTTAGTTGTTACTTGTTGAGCTCCTTCAAGATTTTGCTGAACTGAAAATAAAGATAAGATATTAATGCTTTACTATGCACAAAAATTAAAATAGAAACATGAACCTTAGGGACTAGTGCAACAAGTGGTGGCCTTATCGCTAACAGCGATCTCTTCCAGGCAACCATGGTATAAAAATAAATTACAACTAAAGACAGACGGGAGATGATCAACACCTTATTAATAAATATAAATTAAATAAATAAATAATACTGCAAAACACTAGATACAATATAATAAAATGTCTTAATAATATTTCTTTAAATGGTGATGGAAAAGATAAAGACACAAAAACCACAACCACAATATATAAAATACCTACCTATAACATTTAAAATGCAGCATTTTTTACTTGTTGATTTACATTGACGGTATACCTACACATGAGTACAGTCTGATGTTAGGTATATAGCTTTTGTTTATAGTAACTTATATCTGAAATTAATACCTACTTGTGTCATTATTGGACCTGGGTATGCCCTAAAACTGCATCCAGAACCACCAGTGGACGGGCAGCAGCGTCCTCTCAGTTGACGGTGGTAACCATTCTGCGATAGATTCCCAAGCCGCCTGCCATGCGTGGGGATTATGCCAACACCTCCCTTTAAAGGAGAGGCCTTCGTCCAGCAGTGGACGTCTTTCGGCTGTTGGTGTGTGTCATTATTTTGTTAATTATAAAATATATTTTTTAACTTCTTTGCTGCAATATTGTAAACCATTAAATTAGATATATTATCTTTAAAAATATGTTCTTACCTGAACTTCCAGGTGCAATTTCTCCAACAACAATGTTCTGCCACTATACTATTTTCTTCTAATTGCTTTTCACATACTACAAGAGCCATCATTATCTTTCGTTTTATAAGTTAGGTGAGGTCGTTCTATAGTGTCAGATGTTCTTTTTTTCTGTCTGGTTGGCATGTATAAATACATGGTTTCATTCGCACTTGTGATACCGACCACATCTGCATATAATTTCTGATATCATTTGGCAGCTGAAATGAGAATAAGTACTCCATTGTAATTGATAACAATAATGCCATGAACCTAGAAAAAAAGGTTATTTTTTTCTAGGTTCATGAATAATGCTAACTATAACCAAAACAAACATAACCTCAATAAATTGCAACAACAATCACATAAGCATTTCATATCAAACAAAGATTTTGTATTACACACCTTTTAATCTATACTGATATCGTAAATACATAATCAAAGTGGTCTTCACAAGAATAATAGACGATTTCGTAGCTACATCTCCTGGGTCTCGCCGTGCGAGCTCTAGCCACTTATCTCTCACATTTTCTGGTTTGGAACGTAAAAAAATAGTTTGTTGCGAGTTTCTATTGATGTGTTTTTGCACACACACCACTTGTAAACTTTGGAATTCGCCTCCAACACACGAAATAAGTAATAGTTTATGACTTTCTTCGTTGAGCATATGCCGCAATGCGATGGTAACTAAGTCGTGACGTCACAAGCTGACGCCATGACACTTACGGTCGTTTTCGCGCGTATTTCAATTTAGATGAATTAAAATGCAATAATTTCCGTTAAAACGTAATATATTGCTGAAATATAGTTTTTTTCGGCAATACTAGACGTATATCTACATTATAGAAGGGTATTTCAAAATCTGTCATCATGCCTATTATAACGACTTACTCCTACTGCACCACAGAAAAGACTCCCAGCGCTACTCGCTCCAACTACCTCCTCCTTTCTATCCCTACCTTAAAGCGCCAACGTACCATTCGTACCGGATCTTTAAACAACCAATAGGCGCACACCGACAGTATTTTACAAATCAACTGACCGATTTCTAATGGCCACTGACTAATAACTTATATAATTTGACATTCTATATACACATATTAAATAATTTTAAATATTGTTATATAATTTTATTTCATTTATTAAGTAATTAAAAATCACGCACAAATTGTTATTACATTTTGGCTACAACGTCATTCTAGAATCAAATGAATTATTACAAGAATTAACTGCCCATACCTATTATTATTTACTAAACAGTATTTATAACTATAAAATAACACTATCAACTATACATTTTTATATAATTATTGGGTCAAATCACAACACTAGAGTCCCAACCCACAGCTTTTTTTTTGTCTTTGCAAGCTGCAATGCTGGCACCTTACGTATGCAGTAATCAATCGGTCGTTTACCTACATCGTTCTGGCGCATGGCGATGTGCTACAAAAAGAACATTTGCCTGGCCTCAACTCTACTGCATGTTTGCAACACTTGGTTCTAAGCACTGTTTAGGTATCTAATGGCAATTTTGGAACAGAAAGTATCTGTTACTTACAGTTAGATCCTGCTTACATCTATCTGCTTTCTGCTATACTAGTCTAAGGGGTCAAAGTGATTTACAATCGCGTATGTCTTAATTTTTTTTTATATTACTACCTACTTATTGATCTATGTTTCTTTAATCATCATTAATCATTAGGATCTCATTTCGAAGTGAGTTTTTTTAATCGATCTGCTTGCTATAAATTACGACGTCCTAAGGAATATATATTATTAGAAACTAAGTTTGTATTCCGAAAGGTATTTTGGTGTGACTTGGTAGGCGTCCCATCCATCGAGTCGTCTAGAAAAAAAACTGTATTCAAGCGATACGGTAGGTATTAATTATTGGGTGCTCCACCTACGTTCTCTACCTGGGTGAGGCATCGAGTAATTACACGTCCTCATGATTATTTAAATTATACAGGGATAGTTCTAATCAGGTAGCATCCTTATAAGGGCATACATATTCTGTACATCAAAACAAACAACTTTTACTATAGCGCCAACATTGATATCGCAAAATAAAAACAGCTGTTCCATAAATTTTTCCCAAGGTCGATTAACTTTTTGTATCGAACAGTTGATATTATTTTCGCGATTTCAATGTTGGCCCCATAGAAAAAGTTTTTTGTTTTGATGTAGGTACAAAATATGCCCCTAAAGGATGCTAACTGACTAGAACTAACCCTGTATATCACTTTAAGCAGACACTTCACACTACTTAGCTAAAATTTTATTAACAGTTACCTAGTTCATTTTGATAATAATCTTAGTAGTTTACTGAAAAAATTATTATACTGTTTTTTTAATATTATTAGTTTTGATTTGTTTTTTTTTTAAACTGTAGTCTAGCCTAGTGAAACTCTATTCGCAAAACCGTAGCCCTGTTACTTCCGGTTCCGGTTAGTTTCCGATCACATCCGGTGACATTTCAAACATACTGTGCTTTCAGCAAACGCTCCTTGAGAAAGGCAAATTTGATCGCAACTATAGTCGGACATTCTTATTATAGGTTGCTGATCAATCCAATTAGCTGCATGGTAGAGGATGTAAGTATAGTACTTAACTGCGTCTACGTTTCAGGTGCGTACGGCGACCTAGACTGGCTGTGTGGAGGAGTGCTGTTCTCGGACCGGCTCGTCATCACGGCAGCCCACTGCGTCCAGAAAGACGACTTGTACAATCTGTTAGTAAAGACGCGTCTACGCCGCATACTTGCCATACACACACACATAAACAAAAACATCCCTGAAAGGAAATGTATATCATAGTCCTCAGACAGAGCTTTACAGAGGTAAGCGCAATCCATCTTCGAATACATCGCCTGCCACAAGACGGCCTGAGGCCCGCGTAGATGCCTCTCTGCTAGATCCACAGAAAAGCGAAATCCCTACGTCTTAGCTGTCTCTGCTAGCTAGGAACATGAAATAATGAGTGGGTCCCATCCACCCCGGTGCCCTTGCCCCGGTACCGGTGCAGATGGGAAAAAGTGAGCGCAACACGGCATCTTGTAAATAAATCAGATAAAGCCGATAGTATTTCTTCAAAATCATATGAGCGACTGGCAAACGGAATTCGGCTCGATAAATTGTTTCTATGTGTCAACACGTGTACCCGGCTATCGCGACTCTCGCCTTTTCCATTTTATTCATGTCTCTCTTCAGTGGCTAGAACCCTCTACAAGTATCGGGGGCTCCACCAAGCGTCACATCGTTCAGTTGACCCAGGAAGGATTTTTATTCTTATTCTTATTCAATGTGGGGGCGATAAGTCCTGCACTGACGATCCGCTTGAGCTGTATTGTGTATTTCCCCCGCCAGCGTCTTATCGAGCCAACCCAGCTCCTTGAAATAACGGAGCGAGGCTCTGGGCCGCTGGCATAGTAACTCCAGTGGGTTAGATGGAAGTGTACATGATCATGTATCATGTACACTTCCATCTAACCCACTGGATCATGTACACTTCCATCTAACCCACTGGATCATGTACACTGCCATCTAACCCACTGGATCATGTACACTTCCATCTAACCCACCCAGGAAGGATATATAATTAATCCAATGGCTGACTGCGTATTTATTTTTATACGAACAAAATCCTGCGCCGCACTGCACTGCGCTCGTCACCCTGTCATATACATGACTGATATTAGATTTGAAATCTCTTTGTGCTCAGTAATTTATCTGGTAACATCGCCCTTCAAACCGAAACAGTAATGCTTGTACACCACAGCTTGACGATTGAATATACCTGGCAAAGGTGGAGAGTACTTCCCCACCTTTGCCTCAATTTGAATTGCCTGCTCGCCAAGATGACTAGATTCCTATTAGAGATTAGAGAGAGATTATTATATGACATTAGAGTCCTACCACAAAATGCGTAATGTATAGTAGTTAATACCACTGAAAAGAGTGGTGAATAGAACGGAAATGTGACAGGCTGCGCTAGCTCGTTAGCTAGCTAGCTATAAGTGTAAATGCGCTTAATGACAATTCTCCAACATACATGTTTTTAAACTGAGAATACTCAAAAAGGCAATTTAAATAGACGCGTAGCAAACCAAACCACATTGCATCATAATTAGATAAAAATTTAATCTGTTGCAAAATGGCATTTCGAGCGTTTTACTGCAAATGCGCGACCCAATGATTGGCATTTTTTTCGTCGTAGTGACTATACAATTTTGTGTGAAACTGGCGACTGCAGTTTTCCATACAATTGCTTTACAACATTGTTTTGACAGCCGTTCTACCTGAGAAGTAAGGCTTTTCTGTGGTTAATACTAATTAGTACAACAATATACAGGACGCACGTCCGTCTAGGTGAGTTCAATGTGAACAAAGACCCCGACTGCCAGCTGAGTGTGTGTGCGCCGCCGGTGCAGGACCTCCACGTGAAGACAGTCGTCAGTCATGAGAAGTTCAACATCCCCATGTTCCAAAACGACATCGCTATCGTAGAACTGGCCGAGCCAGCTGCCTTGAATGGTAAATTATTATCTAATAATATAGAATGTGCATCCAAACTCCAAATTCCAGACAATGCCCTCAGTGTTTGCATGTTGAAGTGGCAATGGGCAGACCGCACGTCTCTCTAAGAACTGATAACCGATGGGGAAGGAAGGTTCTCGAGTGGCGACCACGAACCGGAAGACGCAGCGTAGGAAGGCCTCCCAACTCACACCTCACAATTTCGTCGGTCTAAACTGGTGGATGTAAATGGCAGGTTGTCGTACAGTGTGGTGGTCTAAGGGGGAGGCATTTGTTCAGCAGTAGACGTACTCTTGCTGATGATGGATATAGAATGTTAAGCGTATCGGTATTATTAAGCCGAAAGGAAATCATTGTATTGTACGCAACATAGTCAACAACTTTAAAAAAATACAGTAAAAGTTGTGAGAAGACACGATTACCCCTTGAAAACTCTCAGTTTCAACCGCTACGCCTGCCCACTGCTGCGCACGGAGAGGCTACGTACGTGTGTCTAGCTTCGCTTTGCTAGAAAATGTATGTGATAACGTCCATTGCAAGTTGCAAAGCGTGTTCGTGTGGGTTGCAATTTGCAACCCACACGAACACGCTTCGCACGAATACGAGATTAATGACGTCATAATTTTTTTTTATGCTGTTGAACGACAAGACGAGCTAGAATAGGCTAGATGACTGGTTTTTTTTAATTGTCCTATTAAAATTTGTCCCATAAATATAGCTGATTAATGAAAAGAAAATGAAAATCTGATTAAAAATAAGCAACTTATAAGCATTTTAATATCATGCAGACAGAGAGGCGAAACAGCAAATCGTGACGTCACTTCTCTATACGCCATATAAATTATATTCTAACAAGTAAGGCGTGACGTCATGTTTTGTTTTGTGGGAAAGGGACAGAGTTGTATCTAACAAAAACTTTAAACCCAGAACAACATAATATCAGAACATTATTAACCGATTTAAATTATTTTTTCAATAAACATAATATTTTTACTCAAAGCTATTGGTTTCAACGATATAAACATCAGTCATCTACCCTATTTCGCGTGGTAGTAAACGTCACGCCTGCCCATAATAGTTTAGCAGTGCTGGAATTGACCTTGCGAACAAAACCCTGCGCCGGACTGCACTGCGCTGAGATGTGAAATCTCTTTATGCCCAGTAATTTCTCTGGTAACAATTCCCTTCAAACCGAAACACAGTATGCACACTACTGCTTGGCAGTTGAATAACTGTCAATGGTTTGGTACTTCCCCAGGTGGACTCTTCAATAGAGCCCTAACACTACACGCGTGGCTTGCTCGAATATGGCACCCACGCAGCTCAACGCTGTCAACGCTATGCACGCGGTACACGGAAGCGTGCGCAGCTTCAATGCGGGAAGTGGGACGGGCGTAGGGATGAACACTTGCGCTACATTTGTAATTTCGTGGGTTAATATTTATGTATAACCACAATTATAGTAGTAATTATTGTAGTAGTAGTAGTGTGTTTGTAGTTGTGTTGTTGTAGTTAATTGTAGTGTGTAATATTGTAGTTGTTATTATCTATTTTGTTATTATTAATGTATTATTCGTTGTAATTATGTATTTGTTGTGCATTTTGTGTGTGTGTGTGCTGCAGTGGACACGTAGAACCACATTGTCAAACAAACGAACCCACGCAGCCAAAATGCGCCGCGTAGCCGTGCACAGCGTCCGCCGCAGTGGGCCAGCGGCTTTACTCGCGGTTGTCTGAAAACTGGAACAGTTTTGGTATATCGAGAGGTTCTAGGGCAGTACCTATCATAAAGAGTCTTACTTTTTCAGCTTAATCTGCAACTTTTTTTCCAGATTATGTCACGCCAATTTGTTTGCCACGAAACAAAGAACAGCTAAGTCCGTTGGTGAAGGACGATATGGTGGTGGTCGCGGGTTGGGGCAAAACCAACATGACAACAGAAGAAAAGGCAGATAATTTACAATATATCTATGTAAGTCCCGCTCATTTAACAATTTTCACGGCTGAATAGGTATGCAGTGTTACTTCTAATCAGTTAGCATCCTTTTAATGGCATATTCTGTACATCAAAACAAACAACTTTTACTATGGGGTCAACATTGAAATCGCGTAAAAATTATCAGCGGTTCCAAACAAAAAGTTAATCGGTCTTGGGCAAAATGGATGGAACAGTTGTTTTTTTTTCGCGATTTTTATGTTGTCCCTGTAGTAAAAGTAGTTTCTTTTGATGTACAGAATATGCCCTTAAAAGGATGCTAACTGATTTGAACTAACCCTGTATATGCACAGAATAAAGAATAGTACTACGAAGTATACGTAAGTTTAGGTCTTTCTCTTCTTTGCATCTTTTTCGGTCCTGAGCCACTATCGACTCGTATTCATTTTACATTGTAGTTAGGAGACAATTGAAGAATCCGCCTGGGAAGAACCACAAAAAGCGAGCAATAATTACTGTTTCTAAATGATAAATTATTGGATAAGTATATTATGTTCCTGAAAATACCCATAATAATAATCCAAATCCAAAATAAATCCCCATAATAAACTTTTTCTTTATTCACAGTTACCAGTACTGGATCCTAAGAACTGTTCTGTGTTCAACAGCCGCTTCGCATGGAATGATGGCGTGATTTGTGTCGGCGGGGAAAAAAACAAGGACGCGTGTGCCGGCGACTCGGGAGGACCACTCACTAAGGTAAATTCACTACTATTAAGAGGGAACACTGTCTGCGATTCTCTATACAAATGTATTCCCCTATTTTATTCCTGGATAATGCCTTTTGAGCAATCATATTATTAAAATGGTCTCTATTGCAGAACATCTTGGTATTTAGGAAATCGTCATATTCTCAAAATGACTGGATACTCAGACACAAATTCAACACATACATTACATCGGGAGGGAAACGGGCTCAGCATTATAATAAGTACATGTATACAGCGACTATGATAAGATGAATGGACGGGAAATAAGCGCACGGATTTTGAAGACTATATGTTGAGCGCCGGCTCTCCTCTCGCTTCAGTCATACTCTCTCTGCCTTTGCGACATGCGAGCCGTACTACGATACGACAATACAAACTTCTAATACATGTACATGTGTTCTCTTTTTGTCATGCAGTAATTAGATTCGCTATCTCTTTTTTCCGGCAAATGTAATATGCATACTTTTAGCTAGTTATGCTTGATTGTGTTGTCATGTTAATTTTGATCGATTTGCAAACGCTGGGCCCGTCCATTCCATTATCACCATCGCTGCATGTATATACTTGTGCACTAAATTTCACCGAGGGTTACACGCCATTCTTCATACCTACTTTTTTATATCTTCTCGTCCAAAATCCCGCACTGTATGAAGACAAGGGTCTTTAACCAGTGTATGTTGCCAGTGATGACATATGGAACTGAAGCGTGCTCTTTAACTGCTGGCCTTTTGGAGAAACTCAGAGTCACACAACAGGCAATGGAGAGAGCTATGTATGCTCGGAGTTATTTTGCGCGATAAAATCCGGAACGAGGATATTCGCCAAAGAACCAAAGTCACCAAAGTTTTCAAGTTTAAGTGGCAGGGCAGGCCACATCGCTCGAAGAACTGAATACCGATGGGGAAGAAAGGTTCTTGAGTGGCGACCGCCATCCGGAAGACGCAGTGTAGGAAGGCCTCCTATACTAGGTGGACCGACAACATTGTAAAAGGCGCGGGCAACCGGTGGATGTAAATGGCAGGTTGTCGTACAGTGTGGCGGTCTAAGGGGGAGGCCTTCGTTCAGCAGTGGACGTTTTCGGGCTGATGATGACTTTTTTACTTTCAGTCTACCAACTTATACCTAATCCAAATAATAAACCACGGATTTCCTAAGTAGTTACTTATTAGATCATCAACTGGCTGATAAATTCTAGATTAACAAAAATCCCTCGGAAACTACCAATGAGCTTTCTAAATTCTAAGAATCGATTTATCTTTTGTAGAACAAAACGAATAGGTATAGAGGTAATTTCCAGTTACTAAGATGTGACTGCATGCATAATAAATCACCAAGACTGTCTAACATTGTATTGCTTTACTTCCTTCTTACAAACAAATACCTGACATCCTAACTTACGTGTTGCACAACCTGATCATCTTAGTAAGGCTATAGGTACCTAAACAAAAAAACTTTATTTACCTAGAACGTTTGTCAAAAAGCCGTCCTAACAAGTGGCATTTCAATTAGCATTGCAAACATAATTATAATAATGCGTCGCCCTGCCGACTCGTAGTGGGTTTGAGCATTTGGATTGTCTCTAGACTTTCATCGGTCTGGATACGATCCTTTTGTTTTTTTTTTGTAGTAGGCTAAGCAGTCTTTGAAAAGAAAGAAAGAAAGAAAGAAAAATTTATTTTGTTACATCATTAACGTAGGTACTAATATAACTAAGTATAGTTAATTACCTACCAATAAAATTAAATTAAAATTGAAGAATTTGAATTTGATTTTTTTTGTTTTTTTTTGAGTTTTTTTTTTTGATTGAATTGAATTTGATTGAATTGATTTTTTGTAGTTTGTTGTAGTTAATAAAGGCTTATGCCTAATAAAATAATATTATTATTATTATCATAAAAGTCATTGTATGAAAGCTAGCAAATCGATATGAATCCAGTTGCTAATGAGATATTAAGATGACGCGAGATTAAATACAGCCTGATATGCCTTATTAATAAACGTGATACATTTATCCACCGAGTACAAATTCAAAAGAAAGGAAACGACAAAAGATGGATTAACTATTCCGAAGCTACTCCATATTACGTACTCAATAAGTTATCATAGACGTGTGATACATAATTAAACTATTACCTCCTCCACCTCTGTGTAAATAACTATACCTATTATTCTTATAATCGCAATTTCACTTTAGCTTTTTCAAGATATATTATTTACGCTGCTGATTGGTAGTGGACTTGACCATGTGTCTTATCTTGGTTTTATCCCCAGTCTTACATCAGTCTATACATAAGTATGTATAAGTACCTACAACCTACAATCTTTGGTTTTTGTGTTTTAAGACTTGGAGGTTAAGTCATCGATATATATGTAGTACGTACTACATATATATCGATGGGTTAAGTAGATTGGGTAGTGAGATTGTATGTATTTTGTTTCAGGTAATAAAGGCAATATGAACGTGGGTATGTCCTAAACATAGAGGTAGGAACTACAGAAGGAAGGCACCGAACACGTGATTGAATACAGCCGAAGTAAGCCTAAATACGAAAGTGCTACGCTTTCGCGGTCAGTATGCAACGAAGCGATGAGTGGAACACACGTGGCGCAAGACTTGATAAAATTGATATCAATATACCGAACTATGTGTTTATACGGTGCAAAAACAGTTCAAATAACCCGAAAAGTCCCAATGGAATACACCGATCCGACCATTCCTAGCAACAGGAAGTATTCCGTTTTTGGTATAGGCGCCGGTTACCAGAGGCACACAAACACGCACCGACCTCGCCGGCGAGGTCGAGGACTCCCCAGATCTGTCAGAAGATCGGTTAGATTCTCTCCAAATAGTCAACCAGATCAACCTACTAGGGCCCCAGGGCATACCCCTTCTGGGGTGCCAGGGCAAGTCTGACCCCACTCCCGGCGACAGCCAAGCCGAGGTTCGTACCGTCTGAGGTGCCCTTGAGCTAGTCGCCTTTAACCTAAACCTAGGCCGAGCGCCGTTTGCGCTTGCCTAAAGTCCGGTGACGCTGTAGAGGCAATCTGAGGGCAACAGCAGCAAAAAAAAAAATACAATGGAATACATTTTCATAGTTAACTTTCATTAATATTACAAAATATCGTTAATTTTCCCTACCTCTATGGTCCTAAACTGCATCCAGAAGGACCGAAGGACGGGCAGCAGCGTCCTCTCGCTTAACGGTGGTGAGCACTGCGATCCCCAAACCGCCTGCCTAGCGTGGGGATTAAGACAGACAGTGTGGTGTTAAAGGGCGCCTTTGCTCAGCAGTCGACGCCTCCGGGCTGATAATAACGACGGTGATGAATAAAGGCAATAGGGAATATGCATGTGTTTCAATTGTTAAAAATTATAAGATAAATGAGAGTTTAACTGAATCTGATGCAAACGTCGAAAAAATAATTGAAATCGGCTGGTAAAGTTCTGAAATATAAGCGTTCAAATATTTGGGCGGGAGTCATCTGTCCCTTTCTAGCAAAACACGTGCATAGTATAGAATTTGTTTGGAATCGTGGACTTTGACGTCATAAACCTAGTATAGTGTACTGTCTAACATGAAACTAAAATGTTTATAACTTCGTTATATGTGCATGCACATATTAAAATTTTACTTTCGATGTTTTGTTTTTTTTGCCAGTCAGCTTCATTGTGAGAATAAAAAAACACATGCATATTCCCTATTGCCCAGTAGAAAGATGTTGAAGTATCAATACAATAGTAATCTGTCGGTCATACCCACAGATCATATAGCCTGTTGATGGCATTGCAAAACCCTAAGTTGAGTTTTTCATAACAGGTATTCGACACGCCGGAAGGTCCCAAGCACGTGCTAGTGGGCGTGGTGTCATTCGGCCCCGCCATCTGCGGCACCGGAAACCTTCCTGGCATCTACGTCTCCGTGCCGCACTTCCTCGAGTGGATCCTAGGACATGTTGAGCAATGATTGGTAACGCCGTAACGGCTAAAGACATTTCCTATATGCATGTGACCCAATAAATATAAATATAAATAAATATTGGGGGGACATTTATTACACACAGCGCCATCTAGCCCCATACTAAGCAAAGCTTGTATTATGGAAACCAGATAGCTGATACAATACTTATATACAATTTTTTTTTCGTAAATACATACTTATAATACATACTACACCCAGACACAGAACAAACATCGATGTATGTCACAAACATTTTTGTCCTGGGTGGGGATCGAACCCACGCCCTACAGCTCTGAAGGTGAAACTTTGTCACGCAAAGTTCTAAGGTGCTAGGCCAAAATGCCCCACATAGTCCATCATATAGGTACCTACATAGCTTTATACTAGAACGTATTATTATTTGCTTTATGAGACCCAATATTGTTTTTGCGAAACATATTTTTGAATAATAAACTATAACTATTCTCGTATCTACATTATTTTAATTATTGTTTTTTTTTAAATTTTTCGCATATTTTTTTATTTATATTATTAATGACTTTTATTTTTCCTTTTTTTCTGTGCTTCAAGGCTTTTTTACGTAAACATGATGGTGATGGGCACTGACAAAATGAATAGAGTATATAGTACATGTAATAAATAAAATATATTTAAATGATAATGTTTGTAACTGTCCAGACTTTTTACGGCGTGGTCAGTTTATCAATTTCGATACTTGTACTTTTTTTGATTTTGACTAGCAGCGATGTGGTCATTTTGCGAATAAGACATTTTAAGATGTGGAATAGATGAGATTAAGTCAAATTGCGACTCGGATATTTTGAGATGTGGCCTAAATGAAATGTAGTAATTTTGCGATCTAGTCATTCTAATACTTACCCGAATATAACGTTTTAATAACAAACTCGCAAGCGATTTTATATAGGTGCAAGCATTTATATTACTAGTACAGAGAATAGAAACTTGTTTGGAGTACTTAGTGTACACAACGTTTTTTTTCGTTTGATTTCGGCTCGTCACTCTTTGTGTTTCTAGATTATTAAAGTTAAAATGTTGTAATTTTGCGATCTAGTCATTCTAATACTAACCCTTATATTCTATGGTTGCTCTATCTTGATTATTCCAGACACTCTGGGACAGCTCCGATAAATTTGAAAACTTTTTCGGGCTATCGTCAATGACGTATCTTTATAGTCTAATTTTTGATTTTTCTTGTGACGTGTTTGAAAACGTCACTATGTCTTCTCCCTCAATCTGCGAAAAGGATATAATTATGACATTATGCCGCTCAAATATCAGTGGTGAGGTAGGTAATAATCAATATCCTCAAAAAGGTATTTTTACCTATTTTTAATACTTATTTTTATTTAAAGGTACCATTCTGATAATCTCACGTACCTATTTTAATTTTATTAAATAAAAAAACTGATTTAAGGTCTTGTTTAGACTCTTTTTAATACTAACATACAATCAAATATTTTTTATTCGTACTAGGTACTTAAATGAAAAATATTGACTTTACTTTGCATTATACATCGTGTAACAAAAAGGTTCAATAATACTGAAGGGTATGTATGTACTCATCATTATGAACAACTTTTACTAAAGGGCCAAACCTGAAATCACGAATAAAAAATCAGCTGCTCAATATAAATATAAACAATAATTAAAAGTCACATTAGTCGAGCATAGTTGATACGTTAGTGCTATAATTAATTTTAATTAAATTACGTCAGTTTATGTAGGTACGAGTTCGAATAAATAGATTTCGTATTACTAATATTATCTTTATATTTATAAATACTTATTAAAGTGTCCGTGATCTTTCAATAAGTAGGTTTTTATGTAAGTAAACTTTTAATTGATCCATAAGATATTTTCTCCTTATCCACTCTCTTCTCTTTTTCTCTACGGTTTCCTTTCTACATTGCCACTTGACAAGATGAGTATTTTTTTAGGGAACAACCACAACACAAAAGAAGTTTACCTTTAATACCAAATTCCAAAACATGAAAAGTCCTATGTTACGTGGTTTTCTACATTGCATAGTCATACTTAGGTAGGTACTTTACTACACATTATATCACTTGCCCACACTCGTGCATGTAATTCAATACTCATTGATTAAAACACCACTATTTATAATCATGAATTCGCGAAAAAACACAAGTTTAAGAAAATAATAGAATGCAACAACATGATTTTTCCGTGTTCCCGCCAAAACTTTGTTTTCGTATATATTTTTTCTTAGTTGTTGACATCGCACGTTGTGCATTCTGCCAGTGTCAAGTTAATGAATTTTCAAGTTTTTTTATTAAAATCAAGTCTAATATGTAATGATATCACAGTCAGTCACACGAAATTAGTCATAGTCGAGTCCAAGTCATGCCCTAGTAAAGTTGTGGCGACTTTACTATGAGCTTATACGGAGTTTTGAAAACAACACAAAAAGACATGTTTCACCACATTATATCACTTGCCCACACTCGTGCATGTAATTCAACACTCAATGAATAAAACGCCACCATTTTTAATCATTAATTCGCGATAAAAACACAAGTTTAAGAAAATAATAGAATGCAACGACATGATTTTTCCGTGTTCCCGCCAAAACAATGTTTTCGTTTTGTGTTCTGCCTATGGTGGTAAGTTCGATTTTCGAATAAACTCTCTTTACAATGCCCGTATCTATGCAGTTTTCATTCGAATTTTAACGTTCCAATCCAAATCAAATCACATTGTATTCCTTCCTAGGAATTTTCATATAAGTAACTATATTTATTGCCTTTGGGATTTAATGCTTTGCATATTAATATATTGAGATTGTGTATTATGTTATAGGACATTGTCGAGCAGGTGGTTTAAAAAATCATTACGTAGGTCCACGTCACAAACAAGTTTATTCGACTATATTATCGTACTATATAGCATATACTAGTAGTATACAAGTATTAATGTTACAAATAGCGGTATATTTGTAACATTAATACTTGCATCTATCTAAACTGGCTTCGGAGTCCGATAACTTATCTTCAATGTCTATTCTATTCAGGTATTCCGCGACATCTCCGTTATAAGTCTCCGCTGTATCATTAATAGATACTTTCCGAGATCTATTCGGGCTGTTAAAGTGATGTGACTTCGTTTTTATCTTGATTTTTCTTGGAGACAGTTGTATGGCGTCGATGGGGGAAGCGTACCTCGGTGCGTAATATCTCTCGAAGAGCATGGGCTGCTCTGATACTCTTCCATACATGAGCTCCATTTCGTGAAGGAACTCTTCTCTTCTCATTCGTTCTTCGTCGCGGCGTGTTTGGAGACGCATGGCTAAGTCCTCTTCGTGGCTGTGAAATAGATATACAAAGATTACGAAAGATGCACGATCGTGTAATAAAACAACGTTTGAAAATGACTCCCATGCCGTCATGTTACGAGTTACGCAGGTGCGAAAGAAGATAGTACTTTTATGAGAGCAAAAGGGATAGCGCGTGTCTCGCTTTGTTAGCGCAGACAGACGAGACAGTCCCTGGGGCCGTTTTCACGGGGCCATTTAAGGGCGCGATATGACATATCTCCCTCCTTATATATGTCATTGTAGATATAACATTTAAGTCAATATCAATGAGGTATTAATATAGGAGGAAATAGGATGGTCCAGCTGGCAAACCTCACCTTTGTAGAGATTCATGCTTTATCAGTAGCCTTTGTCGTTTCCATTTGGTGTTTAGTAAGATTCCGTCCCCCTGTTTTAAAAATGTTTTCAGTATTTCAAGAAAACTTGAGAATTTGCACAATTCACATACGTGCTGTGGTCGAAGAACATAGAAGAAAAAAAGAAGAAAGTAAGTCTGAGTGGAGTAGGATGTTTTGTTTTGGCGGGAACGCAAAAAATCATATCGCCGCATTGTAGTATTATTTTCCAAATCATGTGTTTTTTCGAGAGTTTTGTATAAAAATGGTGGTGTTTTATTCAGCGGGTAAGTGATATAATGTTGTGTTACATGTATTTCGTGTTGTTGTGGCTCCTAATAATATCGCCACAGCCTAGTGCATGACTTGGACTTGACTGTGACTGATTCTAGATGACTGGCTGTAATTTTTATGACTTATTTGAGCTGTCACTATCGAAAACTTTAAAAAATGCATACACTTGACAGCGGAAGAATGTACAAACTGCGATACCAAAAAATTAATGAGATGAGAATGAAGTAATTACGAAACAGCTTCAACCTTAACTCCCATAAACTCCCTGAAATTTCATATTGGCTCTTTTTTTGGCGTCGCGACTATCCTTGCTACTCCACAATGAAACCTTCCAGCCAGCCTCGCTTTGTCATCAAGAGCCATGTTAGACCTTTCCACTCTCTAGAGCGCGATACTCACTTGTTCTTCACCAAATGCCACGCTGGCTTCGACCTTAGCACCCTGTCTCTTAGCTTCATGTCGGCTCTTCTTCTTTGCTCCACGACCCTCCGAGCCGATTCTACCTCGAACCTTCTCCTCACAGCCTCAGCTCTCAACAAGGCTGCCAGGTTCGACCTCCCCGAGGCATTAGCTCGGAGTTCCAAGGCGGAATAAGCGCGGGCCCTCGGACCGTCAGTGTTACCAGTGTTGCTCCCCACGACGCTTTCTGTGCTGTTGCTGTCTTGGAATATCTTCTTCGCCACTTCTTGCATCTAAAACATCGAATGTGTGGTGTTTTTTTTGTGGGGAACACGGAAAATTCACGTTGCTGCATTCTATTATTTTCTAAAACCTGTGTTTATTCGCGAATTCGTGATTATAAATAGTGGTGTTTTATTCATTGAGTGTTGAATTACATGCACGAGTGTGGGCAAGTGGTATAACGTGTCTTTTCGTGTTGTTTTCAAAACTCCGTAAACGCCCATAGTAAAGTCGCCACAACTTTACTAGGGCATGACTTATTAGACTCGACTGTGACTAATTTCGTGTGACTGACTGTGATTTCATGACACATACCTATATATAACTTGATACTTTATAAACTTGAAAATGCATAAAACTTGACACTGGCTGAATGCATAAAGTGCGAAGCCAAAAACGAAGAAAACAAAAACATCGAATATATATAGTGAGGTGCGATAGTGACGATAAATAAAATAATCCGCACAAAATAAGCCTTTTAATTTAACATCCCACAATGCTGAGCATACATACGCCAACCTCATGCGACCATGACTAGGCAACTGACCGTGGTGTTTGGGCGGACATTTCGCCGAAAAAAACATGTAAGTTTTAAATTGCGATGATTCTCAGTTTTCTTTCTTTAACTGGTTGAGGACGGAAACCTTTAGGTTTACAATGAAGTAATGATCGTACGAAGAAGCTGCGGGCTTAAGACGCAACATTTTATTACATTTGGAAACTACAACAATTCTAGTGATAAGTAGGTAAGTACAACAAGTAATATTTATACAAGATATTTGGAACATTTAACAACTCTAGTAGTAATAAATAAAGTTCACAATTCTGGCACTGCTACTGTTAGTGGCAGGTGTGACGCTTACCACCAGGTGAAAGACTTTGCGCGTCTTGTCAGACGACCGTATAAAAAAAAATACTTTCCAGGGCTTCTTGCTAGGGCATTTCGTGAACAGGTAGGACCTTAAATAATATACGCATAATATATTCGTATTATTATAGTATACACCGCGCTGCGATAAGACCGCCTTAATTTTGTGCCTAAGTGTATTATTTAGTTGTACTTAACTTCTTTTCTATGGTGTCAATAAAGTGTTATTGTATTGTATTCGTAACCTCCTACTTTTTAAGTAAAGGCTCAAAGCTGCGGTACTTTTATTTCCATGGTCTTATGGTTAAGCTCTTATGGTAAGTTCGCCTGATGGTAAGCGTCACGCCTGCCCATAGCAGTAGCTGTGCCAGAATCATGAATTGTGTGTATCCGAATCATGAGCGTATACAGGTTGTCTCAGGGGGTCCGCCCCCCCCCCCCCCTTATCACACGACGAAAATAAAAAAATAATTTAATTAATATTAATAATTGGTGTTACGCCATGATACACAGTGAGAACGAAAGAAGTGCGATTAGCTATTCGACAAAATATTTATAGTGTTACCACCTAGGACTGCTTACCCCCCTCCCCACCTGCCCCGCTAAGTACTTGGGTAGCCCCACTAGTCTACCGACGATGTTTTCGAAACTATAGCTACGCCCGTGATCCAAACAGACAGATAGGATAGGAGGTACCTTTTTCTCAGCTCTATCGGCCGTACTGAACCGAAACGGTTGAGGGCTGGTAGTCACGAAATCCTCTTTCTTATCCCGTCTCTTCTTCGTTGGACTCGCGCATCTTCTACCCGAGGAGGAGGTGGACGGAATGCCCGGTGACGGGTCGATGGGCAGGTCGCTGTGGGCGGCAGGCGTGGACAGCCGGCTGCGGTCTCTACCCGCCATGCTGCTGGGATAGTTAGCCGAACGCAGCATTTCCTCAGCACGGATGCGTTTGTTTATGGATCTGTTTATAAAGATCGAGATAAAAGTAAGTTCGTGTATGCTGAGTGGCTAGCCCTAGTATCAGAGGTAATGTGCCGCCCGAATTGACATGACTCGACGGTTGTTGGCTTAAACCTGTATACTGTGTGTTGTATTAGGCAGAAGAATAGGGTAGATGACTGATGTTTATATCGTGGAAACCAATAGCTTTGATGAAGAATTTAAATAAATATAGTATGTTTATTGAAAAAAATATTTAAATCGGTTAATAATGTTCTGATATATAAGCGTTTAAAGTTTTTGGTAGAGACAACTCTGTCCCTTTCCCACAAAACAAAAAATGACGTCACGCCTTACTTGTCAGAATAGAATTTATATGGCGTACAGAGAAGTGACTTCACGATTTGTTGTTTCTTCTCTCTGTCTAGCATGATATTAAAATGCTTATAAGTTGCTTATTTTTGATCAGATTTTTTTTTCTTTTCATTAATCAGCTATATTTATGGGCCACATTTTAATAGGACAATAGAAAAACCAGTCATCTAGCCTATGAGTAGGTGAGTATGAAAATTCTCAGAACCAGCATAAGTATCTAAAACGCTCGGTGTTTCTTGGCTACAATTATTATTCTCGAAAATTTAATGACGCTATCAGTTGCTCATAAAACCTACTAAGGATTTTATCTACACTAACACAAAAAAATATAACATCATCGCACAAAATGCAAATGCTACATGCGTGGTGCGCTCATTGCTGCTGTTCTCTTTTTACAAATGCATACCCGATGCTTTAATTATATAAAGAGAGCTAGATCCTTCAAGACTCGACGCAATGCGTAGGTACTTGTGTTTAATAGAGGTCAGTAGATGCAATGTATTGACGAAAAAAAAATAGTTTTAATATTCGGCCAGTGATTTAAACCAAGAAGGTTTGTATTGAAAGAATCATTAGAATTTTTATAAATTGAAAAATTTGGCACGTACCTATAAAACATCTTTGGCTAAAAACTACGGAACAGCCTGGTTTACTACAGAATAAAAAGTAAATAATTCTATTCTAAAAGTAAAAGAACCCAAAGAGGATATAAACACTACGTTATAAAAGAACCAACCGGAAATACTCATCCTCCTTCATTCTATTGAAAAAGTAATTGGAGAACAGATTCTTGGGCACGGGGCGGGCTTTGAACCGCTTCTTTTTCCTGGGCTTGGGCAGCGAGTCGAGCGCTCTGTCGCAGATATCCTCCCCTTTCTCCTCGCGCTTGGTGAAGCTGAAGGGTTTCATCTGGGCGCGGAGGTCCGCTTCACTGTTTATTTTAGTGATGGCACGTCTACAAAGAGAGCAGCACTTGAGATTAACGTACTACCTCGTGAAAAGGTTGATTTACGACAAACTCTTCAATACTGTGTATTTATCAAGCCTACAAAAATTCAGATTGAGCTAACGACCGCGTGCAGTCAAAAAGGTATGAAGTTAACGCGATATAATACTCTGTCTAGCTGTCTACAGCTACAGGGCGGGACCAGGTAGGGGGCTTGCTACCTAACATGCATCTTTAATCTCCCGAATGTATGGCCGAAAGTTAATAGTTTTCAAGATATTTCAATCACAATTTTGTATTGTGAGATGCTAGAAATGATGATTATCTTTAACTGATAGATTAATAAACAACTAAATATGCATAAGGGCTACAAAAAAACTGAAAAATTGGTGTAGAGCGAGGTTATTTCGGTTATTTATTCTATCGAGAAAATTTAAATTTTATAGTGTTTTCCTATGGAGGGTGACTATAGATCATAGAGTCAAAAAATAATATAGATATCTAGTGTTACGGGACGTGACGTCAGCCTCTCCGTGAACTTCGCCTGCTTCCGTCGTGCAAGCCTGTTAAGTCTTTGGAGGGGAAAGATTATACAACGTGTAACAAAAAGGTTCAACAATACGAAAGGGTATGTATATACTCATCATTATAAACAAATTTTACTATGAGGCCAAACTTGAAACCGCAAAAAAAATCAGGATTTCAGTGTTGGTTACATAGTAAAAGTTGTTCATAATGATGAGTATATACATATCCTTTCGTATTGTTGAACCTTTTCGTTACACATTGTGTCGACGAGCTGTTATTTATTGTTCTAAACTAGGTCTAGCGCCATTTGCGCCTGCCTAAAGTCCGGTGACGCTGTAGAGATCACCGTTTATATACATTATTGGTCCACACTTTGAGTTTTTTCGTAGTTTAAGTATTTTGTTTTTAAAGTAATTTTTACATAGTATTTTTATGTAAGTATACGTATAGACTGAGTGCTCAGCCCTATTCTGTGTTCCGCCCAAAAGAAGACAACTAAGGTTTGACAATCGGCGACTGCGCGCGGTTGTAAATGCCGTTCTCAGTCCGTTCTCAGAGTTCTCAGTCTTTTCTCGTCTCAGACCCTTCCGGAGACTCACTTTTTTTAAAATCCCTGTCCAACTTCGCCACGGTGTAGTTTTTTTATTCGTATTGTGTTTGAGTTTGAAGATGGAGCACGCTTACGGAAGCAAGTTGCATTTGCTTAGTTTACTTTGAAGACACTCCCATAATATTATACTAAATACCTAGGTAGATTATGTAAAATTATAAATAATTTTATCCTCACCCGATTTTTTTCAAGGAAATAAACACACATTAGCAAATTTTATTGTGTAAATACGTGTAAAAAATATTCAAGCAAAAAGGTCGGAATGGCCCCAATTTAAGTGGTCGAAACGAAAACAATGTGATTTACCGTGACTTGTGCTTCGCAAATAAACAGAATCGATTATCGAACCGCATTCGATACCAAGGTCAAATAATAATTATTCCTACCTATTTAGGTGTGCCGTGTGACAGGATACGTTTTGAAAAGGAAATTTAGGAACCCTTAAAAATACAATGGAACCTGGGTATGTCCTAAAACTGCATCCAGAAACACCGGACCGGAAGGGCGGATCCAGTTTATTCATATAGTCGAGTCGAGGTCTAGTTAGGACAGGCTCCAAATCGATTACAACTAGGAAAAAAACATTAGTCCGTACCCCCAGCCCAGCTGGTTCCGCCCTTGCCGGAGGAAGGGCAGCAGCGTCATCTCGATTAACGTGGTGGGTGAGCATTCTGCGAACTCCATTTTTCAATTTTTTTTATTCTTCAAGTGACGAGACGAGCAAGACTTTTACCTGATGGTAAGCATCACGCCTGCCACCAACAGTAGCAGTGCGAGAAATGTGAACTTGCGAACACAATCCAGCGCCGCACTGCACTGCGCTCGTCACCTTGAGATATTAGATGTTAAATCTCTTCATACCCAGTAATTTCTCTGGTAACATTGCCCTTCAAAAAAACCACCCCATGCCACCTGCCAAGTGTGGGGATTATGGCAACCCCCTTCTTATTAAGGGGGAGACCTTCGTACAGCAGTGGACGTCTTCTGGCTGATGATGGGTGATAAAAATACAAGGTAAACTCTTCCATACAAAGTAAGTGGGGAATTAGAACAATAATTGCGTAAACCAAACGTGCCTAAGTATATAGATGAGAGATACTTTGGGTTCCAAAGGAAAAACAGAACTAGTGCCTCAATTAGCGATTAGTAAAGTGTAGGTAGGTTTAATCAATAGTCACTGTCTGACGTCAAGTGGTCTAGATATTCTAGTTTGATCTAATAACCTACTAGTACATAGAACTTAATGGCATCCTGGACATCAAGCATTTTTTTTCATAAAAATGGATGAGGACAATTTTGGAAAATAGGTAAGTTGTATGATTTCGATAAAACTTAATAAGCAAAACAAAGTTGTATTTAACCTAATGTGCATTTTAGAAAAGTAAATCATAAAGCCTAATTAATTTTAATTTTAACATACTAAACTGCTTTGAATCTCGATCCAATCGAAACTGCAGATGGGTCTTATTTTACGAGTTACTCTAAAAAAATAAAACCAATAAAGAGTAGGTATAAGGATATAAGGTAACTTAGTTTTACCTACTCTGTATTATATTCTTGTTTTATCTGTGCTATAGACATACCGTCATATTATGCATAAAACGTTAAAACGTAATTCAACAGAGTATTTCAAACATAGGTATTTTAGTTATAAAATGTTTTGTCAAATTTGTTTCGAATTACGATTTGAGTTTGAAAAAAGAAGACAAAACACTTTAAAACAAAAATTGGTTTGAAATACTTTTTAGTGTTTTATGCATAAGACGGTTAATGTAAGTATATTTTTTTAGTTTGTTTTGTTTATATAGTTTAATTGTAGGCTTTCGTGGCGTTGGGCGGTTTTCTGGCTGATGATGATGATGATGATAGTTTTTGTTTTTTTTTACTCGACTTCCAAGACACCGCACCGCTAAACAATTAACAAATAAAGATCTTATGAACTAAAGAGTGTTACTAATAAAAAGCATACAGGGTGCATTTTCATTTTCCTAAAAAACCTCATGGCTTGGTCTTCGAGAATCTTGTCATAGAGTGGGATGCGTGACTCTATGGGCACGGGTTTGGCTCTAAACTTCTTGGTCCTTTCGCATTTCTGGTGCAGCATGTCTTCCGAGAAGGATTTCTGGAGACTTCGCAACTCGTTCACCATTCGGTCTTCTTCGTCTCTGTAAAAATGTAGAATAAGTCTATAGAGCAGTGGTTCTTAACCTTTTAGTGATGAGGAACCATTTGACTATTTTTTTGTCTTGCCGTGGACCACTTACTGCTTGGAGGTAAATACAGTAAATGATTGTTGTACTATAGGATTGTTTTATCTACAAATAAAATATAAAACAACTGTTCAAAGCGGCGACGGCTCTGTCCCTATACTTCACTCGTAGCGCAACTCCGATTTACCGATGGCTTCGTGGACCTCGGGTGCTTTCAGGGACCACCAGTGGTCCGCGGACCACCGTTTAAGAACCACTGGTCTAGAGTCTAGAAAATAACACAGCGGCGAAGAGATCAGATAGGTATTTTCCCTCACCTTTCAGTCATTTTGAATGGCTTTGGAATAGTGATGCTTCTTCGTCTCCTAGAAGGCGACCGGCTTCGCTTCATCCTCATGGGACTCGAAGGCATGCTCTGCGTTTTGAACTCTTCATCACCTCGAGCTGGCGGATATTTCCTTCCAATGAAAAAATCATCAAACTTCTGATCGATTTCAGTCTTAGGTTCAACTTTAGCATCGTTCCAAGATATAGAACAGGCTGAATGGTTCCTCTTCGGCCTTTCGGCTCTGGACTTTTCTAAATTACTCTTCAGTGAAGTCACTTTAAGCTCGTCTCCATTCTTTCCATTTTCAACCAAAGTCGTCTTCCGCGTCGGCCTTTTCAAGCACGTCCCCGATTTTTTAGGACCTAAATAATCGCATGCGTTTGGAATTTTTGGGACATCGTTTTTATTATCAGACTCTTTGCTGTCACTTGAAAACTTTCTTCTAAGTGTTTTGGTTTTACTTTTAGGTTTACTCATCACCGAACGCGTTGCGACGTCTCCCGTTTTGGTAAACAATGTGTCCAGCGCCAATGTTTTATCGATATCGTCATTGCAGTCAATGTGGTCTATGGCAAACCCGAGCATAGCTTTTTTTTTCTCCCGCAGGGACTTGAGAGTGGAGTAAAACTCGTCCGCTGGCAGGTGGTGTATATCATTGTAGTCAGGTATGCTTCTGTAAAAATCTTTCAGTTTAGCGGCATTTAAATCGGGAGGTGCGATGGAACATGTCGATGAAGATTCTATGGAACACTGTTCTGTGAGGCGCTTATCTCGCCGCTCGTACGAGCTCTTCGGCATTTTGCTTACAGGGTCCACTGGAACCGTGAGGCAGGAATTTCTGAAAACACTGCTGTGATGGTTCATTATGATAGATTGAAATTCACATCACAGTTTTGTATTCAAGTTTGTTGTCCTTTTAGTTGCTATGGTTTGGACGCGTGTATGATTTATGAAAGTATTTAAGTATGTTATGTGCATGTTGAAAGGTGCGTTAACTTAAAGTGCCTATTTACGTTATGTAAGTAGCTAATTACGTTAGTAAGTAAATACCTGTAGAAAAAGGAAGACTATAATAACAATAAGTACTAACTACCTCAAGCGAAAATGTCGCACACAGATCAAAATAAAATGGGATAATTTAGATTGAAATTAACTAAAATTGTCTTACCATACACTTTCATTTTCGTTTCGTAAGTTCGTAACAAAGGAAAAGAAATTACGCATACAATAAAATACTCTAAAAATAGAATCACGCAATTCAAATTTCAAGATCAATTTGTTGCCACGGTGACATCACTTCCGTCAAGCCGGCCAATTCACAGAAAAATTATTATAAGTACCAGTGGTCGTAAGTCTTTATTACTACAACAAACTGCAAAGATTACGAGTATGTTAAACTACTTCTTATGTTTATCAGTGGTTGGAATACATTTACGGCCTT
This sequence comes from Erannis defoliaria, assembly GCA_905404285.2. Classification (NCBI taxonomy): domain Eukaryota; kingdom Metazoa; phylum Arthropoda; class Insecta; order Lepidoptera; family Geometridae; genus Erannis; species Erannis defoliaria. The sequence goes on along the minus strand of FR990085.1, from coordinate 8,934,350 downwards.
ACTTAAAAAAACTTTTCAACCGTTAGTCACTGCTTAAGATGCTCTGCCATCTTTTCTCTGACGTGAAGTTGCACGTGCTAGAAAAGGACAGAGAAGTTTAAGCAGTGACTAAGAGAATCGAGATTATTTTGTTATTATTGTGTTTTTTTGAATGACAAAATGATGGTGTTTTATTCTTTATGTGCTTACGTTTTACGCGCATTTGTGTAGGCAAGTGATATAAAACGGTGAAACACTTATTTAGGGCATGATTTGACTTGCCCATGACTTACTGTGTGACTATGACTATGACTAAGATTCATATAGTCGTAAGACATCGTTTTTTATATATTCTCGCCATATATTTTATATACATAGGGCGAGGCAATATGGCCTGGCCTTACGGCTTTAGCGCAATAGGCGAAAGAACAAACAAAAACAAATCTGAATTTGACAATGACATATTGTATTATGTATTTTGTATTGTCAATGTCAAATGTCAAATAGTTTCATAACAAAACAAAAACAACAACGTCAATGAAAAAAATAATTTACAATCGTGCAGTTGCTTTTTATTTTACCGACTTTCTGAGAATAAAATAATTCGCCGTAAAGAAGTGCGTGATAGCCAAACTAAACACATCTTCAGTCAAGAAAGACCTAAAGATTTGAAATTAACCAATCAAATTTTCAGGTTATAACAACAAAATGTTTCTCAGTAAAAACATTCCGACGTTCCTCAAAACTAACATCGCTAGCAACGCAAGGGCTATTGTTGGAATCCGACAAGCTAGCACAATATATAACGAAAATCACAAAGGAAACTACGATGTTATTATTGCCGGTGGCGGAATGGTTGGCTGCTCTCTGGCTTGCGCCATGGGTTCGTTACATATTTTTTTAACATATTTCTGGAATTGTAGTGTCCACCAGTTGCCACCATCGAAAACCAAATTAACTTTGCTAGAAATGTCTTACATCTGTGGTTCCCGTCCTCGAGTAGAGTCAAAACCGTTCAGAAGTAACTTGGTTTACTAAGTTTACTTAGTACTTTAAGTTTACTTAAATTAGGCACTTTAAGTTCCGCGCGGCCTACCCACTGTCCATAGCAGATGTCAATATGCAACCAATGCCAAAAATCATGATGATTCATTCCATATGAAAGAATAACAGACACTTTCTCATTATTGTGTTATACTGGAGATAATAATTAAAATACTGGTAGAAAGAGATAGAAACTTCTTCATCCACAAGAGCCAACACCCAATTGAACATTAGTATTGCACTCGTATTTCTTCATATGGTTTTCATATTTGAATGTCTGACCTAACATATTACAAACATATTTTGAATATTGATATTAATAAGCTTAACATATTTTCAATCGACTTCAAAAAAGGATGTTCTCAATTCGACTGTATGTATTTTACGCGATTACTCTGCCAATTATGAACTGATTATGATGACTCTTTTTTTGTTTGGTAGGTAATACTTCAGAGGTGGTCCCATATAAATTTTATCATAATCGGTTCAGTGGTTTGGTTTTTAAATCATAATTACTAGAAAATATGAAGATGTCATCCAGGTATTCAAAGTTGAAGTTGGTTGTATTTTTATTTTAAAAGCGTAATATAAGTAGAAATACTTTTGCAATCTGATTTGTACATCAGATATTGTAATATCATGTATTCATTCCAGCTAAAAACTCTCTTCTCTCGAATCTAAAAGTACTTTTATTAGAAAGTGGATCTGAAGGCAGGTTTCAGCTGAAACCAGAGTACAGCAACAGAGTAGTTGCCTTGAGTCAATCAACTAAAACACTGATGAGTTCTCTGGCAGTTTGGCAACATGTTGAAAAAATGCGATTGCAACCTGTGCGACACATGCAAGTAAGTTTAAAATGACCAAAAAAGCAAGTACATACCTATGTTAAATTAGTTTTCAATTACCTACTTTTTATTTTTTTGTGTCTTGAGCCACTCTTGGGAGAATAGGCTAGATGACTGGTTTTTTTTTAATTGTTCTATTAAAATGTGGCCCATAAATATAGCTATTAATGAAAATAAAATGAAAATCTGATCAAAAATAAGCAACTTATAAGCATTCTAATATCATGCTAGACAGAGGAAATGAAGAAACAGGAAATCGTGACGTCACTTCTCTGTACGCCATATAAATTATATTCTGACAAGTAAGGTGTGACGTCATTTTTTGTTTTGTGGGAAAGGGACAGAGTTGCCTCTAACAAAAATTTGAAACGCTCATATATCAGAACATTATTAACAGATTTAAATTATTTATTCGATAAACATACTATATTTACTTAAATTATTCATCAAAGCTATTGGTTTCAACAATATAAACATCAGTCATCTACCCTATTCTTTAAGCAAAGTTTTAACAAACTGTTAATTCTGATAACTATCAATTACAAGCTATATTATTAGTAAGTAAGTAAGTTCGTATAGGCTGAGTGGCCAGCCCTAGTGTCAGAGTTAATGTGCCGCCCGAAGGCCTCTGACATGGCTGACGGTTGTTGTTATAGAAACTAGAACAAACAACCGGGACCAACAATTTAACGTGTCATCCGATCCACGGTAGCGCTCAGAAATAAATGCCACTCACGGTCACCCATCCGAAGACTGACCGGACCATCTGTTGCTTAACATCGGTGATCGTTTAGAATCACCTAGACAAGCTACGCCACGAGCGCTACATTAGTAGCTATAGTATTAGTTATATTATTTTGATATTACAATAAAATATAACCCATAAAGTCAGTCACACACTTAGCTATAATATATAATCATAGCATGGCATATTATGATATATTTTCTATACACAATAGAAATATACAACGTGTAACAAAAAGGTTCAACAATACTGAAAGGTATGTATGTACTCATCATTATGAACAACTTTTACTATGAGGCCAACCTTGAAATTCATTCACCCAAAAAGTTAATTGACCTTGGGCAAAATGTATGGAACAGCTGATTTATTTTTCGCGATTTGGTTGGCTCCATAGTAAAAGTTGTTCATAGTGATTAGTACAGAAATACCGTTTAGTATTGTTGAACCTTTTTGTTACACATTTATAGATGCGTGTGCGGGCAGTCGAAGATTTGTATAGAAAATATATCGTAATATGCCATGCTATATTTTATATTAATAGATATTATTGCTACGTGTGTGACGGGCTTAATACTCGGGGATAGTGTAGCTTTCGATTGGTGCCATCTTTTTGCAAAATATATATCAGATGTGAAGATTACTTCAAACAGAAATACAAACTCTCAGACTTTATTACATCTTTATAAAATTTGTGTAGATGTACATGTAGAAGTCGCGTCAGCCATAATATGTCCACTGCTGGACGAAGGCCTCGCCCTTAAGGGGGCGACTAATGCCAAAAGTAAGTAAAAGGTGTATTTTTAAACACATAGTTTAATGATAAAGAACGTAAATATTCAGAAGAAAAAAATACTACAGGTAGGGGAATAACCTAAAGAAGCTGAATAACCGAATAGAATTTTAGAAAATTATCTGGTTTATTAAAAAAAAAATATACAAATTACCAACAAAAAAAACTGTTTTAATTCAAATGCTCTAAATTATCAGCGACAACCCCACATTATTTTTTACGAATAACATAGCCAAGCTAATGTTTTAGCACAGTAGCCGTTTATTTTTTTTATTTCATTCCTACATTTTGAATAATTAAATAAAATCCCACCTAAATTGCTCAAAGCCGAGATCATCATCAATTGTATCATGCGATTTTCGACTCTAAACTAATGCAAGACGCGCGGGTGAAATCTGATAATTTTCTGGTATTAGTCGCACTCTTAATAGAGGGGTACATGTAGAAGTGTAGATTTATAATTAAACTATTTTTTACTTATAAGTAATCAGTATAAATAAGTGTGGAAGTATAACAAAAGAATTAAAATTTTCCAGGTATGGGATGCATGTTCAGATGCCCTGATTTCGTTCAATAGCTCAGAAATTATGGAAGATGATGTAGCATATATTGTGGAGAATGATGTCCTTCTTCATGCTATCAATACTGAACTATCTGCTGTTGGCAATAAGAATCTAAATATACGCTATGGTTCTAAAATTGCCGAGTACCAGTTGCCGAAAGGGGAAGGTGGTGTTCAGGGAAGTGTTGTGAAGATGGCTAATGGAGACTCTTACACTTGTCAACTGCTGGTAAGTCAATTACTTTTTTGTAATCAATTTAAAAATCTCATTGATAAATAACTCATTCATCAACAGCTGGAAGACGTCCACTGCTGGACGAAAGCCTCCCTCTTAATAGGGAGGGGTTGCCATAATCCCCACGCTTGGCAGGCGGCTTGAGGATCGCAGAATGCTTACCTCCGTTAACTAAGAGGACGCTGCTGCCCGTCCTCCGGCGGTTCTGGATGCAGTTTTAGGACATACCCAGGTGATAATAACTAATTAATCTTAATTTTTAATCTCAACAAGCAGTTGTGGACTCTAATTAACTTGAGTCGAAAGCCAACTGACATTTTATTATCATAATGTGGATATTCTTATTTCATTAGTTAAATTCAATTATGTAGATAGGCAAGACGCAATATTAATATATAACAGTTATCAATTAAATCTGATATTTTGAAGTGTGTATGTGAATTACTCCTACATTTGCGTCCTTCTTTTATTATGGAAGAAAACCCCTCGAGGTAATCTTTAAATAGTTTCGTCATCTTTGATTTAGTAGTTATTTAACCACCTACTGATTTCAAATAGTTAAAAAAAAAGATTGAATTAAATAAATAAAACTCATACAGTACTGCATTGTAATATAACAAAAAATTATAGCCAGTATCACTAGGGATTATGTAAGAATTCGAACAATACCCCATAAATCCAAATCTGTTCAGGCATTAAAAAAAAGAAACAGTTCAGGCTTTTCAGAATATTCAGATGGAGTTTATATATTCTTAAATGCCTGTAATTTAAGAATAAATAAACTCCATCTGAACTATCTCAAGTTAATACGTACATACATGCATACATGAACCTTGAAAACATTAAACTCCTTTTTTGGGCAGTTGTGTAACAAATAATTAAACAGTCAACATCATACTGGTACACTGGACTGGTAAAATGTATTTGCTTGCATAACTAAAAACTTATAAGAAAATTTATATTTCCTGTACAAACATTTTAATCAACTTCTTAAGACTATTTTATATACAAAGTTACTATACATATATATATAAAATTTCAATTAATCACGGCGGCTTTACATCAATAGATTTAGATTTCCCTTCAGTTTTATTTATTCTAGCTTCTGTTGTATCTATTAGCTTGTTGACTTTTTTAGTCAACTCCATTAGTTGATTCTTTATGTCGACCATGCAAATTTCTTGTATAGCATTAATTGTGAACGAAGTGTTGTAGTGTAAAGGGTCCGTTGATCCAGAAGTGGTCCGTTTCCTCCGCTCAACATGTTGGCTCTCCAAAGAGTATCTGTCGAAGAGGTTACTCTTCCTTTTTACGTGTCTCTGTCTATCCTCTTCGTCTCTGCATCGCTTAATCCTGAATTCGTAGTTGTTATTCTTTCTTATACTTCTTTTGGTGTTTTTACAACTGGCTACCATTTTGTAAATTGCCATTATTAAGTCCTTTGGGATCTGAAAAAGACCGCTCTGTTACCTTATGGTTTTAAGGATAGATACGTTTTTTTATTCTACATCTAAGGCCATATCTTTTTCTGGCATGGTTTTTTCCTTTTTTGGAATATGATTATTACGTTTTTATGCCCTTCCCAACGAATAGTCTCGTTCATGAATTCTTAAAGTTAAATTCTTTGGAGCTGTGGGTCGTTGCCACATACGCTACAGTAGCGTGGATGGTTTTTTCTTACGTTTGACCGGTAACTCGCCGGTTAAGTGAAAATGCGGTCTACGATGGAGCACGCTTGTTTATAAGAAACGGATTCACTCGCGACTAGAGTTACGAAAAAGTAAAGATATCTGTGTTAAAGCATGTTTTTCTTAGTGGCCAGCCAGAACCAGAGCTCACTCAGCTCTGGTTCAGTCTTAATATGCCAACCAAACTCTGACATGCTGGACGGTTGCGTTATTGAAACAACAATAGGGACCGACAATATAAGCAAGGGGGTGTCACTCCGCAGTTTAGGTATGTTCGGCCGGCGCTCCGTCCGGGTGGACAATGCAAGGCAGAAGTCAGTCGCCGCCCGCACGCTAGCCTCGTCCCACGTAACTAAGCATACGTGATAGAAAGAGAGCGGTATATCTAGGTGATTATAGCGAGCGGTATCCAGCGGTGTGCGAGTTGAATTGCTACTTTATTGCCTAGTAGATAGAGTAGTTTCAATTCCTTTGCGGAGTTAACTTTCTGTACGTAATACTATTATTTATTCTGTGATGTAAGGTATGATCTGACTGACGGTACTACTCAGTTGTAAATGGCACTCACAGTAGCAACCTCGGTCTTTTAGGAGCGAGTTTGTCGAGCTCGGTACGTCACGCAATCTCGTATAGCTCAACCTGACCTTAGATAATATTATGATGAAAGTATTACCCTGTTTTCTCTGGGGTCATTGGGCCGTATGTTGAGCGTGCGCATGTGTGAAGCTGTCAGAAGAGCTCCCCACCTCAGCACCGCGAGGAGCTGCTTGGGAGCGCACGTCAACAGCGAGCTGAACAGCATGCTCTCTAGGTGTGCTACCAGCTGAGTCTGCCGCACCAACCGGTCAAGCCCTGCACTTTCCTGTAGGGCCTAAAGAGAAATTAAAAGAATACCTACATTTATTTCTTGCCTGTTAGCGCTGGGGTAGCCACTGTTTGAGATCCAACTTTGTTTATCTTAAAAATAAACGGAGAGAGCGGGCGGCCCAGAAGACATGATGAGCCATTAACATTTTGATTAACAGGAGAAGCAACTTATCTGTACTATAATGTATAGATGTGATTTATAGAGTGAGAGTTAATTGAGGGAACCATAATTAAAATTTACTGAACTAAACTGACTGTGGCGGGTCTTCGTATAATGTATTCATTACAGTTCTAAGATTATTTATGGGATATTGATTGGGAGCTCGTTTCGTTCGTTTTTTATAGATCTTTTGGCCACCGCTACTGAAATTTTCCTGGTTTATACGCGGCTCGGCGCGGCGGGATTATTCTAAAATCGGCGATACTGTTTCTGTCACATATCTCTCTTATCGTAGATGGAATGATTATGACAGTAGAAGAAACGAATGATGTGTATCAGGATCATAGCAAATGGAAATATTTAGAATCTTCCTACGGTTTCTTATTTTTTTTCATGCAAGTGTCGAGACGAACAAGACGTTCTCCTGGTGGTAACCTTTACGGCTGCCACTAACAGTAGCAGTGCCAGAATTGTGAACTTGCGAACACAATCCTGCGCCGCACTGCACTGCGCTCGTCACCCTGAGATATTAGATGTTAAATCTCAACATACCCAGTAATTTATCTGGTAACATTGCCCTTCAAACCGGAACACAGTAATGCTGGCACACTACTGCTTGGCGGTTGAACAACTGACAAAGGTGTGGTACTTCCCCAGTCGGACTCTGCAGTGGAGGACTCCACTACACCACTACACGAGACTTTCATTTAGATTGACATAAAAACGACTGGCACAGAAACAATTTCGCATGTTACATGGCCAAATATGTATACGGGCCAGAAAGTTGGTAAGCGAACAAACTGGAACAAACTCAATACACGAAATCATAATATGACAATCTCTTTAATCACCTGTATATCACTAACAGCCAACCCAACCAGCAAATTCGTCAAAATAACTGTCACCAGCAACACAAATATCAGAAACATTCCGTGCGCAGTGAATGGATAATGTATCTGTGCGTCCGTGCAGTTGCTGTAGAATATGTCCTCGTATTCCAACTCCCCTGACATCATCATGACTGTCTTGACGAGACCTGCCGGCAGGTGGAAGGCTGGGTAGTTGCTGAATAAGACGCTAAAGGCCAGCCCGAAGGCTATTAGAATACAGCTGTATGCTAAAAGGAATGTTGCAAAATTCACCGTCACTGAAACAAGAATAATATTACACTTGAAATATAGCAAGGTTACGCTATTGAACGTGATCTGATTTCGTCATCGGCAATAGAACGTCCACTACTTGACTTGATTTGGTTACTCCAAGCACGAAATCCAAAGTAACTCAAAGTTATAAGGATATACTGTGAAAATCTGATAGGCATAAACTTTTGTAAAATTCACACCCTATCTACAGAAACATAAAATCTTGGGTACAAACCTGTAGTAAACATCTGCACATACAACCCAAAAGTGGGGAAACGTCCTATGATCATCATCAACTCCAACCAGCAAAAGAAAATCGTGATGGCTGCGATATCGTGCTGCCAATTAGACGTGTTCGTTCGAAACGCTCCATTGTCTATATCCCAGTTTGGAATCTAAAAATAAAAAATAACATTATGCCTAAATTACACCTCACTATACCCAACTAAATACTAAAGAGATTCAAACTTACTGTACATAAAAATACTCCAAGAATAATAAGTAACTGAAGCCAGTTCTCCCACTGGCGAATGTAAGCGGACCAATCAAGACATGCCTGGAATATCTCCTTTGACATGAAGCACACGTTCAGAAGAAGAATGAGATATTGAACAGGTCTAAGGTACGGCGGCACATGGCATGTTATATCTTCACATAAGAATATCTCTGGAAAGGGAAAAAACACAAATTACATTTTGAAAGCAGTAGTATTATGATCTCAATCGATTTAGGTCAAGTTAGCTTACTTAGGATATAAAGACTGTACAACGATATGAATAGGGCGTGATATATCAAACTCAGCACAAAGAACTTTCTTATTCGCCTCCATTTCAAAAACAAAAATGTTTCTGCAACTGGATGTTTCAATACGTCTTTACGGCCGACCTGAAAAACAGACCAGTTTATTAAAAAAATACATAAAACCAAGGAATTTCTAACTTGGAGGAGTTAGCTCCATTGTGGCAGATAACACTCTGGCAGATAAACACAAATACAACAAAACCTCACTCTTATATGTCTACTAACATGCAGTCTGTTAACAACAACGCAAATTGAAAAGTTAAAAACTAATTGTACCTCAACAAAAGCCAGCAGTAGTTCCGCCTCCCCTCGCGATATACTCGGCACGAGCGGCCTGAAGTCTATCGTCAGCTCGCAGTCAACGTCTCCAAGTTCGTGCTCACTGACATGAACGGCGTCATCGAACTTGCAGAGGTACCGAGGCACCACATCTGGCACCCGACGTACGATGAACGACAGCGCTGATACTCCGCCGTTTGTACGAAGAGTCACATCTCCTCCGTAATCTAAATCATAAGGTTGCTATTGGTTCCCATTCCAGGCTAGCGGTGTTTATCATCGTTAGCGAACCACGCCGTCTCTTAACATTTAACCTATCAAGCTACATATTAGGATAATAACTATACAAAATTTCGTGAAACTGTATACAATTTGATCGAAAGCCGTGAATAGAGTTTTTTTATTTTCTACTAGAGGCTTACCAAGTAGTAAAAGAACACAGGCGGAAAACTCGTTCAGTGCTGCAATGTGAAGCGGAGTGTAACCGAAATTGTCGGGTGTGTTAGGGTCTGCCCCTGCTGTCAGCAATAGCCTAGCTACGTCGCAGGCTCGAGCCCCTCTCACTATAGCTCCGTGTAGTGGTGTCCGGCCGTCGCTGTCTCTCGCCCTTGCGTCTGCCCTTCTTCCGACTAGCAGTTCCACCACTTCTACTGACTGTGCTAGTGTTGCTGGAACAAAAATTAACCAATTAAAGTGCTTTGTTAACGGAACTAGTTTAAATCTAGCCTAGAAAGAAGACTTTGTGCTTACCCAGATGTAAAGGAGTCTGCCCCCTAAAATTAGGCCAATCAATATGCGCTCCATGATCTAGCAAAAGACGAGCACACTCTGCGTGACCGTCCTCCGCTGCCAAGTGCAACGCTGTAGCTCTGCCAGGGCCAAAAGCCGCTCTAACGTCCGCCCCTGCGTCCAGTAGAAGCTTAGTACATACAGCTGATCCAAGAGAAGCAGCCACGTGTAGTGGCGTCTCCGTAAAAACCTACAAATAGAAAACATAACAAACACTCTCGTTTAAGAAATTATTGCTCATTAGTTTGATAGGAAGCTTCCACCTGTTTGCTCACAGAGTATGACCTCATTTACAATGTATATTATTTCGGTCTTGTATTCGAAAGTAAACAAAACACACCTGCGGAGTGTCTGGGCATGCGCCTGCCTCCAGTAACACTGCGACCACTTCCGGTGCGTCACTGAGCACCGCGTAATGCAGCGGCGATCTCTCTGTGAGCCCAGCATTCACATCGGCACCGTTGGCCAATAACACCTGAAATAATACAGTTGACACAATCTGAATAAAGTTTTTTAGGTCACCTTTCATCTTACTGTATCCTGTTTACCTTGACGCAAGCCACGCTCTTCGCGCTTGCTGCGCAATGCAGGGGTGTCGCCTTCCTCTCGCACGAGTCCCAGTTGTTGGGCGATGCTCCGTGTTGCAGCAATAAAGTCGCGCATTCTTCGTTGCCGACTAAGCAGCTTAGATGTAGACATGACCTGAAACAAAGCTATCCTTAATCTCTGACCTTAGAGAACACCATGTCAACCATGTATCTCATCAGCATCATCATCAGCCTGGAGACATCCACTGCTGAACGAAGGCCTCCCCCTTAGACCGCCACACTGTACGACAACCTGTCATTTGCATCCACCGGTTGCCCGCGACTTTTACAATGTCGTCGGTCCACCTAGTTGGAGGCCTTCCTACGCTGCATCTTCCGGTTCGCGGTCGCCACTCGAGAACCTTTCTTCCCTATCGGTTATCAGTTCGTCGAGCGATGTGGCTTGCCCATTGCCACTTCAACTTGCAAACCCTGCGAGCTAAGTCGGTGACTTTGGTTATTTGGCGAATATCCACGTTCCGGATTTTATCGCGCAAAGTAACTGCGAGCATAGCTCTCTCCATTGCCTGTTGTGTGACTCTAAGTTTCTCCAAAAGGCCAGCAGTTAAAGACCAAGTTTCAGTTCCGTATGTCATCACTGGCAACACACTGGTTGAAGACCCTTGTCTACAGACACTGGGATTTTGGACGAGACGATATTGCACAATTTCCCGAACGCTGTCCGAGTTGGATTCTTCGGGCGACCTGTTTGTCGAACCATGTATCTATTGGTGGGTTATTTTCCATTTTCCCGGACGTTTAAGTAGCCTCGGCAAAACTGCTTAAAAAGATGAAGCCGGGTCCAATGTTATTAATACATGACGATGTTTTGTAGGACTTAATTATGTTAAGCTGTACCTGCCAGCGTCGTCACAAGCGTCAGCGTCCAATTCTTCCAACTTCAACAAACGACCCAACAGTGTACTTCTTCCGAGCCAGCACGCCCAGAGTGCCGCTGTTCTTAATCCATCTTCCGTTAGAATAGCAATCGCTATAGCTTCGTCATACGTCCCTGACTCTATTAATGGAGATATCTCTTCTGCGTGTGGTAGGTGAATCAGAGCGTATTGGATCTCATCTGGAATGTAAACACCCAGAACATTACATGAGACTTGTTTCAGCAGACCAGCAGTTTTGGTTCGCGGTGACCTCGAAAGGCCGTCTTAACAGCGAGAGAAAGAAATTTCCTCCCTCGATTTCTTTGGTCTGCCATAGTAAAATCCACACGTCTGAATATGATACACTAATATTACAGACTTCATTTTAGTAGGTTTGTTAATTCAACTCCGTAAAGTCAAAGTCAAATAAAATCGTTTATTGTACATTATGGATTATGTAAAACTAATATTAATAACATAATGACCCAAATGAAGGTATGGCAATTAAGTGTGGAGCGGACCGATCTGTTTTCTGCTTGATCGATGTATAAAGTTTTGTCGTCTAAAAAGTATTTTAAGGAATAATAACATTTTTTTATTAACAAGGGTTTTAATGTAATCGCTAAACTATGATCGTTTTCACTCTTTAAGTCGTCAGGTAATTTATTGAAAATTTTAATAGCCTCTAATAGCTTAAAATTGGGAGGTACATTATATCCCGCGTTTAACTACATGCAAATTATTTTTTATCCCCAAAATCTACAGGCTCTCCCTATAACGTTCAAGATAGCGGATGAAATATCTAAGTTTATTTCGGTTCATATTATTTATTTACGTTACTATAAAGATAAATAGTCGTGTGGAATTGGTTGTTTTCAGTTGGAAAACGTATATTTAGCTTTAATTGAGTGAGTAAGCCCCGTTACCTGGTAAGATACTGAATAGTCCCGTATACTCTGCTTCACGTAAGAATAATTTTAACATAAACTGTAAAATACTTTCCACGGAATCAGATTATCCTTATGAAGATGTTACCAATTTTTCAAGCACGTTTGTTACTTCATAAACTGATGATCGACAGAGCATCGGTCTAATATCATATCAGATATGGATGGACAGGGACACGTTTAGCGGAGTAATAATTTGGCTATCGCAAGTTCGTCCATGTCACACTTAGATTTTCGATGTTTTTACACATTACTAGACTTTACTCGAAAAGTAAAAAACTGAATCCATTTCTGTTAAGGTACAAAGTATTAGCTATTACATTTGCAAACTGTAACTATAGTATCTCTCTTGCAGAATTTGTAAAACAAAGATGGTTGTTGCAGAGGATGGCAACGAGCCATTTATTGGAGTCAATATTGAACCTTCGTCTACGCACTATTTGAGCGCATTTACGTGAATTTCCTTGTAGGTATACCGGTTCCCTTACCCAGTTCCCATATGTCCCTGGAAGGCTTGACCCTCAGCCGCTCGGCGAGATCGGCCCCGTGTCCGGATTCGTCGCTGGAGATGTACCCTGCTTCCACGTCTTCCTCCGTGTCTTCCGGCAACTCGCTCATGCCGACATACCATCGCGCACTGCCCTCGCGGAAGATCTGCACGAAACAAAGCAATATGTCTCAATGAGAACTCACTCACACTCATTTTCATAATGAATTTTTGATTTTTTGAATTTTTATGCAATAAATTATGTTTATGTTTATAATCCCTAAAATAACTGATTGCATTCTATGATCAATTAAACAGGAAAATATGCACCAGTATTACTGAAAAACAGAACTGCTCTATTCCGAGAAATCACACAATATTTTCACTCCTAACTTTCAGTGGTAGTATCATGTCATATTTCACATCCCGTTTTTCCGCGTTACTTTTATTAATATTTTTGATATGAATGTCGATAAAAATTAAGAGACAATTTTATCACACATTAACCAAATCTTTAGTTATTTTTATATATTTTTCTCAATTATTTTTTTTCAGCAATCGTCTGATTCAATCGCTTACGACGCACATTATTATTGTTGTTGTTCTTTTTCTTCTTGTCGTCTTTCTTGGTCTCGTCCTCGCTGTGAGCGGTGACAGAGCGATACCGTTGCGCGTATGTCCGGATCATAGCGCGCTCGCGCCCGCGCCGCCGTCGCACTAAGAACTAAAAGCTCGCGTGCCTGCGTGTCTCTCGCCGATGGATCCCATCACAAACCAATACAAACATTTTTTTATTTATGTTACCGGTCTATTGACACTATTTTCCCTAATTTATTTAGATCCCGTCAAATATAGGTCGCACATGCGGTAAATTGGTCTCGAACCGCAAATCATTTTTAACATTGGTATATTTTTGTAAATATCTATTTACATCTTTTGATAGCGACATGCGACAGTTCAGCCCACGCGAATATTTTAACATTTCACAGTTGCTCGGAGATTAATTTAATTCAATCCTTTCGTGTGTTTCTGGATTTCTATCGTTTCTGGGTAAGTGGTGAGTGATATGAAGCTATTAGAATATAATGGGTGAATGTAAACATTATGAACATTCTGATCCGAAATTGGATCGATAAAATAAACGTGTTCCCAGAACCACTTTAATCCGTGTTTTAACATACATTCATACTATTTTAATAAGTTTTGTTTCTTTTGTGATAGACAAATAAAACCTGCACCAAGGAACCTGGGCATGTCATTAAACTGCACCCAGAACCACCGGAGGACGGGCAGCAGCGTCCTCTCGGTTAATGGTGGTGAGCATTCTGCGATCCCCAAGCCGCCTGCCAAGCGTGGGGATTATAGCAACCCCTCCTTATTAAGGGGGAGGCCTTTGCCTAGCAGTTGACGTCTTCTGGCTGATGTGTGAGACAAAATGGAATGTCATGCACGACATTGTCTTCAAGTACCGATCTACAACCGTCACTTCCTAACATCCATCATCCAACATAACACCTAACATAACATCTAACATCCTATCATTCTATAGGTTTCAAACACCTAGTCCGTCTTCATTAAAATAATTGGCCTCATTATTAGGCACAATACAATACAAATTCATAGATTTAATCTATCAGAAAAACTAGTCATTTCTTATATTAAATATTCACAAAACAACATTGATCACGACCCAGGCGAGATATTTAGAGAATTTCCGAAATATTATCGATTGTTTATCGAAGGTAGAGCTATATTCAACATGCCATAAAGTGACCGAAACCATATGCTACGCGAGGAATACATGCAAACAATTGAACCAAGCTTCCAATCCAATATTAGCTCTACCGCACTTTACGCGATGCTTGCAAAATTTTATAGTACACCTAACCTACCTATGTGCCTAGTATATTTGTAATAACTAACCAGTTCTTACCTTTAGATAGTACAAAGTCAAACTAGCCAGATCGTTGGGACGATAATATTCTAAAAATTGCAAGTCGACCCTGAATAAGATTGTCACAGGACCGAGATGTGGATGTACAATCAGAGGGGCATATTATGTCATAGAAAAGATAGTGACATTAACATGGGCGTCCGCAGGGAGTGCAGAGAGGGGCAGCTGCCCAGAGATTCAAAAAACGCAAAGCAACCGAAGTCCTAAGTCCACTCACTTGACTTACTTGACCGAAAATTCCCGCATTTCAAAACTTGAGTGAATTCACTAATTCTATTACAATAGATTTAATAGACTATTACGGGCTAAGAACGATGATGAATCTATGAGTGTAAAGATTAATTAATATTATTTAGGTAGGTACTAGCTGTGCTTTGCGGTTTTGCTCGCGGCTTTTTTCCGCCAGAACAGGAAACTATGGTACACTCCACACTGCACACCAGCACAGAATAAATAATAGTACTACGTACAGAAAGTTCACTTCGCAAAGGAATTGAAATAAATAAGGATTCGATCTACTAGGCAATAAAGTAGCAATTCAACTCGCACAGCGCTGGATACCGCTCGCTATATTAACCTAGATATACCGCTCTCTTTCTATCACGTACTACTGACTTCAGCCTTGCATTGTCCTCCCGGACGGAGCGCCGGCCAAACATACCTAAACTGCGGAGTCACACCCCCCTGACACCAGTTGTTTTTGGTTAAAAAGAGACATGAGAAAAAAGTAAGTTCATATAGAATCACTGTTCAGCCCTAATGTCAGAGTTATTACATGCTGCCCGAACGCTGCTGATAATATTAGTTTCATCCAATTTTGAGGTGCTAATGAAGTCTTATTTTGACGATTTTAGTACTGTATTCTTTGATTTTTTTAAACTTTCAAAATCTCACGTATTTAGTATAAATATAGTAGGTAAGAAATATAGTTTACATCTATTTTAACTCTTGTTTAGACTCACGTCCGCCTGACGGGCTTCGTGTGAATCTCTTCTGTAACGTTTTCATCGCGGCCTGTGTTCTTTGTCACTCAATCACTGGTTCGTAATCTCAGGTTATATTTAGTTGAAAGGATCTTAGAGATTTGTAATGTTGTATTTTTATTTACCGGTTGTTTGTTGTCCCTTGTTGAAGCTCGCTTGTCCCGTGATTTGACGCCACTGCTTGCTCCCGTCGCGCTCATTTTCATCTGTTTTAATAATCTAGTTACAAAGTGATTAGTAAGCTACTTTTCAATTTTTTTTTAATGAGTTATATGAGTTATATATTAAATAACCAAAAATTTTTATTATTTGATTTTGAATACGGCTTCAAGTCAAAAGTAGTATCAATAACAGCTGTTTTTGTTAATTTATATATTTAAAATATATATACACAAAAAGTTCATTGACCTTGGGCAAAATGTATGGAAAAGCTGATATTTTTTTCGCAATTTCAAGGTTGACCCCATAGTAAAAGTTATTTATAATGACGAGTACATACATACTCTTCAGTGTTGTTGAACCTTTTGGTTCAACAAGTTCAAGTAGTTTTTATTAGACGTGGTAGCGTGGTGGCGCTAGGCTTGAAATCGTGAAGTCATGGGTTCCCGGATCCGTAACAATGAGCTTTGATGTTTATGTACGGATTTTCATGCCATTGGCTTTTCGGCGAAGGGAAACATCGTGATGAAATCTGCATACCTACGTCCGTAGAAAAAACTCTATGGCGTTATGAATCCATCAACCCGCAACTGGGCCAGCAGTGTGGTGGATATGGCCCAAAACTCTATGGCGATATGAATCCATCAACCCGCAACTGGGCCAGCAGTGTGGTGGATATGGCCCAAAACTCTATGGCGATATGAATCCATCAACCCGCAACTGGGCCAGCAGTGTGGTGGATATGGCCCAAAACTCTATGACGATATGAATCCATCAACCCGCAACTGGGCCAGCAGTGTGGTGGACATGGCCCAATCGCTATTCGAGGATAGACCTACGTCCAGAAGTGGACTACTAACAAACTCATTATGCTTGTTTTAATTTCAGCTATAGTCACCGCGTTACCAACTGAGTCTTGCGGCCATAAATCATTCACTATGTCCATCTCGCTCGCACTTGTGGGTCGTGCGGCCATGATTTATGGCCGCACGACTCAGTTGGTAACGCGGTAACTATAGTTAAAATATTGCAATTTATTTTATAAATCGCTCTTGGATACAATTGCAAATATATATAAGTAAGGCATAACTCGTAAATGGTCTGAGAAACCGAACTTTAAATAAAAAATCCATTCTGACATTCCAAACACTAGAACGCAATCTAGGCTCAGCCTGAAAAGTATAAATATTACAAGAACGTTACGAGTTATGTAGAACATGTCCAATAACTCTCTTGTTAAGCAGAGAACAGACCGATGTTAATTTGTAAGCAGCTCTACATTTTAATCACTACTTTATTCTAACACTGTTTTAGATGAACCATGAAAAGGAAGCAAAATAATCATGAAAGGTTTTAAAATAGCATTAGTACTTTTTGTTTATTTTCAATCTATATTGGTTGAAACAAGATTATGATTTACATGCATTTTTCCGCCTACGTCTTTTCATTCATGGAAAATGTATCTTTAACTTATATAGGTATCTAATATTTATAATATCAGTTAACTCACTCTGCAAAACATTAACATATTATTACCATAAGCAACTTACCTATTGCAAAGAGAAGCTTCTAGGCTTAGCTCCTTCTCTCATACTGCTTAGCGTGGGTTCAAATTTTCTCAGTTACAACAAGATGCGAACGAATTTCACAATCGGTCTGGATGCATGTTTCCATTCACAATATTTATTTTCACTTATTCCCCGAGTGAAATAAAACGAGCGAGTTTAAAGAGTTCAAACGTAACGTGAACCATGATGCGCGGTGTTACAGCACAGTACAGCCTGGGTGTTCGTCCACTACTGCTGAGTAGGCTCATGATCCACGTTTCACGCAAACACAAGCAACTAATAACCTCAACACAACCTCGCTGCGTTTGCTTTGTATTCATATTTCCTATTTTTAAACTGTATGTGATGTAGGGCTTGATCTGAGACATTGGCGACCAGTGGTGGCCACCTAACTAATGCTCAAGTTGTAAAATATCTCGAGTTAATAGATATGTTGCAGTAAAATCACTTAACCAGTCAAAAGTGCTTTTAACTTTAAAAAAAAGGGGAAAATTAATTTTGACTGAACAGGTTGGTCATAAGTAGTTTTTACCCTACCGAGTTCTATGTAGTAGTCGGGCTTGAAATAGTAGTGTGCAATCTCTATGCACTACTTTTGACTGTTATTTCATTCAAACCTACTTTTAAGCAACCTGTTCAGTCAAAAATACTTTTGACAAATTTTGCTAGTTAAAAGTACTTTTAACTGGTTAAGAGTTTTGAATGCAACAGAGACATACATATCACACTATCAGACAAGAAATGTGAAAGTAACTATATAATTATAGGTATGGCATAATAAGAATTTTATTTTTTATTTTTGACGAATTTCACCATGCACGAAGACCGCCAGAATGCTAAGGAAACACTCACAAATCGTAGCTAAAACGCGGTTAGTGACTCGACACCATGCTATAGCTTATTGATATTTATCTGAGTTCTACGTCACCTTCTTTCCCGTGAACGACCTGGAAAGCTTCCAAATAATCTGGAGGTCCTCGACCGTTCATAACCACGCTTTGACACTAAGGGCACAAAATAGTACTAAGCCAATTAAGGGTAACCACTGCAAACATAATTTATGAATAAAACAATTTTGTAGTTGTAGGACTCTACTGCAGAGTCCGCCTGGGGAATTTGCCAGTTATTCAATCGCCAAGCAGTAGTGTGCAAGCATTACTGTGTTTCGGTTTGACGGGCAATGTTACCAGCAAAATTACTGGGTATGAAGAGATATAACATCTTATATCTCAGGGTGACGAGCGCAGTACAGTGCGGCGCAGGATTGTATTCGCAAGTTTACAATAGTGGCACTGCTTCTGTTATAGGCAGGCGTGACGCTTAGCACCAGGCGAACGTCTCGCTCGTCTAGTCACTCGACAGAATTAAAAAAAAACTAGGTGTGTATTTGCAATTATGAGACCACCCAATTACTTGCTTTTGAAAAGCCATGCTACATAATTCAATTATCAGCATATCTCTCTTTACACGCCGTTGATGTAACTGATCGTTAATGGGTTGTAGGGATATTTTATTGCCTTTGGTAAGGTGATGATGAAACATTATATAAGATAATCAAACATTATGCTCCTGCAGACGATAGACTACAAGATTGACGTATAAAAATATATTATTGAAAAAATATTTTTTTTCGGTTATTAATGTTCTGATATATAAGCGTTTAAAGTTTTTGGTAGAGCCGACTCTGTCCCTTTCCCACAAAACAAAAAATTACGTCACGCCTTACTTCTCAGAATATAATTTATATGGCGTACAGAGAACTGACGTCACGATTTGCTATTTCTCCTCTCTGTCTAGCATGATATTAAAATGCTTATAAGTTGCTTATTTTTAATCATATTTTCATTTTCTTTTCATTAATCAGCTATATTTATGGGCCACATTATAATAAGACACTAAAAAAAACAGTTATCTAGCCTATTGGCGCGTAGCAAGCCTACTGTCTTTTGTCTCAACAATGCAGTCTAAACTATTCGAGTAGACACACATTTCTGAGAATAAGCACATGCGTAAAGGAATGGCAATTAGCACAATTCTCGGTCTAAAAGCTCACAAATAGTAGAGACCCACTTTATTGGCAATCTCCTCCAACATTGCATTTCAAAATAAATAAACGTTTTTAGATTTGCGAGATCCAAAAAATACACAATGATGTGGATGTGAAGTTTAGTGTTTTTAAACAGAAGTGTTTCTCGTTGTATGGAGTATTTTGTCAGGCGCGATCTTTCTTCCTGATACTTTCGGGTGGCACATTAATTCTGACACTAAGCTTGGGCGCTCAGCCAACACGAACTCGCCTTTGGGGTCTTTAATTGTTTATTTATTTAATTCAACTTACAACTATCATTATACGAGTTACGCAATTTAATAGCGTAAGTCAACATTTCCGTTGAAGAGGCGGGGTATGTTACACGAATGCGTAGTTACAAATGGTAATAGAGTCTTGTTTTATAACTGGTTATGTAACAACGAGGAAAATTTTTGTTTCGTAGCTAGTTATGAATGTGGATGAAGGGATCGTAACATCGTTAGTTAGTTATTGAGAGCATTTTAAAATTGTGAAAGCTTGTTATTAAAAGTTTTTCAAGTGTAACAATGTTTTTCTCAGATTGGCGCTGATGGAGCGAACTCAGCAGTCAGGAAAGCGATGGGTGTGCAGTACCTCTCATGGAATTACGACCAGATGGGCGTCGTGGCCACCTTGTACCTGGCAGAGGTAACGTCATTCTAATCCCATTCTAGGCTAGGAGTGTTTACCGGATTCGACCACACCGTCAATTTTATTTATCTTTTTTAATTTTAAACAATTTTTCGTTTGTTTTCGGTTTGCCTGAAGGTAAAGCATGCATCATAGGATGGTGCACGCACAACCTTATTACTCTAAATTTGTAGACATGTATATTATTGTACTTTCCGTTAAACAAAAACTCCGGCAGAGAATTCCACAACCTCGCTGTGCTAATTAAAAAAAATGTGTATGGAGTCGGGAAAAGTAAAAATTAGCACGGAGGTTATTAAACCATCCATGTGGTGGCGCTTTAGTCGCGTCTGTATGGCCGCCCGTTGACAGAGAGGGGCAAGTGTCATTAAGATCTGCAATATCAGAGCACGCTATCCAAAATTACAATAACAATCTGAAATCACGAAAAGTTTACGATTTAACACCGCTTAACCGATTTGACTGCCTTATAGCTCAGTTGGTAGCGTGTCTGCCTTCAGAGCTGTAGGGCGTGGGTTCGATCCCCACCCAGGGCAAACATTTATGTGACGTACATAGATGTTTGTTCTGTGTCTGGGTGTAGTATGTATTATAAGTATGTATTTACAAAAAAAAAAGTATATAAGTATTCTATCAGCTATCTAGTTTCCATATTACAAGCTTTGCTTAGTTTGGGGCTAGATGGCGCTGTGTGAAAAATGTCCACCGATATTTATTTATTTATTTAACATTTAAATGTCTCTATTACCATTATCTTATTACCGGTACACGGTATCTTACCAAGCAAGATAAGAAAATGAATGTGTCTGGTAATCCTATAAATTTTAGATGCTATTCCTTATCGCTAATACATTACGCCATTAATGATTTAGGGTTGAATTTGAATACACCTAAAAATAAAAAAAACGCTGACACTCTTGTCTATTATTATTATTTTTGTTCAGTATGATCGCCGTGACGTTTCATTGTTTTAATATTATTACGTAGCCACACCGTTTACCTTTTTATAATCAAAATAACTGGGAAAAATATGTTATCCAATTAAACGAAATTGCGTATTTTGCCTTGAAGTCGTTTTTTTTAATAGCTTGTTTAATGTTTAGGAATGCGATAACACGACGGCATGGCAAAGATTTCTCCCGACTGGCCCGATCGCGCTCCTCCCACTCGACTCCAAAAGAAGCTCTCTCGTCTGGTCTACGTGGAAGGACAACGCCAAGAAATTACTGTCGCTGCCCGAGGAACAATTCGTCGACGCACTCAATGACGCTTTAGTAAGTTCAGGGTCAGCCATGATTACCTATTACAGATAAATAATAATTTAAGAATAAGAATATTTTTTGTAACAACGAATAACGTTTGCCACGAGTATTCTGACTGCCTTATGGCTCAATCGTTAGCCCAATGTCTTCTTTGATCGTTGTTGTGGGGCAGATATTTGTTTTGTGTCTGGGTGTTACACGTACTTACAAGACTCATGCAACGGGCAATAGAGAGAGCTATGGTCGGAGTTACTTTGCGCGATAGAATACGGAACGAGGATATTCGCCAAAGAACCAAAGTTACCGACATAGCTCGCAAGGTTTGCAAGTTGAAGTGGCAATGGCCAGGCCACATCGCTCGAAGAACTGACAACCGATGGGGAAGAAAGGTTCTTGAGTGGCGAACGCGAACCGGAAGACGCAACGTAGGAAAGCCTCTAGGTGGACCGACGACATTGTTAAAGTCGCGGGCAACCGGTGGATGCAAATGGCAGGTTGTCGTGCAGTGTGGAAGTCTAAGGGGGAGGCCTTCGTTCAACAGTGGACGTCTCCGGGCTGATGATGATATTACACGTACTACGACGTATATGTATTTAAGTATTCAAGTAGAAAAGTATTTAAGTATTCTATTAGTTTTGAGGTTGCCAAAGTACAAGCTTTGCTTAGTTTGGGGCTAGATGGCACTATGTGAAATGTCCACCAATATTTATTTCTTCTTGAACAATGGATTTTAACCGACTACACGAAAAAGAGGGTTATGTTTTTAGGATGTATGTATGTTTGTAAGTGTTTATCCGTTCCCTCGTGTCTCCTAAACAATTAATCATAGTATTTTAAGAAATGAGGTGTTTATCTATGCGCGCGAAAATGATTTTATCTAACCTTTAAAAAAACTGTGACATACATATCAGTCATACTGTTAAAACTACTGTATTATTTGTATGTATTTGTTACTGTATTATTTGCTCTTGGAACACATGGCTACGTGAAAATATAGCTTGAAATATATAGCGTGTGAGTGTCGAACGGAAGAGTTTAAGAAGTACATTCCAAGTAAATAATAGTAAAATAAAATCTAAAAACATCATGTCAAACTATAGCCCCTCGCCCAAACGTGCCCATTAGGCTGGCAGCGAACCCCCGCTGTATTGCGAGGGAAATCTGTTGCACGAGATACTCCCCAGACCGCGGGTCTCGCGAGGACGGCGTTTACGTGATAGGGGTCACGTAAACGCCGTCCTAGGTCCGCCATAAACGTCTTGGCTTCTGAACACCACGGCCCCGCCACCTCCACAGCAATAGGCACGAACTTATACACTGATTCCAAGGCAGCGTATTTATGGTGTTTGCCTAACGCGGCTGCCTCCGCACACCCGCCAGCGACCTGCTAGGTGGCTGGCAGATCGCCTGATCGATGATGTACAATATAATATTAGTAAATGTGACGTCGCATCAGTGACAATCACACGTTTTCCAGTGTAGATCTTATTTTCTGTCACCTGATGTTACATTTATTGTGATCACAGAGCTAAAATGTATTCATCATTATTAATTATCAGCCAGGAGATGTCCACTGCTGGACGAAGGCCCCCTTCATAGGGAGGGGTTGCCATAATCCCCACGCTTGGCAGGCGGCTTGGGGATCTCAGAATGCTCACCACCGTTAACCGCGAGGACACTGCTGCCCGTCCTCCGGTGGTACTGGATGCTGTTTTAGGACATAACCACTAAAATGTATATACTATATAAAACTAGCGCTCGTGGCGTAGCTTGTCTAGGTGATTCAAAAACGATCACCGAAGTTAAGCAACGGACGTTCCGGTCGGTCTTCGGATGGGTGACCGTGAGTGGCATTTATTTCTGAGCGCTACCGTGGGTCGGATGACACGTTAAATTGTTGGTCCCGGTTGTTTATTCTAGTTTCTATTACAACAACCGTCAGCCATGTCAGAGGCCCTCGGGCGGCACATTAACTCTGACACCTAGGGCTGGCACTCAGCCTATACGATCTTACTTACTATATAAAATTGTGATAAATATGAAAGAGCCCAACAGATCCATTGTAGGCGTGACTCTCGTCCGCAGTGGAAGCAGTTCCCACGCAGCAGCGGCGTGGAGGCGTGCACGTCGTGGCTGACGTCGGCCCTGAAGCGCGCGGGGCTGCCCGACGGCGTGAGCCGCCAGCTGCCGCCCTCGGTCATGTCCATCGCGCCCTCCTCCCGCGCCGCCTTCCCGCTCGGCTTCGGCCACAGCACCAAGTACATAGCGCCGGGCGTCGCTCTTATTGGGTAAGGAATAAACATTGTTTCCTAAAGCCTAATTTTTGGTTTCAAACGCGATGATAGAATAGTAAATAGGTTAGATGACTGATGTTTATATCGTTTGAAACCAATATAGCTTTGATGAAGAATTTAAGTAATAGTATGTTTAGTGAAAAAATAATTTAAATCGGTTAATAATGTTTTGATATATGAGCATTTAAAGATTTTGTTAGAGGCACCTCTGTCCCTTTCCCACAAAACAAAAAATGACGTCACGCCTTACTTGTCAGAATATAATTTATATGGCGTACAGAGAAGTGACGTCACGATTTGCTGTTTCGCCTCTCTGTCTAGCATGATATTAAAATGCTCATAAGTTGCTTATTTAAGATCAGATTTTCATTTTCTTTTCATTAATCAGCTATATTTATGGGCCACATTTTAATAGGACAATAAAAAAAACAGTCATCTAGCCTATTGTATCATAAGGGAGCAAAATAATATTATTACGGCGAGGGCGCTTTTTTGAATCCAGAGCGAAGTGAGGGACTCTTTAGTAGAATCCTGAACGTAGCGATGGATTCAAAGTACGTAGGTCCGAGCCAAAAATATATTTTGCGCCCGAGTGATACATTCTACTTTTCTTCACCTTCGAAAATAAAAGGCGCCTCATATTTTATTGTAATATTATTATTTAATAAAACATAGAGTAACAACTAAATTGAAATTAAATAGTATCTAATAATAAAACAACTAAAAACTTATATTTCTCCCGGGATTTGGCAGGCAATAGATTATCTCACTATTATATCACATGTCTTGCGTCAGTTCTAGTACTTTCAGGAGTTAATTCTATACTTTCACTGTCACTTGAAGAACTCATTATTTTTTTCTTCTTCATCCTCCGAAGAGGGTTTGGCTTCGCACATCCTGTGCATTTGCCAGTGTCAAGGAAAAAGAACTCATTTTTCAAAACAAAACCATAAATTTCTAACAATCCGTGAAAATTTTCGAAAACGTGGGCTGTAGTTCGCGCGTTTTTAATTAGATATTTTTTTTTTATTTATCTGGCGGCGCGACTATGGGCTGTCGTACCAGTCAGTCTTTATTCAAACAATATTTGCGTTCGATTTCTTTGGCGCTGAACACTAAGATGTTCCAAATTCAAAAAGTGCGCGGCAAAGATAATTGCGGCGCACTTGAAAAGAGGATTAAAAACTCATTACTGCCCGCTAAAAGTTTTTTATAGAAAACACCACCTTTGGGTGCCCTTAAAGGCGAACCAAGTCGTCCTTTTCAAATAGATGAAATGAAAACATAGTTTAACTACACTTATGTTTTACCACGACTCTACTGCAGAGTCCGCCTGGAGAAGTACCACACCTTTGCCAGTTATTCAATCGCCAAGCAGTAGTGTGCAAGCATTACTGTGTTTCGGTTTGACAGGCAATGTTACCAGAGAAATTACTGGGTATGAAGAGATTTAACATCTAATATTTTATCTTAGGGTGACGAGCTACTGTTACGGGCAGGCGTGACGCTTACCACCAGGTGAACTGCCAGCTCGTCTCGTCACTTGATATCATATGTCATATTCAGAGCAAGCGAATTTGTACTCTATTTATGTAAAACATTGTCGATATTCCACTGTAGAGCTGAAGCGCGCGCGCAGCTGACGGGAGCTAGGTGACATCAACAATCCAAGCCCTACAGTGGAAAAACGATGCAGTCTTATAAAAATAAAGTACAAATCAGCTTGCTCTGAATATAACTGGGACTGTCGGTGTCAGTAACAGTTCCTACTGTTATTTTCTTTTGATAGGGGAGTTTTGAAGCGGTAAGACCTTTATAGAGAGTCCTAGTACATTTTGTATACACCGCAACTCGTAACACTAATTCATCCAACCGCAAAGTAGTAGTGTGCTATCTTTTCTATATTCCCAGTAAAGTTACTAAGAATCAAGTATACATTCTGGGTGAACTGTTATGGAGGAGGTGTGACGCTTACTGTCCGCCGAGCAACTTGCTCGACTCATCGCATTGTCACATAGTTACATAAAAAGGCCTCAAATGTGTGAACGTGTGTGTTTGTATGTGTGAACTTTTTCGAAATTATCGACTTAGCGTAATCAGGGCAGCCCTCTGTTTGCCTCTTGGTGTAACTATCAATTTAACTTACATGATGCTAATGTACATAGATGGCACCACTGCGTCGATGACTTCGAGTAGGACCCCGGCGCGGGCGGCGCAAAGCTGTTCTGTGCGAACCACGTTTTGATAGTATTTTAATACGTCACCGGTAGATGGCACCACTTTTAGGATACTGGAGTAAAACTGAAGTGAAGTTTTACATATGAGCAAATCTCGAATAACTGAAAATCTCAAAAGAAGAGTACACCGTTCTTCTTCTTTTAAAATTCTAGTTCGTCCTGTTTCTAGTATTATAAAGATGGTTAGTTACAAATAACTATTTCTATTATATAATTATTTTTTTATTCGTTATTAGTTCGACTGAAAGTGTTTTTTTTATTGTTTGTTCACCGATTTCTCAGTCAATAGAGGACCGATCAAAAAAAAAAACTTATTTTTTTTATTTGAAAGCTCTTGAGGTGGTCCCATATTAATAATTTTAAGTCGTTGAGGAGAACACCGGTCTCCTTTTTTTATAATTCTAGTTCGTCCTGTTTCTAGTTTTACAATTCTTTGTGATATATTTTTCAGAGATGCAGCGCACCGGGTGCACCCACTGGCGGGACAGGGTGTCAACCTCGGCTTCGGAGACGTGAAAGATCTCACAGAACTGTTAGCCGAAGCTATGTACAGCGGTCTAGATATAAGTAAGCTTTTTATACATAACAAGACCTGCGTAACTCATAAAATAGCTTGATATTATCGTGTTAATACAGCGATGAATTTGAATAACAATAACCAAAACCGTTCAGCTGTTACAGAGTTGAGTGAGAAAAAAAATATATAATATATAATAATTTATAATAATGATGTTTAATTTAATGAATACAAACATTTAAATGTGCTTTATATCAAAATAGAATTATGTTCGACTACGCTTTGCCCTACCCGATGATAAGCTATTGCGGTCCAGGTTGAAGCACATACGTTATTATTTTTAATCGACTTCAAAAAAGGAGGAGTTCTATGTTCGACTGTATGTAATATAATATTTTTATATGTAAGTTCATCGATTTCTCAGTCGATTGCGGACCGATTTTGAAAATTCTTCTTATTATTTATCTCTTGAGGTGGTCCCATATTAATTTTAAGTCGGTTTTTTTTTTTTTAAGTTTCTTGTTTCTTTCCAGCACACCCATCCTGGTTGCAAAAGTACGAGACATCCCGACAACGGCACAACGTTCCGACCCAGATGGCAATAGAAGCAATCCACCGACTCTACACCATCGACCTGCCGCCTGTAGTACTCCTGCGGAGCCTGGGCCTTCAGCTCACCAATGCCTTCCAACCGGTCAAGGTAATGCATCCCGTACTGACGCATCCTGGAATGACGTCATACGATTTTTGACGTGTTAACGTCTTATAAATCGGTGTACCGGCTGCACGCACGAAACATTTTCACGTTCCGCCTGAGCCGTGCGTGCAAGCGAGAGCGCGGAACAAGCGATAGAGAGGCACGATCGGCCTAAGCGTTTCTTATGACGTTATCACGTAAAATTATCATCGGTAAACCGACTTTACAGACCACCCTCTTTTTTATTTGATACTTTAAAAAAATAGAAACAACCGACATCAATTTCCATGTTTATTTCCAGTTATTTTGATTTAAAAAGCAAACTACTGAACCGATTTGGAACAACTGAAACAATTAATAATCAAATTCAACTCTTAATATGTAATATGTATGTGTTTTTTTATTGACTTTCAAAAAAGCTGACCAGCAACAAAACAAATCCTCGAAAGTAACATTTTTATATGTGCACAAATAACGAAGTTGTAAACATTTTAGTTTCATGTTAGACAGGCAGGGCACTATACTAGGTTTATGACGTCAAAGTCAAAGATTCCAAACAAATTCTATACTATGCACGTGTTTTGCTAGAAAGGGACAGATGACTCCCAAACTCCGAGTTATCTGTACGACAAGTTGTCCTGGAAAGTAAGTCGCAACCCTTCCCGCTTGTGTTCGACACAGCTAATGACGGCGCGGCATGGGTCAGCCGCCTCCAGAGGCAGTTTTTGCAATGCCGCTTCCAAGTTGGAATAATATTCCACCGCCAATACGGAACCTGCATATTATGAACAGTTTTAGGTTCACTCTAAAAAAAGTTATTTGTCTTCATCAAAAGGAAGGAGAACACTTCAGAAATGATACGAGTGCTATATAGATAGTATATAATAATAATTGTACTAGGGTGTAACATTGACGAAATATGGTATGATGAACAACTCTTAATACTTTAATTAGGACTATTGTGAATCTACCTATGAATAAAACTATCTATCTATCTATCTATAGTTAAAAAACTGTTAACTTACTTGCACTATTCTGAGATTTAAGTTAATGTTTTTCCTATTTGAGCACCATGGGCCTTATTTTTGAATCGTACGCAAGCGTAGCGCATGCGAAAGGAGCTGACCTTCGAACGATACTGTTTGGAATAAGGTTCAATATCGTTTGAAAGTCAGCTCCTGTCGCATGGTTCAAAAATAAAGCCCCTGCAGAGCTAGCAAGCGCACCGCGAGAAAATTTTGTCGTGTCCTTATGTCGTGCGAAAACGAGACAAACTTATACAGATTCGTAGCCTTGTCCTGTTTTTAAGAATCGAGAAAAAATTCTCGCGGTTTGCATGCTAGCCCTGCAGATCTCTTGTGTTTCGACTATAGCTGGGTCTTGATGTTTATAAGTTGTAGATTTTAGGCTCGTTTTGTATTTGTTTATTACCTTATTATTGTATGTGGTGAAACAGTAATCAGCAATATGTCATTGGCTATAAATACATTTTGAATGTTGCACCTTATTATTTATATACTCGTTATATGTGTTTGTGTGTGTGTGTGTGTGCTCGTGCGTGACCTCACCTGCCGGCTCCAACGGAAGACCAGCGCCGGTTATAACCAACCGGCATCATGCTGAGTTGGGGCCGTTTTGTGGCAAAAAACGATATCATTTTGCTATTTTTCCTAATTTATTTTGTTTGTGTGCTGTGTTTTTTGTCGCAAATAAACGATTGTCTATTGTCTATATACTTTAAACCAACTTTACTTTACTTTAAGTTTACCAGCCGATTTCGATTATTTAAAAGTTGTTCATAATGAGTACATACATACCCTTCAGTATTGTTGCACATTTTTGTTTGTGTCGATCCTGTCGCACCGCTCACTAAACTAAACTTAATTTGACAGGACGAAACCTGTTGACATCCTTTTCTAACTTATTGAAATGAAATGAGACGATGTATAATTTTAGTCCTGTCAGATTAGTTTAGTTTAGTGAGCGGTGCAACAGAATCGATACCCCATTGTATAGCGTCAAGCGTCACCCTTTTCTCGAAGTTGTTCCTCAATGACGACAGCCTGATAGCTCAGTTGGTAGCATGTCTGCCTTCAGAGCTGTAGGGCGTGGGTTCGATCCCCACCCAGGGCAAAAATGTTTGTGACGTACATCGATGTTTGTTCTGTGTCTGGGTGTAGTATGTATTATAAGTATGTATTTACGAAAAAAAATTGTATATAAGTATTCTATCAGCTATCTGGTTTCCATAATACAAGCTTTGCTTAGTATGGGGCTAGATGGCGCTGTGTGTCATAAATGTCCCAATATTTAAAAAAAATTACTAGGTAATTTTTAAAACTTAGAAAAGAAAAATATTAATGTTACTGTTGCTATATTCATGACTGATTTTGTTTCCTTTGTTTCAGAAACTCCTCATGTCTCACGCAGCGGCTTAGTTTTACGTCACAATAGATAATAATGAGAAATGTGTAATATAGATAGGTATTCTTTAAATACAATGTGTTATTTACGATGATATTTAAAACACTGTTTTAAACTATCACGGTTGTTTACTAAAGTTCTATTATTATTGACATGATATTTTGACGCAGTTGCATACACCATGTTCACGAGTAGACTGAAGAATGCGGGTGGTTGTCAAAAGAGTTCGAAAAAATTATGAAAAAGTTATAAATGCTCTTAATGTTTTTGCGAACTCTTGTGACAACCACCCGCATTCTTCAGTCTACTCGTGAACATGGTGCATGCAACTGCGCTGAAATATCGTGAGCTCATTTCACAACATAATCACGGTAAATATCCCGTTAATAATAATAGAACATTTGATGATATTTAAACATTTGTAACAAAAAGAGTCGCTTTAGTTGATATTTAAATAAAATAAGCTTGATTTTCTAGTCATGGTCTTGTTTTATTTTTGTCCTTTACTTTAAGAACCAAAAAAGAGTTAATTCTGCCGCCTTGCTTGACGGTTATTAACACAGAAATATAAAACAAACAAGCTCTATTTTATTATTCAGAGTTTTTTTTTTAGCTGCAACGCGGGCGCTGAATCCAAAAAACCCTTTATGTATTGTACTTACCTAATAAACTAATAATGCACGGCTTATTTTCTCGCCGTGTGTCATTGTCCCTTAAAGCAACTTGCTAAGTTGTAAGAACTTACAGAACAGGTTGCCCCAGTTTTGATCGAGTTCGAGACGCGTCGATCAGCGTGAACGCAGAACTACTTTTTTTTTCTTATTTATTGGCATCGCACGTTGTGCATTCTGCCAGAGTCAAGTTTATGAATTTGCAAGTTTTTATATTAAAATCAAGTCTAAGATGTCATAAAATCACAGTTAGTCACACGAAATTAGTCATAGTCGATTCCAAGTCATGCCCTAGTAAAGTTGTGGCAATTTTACTATGAGCTTCTACCGAGTTTTGAAAACAACACGAAAAGACGTGTTTCATCACATTATATCACTTGCCCACACTCGTGCATGTAATTCAACACTCAATGAATAAAACACCACCATTTTTAATCATTAATACGCGAAAAACACATGTTTTATGTAAATAATAGAATGCAACGACATGATTTTTCCGTGTTCCCGCCAAAACTCAGGTAGGAAACGTCAGCTAAGAACGGATTTTGCGACAGGAGACGGGACTGAATTAAGCGGTGGAACGGGGGATGCAACATTATATTGAAAGTTGTTTGTTTTTGGAGTTTTAATGATTAAAATTGGTATTTGAGTAGTTCATTCGAAATAAAATGGTTTTTTTTAAACAAAAGAAACCATAATAAATGTTACTCGCAAAGACTATACGACGTGTCCGAATGGGCACCTAGGCTATCACCTGCAGCGCTTTACGTACGAGATAAGGGGCGCGTCGCATCCACAGCGCGGCTAGCCACCTAAAGCAATGGGGGCTTCTGTAGTTACATATGCACGCAATTTTTTTTTTTCTATTACCTAAAGAAAAAAATACCAAGCTACACAAAATCACTTAAATAGCAAGAACCTGAAATCAAACCAAAAATTGATTTGCTGTGTGCAGATGTGTAGTGGAATTTGAGCTTTAATGCAAGAACAATAGAGATGAAATTAGAAATTGTAAGGTTTTGTCATTCATCTTAACCCAGAATGAAAATATGAAAAATGAATGAAAAATAAACACAAGTAGTATATTTTGTATCATATCCATCGTCATAAGTAATATAGTTACCATTAGGTATGTAAGTGGTACACGGGTAGAAAATATTATTGCGACCATGCGAATTCCATAACATTCCCAGTGAATGCACCTTTACTTCGATAATGGCCGACACGGGGTAACCGCGGGCGGAGCAGCGCTTTTGATGATTACCTTGCCTGCTTTACCTGAAGTATCAATCCTTCGAAATATCAAAGAATCCACTGTAATAATATTATATTCAGTGTTCTGAAAGCCATTTTATATTCAGTATAAATAGGTTTGTGTTGTGTATTTTGTTCTTAAACACGTTTTAAATACTTTTAGCGACTGGTATGAGATGCATCGAAGCTACATTTTATTTTTATTTTAACATATTCTTTCAAACAATGCAATATTAAATGTAGCCTGATCTACGAATTTCTAACAAATTGCAGTGCAGAAACCATTTATTTCATATTTTAAATCTGTAACTTCTCCGCGCGTCTTCACAGCTGCACTAACATAAAACAAATTAAGGACAGTTTTATATTTTTCTTCTACACCCATCCATATTTTACTTCTACTCAATAGTGTTGCTTAGTCGGTAACGATTTTAGTAGTTTATAATCGTGTATCACGGCTAATAATAGACTAAGTGGCTTTTATCTACATCTCTGGATGTTGAATCAGCTGCGGGCTCCCGCTGTTACCTTCGTCGCTTCAGCGTGCGTCGCGCATGTAACCATTGTTGCCCAAATCGCCCGAGTGGTTATAAATTAAATCCCTTGACATAACGCTTGTCAAAACACAAACTCGTGCTCACAGAAAAGCAAAAACTAATTTTAATTTTGTAACCATTTTGTACTAGTTTTTAAAATAAAACTAGTTTTTATTTTTCTGTGCTCGTTCGTGCTCCCGCGCGACCTCGGGCAGACCGTCCGTCATTATTACGTTACGTCATTAGTCAAGGCGCCACAAGGCGCGTTACTTAGTACTTACTCTATGGGCGCCACAGCGCGCCGTGCTGTGCGTATCTTACGAGCTACTGATTAATTCCGGATAAACTCCAAAAATCTCTGATATTTCGTAAAATGTTCCGAAATATCGACGGATCCCGTTCTCTCTGGACCGGAATTGCATTCGGTAGCTATTGCTGTGTGTCGACGTGCGGGAATACATCACTTACTAGGCCAAGTCTCGCGTTTTTTAAATTGCCAGAAGATGAAGAGAGGTAAGGTTATGTTTATTTAATGTTATGATTCCTCACAGTGCCTAGGCATAGAGGTAGGAACTTAGGAACTACCAGAGGGAGGGCACCGGAACACGAAACTGAATGCGGTCGGCTGGCGATGTGTGCGAGACCCGCCTAGTAAAATTATTCTTTGGCGAGACCACACAATGTCGCGCACCTCTTACGCTGTAGGGACACTCGCGTCTATTTGAGGGTAATATTGCCAGCATAGTAAAAAAGTCCCACTATTTCCACAATAAATTAATTATGGTGATGTGAAGCAAATTACATTATTTGAATAATAAGACGTTCTTAGTAACATTGTGCGATAAATACTGTTTGTGACTTTATTGTAATTATAGAATTATGGATACTTATGATTTCATATTACCTATTGATTAAAGAGGATCTTGTAGGAACAGTGACTTATTATTATTAAGGAGTTCCTCCATCCTTAGCCTTTAAATTGGTTAGTAAAAAATACCTACTTAATTTGGCTGTAGTAACTATTTATTTACTATTGGTTTGCAGCGAACTGAGACCTCACGACCCCCAAATTTTGCTCATATTCGAACTTATTAATTGTATTTGCATGAACTACTTGCTTACAAAATTTCTTAATCGGTTCGCAAGTTATCGTCGAACAAATATACATACAAACTTACAATCATACATACAACAGCCGATCAGCCCCAGTAGACTTTGCTTCGCTCGGTCAATAAGATCAATCTTCATCGTAGTATAAAACGCTTTGACTCAGTCTTAGTCATGACATAAATAAACGTGTTATTAGGTATAGAGGTTAATTTACAGAGGTTGATATAATTATACTTATCAATAAGAACAACTTTTACTATGGGGCCAACCATGAAATCGCGAAAAAATATATCAGCTGTTCGATACATTTTGTCCAAGGTCAATGATCTTTTTGCATGGAACAGCTGTTTTTTGTTACTCGGTTTCAATATTAGCCCCATAGTCAAAGTTGTTCTTAACGATGAGTATATCAACCTCTGTATATTTGGCGGGAATGCAAAACAACAGGTTGTATATCGTATTTAACGTCCCTACTTACTATTATTCATCATATGTAATTTATTACCAACATCATCATCAGCTTGTTTCGATCCTTCAAGACTTCCTCTCCTTGTGTAATTTTGTAACATTAATTTGAACACCGTTTTTTAAACATTAATTTGTCTTTTAGCATCTACTCGTACTTAATAAATAATTTTGTATTTTAAGTAGGTTCGGTGCAGCAGCCCAACTCGCACTTGCGAGGTTTTAATAATATATTATTATCCAGCGTTTGTATACGCCAACATTTTTAGCTTTTTTTAAAATTTGGTTTTAAAGGTTATTAAAATACTAAGTAATAAGCTAAATTAATTAATATTTACGTACACCATCTACCAACCACAGCGTCACTTAACATCACGTGGGCTGTGGTTAAACACCTAGCCTGGTTAGTGCGAGTTGAATAAGCATTATGGCTGGTCACTCAAAACTTCGACAGATATGATTACTGCTATCATGATATTCACCCACAATTTAGGGAAAAAAGATCCAATGCACACTTGCAACACTGGCCGGTTTGTGTTCCAAGTATCTTGGAGTTTTGGCGGGAACGCGAGAAAATCATGTCGCTGCATTGTATTATTTTCCAAAACTTGTGTTTTTTCGAGTGTTAATGCATAAAATGGTGGCGTTTTATTCATTAAGTGCTGATTTACGAGCAAGAGTGTGGGCAAGTGATATAATGTAGTGAACGTGTCTTTTCGTGTTGTTTCCAAAACTCCGAAGAAGCTTGTAGTAAAGTTGCCACTACTTTACTAGGGTATGATTGGACTTGACTGTGACTTACTATGGGTGACTTGGACTGTGACTACGACTCATTTAACTGGAGAAAGAAGGATCGATGAAGAAAAATGTATTCGGCTGAAGGACTAGTATCCATGGCCAGGAACTATTAAAAACAACAATGTGTTCCAAGTGGAGTTTTGGCGGAAACGCGAGAAAATCATGTCGCTGCATTGTATTATTTTCCAAAACTTGTGTTTTTTCGAGTGTTAATGCATAAAATGGTGGCGTTTTATTCATTAAGTGCTGATTTACGAGCAAGAGTGTGGGCAAGTGATATAATGTAGTGAAACGTGTCTTTTCGTGTTGTTTCCAAAACTCCGAAGAAGCTTGTAGTAAAGTTGCCACGACTTTACTAGGGCATGATTGGACTTGACTGTGACTTACTGTGTGTGACTTGGACTGTGACTACGACTCATTTAACTGCAGAAAGAAGAATCGATGAAGGACTAGTATCCATGGCCAGGAACTATTAAAAACAACTGTGTTCCAAGTGGAGTTTTGGCGGGAACGCGAGAAAATCATGTCGCTGCATTGTATTATTTTCCAAAACTTGTGTTTTTTCGAGTGTTAATGCATAAAATGGTGGCGTTTTATTCATTAAGTGCTGAGTTACGAGCAAGAGTGTGGGCAAGTGATATAATGTAGTGAAACGTGTCTTTTCTTGTTGTTTCCAAAACTCCGAAGGAGCTTGTATTAAAGTTGCCACGACTTTACTAGGGCATGATTGGACTTGACTGTGACTTACTGTGTGTGATTTGGACTGTGACTACGACTCATTTAACTGCAGAAAGAAGGATCGATGAAGAAATATGTATTCGGCTGAAGGACTAGTATCCATGGCCAGGAACTAAAAATTTCTTAAACTGTTCGCAAGTTATCGTTGAACAAATATAATTATATACAAGCTTACAATCATAAATACAACAGCCGATCTGCCCCAGTAGACTTTGCTTCGCTCTGTCAACAAGATCAAATCTTCATCGTAGTATAAAATACTCTGACTCAGTCTTAATCATGACATAAATAAACGTGTTATTACGTATAGAGGATGATGTTATGTACAACGTGTTGTTTTGCATTCCCGCCAAATTTACAATAATTATACTCGTCGTTATGAACAACTTTTGATGTAATGTTTAAGAAAAATGTAAACCTAAAGTAAGTCTACAAAAATTCCGCGACACCATATATCTATTTAGAACTTATGGTGGAATAAAGCAACTCACATACGTACAATACAAAGATACTTACATGAACTCTGAAAACATTACATTCCTTTTTTGGGCAGTCGTAATAAGTAGTCAATTCACCTAGCCTGGAATTGGAATGATAGGTGATGGACGGCAGTTTTTAAATTGAGGGTGATAGCCGATTACCTCTAAAGTCAACGCCAACCTCAACATTTCCTAACGATGTTTTCTTCACACGCAGCGCAAGCTCATTGTCAGGATTTGAGCCCGCGCCGTATAGCGTGTGATCCGAACTAGGTAACCACTAAGCATCACTACGCACTCATTACACTATATTGGAGAGTACTATTGGTGACTTATTGCTATTAATAAAATTGTGCACGCGGGTGTAACCGCGGGGGTCATGTAGTTTTTGTATATTCTGACAACTGCCTTTCGGACTCGCACACCCAGGGTCTACCCTTCCCATGGAGAATAGGGAGATGCGATGGGGATGTTACGGCCGTAGAATAGAATTTGCGGACGGAGTGTGTGACGTCACACTTATTTGGTCAGTCTGCGAGCGACCGCCTCACGTAGCAGTCATTCAGGCTTTCAAAACAAATGTACGACTGTTAGTGTTTTTACGCAGTAAAAGGGAAAAGAAAATGAGTGGCTGCGTTTTATCTTGTACTTATTATCGAGGCAAACATTTCGATGACATGATTGGCGTCTCATTTCATTCATGAGTAATTTTATTTGTGTTTTTTATGCTTTGTTTATGAAATACTAGCGGCCCGTTCCAGCTTCGCACGGGTGGACTATTATTTTTTAAACATTAACGGCCTTATTTAAAAAAACTTTTCAACCGTTAGTCACTGCTTAAGATGCTCTGCCATCTTCTCTCTGACGTGAAGTTGCACGTGCTAGAAAGGGACAGAGAAGTTTAAGCAGTGACTAAGAGAATCGAGATTATTTTAGGTAAGGCTGTGAGTAAGTATCTTTAAACAGGACATTGAAAATAACTTTTGATGAATACTACCATACCAAAAACTGTGAGAATAAGTACTATAAAAATTAAACAGTAAAACATTATGATACGAGTGTGCTATGTTAGTCATTACACTAGAGGCGGTATTATGCGCGCGAGCCGCAGGCGAGTGCGATAAGGAAGCCGAGAGTGTATTGAAAGATAGCACAATGTTTCATACGACTGTTTTCATCACACTTGCGAGGAAAAAACACTTTTTTTGATAATAATCAACCACACAGAGAAACCGTCAGTAAACATTTGCGGAAATTGGCGCCCAAACCAGCAATGCGCGCGTAGGTTGACATTTACTTCAGCGGCATAAGAACTCTTTGTTGGTATTACAAAAAAACTGTAAGTATTACCCGGCTATATTAAGAGTGCTTCGTATACATACGTCTAATTGCAGTCACGTACAAACTTGTCTTTACCGGGTTATACCTATTATAGCACAAGTGCCGTAATGTAAAGTAAAAAGCACGCGTGCGTAATAGCTTCGATTATGAGCCTAAAACCGATGCAATAAGATCCACTTTACGAGGTAGTGTGATGAAAAATAATTTATAAGTCGTTCTGAAAAGGACTTTTTATCTGGAACAAAAAATGTGCTATGAAAAAAGTCAAAATATTCAATGTCCGACCGCGCGTTCAGGCCTAGCTATTTTATAGGGTTTCTTACCCGTGGTCCACATAAAAGGTTCACCTAGGTATTCCACGGATACCTTTTTGTATCCGTGTTCCACGAGTACACTGAATTAAAAGTGTACTCGTGGAACACCCAGGTATACAATGCGTAATTCAATGTACCCGTAGAATACCCATTTGTTTACCCGTTCACATGTCCTTCCTTTTTATCCGAATTCAAAAAAGGAGGGGGGTCTCAATTCGGACTATGCGTAATTCAATGTACCCGTAGAATACCCATTGTCTACTCGTTCACTCCCATGTCCTTTCTTTTAAACCAAC
Source organism: Erannis defoliaria (assembly GCA_905404285.2). NCBI lineage: Eukaryota > Metazoa > Arthropoda > Insecta > Lepidoptera > Geometridae > Erannis > Erannis defoliaria. Next base: position 8,896,709 of record FR990085.1, on the reverse strand, counting down.
TTCTAAGAAGGAGGAGGTTCTCAATTCGATTGAATTTTTTAATGCTTGTTACCTCAGCACTCCTAAGCACACACTTACTCAGCGATATTTTAAATAGCTTGTTTCAAGTCGTCTAAAAAGAGTAGGTATACTACCTTAGGTAGGTATCTTATTGTAAGTCCTTACGGTGGTAACATAAATAAATAATTTTATCTGATTGCCTATTAATATTATAAATGCGAAAGTTTGTCAGTGTGCGGGTGTGTATGTTTGTACTCCATCACGCTGAAACGGCTGAACGGCTTAGGATGAAATTTGGTATAGAGGTAGGTACTTTTACCTCAGAATAAAACATGGCTACTTTTATCCCAAGAATCGCGTAAAACCGCGGGGTGCAGCTATTTGTTTGATGATTTACCCGTGGTCCGCACCTATTGAGTGAACCAAGGGCACATTTTTTTTCATATTTGCCCTTAGTTCACCTATTGGGTGAACCAAGGGCACTACATATTATCGGCCTTACTTTAAAACGCCGCTCATACTTAGTCACTGCTTAAACTTCTCTGTCTTGTTCTTGCACGTGACACTTCACGTCAGAGAGAAGTTGACTTAGCATCTTAAGCAGTGATTAAGTTTTAGCGGCGTTATTAAGTAAGACCGTATATTTACACGTGGTTTACCTATAGCATTCGTTTTTGAGTTTATTCGTTACAAACATACAAATCTTTCCTCTTTATTATATTGGTGTAGATGGTGTAGATGTAGATGTAACGTTTCTTGATGTTGTTAACTATCTCCAGAGATGGCGCCACTAGTAAATCTAGCGTATAAAAGAGTTCTCCATTTTGTCGATAAAGCACTTCTCAAAAAAAATATCCTGAATTCTGCTAGATGGCAGCACCATGTGCGGAATTTACCACTCCTCCCGCCAACCCTTCACCTCCCCGCACGTTCACGGCGTCCTTCTATGGAAAAATCCTTTGATCTGTGATCAAAGGATTTTTCCATTTTCTCTGCTTCTATTACTCTGTGACCCTACCCCACCCGTACTACCACACAAAACAATATCGTGTACCTACTATAACATGATACATAAAATAGTAGGTATCCAGTATCAGGACAGCACAGAACAATAATAATTATACTCTTACGAGCAGGCACGTTCCCATAGAAAACGCGCCTAAACGTATAAAATCATGGGCCATAATTAATTAGATAGATGCTAGTAAATATTAAATGAGAAAGTAAAAAGATACCTAACATTACGAACCTACATTTAAGAGTATGTCATTCAAACCTTCTTGTTTTTTTTTTAACGTTGGGAAATGCATTTACGCATACCCTCCCGCCGGGACGGCAGGAGGGTTATGTCGGGCTCGGCACCAGAGTGGCACCACTACCGACTAAAAACCCAACGGTGTTCCATCACTGCGCCTTGCGCCGAGGCCACGGGTACGCTCTCGCATTCGTCCGCGACCTCGACAGCGCTGCCCTTTCGGGCCCACCACGGGGAGCCAAAGCTCCTCCCGCACCGATTACGATGTGTCGGAACACCCAGACACATCGTGCATCCACCTCGGAGGCCACGCCAGCTAGATGGGCGCCGGACGGCCCTACGTCCGAACGCCCTGGCCTCCATGCGGCGGGTCAGGTGAGTGGCCCCGCCGCCTGCCACTTCGGCCGTCGGGGATGGGGAGCTCTGGCCCCTCTGGCCTGTCCCCATCCCGCAGCCCCACCACAACACACCCGGTGGGTGCCTCCTCAAGGCAAGCCCTTGATGAGGCCACCACCCGGTTGTCCCTCCTCACTCTCCACTGTGCCCTCTGCTAATCAGAGGGACACGTGGAGAGCCCTCATGTCCGGACCAGGTCCGGACTCACGGGCCCAGCCCCTGCCGTGGCCCTTGGGAATGGAGAGCTTTGGCCCCTCTGGCCTGTCTCCATCCCTCAGGCTCGTGCAGTGGCCTAGCCCCCCACTGTGGCCGCTTTCGCGGCCCCACCTCGGTTACCTCTTAGCTTCACCGTGGGGACACTTCCCACGGCTACTAAGCCCCCCCGCCCCGACAAAGCGGGTACCCCCGGGGGGATGTCATTCAAACCTACACCAACTTATGCACAAAACAAATTTTAACTTTCACTTCATACTTTTACAGGCTTAGGACCGGCAAAAATTACTTTAATTATGTGACTGATTAAGTATTTTTTTATTAAACACTTTGAAATGTAAGTTAAATGTTGCAAGAAAAATTTGGTAATTTTGGCGTATTTCAAAAATTGGAATCAACTTTACAGTGATTGGTAATTAAAAAGATATTTACACTTACATTACAGGTATTTTAATAATTTTTCGAAATGTCCACCTCCACTGTCAATGTACACTCTAGCACATTTCACTAAATTGCTCTTTAGAGAGTTCAAAACGTTAACTTCACATCTCACTTCATCAAAAGCGTCTATGATGCGCTGTTTTAATAATTCGACGGTGTCCGGTTCACCAAAATACACGCGGCGTTTAATTTCATTCCACAGATAAAAATCCATAGATGTTAAAATCCGGCGAGCGGGCCGGCCACGGCACCGGCCCACCACGACCGATCCAGTGGTCTCCGAACTGCTTGTGAAAAGACCCGTGGTCCAGCAACCGCTGATACGCACTCACAATTGTTATTCGGGTCGGCTGATGAGAGTCCGGGTACAGCTCACGATACATTTGCACGACTACAGTGGCATTTTCGTTACACATAAAATATGCACGTAACATTAAAGTGTATTCAGGAGCACTGTATTGATACGCCATTATCAAAATAGCGCATCGACGACGCGGCGCGAAAGGTCACTGCAACCCGTGTTACCTTAACGTCAATTAGCACGCGACTAATGCCGCTACGTTGGTGTCGTAGCGGCTCCCTTTGAATTTGGCGGCCTTGCGGCGACCGGAGTCAAACGAAGCCGCCGCTTACGATGACTTTGATTACAGCCGCCCGCGCAGAATTTAGAGAAGAGAGGGACGCACTGCTTTATGAATGACTTTAATCAGCTGACGCACATAGTAATAGAGAAAATTGCGTAAATGGCTGTGTTGCATATTTAGTGTCCAATAATTACCAAATTTTCGAGACAATTTTTTACCTTATATTTTCAGTTTTTTTCTTCAGGAATGTGTTCATTATCGGAAATATATAACTCTGTTAAAATTAAGCTAACTTAAAAAAAGTAGTGGTGTATATTAGGTCTTTACCTATGAAATTGCCGTTTTGTATGGAATAAGTGAAAGTACTTTTTTTAACTTTTTTATTTCTGTTATTCATAGTAATAACCCATGCAATCGACGCATCTTAGCCAACGAATTGGCATTTTATTTATGCCCTTCTTGTAAAAATCAGCTGGACGGGAGGCAACAAACTCTTCAAAGGCATTTTGTACTGCCTCTCGGGAAATGAATTTTTTACCCACTAAAAAGTTGTCTAAATTTTGGAAAAAGTAATAGTCGGTAGGTGCAAGGTCTGGTAAGTATGGCGGATGAGGGAGAGCTACCAAGACTATCTGTCTGTCTGTCGAGACTGTCTGTTGTGCAGTATGGGGTCACGCGTTGTCGTGAAGGCGCTGTGGGGACGACCGATTGACCAAAGCTGGTTGCCGATGTGCAAGCTTCTCCATCATTGTCTCCAGTTCTTCACAGTACACATCTGCAGTAATGCTCATGCCGTTTTGTAAAAAGCTGTGGTGAATCACACCCGCACTAGACCACCAAACAGTGACCATCACCTTTTTAGGGGTCATTTTTGGTTTAGGGCATTGCTTTGGTGCTGAACCAGGATCTAACCAACTTGCTGAGCGCTTTCGACTGTAACAGAATCCAATTTTCATCGCACGTAACAATTCGGTTCAAAATTCCTTCATTTCTTTGCCTATTGAGCAGCGCGAGGCAGGTCTCGACGCGTACGTTGCGCTGGCGATCGTTAAGTTCGTGGGGCACCCATCTATCAAGATTTTTTACCTTGCCTATTTGTCGCAAATGGATCAAAATTGTTTTGATGTTAACATCAAAAGCTGCTGCTAGCTCAGCTGTAGATTGAGTTTCGTCAGCATCCACAATTGCCTTTAATTCATCATTGTTGACCAAAGTCTCCGGACGACCACGAGCTTCAATTTTCAAGTCAAAATTTCCAGAACGGAACCGGGAAAACCAATAACGGGTTGTGCGTTCGTTTGTACAGTTCTCTCCGTAAACATTTTTGATGTTACGTGCCGATGTGTCGCGTTGGTGCCACAACGGAACTCATATTCCATAATTACACGATTTTTTTAAGTATCCATTATGACGAAAAATATTCAATTGTAATGAAAATACAACGCTAATCAATAAACAAAAGACAGAGTTTGTAAAAAGAATGTGATGTTTTTAAGACAAAATTAATTTAAATTCAGAATACAAAGCCATTACAAACTTTTTTCTATTTGAAATGACCAGGGGCCGTACCGTGAACTGTATATAGCGGGACCGAATAGGTTCAGCTTATTGCGAGGCGATAAAATTCACAGTCGCGCAGCGTCGGCAGCTGAGCGTATTCGGTCCCGCTATAAGCAGTTCACGGTACGGCCCCTGTACTGAAGAACGGCAATTTCATAGGTAAAGACCTATTATATTTTTTGTGAATAAATATGATTCTGATTATGAACACTTACTTCAATTTTGTACTTATACAAAATTCAAGTGTTCAATAAGTACTAACTAACGTAATTTAACTTAAATAAGGCCGTCTTCACGCAGCTAATACTTTTTAATTTTTTTCAGACTAAGTCAGTGGCTGCGTTTGGTCGGACGAGATGACATGCTTGCATTGAAAGCAAATTTTAAATACCATAGTGTTTGTGAAGAACATTTTGATCCAAGTAGCATAAGGGTAACAAATTTTCAGAAAATTGTTAACGAAGACGCTTTACCGTGCCTCCGTCTACCACAGCAACAAGAACCAAGTGATACACAAGATTCAGCTGTATCTCCAAGTACTTCTACTCAGGCTGGAGCAGTAGAGCAACCCTCGCAAACTGATTTTGTAAAAAGTGACCACACTAAAGAACCTAGTTCGCAGATAACACTAGAGAAAACTAGAACAGTATTAAAAAATTTAAGTATGATTTTTTCTAAATCCGAATTCACTGAACTAATTAAATGTGATGAGAATTTAGTTTCTTCCAGAACGGTGGTAAATCGTTATGACAATTATAGACAATTCTGTTTAAATTTGTATTACATGAATCCACAAGGCTATCGTCTACTAAAGAGCGCAATGCGTCTGCCGAATCTTACTACAATTTACAAACATATACCAATAACTACTGAAATAAATGACCGGTTGTTTAATGCCTTGCAAATGAAAATTTCTAATATGACACCTAGAGAATGCCAATGTATAGCAATAATTGATTCAATGCAACTTACTCCACACCTTAGTTACAGCCATAAAGCAGATAAAATTTTTGGGTTCCATGAGGTTAATGGACAACAAATGCCATTCGCTGCTAAAAAAGCTGTAGTTATGATGATTCGTGGAATGTTCAATGAATGGCAGCAACCTCTTGGATATGCATTACTTTCGCATATCGATGACAATGGCAAACTTGCTCATTGGATAATCCAAATGATTAACAGATTGTTTGACCTTGGATTGTATGTTCGTATACTAAGTTTTGCATCTAAAACGGAAGCAGACTATTTTGAAGAACAATGGGTCCCGTCTGTGGATCACCCATATTTTCTTGATAAAAAAGAAAATAAGATTTATTATATTAGTGACCCAAGAATGATCCTAAACGCACTAAGAAACGACTTTTACTTATATAACATCAGCTACAACAATAATCGTGTAGCAAAATATGATCACATCGAACAATTTTACAATAAAGATAAAAATAGTCAGTACAGACTAGCACCGAATCTGACCAATAGGCATATCTACCCAACAGATCCTGATGATAAGAATGATGCTGTAGAACTTTTTAGCAAAACTGTAGCATCTGGGCTTTCGGCTTATTCAGATTGTGGACAAATCGACGAATCAGCGAAAGATACAGCAGAACTGATAGTAAAAATAAGTGATTTGTATTCACTTTTCATTTCTTCTAATAATATCGACAGTAACAACAGAATATTGTATGGCAACATATCACATAAGAAATTCCTGCTAGAAATGAACATTTTCTTACGAAGCATAAAATTAATCGACAAAAAGAACAACCACGACGTAACACATAACGCAAAGTTTGTGCGAGGTTTTCTGCTGAATATAAATTCGTATTTGCGATTACCGGAATATTTGGCTTGTTATAATCGATTACACGCACGAACCCAAAATCAGGGCATGACGGATGAATTTATGGAAAAAATAAGATCCATTAGTAATGCTACAAATCCGACCGTAGAGCAATTTAAAAACGCATATAGACAACTTTTTATTTTGAACGCTATAAAGCCTTTGAAAAATCGCCACCGGCCACCGGCTTCGCATGTCAAGTTCTTTAAGGGAATAAAAAGACCAATCTCTCGTCAAAGCATTGGACATTTGTCAAAATACCTACATGAGCTAAAGGATGTTCCCCAATTTATATCTGATATCAAACCAAATGGAGAGGAAATCGTGATCTCTGATTTGGATTACAATCACATTGACAGAGCAGAGAGACACACTGTAATGTATGTCTGTGGTTTCTTATTAAAGAAATGCAAAGAGTACCACGAAAAATGTGAACATTTTATGAAATATGCCAATGGAACCAATGAAAACATCGGATTATGCCATATCTCGAGGTATCTGCAGTACACCCAAAGGAATCAGCTTTCTCTTATGACTATCCCATGTAATCATTTTGTGTTAATTGTAGAACAATTAGAGGATCTCTTTCGAAGATCCTTCCAAAGAAATCACATAAACTGCAAAATAGAAGATGTATTGTACAAAAAAATGAGGCTAGTGAAAACTGGGAGAACGCCGCCGTGCCGGTGTTTTCCTTGGGCTTATTTACTCAAACAGTTTATTAGATTGCGGATCGCATACACGCTCCGCTTAAATAACAGAGAAATTGGAAGAAAACAAGAAGATTTTGTTATTCCTTTGCTATTGTCTGAAAACAATTTTCAAAAATTTTGAAATAAGATTATTATCTTTGTTTGTAATTAAACTAGTAAAAGATCAAAAATGTATTCTAATTTATATTGATGTCGGCATGTTGCTGGGCTTGCTTAGACCTTTGGTTAGAAGGTTTAAGTGGGCTTGGTCTAGTGTTTCTTTTACCTGCGACCCTATTTCTTGGTAGTATTACTCCAAGGGGAAACATGTGCTTCACGACAGAATCCTCACCACTGAAAACTTCATGATAATCGGTTTTGAAAATGCAAATATTTAGTCATTAATTAGTAATCATTTTAATCTTTAAAAAAAACAATTGTTTAATAATCAACGACGACTAATTATTGACTAAACACAACTCCAACAAGTCTTGGTGTTTTGGTGTAAACAGCTTAAGATCATCCATGTACAGAAGGTGAGAAATGACTTTTCAATTATTATTTATTTATTTTATTATTAGCGTCTGTTGTCAGCTTTTGAATTGGATGGTCGAGATGGATAGATCGTCTTGTGTGAGATAATAAAAACAGATTCACACCGGGGGCGGCGGCACAGCGCGAATTATGGGTATTTTTTTGTCTAACAAAGTATTTATCCATGGTATTTCTTATGCTATTGTTCTTCCACAACACAAATTAGTAAGTGCAGATTAGTAATTAGTAGTGTGTTAGCTTTTTCATTAAACAAATGCAAAAAAAAGAGAATCATGTCTTGTCAGCGCCATCTATCCTTTGGCTGTAAAACTGCGTTTTGATAATCGTCAGAAAATTATATAGTGCTTTAATTTAATTTTAAGTAGGTCGAACGAAACCCGTGCACTAGCCCAACTCGCACTTGACAAGTTTTATTAAGATAAAGCAAAAATGTAACATATCGTCCAATCCAGCTTTTACATACCGTAAATCCATTATTAACTTTTTAAAATTTTGTCCATAAAAGTAATTAAAATACTAAGTAAGTAATAATAGAAATACCAGCTAATGGCATGTGACATTTTGGCCTACTTCATACAAAAAGGTATGGGGAATTTGTACCACTAGGCCACAGGTATGGGAAAAGTTCTAAATTTTGACGAATACCATCTTCCAACCACACCATTACTTAATATCACGTGGGCAGCTGTGGTTAAGCACCTAGCCTGGTTAGTGTGAGTTGTATGGGAATTACGGCTGATGAACTCCCACAGATACCTTACCTGCTATCAAAACATTCACCCGTAATTTGGGGAAAAAAATACAATGCATACTTGCCACACTGACGCGATTAATACAATACAATACAATACAATACATCTTTATTGTACACCAACAGTAAAAGATCTTAAAAAATAATAATTTTACAGACATCGGCAGTACAAGGGCGGCCTTATCACCTTAAGCGATTTCTTCCAGGCAACCTTTTTAATGGAGGTTTAGGTTTGTGTTCCAAGTTGTAAACAAATAGAAAATTAACGATATTTGTCAAAATAATGAAAGTTACCGGTGAAAAGATAATTCACTGGGACTTTTAGGTTTACTTGAGTTGTTGTTGCAGCCTTTATACACACTATTGTGTGTATAAAGGTTGTCGAAATGTCGCGGGACGTGTACTCTGCTCATCGCTTCATGATCGCTTCGTCGCATACTGACAGCGAAAGCCTCATCATCATCAGCCCAGAGACGTCCACCGCTGAACGAAGGCCTCCCCCTTAGACCGCCACACTGTACGACAACCTGCCATTTGCATCCACCGGTTGCCCGCGAAGTTTACAATGTCGTCGGTCCACCTAGTGGGAGGCCTTCCTACGCTGCGTCTTCCGGTTCGCGGTCGCCACTCAAGAACCTTTCTTCCCCATTGGTTGTCAGCGAAAGCGTAGCACTTTCGTATTTAGGCTTACTTCGGCTGTATTCAATCTCGTGTTCGGTGCCTTCCCTCTGTAGTTCCTACCTCTATGGTATTGTTGTATCGTACGGCTCGCATCGCATGTCGCAAAGACAGTACCTATGAACCTAAATAAGACTGACGCGAGTGGAGAGCTGGCGCTAGAGAATGCAAACCGGTTCACCGAATAAAAAAACGGGTTTTCGGTTATAAAGCATACAAAAAAACCGGTTTTCATTTTTCACTTCACCGATTTTTCGATTAGTCGGTTAATTTATTTTGTTAGCTTAACAATAACGGCCTTACCTAATAAAACTTTTCAACCGTTAGTCACTGCTTAAGATGCTCTGCCATCTTCTCTCTGACGTGAAGTTGCACGTGCTAGAAAAGGACAGAGGAGTTTAAGCAGTGACTAAAATAATCTCTCTAACGGTTGAAAAGTTTTTTTAAGTAAGGCCGTTATACTGCACTATCAATAATACTTTGGTAGATATCTAACCTAATTAAATAATTTCCTCCTCCACCTTGAGTCGCATTCGCATTCCCTATCTCTGAGAGTCGTGACCAACACTTTCCTATTAGTCTCTCTCTTATGATGATTTGGCATCGTTTCATATCCTCAGCAGCGCGTCATAGACTGAGGTGTAGAAAGCGGTACGAATCTGATCGGATCGGATCGCCCTCGCGATCTTTTGCCGTCGACTTTCCCTGTCACCATCAACTTCTCCAGGTTTCCGTTTTGTTTCCTGGTAATGTGGCCGAAATACTCAAGGATACGTTTGCCGAAATACTCAAGGAGACAGGTGATAGAGAGTCTCGTCGTGACCTTGCGCTGCTGTAGTATAGAGACGTTAGTCCGATGTGCTGTGCATGGTATTCTGAGCATTCTCCTCCAGGGAGTCTAGACAAGAACCACTTTCTGTTAGCGTTAACGCCCATAGAGTAAGTAAACATAGAGTAAGTAAACATAGAGTAAGTAACTTAATAGTAAGTAAATACCACCATAGTTAATATTAACGCCTGCGGAAAGACAAAATTGTATGAAAATGACAATAGCAGTCACGTGACATTTCTCAAGCTAATGTCATTTTCATATAATTTTATCTTTCCGCAGGCATTAACCATGCATTAACGCTAGCAGAAAGTGGTTCTTGTCTAGACCCTCAGCAGCACATCTCGCAGAAAATCCATCCATAGAAATGTACTGGAATACGTATCTAGGAATTTCATGACATATCAGTGGCAGTCTTTGCTGTGATGAAGCGTGCTTTGCACAAAATAAACATTTGTCCAAGTATTTTCTCAGGTTCACTGCCATGCCCGGCCAAACAATGTTTCGGCCTTGCAAGGTGTAAAGTACTACCGAAACTTTTTATTTTTATACTTTCAAGTGACGAGACGAGCAAGACTTTCACATGATGGGTAAGCGTCACGCCTGCCACTGTGCCAGAATTGTGAAATTGCGAACACAATCCTGCGCCGCACTGCACTGCGCTCGTCACCATAGAGTAAGTAAATACTACGTAACTCGTCACCCTGAGATATTAGATGTTAAATCTCTTCATACCCAGTAATTTCTCTGGTAACATTGCCCTTCAAACCGGAACACAGTAATGCTTGCACAATACTGCTTGGTAGTTGAATTACTGGCAAAGGTTTGGTACTTCCCCAGGCGGACTCTGCAGTAGAGTCCTACCAATACAAGTGCTCTAGATAAAGGGCTCAACTTCGATTCACGGAGTTTTGGCGGGAACACGGAAAAATAATGTCGTTGCATTCTATTATTTTCTTAAACTTGTCTTTTTTCGCGAATTAATGATTATAAATGATGGTGTTTTATTCATTGAGTGTTGAATTACGTGCACGAGTGTGGGCAAGTGATATAATGTGGTGGAGCATGTCTTTTCGTGTTGTTTCCAAATCTCCGTAGAAGCTCATAGTAAAGTCGCCACAACTTTACCAGGGCATGACTTGGACTCGACTATGACTAACTTTGTGTGACTGACTGTGATTTCATGACTTGGTTTTAGTAAAAAACTTGAAAATTCATTAACGTGACACTGGCAGAATGCACAACGTGCGATGCCAATAACTAAGAAAAAAAACTTCGATTCACTGCCAATCGAGTTGGGGGTGCATATTTTTTTTACAGAAAAGTCTTATTATACGAGGGCTACACTAAAAGTATCGGGAATGGAATATTTCCACTGTTTCTGTCATATTAAAATCTTTTTAATTGAAAACTCCTTGGTTTTAAAAATCGAATACCATTTATTTATTTAAAAAAATATTCTCGGTCTTGTCACAAGGTTTTGTCAAACTTGTTTAGTCGTTGAGAAAATGGAATTGACTCGAGAAAATTCAAGAGCGATGATTTATTATGACTTTCGAAGTGGTTTAACACAAAAACAGTGTGTTGACCGGATGATTTCTGCATTTGGTGATAAAGCCCCATCCAAAACCACAATTTATCGCTGGTTTGCTGAATTTCAACGTGGACGTGTCAAGCTCAGTGATGATCCCCGTCAAGGTCGTCCAAAAACTGCAGTCACCCAAGAAAACGTTGATGCTGTGCGTAAGCTGATTGAGGAAGATCGACATGTGACATACCGCGAAATTCAGGCAACTTTAGACATTGGCATGAGTCAAATACAAATAATCTTGCATGAAAAATTAGGTGTAAAAAAGTTGTTTTCCCGATGGATACCGCATTCGCTCTGTGAAGAGCAAAAAGCGGCTCGCGTTACTTGGTGCGTCAGAACTCTCGAAAGATTCCACGCAGGATCCTCAAATGCTGTATACAACATCGTATCAGGTGACGAATCCTGGATATATGCGTACGAACCCGAAACAAAAAACCAGTCACGAGTTTGGGTGTTCGAAAATGAGTTAAAGCCAACAAAAATTGTTCGTTCACGGAGTGTTGCAAAAAAAATGGTGGCCACGTTTGTCTCCAAAACCGGCCATGTTACGACTATTCCTCTTGAGGGACAAAGAACGGTTAATGCAGAATGGTATGCTAGCATTTGTTTGCCACAGGTCGTTTCTGAACTCCGTAAAGAGAACTGCAACCGCCGCATCATCCTCCATCACGACAATGCGAGTTCTCACACCGCGCACAGAACAAAAGAGTTTTTAGAGCAAGAAAACATAGAATTATTGGACCATCCGCCGTACAGCCCCGACCTAAGCCCTAATGATTTCTATACTTTCCCTAAAATAAAGAATAAATTGCGTGGACAGAGATTTTCATCACCTGAAGAAGCTGTGGACGCCTACAAAACGGCCATTTTGGAGACCCCAACTTCCGAATGGAATGGTTGCTTCAATGATTGGTTCCATCGTATGGAAAAATGTGTCAAATTTCGCGGAGAATACTTCGAAAAGCAATAAATATATTTTTAAATAGTAATGTTGTGTCACTTCCTTGATTCCCGAAATTTTCAGTGCCGCCCTCGTATGAAGGCTTTTTGCAAAGTTTCAAGTTGCGCAAACAAATACTTTTTGTAAAATAATTAATTGAAAATTGGGAAAATCACCGTACTTTTTGAGTTTTGACAGTTTTGTACCACTATAACGTTTCGTTTTACTCTCTTCTCTACCAAACTGGGAAATCGTAAAAAGTAAATATAAGTTACTGTTTTGGTTTAGTTCTTTATACACCAAAACTGCATTAATTACAAATAAAAATGTTTTCTTTAAGTTTATTTTTTATTTACACAGATACAAAGAAACGGACAAACTTATTCTGATTTGTGTCAACTTGTGAAATGAAACGTAATTGACGCCATTTTGTGATAACGTCAGCTGTCGTCTTTTTTTTTTCTTGGGCCTTCACACCCTTCGGCCACATCAGCTTTGTGCAATAACCGTCTTGCGGCCTTACCTAAAATAATCTCGTTTCTCTTAGTCACTGCTTAAACTTCTCTGTCCTTTTCTAGCACGTGCAACTTCACATCAGAGAGAAGATGGCAGAGTATCTTAAGCAGTGACTAACGGTTGAAAAGCTTTTTTAGGTAAAGCCGTTACTTAAAAAAACTTCTCAACCGTTAATCACTTCTTTTTTATTTTATTTATTATTTATTTATTCATTGTAAGATGCTCTGCCATCTTCTCTCTGACGTGAAGTGTAACATGCAAGAACAAGACAGAGAAGTTTAAGCAGTGACTAAAGGCCTTACTTAAAAAACTTTTCAACCGTTAGTCACTACTTAAGATGCTCTGCCATCTTCTCTCTCACGTGAAGTTGCACGTGCTAGAAAAGGACAGAGAAGTTTTAGCAGTGACTAAGTGAATCGAGATTATTTTAGGTAAGGCCGTTAGTTTTGAGCGGCGTTTTAAGTAAGGCCGTAAATTCTCAAGTTTTGTCTAACTACTATTAATAACTTTTTAAAGTCGTTTGTTTACATGGTGGTTTGTAGAAATGTGTGACAAATCCGAATCAGAGCACCCCGACTTGTGTTGGTTAGGTTCGAATTGGGTGACAGGTCCGAATCAGAGCACCCCTCAATTACCAAAACGGACCAAACCCCCTCCACCTAGGCTTGTGGTCCCTACCCCTAGAGTGTATATAAAAAGTGTGGAGCCAGAAGTTCAAGGGTCCTGAGCGAAGCAACACTCAGAGGCGACCGCAAGAGCTTCTGGCGGGAGCTACCCGGAGTAAAATTTGAGTTGGTTAGGTTCGAAATGTGTGACAGATCCGACTCAGAGCATCCTGACTTGAATTAAATCATATATTTATTTCCAGTTATAATCGTTATCACATAATGGTACATCTTAACGGCGAGGCGGCAAGTGCTCGATGACAGTGACAATCAGTTAACCTATTGGCGGTACTCTACTACGACTGCTACGACACTGACAGCCAAAACTACAATGACACATTGTCAAATTAATACAAACACAAACAATTAATTCCGAAACAATTAACTTACCTATTTCTTATATTGTTTACTAGAGAGCTCAGAATAAGTAGGTAGTGTACAGCTGGTACTGAACATTTGTACAGACAGCACAGAGATGCAGCGAGGGTGCTGCTCTAAAAATCCTATAATGTGCACACGGCTTATTTTCTCGCCGTGTTTCGTTGCCCCAGACCCCAGTCTTACTCGAGCCGCGTCGATCGGCGTTCATTTATTGCGCGTTATTATAAAATAAATATTTCAACAAGGTTTCAACGTTAAAAATGACGACTAATAAGCCCGGTGGCGTAGGTCGAATACACAAAAGCTACTGCTGTGTACCGACGTGCAAGAATACATCACTTACTAGGCCAGGGCAACTCGCGTTTTTTAATCTGCCATCTGATGACGAGAGGTAAGGTTATGTTCTGTTCCTTACCTTAGATTGCCTTAGATTAAAATTAAGGTAAATTTAGTACCTATCTACCTAATCTGTGTTTGTATTTTATTTTATGACTAGCTGACCCTCGCGGTTACACCCGCGTGCACAAAAATGTATTGGTATAGCAATAAGTCGTCAATGGTACTCTCCAAGATAGTGTAATGAGTGTGTAGTGATGCTTAGTGGTTAAGGCCTTCATCTTTCATTTCAGATTTAGATGTATCGGGGTTTCGTTAGAATCCTTACCCCGAGTCCGAGTCCTTATCTATGTTCCCGAGTGACATTGGCTATATTTTTTGCAATTTTTTTTGGTTGGATGACTGCCCTACCGAAAAAGGCATTTCGTGTTTTTTACCTTTTTTAAATTATTTATTGGCACAACCTAGGTACATTTGTCACCTTGTACACCAAGTCGAGTGCGAAGCAAACACAGCCGTACCATCCTTTACTGGAACCATTTCGCTGCATTTTCAGGCTCCTATTTGAGAACCTCTGGATAAGATCAGAACGCAGAAATGTTCGTCATCCAGTAAGCTATAATCACATAATTAAAATAAAAAATTTCAAGTCTGTTGGTCATCTCCGGCCTTACTTAAAAAAACTTTTCAACTGTTAGTCACTGCATAAGATGTTCTGCCATCTTCTCTCTGACGTGAAGTTGCACGTGCTAGAAAAGGACAGAGAAGTTTAAGCAGTGACTAAGAGAATCGAGATTATTTTAGGTAAGGCTGTTAGTTCCGAAGTTAAGCGAAAGCAAAGTTTCGCATTAATTACACTCACTCACTCACTTATGATCATCAGAATAGAACTAGTACTTCCTATAAACTCAGAGAGCTGAATTTTGGTAGAGTTAGGGTTTATGGCCACATAAAGGGAAAACTATAAAAACTAGGATAATCGAAAATCTCAAAATTTGGTCAAAATATAATTCATTGGACTAAGAGTGGCGGTGATACCCGCACACGTCGCTAGATGGCGCTTACTGTATTTTAAAACGCGCTTCCGTTTGTTTTTCCGATAACCTTATATAGCGAAGTGGCAACCCGCCGCGTAACAGTCGTATACGACATTCTTCTACTGCGCTTGAAAACGTTTGCTTGGGATTAGGAGGAATTATTTGCATTTCGTTGATTTCGCATATTATTTCGTGTGGCTAAGGTTAATTAGCAGGTTGTTATTATAAAATAAATCAATATGCCCACGTTTCTACTTTTCTACAAAAAGAAGTGAAATCCCACCAAAACCATTCTGTAAAAAACTAGCCAAGTCTTGATGGAGCTGCTTGTTTATCTCTAAAAAGTAATGAAATCTAGACAAAGTCGTGCCAAGTCTAAGGTTCCTTACTGCGATTTCTTTATTATTATAGTTAATGTTGTGTGACTTGGCCATTGAACAGTCTTTATACGTTAGTGGATACAAGTCAATTTTGTTTACACGTAATGTTATATCTGTTGTAACTACCTATGTTTGTTAAACGAGATAATAGCCCATACTGGTATTGGTAATTGGACGCTAGTGTCTGCATGACAATGCTGAAGTGAAAATTGATATTTGGGTAGTTCATTCAAAGGGGGGAAGTTTGGGAGGGAGTCGGTCGAGTCGGTAGAGTCAGTAGAGTTGGGGGACTTGGGGGGGCTAAAAAAATTGCTCGGGATGATTTAAAGTGGTGAATTTTGGGAGCGGGCCGAATTTCTTCCGTACGCGGACGAAGTCGCGGGCGACCTCTAGTATATAATATCATTGTCTATAGTCTATATTATACAAATACCTACCTAGTGACTTATAAAAAAAATGCTTTTTTCTCTAATGGTTCAAGAATCAAGAATGTACATTCTTGGTTCGTACTTACCTACCTATACCTATATTATACCTATTATGATTAGGTAGATTATTTATCTTTATTCTGACAAACTATAAAAAACCAGTCAACTGCGATTAGGACTAGGGTTCCATACTAACGCGCTATACAAATATTGTGTACTATCACAGAAAACTTAATAGTCTCAGACTAAATATTACTTCACGTAGTATTATCTATTCTGTGGTAACTTAGTAGGTTCTATTAGACCAAAAATGTATGCAAAAAGCTGTAGTGATCGAACTTCAAATAAGGTAAGTTCGTTTAATCGCTCATTTAATTTTTTCTGTTTTGTTCGTATACGTAGGTACCGTAATAAAATATGCTCCTAGGGCCCCGGGGCATACCCTTCTGGAGTGCCATGCCAGGGCAAGTCTGACCCCACTCCCGGCAATTGCCAAGCCGACGTCCGTACCGACCTCAGATGCCCTTGGATATAAGAACAAAACTAGGTGAGCGCCATCTGAGGTTGCCTAAAATCCGGTGACGCTGTAGAGGCCGGCTACTTGAGAACGACGGCATAAGTAATTTTGAAAAACCGCTACGTCATGCGTAAGTAGCGGAGCCGCTATTTGCATGACGGTCGTACTTTACGGTGTTGAAAAGTCTTCGAACGTTCTTTTCAGTAGCGGCGGTACGCTATAGCGGCCGTCTTTTTACGGATATCATATTGCGACCGCAAAATGACGCTACCGCTATAGGAGGAAACCAAAGCATTACCGTTAGCGTTAGTCTTCTCGCAACTACCTATCTAATACTTATTTTCCTTTTTTCAGACGAACTCAGTGGCTGCTGTTGATTGGTCGGGAAGACATGGCTGAAGGTCAACCAAATTTTAGATACCATAGCGTTTGTGAAGAACATTTCGTTCAAAGTAGCATTAGAGAAACAAATTATCGAAAACTTTTAAATTCAGACGCTTTACCATCCCTCCTTCTGCCACAGCAACAAGAACCAATAGATATACAACACTCAGCCACGCAAACTAACTATGAAAAAAGTGCCCACACGGAAGAATCTAGTTGGCAGAATAAATTAGCGTTAGCGCAAAATTCCAGAACAGTATTAGAAAATTTATGTAAGAATTTGTCTAAAAGCGAATTCACTGAACTAATTAAATGTGATGAGAAATTACTCAATTCCAGAAATGTGGCAAATCTTTATGAAAATTATAGACTCTTCTGCCTGAATTTGTTTTATATGAATCCACAAGGCTATCGTCTACTAAAGAGCGCAATGCGTTTGCCGAATCTTACTACGATGTATAAACATATACCGATAACTACTGAAATAAATGACCGGCTGTTTAATGCCTTGCAAATGAAATTTTCAAATATGTCAGTTAGAGAATGCCAATGCATAGCAACTATTGATTCCATGCAACTTACTCCACACCTTAGTTACAGCCATAAAGCAGATAATTTTTTTGGGTTTCATGAGGTTAATGGACAACAAATGCCATTCGCTGCTAAAAAAGCTGTAGTTATGATGATTCGTGGAATTTTCAATGAATGGCAGCAACCTCTTGGATATGCATTACTTTCGCATATCGATGACAATGGCAAACTTGCTCATTGGATAAACAAATTGATTAACAGATTGTTTGATCTTGGATTGCATGTTCGTATACTAAGTTTTGCATCTAAGACGGAAGCAGACTATTTTGAAGAACAATGGGTCCCGTCTGTCAATGGACCATATTTCCTTGTTAAAAAAAAAAAGGTTTGTTGTATTAGTGACCCGAAACTGGTCCTAAATACACTAAGAAAGGAGTTTTACTTGTGTGACATCAGCTACAACAAAGATCGTGTAGCAAAATATGATCACATCGAACAATTTTACAATAAAGACAAAAATAGTCAGTACAGACTAGCACCAAATCTGACCAATAGGCATATCTACCCAACAGATCCTGATGATAAGAATGATGCTGTAGAACTTTTTAGCAAAACTGTAGCATCTGGGCTTTCGGCTTATTCAGACTGTGGACAAATCGACGAATCAGGGAAAGATACAGCAGAACTGATAGTAAAAATAAATGATTTATATTCACTTTTCATTTCGTCTAACGATATCGATAGTAACAACAGAATATTACATGGCAACATATCACATATGAAGTTCCTGCAAGACATTAAGGTTTTCTTGCAAAGCATCAAATTAATCGACAAAAAGAACAACCACGACGTAACACGTAACGCAAAGTTTGTGCGAGGTTTTCTGCTGAATATAAATTCGTATTTGCAGTTGTCGGAAGATTTGGCACATTATAATTTATTGCCTGCACGAATCCAAAATCAGGGTATGACGGAAAGGTTTAAGGAAAAAATAAGAACGATGAGTAATGCTACAAAACCAACCGTAGAGCAATTCGAAAACGCTTATAGACAACTCTTTATTTTGAACGCGATTAAGCCTCTAGAAAAACGCAATGCACATGCTTCGAATGCTAAATTTTTTAAAGGAATAAATTCACCAATCTGTCGTCAAAGCATTGGACATTTGTCAAAATACCTGCATGAGCTAAAGGATATTCCCCAATTTATATCTGATATCAAACCAAATAGAGAGGAAATCGTGATCTCTGATTCGGATTACAATCACATCGACAGAGCAGAGAGACACACTGTAATGTATGTCAGTAGTTTCTTATTAAAGAAATGCAAAGAGTACCACGGAAAATGTGAACATTTTATGAAATATGCCAATGGAACCAGTGAGAACATCACGTTAAGTCATATCTCGAGGTATCTGCAGTACAGCCAAAGAAATCAAATATCACTTATGACTATCCCATGTAATCATTTTGTGATAATTTTAGAACAATTAGAGGAAGTCTTTCGAAGATCCCTCAGAAGAAATCATATAAACTGCAAAATAGAAAATGTTTTGTACGAAGAAATGAGGCTTTTGAATATTGGAACGCCGCCGTGCCCGTGTTTTCCTTGGGCTTATTTACTCAAGCATTTCATTAGGTTGCGGATCGCCTATACAATCCGCATAAATAACAGAGAATTTGGGAAAAAACAAAAAGACTTTGTCATTCCTTTGCTATTGTCTGAAAACAATTTCCAAAAATTGTAAGTAAGTAATCTCATTGTAATATTTGTAAATAGTATTAACTATAATATCATCTGTATAAGTACCTATGTAATTAAAGCTTTCATTAATTCAAAAATATAGGTATTTATATTTTAAAAAAATGATATTATTTATTCTCGAGTTCAGATTAAATATTAGGTTTATTTATTTATTTTATTTTATAAGCACACAATACAAATAAACAATCATGAATAAATATTATAACAGCATAAAGAGTTATGACCTGGATCGCAGTTAAAAATAAAATAAACTGTATTTAGCTTCGTTTTGTATTTGTATTCCTTTGATAGTAGTAGTAGTCCTGTTACTCGACTATGTTTGTTATAGGTACTGTAGTTCTTTAGTATAATATATCTAATCCATGTAAATAAATAATAATAATAATAAATATTGGGGGAACATTTATTACACACAGCGCCATCTAGCCCCATACTAAGCAAAGCTTGTATTATGGAAACCAGATAGCTGATAGAATACTTATATACATATTTTTTTAACTACATACTTATAATACATACTACACCCAGACACAGAACAAATATCGATGTACGTCACATTTTTTTTTATCCTGGGTGGGGATCGAACCCACGCTCTACAGCGCTGAAGGCAGGCTACCAACTGAGCTATCAGGCTGTCAAAGTATGTAATAAAGTAAGTAAGTAAGTGTGTATGTGTGTGTTATGTAAGTATAATCTATCCGTCTTATGCATAAAACACTAAAACGAATTTTAAACCTATTTTATTTACCTACCTAGATTAGGTAGGTACTATTTTAGTTAATAATTGTTGTCTACTTTTTTCAACCTCAATTCGTAATTCGGACGCAAGTGACGTAGGTGGGTCGATCAACTTTCAGACTATATAGACATACTAAAATAGGTTTTAGTGTTTTATTAAGACGGTATGGCAGAGCATCTTAAGCAGGGACTAACGGTTGAGAAGTAAGTAAGGCCGGGCCTTACAAGATGCTCCGGGCCTTACTTACGTCTCAACCGTTAGTCCCTGCTTAAGATGCTCTGCCATCTTCTCTCTGACGTGAAGTGTAACATGCAAGAACAAGACAGAGAAGTTTAAGCAGTGACTAAGAGAATCGAGATTATTTTAGCATGAACCTATAAAAAAAAAACTTTTTTTCTAGGTACATGTATTTTAGTAAGGCTGTATGAATCACGTAGGCATAGAGGTAGGAACTCCTCTATGCAAGGTATGAATTATGAATATATATTAACATAAGATATAAGTAGGTAGGGACTAGGTATACATTGGTTGAAACCTAAAACCTTATATTTCTTACGTCAAGTCTGATGACTCCTCCAAGGAGCCCTCCATGCCACACATGTCCAAATGGTGAATATTTCGATAGGTATTTGGCATTCACCTAGCTTTTATTATCCTCACGTAGGTACTTACCCAACCAAAATGTGGCCCTGCCAGAGAGTAACCACATTAACTAAGTACCTACCTACGTAATTAGTGATTAGGTAGGAAATAGTGTAGTGTAGTCTTATGCCCCAGTTATGATTTATACTGGGTCACAGAATAATAACTAGTAACAGAAGCTTTACTTCGCAATGGTTTTCAAAGAAATATGACTCAATCTGATAAACAATATGATTTAATTTAGCTCGCGGTCCAGTCGAGCACGTGTTCATTTACATACCTACCAATTTCTTTTTGAAGGAATATGGGCCTTAATTCACTATACTACGGTTCATAATAAGTTATACATGGTTATACGTATTGAAAGAGCCGCGGACTAGGGTTGCTTACTTCGAGAAACTACTTATGCCATCTAGCGCACAGCACGAGCGTTTACTCCTACTTGTGGCGGGCAACGCGCAGCAGGCAGCGCCGAGTACGTTCATGTAGTCTAAGAGCTAGCTGCATAATTGTATATGCTATACGATTATTGCCAAAGATTTAATTTAATGAAGTAATAAAATAAAACACATTTTGTTCATTATACTTATATAGACAAAAGAATAATAGATGTTATGTATGTGTAAAAATATCTGGAATTGTTTTTGTTTCGGACAAAACATAATAATTGTATCATTTTTACCTCACTAATAAATTAATTTATTACTTAAATGATCTCTTTTGAAATAATCCTACTAATATTATAAAGGCGAAAGTTTGTGAGTGTGTATGGATGTATGTATGTATGTATAGATGTATGTATGGATGTATGTATGTATGTATAGATGTATGTATAGATGTATGTATGTATGTATGGATGGATGTTTGTTACTCTTTCACGCAAATACTACTGAACCGATTACTATGAAATTTGGTAGCTGAAGACCCAAAATAACACATAGGCAGAAAATCACGCCACCTCACTTAGGGGGTAGGCAGGAAATTCTAATATGGTTGTTTCTTAACCGATTTTGATCAAACTTTGGGTAGGGGTAGGTTAGGGTAGGGTAGGGGTAGGGCGGAATAGGAATTAAAAAATATGTATATCGATAATAGATCTTTATCATAGATGCCTAACTCTTACATATTTCTTAATTTCTTTCTTTGAGTCTTTAAAATGACGGTTATTAAATTTCAATGTCGCATATATACGCAATCTGGTAAACAATTTCAAGAGATATTCAGTTGGAAAACACGAACAAGGTACTTGCGCAGTAATAGTTCTGAATAAATTATAAAGTTGTTTTCCTGGATTCGTTTGAATTACTTTTTCGAAATTCTGGGTGAAACTTGATTCTAAGTTTTGTATATAGTCTATAAATTCTTTTGGGGGCATTTTCAAACTTCCGTACAATGAAGAATTCTTGTTGGAGGCTTTATAACGGGTAAACAAATTTGTTTTCCCCAACTCAGGAACAGTTTTCAAAACTTCGCTTAAATTCACGCACTTATGCTTATTTATACATTTAAACATAAGGTATCCCGAGACATAGGTCAATGCATTTTCTTCTGGTAAGTCTACTTCTCTGTAGTCTGATTCACCCTCCAAATACACTGCAGACCTACATAATTTCTCATTGTTTTTTTCACTCATAACTCTCAATTTCATCATGTCTTCAGCTTTCAAAAGAATTTGGCATATATCAAGTTCACAATTAGCATCGGGCGAGTTTTTAACATGTTGCAAAAAAACAGTTTTGAAAAGGCCCTTCGAAACTGGATCGGCGTTGGTTCTGTGCAAGAGCCACCTTGCTGTCTAATCGACCCAAAGAAGTTCTCCAAGACATATTGATTTAGTCTTCTCGTAAATATATACTTAAATCCGATTTCTTTTAGGTCTCTGAACAACATTTTGATTGCCTGTATACTTATTTGAAAATTAACGAAAGATTTCATATGTTTTGTGTTATCTTTTCCTGTTCTTTTATTTATGGCTTTAATCATGCTTTAATCGTTGCAAACATATTTTGAGCTTCAACCAAAACTTCTTCTTGGGCGTCAGTGAGTTTGAAGGCAGTTTTAAATTTATTTTTAACTTTCACCCTACTAGAATTCAAAACATCAAAAAGGTTGTTCATAGACTCGATGAAGTTGGCAGTGGATCTGGCTTCATCTGGTAATTTTCCCAAATCGATGTACGTGTGGAGTGCTGCAGACACAGTATGACTTAAAATTTTAACTGCATACTTCACTCGCATTTTTTTAAAGTTGTTGGGTTCAATGTGACACTCAATTATTTTTGGTATAAGTCTTAAGTTTTTCTCTTTTTGGTCGTCGTAAAGTTGTTTCATAAAATCCCAAGATATTCTTTTACCGTCACAATAGAAGTCACTTGTTAACAAATTATTCCGTAAACATTTGATTAGGTGTGGCACGTCAAAAATATAATAAATAGATTTTCTTCTCATTATACATAAAAAATGGTTTTTCGGCTGACACTCCTTTCACATCTTTGGCAAATTTGTCGAAGTTTGAGCCTTGGTCAGTGGTTATAGCTTTTATGTCGATTCCAATTCCGGAGAGTTTTGTAATAACTTCTTCTAACCATATATCTAATTTTTCGTAATGACGTGCACTGGCAAGTAGTGCGTATGCTATTGGTTGCTTCCATTTAAAGTAAATTCCTTGAAGCATTATCACATACGCATTGCTGGCAATTTCCGGAGTTTCCTTCTTGAGATAGATTAGGTAACGATAAAGTTGGGTTTGCATCTTCATTGAGCTTTTGTACAATTTTAATTGCTGATTTTTCAAAATGCAACGAACATACATAATAACTTGAGTGCTTCAAATTATCTTTAGATAGTAAATCTTCTCTACCTATTGCCAATAACCAGGTCCGTCGCCTGAAATAAACAAACAAAACATTTTAAATGGACGAAACCCACAATGCAATAAAATACAAAAAGTATCTACGTATTGATATCAGTTGTCTAGCAGCACCCATAGTACAAGCTTTGCGTAGTTTGGAGCTAGATGGCGCTGTGTGGATTGTCCCATTATATTTATTTATTTATAAATTTAGAGGTACGATTTCATTTATTTGAAGTAAATAGGTATCTACCTAAAACATTTCATTCAGTCAAGGCCTTTTATTTTTAATAATATTGAGATAAAATTGATTATGATATTTTGGGTTAGTTTCCTTTAGCACTAATCCCACTCAGCGCACATTTTATAATAGATTCATTAATAAATTTTGAGGTTAATTGTGTCTGTAAATTTAATACTTTAACGAAAAAATAATTAATACAGGCATTATGAACGACACAAGATATTTTTTTTATAATTTTAATTTTCTTTTCCGTCTGGTAACCATATTGAATGAATTTGAACGATATTCGACATTATAACTATATGTATACTATATTATAATTACAATGTCATTACTGGCGGTGGTTGCATATCTTAAAATTTTGTGAAAACTACTAAATCGATGAAAATTAATCTTCAGTTAAAAACCGATATCAGTTTCTAAAATCAAAAACTAAGGCGCGAGCAAACCCGCGGGTATCAGCTAGTACCTAAATGTGTGCTTAGTGTGAATAGTGCTCAACGAAACTAACTCAATATTTTTTATCTTGCACCTACAGTTTTACTGCAATATTGCAAAATATTATTTTATTATCAGAATTATTTATTTATTTATTTCCAAGCAAGAAATTCTCAATATGGATTCGCTAACTTCCTTTAAGTTGAATAGAATTCCATAGGTATCATCTATAGTATCACCGAAAATATTTTGCGTTGGGCTCTTAGTCTAAGTTCGTAAATGTACGACAAATGAAATGCAACTCGAATGAAACGACTAAAATGTCTTTTTTATTGTACTTTTAAATACTTTTAGGATATTGGAATAGTATGGGGAGAAACCAGTGAGTTGAAATAAAGAGGTAAAAAGGTAGAGGTAAAAACATCTTAGGGAGAAACGGTTTGTAGTTTGAATTAATTTCATTTCATATAGGAACATAATGTAATCCAGTCAAAATAGATTTTTCCCTTACCTGTCAGCGTCTTTAGGTAACCAAAAAAAAGTTAAATTTTGATCACGATCCGTATTTAAACAATTATATACTGCACAGTATCTTTTTGCTTTTTTTCGTTTTGTGTCCATCTTGCAATTATATAATGAATCAATCAAATCAAATAATTAAGTTGAACGTGGTCGAACATATAGCGCGCACGCGTGTGTTTTCTTTCGCTTGTGGCAGCCTACTAGATTGGCCATTGCGCAATGGCCGCCGCCCGTAGGTATGTTTTTAATACCTACACGCGGAGTGACAAAGGCCTGACTGGGTGCACCCAGTATATTATATACATAGGTATAGGTATATACAGGTACCTATGCCTTTTACGGTGACACCGTCACCTCGTCGTAGTCAGATGAGGCAGAAGCCGTAGGTACGTAGGTATACATACCTATACCTAGCCCCAGCGACAATGATAATGGACCTAACCCATAGAGTAAAGTAGACCCCTAGCCTTATTAACACAATGTTATTTTTTAAAGTACCTAGTGATACTATAAGTAAAGTAGGCAATTACAGTATCTAATCTATAATTTATCATTAATTAGATACGGATTCTCAGTTAATTTAGGTCGGTAGGTACTTTTTAGTTTTTTTTTGTCATGAGAACGAGACAACGAGGAACAGACATGTCTTGCCTAGCCCCAAGCTAGCCCCCTTACAAAACATTACCGTTATTTTACCTGATCCTTGCAGCTGTCAGCTTGTTGCCGGGCTTGCTCTGGTATTTCTTTTATCTGAGTTATTCGCTTTTTGACGTGGAAACAAAATTCAAATTATTGTGTGCGTTCCCCTAGCTGAAGAGAGAAATGAAATAGGGCTTTCGTTTTTCTGTGGATTTAAAAAGAAAGAGATTCCGCTCGGGGAGAATCCCCTAGCTGGATCTTTACAACCCGGTCACAATATCTGTGCACCTGACCTCGTGACGTCATATCGGCGGTCTGGGTACGGTGTGAAAAAAAGTTTTTTCGAGAAATGTGGAGGTAAAAAAAATTACTAACCTTTTCAAATCAATTTATTATTGATGAATTGTTTATTATTAAAAAACAAAAATAATAATAAAGCGAGGTGCACAGATATTCTGACCGGGTTGTACTTATTGTACGTTGCAATTATCTCAAACATGACTGGATGCACACAATATTAAATTACCCATAAATTAGGTAGATACCTTAGTAATGTACCATAGGTACTTACATATACACCATAACCACAACACGCACGACATCTTACACCGTAGAGTAGCCTCATTGACGTACCTAAGTACCTACCTATATCAAAATACCTACTTTATTTTTTTATTAGGACCTATTATAGGTAAGTACCTACCTGGGTATGAAGAGATTTAACTTCTAATAGGTATCTCAGGGTGACGAGCGCAGTGCAGTGAGGCGCAGGATTGTGTTCGCAAGTTCACAATTCTGGCACTGCTTCTGTTAGTGGCAGGTGTGACGTGGGTGTGACGCTTACCACCAGGCGAACGCCTTGCTCGTCTCGTCACTTGATTGTATAAAAAAAAGTACCTGCCTCAATGATATCGTAATCTTTGACCTGCCTACTTAATTATAATTTAAGTAGGTACTACTTAGTACTTACCTATTAATGTAGGTATTCTAAGAAGTTAAAATATGTACTTAACTAATAGTTATTTTTATTTGGTAAGTAAGTACCTAGGTACCTACTTAATACATTACATATCTGCGTCGTCAGAACCACAGAAAAAAAACATTCAGTCGAATTGAGAACCTTCTTTTTTTAAGTCAGTTATAATATAAAGTATGTGATGTGCTGCCATGAATAAGAGTAGGTAAGTGTGTATAAGTCTTAGTAATTTTCTGTAGGCTCGTATTGTAAGAGTAGATAGACATAGGTACAAAGATTAAGAAAGGGTAGGTATATTTATGTCTGTGGCATGTGGGCGCTGCTGCTTGCCCTACCCTAGGCACAGAATAAATAATAGTACTACGTACCCTAGGCGCGGTCGTCGTCCTCGATCAATAACAATACGCGGTAAGACCCCCTCCCACTTCCCCGCGCGACACATCTGCTCTGCTGTTCGCCCCCTCTCCCGCTGCCCCTCGTCTCCCCCTCTGTCACCCTCTATCGTCGCATGGCGCAGCGCACATCCTCCGCAGTTATAGCACAGAATAAATAATAGCACTAGGTAGTTATAGTACCTACGTGATGAAATAAACGACCTAATCAGTCAATGTTATTGTAGGTACGTACCTACTAAAGCATGTGCTGAATGGACAAAGGTGACCTTTATGATGTCTTACAGATACGTAAACAGATCTTACCAAAATAGTTAGAAGCATAGAAATAAGTGATATTAGCGTAAACAACCTGGGTAGGTATGTACTTAAACTGCAACCAGACTCACCGGAGGACGGGCAGCAGCGTCCTTTTGACCATTTTGCGATCCTCAAGCCACCTGCCAAGCTTGGGAGTTATGGCAACACCCCTCTATTAAGAGTGCGACTAATGCCAGAAAAATTACAGATTTCACCCGCGCGTCTTGCATTAGTTTAGTGTCGAAAATCGCATGATACAATTGATGATGATGATGGCTTTGAGCCATTTAGGTGGGATTTTATTTAATTATTCAAAATGTAGGCATGAAAAAAAAAAAAAAAACGGCTACTGTGCTAAAACATTAGTTTGGCTATGTAATTCGTAAAAAATAATGTGGTGCTGTCGCTGATAATTTAGAGCAATTGAATTAAAACAGGTTTTTTTGTTGGTAATTTGTATATTTTTTTTAAAATAAACCAGATTATTTTCTAAAATTATATTCGGTGACTCGGCTTCTTTAGGTTTTCCCCTACCTGTAGTATGTTTTTTAATCTGAATATTTACGTTCTTTATCATTAAACTAAGTGTTTAAAAATACACCTTTTACTTACTTTTGGCATTAGTCGCCCCCTTAAAGAGGAGGCCTTCGTCCAGCAGTGGACGTTTTATGGCTGATGACGAGTGTTAACAAGTTAACTTGTACTTATCTGGAGTAGGAACACAGAAGAAAAATTGTAAGAACTACGTTGTTAGAATAAGTACCTACGTAGGTACGTAATAAAAAAAAAACCCTAGATCAAGATAGGTAGATAATAAGAACGAATTTTATGACAGGGACGTAATTAAGCAGGTCAAAAGGGCTAACACGAAACCTATGCGATAGCTACGCGCAGTCACGGGCTAGTTAGTAAGTAACCAAATATTTTGCAATTATAAAGTGCCTATTATGCCAGGTAAATAATGGCTAGGTAGGTATGCGATGTTCGTAATAGTAATAGGCCTTGATTAAAATAAAATAATCATTGTAAATAGGTAACCTTCACTGGTTTAGTTTGGTGTACTTGCAAGTTCATATAACCAATTCCAATATTATTATGTGTAACTAGCTGTACCCGGCCACGTCTCACTGTAGCTAATTATTGTATTTTAGTACCACAATAAAATACGAGTTTACAGTACCTACCTAATGTACATACCTAGAGGAGAGAAAAGGAAAGTAGGGATGCCAAACAGACGCTGGGAGGACATATTTAGACAAGACTTGGAAAGGAATGGAAGAGGTTAGCAAGAGACAGGAAATTGTGGCTAAAACTGGGGGAGGCCTAAGCCGAAGAGGCGACTGTTGGATATAGCAAAAATCAATCTGTCTCACTTTGACATGTATGAAGTAATGCTCTCTCTTTCATATGTTTTATTTACAATTATTAACAAGAGACCTTTGTTCTTAAGGCCTTGGTTTCGTGAGCTTATAAAGCTAGTAGTTGCCCTATGGTGTCCCTGCGACCCGGTACAGTAGAGAGCACTCACACCTCTCCTGCTATTAATTCGAGTTAATAAACGAGTATGTTATGAAATCGTTAATGCGTCTTTCATTGGCTTCCATACATAACTCTAATAGGTTATGGGCCCAGTGAAATGAAATATAAAAACACTTTAAGTGCAATAAAAACTTTGTGAACTCTGTCAGTGATAAGTGTTTGTAGTATTCCAAGCATTATTTCCTAAAACTAAAACAATGGAGAGCCAAAGGTTAAAGCGTAATATTAAACCTTTTAATAGGGACAAATATAGTGTCTGGAAACTTAGAATACGAAATTTACTAAGTGAACTTGGTGTTTTAAAAATAATAGACAGTGATACTACTGTGGAACTAGAAAGCAATAGTGAGTATTACAAAGAACTTTGTGTGGCTAAAAACACTATAATTGAGTATTTGTCCGATTCGTTGTTCGGACTGACAAGTGATGAAAATATCACAGCAAAGCAAATTTTCTTGAAGTTGGACTCTATTTACGAAATAATAAGCATCGCACTCAACTTGCTTTACGAAGGCGCTTACTGAACTTAGAGCTGGCAAGTGATAAGCCACTAATGAAACACTCTCAAAAATTTGATGACTTGATCACGGAGTTGCTGGCTGCAGGTGCAAAATTAGAAGAGGTGGATAAAGTCACACACCTGTTTATGACTTTACCGAGCAGTTACGATGGAGTAATTACTGCTATTGAAACACTGACGGAGGATAACATCATACTGACATTTGTCAAGACAAGATTGCTTGACCAGGAAATTAAAATAATGAATGAAAGACGTGAAACAAGCTCTAAAGTGCTGCAGGCACAAATGTTGACGAAAGAGGTACAGAAACCAATTGACAATCACAATAAATATAACAATAATCAGCTAAGGAAACAGCAGTTTAAGAGAAAATTTAATAAAAACAAAAATGTTACCTGCCACCACTGTGGAAGAAAAATACATTATAAAAGAGATTGTTATTATAATAAAAGAGGTCAACAAGCTCAACGGCGTACCGAGAATAATAGAACTGTGCAGACCATCAATACATCTGGTCCTAATTCGTCGGATATCTCCGGGTTTGCTTTTATGGTCGGAGGCGAACAGTATGAAAGTCAAAAAGATGCAACAAGCTGGTAACGAGTATGACTATCGTTTTTGGTAAAAACGATGGTGTGGAGATATATATACGGCAAGGAGGGTAAGACAGCAAATAATGGTGAGTCTTTGAACAATTTAACTGGCATCAACTTTATGTTTGATAGGCATGTTTTAAATGCTGGAAGCTCAGTAACAATTAAAGATCGTTCATAATAATAATGAATTGTGGCATGAAAGACTATTATTGAAAAGTCGAATTTCCTACAAATAAAAAGCAAGTGTATGTATTATGTACCCTGTATCTGTTGTGAAGCTTGCATGGATGAAGGGCGGACATGTTTGACATTTGGTAGGTCGTAATCTTTAAAGTTATAAAAACGACCATTGTTTAAATGTGCACAGTGCGTGTGCCTGTGCCATCACTCTTTCAACACTTGACGGCAAAAACTATTTTGTGATTTTTGTGGATGAACATACTTAATAGCCCTGTAAAGATGTTTTGTTTTTGCTGCGTTTCAATAAGTGTGAAGCTCATTTCGGTTTGAAAATTGTCAACCTCTATAGCAATAAAACGGTGGCGAGTATTTATCAAATAAAATTAAAGTTATTTTTTTGTATGTAAGATGGTATTACCTACCACTTAACAGTGTCATTTACTCCGTTTCTGACGGATTTGCCGAATGTATGATACGAACAGAACAGAAACGTTCTGGGGTGAACCTGGTGAAACGTTCTGGGGTGAGGCTGTGTTGAGTTCCACTAAAGCACTGAATGCGCGATGTGCTAACACGCCATTTGATTGTGGCATGGTAGAAAGCCGCATCTATTTAAAGGTTTTCGGTTCAACTGTCTATTTTCATAGAAATACTAGAAAGACCAAGTTTGATGACAAATCATTAAAAGCTATTTTGGTCGTGTATGAACCGAATGGTTAAGGTGTGAGATAAGGTAAGAGAAAAGTTTGTGATAGTCAGAGATGTGATCTATTTCTTATAAAGTAGACCGTCGAAGTCTATGGGAATTTCAAGTGGAAGTTCTGGTCACTCTGACACAAAAAACGGACATTCAAAGTTCGTGCAAATCTGATATATTGAAATCAGATCACTGCATGTCTGATTTGGTAAATCAGATGGTTCAAAAACAGGCGCAATACCTGCACAATTAGGTCCACCGCCTAATAAATCTGTAGTTGAAACAGATATGTGCACAGAAATTTTCAAATAAGTTGACTCTACCTAAAAATGAGCAACCTTCTTGTGAAAAACAAGTTAGAAGGAGTGAGAGGAATAAAAACTATTTTCCCTCTGAATCTGAATCTGTATCTGTATTCCTTGTAGGTATACTTCTTGTGTATGTTATAATGTACATGATGATATTTACTCTTTGTTGTGTGCCACTAGCTTACTTTGTACAACACCTGTCTTTTGATGAAATTAAATCCAGGGATGATAAGCTTTTATGAACTGGATACCTATTTGATTTATACAAAAACTTTTTGTTAAAAATATTGTTGACTGTAAAGAACCTAATCATTTACAGTCTGTGTATGTCTGTATTCACTGTGAAAAATGATGAGTTTGGAAAACCTGTAAAATATAAAGCGCATATAGTTGCTCTCGATTTCAGTAAGGAATATAATTTAACTGACAAATAATGAAACTTTTGCGTCAGTAGCTACTAGCTAGAATATCAAGTTCAGATGTATATTAGATTTTTGCAAATCAATTCAATTTGCTTGTCCATTATATCGCCTTTAATACGAGGTTTTTTGAATGGGAAACTATCGGAAGAATTACATGATACATGAACATGTCTGACAAAATCTCATATGAAGGCAATTTAGTTTGCAAATTAAACAAAGCTAAGAATGTATGGATTAAAATATTCCGCGCGCTGTTGGTTTCAAATGTTTGAACAAACTTTGATGGAAAAGGGATTTCGATACTCATCAGCTAATCGCTGCATTTATACTCTAGATGCTGGAAACATTTGTAAATTGTAAAAACATTTTTATGTTGTGCTGTGTGTCAATGATGTCATTATTGTAATTGCTGATAATTATTATACCTTGAATAGTTTCAAAAACTACTTGATGACCAATATATAACGGTAGATTTAAGAGACATACGATGTTTCGTCGGTATATGAGCTGTACATATAGTCAGTATTAGAAAAGTTCAACCTGAGTGAGTCTGAGTAATAATTCTGTCAGTCCTATAGCAAATAAAATTGATGAACTTTAAACTCAGATGAAACTACAAAGGCCCCTTGTATGAATCTGTTGGGATGCTTAGTATATATAATACGTACTCTGTTCTCGTGGAGACCTGAGCTTTTCTATAAACATCCTTAGTCGGTTTGCTAACAAAAGCGACCAAACATTATGGTCATGTTTAAAAAGGGTGTTACGTTACCTGAAAGGGACGATAGAATTAAAGCTGACCTATACCTGGGTTGAGTCGATTGATTGTAACGCAAATGATATGAGCGGTTACGTGGACTCATATTGGGGTAGTGATGACTACAACGAAAAATTACCACGGGTTATTTGTTTCAACTGTTTGAACAATGCACAATATGCTGGCAAACAAAGCGATAAACAACTTCGGCTTCGTCTTGAGAAGCTGATTACATGGTTTTGTTTGAGTCTGTAAAAGAAGCTTTGTGGTTAAATTCCTGAGTGACCAGTATTAAAGTTGAGTTATTAAATTTATCAGGATAATTTGGGATGTATAAGCATTGGTAATAATTCGACAAATCACAAAGGATTGAATTATAAAATATATTTTTCAAGGGAACAGGTGAAAAATAATTCGACTAAAACATTTATACTACCTACTGGCCCTACTGGTGATCAGTTGGCTAATATAATTAATCCTAACGAAGTAGTTACCGACTGTGTATTTTTCGACATTCAAAGAAAAACTTGCGCAAATTAAGTAATGTTGTTAATTGTAATGAAGTCCATGATGTCTTGTAACATGTGTAAAATTGTAAATACGATCTGTTTGATTGATGTTTATGAAATTAAATTAAGTAGATTAAAATGAAATGCTACTAAATTGGATTGGTCTGATTAGGTTTTTCTGGGTTTTCCCTAATCCTGTGCAACAAATGTTGGACCATGATGAATGTACTCCCAGACAGAGCGGGAAGGTGTGAAGTGTCATTTTAATTGTAAATAGTTTTTCGAAAATGGTTTTTAAGGAAAGAGATTAATTTTTGAGGGGGCGTGTTGGATATAGCAAAAATCAATCTGTCTCACTTTGACATGTATGAAGTAATGCTCTCTCTTTCATATGTTTTATTTACAATTATTAACAAGAGACCTTTGTTCTTAAGGCCTTGGTTTCGTGAGCTTATAAAGCTAGTAGTTGCCCTATGGTGTCCCTGCGACCCGGTACAGTAGAGAGCACTCACACCTCTCCTGCTATTAATTCGAGTTAATAAACGAGTATGTTATGAAATCGTTAATGCGTCTTTCATTGGCTTCCATACATAACTCTAATAGCGACATCTATCTGAAATGACTTTTAAGTAATTATACTAAGTATAAATTAGGTAAATCACACGATTAAACCATGACATAAAATATGGACAACTATAAATCTTTTTAATATTGACGCAACAATTATAGGTGAAGAGTAAATCAACACAGTAGATATACATAAACTTATACATTGATAAATGGTGTCTCGACAAAAAATAAAAAATGTATCAAATAATGAGTGGTTAAATAATGTAATTTTGGGATAGTTGAATAAAGGCTCTTTTTACTTTAACTTTTTTTACCTAATGTACATAATATAGCCTAGCACTCTGGGGTAGTGTATATTTATCTTATTGCAAGATTGATGTAAAGGCTTAGAATATTTCCCGTACGCAGTTGGCCTAGTGGTACAAATATCCCATAGCTACCTAGTTCATAGCATGAACTAGACCGAAATGTCACATGCCTTTATATTATCAGTATCATGAAGATTAGGTACAAAAGTTTACTTCTAGAGCCACAAACTTTACCTGAATTTAATTAGGTTATTACCTACCTACTCACATTTTATTCAAACATACTGTCAACTATAATATTAAGGTGCCATTCAAAATTATTTTGCAGCCAATGATATAATATTTAGTTAAATCTTGATAAAATAAACCCAAAGCAAAATTAAGTAAGTAAAATTCTTTGGTGCCATCAAAATGCGTTCTGATTTCTAATTTCTGAGAACATTATCGATCGGCTCATGATCGGCTAGGTTCGGGCTGCCTTCGGGTTTATTGGTCCTGTTCTTGCCACAATGATGTCGTCGTTGGATCGCCGCCATTTTGTAACCAAACTGCGCACTTGCCCTCGCCCCGCGACCCCTGATAGCAAAAGTATAAATAGGACCGCCATGACGTCATGCCCCTCATTAATCGCTCGTCGTGGTGCAGTGTGGACGTGACTGTGTTGTGAAGTGCCTGCGACCGAATCTCCTCAAAGTACCTCTGAGCCTGGTCGGATAAAGGTGTGTAATATATTGTCTCACCACAATCTTTGCCCAACGTTAAAATGGGCTACAGTAATAAAGAAAAATCTGTCGTTGACTTCGGTGAAAGTAAAACCGAATCTCTATCTAAGTGGGTCCGTCAAGTAAAATCTAAATCAATCAACGCCAAGACCAAGAGAAAGCGTGACTTGAGAGTGATCGCCATTTTGAGTAACTCTCTGATCCGTGCTGAGAGTGAACTTTTCACGAAACAAAGAGAACGCGCCAGGAAATGGGCGCAAATGCAAGCAGATCTCGGATTGTGCCATAAAGAAGAAGAAATCGCCAAACAGCAACGAGAAAAAATCGATAGTTTATGGAAGAATGATCTCAGCGGCCTAGATAGTTTTTTCAAAGAACTAGACAATGTCAAGCCTATGCAAACCGTACGATAATAGGAATTTAGGTAATGTAAATTAATTTGTATCTGTGATATATGTAGGATATTTTTAACTTACAGTCCCATTGCGTTTCGCGTGGGTCTGCATCCGACGGCCGCCATCTTGGTTGCCACTGGGGCGTCGCGCTTCGCTAGCAGAATGGGTTTGTAACGGTATCATGCATTTTATTTTAACTAGTTCATTTTTTTAATTGTAAATGTTTCAATTGACCTATTTGAAGATAGTGGTTATATTGGAATTTTGAGTTTATTCATATTGAATACGAATATTGTAACATATGTTTAAGTATGAAAATAAAAGATTCGATTTGAAAAAAGTGTCGTATACCTGATTTTTATTGATTTTCTGTAACTTCACCACGTACCAAATGTATTATTCCATGAGTCATCATCGTCACTTCGCGGAAGCTGTATGGAGGGCGAGCCGCCATCTTGTTGGAGCGTTCGAGAAATGAGTCACCGCGTGACTGCGCCGAGCTGACACTCGCTGCGCATGCCTACGGCACTGCCGTCCTACTTCGAGCCCAAGGGCGAACATGCGCGTGACACGAGTCCCGGTTCTCAGCCCACTAGGTAAACGTTAGGATAGCGACATGGTTTCGCCATTCGCCTGTATTTTTGTTAGGCCCGCTACGGGCCATGCCGTGTAACATTGCCTTTAGACCTCAGAGCCCCCGACTTGCCGACCATCAGCAGGCCAGTCCGTGACGCATCTAGCACGTGTTATCACACCTTTCGCGGAGGTTCAGCTGCGCTATCAGCTGCCAGAATACCTACGTACATGAACTGGAAATGATCTCGATTTAGGTGTACCTTTATGACGATATACTGCGGTGAGTCATTTGTTTTCAAAGAGATTCATAAACATGATGCGTAACTAAAATTAGATGCCGTACTACTCTATAACATGGATTCCTCTCACAGCATTTTCTAGAATTGTATCTGTAACGAAAATAAAAAGTTAGGTTTTGTTTGTTATTAACCTTTCGTTAACAGGGCAATGTATAAAATAAACCTTGCGAAGAATCTGGTACGCCGCATCGTACGCGTTGGAAATCGAGTTTTCCGAGAAGCACAAACACGCATCCTAAAGGTGTCTTCCCTCGGTGCGTGAAATTGCGGACAGACGCGGACCAGCCCACATCAGCGCACCGTGGGAAGAGCATCGTCTGTGGAAGCGCAGGCAAGTCCGTAGTGATTCATCTGAATCGCCGTGAGTCTGTTACTTCAAAGGTGTTGTGCGAGGCCATGCGATGCGATATATATTACTGTTGATTAACTACGCAAGTCTGGTCGGCTTGCGCGAGGTGGCGCAAATCTACTTTCACTTTTAGGTAACCTCACAGTATATTGTAATTTATTTCACAATTTCACTGAGCGTGCATGCTATATAAGCTGTGACGCCATAAAAAATACCAGGAAAACCACGATAATAATATAGGCAAATGTACACGAGCACGCGATAAGGAAGCATTTCAAGGAAACTGTGGGCTGATGAAACATTCGGGAAAGTAATACAGAGGAATAATGTAATGAAATCTAAACTGAATATCTAGTAGGGAATGGATGCAGACTAATAGACAGAATGGTGAGTCGTTGTTGGTATCAAACCTTATAATGTACCTATATACTCTAAGCTTAACATTTTAATTCCACTAATACAAACCTAAGGCAATTCTTATCATTACCGAATCAAACATTGAGAAATTATCCGCAATGATATAATAGGCGGCCTGCAGAAGCATATGGATGAGGGCGTTTTCTTAGTTATGCATTGACAAACTTATTCTGAAAACTTACTACAGGTACACATTTACTTCATATACTGATAAATATTGTACAAACTTCACAGCTCAACTGGAGTGGCCGAGGCTGTCGTGACCAAGAATCACGCATCCTAAGTCCCAAACGAATGCAAGGTGATGCCATTCTCCGTGATGAAGGCTAACCAGCTCCAGTTGATATTCTAGTGGAACATCACAATCGCAACCCCACAGATAAGTCTTATGGGCCTTACTCGAAATAACACTGACCTATAATAACCAATTCGTTAGAAAAATGAACAAACTTCAATGGATGTGATTTTAACTGATTGCTTGTGTGTAAAACTGGTAGCCAAACGTACCCTGTCTGGGATTTGTGAAGGGTAAGTCAGTTTTGTCTTGACAAGAAAATACTACTGAGCTGAGTTTGTTATAAAAGCTAGTTACGCAGAGTTCTCAGATTTTATAATTGCATCTATTGATTTTGTAACAGAATATCGATATTATCTAGGACTGAATAGAAAAATATCTTAGTTTTCCTGTCGCAAAGCTGTGACAGTAGGGGCGCTAAATATTCTTTTGATTCCAGATATTGTAGCAATAAACCGTAGTCATTTTAAAAAACGTGTAACGTGCATATCCATAGCGAAACAATATATCATACAAAGACTATCATGACTCAATTTAAACAATGGACAAGAAATGAATCATTGTCATTGAATGACTCACTCATTATAACTGACTATACATGAATTTGAATCATCTTTGAAACATGCACATTACCTTAGGTATATGTCGACATCATATACTTAATCCAAATGTTATTAGGACGCTTTAATAGCAATCCCGCATAAAACAAAGAGAACGAAGGCGATCATTTATTATAATAAAATTATCTCTGGACCAAAAGACCAAAACAACTGATAAAAACATCTAAGTACTTATATCTACTCATAATTTTTACAAGCAACCTAATAGATATCGTGAGAGGTACGTGCATTCTTTTATATATAAGTTTTTTTTATACTTAGATCATGAGAAATAATGGATGACCCTGACTCGGGTTTTGTTGTAAAGGTTTCTTTTCAAGGAAACCAAATTCCTTTGTTTAGATTATGTTCGACAGGTACCTGGCTAAAGATCACGTTTGCGGAAATACGAGAACCTTGAAGCGACCTAAAAATCAAAGTTAATATTGAAGTAATAAGCCTTTTAAACATCTATCAATGCTCTGCCGAGACGAGGACAAGCATTCAAGCTGCTAATGACGATGTGGTATAATAATGAATTGCTATCAGCCGGATAGCCAACTGAAAATTTTGGTTAAGGCCTGTTATTTGTTTAATCTTCAGGTAGTCCGGAACCCCAGCCACACAACCATTAGTCGCGAAAATAATGATTTTTGATGATGCTGCAACATCCACAGCGATTTGAACTAAAAGAGTGTGCACATGAATCTTCAAATTTTTTGCAGTGTTAAAACTATTCCCATGACATACAAAATTAAGAAGCTTTTATAATATCGGCGACATAAAAGTACCTACTGGCCCAGATTCTATATCTAAAACGATTTCTACTGATCCTGAACAGAGATTATTTATGGAAGACTCTTTACGAATAAGATTCCAGCTTTGATAAGTACACGAATATTTTTCTGCCAATGAAACTTACTCTCCACGTTACTCTAGAAGGAATTCTACTGTGATATACCTACCTACCTATAAGTACCTATAACATGCAGCATAATAATTAATTGGCATTTATCTGGCGTGCCTGCACTGCACAACTTTCTGCCCTTTTTCTCGGAAGAAGGTTACCTACCAATAAACGATGAACACAGTCTCAAAGATGGAAAAAGGTATTTCATAGTTGCCTACCAATAAATACTTCTTACTATTGCATTGAAGCCTAAGACTATATTATTTTTTGTTGCTCTTCATAATATTGTAGTAGTCGATTAATTTGATTGTAATTTATATTGCTTTCTAATTGTTTACAAATTTTCGTCTTGCGTGTTCTGTTTTGCTCAGCTAGGTGAGGGTGAGGTGATATCGAGTGTGAGAGCTGTAGTCGAGGGAGTGATCTATTATGGATCTAGTCTGTTTGTATCCGCTGAGTCGGACTTAAGGATCGTTCCAGTAAATTGAGCCGCTGTGTACTACAGAACAGTGCCCATGAGATTTTTTAATATGTTGATACAAACTACCTAGGTACTCAAAGGCAACTAAAATAATGAATCGAGAAGTGATGCATGAATCCGTTCCTGCCTAAACAAAGGGTTTCGCGATAAAGGTTCCTAAAGATACAGTCTCAGGATCCAGGTATAAAGTATGCCGCCATTGTATGATGCAAAATGTTATTTTTTTCTTATTTACGGTAAAATTAACTCTTTATGTGACTGCCCTGGCATGCGGCAGTCACTGTATCAATAATATCTAACTTTTGTTAACCTAGGTGCAGTGGTGTTATTTGGCACATGTCGTAGATATATTAATATTTTTAGCCGCTTGTGAATGGATAATGGAAATATTGAGTTACTAAATCAGACCGATGAATATTGAACATGTTATAGCTTCTGCCTTGACTATTGAAACATATGCTGGATATTCAAACAAATAGTATGTTGCTGTGTACTTTCGTGATATCGTCGTGAGTTGTCTGGAGCTATTCAAAGGAATTAATATAAACATTTATACTGATGAGAATATATTCATAGAACGGGTAATAACATTGAAGTAGATAAACTGTGGTTTAAATCATGAATACGAAGGAAATACGTGAAATTTTACATCATCTTTAAGATAAAAAATGCATACCCAAGTATGGAAATCAGGTTAGAAACTTAGTTTATTGATTTATAGTAAGTACTTACTAATATAACCTAGGTACTTACTAATAGAAATTTCAATTATTATGCTAAATGACCATTAAGTACAATGGTAATTTAGCTTAATAATTACATGACGAAAGTTACGGCAGCATTTAATTTATAATATTTTTTGCATTTTTAGAAATACTTATTACATACATTCAGCCATTACAGTATTACTAATTGACTTGGCTAATTTTACGTGCAGGCGTGGGTACAGAAAAAAAATGGTTTACTGGATATTACTTCCCTCCTCTACCTACCTAATTTTAAATTTATGGTTCGTATTTTCTTATTTATTGGCATCATTGAATTGCAAGTATAACTTAGACGACAAAGTAAAACGAATTTTTGGAAAATAAGTAAAAAAATATATCAAATTGCCCCACCCCTTGAAATAAATCCTGAATCCGCGCCTGCGATTTAGTTTAGAATAATTAATTTTTATTTAGTAGGGATAAGTGGACTTGGCCACTTAGATTTTTCCTCTTATCGCTACCGGTAGATCTAAATAGTTTTTATTTCCCACCTATCCCTACCAGTATAGGGATACCTTGGTAGGAATAGGTGTACTAGGCGGATTTAGTTTACTGTAAACCACCTAAGCTAAAACTTGGATGTCGTGAATTATTTCTTTGTTTAGCAAGATCTGTTTTCGGCACCCGATTACAAATCTAATATTCTTTGAACTATCTTCGAAACAATCTTCCAGTACAAATGAGATATAAAATCTGCATAACAAGTCACCGCGTTTGCTTATTTTTTAAGCTCAACGTATATAGTAGGGCCCGCCATGGCGCTTTATACTTAGCTATAGCTTAGCAGCCTCTGCTACCTCTGCTCAGGGTGTATCACGGCGCTGCTGCCTCACCAGAGCACAGCACCCCTCGCATCGGCCGTGGCATGCCTCGTCGCTGCTGCCTCACCAGAGCTCAGCGCCACCTGCATCGGCCTAAAAGTGTCACGGCGCTGCTGCCTCACCAGAGCTCGGCGCCTCCTGCATCGGCCTAAAAGTGACACGGTGCTGCTGCCTCACCAGAGCTCAGCGCGACCTGCATCGGCCTAAAAGTGTCACGGCGCTGCTGCCTCACCAGAGCTCAGCGTCACCTGCATCGGCCTAAAAGTGACACGGCGCTGCTGCCTCACCAGAGCTCAGCGCCACCTGCATCGGCCTAAAAGTGTCACGGCGCTGCTGCCTCACCAGAGCTCAGCGTCACATGCATCGGCCCAGAAGTATCACAGCGCTGCTGCCTCACCAGAGCTCAGCGTTCCCTTAGGCCTAGGGACTACCAGGACGCTGCTGCCTCACCAGAGCTCAGCGTTCTTGGCCTGTTTTCTGTTGTCCTGACACGAGCCACGTGATACTACGCTGCTGCCTCGCCAGAGCTCAGCGTTTCCTGGGGCCTAGGGTACATCAGGGCGCTGCGGCCTCGACAAAGCTCGGCGCCCCTTGCACCGAACACGTGACACTATGCTGCTGCCTCGCCAGAGCTCAGCGTCCCCTCGGGCCTAGGAAGTATCAGGGCGCTGCTGCCTCACCAGAGCTCGGCGTCCACTACGTTGGATACGTGTTACTACGCTGCTGCCTCGCCAGAGCTCAACGTGATTAGCCTCGTCCCTGGTGTCCTAACACGGGACACGCGACACGACACTGCTGCATCGGAGGAGCTCAGCGTGCTTGGCCTAGTGTCCTACAGCCTCGCCACACAACTTGATGAAATTGACACTGCCACAAGAACACCATGATTTGAGTATCGACAAAATGAGGCCTAAATTAAGGTGAGCACAGGTTTTTACTTTATCAACTAGTAAAGTAACAGAACATTTCGAATTAAAATAAACTTAGACAGATAACAATTTAAAAGTATATTACTAAGTCTGCTCCGACGAGGCCGGTCAGTATTATAAATCCTATAAATCTGTGTTTGCCTGCGCTCCGAGGTAATGCATCCCCAACGGCAAGGCTACTCCGACCAGACAATCCAGCCAACCTAAATTTTGTCTGTACTTTCGGCCCACACTCCTGGCTAGCGGATCTGTAGCCTGCCTCCGCTACTGACAAGTGGATCTTCCGCCTGCCTGCGCTCCGGGCCACTGAATCTACAGTCGGCTCGCGTTCCTGGCCACTTGGTCTGCAATCGGCGCGAGCTCCTGACCAGGGTATCTGTTGCCTGTCTGCGCGTCTGCCCAGCGGGTCTTCACCCTTATTTCCTCGCTCCTTATGAACGGGTCTTCAGCCTGTCCACGCTCACGACCAGCAGGCCATCAGCCTGCCCGTGCCCCTAGTCGACGGGCCTACAACTTGCCTGTGCTCCTGGCAAACAGATCATCAGCCAACCTGTATAATCCTGAGCGGGTCTCCCCGCGGCTCACGCTCCCAGACAGCGGGGATTCTGCCTGCCGCCGTTCCTGACCAGCGGGTATCCAGCCTGCCTGCACCCCTAGCCAGTGGGTCTTCAGCCTGTCTGCGCTCCTGGCCAGTGGGTCTCCAGCCTGCCTGCGTTCCTAGCCAGTAGATCTCCAGCCTGCCTACGCTCCTAGCCAGTGGGTCTTCAGCCTTCTGCGCTCCTGGCCAGTGGGTCTACAGATTGTCGGCCCTCCTGGCTATTACATCCGTCACGCGCTCCTGATCAACGGGTCTACCGGCCCGCACGCGCTCCTGATCAGCGGGTCTACCGGCCCGCACGCGCTCCTGGCCAGCGGATTTCCAGCCTGCCTGCGCTCCTGAAAAGCGGGTCTACAGCCCGCACGCGCTCCTGGCCAGCGGGTTTCCAGCCTGCCTGTGATCCTGGCCAGTGGGACTACAGCCCGCCTGCGCTCCTGGCCAGCCGGTCTTCAATTTGCCTGCGCCTGCTGCCTGCAGTTGGTCTCCAGCCTGTCTGCCCCCCTGGCCGGTAGATCTACGTCTGGCCCGCACTCCTGATCAGCGGGTCTACAGCCCACCTGTTCTCCTGGCCAGCGGGTTTCCACCCGGCCTGCGCTCCTGAACAGCGGGTCTACAGCCCACCTGTTCTCCTGGCCTGCGGGTTTCCAGCCTGCCAGCACTCCTGACCAGCGGATCTACAGCCCGTCTGCGCTCCTGGCCAGTGGCTACAGCCTACCTGCGCTCTTGGCCAGTGGGTCTCCAGCCAGCCTGCGCTCCTGACCAGAGAGTCTACAACCCGTCTGCGCTCCTGATCAACGGGTTTCCAGCCTACCAGCACTACTAGCCAGCGGGTCTTCAGTCTGTCTGCGCTCCGGACCAGTAGATCTACAGCCGGCCCGCGCTTCTGAGCAGCGGGTCTAAAGCCCACCTGCGCTCCTAGCCAGAGGTCACCAGCCTCTCCGCGCCCTGGCCAACGAGTTTCCAGCCTGCCTCCGCTCCTGA
Source organism: Erannis defoliaria (assembly GCA_905404285.2). Classification (NCBI taxonomy): domain Eukaryota; kingdom Metazoa; phylum Arthropoda; class Insecta; order Lepidoptera; family Geometridae; genus Erannis; species Erannis defoliaria. The sequence continues at coordinate 8,854,155 of FR990085.1, read as the reverse complement.
CCAGCGAGTCTATAGCCCGCCTGTGCTCCTGGCCAGCGGGTTTCCAGTTTGCTTGAGCTCCTGGCCAGTGGGTCTTCAGCCTGTCTGCCTTTCTGGCCAGTAGAGATAAACATCCGGCTCGCGCTCCTGATCAGCAAGCCTACAGCCCACCTGCGCTTCTGACCAGCGAGTTTCCAGCCTGTCTGCACTCCTGAACAGCGGATCTATAGCCCGCCCACGCTCTTTGGCAAGTGAGTCTACAGCCCTGCGTTCATGGCCGGTGGGTTTCCAACCTGTCAGCGCTCCTTGTCAGCAGATCTACAGCCAGCCCGCTCTCCTGACCAGTGAGTCTATAACCTGCCTGCCCTTCTGGCCAGCGGGCCTCCAGCCTGTCGGCGCTTCTGGCTACTAGAACGACAACCGGCGCACGCTCCTGACCAGCGAGTCTACAACCCGCCTGCGCTTCTGGCCAGTGGGTTTCCAGCCTGCCTGCGCTCCTTGGCAGTGGGTTTCCAGCCTGCCTGCGCTCCTGGCCAGCGGGTCTACAGCCCGTCTGCGCTCCTGGCCATCGAGCTTCCAGCCTGCCTGCGCTCCTAGCCAGTGGGTCTCTATCCTGCCTGCGCTCCTAGCCAGCGGGTCTCCAGCCTGTCTGCGCTCCTGGCCAGCGGGTCTACAGCCCGTCTGCGCTCCAGGCCAACGGGCTTCCATCCTGCCTGCGCTCCTAGCCAGCGGGTCTGCAGCCTATCTACGCTCCTGGCCAGCAGGTCTACAGCCTGTCTGCGCTCCTGGCCAACGGGCTTCCAGCCTGCCTGCGCTCCTAGCCAGCGGGTCTCCATCCTGCCTGCGCTCCTAGCCAGCGGGTCTCCAGCCTGCCTGCGCTCCTGGCCAGCGGGTCTACAGCCCGTCTGCGCTCCAGGCCAACGGGCTTCCATCCTGCCTGCGCTCCTAGCCAGCGAGTCTGCAGCCTGTCTACGCTCCTGGCCGGCGGGTCTACAGCCTGTCTGCGCTCCTGGCCAACGGGCTTCCAGCCTGCCTGCGCTCCTAGCCAGCGGGTCTCCACCCTGCCTGCGCTCCTAGCCAGCGGGTCTCCAGCCTGTCTGCGCTCCTGACCAGTAGATCTACAGCCTACCTCCGCTCCTAGCCAGTGGGTCTCCATCCTGCCTGCGTTCCTAGCCAGCGGGTTTCCAGCCTGTCTGCGCTCCTGACCAGTAGATCTACAGCCTGCCTGCGATCCTAGCTGGTTTCCAGCCTGCCTGCGCTCCTGGCCAGCGGTTCTACAGCCCGGCTCCGCTCCTGGCCTACGGGCTTCAGCCTGCCTGCGCTCCTAGCCAGCGGGTCTCCAGCCTGTCTGCGCTCCTGATCAGTAGATCTACAGCCTTCCTGTGCTCCTGGACAGCGAGTTTCCAGCCTGCCTGCGCTCCTGGCCAGCGGGTCTACAGGCCGTCTGCGCTCCTGGCCAACGGGTCTACAGACCGTATGCGCTCTTGGCCAACGGGTCTCCATCCTGCCTGCGCTCCTAGCCAGCGGGTGTCCAGCTGCGCTCCAACCAGTAGATCTACAGCCTGCCTGCGATCCTAGCGGGTTTCCAGCCTGCCCGCGCTCCTGAACAGTGGGTTTCCAGCTTGCCTGCGCTCCTGGCCAGCGAGTCTTCAGCCTGTCTGCGCTCCTGACCAGTAGATCTACAGCCGGCCCGCGCTCCTGACCAGTAGATCTACAGCCGGCCCGCGCTCCTGACCAGCGGGTCGACAGAACACCTGCGCTCATGGACAGCGGGTTTCCAGCCTGCCTGTGCTCCTGGCCAGCGGGTCAACAGCTCGTCTGAGCTCCTGACCAACGGGTTTCCAGCCTACATGCGCTCCTAGCCAGAGAGTCTCCAGCCTGTCTGCGTTCCTGACCAGTAGATCTACAACCGGCCCACGCTCCTGACCAGTGGGTCTACAGCCCGCCTGCGCTCCTGGACTGCGGGTTTACTGGCTGCCTGCGCTCCTAGCCAGCGGGTCTCCGGCCTGTCTGCGCTCCTGACCAGTAGATCTACAGCCGGCCCACGCTCCTGACCAGTGGGTCTCAACAGCCCGCCTGCGCTCCTGGACAGCGGGTTTCCTGCGTGCCTGCGCCGCTAGCCAGCGGGTCTCCGGCCTGTCTGCGCTCCTGACCAGTAGATCTACAGCCGGCCCACGCTCCTGACCAGTGGGTCTACAGCCCGCCTGCGCTCCTGGACTGCGGGTTTCCTGCCTGCCTGCGCTCCTAGCCAGCGGGTCTCCGGCCTGTCTGCGCTCCTGACCAGTAGATCTACAGCCGGCCCACGCTCCTGACCAGTGGGTCTCTACAGCCCGCCTGCGCTCCTGGACAGCGGGTTTCCTGCGTGCCTGCGCCGCTAGCCAGCGGGTCTCCGGCCTGTCTGCGCTCCTGACCAGTAGATCTACAGCCTGCCTGCGTTCCTGATTAGCGAGTCAACAGCCCGCCTGCGCTCCAGGCCAGCGGGTATCCAGCCTGTCTGCGCTCCTGACCAGTAGATCTACAGCCGGTCTGCGCTCCTGACCAGTGGGTCTACAGGCCACCTGCGCTCCTGGCCGCCTGCGCTCCTGGCCGCCTGCGCTCCTGGCCGCCTGCGCTCCTGGCCGCCTGCACTCCTGGCTGCATGCGCTCCTGGCCGCCTGCGCTCCTGGCCAGCGGGTCTACAGGCCACCTGCGCTCCTGATCGAACTGCCTCCACCTCCTCCAGCCGGTCTCCAGCCTGCCTCTGCCACCGAATCTAGAACATTTGAAAACCTTCAGCCCGTTTCTGACATGAAATACTCCGGCCCGGAAAATCTAGGTAAAGTGTTTATAATCGAAATCTAGGTAACGTTTTTTTTATTGATTATATCTCCATTTGAGAAGTCGGATAGAACATCACCCAGTGCACCTTAATAATTTTGAAATGTAATTATGTAATTTAAATAAAAAACGTATCGTCGCGTCGTATCATCTTCCTATTTACTTAAAAACTGATGTAGACCACTACATCAGTTTTTAAGTAAATAGGCTTGAGGACATTAAAAAAATGCGTGTCCTTCCTTCAGGCGTGAGCTGGCTGGTTCCTGTCGATCAATCATACGCTCCAGACTTCGTTACACAAGCCTGCCTGCCCGGACTTCAACCTACATGCCTTCAACCTGCCTGTGCTCCATGCTTCGGATCTTCCACCTGTTACAGCTCCCAAGCCATCCTCAGCTTCATTGCGCCCCCGGATCAGGTTTTCCATTTTTTCTTCAGTTATCGTCTGCAGATCTTCAGCTTGGCTATTATCATTGTAAGCGAATCTCCAGCCAGATTGTGCACCCCTGATCAAATGTGTACTGCCATCAACGTGCCTGCCTTTATGCCTTCTGCACTAGTGGATCTTCATCCTGCTTGCCGTCGCCGTCGCTGTAGCTAGAAAAGAGCAGTTGGTGAGGTGTTTGACCCTTAATTGTTCGCAGACTATCACGATAACCCTCAAGTACGACGTTCAAGAGTTGCTTTAGAGATCTTCTGCAGCGAGCTACGACTAACAACTTATCTCCATCATGGATTTGGTAAGGAGGCAGAAAACGAGAAACGCATGCTTTATGTACAGATTCTATTAGCAACATGGTTCACTCCGGCATTGCATTAGAGATCTTCTGCAGCGAGCTACAACTAACAACTTATTTTCATCATGGATTTGGTAAGGGGGCAGAGAACGAGAAAAGCATGATTTATGTACAGATACTATTAGCACCATGGTTCACTACGGCACCAGAGATAACCTGGGAGACAAGACAACCCAACATCAAAGCATGTCACAAATTTCGCAACCGCGTCGAGGATTGCCGCTTCAGCACATTTTGATTTTGTAAGATCACAGTTTGAATATAAATATTGGACTTTAATTATTACGAATTGAATCGCTTGATCGAAAGACTTTTTGTGTTATCTAATTAAAGTATTTTAATATCGTGTACCTATAATATGTGTGCGTTTACTGTGACTGATTATCTGTAAAATGTGTTTAGAGGGTTTGCTGGTGTTTTATGTAAATTTTTTGTTTAACGTGCATTATCTGAATGCTGGTAACTAGCAGCTGCGTATGTATTTTTTTTGTTTTGTGGTTTTGAGTTATTCAGGACACGCAATAGACCCTTATCAGGAACGCAATGCAATTATTGAATACATTTATGTAGTACCTGTCATGCATAGAAATATTTTCGGAAGTGACTTGAGCTCTGTGGGCATGCATGCAAAGAAAAGGCAATAATGTGGCTTAAAACGCGAGATTAATTTGGATTAACTAACAAACCAAAGAAGTACTATATTAATTTTTGATGTTAATAACGGCTAAATGGTATAACCTAGATTGTGTTTTGTAACTTATGTATGTACCTGCCTATTATTGCGTGAGTATAAACCTATGTTAAATTAAGCATGTCGATTGTGTCCATGTAAATTGTACGTACTTATTTAGGTGTTATTGTTGGTATTTTTTATGCTTTAGCGTATGCTTGACAACTAAGTACTTGGGTGTTAGGTATTAATACATTTAGAATGCGTGAATGTTAATAAGATTTTTACAGTTTCTGGATTTTGTCAGGTACCAACAATTAGTTTTATTGGTCTTTCATAATAATTATTTGCAGATCACTTTATGAAGATGGTAAATGTTTCTGATCACATTTATTTTTAAGTAGGTTAGGAATCAAATGTTATGATTTGAAAGTTTCAGACTATAATTTAAAAAATACCTACCAGAACGGTCATAGATTTGGTAAGTGCATTCATTCGAAACTAATTGCATTCTATTTCAGAAAATTGATATTTCGAGAAAAAAGGTCAAAGATTGTACCTAATAGTACCTATAATACTTTAGTAAAGTTTCATTTTGGTGAACAAGAAGAGATTGGGTTAAAATGTACACTGATATATAAAATATAAATCAAGAGTTATGTAGGTAGGGCAAACGTGTGTTTATTTTAAGTTTCAGATATCCTGTAAACCAAATAGTCATACAACCATTGAGCAAAGAAAGTTAAACTTTATACAGATCTTCAAATAATCAACACTAATAATGTGTTATAAACATGAATAAAACCAATGCTAATAAAGTATCTATATATAAAATAAAAAGAATACATAAGAATTATAAATACTTACGAAATAGAGGCTAACCAAAGAGAAACAAAACTAAAAAACAAAGTCTTCGACCGGATTCGGTAAGTGCATTTAAAGCACTCTTTTACAGAAAAAGTGTCAGAACAAAGGTACGGAAACCGGCACTATCATTACTTACTAGAATATTAATACCCCGAAAAAACGCCAACACAAAAACTATTAATCATCATCATAATGTCGAAAATTTTAAAAAAAAGTTACAAGAGAAATCATACGTGACCGAAACGAAACAATGTCCACAATACAAGCTATCTAGTAAATTAAACCATGCAATAGAGCAAACAACCAAGTGGGTAATACAAGAATAGGTAAGACCTAACAGATGCTTGTCCGCAGATTTGGATATTCAAGACAATCTTTAAAACGGTAGTCCGAGAGATTCCCACCCTAACACATTTTTTTCTCAGGTACTTTAAGCATAAGTTATGATAAACTGGCTATATTTTAGAACAATAACGCTAAATGACATTCACTCCTATATTACGGGTCCAGTCATCTGCAAAAATCAATGTCAAGTACTTACTAAATAGATAAGCAAATAATGGCTAGCTGGTTCCAAATCGAAATATTATTTCAAGGTTGGTAAAGGATGAGATGTTAACAAGTAGCAGTAATTTCCGGATAGGTAACAAAACTCGTCTGCAGGTAATACCTTCCATTATTTGGAAGTCCATAAATGGAAGAATTCTACATCATCATTTAAATAAAAAAGGAAAATTCGAGCAAAAAGTTAAGCGATCCAGATGCGAAATTCAAAGATCAGGTATACAACAGGCACATATAACAAAAATATATGAAGAATCGGTGAAAAGACACTGGCGGAATTCCACGTGAACGCTAGAAGAAAAGGTATGCTAAACGTAATTGTTCCAGGTTATATCTACATATTATTGAAAATTCATTCCAAACATGAAAATGCTAACCATAAACGATCCAACACACGATATGAGGTATGCTTAAGTAAAATACTGGAGGTGAATGTTGACAGTATAAAATAAAGTACCTACAACGAGATGCCTACAGCACGAAAGCGAGTTTCCTGTCGAGCATAATTTTTTTGTAAGGATCATAGAAATTAAGTGCAGAGGGGGTCGAGCAGAGTTCAACTAAATTGTTCTCAGGTAACCAACGAATTACTAATACTATCAGACAAAGAGAATACAATAAGGGATAATTAGGTATTCAGACTTACCTACATCATTTTATATGGGAAGGCAAGGTATACAAGCATATTCAAGAGCGACACGAGCTCAACATTCACACTGAAGCAAGTAAGATACGTTAAAGCTAATTGTTCTCACGAGCTAATGGAAAAAGTCACTGTAAGCCGCCTTCGAACGTCAACGAGTGTCGAGGAAGAAATCGCTAACATTGTTCTCAGGTACTAACCGATCATGTATGTTAACTTTTAAAAGACCAAAGATAAGATTAGAAAGGATTTCTCGATCAAGGAATTGGCGGGAAAAGGTATGCTTACTAGTTCTTCTCAAGAAATTTCACCTCTAAGAAAAGGACACAAACATAAACTGTGAGAAGACGACCTAAATTTAAACAAAGTTGAAATATGCCGAGAGAAAATGAGAGGTGCGCTAAATGTTTTATTCTCAGGTAGACAAATGCCGAGCACTGAAAGTTGACAACCAAAGATGTCCAAAACGAGCAAAGGAGAGGTTCCAGCTCCAAATTGTGAGAGAAATGTATGCTTTGACTGAACGCAAGCGCGTTTAACAGTTTGTTCTCAGGTAAACAAGTAATAGACGGTAAAAAAAAATTACAATACAAGATTTCCAAACTAAGCAAACTAAAAGTTCGAGCTCAACGGCAAAGAGAGAGGTATGCTTAAACTGTCCATAATGTACAGGAGTACAAACTATAAATGACAAATTCCAGCACATTATTACGAAAGCGCGGTACAATACACCAAGGCATCTTCAAAATAACAGCTCAGTATTACGACAGCACGGTAAGCTAAAGCTATTGTTCTCAGGAAGTGAAGAGTGTCTCCAATAACGTGGATCGCATGTCTACAATACACCAAGGCATCTTCAAAATTCCGGCTCAGTATTACGACAGCACGGTATGCTATTTAAAGCTATTGTTCTCAGGAAGTTCAGAGGGTGTCCCTATAACGTGAAATGCTGTGTACAATTTTTTACACCAAGGAATCTTCAAAATAACAGCTCATTATTACGACAGCACGGTATGCTAAAGCTGTTGTTCTCAGGAAGTGAACAGGGTCTCCCAATAACGTGGATCGCATGTCTACAATACACCAAGGCAGCTTGAAAATTCCGGCTCAGTATTAAGACAGCACGGTATGCTAAAACTATGTTCTCAGGAAGTTCAGAGTGTCTCCCAATAACGTGAATCGCATGTCTACAATACACCAAGGTATCTTCAAAATTCCGGCTCAGTATTACGACAGCACGGTATGCTATTTAAAGCTATTGTTCTCAGGAAGTTCAGAGGGTGTCCCAAAAACGTGAAACGCTGTGTACAATTTTTTACACCAAGGCATCTTCAAAATGACAGCTCATTATTACGACAGCACGGTATGCTAAAGCTATTGTTCTCAGGAAGTTCAGAGGGTGTCCCTATAACGTGGATCGCATGACTACAATACACGAAGGCATCTTCAAAATTCCGGCTCAGTATTACGACAGCATGGTATGCTATTTAAAGCTATTGTTCTCAGGAACTTCAGAGGGTGTCCCTATAACATGAAGTGCTGTATACAATTTTTTACACCAAGGCATCTTCAAAATAACAGCGCAGTATTACGACAGCACGGTATGCTAAAGCTATTGTTCTCAGGAAGTGAAGAGGGTCTCCCAATAACGTGGATCGTATGTCTACAATTACACCAAGGCATCTTCAAAATTTCGGCTCAGTATTACGACAGCACGGTATGCTAAATCTATTGTTCTCAGGAAGTTCATGAACAGACATCTATGGACCGCACACTGACAGATATGCGCATAAAACTATCTAGCCAGACAATGTTTATTATCAATCGACACCTACGCTTCTTTGGAAATGCAAAAGGTATCCTAATGGAGATTGTTCTCAGGAAATCAATGTATTATTTAATAAACAGCAACAAAAATGAGAAAAACAACGGAAGCAACGATAAAATAATCAAAAGAGATTGCCGTAAAAGTAAAATTACGTATTCGATATAATGATAAATAGGAAATAATTATAATAAAATAGGAGTTGCTTGGGTCTGAAAGAAAGCATATATACTAAATGGTGGATAAAAGTAAAGAACCAACATAGCGATCCGACTTTAAACAAGGTACGATAATAATTATTGTTATGGTCTTTTATGTTCTCCTGGCGACATAGGTAAGTTCGATCTAACAGTATTGTCCCCAGATCATAACAAAAATCCGTGAGGAAGAAATATAAAAGGAGCAGCTGTAATAATTAAAACAAAATAACTATAATATCATTAAAAGGGATACGATTGGCCTTGGATTGGCTTTGTAGAAACTTTCGAGGAAATATTATAATTTATCGTAGACACACGGATCACATACGAGGTGTCATTGAGGAGTAAAAAAGTCTGAAAAAAGCTGATCTAAATTACTAAGTTATCCACAACATACCTTCATACCTTATTCGTAATCAAAGTTAACATTTCAGCACGGGTAAGTAGGGGTTAAAATTTTGTTGCAGGATATGTTCCAGGATAATTTGATAATTAGTTTATATAGCTAGTAAGATGCTTTTGTAAAAAAAACAATTTAAAAAGAAAAATATAAGTATAAAAGCCAAAAACGATGCACACAAAAAAAAATACAGTATGTAAAAAGGCATACAACAAAACAGTATAAAAAAAGATTAAGACAAGTACAGTAAATAAAATGGCTAAAAAAGAATCATAATAAAAAAGTAAAGAAAAAACTACTTTGGAAATGAAAAGATAAAAAAAAAAGATGTGCCAACAGTAAAAAAAAAATGATATTCGTAAATTGCAAAACATTTAAAACTGACTCTGAAGACTGGAAAAAGAAGATGGAAGTGAAGAAAGAAGACGGAAGTGAAGAAAGAAGACTGAAGTGAAGAAAGAAGACGGAAGTGAAGTAAGAAGAAGGAAGTGAAGTAAGAAGAAAGAAGTGAAGAAAGAAGACGGAAGTGAAGTAAGAAGGAAGTGAAGAAAGAAGACGGAAGTGAAGAAAGAAGACGGAAGTGAAGAAAGAAGACGGAAGTTAAGAAAGAAGACTGAAGTGAAGAAAGAAGACGGAAGTGAAGAAAGAAGACGGAAGTGAAGAAAGAAGACGGAAGTTAAGAAAGAAGACTGAAGTGAAGAAAGAAGACGGAAGTGAAGAAAGAAGAAAGAATACGGAAGTGAAGAAAGAAGACGGAAGTTAAGAAAGAAGACTGAAGTGAAGAAAGAAGACGGAAGTGAAGTAAGAAGAAGGAAGTGAAGAAAGAAGACAGAAGTGAAGAAAGAAGACGGAAGTGAAGACAGAAGACGGAAGTGAAGAAAGAAGACGGAAGTGTAGAAAGAAGACGGAAGTGAAAAAAGAAGACGGAAGTGAAGAAAGAAGACGGAAGTGAAGAAAGAAGACTGAAGTGAAGAAAGAAGACGGAAGTGAAGAAAGAAGACGGAAGTGAAGAAAGAAGACGGAAGTGAAGACAGAAGACGGAAGTGAAGACAGAAGACGGAAGTGAAGACAGAAGACGGAAGTGAAGACAGAAGACGGAAGTGAAGACAGAAGACGGAAGTGAAGACAGAAGACGGAAGTGAAAAAGAAGACGGAAGTGAAGAAAGAAGACGGAAGCAAAGAAAACAGACGGAAGTGTGATGAAAAAGACGGTAGTGGGAAGAAATAAGACGAATAAGACGGAAGTGAAGAAAGAAGACGGAAGGCTGAAGAAAGAAGACGGCATACTGAAAAAAGAAGACTGATAATTGGAGAAAGAAGACGCAAGACTGAAGAAGGAAGATTGAAGACTGAAAAAGGAAGACGGAAGACTGAATAAAAGACGGAAGATTAAAACGCGGAATGAAAGAAAATAGATTAAACAATAATACACGATCAAATAAGGCAGACAAGTGATGAGGGAAGACTGTATAAATAAGGCTTAAGGCCGAGGCAAAGTGAGGCTCAAGGTGAGAAAGAAAACTGACGAATGGAATGGAAGACCGAGCAAAAAGGTGGAAGACCGAAGAAAGAAGATGGAAAACCGAAGAAAGAAAACGGAACACCAAGGAAACAAGACTGAAGACGCAGGAAAGAAGATGAGCCACCGAGGAAAGAAGACGGAAGACTGAGGAACGAAGACGGAAAACAAAGGAATAGACACGATAGAACGAAAAAAAAAGCTAGGGAGACCGAAAAAAGAAAACTGAACACCGAGGAACGAAACCTGAAGACCGCGGAAAGAAAACTGATGACCGAAGAAAGAAGGCAGAAGATTAAATAATCAAGAAATAAGACTTATTAAGGGAGACTGAAGAAATAGACCGAAGAAAGAAGACCGAAGAAAGAAGACTGAAGAAAGAAGACTGAAGAAAGAAGACCGAAGAAGATCGAAGAAAGAAGACCGAAGAAAGAAGATCGAAGAAAGTTGACCGAAGAAAGAAGACCGAAGAAAGAAGACCGAAGAAAGAAGACTGTAAAGAAAGAAGGCCGAAGAAAGAAGACCGAAGAAAGAAGATCGAAGAAAGAAGACCGAAGAAAGAAGACTGTAAAGAAAGAAGACTGTAAAGAAAGAAGACCGAAGAAAGAAGACTAAGAACCGTAAAAAGAAGGCGAAAACCCGAAGAAAGACAACTGAATATAAAAAAAGAAAACTGAATATTAAAAAAAATACCGAGAAGAAACAAGATAGATGAAAAATCAAGAAATAAACTGAATACCGAATTAAATTAAAAAATATATAAACACCAAGCAAAGAAGGCGGAAATATGAAAGACAAAAGATGAAGATTAATTTTCGACCTTGAAGAACAAAGGAAGAAAACGAGATTAAAAACTGACTCCTGGATGCGAACGCCGGATGTAAAGATTAAACATCTAAGATGAAATCATCGGAGACAGATCACAAAAGACGCGAGAAGACCAAAGAACAAACACAGCAGATCAAAAATCGTAGATAGAAAACGTAGACTGAAAGCAAAATGTACCTCGCAGATAGGCTAAAACCAAAGACGAAGGCAAATCAGAAGCCTGAAAATCGGATGTTATAAAAGAAGACCGAGACAGAAGACAAAAACCTTAGACAATGATGAAAGACAAAGATCGAAGAGGAACTCTAAACATGAATAATCTAAAGATAAGAAAGTTATTTGATCACTAAATCATGTGCAGTGATCTGGAAATGCTAAAGATTTAACAGAAAATACATATGAAAAAAAAGAGTAGGAGACAAACTAAAGCTAAAATAAAAAGTATTTTTTTATTTAAAAATATGTAATATAAAAATCATGTACGATCAGTGAAAGACAAATAACAAGTATACATAACGATATCAAGATTGAGAAGACGAAGCTCAAGATTGAAGATGAAGATCAATATTGAAGAAGAAAGTCAAGATAGAAGACGAAGATCAGGGTTGAAGACGAAGATCTAAGATTGAAGACGAACATCCAAGATTGAAGATGAAGATCCAAAATTGAAGACGAAGATCCAAGATTGAAGACGATGATCTAAGATTGAAGACGAAGATCCAAGATTGAAGACGAAGATCCAAGATTGAAGACAAAGTTCCAAGATTGAAGACAAAGATCCAAGATAGAAGACGAAGATCTAAGATTGAAGACGAAGATCCAAGACTGATGACGAAGATCCAAGATTGATGACGATGATTCAAGATTGAAGACGAAGATCCAAGATTGAAGACAAAGATCCAAGATTGAAGACAAAGATCCAAGATTGAAGGCGAAGATCAAGATTGAAGACGAAGATCCAAGATTGAAGACGAAGATCCAAGATTGAAGACGAAGATCCAAGATTGAAGACGAAGATCCAAGATTGAAGACAAAGATCCAAGATTGAGGGCGAAGATCAAGATTGAAGACGAAGATCAAGATTGAAGACGAAGAAAATCAAAGGGGGCAATTAAGAATGAAGGCAATCAAGAATAGAGACGAAGTTGGAAGCTATCGGGAATGAAGTTTAAGAACTAGAAGATCATATTTCCATAAGGTAAGAAACCTGTTATTTATTCTTATGTGCCTAGACTTACTAACCGTTTATACGATTTGTTACTTCCTTTTTTACTTAAAAAGATTTTTCTTAGAAACCCATAAAAACCAGCCAGCAGCAAAACACAAATACCTGTCAATAATACTTTGTTTCAATTGATTGTTCGTTTTTTCCAGGTTACCTCCATCGATTGCACCGGCATACGATCACGGCCACAGGCGAGAACACCTCGCATAACACCGGATTCGAACACTGGAACCTGAAATGTCTTAGGTAAAGTAGATCCTCTCAAAAAGTGCATGCTACCGACTTAGGTATACCTACCAGTCAGGCGCGGATACAGGGGGGGGGCAATGGGTGCAATTGCCCCCCCCTGACGCCATCATCAAAATTCCTCATAGAGACTTGTTTACAAAAATCGTTATTAACTCATTGCTAACTTATATTATGTAGATTAAATGCATCGATGGATCAATGTTTTTCACTTGAAATTGCTGTTAAAAAAACATTGCTAGTGTTTTATTTTCACCTACTAAACCTACTAAAAATATTGCACGCCTGCAATGGGTAAACTGATGTTAAGTACTAATTTTAATTTATAAGATCTTTTGTACACAGTTTTGGCAATAAAAAATATTCTATTCTATTCTATTCTACCTTTTCAAAGACCACTTCGGCATTGCGTTCGCTTGTCAATCCGTGCGCGACTGAAATTCGCCGAGTGCTTGGAATCTATATATGCACTGGTTATCTTTGCCATTTTTGGCAAGGCAATGCAATATATCTATAGTTTTTAGATAGTATATTTTGCATTGGGTGTTTTTATATATTTTTTTAAAACAGACATGCTGAATAGTTTTTTTGCTTGAAAACTTACGGAAACCGGAAAACTATCTGTTATAAATATGCTTTTTTGTATAGAAAATTTGAGGCTCGCCATTCATTCACTAGGGGCGCTAAGTTTATCTCCATACAAAAAAAAAACAAGTGTTGGAACGTTATCCAGTTTTCAGTCAAATCGTTGTCAAGTTCTGAACAAAGCACTGGGATTGTTCAAAGCCAGTGCTGATTAAAGTTGACGACGACTTGACGACGATTTGACTAATTACGGAAACTGGATATGGCACTGTTGGTATTCCAGCCATTGTTCTGAGGACATGGAAGTTTGCTAACCTGCAACCTGTGCCCAAAAAAGGTAGTTATGCCGACCATGCCAACTACAGGTCTATCCCAGACACGTCCACACTCTGCAAGATTATGGAACGTGTCCTCAACAATGGGCTCCTGGCATACCTAGAAGCTAATAACCTCTTCAGAGATTGGCAGTATGGGTTTCACCAAAACCACTTTACTGGAGATCTTCTAGCGTATGCTGATGCCGATGGCCTCACTCCAGATGCGAATATCTGGAGTGAGGCCATCGAGAAACACGAGGAAGCGGTTGCCGTTTCCCTCAACGTCTCGGAGGCCTTCGAGAGGGTACGGCATGGCAGCCTAATTAGCAAGCTCTCCTCATATGGCTTGTCCACTGGTTTCATTACTTGGATTTCGTATTTCCTGATGGACCGGATCTGAGTGGTCGCTGATGGCCGCTCAACCGAACAAATGGCTTTCAATGCCAATCCAAATTATTATTATTATAATGCCGGTGTTCCTAAGGGGTCGTTGCTCGCTACGACTCTTTTCCTGCTGCACATTAACAATCTGCTAAAGCACGGTAGGTACCTTTGGGTACGCACACGACAGCACTGTTGTAGAGAGCTGCATACGTATGCGATGCACGAAAAAGTGGGCTAGAAATCCAGTGCGCTTCAATTTGTCCCTTAAGGCAGTCTCGGATTGGGGCGATGCCAACCTGGTCAAGTTCAATGCAGCTAAGACCCAGGCGTGTCTGTTCTCTGCTAAAAAGAGGCCATCCGATCTGGCTCCTACTTTCCGAAATGAGTATCCGCGCCGATATCAGAGGGCTTTAACCACTGGACATTAATTGACCCTCAACTTTGGATCCAATATTGAGTCAAAAGCTAAATTGGCTGCTAAAACGCAAAAACTACAAAGAACAGGTTCTCTCTAAGGTGCGACAGCATTTCACGCCAGAACAGTTGCTCAAATTTGGTCGTACAAGGATTACTGCACGCACCTCTGGGATGGATCGGTCAAGGCGACCAGCTCGAGGCGTAACAGTCCATTGAAAATTGCGCCAAGAAAATCATAAAAACAAAGGAGTCATTTGTTCAGGCTAAGCTCCAAAACCTTGAACATCGACGCAAAGTTGCTGTCTATCGGTTTATTATCGGTTACATTTCTGAGAATATGTTTTGGTGCTGCATGATCTGATCCCACCCTGTCCGTTCTACTATCGGATGGCCAGGAGCTCCAAAAAGCGGCTTGCTTTTGGTTTATATTTCAAAAATACGCACAAAATGGTCGATTCCACCCTTATTTTGCGAATTGCTAAACAGTAGACTGCGATTCATTCTTAAAGTCGAATGAATCGGTTTCATCTAGGCAAGCTTGAAAAAACCTTAGACTGCATCTTCGCTTAACATCAGACGAAATAGCGGTCATAGGTATTGCAAGCCAATATTGAAATAAAATAGTATATTACTCACCTAGGGAGCAAAAGTAAAGGATGTCTCGGGCCACATGTATATATCTCTCGAGGCGAAGCCGAGGGTGACAAACATGAGATCTAAGGCCTGTTTACTTGCTCCCGTGGTGTGTATACGATTTTACGTGCTGCTGCGGGGAGGAAGTAGTTCCTTTCGATCTGCGTAGTGGGCCTTAAGTAGCCACTTTAGCCCTTCAGGCACGTAAAAAGTACCTACTATAATAAAAGTATATTTTTTTTACTAATTTTCTGGGCTATGGGGGTGGGGGGGGGGGGGTGGATTTTGTGTGATTTTAACACCACACAAAAATTGCCCCCCCCTCAACGAAATCCTGGATCCGCGCCTGCTACCAGTACCTATTAATCGTGGAAGATATTGCGATATATTTTAATAATACGATTGTAATAATAAACCGCGAATGAACAGAACACATCCATAAGCTCTATATCGATAATCGCTCTTTTCACGGCGGAGAAAGCATTTAAGGCTGGGCTCATCTATGTTTCAAGCACATTTTTTACTTCAATCAATCATTTCTAAAGCTGAATGCGATAGGGCCACATTTAGCGCAGATTCGTGCGTGTCAAGATTCGATTTTCGATTTTTTGGCTATTTTTAATTTTTTCAAACTAAGAGCTACAAATCGCGACAAACTATATTATTTACAAGTGAGTAACTTTCGTGCTAAATTGGTAAAAATTTACGGCCTTACCTAAAATAATCTCGTTTCTCTTAGTCACTGCTTAAACTTCTCTGTCCTTTTCTAGCACGTGCAACTTCACGTTAGAGAGAAGATGGCAGAGAATCTTAAGCAGTGACTAATGGTTGAAAAGTTTTTTTAAGTAAGGCCGTTAATGATTAAAACTGTTGTAATGTGTGAAAATAGAGGTGTTTTGTGTTTTTTTTTATCTTATCTAAAATTTTAGAAAGATTACATAAGCGTCACATCACTTCTCACATCTTATAGATACAAATATATTTTTTGGGAAAACACAAAATCATAAAACCCGTCAAAAACTGCCATGACTGCACGTGATTATTTTGAACGTCATAACAAGTTTGTAATACATACATACATTGGCTGGATGGCTATTGGCTAGATGTGTAAAATGTGGTCACAATTTTTTTTCCTTATTTGTTTATTTTTATTTATACATGTATTACGACCGTACATCTCATTCAGGGTTATTTATTATTGTATAGTTTTGATTAAATTCCAATTTTTTTTATTCCAGGTTACTACGCGCGTAACCAGAGCCCACCAAACTTAAACCTGGACCTCCATGCTGCACTACTGACGAAACTACTTAATTTTCATTTTATTGGTTAATATTACCGTCATGAAAACATGCAATATCAATTTATATTGAGCTTGTTTAATAAAAAAAAATTAAACATAGTATATGTATTTTGACTGCAATAAACGAGCCCATATCCAAAATACAATTTTTTTATTCATTTCCCTTATTTTATACACGTCATAGGCGCATCCAGCAGGATTCAGGGAGGGGGGGGGGGGGGGGGGGGGCATATAGTCGAGTCGAGGTCTAGTTAGCAGTCGGGCTCCAATTCCATTATAACTACAATAGCTACATCCCAGGGGGGATGACCCCCCGCCCCTCCCCCCTGGATCCGTCCTTGCGTACTCGGTCATTTACATGAGCTTCAATAGAGCATTCACATAAGGTTGCCCGTAGGTTAGGTGTTTTATTATATAAGGACTTAAAAAAAAATAAAAAAAATATATACCGACAAACCGAAAACTTTTAAATTTTTAAAATAAATATTGGTGGAAATTTCACACAGCGCCATCTAGCTTCAAGTTAAGCAAAGCTTGTATTGTACTATGGGAACCAGATTAAAGCTCATACACCTCTTATAATAATGCACTGATGCACTGAGCGCATGTGAAATTTGCTGACCGGCCATTAAAAAAATAAGATGGTCATTGTAGAATTTGTAGATGGCTCTGACTGCGCACCTTGCGCAGACCAGACGCAGCCACGTCTGGTCACTGTCAAATTTTTATTTTATTTTCATGTGCCACATATTCACCGAAATTACATAGAAATCATTAGCCACATTTATCAAAAATATTACCTATGCTTTTTTTGACTGGCATGTATATCGAGTTGAAGGAAACTACTTTTTTTTTATCGTGTTTGGAAAATCGGTCATTAGTATGCACTCAACAATGGAGGCTGGAGCACGCTTGCCCAGAAGAAACCGATTCACTCGCGTTTTGAAGACACCCAGATTTTAAGTGATTATATTTATGATGTCTGGGAGTGACTTTAGCACCAATGCAGGCTACAGACGAGGCTAAACATCTTCACAGTAAAGGAGATGAGGATGCGATTAATTTTCGCCCATCGAGCAATTTCAAATATATGAAGAAGTACTGTAAAGGCACGATGGACTCATCGTGTAACAGAAGCGGGAGCGAGAGCGGGAGCGGGGGCGGTGGCGTGAGCGGTGAGGAGGACGCGCGAGTGCAGCCACCGCTGCCGCCCGGGCCGCCGCCGCCTGACTGGCCGCCCGCGCTCGTCACGCCCAAGCTAGAGGTGGATGAGCCCGAGCCCGCAGACGCACCCTACGAGCAGCACGCCTACCGCATCATGTGCCGCCAGTACGCGCGCGGCGCATGCACGCACGGCGCCGCCTGCATCTATGCGCACGAGATCGTGCTCAGCCAGCTGCCTGGCCTTTACACCTTCTGCAGGAACTTCCAGAACGCCGCGTGCACCTTCCCTCGGTGTAAGTATGTGCACGCGTCCGTGTTCGAAAAAGAGTACTTCTACCGAACCGGCTACCTGCCGCCGCACGCGATCGCACACCTCAAGCAAGGAGCCGTCCAGGGGCCCGCCCAGTCGCTGCTCGAAGGAGGCACCGCCGAGGCGCCGCCCCCCTTCCCGCTGTCGGCGGCCGCAGCGCTCACGCACACCGCGCCGTCGAGCAGCGCCGCGGAGGCGCGGCGCTCGGACGAGGCGGGCGACATCGACTTGGGAGCGTCCGACGCCCGCGAGCCGACGCGCACCGAGGGCCTAGCGCCGCCGCCCCGCAAGAAGTGCTCGAACTGCGACGTGATCGAGTTCAAGCGGCAGTGCCAGCGCCACAAGAAGGAGAAGCTGACGCGGTCCATCCAGGAGCTGGAGAGGAACACGGCGCTACTCAGCAAGAAGTGCAGCAAACAGCTGACGCTGCTGCTGGCGCTCCTCAGTCACTCGGGAGGTGCGGGGGCGGAGGCAGGGGCGGGGGCGGGGGCGGGGGCCGGGTCGAGGGTGGAGACCGCGGACGGTGGCGGGGCCGTGCCGGGACTGCTCACTAGCACCGGCAGGAACAGCAAGGAGAAGGCCATCATGGAAAAACTGAACGTGATATTCGCCGCAAACCCGGCCGCGCTCCACAACAACCCCCACCAAGGGCTGTCAGCTGTGCTGGTGCAGCTGCTGCTCGGCGGCGCGGAGGAGGCCCCGCTCCCGCCCCTCGACGTTCCTCCGTAAAGCCTCCGAAACAGTATACCACGCTCATACTAATTTTGAATCACAATAATGGTACTTATAGGTATTTAATACTCGTAATAATTTAGTTTTGGCATGAATTAAAATATCTACTTAATGTGTACCCTTCAGTATTGTTGAACGTTTTTGTTACACATTGTATAGCACATTTAGTTAGTATCAAATGAAAAGATAGAATCAGCAGTCTGTCAGTGCGAGCCGAGACTTTTTAATCTATAGTAAAATTGAGTGTTTTTTTGTAATACTGTATCATCAAGGGCGGCTCCAGCTTTTATGCCATGTAGTCATATAGTCGAGTCAAGGTTTAGTTAGCATTCAAGCTGCAATTCCATTACAACTACAAAAGCTATCAGTAGTCGACCTACACCCATCCTAGGGATGCCCCCTGGATCCGCCCTTGATTATCATGCAACACGCGCGTGTAGTGTCGCTCGCCGGGCGCTCCGGTCTGACACCGGGCGTTCGGCGGGGACGCGCGCTGGTTGCTGTAGTGTCGTGTGTCGTCGTGTCGTGTCGTATGTATTGTATGTACCTACTATGTATTGTCCCTCGTGACTACAAAACGGACTGTTGTTTTATACCGGGTGTTAGTTTGAACTCCGTTATCCTTCTATGATATCATTGTACTCATCATTATGAACAACTTTTACTATGGGGCCAACCCTGAAATCACCTACGATATCCTAGAAAGATAACGGTGTTCAAAATAACACCCTGTTGACAACGAGTATTGTGTAATGCTTTCGACCGATTTATTTATTTATATTTTAAGACAATGAAGATTCGGTTTTGTGCAACAGTGTTTAAATCATGTTCAATTTGATTATTTGCTATTATGCACCTTTAAAACAATAAATGGGTAAATGTCAACAAGTGTCTTTTTGCATAATTTTGGTGTACATTTATGGCTGATAACTTTTCAGTACATTTTAGCGCTCGTGGCGTAGCTTGTCTAGGTGATTCTAAATGATCACCGATGTTAAGCAACGGACGGTCCGGTCAGTATTCGGATGGGTGACCGTGAGTGGCATTTATTTCTGAGCGCTACCGTGGATCGGATAACACGTTAAATTGTTGGTCCCGGTTGTTTGTTGTAGTTTCTATAACAACAACCGTCAGCCATGCCAGAGGCCTTCGGGCGGCACATTAACTCTGACACTAGGGCTGGCCACTCAGCCTATACGACCTTACTTACTTTTAGTAATGATGTGATGGTCTGATAGAGAAATATGTCACATTACATAATTATACCTAATGTGACCGGGATTTGATATAGTACATAAGTTTTTGGTATATTCACGACACCAGAGCTAATCATGTAACTGTTCGGGATCGCGATTCGGATCGCGATTTGTCATAATTGTCACTTGTCACTGTCACAGCTTCACGGTATCACGGAGGGATTTCTCTTGCTATCGTTAACGAACGAAAGCATTGATTTCCTAATTATGTAAAGAAAATCCGTCAGTCTTTTGGCGTTTCGTCCTGCCCCTGCAGGGTCAAATGACTTTTAGCGTGACAGTGACAAGTGACAATTATGACAAATCGCGATCCGAGTCGCGATCCCGAACAGTTACATGATTAGCCTGCCGAATTGGTAAGACACCAAAACTGAATTTTACACCAAAATTAGAAAAAAATACTACTGTAAGTACTTACTAAAATAAAAAACAAGGGGAAGTAGTTTGAATAAAAGATAGGTATCTGCATCAAAAATATTAAGTAAATCAACTTATTAAGACTGTGCTAAACCAAATCACATGGACCTGGGTATGTCCTTAAACTGCAACCAGACAGCAGCTTCCTTTTGGTTAACGGTGGTGAGCATTCTGCAATCCCCAAGCCGCCTGCCAAGCGTGGGGATTTTGGCCACACTCCTCTACTAAGGGGGAGGCCTTCGTCCAGCAGTGGGCGTTTTATGGCTGATAACGAAACCAAATCAATTTGCAATTTTATCAGTTCGTTTATACATTTTACTAGCTGTTGCACGCTAGTAAAATGTATGCCTCGCCCGCGTGGGCTGTGTCAATCAAAACAACGCTCGGCTTGAAATCGTGATGTCAATCGCGGGTTCAAATCCTGGGCTCAACCAATGAACGTATCGATGAGCTTATGTACGAATTTTCACACCACTTACTTTTTGGCGAAGGGAAATATCGTGAGGTCCTGGAGGGTAATCGCGATAATTTAAAACAACAGCGAACGGTTGAAGTTCAGTTGCGGTTCGTCTGCAATTGTAGTTAAGTTACGGTTCAGCCGCGCGGAATTCGGTATCGCGGTAAAGTTCAAACGCTAACCAAAGTTGAATCGCAGCTGGAACGTAGCGTATTCTCTATCGTTGTAAGAGATGTCACTTTCCTGTAACTATTTGTGCTATTATAACGTTATAACGCATGCTAAACCGTTATTATTAAAAGAATAACCTAATATTATGCGAATTGACTTATGTTTTGACAGCTGATGAGATGACAGCTTGACGTTTGTTTGTGTTCGAACTCGAAAGTAAATAATATTTACAAAAACAACGAAGTAATATTTTACAAAAAAAAGCTTTCTCAAGTTGTTATCCCCTTTTTTGTGGTTTACAAACCTTCCTAATGTCATTGGGCTTAAAAATGAGTTATTATAGAGCCAGTGAAGTTGCTGAAGTGGTTTGTTTTGAAGTGTTTGGTTGGTGCTTCGTTGAAGTACTTTTTATGCCGATACTGACCTATTTTGGGCTTTTGATTGTGAACCAGTGTATGTTACTCTTCCCTAAGTTGTGAACGCATTGGATTTTATTGTGGTATTCAGTCTTCGGTAGTGTTTTTTTTGGAAAATGGAAGGACTCTGCCGAAGCACAACTGCACGTCAGCTGGAGCTTTTGATAGAGTTTCTCGAAGGCTACCGTGACTTGGCTCTGGGACGAGTCTGGTCTGAAGGTGCTCGAGCAGTTGCGGCACGATTGTGGCGAGATGTGCCGAATTTCTGAATTCTGAAGGTCCTGCCAGAAAAGGGAAGGAAAGGGCTAAGGTACATCTTTACCTACTTTTATGCAAAGAAAATGTATTAAGTACCTACATTCTTAAGTTTAAGGTTTGCAAGTTGAAGTGGCAATGGGCAGGCCACATTGCTCGAAGAACTGACAACCGATGGGGAAGAAAGGTTGTAGTGTATGTTAGAATAAGTTCAGTAGTAATAAACGATCGTCCGGACTAGTCAGTCGTATTACTGCCTCGACCCCTCGCTCCGTACAACCTCACCTCATGGCGACCCTGCCATTGGGCTGGCGCATGGCGCTACACGAGTGGACGTGTCGGAAGAAGCCGTCAGCATAGTTATTAATTGGAAATGTAGTGAAGTGCTGAACAATTTGAAAAACGAAAATGTGTAATTCAAAAATTGAGAAGGACGAAGTCTTCATTAACCAAAATGCCGCAGGGGGAAACGATTCCACCCTGGAACACTTGAAGCACCAAATGAGCATAACTAGTGTTCTAGTAATTGTGATTATTGCAATAATGATTATCGCAATATTATATTTTTTAATAAAGAAATATAAAGCACTACACAATAATTGGATAAGACAAGAAATGATGCTCAACACCATCAACCGTGTCCGTGACTCTTTTCGGAGAGTAGCAAGAGAAGAAACAAATCCATAAAAAAAAAAAAAAAAAAAAAATAAGTGAAAAAAAAAAATATATGTGAAAGTAAAACGTGAGTAAAGTTAAAGAAGTGAAGTGAAAAAAAAAAAAAAAAAAAAAAAACTAAACATAAAAATAAATAATGATAATTAAATTTACTACCGTGCATTACACAGTGATAACATGAAACCAGTATGCACCTGCGCTCCGTTTAGCCGATAAGGCCCTGGAATGCGCTGCAGTTCCGAGAATTGTGGATGCAACAACATCGTGACAATAGCCTTGGTGACAATTTACAACTAAATTGAATTAAATTTGATACCAACTTGGTACAAACGTATTAGCAGTATGGACAATTGAACTTTTTGTGATGATGAACTTTATTAACATTAACTTTAGACTACAAATTTAATGGATAGATTGAAAGAAATATTTACTAGTTTACAAGAAATAAGAACGTATTTGATTAAAATAGGCCCAAGTAGGCGGAAAGGAAGTATTATAATAAAGAAAGGGTCTGAAGCAGCAGAATTATTTGGAAGATTTAAAGAAATATTATGTGTATTAGAAGGTCAAGTAGAAAAAGGGCATATTCCTTCAGAGTTTAGAAATTATATAATTAGATATCAAACAAATATTGATGAATTATATACTAATATATTAAGTTTGTGTGAATTCCAGGAGCAAGACTCGGAGAGTGTATCTAAATCTGACGTAAATATAGAAAGAAAATTTGGAAAAATGGCGAAAGTAAATTTTGACTTAAAAACAGCAGTAAGTTTACTACCAGTAATGACTGATAGGGAAAATGACACATACAGCTTAATTGACTCGATTGAATTGTATAGTTCAATGATAACAGATGAAGCTCAACCGTTATTGATACAATTTATTTTAAAAACGAGACTTTCACGACAAGCAAAATTACGACTAGCACCATCTTACACAGACATATCCTTACTGTTAACAGATATGAAAAAATATCTCTTAACTAAAAAGTCGGACACAGCTTTACAGGCTAAACTACAGACTTCAATTCAGGGTAACAAAACAATTCAACAATTTGGGTCAGACCTTGAGAAGATTTTTGCAGAGTTAACAATTGCCCAGGCAGAAGGTGATTGTACAAAATATGACGTCTTACGGCCGATTAACGAGAAAAACGCTATAAAAAAATTCGCAGACGGTTTAAAAAGTCAGCGTTTAAGCACCATCATATCAGCTCGAAATTTTTCCAGCTTAAAAGATGCTATTAGAGCAGCTGAAGACGAAAATATGGAAAGTACGTCTCATCAAATTATGACATTTAGAGGCCGGGGTAATAATCGAGTGGGTAGGTATAATAGCAACAACAGCTATTATAATCAAGGTAACTACCGTGGACCAAGCTACTATAATCGAGGTAACACACGTGGAACAAGCTACTATAACCGAGGTAACCATCGTGGGAACAGTAACTATGGAAGATGGCAAAGAGGACCACTGCGTGGGCGTGGTCAAGTCAATTTCATGCAGAACGAGGTAAGTACGGAAAATGAGGTAAGTTCGCAAAACGAAGTAAGTAATTCATTAGCAGAATTTTTTCGTGAATAAAAGTATTTTTACGGGTGACAGTATAAATTGGGTAAATGCAGAAGTAAACAATAAACAACTTGACTTGCTAGTAGATACGGGAGCATCGGTATGTGCTATAAAAGAAAAGAATTTACAGAATTTAAATTATGAATTTTATGACGAAAAATTTGACATACAAGGCATTGGTGGTACACTTACTACAAACGGATATGTGATTTTGAATATTAGTGTATCTATTTGGCATGAACGATCCTTCCAGCCGATTGACAAAATTTCGACTATGTTTAGAAGAATATGACTTCAAAGTGGAGTTTGTACGTGGTAAAGACAATGCAGCAGCGGATGCATTATCTCGTATGATTGTGACGAGTGATGATTTGAAGAGAATGAGTGATGAATGTATAAATGTGATGACGCGTGCACAATGTAAGAAAGCGAGAGAAAGTGAGCATCCACTAACTACGAATAAAATAACGACGAATGAAAGCAGCGAAGGGGAAGGCCAACCTAACGTTGTTGAAATTCTAAAGAAAACTAATAATGACATTGAATTAACTATGATAGATAATCGAAAGTTAAGATATATTTTAATGAATAAAAATCTAGAGACCAGAGTATCAAATAAAGGAAACTACATATATGTAGGTCGACCTATGCAAGTAATATATTATGGAAATGATGATCCAAAATCTTTATCAGCA
Organism: Erannis defoliaria; assembly: GCA_905404285.2. NCBI lineage: Eukaryota > Metazoa > Arthropoda > Insecta > Lepidoptera > Geometridae > Erannis > Erannis defoliaria. The sequence goes on along the minus strand of FR990085.1, from coordinate 8,829,813 downwards.
AGGGCGCGAGTCGACTTGTTGAAAGAGTTGGAAAACTTTTGTAAAATATTAGAAATAAACGAGCTCGTAATAATGAAAAATAAAGAAAATTTAGTTTTAATGAAAAAACTAATAAAAGATATTAAAAATGATACTACTTGGAAAGGTCCCAGATTTTGTGTGATTAATGAAGTGAAAAGAATTATTGACGATGATATGAAAAAGGTAATTATAAATGATTTTCATTTATTACCAACGAGTGGGCATGCAGGAATTAGAAGAACTACTAATAATATTAAGAAATATTATTACTGGCCAAGTATGGAAAGTGATGTAAGAAAATTTATTATGAAATGTGTTAATTGCCAGAAACAGAAACATCATAGAAATGTGAAACAACCTATGAATGTTACAACTACAGCATCAACATCTTTCGAAAAGGTATTTTTAGACATTGTAGGACCAATGGACAGAGATGACGAAGGTTTCATTTATATTTTAACATTACAATGTGAATTGACTAAATATGTAGAAGCATTTCCGTTACAAACAAAATCAGCGGGTGAAGTAGCTAAGACATTCATGGATTACTTATTGGAAATTTTCATATAATACTACAGTTCACAGCGAAACCAAATACACTCCTTATGAATTAGTATATGGTCATGTATGTACATTACCTAATAATTTAACTTCACATGTAGAGCCATTATATAATTTTGATAACTATCCATCCGAACTAAAATTCAGATTACAGAGAGCACACAAAGATGCACAAAACAATTTAATTAAATCAAAAGAAGTACGAAAAATCAACTATGATAAAGTTATTAACCCAGTAACATATTCAAAGGGTGATTTGATTCTAATAAAAGAAGAAGATAAAAAGAAGCTTGATAAAATTTATTCTGGTCCTTATGAAGTAATATCAGATATGACACCAAACGTTGTTATAAAAAAGAATAATAAAGAATATGTAATTCATAAAAACAGAACAAAATATTTTTATGATTAACTAAAAATATTTTGAAAAATCAATTGAAATGATGTATCGTATAAATACGAATAAGTTAGAATAAATTAACTTAGCAATTAAGAACTTGAATACTAACACTAAATAAGAGTATTATTTTAAAACTCACTTTTGCTTTGCCAATGTATTATTTAAAAAAAAAAAAAAAAAAAAAAAAAAAAACCTTAAGATATGAATGTTCAATTAATAAATGTATTAAAGTTCAAGAATTTTAACATTAAAATATGAAAATTCTTAAAATTAAGGGGAAAGATGTAGTGTATGTTAGAATAAGTTCAGTAGTAATAAACGATCGTCCGGACTAGTCAGTCGTATTACTGCCTCGACCCCTCGCTCCGTACAACCTCACCTCAAGGTTCTTGAGCGGCGACCGCGAACCGGAAGACGTAGCGTAGGAAGGCCTCCCACTAGGTGGACCGACGACATTGTAAAAGTCGCGGACAACCGGTGGATGCAAATGGCAGGCCTTCGTGCAGCAGTGGACGTCTCCGGGCTGATGATGATGATTCTTAAGTTTAAAAAACCGTGTCTTTTTCAGGTATGGAATGACCACAAATGCAGGGTCAGAGCAAAGTTGGTCAGCATAAATGCTAGCCAGCGAGCTAACGGTGGTGGACCCAGCAATGCCCCTACACTAATGAACCTAGAAGAGCGAGTGGCGAATATTTTAGGCAGAGATATTGGCCCCCTGCCTTATGTGAGATGGGATCAATTCACCTCAAATAATAAATGTAAGCATACTTACATACCTTTCACAAATCTCCCATATTATTTCATAATACCATTTCATTGACATTATACTTAAATGCTTATTAGAACGTTGATGTGGTGGTGGAACTGGTGGAGGCTGAAGAGCAACTGGTAGAATTACCATTCAAATTGCTCCTGCAGACATAGTGTTAGTTCATAAAATATTTCTACTTTAGGTGTACATATGTACCTTACATTTATTTAAAAAAAAACGTATCACACTAAACATTTGAGAGCCATGCATTTATTATACATGTCCAACATAAACACAATATTTGTCTGTCCGGATCTTAGATGATTTTGGAAAGTTACAATTCAATCTCGAGGTTCCCACCAAACTTCATCTTTACAATACAAAGTATTAAAATATTACCTACTTTTGTTTCTCTTACAGTTATAAGGCTGATCATGAAGATCTGCAGACAGCAGCCTCACTAAGCAACACTCAAGTACAGCCCCCACAGCCTGCTTCCCCCGTGCCTGATTTGACAAGGACAGGCACCTTCACCGCAGTTAATAATAAAGTTATTTTATCATTAAGAATAAAACCGTGTTAAATTTAAATTACTTTTTATTGCTTTTCATTACAATTACCAACACTAAATTTAATTAATTGCCCTATCCATCCACAAGAGCTGTATAAGTGCACGTTGTCGAGCACGTCCCAACTACAGGTTGGTGAGGGCGTGCCTGTCGTGCCGACCACTCGCCGCGCCGGACGCAGCACCACCCGCGCCCTTGGTCAGTCTGCGCTCAAATGCCATCTGCTCGGCCATCAGAGGCGTTTATGGCGTGTCGGTGTGCAATATTATGTAACACACAGCATGCATTTGTCATCCTTGCAGCATTTACTGGTGAATAATGCAGCTTTCTATCTACCAACAAACACCTGCAATATAAAAACATTTTGCATTAATATAAACAAAATATCTATTAAGGCTTTCTTTTGCTAGGTGATGAAGTTATACCTGAAACGAGCTTTTAAAACTCCTACACAGCACTCAACAATGTTTCTTGTTGTCAAGTGCCTATCTTGATAATAACTCTCAGGGGAGTTTGGTTCTGGGTCTGAAATGGGTGTCATCATTATAGGTCTCAATGGATATCAGTCACCTAAAATATCAGGGATGAGTATTAAAATCCCAATAAAATACATTAACTATCCTCATATATATCCTCAATCCTCATTAAAACCTATTACATTCCCACAGCCTCACAAAAGCCTTCTCAAAGTGAGAGGATAAATTTGAGGTTCATGAAAATAGCAGTTTCCTTATAATGTTTTTCTTCAGCTGTTTTAATGCACATGTTATCACTCTGCTACCATTGCTTAAGACTTCATTAGCTTTTACATACCCAAAAGATACAAATCCTCTCTGATGGTATGGCGCCGTTCAAGATAGGCACACATTGGATGGTTGGCCCACACAACACTATCATGTGTAGATCCAGGGTAACTGGCATCCACACACAAAATATTTAAATTTGAATTGCATCGCAGCATCTGAAAAACAAAGATGTTGAAATTATGAGGGTTGTTCCGTAACATAATCAATAAGCAACAATCACATAATAATATGTAATGTGCTGCTTACTATCATAACATTAAGAGAATGGCATCTTTTTCTATTAAAATACCGTTCTTCCTGGACACACAATTGCCACATGAGTCCCATCAATGCAACCCAGCAATCCAGGCATTTTGAAGTTACTGTAATACCTGATAATAAATATTGGTTAGTAATTCTAGTGAATATAACTAGATACCTAGATAGGCGAAGGGTTATAGTTTTGGAGGTATGTACCTATACCAATGCTTTTCTTTTAAGAGTAGTAAGGATGTGTGTTATATAATGTACATTCTTATTTATACTACAGACCAATAGAATGATGACAGTCTAAAGATAATCCAAATGATCAAGCCCACTACCAGTTGGAAGCGTACCCAGCATGTTGGCGGCATTATAAGTTATAATATTATTTTATGTACATATATAAGTTGATATACTTCATCATCGCCAGCCACTACTGGACGAAATGGCCTGCCCCTTACTAGGGAGGGGTTGTCATAATCCCCACACTTGGCAGGTGGCTTGAGGATCGCTGTGTTACCACCATTAACCAAGAGGACTCTGCTGCCTGTCCTCCGGTGGTTTTGGATGCGGTTTTACGACATACCCAGGTCATTATATCAAGTCAATATACTTACTGTTTTTTAATTTGTTCCCGTTCACATTGTTGAAATGGAAATGCAACATATTTGTTAATTACAAGCGGCTTGTTTAAAGCCATTGTAAGTTGCCGGATTGCTTTCGATACACTGGACTGTGACACACAATGTTTCCGATTATCTCCTACAATCGTCTAATACGATCTAGTGGCATAGAATCCCAATGCAACCAAAACCTAAAACAATGTTATTGTTATTATATTTTTTGTCTTACAGTGGGTAAAGCTTTTCCTGTGAGTTTATAGCAATAGAATGGCTATTGGCTAGCATATTCTCGGAGCATTTTTACCTTAAGGAGATATGTATATTCCAAGTAATCAAAATCATCACAGTGGCAAGTCCATTATAACCTTACCTTGGTTTCAACGTCCAAAGCATCGGAACGAAGCGTGGCTGGCATATGGGGAGCCAACTCTACTATAAGTTGGCGAGTTGGCTCCTTCGAGAGTCTGTAGCGTTTTACAAACTGCCGATTAATCAAATAAAAAGCTCCACACAAGTCTTGCACTCGAATTTTTCTTACTCGCTTGAGACCGAGCCTTCGCTACATCCAATTCACTAAATCCCGTTCCAATAAATCCATGTACGCGTACATATTTTTTAAAGATAGGTAAGCCTTGGTTTTTAGTAAAAAATTACAATCTAGGTGATATAGAACCTCCGAACGATCCAACTTAAGTTGAGTTTTTGTAACTCTTTCAAAGCCGTTCGTTTGACAGCGGTTACGTTCCAGCTGCGTTCGAGTTGCGATTCAACTTTCGGTAAAATAGTTAGCGCGATACGAAATGTACAAAAAGTTGCGATACGGTTAAAGTTCAATTGTGGTTCAGCTGTAATATTTTAGTGCGATCGACCTCCTGCATACGTCCGGAGAAGAAATTCAATCGTGTATCGTCCAATCACCCTGGAAGGGTGTAGTGTGAAGTATCTTCGAGGGCATACATAATTCCAACAGGTAGTTTGGTTACTCGTAAGAGCCAAAGTTAAGTTGGAGTCAAAGCGACGCCCAAGAACGCAAGACCATCGGATATTGGCACAGATACATCTCGGAAAGGAACCAGTTGGAAAGGCTTCTTGTTCTCAATTAGACTTGCCTGTATCTAAAGCGGTACCTATTTAATTTTACCAGCGGGAGTATTACCCACTCTATCGGAAACGTTTCCGTTCGGATCCACATTATCAGTCCGTCATTTACATTCAGGATGACAGAGCCGGAGAATGTGAATCCGAACGGAAACCTTTCCTCTGGAGTTGTGAATACCCCTGCAGATAGAACCACACCACTCCACCACCACCACTCTAGTCGGAGAATAGGCACCATAAAGGAAAAGTTCATACTCTCGACCATGGCCTCTCGTAAAGATGGAACTTCCGGTCCACTGGTCCGTGCAATGGATGTGCACTTACGGCCTTACTGTTATTAAAAACAACAATATGTATGAGATTGACAGTTGACAATGGTCGCATCGACGATGAAACGACCTAGCGAAAAAAATCGCATTGTGAATCCCCGAAAGAAATCAGTGGACATAGGTATATAACAAAACAAAAATACATAGAGTAGAACATGAAACCTCCTTCTTTTTTTTAAGTTGGTAAAAATCTTAAAATTTAAAATATACACACCGAGACTTAACATCTCGGAAGAAGGATTTCCCTCAGTGCGTATCTTCAAACCTCCTATGTTGACACTGACTTCACTAACAGCAGGCACGAAGTGCGATGCCAAAAAAGAAAATGAAAAAAAACTGTGTTTGCTGTTGGTGAATTGACAATAACATTATGTTTTTGAGTTGACATTATTTTAGAGATTATCCATTCAAACATAGAGCAGAGTAATCATTCAAATAATACAAGCGAGGAACAATCTTCAAATAAAAATCGATAAAATAGCTTTATTTAGCAGTAGAGCAAACATTTAAAATTAAGATGCCTGAGTTGGTCTGTTTGACCATTTTCCTGATTTGATCAGACCTCGGATCGATGTCTACACACGGTCTTAAGTCTAAACAGAACTACTCTACTCAGCCCAAGTGACTTCGGTTTCTTCAAGCCCAGTACTTACTTGGTTATAAAGATAAGAAGCAAGCAGGCCCTACCGCCTACGTTCTTACGTCACAGTGACGACTAAAGGACGCGCTTGTTGGACGACCCTTTGATTTATTTTGAACCAAAAAAAATGTTTTATTTTAATTATATTCACAAAAAAAACTTTTTTTTTAAAAACACCAAATATTTTCGTCGCAAAAAAGTTAAAGGTTTCATAATATGTCCGTTATATTGGATAAACTAAGACGTCACAATAATAAGTAGGTCTAGCGGTCTAATTAGGTATCGCATGTTAAGTAGAGAGCAGGGTTATTCAAAACTAAATCGGAGAGGTTTCCGTACGGATCCACACTATCCGTCCCAGTCAGAGAGAGGAGGAGCCAGGAGAATGAGAATCCGAACGGAAACCTTTCCGAATGAAGTTCTATTATTATTAACGGGATATTTACCGTGATTATGTTGGGAAATGAGCTCCCGATATTTCGGCGCAGTTGCATGCACCATGTTCACGAGTAGACACGGTAGGTAGTTCACGGTAAATATCCCGTTAATAATAATAGAACTTTAGTAAACAACCGTGATAGTTTAAAACAGTGTTCTTTCCGACTGAGTTGTGAATACCTCTGTGCGTCGATAGACATTTCATTTGACAAAACATGATTAGTAGTTTTGGAGATACAAGGGAATACATGAACATAAAGATAAAAATTTATTTGATGAAAATACATAATTATAATCATAGTCTGCTATAAAATAATAACTTTATTTTTTGGGTATTGAGTATAATAAGAGAATTAATTTTACATACCTACGAAAATCGTTTTTTAACAATCGATACAACAGAGTGCGTTCTTTGCGCACGTCTCTAATATCATTCCACTGTCGTTTTTGTTTTCCCTGGTTTCGATTTTCGTTGTTTACGATAGCGAAATAAATCTCGACTAGTCTTTTGCCTTTATTTCAGGTAATTTATTAGTGTTTGGTTGTAAACGTGAACCAGAGAATACCCAGAAATGTCCTACCAACTATACAGAAATACCACAATCGGAAACACACTGCAGGAGAGCCTTGACGAACTAATTCAGGTGAGATTTCTTTCTACGATACTTCTGCTCATATTTTCTTTATATATTTTTTCCATTTTAAACGTCTTTATTGATCTATTCACAGTATGGACAAATTACACCAGCTCTAGCTGTAAAAGTCTTACTCCAATTTGATAAATCCATCAATCAGGCCCTATCAAGTAGAGTGAAATCAAGGCTAACTTTCAAAGCAGGAAAATTAAACACTTACAGGTAAGTGGGTACTTCATTAGTTTGTGATTATTGGAGTCTTAAATCTGCATCAACCTCAAGCCTGCTGGGTGTAGTGTAGGCATACCTTCGAAGGGAGATACTTTATCACACTGGCTTAGGTGGGGGTTGATGGGTTCAAATACGCCATCGAATTTCTTTGGAAGTAGGTAGGTATTTTGGTTTCATATGATTGATGTTTTTTTTAGTTTTTAATAGTTCCTGGCCATGGATACTAGTCCTTCGCCGAATACATTTTTCTTCATCGATCCTTCTTTCTGCAGTTAAATGAGTCTTAGTCACAGTAAGTCACAGTCAAGTCCAATCATGCCCTAGTAAAGTCGTGGCAACTTTACTACAAGCTTCTTCGGAGTTTTGGAAACAACACGAAAAGACACATTTCACTACATTATATCACTTGCCCATACAACACGACCTTAATGAATAAAACGCCACCATTTTTATGCATTAACACTCGAAAAAACACAAGTTTTGGAAAATAATACAATGCAGCGACATGATTTTCTCGCGGTTATGTTATCCGATTGATGTTTTCATTCACTGAATTGCCAGTGGTATATTTTTTTTGTTGATCCAAATGTATATTCCAAAAACTGAATGCTACAGACACAATAAGGGGCCTAGGCCTAGTTGCGAGTTGGTGAATCCACATAATCCTTTAAGGTTCTTCTCTGGCCGTATGTAGGTTTCGTCACAATGTTTTCCATTACCAAAAAGCCTGTGGTATGAAAATCTATACATAAACTCCAAAGATCTCTGTCCAGATGGATTGGTGGTGGACGCCTCCAGATTTGAACCCCACAATTTTGAAATTACGAGGCTAGTGGTCTTCCCAATAGGCTTTGATAAAATGCAAACTAAACAATAAATCTGGAAAAAAGGAAAAAATATAAAAAGTAAGGGATAATGAGGGAAAACTAATAAAAAAGATAAAAAATTAGAATTAGATTAAGTTTTTTTTAAAGATTTTCCCTTGTGAAAGCAAAATATAAAGGTTATACTATTTTCTTCATGCAGTGCATGCAAGTTTTCAATATGCAGATATTGACAAAGAAACTGTCACCTTTATGGTTTGTAGCATCATTCTAATGTGTACCCTTGTTTACACTAAATAATAATATACCACACATGCTGGTCTGTTTACATTGCAAAACATGTTGACAGCTTTGGTTGAAAATGTTTTTTTTTTTTATTAAAAATTTGTTTTTCAGATTTTGTGATAATGTATGGACCTTTATGCTCAACGATGTAGAATTCCGTGAAGTGCAAGAGGTAGCCAAGGTGGACAAAGTCAAAATAGTTGCCTGCGATGGTAAAAGTAAGTATGAATTATACTTGCAATTGTGTGCAACTGTACATTCGATAGGAAATAATTATAATTACAGAGGCCGTGGAAGTGGGGGGCAGAGAGGTCCAACTACCCCCCTAAACTCTAAAGAGGGGCAGCGCCCCCTCCAATGTTACTACCTGGTCTGGTTTGTCTGTGCTATCTGTCACAGAGCTTTGTTTATTCTTAAACAAAAAAGCATGTGTACATGAGAAAAAATATCAGAGATTTGACTGATATAATTTGATTGACTCTTTCATCTGTTTCGTCTTATAACTTTCTGCAGTAAATTGACCGAAGGAAGCCAGGGCTGAAGAAAGGAAGGGGTAACCAAAGAAGTATGCCTCCCCTCAATGGAGTACTTCTGCGGTCTCTGTATAGGAAAAATTATTGAGTGCACAGTTTTTTTGACTTTAAAGTAAAGTTCTATTATTATTAACGGGATATTTACCGTGATTATGTTGTGAAATGAGCTCACGATATTTCGGCGCAGTTGCATGTACCATGTTCACGAGTAGACTGAAGAATGCGGGTGGTTGATAATAGAACTTTAGTAAACAACTGTGATAGTTTAAAACAGTGCTTAAAGTAAATTTTGCAAACATTGGCAGGGAGGCTAGGCTTCAAATTGAAATTCTAGCAAAAATATGAAATGCTTTAGTGAGTGACATGCATACTTAACCTTTCATGTAGTGTGGTATTATTGAATTGTAACCTGAATTTAATAAGAATTAGTCAAACTGTTACTTTGTATTATAAATCTGAAAAATTGTCTGTGTTTGTATGTTTCTTAATTCTTTTCATCATATTAGCTCGTAAAGTGGATCTTATTACATTGGTTTTAGGCTCATAATCCAAGTTATTACACACGCGTGCTTATTACTTTACATTACAGCACTAGTGCTATAAGGTATAACCCGATTAAGTTTAGCTTGTACCTCACTGCAAGTGAGCTGTATTTGTATACGAAGCATTTTTAATATAGCCGGGTAAGCCTTACAGTTTTTTTTTTAAAATACCAACAAAGAGTTTTTATGCAGCCGATTAAAATTTCACCTGCGCGCGCATCGCTGGCTTGCGCGGCATTTTCCTAAAATATTTGTTGACGTTTTCGTTATGTAGTGTATTTTGATCAATAAGAGTTTGTTTTTTCCTTGCAAGTGTGATGAAAACAGTCGTATTAAACGCGTGTACTAATTAGTCATTACACTCTCGGCTTCCGGCGGCTTACTCTAGTGTAATTACCAATATAGCACATTTGTATAATAATGTACTATTATGCCATTAAAGCTGAAGAGATTTGAGTGAAATTCGGAACTACTTATATCCTAGATTAACAAATGCATTCTGTCTTATAGGGACGTGTATTAATTTTATTGTATACAATTTGTTACACTTGTTGTTTATTTATTACAGATGTTGACGATCGAAGGTAGTTTATGGTGATCAAGAGAATTCCTAGAAATAATTTCTTAATGGTTGTAAGACTTTGATTTTAATTTGGTTATTATGTAATGTGGTTTATTTCCATTTTTAACTTTATTGCAATTTAAGGTGTGCATAAAAATTGTTGTGTTTTAAATTGAAATACTGAAATTAGGATTTTCATAAGTAAAACTTGCAGCTATTGCTTTATCAACAGCTTCTAGTAACATGTTCATAATTTAATACTCAACTACTCAACATATTTATTGCAGTATTATGTACCTTCGAGTTGATTTGTAACTTTCAATTTATATAAATAGATAAGTATTTCGTAATGACTTGTAATTGTTTCGAAATATGTAGTTTTAATATATTTTGTGCTGTGGGTATTTTGTTATTGCTACAAAAACACAAGGTATTTATGTACTCATCTTTATTGATGATATAAACTAGAATAAAAATGATTATATTCTACTATTATCTATACGTTATATTTACAAACACCTGTCCCCATTCCAACAGATCTCCAATTAATATATAAAAATTATACAGAACAAATACAAGAAAAAAAAAACATCAAAACATATATTTCTTTGTAATAAATAATAATTTTCAGGTCTGCTCAACCTAAATCACAAGGGTCCGAAGAATAAGCTAGGGGTAACTGTAGTCATTAAAAATATAGGAAGTCGTGCATAAAAACCAGAAATTAATATTTTTGTTGGTAAAGTAAGTAAGTTCGTATAGGCTGAGTGGCCAGCCCTAGTGTCAGAGTTAATGTTGGTAATTATTACTCTAATATTGTAGTAAGTATAATATATTGTAAGGTTTTGTTATATTCATAGGAATAATTGTAATGGAAGAGCTAACATGAATAAAGAGTAAAAAAAATGTGGCTTGTGTAGCCATATATGAAAATTAAGCCCAAAATCTGCATCTATAAGCTATTACTAATTTCTTACATCTGACATGACAATTTCAAAGTTATATTTGTTGATGATACAGGTCTATCTAAGTGATAGGTGATTAAAATTTGGCTTTCAAGTGAATATTATCAGGGCCCGTCCGTGGCATCTTTGTCATGTGGCTGAACCATGGTTTTAAGAAACCATGCGCGACTAATAGTAGATTACTCGCCTAGGTAGCAAAAGTAAAGAACGTCTCAGATCTCATGTTATTGTCTCCCGGGTGAAAAACATGAGATCTGAGGATTCTTTGCTTGCTCCCGTGGTGTGTATGATTTTAAGTGCCGCTGCGGGGAGGAAGTGGTTCCTTTCGCTCCGTGTAGCGGGCTAAAGTAGCCACTTCATCACCGCAGGCACGTAAATATTTTTTCATTACTCATACTCGGAAAGTAGGTCTGAAGTTGCCTGAGGAGCGGGTTGAAAGTAATACATTTCAGCCCTAGGGAGAATCACTTTCAACCGACAGTGACAGTTGACAAATGACACACTCAAATCATTTAAAAAAAACAGTTCTATTTTCACATAAATTTGTATTGAACCATGTTCCCAGCTTTTTTTTCTCAGAGAATTATTATCCCTCACTTCTCGTACATTTCCCAGTGTCAGTTTATTTTTAGTTTCCTTGTATTCGTAATGAAAAGCAGTGTTTACGGGTTAAAGACTTATTGAGTCCCTCGAACTATTAGCGCCCTCGCTACGCCAAACCCCGTCTCGGGACTAAATAAGTTACTTTTACCCCTAGCATAACAATGTACTATTTCATGCCAGGATACTTAAAGTGAATAATATTAAGATGCCACTGTACGGGCCCTGCAGCGCGAGTACCGTTCTGAATATCGCTAATTTGACGTGTCGGTATAGCTGATTTATATGACTAATTCGAAAAAATACCTATTTAAATGTCAAATTTATCGATCGTTAAGAACGGTGCTCGCGCTGCTGGTCTGCTATTGGCCCACTTGCAATGTTACATTTTAAGCAGATATCTCCAAACACTAGAAATGCATGAAACATGGATTACACTCATATGGCTCACAAATGAAGACACCCAAGAGGGTTAGCACTAACAACGATGAGAAAAATAAAATATACCTACTTAGAGCAGTGTCGGCGGTTTTAGACCACAAATAAAATGTCCACTTCTTGAAATGTCCATTTCTTGAAACTACCACCTCTTGAAATTACCATTTCTTAAAATAACTACTACGCATCGCGACAACACACTAATCAGAACACCTTTTACTCGCACATGCACCAGTATATTGCCGCGGTGCCTAGTAGTTATTTTAAGAAGTGGTTGTTTCAAGAAATTGTAATTTAAAGAAGTGGTTGTTTCCAGAAACAATTTTTTCTAAAAGTGGTCATTTTTATTTGTTGCCCAAAACCGCCGAAACGCTTAGAATATCACAAAAGCTGTGAGCCAACACCATCAATCCATAGAATATTTTCATTCAACTCCCGCGCCATACATTATTATGCTTCAATTTTTTGCTGTAAGATATGACAGTATATTTTACAGAAACGCAGCTACAATATCGTAGTTACAAAATAGTAGCATTGATACGCACTCAGTGTCCCAGTTTTATTTTTCTTATTTATTGGCATCGCACATTGTGCATTCTGCCAGTGTCAGGTTTATAAATTTTCAAGTTTTAATAGTATAATAAAGTCAAATATGTCATGAAATCACAGTAAGTTTAGAATTTCGAATTTAGTCATAGTCGAGTCCAAGTCTTGTTAAAATTACATTTTTAAACGTGCAAATATGCGAGTGAAACAGCTGTCACAGCCACGGCAATGATGCCCATAATAAGCTGTTCAGCCTAAGTCAGGGGGCACCGTCAAGTTGTCTTTACACCAAGGATGTGTGTGGCTCAGGATATTTCGTAGAAGATTATATACATTTGATAATCTCAGCTCCGATAATAAAGCATTTATCACACAGATATTCTCTAAATCGGGAGTTGCGAGTGACTTATATCATATTGAATAGATACGTCTTTATGCATACTTAGATCGTTCGATATCTATCCTATACTTCTCCCTGGTTCTCCCTGGTGGAAAGAAAGCTTTAGTTACTGACTGATCCAAACCAGATATTCTTTAAACCGGGAGTTACGAGTGACTTATATCATAGTGAATAGATATGTCTTTATGCATACTTAGATCGTTCGATATCTATCCTATACTTCTCTATACCACTCAACAGCCTTACATCCCTGGTGGAAAAAAAAGCTTTAGTTACTGACTGATCCAAACCAGATATTCTTTAAACCGGGAGTTGCGAGTAACTTATATCATAGTGAATAGATACGTCTTTATGCATACTTAGATCGTTCGATATCTATCCTATACTTCTCTATACCACTCAACAGCCTTACATCCCTGGTGGAAAAAAAGCTTTAGTTACCGACTGATCCAAACCAGATATTCTTTAAACCGGGAGTTGCGAGTGACTTATATCATAGTGAATAGATATGTCTTTATGCATATTTAGATCCTTCGATAATTTAATATCTATCCTACGCTTCTCTATACCACTTAGCCTTACATCCCTGGTGGAAAGAAAGCTTTAGTTACTGACCGATCCAAACCAAAGACTTTAAAACAAATCACTCAACAATGTGTGAGGTATCAGGCGCAGTAAGAGGGCGGCGAAGTCAAATCCGCTAACAAATCTAGTTCTTCTTCCGTGAGCCTGTCGCGGTGTTTGGTCCAGTCGTCCTGGTGAGTGCGGCGGAACTCGGCCAGCACAGTGCGAATGGTGGCAGGGATCGGGTCGGGAGCGCTCGTGTGCCGCGACAGCTCCGCGAGCACGTCCCCGAGCCGCGGGCCGATGCTGTAGGGCCGGGACAGCAGGTACGAGCACAGCCCCAGCACGCCGTGGTGACGCTCCACCAGCTGCTTGGAGCGGCAGCAGCGTGTGAGCGCGCGGAGGGTTTTGTCTTCGTTCGGAAGCGCGCGGCAGTGCATTAGTCCGGTCAGCAATTTAGATGCGGACTGTCTCACCTGTACAATATAAATGTGGATAGAAAAACTAAATGCTAACTTGTATACAAACTTCCAATCGGCAGATACATATTCAGCTTTTTAAAAGGGCCACTGTTGGACTTAGCCCTACCCTTGAAGGGCGATATTATTGAGGTATATCCACTTGCTATTATATGCATATTAGCTTATCCATGCGTGAACTGAAGGTGGTTGGTGGAGTCACATAAGTCATAACATCATAAACCATTGAATTTCTCCTCCGATATGACACAAGAAATTATTGGCCTTACTTAAAAACGCCAGTTTTAAGCAACATTTTAAAACAAGGAAAACCCGCTTTATGTTTAGTAAATTTAGATCTGTCAACTAAAGCACCATCTTAGAATGACGACGATATAATTAGAAGTATATGTTTAAAGACATGGGTTACCTCGAGCCTAGGGTCCCGCATGAGCTGCAGCGCGAGGGTCTCCGCGTGCACGGCGCGCCCCGTGTCCGCGCACAGGTACGGCAGCCCGTAGAACAGCAGCGGCTGCGCGAAGTCCAGGCACGCGAGCCGCGCCCACCACGACCGGTCTGATGGAACAACAGTACCCTCGATAATGTGCTACAGGTTTTAAAAAAATAATATTTTTGTTCTTTCATGTTACGAGACGTGCAAGGCGTTCGCCTGGTGGTAAGCGTCACCACTAACAGTAGCAGTGCCAGAATTGTGAACTTGCGAACACAATCCTGCGCTGCACTGCACTGCACTCGTCACCCTGAGATATTAGATGTTAAACCTCTTCAACCCAGTAATTTCTCTGGTAACATTGCCCTTCAAACCGGAATACAGTAATGCTTGCACACTACCGCTTGGCGATTAAATAACTGGCAAAGGTATGGTACTTCCCCAGGCGGACCCTGCAGCCTGCAGTAGAGTCCTACCACTACAAAAGCTTCAAACCAAATATAGAATAATTAACGCGCTGCAAACTGAGTAGTGCTTATGGCGGGAACGTGGAAAAAAATTTGTTATTCTTTGCCAATACTTGGGGTTTTTCGCTTAGTGCAGTGCGGCGCAGGATTATAAGGATTTGTTCGCAAGTTAAGATAAGGTAAATTTATTTTATAAAAAACTTAAGCACTAAATAGAAACACCTTAGCAGTAACAGATATAGTTCACAATTCTGAATACTGTTATGGGCAGGCGTGATGCTTACCATCAGCCTTACGTAACATCAGGCAGGATGTGGTCAAATACAAGCCTATCACGAGTAACAAAAAAATAAGTATAGCTCTTCTCATCACTAAATTGCATTAAAAAATATCTAAGACTTGGCACTTGGTGAGTGGGCCTTTTCCGCACTACATGCCACTGATGTTACATAATTTAAAAAAAATGTTGGAAATTTCACACAGCGCCATCTAGCCCCAAACTAAGCAAAGCTTGTACTATGAAAACCAGATAGCTGAAAGAATACTTTTTTTTATGAAGAAAAAGCCTTATAATAGGCTAGATGACTAGTTTTTTTTATTGTGCTATTAAAATGTGGCCCATAAATATAGCTGATTAATGAAAAGAAAATGAAAATCTGATCACAATTAAGCAACTTATAAGCATTTTAATATCATGCTAGACAGAGAGGCGAAACAGCAAATCGTGACGTCACTTCTCTGTACGCCATATAAATTCTATTCTGACAAGTAAGGCGTGACGTTATTTTTTGTTTTGTGGGAAAGGGACAGAGTTGTCTCTAACAAAAACTTTAAACGCTCATATATCAGAACATTATTAACCGATTTAAATAATGTTTTCAATTACCATACTATATTTACTTAAATTCTTCATAAAGACTATTGGTTTCTACGATATAAACATCAGTCATCTACCCTATTATACATACAACACCCAGACACAGAACAAATGTCTATGTGCGCCACGAATGTTCGTCCTGTGTGGTAATCGGACCAACGCTCTACAGCTCTCTGACGGACCCTAGTTGCGTAGTCCCAGCGAATAATAAATAAATATTGGGAGGACACAGCGCCATCTAGCCCCAAATTAAGCAAGGTTATTAAGAAGTTAAGCCACAAAATATTTTTTTTATTTTTTTTATTGATAATATTTATAATACTTTTGTAAATACTTATAACACCCAGACATAGAACAGACATCTATGTTTGTCACAAAATTGAAATAATACTCTTTTTTTTTTAAACAACCTACTACCTGGATGACGACATCTTCATTTCCTTCACTTTACCAGAGTCGGGTTAGTTATTTTGATTTAAAAACCAAACTACTGATCTGATCCGATACAATTTATATGGGGTCACCTCTGAAGTATGACCTACTAAACAAAAAATAATCATGAACATCAATTCATAATTGGTGGAGTAATCGCGCAACATACATCACTCACCCTCACTCATGAGCCTGAAGACGTCCACTGCTGGACGAAGCCCCCTCCCCCTTTAGTAGGGAGAGGTTGCCATCATCCCCACGCTTGGCAGGCGGCTTGGGGATCGCAGGGTGTTACCACCGTTAACTAAAAGGACGCTGCTGCCCGTCCTCCGGCGGTTCTGGATGCAGTTTTAAGACATACCCAGGTCCCAACATACATACACACAAAAAACATACAATCGAATAGGGTAGATGACTGATTTTTAAATCGTTGAAACCAATAGCTTTGATAAAGAATTTAAGTAAATATAGTATGTTTATTGAAATAATAATTTAAATAGGTTAATAATGTTCTGATATATGAACGTTTAAAGTTTTTGTTAGAGACAACTCTGTCCCTTTCCCACAAAACAAAAAATGACGTCACGCCTTACCAGAATAGAATTTATAAGGCGTACAGAGAAGTGACGTCACGATTTGCTATTTTCGCCTCCCTGTCTAGCATGATATTAAAATGCTTATAAGTTGCTTATTTTTGATCAGTCTTTCATTTTCTTTTCATTAGTCAGCTATATTTTTGGGCTATATTGTAATAGGACAATGAAAAAAAACAGTCATCTAGCCTATTGAGAACCTCCTTTTTTAGACAATAGACAATAACTTATTCTAATTTTTTATCATATTAGTGACCTGTGGAGCGTTCAGCGAGCGCCGCGAGCGCGCGGTCGAAGGCGAGCGGCGCGTGGTGCGCGATGGCGAGCGCGGCGAGCAGGCCGACGGCGGCGCGCGGCAGCTCCTCCGCGCCCGCCGCGCCGCGCCCCGCCACCGCCAGCGCGCACGACATCAGCGCGTACTGCGCGCACACGCCGCCGTGCGCCGCGCGCACCGTGATGCCCATGCACGCGCGGAGCACTACGACATACATTACAAGTCATTAATGGACTTTTGGCGGGAACACGGAAAAATCATGTCGCTGCATTCTATTATTTTCATAAACTAGTGTTTTGAAAATGGTGGTGTTTTATTCATTGAGTGTTGAATTACATGCACGAGTGTGGGCAAGTGATATAATGTGGTGAAACATGTCTTTTTGTGTTGTTTTCAAAACTCAGTAGAAGCTCATAGTAAAGTCGCCTCAACTTTACTAGGGCATGACTTGGACTCGACTTTGACTAATTTCGTGTGACTAACTGTGACTTCATGACATATTTGACTTGATAATACTATATAAACTTGAACATACATATATACTTGACTCTGGCAGAATGCACAACGTGCGATACCAAATAACAAAGAAAAAATAAGTTAATAAGTAATTAATACACACACATGAGTTTTGAGACGCGGCCACACCATCGAGCGATCTAGAGGTTCAGACCATTGGACGGGATAATATATACATAATAATCTCGAGCCCCAAGATACAGGTCCGCCTAGTTTGGGGCTCGCTGTGAATCCGCTTTAATGTTAGTACCTACTTGACTAATCATAATAAGGTACAAGCAGTGATGCTTAATCTTCTTAAATGTACTTCAATGTACTACTGAGAAAAGCCAAATAATTATAGTTAATAAATAGTTATAGTCAAATAGTTGTATATAATATAGTACCGGTAGTGAG
The DNA here is from genome assembly GCA_905404285.2 of Erannis defoliaria. NCBI lineage: Eukaryota > Metazoa > Arthropoda > Insecta > Lepidoptera > Geometridae > Erannis > Erannis defoliaria. The sequence continues at coordinate 8,811,742 of FR990085.1, read as the reverse complement.
CAGGTTGGTGGCGCGCGCGTGGTCGCGCGGCGCGGGCGCAGCGGCGTCCCCCCCGAGCCGCAGCGCCGCCTCCAGCCGCGCCGCCACCTGCTTCGCGGCGCCGCGGGACACGCTCTCCGACTCGAACGACGACTCGCCGCCGTCCGCCGTCTGCGATGGACATTATACTATGATAACTCTATTGGATTACAAATTCTTGGCAAACTACTAATTAAAAATCCAATAATAGGCTAGATGACTGGTTTTTTTTATTGTCCTATTAAAATGTGGCCCATAAATATAGCTGATTAATGAAAAGAAAATGAAAATCTGACCAATAATAAGCAACTTATAAGCATTTTAATATCATGCTAGACAGAGAGGCGAAACAGCAAATCGTGACGTCACTTCTCTGTACGCCATATAAATTCTATTCTGACATGTAAGGCGTGACGTCATGTTTTGTTTTGTGGGAAAGGGACAGAGTTGTCTTTAACAAAAACTTTAAACGCTCATATAACAGAACATTATTAACAGAATTAAATATTTTTTTCAATAAACATACTATATTTGCTTAAATTCTTCATCACAGCTATTGGTTTCAACGATATTAATATCAGTCATCTACCCTATTCTTCCGATGGGGAAGAAAGGTTCTCGAGTGGCGACCGCGAACCGGAACACGCAACGTAGGCGCGGCCTCCCACTATATATATATAGGTGGACCGACGACATTGTTAAAGTCGCGGGCAACCGGTGGATGCAAATGGCAGGTTGTCGTACAGTGTGGCGGTCCAAGGGGGAGGCCTTCGTTCAGCAGTGGATGTCTCCGGGCTGATGATGACTGATTAAAAATATACATTGAAACGACTTCGATTTCGTTTACTTAGATGACATAATTATTATTATAACCGTCAGCCATGTCAGAGGCCTTCGGGCGGCACATTAGCTCTGATACTAGGGCTGGCCACTCAGCCTATACGAACTTACTTACTCTATTATATTATTCAGCAGTTTTGATTTAAAAACCAAACTACGGATCCGATTTTGAATTGAGAAAATTCTCCTGTTTTGAAGTCTGTTAAAAAGAGTAAAAATTAAAGCACCACTACCACAAGTTATTCCTAATACGTACCAACCTAGCAGTAGGTTAGTGGAAGATGATTATGTTATGAATAATTTAATCGCTCGAACCAACCTATCCTATCCTAATATTATGAATGGAAAAGTGTGTTTGTTGGTTTGTGGAAGGAACCTATTTACCATATTGACAGCCAAGGCATAATTGCATCGCCGTGTCCTGTAAGCCAATGCCCCAAATACTACCAATTAGAAAAAAAGCATTTCAACTCAGATATCTATAGACCATATTTTTGACATTTATACAGGGTTAGTTCTAATCAGTTAGCATACTTTTAAGGGCATATTCTGTATTAAAAACAAAAAACTTTTACTATGGGGCCAACATTGAAATCGCAAAAAAAACCCAGCTGTTCCATATATTTTGCCCAAGGACGATGAACTTTTTGTATGGAACAGCTGATAAATAATAGCGAATTCGCGATTTCAATGTTGCCCCCCTAGTAAAAGTTGTTTGTTTTGATGTACAGAATATGCCCTTAGAAGGATGCTAACTGATTAGGACTAACGCTGTATAGCTATATACATTGGCGTACAGGGCAAAAATCTCGAACTTCCATAGGTGTTCGAAGCTGTAAAAAAGGTAAAATTTTGACATATAGGCATCCTGTATTGTACTCTTCCTAGTTACCTGTGGGTTGTCGTCCGCGGTGTCGCGGTGGTCCGGCGAGAGCCTGGCCACGTCGACGGGGAGGCCTCCCACCTGGCTGACCGGCGGCGCCACGCACTCGCCGCACGGCACCGCCGCCGCGTCGCGCGCGCTGCCCTCCACGGACATCGACGTCGCCGGCTTTATTACTGAAAACCATCAATCAGTTGTTTAAGTAATTTTTTATCACCTCTATTCAAAATGAGCTACTTTGTTCCTCGCAACCAGGACTAAAAAGAGCTATTTATTGCCCTAGGGCCGAAAAGTGATTTAAAATAAATAAATAAATATCGCAGGACATTTTTTCACACAGCGCCATCTAGCCCCAAACTAAGCAAAGCTTGTAATATGGTAACTAGATAGCTGATAGAATACTTATATACTTTTTTTTTTGTAAATACTTACTTATAATACATACTACACCCAGACACAGAACAAACATCTATGTTTGCCACATAAATGTTTGCCCTTGGTGGGGATCGAACCCACGCCCTACAGCTCTGAAGGCAGACACGCTACCGCTGAGCTATATGGCAGTCAAATTCAATCAATTCAATCAATCAGTCAATTTGAATGTAGAATGTATATGATATTGTTAGTGAAAGTTACGATCACCAAAGAGACCAACCACGGACATTGTATGAACAAGTAACAGGCTGTAGGATAAAGGAATGCACCCGAAAAAAAAGTTTGTGAAAAATATAAAACACGCGGGAAATGCTCTCCGCGTTCGTTCATAATTGTTTACACAAATTCGGATTTCACTTACTTTTATTTTTACTGAGTGTATCTTCCTCAATAAAAAGTGAGAAGTGAGTGTGAGTAGTGAGAATGAAATAAACGTAGGTACTATTCTTATTCATAAGATGCACTTATTTTCTCATCAAAAGTAAAGTGTCCACCTCGGGATCTACACTATTTTAAGCTCGAGTACTTATAACCCCTCGCTGCGCTCAGGATTCTACTTTAGAATCCCACGTTACATATTCTTACTACAGACTCATAAACCTCCTCTTTGCATAGTCAGGTAGGAAACAAAAATTCCTTTTTTTTATCTTTTGTTGATAGGTTTGCTTTTGACCACATCCCGCCTGATGTTAAGCAATGATGCGGTCTAAAATGCAGCACGCTTACCTAGAAGGAACCTGTTTACTCTGGATTTGAAGACACCCATATTGTACCTACTAAGGGTAACACAGGCTCTGCTCTGGCAGAGAATTCCACCACCTCGCTGTTAAAATTCACATTCTTACCAATATCGCCGTTTTCGTCGTATAGCGCAGCGAGGCGCGGCATCACGGTCTGCAGGAAGTCCGCCAGGCACGGCGTGTCCCCCTGCTCGCCCCCGGGGAACACCAGCTCGGCGTCGAATATCGTCATCAGAAGACTGCAACACAAATCACGAGTTTTGGCGGGAACACGGCAAAATCATGTCGTTGTATTCTATTATTTTCTTAAACTTGTGTTTTTTCGCGAATTAATAATTAAAAATGGTGGCGAGTGTGGGCAAGTGATATAATGTGGTGAAATATGTCTTTTCGTGTAGTTTTCGAAACTCCGTAGAAGCTCATAGTAAAGTCGCCACAACTTTACTAGGGCTCGGACTAGACTTGGACTCGACTATGACTAATTTCGTGTGACTGACTGTGGCTCATGACATATTTGACATGATTTGAATAAAACATCTTGAAAATTAATAAACTTGACACTGGCAGATAATACACAACGTGCGATGCCAATGACAAAAAAAAAGAGAAGGGCTTCGTCCAGCAGTGGACATCTTCTGGCTGATGAAGTGACTAGCTGTATTGCAAATTATTAGATGTACCTGCCAACCGCTTCCCGTACTATCTGGTACGGGTGCTGTATGAAGTTGGCCGCGTCCAACCGCTCGAGCACCAACTTGGCTATCCTTGCCGAGCGCCATTTTAACGACCCAATAGTACCCTGAAACAATAAAGAGGAATAATTTAGTATATGCGAAAATGTTTGTTGGTTTCACGGTCCTCTCTTCACGCAGCAATCGACGTTATTTTGACATGTTTGTAGATCAAGGATCGGAGAACGACAGGCTACTTTTAATCCTACATATTGAAATTTATTTCGTTTGGGATATAAATTGCTGGATGCTGTACAAAACAAAGTTATGTTGTCACCTTTATATCAGCGATTCACATAATGGACTGAGTATAAGTGTCGTATTACATACATAACTGTGCGCAAGTGTTATAATGTGGTGAAAATATGTCTTTTCGTCTTGTTTTCAAAACCCCGCAACAGCTTTTTTTTTTAAATTATTTATAGGCTTGCGTTTCACTGCCATCTCGTCTGATGTTAAACGAAGATGCAGCCTACGATGGAGCACGCTTGCCTAGAAGAAACTGATTCACTCGCGACTTGAAGACACCCAGATTATAATTATCGGGAAACACCCACTCGGGCAGCGCATTCCACTGTTCAGCAGTTCGAATACAGATAGTGGAATCAAACCGTTTCGTACGAGTTTTTGGTATATCAACCATGAAACGGAGTCGCTTTTTCGAGGGCCTGGCCGTCCGATAGAAGAATCGGCAGGGGGGATAAGACAATGCAAATCCGAAGCACACTCTTTTCTTAAAGTCGCCACAACTTTACTAGGGCATGACATGAACCTGAGTGTGGCTAACTTTGATTTTATTGAACTTGATTCTATAAAAACTTTAAAAAAAAGTAAATAGGTAATACTTGACATTGGCAGAATGAATTAAATGCGATGCCAAAAATGAAGAAAAAAAGCCTAATGCTAACCTGTAACGCGAACAGCCTGGCGCACATGACGAAGGAGGTGTTCTGGTCGAGGTCGGCGTCCTCCTGCGCGGCGGGCGGCACGCAGAACTCGACGAGGCGCTGCACGAGCGCCGCGCCGCGCAGCGGCTCCAGCTTCTCTATGCCCGTCGCGAGCGCCGTGCCCCAGTCTTCCATCGTCTCTGGCGTCACTGATGTCAGCCCTGAGAAGAACACACGGATTATAAGACCCTTATAAGAATAAGAATGCCGTATAAGGTCAGATTAAACAACTGAATAGGTACCATTAGTCAAAATGTTTAATAGGCATGATGACTACTAATTTTTTATTACCTCATAAAAAAGCTGATCATCAATAGAGCCTATCAGCGAAAACAAAATTTAAAATAACTCATTAATAAATAAGTTATAAGTATTTTAATTTCAAGCTAGACAGAGAGCGCGCTATACTAAGCTATGACGTCAAGCCGCAGGTGCGGCATACAAATGCTATACTAACACGTGCTTTGCGAGAAAGGGATAGAGCATCCCCTCTCTACCCCACCTAAAACTTTAAACGCTCATATCTCAGAGATTTATCAGCCAATACAATTGATTTTTTCAGTATGTGTAATGTATTTAGTTATTTTCATCACTAAACCTGTTATTTGTCATAAATTAAACATTAGGCAACACGTCTATTGTAACGCCAGGTATTTGTTGGTGGGAAGCCGAAAAAATCATTTCGCATTATTTTCTTAAACTAGTGTTTTTTCGCTAATTGATGATAAAAATTATGGTGTTTTATTCATCAAGTGTCAAATTACATGCACAAGTGTGGGCAAGTGATATAATGTGGTAAGCATTTGTCTTTCGATGTTGTTTTCAAAACTCCTTGAAAGCTTATAGTAAATTCGCCACAACTTTACTAGGGCATATTTTATGACTTATTTGACTTGTTAGTATAAAAACTTGAAACATACATTTATACTTGATACAGGCAGAATGCAAGAAGAGCGATGCCAATAACAAAGAAAAAAGCTGGGTATTCATTAGGCAAAATTAATTTGTAAACAGTGTTTCACCATCTCTTTAAACATATTATAAACAGTGTGTAAACAAAGATGATGAAACATTGTTTCAGATACATGTTGCCGTGCTTCTCCCCTCTGAGTGGTGAACATTGCATTATAAACACGATGATTATGTTTAACAAACGTTGCCTACTGAATACCGGGCTTAATTGTGTCAAAAGAACAGGCCACGTGTATACCTGTAGTGATGATATCGCCAGTGTCGCTGTACATCTTCAAGGCTTTCTCCTTGGTCCAGTAGCGGGGCGCGCGCAGTGCGGCGGCCACGACCTCGGCCGCGAACCGCTGCGGCGCCTCCTGCGTGTCCGCAGCGCACCGCAGCGCGTGTGGCATCACCTTACTCGTCACAGCCGTGCCGAAGTTGGAGAATAACAGCTGGGGAGATAGACTGCCTTATAGCTCAGTTGGTAGTGGGGCCGCGCTGCCGATCGGAACAGAGTCTTTGCCATAACGAGCCATACGAGCTATATGTGGGGTTCAGAACGACGTCTCATGCGTAGAGCTATTTAGGGAACTTCAAATACGGGCAGTATTTGAAGTTCCCTAAATAGACGTTTGCCTTGTGATAAATGAAGTTTGCCTTGTGAGTTTATCTACCAGATAGCCCTATTCACCCATATAAACCTAGAAACGTTCCAACGTAGGGGCGTTCACAGCACGTTAGATTTACGAAGCAATAAAAAGAAAGACCAACTGATAACCCGTCGCACCGTCTCGTCAATTCGGAGAGGTCAGTGTATATTTTGGGGCCCGCGATCTACAACCGTATTTCAGCTTCCATTCGGGATGCTCCCTCCACCGGGTGCTTCAAAACCAAGCTCAGAGCGTGGTTACAAGAGAATTTGTTTTATGACATTGAAGCTTATTTTAAAATAAGAGATTATTAACGTATTATTATAATTATTATTTCATTTTAGTAAGTGTTTTTTTTATGTGACGTACTTAATGAAATTTGACTTGTAACTTTGGTGTTATCAATAAACTATTTGTATTTGTAGTAGCAAACATAATAGTACTAGGTACAGAAGACTCACTACCATATGGAGAGTTTTGGCGGAAATGCGGAAAAATCATGTCGCCACATTTTATTATTTTCTAAAATTTAAGTATTTTCGTTATGTCCTAAAACTGCAACCAGAACCACTAGAGGACGGGCAGCAGCGTCCTCTCCGTTAACGGTGGTGAGCATTCTAAGATCCCCAAGCCGCCTGCCAAGAGTGGGGATTATGGCAACACCTCCCTATTAAGGGGGAGGCCTTCGTCCAGCAGTGGACGTTTTCTGGCTGATGGGTGGGTGGCTGGTGAAAATACACCCATTTTAGTTTGCAAATGTATAATGTATATTAGTGGCATTTTATACATTAGGTACCGATTTAAATGCATGAGTGTGGGCAAGTGATACAATGTGATGAAACATGTCCTTTCGTGTTGTCTTCAAAACTCCGAAAAGGCTTTTAATAAAGTTGCCACTGCATGCGGGCTAAGGCTTAAGGTATTTACGATGATAGTATGACGTATGACCAGGGGGTTGTCACTCCGCAGTTTAGGTATGTTCGGCCGGCGCTCCTTCCGGGAGGACAATGCAAGGCAGAAGTCAGTGGCCGCCCGCACGCTAGTCTTGTCGCACGTAAATAAGCATACGTGATAGAAAGAAAGCGGTATATCTTGAAAATAGTCTAAAAAATATAGCGAGCGGTATCCAGCGCTGTGAGTGTTGAATTGCTACTGTATTGCCTAGTAGTCCTTATTTATTTCAATTCCTTTGCGGAGTTAACTTTTTGTACGTAGTACTATTATTTATTCTGTGGTATGACCAGGAAGAAAACAAAAAGAAAACACTCCCACAAAAGCGCATCTTAACATAGTTGAACCAAAATATGTCATAACTACAATCATAGGGATCATGTCAAGCTAAAAAAAAAACACCAACTGACCTTGAAAACGCAGAACCGCATCGCACTAAACTTATCCTTCCCCTTTTTATCTTCCACAGTAAAGAAGCCGACTAGTTTGTCCACATTGGCATCGTTTGTGAAAAACTCGTAGATGATCCGCTCACACTCCGTCATTTGTTCCGGGGCGATTGACGAGGTCAGCACTTGTTCGCTAGGTGGCGCCGCCAGCTAAAAGTACATAATAATTATTAAGGCCGGGCGCATACGACGAGAAAAAGCGATAGAAAAACCGTCCGGTTTCGCCCGAAGGCGCTCCGTGCATACATTTTGTACTAGGTCCCGCACACGGTAAGAAATTTCTCGAGACGCCCGTCTCGCTCGCACCAGTTAATTGTGCGCAGTGTGTTACGGTCGTCGGGTGCCGTGCCGAATCAATGCACGAACACTCTAATAATGCAATTGTTAGTAACAATAATAAATGAATGGAAAAAAAATGAAATAATGTTTGTAATTAATGAGTGAATGAGTGTTGTATTTACATCAGTTAATTTATTGCTTTTTCCGTATAGTACAGTACGTGGTTGTAAGAAAAAAAAATAGGTACACAAGTTCAACAAACCACGTCCGGCACAGCAAATTAGGACAGAGACGAGACGAGACGAAAGACGGGTCGGGAAGAGACAATGGTTATTAATTAATTAATTCGACAAATGGTTATTAATTAATTAATTCGACAAATGGTTTATAAAAAGTATATTAAGAAAAAAGACGAGTAGATTAAAGTAGAAAAGTCATATTTTTTTTAAAATTGTTTTTTATCATTGGTGGTTAGAATTTTTCATTAAAAATTTTGGCGAAATTTGGGCTAATGCGTCGACTACAAAACTTAAAAGTACTTAGTAGACTTACGGTGAGTTTCTCAGGCCACGCATAGAAGCCGTAGTCAGAGTTTCTGAGTACCGGCTTCTCCCAGCCTTCGTCGCTCAGTGGGACCTTGTCTTGAGACCATAGTGCCCATTCCAGATCTTTCCTGTACCCTAGATGGAACGGAAATAAACAAAAATGTCACGAAAGAGAACGACTTTGACGAATAAAACTTTAATTAATGATAGACAACAAAACGTAACAAGGTTTTGTTACTTTCGGGAATTCTTAACTACCTTAAACTACTGCGCCCCGCGGTTTCACCCGCGTGACGATGAATAACGGTGGTCATGATAACAAGTAGCCTATATGTTATTCCGGGAAATAAGCTAGCTCTATTCCAAGTTTCATCCAACTCTCGCCGAAAAACTTTTGCACTCGTAAAATTTGTGATAATGACTGTGTGAGCAAGAGAACAGCAGACGGCCAATCCCCTAAATGGTGTGGTGTTACTACCAAAACAAAAAAGGTAATTCTGCATAGAAAATCCCACGACAGTTTTATTTCTGTACACACAATATAATATGCATGTGTTTTGATTATTAAAAATAATAAGGATAAGTGTAGAGTTTAACTGAATCTGATGCTTACAATGAAAAAATAATTGAAATCGACGGGTAAAGTTCTATTTGAGACGGAGTCATCTGTCTCTTTCTAACAAAACACGTGCTATAGTCACCGCGTTACCAACTGAGTCGTGCGGCCATAAATCATTCACTATGTCTGTCTCGCTCGCACTAGTGGGTCTAGCGGGTGGGTCTAGCGGCCATAAATAATGGCCGCACGACTCAGTTGGCAACGCGGTGACTATAGTATAGAATTTGTTTGGAATCGTGGACGTCATTTACTAGTATAGTGCCCGCCCTGTCCAACATGAAACACAAATGTTTATAACTTCGTTATTTGTGCACATATTTAAATTTTATTTTCAATGATTTGTTTTGTTGCAAGTCATCTCTTTTGTGAGTCAATAAAAAAACCAATGCATATTCCCTATTAAACTATAGTAAAACTTACCGGGCACATGTTTCTTTGGCCTTTCCATGCCAGCCAGCTCGTAAGGGTCAATATCCACAGTCTTCAGCGGGCGCTTGCACTGCCGCAGCGCGTAATGCGTGATTCGCAGCGCGGTGCGTCGGACCGCAATGTCGTCATGGACTAGGTACTGCACGGCGAGCTTCACCACCCTGGCAGGGTAGTCGGTTTGGAGCGACGGGCAGAATGTCAGCATTTGCATCGCGAACTCGAGCCGGCGCCATTGTCTGCGAGGAAATTATGAAAGATATAAATAGTAAGTTTATTGCCTAAATACCACATCCACTTATACATCCTTACCTAAAATAATCTCGATTCTCTTATTCACTGCTTAAACTTCTCTGTTCTTTTCTAGCACGTGCAACTTCACGTCAGAGAGAAGATGGCAGAGCATCTTAAGCAGTGACTAACGGTTGAGAAGTTTTTTTAAGTAAGGCCGATAGTTTGTAATCATCATTTGTTAATATACCATCATTATTAATCAGTGTTCACAAAAATGTCTATAAATGAGGAGACCTTTGTCCAGTAGTGGAGTCTTCTGGGTGATGTGTGTGTTCACAAAAATATAGGCCGTTCCTCGGAAGTTACATTAATTAATTCATCAAGTAATTTTATTATAGCATGGAAGTTTTATTTTAAATCTATCTGCGCCCCTCGGTTTTACGTTTTTTTTGTTGGATAAAAATTAGCCTATGGTTTATTCCAAGGTATAAGCTACCGCTATACCAAATTTCATCCAAATCCGTTCAGCCGATTCAGCGTGAAGAAGTAACGAACGTATTGAATATAAAGCTAAAGTAAAACTAAAATTTTTACAATATAAAACAATAAATAAGCTATAATAAATGGCTGGCTATAAGGAAAAATGCCGTGAAGATACTACCCCGCGGGAGGGTTAAATTATTCACCAACTTCATTATAAAAAAGCACTATACTAGCTGTCTTATGCATAAAACACTAAAAAGTATCTCAAACCTATTTTTGTTAAAAAGTGTTGTCTTTTTTTTTCAGTCTCAAATCGTAATTCGATAGAAATTTGACAAAACACTTTTTAACTAAAATAGGATTGAAATACGTTTTAGCGTTTAATGCTTATGACGGTAAGTTTATATTATTGTTTTGATTTTGGTATAGGGACAATCAGTAAATAAGTTTTATTGGCATTGGTAGTATCATGTATACTATATACAATGTGTAACAAAAAGGTTCAACAATACTGGGTATGTATGTACTCATCATTATGAACAACTTTTACTATGGGGCCAACCCTGATATCACGAAAAAACCCAGCTGTTCCATACATTTTGTCAAGGTCATTGAACTTTTTGTATGGAACAGCTGTTTATTTTTCGCGATTTCGTTGTTGGCCCCATAGTAAAAGTTGTTCATAATGATGTGTACATACATACCCTTCAGTATTGTTGAACTTTTTTGTTACACATTGTATAGTATAAAGAAATGATATCTGTGATATTACACATTTTGACACTTACATATTAGGCGTCTCCGCGATCGCAGTTATGTCCGCCAACAGCTCCTTGTAATTATTCTCCACTCTGTCTGAGTTTTCCTTCTCCCTCTGTACAGCATTAGCAAGGAGATTCAGGAAGGAAGGTTCATTCAGCTGGTCTTCTAATAGGAAGTATCTAGCAATTTCTACTGTAGACTCGGGGATTACGAGACGTGTATTGACGGTAGGGAACCCTCGGTGAAGAGATTCGCTTAGCGCTAGCTCCAATCTGTTGAATGGAAAAGGCATTAATGGTCATCATTGCCCCGTTTCTATCTACAAGAGATGATTTATAAAAGGCTAAATCACATCTATAAATGTGGCTAAATAAGCCTATTCTGAAGCCACATGCAGATGTTACCATATTTTTGGAAATACCAGGTGGTAGTTTGAACACCGCTAGGATATCATTGTACTCAACATTAATCTAAAAAAAAAAACAGCTGTTCCATGCATTTTGTCCAACATCGATGAACCTTTTTGTATGGAACACCTGTTTTTTTTCGTGATATCAGGGTTGGCCCCATAGTAAAAGTTGTTTATAATGATGAGTCAATGATATCCTAGAAGGATAACGGTGTTCAAACTAACACCCTGTATACAACATATAACAAAAAAGTTCAACAATTACTGAAGGTTATATAAGTGCATTATGAACATATTTTACTACAGGGCCAACACTGAAATCGACAAAAAATATCAGCTGTTCCATACAAAAAGTTCATTGACCTTGGACAAAATGTATGGAACAGCAGATTTTTTTTTCGTTATTTCATGGTTGGTCCCATGGCCGAGCTATGCTCGGAGTTTCCTTGCGGGATAAAATCCGGAATGAAGGGTATTCCAAAGTCACTGACATAGCTCTCAGGGTTTGCAAGTTGAAGTGGCAATGGGCAGGCCACAACTGAAGAACTGATAACCGATGGGGAAGAAAGGTTCTTGAGTGGAGACCACGAACCGCAAGGCGCAGCGTATGTAGGCCTCCGACGGTTGCAAATGGCAGGTTATCATACAGTGTGGCGGTCTAAGGGGGAGGCTTTTAATCAGCAGTGGACGTCTACGGGCTGATGATGATGATGGTGAAATGATATAATGCTTTGATATTGATAGACAGCTACGATACGTGTACGGCCTTAGATGTATGAACAGAAGAATCACGTCTGTACCGAGACATAGGAATATGTCATGACATAAACTCACCGATGAATGCTCTGTTTCTCACTCAACGGTGCCTTTAGCAAGTCCGGCCAGAGCTGCCTCGCCGACTCCCAGTCTTGTTTGGCTATTAGCGGTGCAGTGTACGGCCCTAGCAATATGAACAGAGCTCCCTTGTGCCGCGCGTGCCATTCTTCCCCCTCGCCGATAGATAAAAACAGCTTGGAGAGCTTAGGGACCAGTACCCGGTAGGAATAAGGGTAGTGGCTCAACATCCAGGAGAGACGGGCCTGAGCTTGTTTGCGGACCTGTGAAGATTTGGAGTTTCAAGCGCAAGCAATATACAGCCTTATTATTTTTTGATTATTTTGTTGATCTACCCATCAAAGAGGATAACTTTTAGACCAAAAGTTTGTATTATATTTATATGGGATTACTTGTTTAATATCACATCACATCATCAGCCAGTTCTGACAAAAACTTGTCCCCCTAGATATCGGAACACATGTTTAGTCATTTCTCAAACCATCGTTCATCATTCTTGTCATGTCAATTTTTTTTCTTTCGTTTTGTTTTTTGTCATTTATTTTGTTGCGTGCTGTTAAAAGTTTATTTGCGACAGCAAATAAACTTTTGTCTATGAGCGATTTTCCAAACACGATAAAAAAAAATGTTTTCTTCTACTCGATAGATACTCGACTTTACGTGCCAGTCAAAAACAGCATAATATTTTTGTTATATGGCACATGAAATAAAATAAAAAACTTGATAATGACAGCCACGTCTGGTCTGCGCAAAGTCAGAACCATCTAAAATGAGCTGCTTTTTTTAAATTGCCTATCAGAAAACCCCCATTGTCATATTGTAAAAGGAATCAATTTCTCAAATTTGATTATTAAAAGTTGTTCGCATTGATGGGTAGATAGACTAAAATTCTTAAGTATTGCTACACGAAACTATAAGTACCGGTTAGCAAATGAAACTTTTAAACTAACTAACTTTTTAACTTTTTTTTTTCTTTTTGTACGCGATTAAGTCCCGGTTATAAACATAATTACTATAAGTACCATCAATCAAATAGGTTTTATTGTCATTGTTTATAATCATACAAAACGTTAATCTGCGGTACTCACCGAAGTATAAGTGTTGATAGAGAGCTCAAACAGCGCATCCAAAGCCTTCAACGCTGAGGGCGTTATGCCGGCCTCACAAACTAAGTCTGCCCTCGAGTCGTCCTGTATCCTGGCGGCCTCAGCGATGAGCATCCTTATAGACCCGGCGCCGGTTTTGGCCTCACTTCCCCTGCCTTCCATGGCCCGTTCCAGAGCGTTGTAAGAGCGGAACCGAGTTTCCAAGCTGGAGGTACCGCGACTGAATTTGACTATCAAAATATGCTCCCATATCTGAGAAAAGATGACACTAATATTATAAATGCGAAAGTTTGTGTGTGTTTGTGATTATATCTTCCCGCTGTAACAGTTAACAATGGACCTGGGTATGTTCTAAAACTGCATCCAGAACCACCGGAGGACGGGCAGCAGCGTCCTCTCGGTTAACGGTGGTAAGCATTCTGTGATCCCCAAGCTACCTGCCAAGCGTGGGGATTATGGCTACCCCTCCCTTTTAAGGGGGAGGCCTTCGCCCAGCATTTGACGTCTTCTGGCTGTTGATGTTGATAGAATGGAATATGGTGGACGTCTCCTGGATGTTGATAGAATGGAATATGGTGGACGTCTCCTGGCTGATGATTTGTGTGATGTGATGAAATGGAGATAGCTTATAGCCTGTATTAAAAACATACATACATTACTTTTTATTTTTATCAGTGAAGTGTTGAGAACAAACATCTTTTTAATTTCGGGTTTAGACTTAAACGACATTATATTGTATTATTATCATTGTTCAACTTATTTATTTAATTTGAAATGAAAATTACAAAGCTTCGTAATTCATCAGCGTATTCGAGCGGTAAGCCAATCATTTTGATTTATCTTTTTTTTAATTTTACCTTTATAAGCGCTTCGAAGCACTTGGTGTCGTCAGATTTGTCTGCCAACATGCGCGCCTGCACGTCCATAAGTAACCGCGTGAGCACAGAGCGCACATTCTCCCCGTCTAATGTCACTGTATATTTCACACCTGTGTTGAATGGAATGCTTGTAGCTGGCACTTGAGACTCCATTCTAGAAAAAAACACGAATATGGATTTAATTTGCGGACATAATACTATTGGCTATTATTGGGCTATTTTTATATTAAGTTATTCCATACTTTGGGTTTCCTGCCAGTGGTCATAATTTTTCTTACTGGTTATGCTTTAAAACATAGATTATAGGGGCTGTATAGGTTTTATGTCGTACAATGTGGCGGTGTAAGGGGGAGGCCTTCGTTCAGCAGTGGACGTCTCCGGGCTGATGATGATAGTACTGGACTGAACTGAACTGATGAACTGCAGGGCTAGCATGAGCACCGCGAGAAAAATTTGTCGTGTCTTTATGTCGTGAGAAAACGAGACAGACTTATACAGAGTCGTAGCCTTGTCCTGTTTTTAAGAATCGAGAAAAATTTCTCGCGGTGCGCATGCTAGCCCTGCAGAACAGACGGAAGAGAGGGAAGGCCCTGCAGTAGGCTGAATAAATTAAATAAATAAATATCGGTGGACATTTCACACAGCGCCACGTAGGCGTAGCCCCAAACTAAGCAAAGTTTGTAGGTACTATGGAAACCAGATAGCTGATAGAATACTTATATAGTTTTTTTTGTTAATACTTACTTTATGATACATACTACACGAATGAGATGTTTATATAGATGGCGATGATAATTTAAATACATTTGCACTGGCTGTTATGTGTTTCAGATCAGTATTTATCAGGATTTGTTAGAATATTAAAATCGAGTTAATTTGGCGCAGTTAGCTGCAAGTGCGTTTTCGTTTGACCCATTCTACCCAATGATAAGTATTGGAACGATCTCGTTTGAGATAGTAAATATGACAAGGACGGTTTTGATCATGTAACTCTAAAGCTCACTTTTCAAAATCATAAGATGGAAGTGAGGGATCAGTCAGTCAGTCAGTTCGTATAGGCTGAGTGGCCAGCCCTAGTGTCAGAGTTAATGTGCCGCCCGAAGGCCTCTGACATGGCTGACGGTTGTTGTTATAGAAACTAGTACAAACAACTGGGACCAACAATTTAACGTGAAGTGAGGGATGAAGTGATGGATATAATGATGCTTTAATTTTAATGGAGAAACTGCGGGGAAACAGAAAGATCGCGTAAAAAAATCACCTAGCAAGGCAAAACACAGTATGGTATAATGAATACTTACAGAGCGACGGTATCTTCATCGGGTTGCGGGAAGAAAGGCCCACACGACAGTGACGAATTGATCACACTTAGAGCGCGGAACATCTCTTCACGGGTTAGAGTTACCTCTCCCTTCGCCCACTTCCTCAAAGTCTCTATCGCTGGTTTCATGTATCTATCGATCAACATTTGGACACACAAAGCTTCCTCTTCACTAGGCACGTGCCATTTCAGCTGGACGTCTTTCAAAGGACACCCATGTCCCCACTCTCTGATTGGAAGCCATTTCTCTGGCGCAGCGGAGTAATCTTTTGGACAGCTCCTCACTTCTTTAACCTCTATGAAAGAGAAGTATTGCACCATGTGGCTTAGGACTTCGCAAGCTCGTTCTAGAGCGCGTTTGTCGGCAAATCGAAGCGCCTTATCTAAGATGGGAGTGATCATTGGTACGTACTTGATGAGAATTTTGCCGTCGCATTCTACTGCTGATTTTAAGAGTACCAGTCTATACAGAATGTCACGAGATGGGTTCTCCTCCACGAGCGCTTCTTCAGTCAATAATTCACTCAACTCCTCACAGAGTTTAGGCATAAAAGCGGCTAAAGTCGCCTCAGGATTGGTACGAGTAAAAACTCTTAAAAGTACTCCCACCATGCTGCCCGAAACATTCGTCTCAAAGGTAGATTCCGTCGCGAAAGCTTTGAACTTTCTGAGCGCTTCTTCGAATATCTTCGGCGAGCATTGAGCAAGGACGGCGAACGAGGCCGAAGATATCGCCGTCTCCATCACAGCGTCCGACTTACTCCGAAAACATTCGAGGTCTTTCGTATCTAATCTAACATTTTCTAGAACACTGGATTCTATCAGAACAAACAGCCGATCCACAAACAAAAGAACGAAGTCTTCTAATTGTGCTGTCGACTCGCAGGTCAGGAGTTCTTCTTCTGTCAAGTCTGAATAGTACTCGGGAGCCGAACTACAGTCTATAAAAGGGACCATCCACGCAAATATCAGTATAAAGTGGAGACTGACAAGCGTCTTTTTGATATCGTTAGGATCAAGACCTGGTAAAACTGCCAACAGTAGAGGGACGACGTGGGTCGGGCCTTCAGGGTACCCCGTGTCGGGGCCACGTAGCATAGCTCGAGCGATGGAGGCTACTGCGCCCATACCCGCGGTCACTCGATGCGGTTCCGTCAGTGACGTCAAAGCATTTTGTAGTTTCTCCAATAAAGGCGGTATGACTAGAGCAGGACGGAGAGTCGCCAAGTTCTGTAGAGCGAGGGAGATGTCAAGTGACCCGGTGCGGCTGTAGACGGCTTGCAGTGTCGGCTCCAGCACGATATTGATGAACTCTGTGATATCTTCTTCACGTAGTTTGTAAGATTCTGGGGTTGTGTTCTCCCAGGTCTTTTTGAACTTGATTTTACGTTCGCGTCGGACTCTGTAACAAAACAATACAAGAGAAGGGAAATAAGAGGAATGATACTTGTGAGTCAATGAGATTTGAGTCAATAG
Organism: Erannis defoliaria; assembly: GCA_905404285.2. NCBI lineage: Eukaryota > Metazoa > Arthropoda > Insecta > Lepidoptera > Geometridae > Erannis > Erannis defoliaria. Next base: position 8,794,772 of record FR990085.1, on the reverse strand, counting down.
TAAGACACACATCGTGTCACAGACATCTGGCGAGTGTCGCAGAAATCTTCGATCGTTCATAAGACTTTTCCATATTTATTAAATAAGTACAGAGTCACTGCAACATCGATATACAATGTGTAACAAAAGGGTTCAACAATACTGTAGGGTATGTATAGGTTATGGTACTCATCATTATGAACAACTTTTATTATGGGGCCAACACTGAAATCGCGAAATAGAATCAGCTGTTCCATACGTTTTGTCCAAGGTCAATGAACCTTTTTGTATGGAACAGCTGTTTTTTTCGCGATATCAAGGTTGGTCCCATAGTAAATGTTGTTCATAATGATGAATACATACATACCCTTTTGTATCGTTGAACCTTTTTGATACACAGTATATTAAGCATTAAGGCTTGTATTTACCAAATTTGCCCCTCGCAAAATCAAATGTATTTAGTCAAATTACTATATTTAAAACCCAAAAATACAAAATGTTACAGAAGAACATCCGTCTTAGTAACTTTTGTGGATGAAACACGATTGATTATACTTTCCTCGATAGAAAAAAATACCGAAACAGTGTCTATTTTTAAACCATTTTATGTTTTATGTCCTAATTACAGCAAATAGTCACGTTAAAAAAATATGTATTATAAGTTAATAGTATTTTGGAGAGCATGCTGTGGTTCAAAAGTTATTAATTTCTATACTTTTCAAGTAATCTGAGAAAATCTTCAAAAATCGAAGTTTGACACGCACGAATCTGCGTAACCGCCATATTTTTGCTCCGCTAAATGTGACCCTACTTGATACAGCTTTAGACTAATTATTGATCTCATTAAAAAATGTGCTTGTAACGTGGAATACCCGGCCTTAACACAAATTCGAAAGTTACTTATCCTATTGAACTTTGGCCTCTATTCAAGATTTTCAGGACTATCAGGTTGAACTAATTATAAATGGAACATATTTTTTGTAGATTTACACAACATTTTTGAATTGAACTTTACCTAAAATTTTATAGGGTAGATTTCCTTTAAGGTACTGCTAGCCTAAAAAACTCAAAACTAACCTGTTGATGAACTCTCGCGATAGTTTCCTAAGGAAGTCCCTCAGGCGGAAGGACCAGCGGCCAGAGTTGGCGCTGTGCAAGTAGCTCTCCACGCCAGCGAGGAAGCCGCGGAGATGTTTCAGGATCACGCCGTCAGGGCAGATGCTCCACACTATCCACGACGCTAGGTGCTTTGTATCTGATGACGGGAAAACATCAAGGAATATTGAAACTGCCTTATAGCTCAGTCGGTAGTATGTCCGCCTTCAGAGCTGAAGGGCGAGGGTTCGATTCCCACCCAGGTCAAGCATTTATGCGAAGAACATAGATGTTTCATTCTTCTTTGTCTGGGTGTTATGTACTTTATATTTACAAAAAAAAAAGGTATCTACCTGGTTCCCATAGTACAAGGTTTGCTTAGTTTTGGGGCTAGATAGCGCTGTGTAAAAATGTCGACCCCCATAAAACATATAAACTATAAGCGAGTTCGTATAGACTGAGAGGCCAGCTCTAATGTTAGTTAATATGCCACCCGAAGGCCTCTGAAATGGCTTGACGGCTGTTGTTACGAAAAATATAGAACAAAAACAACCGGGACCAACAATTTAACGTGCCATCCGAAATCCGACCCACCACGATCTTTTCGCCCAAACCAATGATGTAATTTTTAATTAAAGAAATTAGCTATTTGCTAATGCTTTTCTAAGATTTTGCTATAAACAGTGAAGTTAAAAAAACAGTAGGTGTAAAAAAGAGAATGGCAGATCAAAAAAACAAAAACGTGAATATTACAGTGATATTTAGCTGATTTAGCTAAATTGAACTATGTGGAGGTTTGTATGTGTCAAGGAGTTGCTAAAAAGCGATGACACCAAAGATAAAAGGCTATTGGGCTTGTAGATGTCCAAACCACGCAAGCTTTACTGATAATGTGGCCACAGGAGAAATAATAGTACTACATACAAAATACTCGCTCAGCCCGCCTAGCACGCGAGCCCTGATAAACGTCTATCCATTAATTTTTCCCGCGAAAACGAGACAGACGTATCCATATTCTAGCTTTACCACTTTCCCGCGCGGGAAAAGACCTCCTCGGCGCGTACTAGGGGGCTTGGTGTGGGCCGTTTAAGAAAACAAAAGATAGAGACCACCAGAGGAATTACAATTTCTTTCCAGATAAATTACTGGGTATGATGAGATTTAACATCTCCTTAATTTTAAAAGATTTAATAGCTCAGGATGACGAGCGCAGTACAGTGCGGCGCAGGATTGTATTAGCATGTTCACAATTCTGGCACTGCTACTGTTAGAGGCAGGAATGAAAGTCCTTCCACCGGGTGCTTCAAAACCAAGCTCAGAGCGTGTTTACAAGAGAATTTGTTTTATGACATTGAAGCTTATTTTAAAATATGAGGTTATTAACGTATTTTTATAATTATTCTTTCATTTTATTAAGTGATTATTTATTGTGACATACTTAATGAAATTTGACGTGTAACTTTGGTGTTATCAATAAACTATTTGTATTTGACGCTTACCACCAGGCAAACGTCTCGCTCGTCTCGTCACTCGCCAGAAACAAAAAAAGAGAACTTACCAAGACAATGCGCCCTAGATATTTGCATGTCCTTGTAGCTGACCGGCAAGTGCAGCGAGTGCGTGATTCTAGAGAACATTTTGGGCACGTGGGGACTCCAGTCGACAGCGCCCGGGTTCCTTTTGGCCAGTCCCGCGAACAGCATCATTAGATCCTGAGATAATTCGCCTTGTTAAAACTAGTGTATGTTTAAATTAAATTCATCATTATTATCAGCCCGGAGACGTCCACTGCTAGACGAAGGCCTCCACCTTAATAGGGAGGGGTTGCCATAATCTCCACGCTTAACAGGCGGCTCGGGGATCGGGACAAATTAAATTACTTAAATATAAGTAAATAAAAAATATTGGTGGAATTTTTTCCTACCGCGCCATCTAGCCCCAAACTCAGCAACTATGGGAACCATGTAGCTGATAGAATACTAATACATAGTTTTTTTTTGTATATACATACTTTTAATACATACAACACTGAGACACAAAACAAACATCTATGTTCTTTACATAATTTGGTTGTGGTAGGAATCTACTGCAGAGTCCGCCTGGGGAAGTACGACACCTTTGCCAGTTATTCAAAGCCAAGCAGTAATGTGCAAGCATTACTGTGTTCCGTTTTGAAGGGCAATGTTACCAGAGAAATTACTGGGTATGAAGAGATCTAACATCTAATATCTCAGGGTGACGAGCGCAGTGCAGCGCGGCGCAGGATTGTGTTCGCAAGATCACAATTCTGGCATTGCTACTGTTAGTGGCAGGCGTGACGCTTACAACCAGGCGAACGTCATCCTTGTCTCGTCACTTGATTGTATATAAAAAAATAAACATAAAACATTCTTTTTTGGTATTTTGTGGGAATCGAATCCACGCCCTGCAACTCTCAAATCAAACATGTTTCCGATTGAGCTATAAGGCAGTCAACATGTAATCCTCCAATATTTATTTATATTTATGTTGTATAGATATTCTAATTAAGTAAAGAAAACCCTATCTGGGGTGGTTAGATTTAAACATACGAGTTTAACTATTCGTAGTGGAAAATGTTGTATAAATTACTTACAGTAACACCACTTTGAGCGTTGTAGCAAGTGTCAAACAATGTCAATAGCTCTTCAAGCCAGAGCTCGTGTCCTTGAGCTGCGTGCTTGGGAGGCAGAGCCACAGGAAGGAAGATGGCTAGCTGTCCCAGCACATAGTCCTCTGTCGACCATGGGTTTATTTGGGGAAGGAGTTCGTCTAGTATCTCTTTTGTAGCCGACAGTGGAAAGTATCTGAAATCCCAAATAATAGGATTAAAATGATCATTAATACTACTGGTAAACTCTCATTCATACAACACCAAGATATTGCTTTTTTTTTAAACAATCACGGTTGTTCATTCCATTTCACAACATAATCACGGTAAATATCACGTAAATAACCATAGAATTGCTTTTTATTTTATTTAATTCACAAAGTAAGCTAACATTTGTAAAGTACCTTAAATAAAATATTAAACTAGACAACGGCAAGTATGTAGGTGACCTATATTTCAACCTAGAAAACCCTGTGTCGCGTAATCTAGTCTGTCTTGTAGTACACATGTAAGAAATAACCCTTTTGTTAATTCTTCTGACGCAATGCTTTTTTAGTGTATTGTGTATCCCATGGATGAATAAATATAAATACGACATCCAGCTGATATAACAAGCAACCGCATCTCACCAACTCGGGCCGGATGGAGATGTAAGTAGTTGCATACTATAAGTTGGCCAGAATAACATCCATTCAAAATGTCGACGTCCGAGATTGGCGCAGCAGATTTCATTTGTCCTCAACCAAATTGACCCTTTTAACCTTAACCAATTTGATCGAAGCTGACAAAGAAGACGAACAGACAGTATTTTCCTTTTGTATATTTCTGAGCGCTACCGTGGGTCGGATGACACGTTAAATTGTTGGTCCCAGTTGTTTGTTCTAGTTTCTATAACAACAGCCGTCAGCCATGTCAGAGGCCTTCGGGCGGCACATTAACTATTGACACTTGGGCCGGCCAATCAGCCTATACAAACTTACTTACTTAATGCGCTTTACCAGGTGTATTTATAGCGTAAGGCGACATAGGTGTTATCTCTTACGTGCCATGTACCAAGTACTGACGACATTGGCATAAAGCATAGACGACAGTGTGACAATGATAAAAATATAAATAATATGTTTTTTAAATAGTATACTTACGGTCTCGCGCATTTGACCACAGACAAGAATGAGCTTTCCAGTGTGCTGAAACATACAAATTTTCCCGTACAATATTCAACTAGATTACTTCATTAACAAAGATCATGCAAGCCCTGCTACCAATACTGAAAATGTGATATGATCGTGAAGCCTTTTACCAACATACTTTACGGAAGAATTTTTGATCTGACCCAAAACTTAGTGCGAGAAAGAAAACACCTATTATTGGTAAGCAATTGAATACTTGAATACTCACGTTTAATTAAATCGGATACTCCGACTATAGTTTCGATCACATCCAGTGACCTTTTTCAAAGAGTGAAAACAGAGCCCGACGCGCGTGCAGCTGCACGCTGCACGCTGCTGTGCTAAGCAGGACGCAGCTGCACGCGCGTCGGGTTCTGTTTTCACTCTTTGAAAAAGGTCACCGGATGTGATCGAAACTATAGTCGAAATATCCGATTTAATTAATTGAATACTTCAATGAAGTTCAAAATTGTATAGATTTATGGGATCCTGAACCTCTAGTCACCCAATAAAAATTATCAATCACCGCGGCCCAATGAGTGTAAAAGAGAGGTAAATATATTTTATCTCTGTCTCCCTCGTCGGTCAGACGGCGGCTTGCCATGGCGCAAACTAAATCCGTACTTTTCCAAACGCTATTAAGTTGACGAGAATTGGGTTCAATTGGTTCAATGTGTCGACGAAAATAATTGAGTCCAGACGAGTCACTTTACAACCGACTTCAAAAAAGGAGGTTTTCATTCAACTACATTTTTTTTTGTATGTTTGTTACGCGATTCCTTCGCCAATTATGAATTGATTTTGTTGATTCCTTTTTTGTTTGGTAGGTTATCCCATATATATTTTAACGAAATCGGTTCAGTAGTTTGGTTCTTATATCAAAGTAACTGGAAAGAAGATGTCATCCAGGTCCAGGGATTCAAATCGGTTGATATTGTTTTTAAAAAGTACTTGTAGATTGAGACTTCGACCAATGTTGATGAATGATCCCAACCCACTGCCACCTGTGCGACCTCAAGCGTAACCCAGAATTTGTTATCTTCTTTACAGTTCTGTTTCATCCTGTCCCGCAAAGCCGAACATGTTAAGAGCGTCGTTGAGCCCTGTGCCAGACAGGAATTTGCGTATCATTGAGAGCATGTCGCCTCCTTCCTTAGGGCATTCGTTCGGCCTAAACACACACGTATTTTAAAATATTTTTCACACCACCTGCTCGACAATGTCCAATTACATATCATGCAACCTCAACGTAAAGTAAAGCGTTATCTCTTAAGGGATATAAAGTTGTATGAAACTCCCTAAGGAATAAAGTGATTTGAATTTGGAACGTCAATTTCGTGTGGAAACTCGTGGAAAACTCTAAGTAAAAAAATGCCCATATGGCATTGTAAAGAGGTTTGTTCGAAAATCGAATTGGCCACCATAAGCAGAACTCGAAAAAAAAAGGTGTGTTGATAAAGAATGTGAAATAAAAGACGATGTTTGGTCCTGTGATTGTCAGTGAATTTTAATTTATGGAGCCCTGGCGTTTTATTGTCGCAGAAGGTGTGAAAAGTAGAGTATGCTCCTCTGGAATAAAGCCTATCTTCGTCTTGGGCAGCTTGAACCCCTAGCTTCACTCATAACTCTATATAACTCCCTCGCTACGATCGGGAGTTAACTCTAGACTCCCTCGTTACGCTCAGGGTTCAATATGCCGCCCGCGACGTAAGACACTGCTTTATTCCCTTAGTGCATTATTTACTAATGAGCGTCAGGCCCGTAATTCAAAGTCGTGGGACCGTGACTTTGACTTCATGACGCGATTTCGTCTGTGACGGTCTTAGTATCACGGTAAGTGGTTAATTCGTCAGTTCCAATAAAAATACAAGGTTACGCAGAACGGAATTATATAGCCGAGAGGAGGTACTTATCATTGTGTACCACTTTTAAGCACACCGTAGCGTAGCTTGGTTGGGTGGTTCTAAGAGAACACCGATATTAAGCTACGGACTACCCGGTCAGTCTTCGAATGGGTGACCGTGAGTGGCATTTACATCTGAGCTCTACCGTGGGTCGGATGACACGTTAAATTGTTGGACCCGGTTCTTTGTTCTATATTTGTTTAACAACAACCGTCAAGCCATGTCAGAGGCGTTCAGGGGGCACATTAACTTTGAAACTAGGGCTGGCTTAGCTTATACGAAATAACTTTTTTACTTTTACGTGCCAACTGCCAACGGTGAAATCCTCTGAATCCATATTTCCTAATGGCTAATAGGAAATTACTCACCTAGGGAGCAAAAGTAAAGAATGTCTCAGATCTCACGTATTGCATGTCTCTGAGGCTTCTTTACTTGCTCCCGTGGTGTGTATACGATTTTACGTGCCGCTGCGGGGAGGAAGTTGCTCCTTTCCCTCCGCGTAGCGGGGCTAAAGTAGCCACTTTGGCCCCGCAGGCACGTAAATGACATTTGTCTGTGAAACGATTCAGTATTATTCGCGATTTCAGATTCGTTTTCATAATAGAAGTTGTTCACAATGCTGTATAGAATGAGCTCATTTCAGCTTAATAATACCGTTCCGCGTAACCCCCTTATAATTGTACTACTGGTCGTCTCGCGTAGATAGACGAGCAGTAAATGCACAAAGGCAATTGTTAATATTGTTTTACTCATAGTTTGAACTGCCAAAGGTGTGCATTTACCCCACATTTTACCAGCTGTCTGATAAAAGAAACATACTTTTAAATAAAATTACAAAGCAGCCATGTGGAAGCCGTAAAAAACATCTAAAAGCTGGTATTAAAATGAAGAGCATTTTGCATTAGTCATGGTTTTGCTTGCATGCCGTTTGGCTAATGCATAATGTATTTCAATTCATCCACTTTTCAGTACGTAGCAAAGAATATTATTTATGTTTCAAGAATTGAGCTAATATCTACAGAGACACAAACGTGCAAAAAAAATGTCCTCGCCAAAACTGCATAGCGAGCGCCGACTTTTTGAACTACGATAAGACACAAGCGCTCAAGCATACATTGAACACTATACAAGCGACATAACGTCTAAATTCGAACAATTGTGAACTATATAACGCACATATTGGTATGTACAACGGACGTTATTTGACTGTTTTCACTTAGAGATTGTGACTCTTTAGATATTAGCTCAATGTTTCAAGTCTTCAATTTATTTGTATTATACTAACCTCAAATAATGATACATCCCAATATTTGTATCGCTGTTGTTAAATATCTTTCTGCCCATCTCATACAAAGGTCGCCATGGCAGTGTTAACTCTTCGGGTGATATTAAGTACCTTTTTCTGTAAATAGTTTCAATTATTATAGACACATTACACTTTGGATGTCTGCCAAGTAATTTGTTCCTGCAGACAATGCCAAGAGACAATTTTTCAGTTCAATTTAGTACATTAGCAATGTTTTTATTGTGATACATTAACAAATAGTTTTGTAGAGATTTGTGTGGCATGGTACAACATACAGATTGTTTAAAATGTATGTTTCAGTTGTACAGTCAAAAGCTCATAAATATGAGCTTTTGCTTTATTATATTAACTATATATCTATCTATATAAAAGGCGATGTGTGTATGCATGTGTGTAAGGTTATATGTATGTTCCATGTATGGACTCCAAACCGGATTTTGGGACGATTATGACAGGGCTTTCACTGGCAGATAGCTGACGATATAAGGTGTAATCTACGCGGGTGAAACCGAAGGACGCAGCTAGTATTATAATAAATACACGTAATTTCCTTTATTTTTGAAATCACACGTTGCAGGTAATTTACTTGTCAGTATCTTTATTTCTAATGGACCAGTAATAGTGAAAATGTCACTACTTGTGGCACTATTTACACGACTGCCCCAAAAAAGGAGTGTAATGTTTTCAGGGTTCATGTATATGTGTTTGAGTTTTTTTATTCCTCTGTAACTTCTTTATGCCTGCACAGATTTGATTGTATGGATCCTTACATCATTTCGAGTGACATATTGGCTACACATTTTTGGTGTCATGTTTGTTTATTTTAAATAGATGTCTTCTTTAAAAATGTGTTTTTTTAAGTTAGAAGGTTTCTGATTTTGCGACTTAAAGTATTAGACTAGCCATATGACTAAAGCTTACCTAAAGTATTATAGCATGTTTATATCTAAATATCTATTGATGTTTGATTTGTTGTATACATTCAATAAAATAGTAGTATCATAACACTTCAAGGTCGACCAGTTCAGAATCTAGAATCACTTGTTCTAGAATTAAATACAATACATTGAAAACATGAACAACTCTACAGTTATGATTAATGCAAAGTGTTTTGTACATTCTTCTTTAACAGAACAACACATCAATGAATCGAGTATATTGCGTACCTAAAAGTAACTAACACGGTAGTAGTAGAAGTTCCTTTTGTTATATACTTCTTGTGGGCTCAGTAAAATGTCATTTTGTAATGTAGACAAAAAAACTAGATGTGTGAAAATGCATGGAACAGATTGTGTAATTCTTTTAATTTAACTTTATGTAACTTACTTTGCAAGCATTATAAACAAAGTGGAGAACTTGTGGATCTTGGATGGTTCCAACTCAGGAATGAGCACTAGCTCATAAGCTAGTTTGATGAAAGCAATGTGATCTTCTTTACTAAACTTTAAGCCATATATTCTTATATATCTGAAAAATGAAATACATATCATTTGTCAATTATACTGCAGTGTGCTGAAGATATTTTATTATTAAATGTAGCTTGGTAAAAATGAGTAGAAAATGAAAGGGCCAATATCGCAATTAGTATGAAATAATAGCAACCCTGTTTTTTGTTAATCAAGATTATTGAATAATTATACAACAACAGACGTGATTTTCCAAAAAAAAATTGAGAGGAGATAAAAATTACAAAAAATTTTTTTTTGCCAAGCTATATATATGAGAGAAGTAATCAGGGCCGGACCATCCATAGGGTGAACGGAGCGGCCGCTCCAGGCGCCAAGGGTCAGGGGGCGCCGAAAGAGCTCCCTGACCCTTGACGGCGAGTACTCTAAGGGCGTCGCAGAGCGTTTTTGGTGACAGTGTAGGGGGCGCCAAAATCTCGCTCCAACCTAAATCTGGCCTCGGTCCGGCACTGGAAGTAATACTGTCCTTATGATGAATGAAGTAAGTTATTTTCTGTGCTCAAACACAGTTATTGAACCATAAGGATAACAAAATAAATTATTGAATAGAAGCATTTAAATGCATAGAAAAAAGTTACATCCAATTACAAAATTTGTCGATTAATTCAGCTAACCTAACTTTTGATTCAAAACAACTTAGTCATGAATCATAGTTGCTTTGTCATTATTCAGTATGCATAAGTTCATTCAATAAAACCTACAATGAAAAACAATTGAATTCTGAATACTCAGTAATTCAGTAACAAGTATACAAATGCGAAAGTTACTCATATATCCTTATCCATGTCTTTATGTTGTTCTATAAAGAATAAAAAAACATCAAAAAATTGTAAGCAGAATAGAATAGATGACTGGTATTTTTTTTATTGTCCTATTAAAATGTGGCCCATAAATATAGCTGATTAATGAAAAGAAAATGAAAATCTGATCAAAAATAAGCAACTTATAAGCATTTTAATATCATGCTAGACAGAGAGGCGAAACAGCAAATCGTGACGTCACTTCTCTGTACGCCATATAAATTCTATTCTGACAAGTATGGCACACAGAGGCGTGACATAATTTTTTGTTTTGTGGGAAAGGGACAGAGTTGTCTCTAACAAAAACTTTAAACGCTCATATATCATAACATTATCACCGATTTACATTATTTTTTCAATAAACATATTATATTTACTTTGATATATATATATTTTATTTATTTACTGAAGCTATTGGTTTCAACGATATAAACATCAGTCATCTACCCTATTGTGTAGGTACTAGTGGAACAGCTAGCGAGCTGTAGATACTAGTGGCATAGCTCGCTAGCTGTTCCACTAGTATCTACAGAATTCTAAGTAAGTGTGTACTCTAAAATAGATCTTGTAATAAACAATGGACAAATGAGAAACACCTAAACCAGTCAAATTAGAAATATCGGATGCCTTGTGTATAGGAAAGCCAGGTGCATCTAACAGGAAATCCTGGGAGACCGCCAGAAGATTTCAGTACTAACTTCTGCTGCCAAAGGTTAACACTGAACCATAAAGCATTCCGCATGTGATGCTATTTTTAGAATAGGAAGCTTTTCTTTTATGCAATAAAAGGAAATGTTTTGCCGGTGTTTCACTAAGATGTTATCCTATGCTTATAAGTAGTTATTAGTAGTATATTAAAGCCTTAATTATACACTACATATTTTAATGTATGGGACAAAAACATTACTATTTTCTATATTAAGAGTTTTACAAGATAAATTAAACATAATATATTTAACTGTTAACTCCTTGACTCGGATGTCATCTGTCAAAAGTTGCCACCTTTGGCTCGGAACCAAAATGGCGGGCCGTGCGAAAAATTCGCAAGTGTTTAAAAAAATTACGATATCTCTGTGACTACTACAAGTTTTTACTTGAAATAAAAAGAAAGCTTTTGTACAATACAGTAGTGTTGTATTTCTCTATGATTGCAATTTGATTTATTTTCTTATTTATTTGCAATTCCTAACTAAAAAACATAACTAGGAAGAAAGAAAAAAAATAAGAAATGTTAATGTTAACAAATATTTTTTGGAAATATCATGCAAGCTTGAAAGATTTGTTTATGTTTTTTATAATCTTGAATGAATAGCTAACAAACTTGCATTTATAGTTTTACGTGTTTCATACAAAATTATTACGATAATTGCCTACGAAAATGATGGTCCCTAAGTGACAATTACGAAACGAATGTTTACAAATGGCAGCATTCAGAACCATAGATACGGAGTCACAAGTATTATACACCAAATTGAAGAGCAAATATTCTTCTGTATTTGTCCCATACACACCATAGACGTACGGAAAGGGAGGGTTACAATAAAAAATACTTTTTCATTTGGTAGCGTATGCGTATAGATTCATACGCATTCCGAGTATATGTTTGGTCGGCGTTCTCCGTATGAATTCATACGGATTCGGAGTCGAGGAGTTAAATAACTTTAGTTAAGAGAAATCATCTTGTACAAATAGCTTTGGGCAGGGTTTTGCTTTGTTTTGTTTGTGTTCTCCTGAATAAAAACACAATATCTTGGTATTTGCTCTGAAGTTGTATGAACATGTTTGTATGATTGATCTCTGTAAAGGCATGTGACATTTTGGCCTAGTTCATACAAGTAGATATGGGAAATTTGTATGACTAGGCAAGGTGCCTTTGGGAAATGTCCTAAATCTTTAGATCATTATTAAGTACTGTACTTAATAATGATCTCCTAAAGATTTAGGACATTTCCAAAAGGCCATTATAATAATTTTGTGATGGTAATAATGTTTGCTTTGCTCCGGCTTCTACACCAAGACATTTTTATGAAACAACTAAAAGCCTGTGGTGACTTATAGATAGATAAATAATGAAGGTATATTTACTTCATAAGCCTTGAAGACCACACTCCACAAGCCGGTTTCATCTCTCGCAGCATCACAGATTTTGCCAGATTCGTCTTGACATGCTCCAAGAACTGTGTGGACTCTGTGTCCAGCTCGGCAGCATATGGAAGCAAGTGGTTCGCGAGTACCTCGCATTGGGGACTGAAGCCCAGAGCGGCCACCCGCTCTGGGGTCTTCACCAATTCCCCAAACTCATAATCCACCAGCATTTTGAGCAATTTATGTTTTTATCGTGTATGTTACGAATTATCCATCTATGGAATGTCTTTGATCACAGAAGGCCACATGAGCGCTACCGCGAATACAAACAGCACTCGTCTGCACGAATATATATTAGTCAGGTATTGCGAATCACTGATTATTGTATTGCCCTAAAATTGAATCTACATTGAATTTACACAAGTCATTCAGCTAAAACGCGGCCGATCCTATTTTCAGGCAGTAACGTTCGTTCAATCATTCGTTCAATCGTTCTTTCTTTGTTCATTCAGCACCACAGATAATAAAATCATTCGGTCTCTAAGGTTCAGTATTGCCATTGTGAAGACTGAAAATTCATCGATATTCTGATGATATGATGAGCGTGAATAGGTTCCTTTTATAAGATAGATGAGAGTTTTGGCAGGAACGCGAAAAAACCATGTCGCTACGTTGTATTATTTTCCTAAACTTGTGTTTTAGCATATTCATGGTGGTGTTTTATTAATTATGCTGTGATTTACGCGCAAGAGTGTAGGCAAGTGATATAATGTAGTTCTTCTTCTTCTTCGTCGTGTCGATGGTTTTATACTAAATTACACAAATTAAACTGTGCCAGACCAGTAGTCTGCTACAGCTACCCCAAGAGGAGAGGCCTCCATCAGGTCACTCAGTGTGCAGTTGTTAGGACACTGAGGGCAGGAAAGCAGGTGTGCCATTGTTTGTGCCTCGCCACAGCCACACAGTACAGAACCCGCGTGAGAGTATCCCCATTTAACCGTGTTGGATTTGCAGCGGCCCACTTGGGTCCGGAGCCGGTTTAGCGACTTCCAGGTGGGCCACGGCAAGTCACTTCCGGGGGGGGGGTTCTTCTGCTGGGTCCATGAACTCTTGTGGCGGTGGGCAACTTTCTAGCCACCTGGTGTAACGGGCCTCTTTAGGGTGGGAAGATAAGGCCTTTGTACAGCTGAGGAAGTCCTTGCGACTCTTGAGACGGCTATCCGGGGGAATTGACTTCTTTTCTTAGTTATTGGCATCGCACGTTGTGCATTCTGCCAGTGTCAAGTTTAGGAATTTTCACATTTATTTGTTATTATCAAGTCAAATAAGTCATGAAATCACAGTAAGTCACACGAAAATAGTCATAGTCGAGTCCAAGTCATACCCTAGTAAAGTTGTGGCGACTTTACTATGAGCTTCTATGGAGTTTTGAAAACAACACAAAAAGACATGTTTCACCACATTATATCACTTGCCCACACTCGTGCATGTAATTCAACACTCAATGAATAAAACACCACCATTTTTAATCATTAATTCGCGAAAAAACACAAGTTTAAGAAAATAATAGAATGCAACGACATGATTTTTCAGTGTTCCCGCCAAAACTCTCGGGAATTGACTTGTGAAGTGGGTGTCTGGAGTCGTTTTCTAGTTTTTGTTTTTCTATTGAGCAGGCTATGCTTCTGCGGATTTTTGGGGGAGCAATTCCAGCTAGGGGGTAGAGTAGGTTTAGGGGGGTGGGTTTCAGGCAGCCAGTAATTTTCCTACACGTTTCGTTAAGTGCAACATCTACTTCCTATATCATCTACATCTACTTCCTATATCCTATATACTACTATAATGTAGTGAAACCTGTCTTTTCGTGTTGTTTCCAAACCTCCGAAGAAGCTTGTAGTAAAGTTTCTACGACTTTACTAGGGCATGCCTGGACTTGGCTGTGACTAACTTGACTTGCTTGAAAATCATCAAAAACTTGTTATTTAAAAATACTTGACACTGGTAAATGCACAAAGTGCGACGCCATAATTCTCCTAGGAGGAAAAATGTGAAAAAAACATAGATGTCAATGTCACTGTCAGTAGTCAAAGTCAAAATCGGAAGTCTGAGTCGACTGGACTTAACCAACAGGATTGCCAGTTCAGAACTTTATTTGCTAAAATTAGCTATCTTTATATGTATGGACGAATCTGGATAAGATACTGATACGAGATAAGATAGACTGTTATAAGATACTACAAACAATATCCGTTAAATTATACATCTAAATAGATTTAATTTAATTTTAAGAAGTTTTTACAATGTTCAAGTCCGGTACCTTATTTTAATATTAAAATTGTTAATTGCATTGAATTTGACTTATGTAAGTTAATTACATATTTATAAAATGTCTGCGTTCAATATATAATTGTTACAATACTAGCTGCTCTCCGTAGTTTCACCCGCGTGATGATAATGATGATGATGACGATACAAAATAACTTGTAAAATTTGTAGTTCCGAGAAATAAGCTATCTCTATCCAAATTGCCATTACCACGATTAAGATATAGTCGAAAAACATTATAAAGTCGTATAAGATAACTTGAACTTTGACCAAAAAACAAATAGAAAAGCTGAGAATATTTCAGAGAGGAATAGAGAGGAGTTATATAAACGTGAAACTAAAATACCGAATTTAAATCGCACACATTAGAAAGAAAACAAAAGGCAAAGATGTCATGAAAGAAATTTAAAAACTAAAATGGAAGTGGGCTGGCCACATACACAGGCTAGACGAAAATAGATGGGCACAGATATCAACTAACCCCTAGAGATAAAAAACGCAAGAGAGGCAGACCAATCCATAGATGGAATAAAGACATCATACAAATCGCGGGAAAACTTTGGACTAGAACTGCCAGAAACAGGCAAGAATGTAAACAGCTGGAGGAGGATTTTAGCGCTATAGGCGGTTTTTATACAGATACATTATAAGTTAATTTTATTCATCAAATATCACTCAAGTAGACTAATATACATCATTAAATATTTATTACTTATATTATTAAGTAAATATATTACAGAGTCAAAATATAAATAAAGCATACATTATAATAACAAATAAAAACAACTATAACTACTAACTACTATAATATACTAACTAATAAAATACTAACAAATTTTTAATAGATATCTCATACTAACCCTACTAAAATAATATCAATATCAAACTCTGTTTTAAATTGTATATACCCACTTGGGTGTGACATTAAAAAAAACCGATTCATTACGATATATGATGAAGATGATGATGATGGTGAGTGCACGCCCTTGTCTACACTGCTCGGCCTGGCGCCTATCAGCTAATCAAAATATCCTAAGCAGCTTAGCATATTTTATAGTAGTTCAGCTTAGCCTTGTGTTTTTTTTTAATGGCTACCAGCTTAGCATATTTTATAGTAGCCGAGAAGGCAACACTGTGTCGATCCTTTTGCTGCGTTCCGTAATGCGCTAAAAGTGATTATATCGCGAATCCGACCAAATTTAATAGTCACAAAATATAAGGGCTTTGATTTGGTTGAGTAATACTTCTGACTTTGGTCGGATTCGCGATATTATCACTTTTAGCGCATTACGGAACGCAGCATTTATCTCGTCCTTGCCTTAATTTGTTTTGCTTTTGTTTGATTTTCTATAATTTTGTAGATTTATTGAGTTGAAATTTAAGATGATGGTGTTGCTGATTCAATATGTGGCTTATGAGTGGATCGGAAAATCGCAGGCTATCATAGGAATGTTCCGGAGAAATTATAACCTATGGAGTCCTCCATCATCATGAGTAAAGGAGATCAAGGAGATCAGGAGTAAAATATTTGCTTATTTGTGTACCTCCACCGCATAAATGCTTCTTTATTGTTTTATTTATGATGCCGGTGCTCAGCCCAGGTAAAGGAGAAAACAAACAACAATTCTGATACCTAGGGAGGTTCACAACTGCCGACAAAGCTGATGTATCTCACTGAATAATGTAATGACTTACATAAGCATTTAAAACGTTTTTATATTAAAAACTTCTGTTACCTACCTGGACTGACAGTTACTCATAGTTTTAGTTATGTCTCTTACAAGAATAATAATAAAATCATATTATTAATAAAACTTGTTTTTATTTATATAAATTACCTACTATGAACTGGCTTACTGATACCACCAATTACCAATTGTTATTACCAATTATTGAATAAGAAATTGCCAAGTGCAAGACATGTTCAGCTAGGTTACTTTTAAGAACAAACGTGTTGTGGTCAGTGCTGTAGGTGCTGTAAATAGCCTTTCATGTGCCCGGTGCAAGCAGCCTATAATTGCAACCTTGAAAAGAAAAATATTCAAAACTTGTTCCTACTCTGGTAATTTTTGCGCCCCCTCAGGACCAGTGCCCTGTGCCTGGGCACTGCTGTCACGCCCTATTTACGGCACTAGTTGTGGTGTATGGCATGGACCCATCCAACTCGATCATTCAACATTGTTTGTTATTTGATGTAAAATAAGACATAAATTATAAAACATATCTTTTGTTCTGTGATCTTCCTGTACTAGTCTACTACATAGTAACTAAATTCTACCTAAAGTACTTAGTATATTATCTTTGACCTAAAGAAAGTACTTAAAAGTGACCGAAGCTAAATGTAAAATTTAGTATTTAGGCACAGCCTGTGTATCCATAATACAAGTGATCCACGGGAAGAAAATATTACCCCTGGTACTGCCAGGTGAACTAAGGTGGACCATGAGAAGAAATAAAAGACCCTGGTACACCTAGTTATCTTGAGGTGGACCACGGAAAGAAAAAATGCCCCTGGTACAGCCAGGTGAACAGTGTAGGTGGACCACGGGCAGGGACCGATTCAGTTCAAGCAGTTTTGCTCCGGGCCCCAAAACAAGATAATAAAGGCCGATTTGTTTGGTTCCCAAACGCACCATATTCTTCTTAGAGGTGGTTGTGCAAAGCTATAATTACAAATGGGGTAGGTACTCTAAGGTGTGACCGTTCTTCAATGTTCTGCCAATGGAACCGCTTATAAAAATTTGGAAGAAAGAGAAAGAACGAAAATACATTCCATATTGATATAATTAGATACAACACAAATTATTAGTGCTAGTGCTTTGACACACTTCTTCGATTGATCTGGCCACTGGTCTATTGCCGCATGCTTTATTTTCACAGGTATTGAAGCCACTGCTGCCACAATATCTAAATCTTCAAAGCAGGCTTTCACATCTAAATCTTCCCATAGTCTGTAGTTCAATAGGTGGAGGTTGACACTATCGGAGGGCTAATGTTAATGTAAGGCCATAAAATTGGGTCAATTGTCCTTTAACCAACATTCCATGGTTCTCGCTTTGTGTGGAATGGTCCAGTTGGAATATTCAAAGCTTTTGGTAAAATAAAGTTTGGCTCGGTAGCAACAGTCTCCATATGATCATCGTGGTGCTTTGTGACCACCTTGTCTAACAACACCCCACCATACAACTATGACTGTGGCCGGATGATGGCCTCTTTCCCTGATGATGGCACCTTCTCAGAAGCTTCTTTGAACTTCTTTTCTACAGTTAAGATTTTCTCATTCGTAAGTATGATTTGCTATCATACACCCTTTGCGTGCTGCTGCCACAACTTCTTCGCTCTGGTCGCTCTAATGCGGCGCAGAGCTGCTGTATGCTGTAAAAGGGACTTCAGCAAGTTGATTTCGACTGGTCTTTTTCGTGCCTTGTGATTTTGATGGCGTTTTGTTTTGCTATGTTTAAATGTTGACTTATGGGTCATAAGAAACACCACCTTTTGTTTATTGCACTTTAAAATGTAATTCGTACAGCCCTTCACCCAATGATATTATAGGAGGGAGATATGAGTAGGTAGAATTTTGAAATACTTATTCGAATAGGTACTTACTTATTTCAAAAGTTAAGAAATAGGCTTGATTAGGTATATTCAAAGTATATTGGAATAGGGATATGTAGTAGGTATTGACTAGACTTCTGTAAAGGTAGGTAGGTAGGTATCATGGATAGAGTCTAGAGTTCCTACCTCTATAGTAGTAGGTATGTTATTTAAATTTATTATGTAGGTAAAGTACCTAACCTCATAGAGAAAAGTACATAATAAAATAAAATTACGCTTTTTTAGGGTTTCGCACCCGAAGTGTCTACTACGCTACCTACTACTTACTATAAGTACCTATCTTACTAGCTGATCCGCCCCGGTTTCACACGGCGGTAAATAAACCGACACGTTTGTATGTACCTAATATCAGCGACGGGATAATGGAATGGACGGGCCCAGCGCTTGCAAATCGATCATAATTACCAAGACAACACAATCAAGCATACCTAGCTAAAAGTATGCATAGGTAAAACATTTGTCGGAAAATAGAGATGTCGAATCTAATGGTACTGCATGACGAAAAGAGGACATGTACATGTATTAGAAGTTTGTATTGTCGTATCGTACAGCTCGCAAGTCGCAAAGTCAGAGTATGACTGAAGCGAGTGGAGAGCCGGCGCTCAACATAATTATAGTCTTCAAAATCCGTGCGCTTATTTCCCGTCCCTTCATCTTATCATTGTCGCTGTGTAATAGCTGTGCCACGCGGTTCCACAGCGTAATGATGAAAAATGGCGAAGATGAGTAGGTATTAAAAAAATGCTATAATGTTGTTATAATGTTATCCCCGTTATGTCCCGGCATATGAGTTACTTATCTCCAATCCAAGTTTCATTAAAATCCGTTCAGACATTTGGCATGAAGAAGAAATAAACATACCTACACGCAGATAAACTTTCGTAGGTATTTATAATATTAGTGTCATATCCATCCCCTGTTTCACCCCAAAATTCATTTCTATAAAAAAAATTGAAACATACTTTTTTATTATGAATGAACTATGTATCTAAATATCAATTTTCATCATTGAACTTGAAAGGAGTAATTTGTTCATGACAAAAAATCTTAACAGCTTCGCGCTCGCTACGCTCACGTGTGTGTTGACTTATGGTTTACCTATTATTTACAAACGACGTGAAATCCGCTCTAATTCGTCTTTTGACTCACTTCGGTCGCGCAATATTGATGCATTCTTATCAAGCGCCGTGTAATAAACAGCAGAAGTAGGTACCTATCATAAAATCATCCTTAACTTGGTCTGCTCAGAGTATAGACGAAGAGCTAGATATAAGTAGAATAAAAATCCTCAGTAGGTATATTGTACATTCCTTTTGTAAAGCACGGACCTCGGAGCAACCAACAATAGATAAAATATCTTTCATTATTCATGTAATTATTGTCTAGGTCCGTCGTGGATATGCCACCCCCCTACCCCTCTAGAATTAAGTCTTGACACGTGCAAGGGACTTAAATATACAGCTACCCTTATATTTATATTTTTTTAGGTATCAGCCATGATAATGGATACGTGACCCGCTTATCAAAATAAAATGATCTAAACTATGATAAAATGCTTTTTTTTTTATTAATAATATAGTTATTACTTATAAGTATAAATATTTTTAATCCTTGTATAATTAATTATACACTTACACTTAAAAAATTTAAAAAAATAAAAATAATAAATTTTATCATAATTTAGATCATTTTATTTTGGTAAGCGGATCACGTATCCATTATATATATATATATATATCGTCTGTCCGTTCGATCGTCCGATTTAAGAATATATATACTTATAAGTATATACATATATATATATATATATATATATATATATAAAGGTATAAATAATTATTTATATAGATGACCCACGTAGACTTAGTTACGGTGCGGGGGACCCTAAAAAAAAATGCCTACAATCCATGGAGGTACCAAATCCTATGAATGCCCAATTGCCTACATTATTAAAAAATATATCATACCTACATAAAACTTTATTTTTTAAATATTAATTCGTAAGCTTCAATCTGCCTGTTACAATACGGTTCACAATATTCAACAGGGGTATTCACATCACCATCGGAAAGATTTCCGTTCCCTGGATTACCCCTTCAAGTCACAGCTGTGATAGGATGGTCAGGGAACCCATAAGTACCTACCTCTAATATTAATATGGCTTTTTTTCTGCCTCCTTATCCCTATCTTAATGTTATTTTTCTGTGCTCCCTAATGTGTTTGCTACGGAATCCTAAACGTCATACTATGACACGCACTTGGCGTCTTGGCAATAATATGTATGGAATTTATAAGAAGAAAAAAATACATCAAAATAAATCATATAATGTACTAAAAAATACTGCAATTTATTAACGTAGGTACATACGTGAAGGATTTTAACATTAATTATCATAAAAAAATATCCGGTATTCTGTTTTCCTTCGTAGTTGGGAACGTAATAATATCAGTGTACATTGCCTTGTAATCATAGAACACATGGAAACATTAAGACAAAACCACACCTTTATTCACTTGCGCACGGCACAGTAAGCTTTATTGTTAGTGTTATATGGATGCATTCACAGCACGACGTAAGATGGTACTGAGTGGAAATAGCCAAAACAAACCCCGATGACGTCCACGCACTACTAACACAAAGACAAAAACAACAACACATTCAAAATTTACTTGCACACATGCACAAAGACCTGACAGCACACTTACATCCGAAATCCTTAGAATTGCCAGTAAAAACAAAAACCGCAAGGTACATATTTCGTAACTTTTAAAGTTGACATACAAAGCTAGCTATTCATGGTCAAAACATATTTTATTTTTAATGTAAGCACAGAGAGAACAAATATTAGCAATTTACTGTCAAAAATTACAGATATGTCAATGTCACTGTCAGCTGTCACTGTCATTTTTGACTCTAGACTGAGTATGAATAGCTGTTGCGCTAAAACGCACGCAATAAAAATCCGAATATATGCGGCAAACGTTCCGTTTTACTATTTTTTTGATAATGCATAGATTTTATTGACGTTTTAGAACAAATAGAAGTGAAGAGCTGTAGTTACACTACACGGGCGATTTTTTCACCATTAAAGATAACGTCTTTTTTTATTGCTATACAAAAAGTGAACTCATAGAAAAACTAATAATCAAAAACAAATTTTAAACATGTGCACTAATAACAATAATATAAACATTTTAGTTTCATGTTAGACAGAGCAAGGGCCGTACCGCATAGGCTAAATACTGCTGACGCTGCGCGACCGCGAACCGTATTGTGGGGCGATAAAGGTCACAGTCGCACAGCGTCGCTACTCGGCCCGCAACTGGGTACTGTGCCTTGTTTATAGAATCTATGAAAACAAAAACAAAATAGATTTGTGTCGGTCGGTCATTTTCGGAGATCTCGATCTTTCGTAACCGACGAGACAAGTGACCGAGCAAAAACATTCGATCAAAACGTCGTTCATCGGTCTCAAGAACCTACAAATAAAAATAAGGCTTAAGGCTATTAATATAGAGTTGAATTTAGCTAGGTACGCAATTTCACCGAGATTGATCGAAGAAAACCGAGACAAAACCGGTTGGTGTTGCATCAATCGCCGGTTATTCATTCGGTCTCGGTCTCTCGGTCGGTCGCAGATCGGAAGATCATTATGAATGGCAAGTGCCGCGGATCAAGATCCGAGTGCCCAAGGGCCGCGCTTCGATCAATCACGACCCGGGTCTTTAACGATTGACGACCGGGTCGGTCACGCAGAAAGCGCGATTCGATCGTTTTGATTCGTTCAATCACGATCGACACAGGTCTAGTTGTTTACATACATGGACAGAGCTTTAATTAGCTAGACAAATTACTGTACAAATCAGTATAATTATGCAGATTTTCCCTAGTAATCCATTAACTTTGAGTCTTTAAAATGTTCTCTGCAAAAAGAAAACTTTATACAACAAAATGTATAAGCTTGATTCATTGGGTTGGCTAGTTTGACTATGACTATGGCCGTGGCCGAATCAACGATGTGCCACGCCACCTAGCAGAAAAACTTGCAGTGTGGATCCCCTTAACAAACAAACAACATGTATTGCCGAAACAATCGTCATCATTTTATGACGTTGGTCGATGCCTCCATTAGAAAAAAGTTGCCCGTGTAACTAATATCTTATTTTTTACAGTTTGAGTACATAGCAACGTTCCATTTCACGAAATGGCATAGTAACTGTTTTTTTTCCTTTGATTTGGATTTTGGCTCTTCACTGAGTGCATTCACTGATTTAGCCATTGTAAATTCAACTATTTATTTCTATGTAATAAGATGTAGTGCAACATTTATTATCTAAACAATAAAACAAAAGTTTTATTGTTATTGTATTTTATTGTTTCATTTCAAAAGTCCTATATAGTCAAAATGTGCAGTCAAGATACTTCTTAAGAACACGATGTTCCGAAAATTAATCAGTGTTTAGACTGGTGACATGATTTTTATTTCGATTCATATGAGACCTAACAGTGATTAAGTAAGCAGAGGTGCTTAATCCTCCAAGAGGACCTAGCTTGTTATCTGACGTTCCGAGCCAACCCAGCTCATTGAAGTACCGGAGCTAGGCTATGGGCCGCTGGCTGTAGAAGCTCCAGTGGGTTAGATAGAAGTGTATTATGATGGTGATGATGATGAAAAGCGGTCAAGCCGTTGCGGAGATAACCCTGCTCCATACAATCCGGTAGCAACAGCTTTTGTGAAGATGTTTCTTAATTCCACCCAAAGATAGTATCGACACGGCATTATTTCTATTGGATAAAATGATCTTTAATTTCTTATTGAAAGATGTTGGATTCTCGCTTTTGGTGGAGGCACAGATCATAGAGCCTGTTGATGGGTCGTGAACATAATTGCTCATACAAACACGACTCACCGTTGCGGGCAAGGGGCGAGGTAACGTTCTATGCTTGCGATTGGCCAATCACTGGGATGACGCAATCTAACTTATGAAATACAATGAGATTCTGACGTACTCGCAGTGACTAGCAGTGGTTATTAAGCTACTAATATTCGTGTGAGGGGAAGTGGAACGATCAGTCAACAGGATTTATAGTCTTTGGAGCCTCCGAATCTGTATATACTTACAAATGTTATGTATTGCGAGTTCCTTTGTTTTTGCAAAAACCTGCTACTCTGTGAGCCACTATGCTCCACCGACCCGTGGCTTGAGACATTACACAACAGCACAGTGTAATTATCAAGTAACGGGCAAATCGGTCCGTCTTCTATGGGTGCCAGTGATTAGAGCTGAATGCTCCAAGATGCCCTCTGCGCTAATGGCATTTACAACTGAACAATACCATTAGTCGGCTGACAAGCTATATTGCGGTTTGTTTGTCCTACACGAAATTACTTCTTCTATTGTATTGCAAAGAATTACATAAAATAACTTTGTCGATGGTGGAAAAGAAATGTTGTAAGCAAGAATAGGTTGAACGACCAACATTACAAAGCTGGACAGACTAGTCTTCGTATAACGCAGGAAAAAAATCAGCTTGTCTACCAAAGATGAAAGAGAAAACATTTTGACGCTAAAGTGGTTACTTTAGCCCCGCTACGCGGTGCGAAAGGAACCGCTTCATCCCCGCAGCGGCACGTAAAATCGTATAGACGCTACGGGAGCAAGTAAAGAAGCCTCAGATCTCATGTTACACATACATGAGATCTGAGACATTCTATACTCTTGCTCCTTACGTGAGTAATCTACTATTTTTCTAGATAATGAAACCCAGTAATATTTCACAAATGCTTTAGTTTAATACATGGTTAAAAATATGAAACTGAATTATTCCTTACATAGTAAAAAAAACTTAATATAAATCGCATTAAAACATTGTTTTATATTTTGTTCACACTATCATAAAATATAAAGCATTATAATAAGACATTTTGATTATGAGATCCGCAATTTTCAACCCTAGCATAAAGTTCTAAGGCATAATATTGTACTTTCAGACAACCACGGGTTCTTTGGTGGAGGTATAAAGGCTGGCCGCGAATACGATGTCTCGTTTGATGGCGGTGGAAGCTTCCATCATCTTTGCTTGGAGCTTAGGGTCTCCGATCGCGACCGCTGCGTCCTTGACGTCTATCAGCAACTGGGGAATTCAAGGATTGTTGATTCACATAGTGTTAGGTGGAATAGGTTTTCTGTTATGCAATAAAAAAAAAACATAAAAATCCGTTAGATGGCGTTGACGAGACATGGTTCTGAATAGTATCACTACCTACCTAGTCTGGTTCTGAAGATTTTGAAGGAATGAAGCAAGGACAAAAAACCTTATAGCTCAGTTGGTAGCTTGTCTGCCTTCAGAGCTGTGGGGCGTGGGATCGATCCCCACCCAGGGCAAACATTTATGTGACGAACACAGATGTGTGTTCTGTGTCTGGGTGTAGTATGTATTATAAGTATGTATTTACAAAAAAAATATACAGTATTCTATCAGCTATCTGGTTTCCATATTACAAGCTTCGCTTAGTTTGGGGCTAGATGGCGCTGTGCGAAAAACGTCCACCGATATGGGGCCATCCATAAAGTACGTCACACGAATTTCATGATTTTTAGACCCCTCCCCCTTCCTTGTCACAGGTGGTCACATTTGTGAGACACCGCCCTCCCCCCCCCCCCCCCCCTCCTCCCTGGTGTGACGTCACAAATTTGCAATTTTACATCTAAAAAAATTAATTATAACAGCAGTTCCACAATCAGTTTTATTTCCATTCAAATTACTTTTTTATTGTGAAATCAACATCAAATATTTGAAAAAATAACAAATTAATATACTATTAATTGAAGAAAAAGAAAGGAATTTAGTTGTCTTCAGTCCATGGACTCTGAATCCATTCCTTTAAATTATTTATAATTGGCATAGAAGTCAGTTCGTTCTCATTGGAGTTGTTAACGTCAGCAACATTTGTGGTGTCTACATCTTCTTCATCCAACCATATGGCATCATCATTTATATCATCCAAACAAAGAATTTCTCTGGCACGTCTAGCTTAATAATTTAATAATAATTTAAATAATTTATATTATATTTCAAAATTTCGCGATTCAATTTATTAAATTTGAAATGTGATGTCACAAAACTAGGACCCCCCCCACCCCTTGTCACACCATGTCACATTTCGTCGACCCCCTCCCCCCCCTTTACATGTGACGTACTTTATGGATAGCCCCTATTTACTAGTAACAAAGAATCACCTCGTGCAGCTGCTGAATGCACCGGACAATGATCCCCTCCTGCACGTCCGTGAGGTCCATGATCTCCGCGAAAGGTTTCTCTAGCGCCCACTCGTACACCACGCGGACCAAGCCGAAGTTGAGTCTCTCTTGCTGGCCCTCGAACTGGCTCACCTGCAAGCAAAATAGTAAGCCGATTTAATTATATGCAAGTAAACTCTTAAAACGTTTTATTTCCAAAAAATAACAGCAATGAAAGGACTAAATAAATGTGTCAATTTTTTTTTCGAAAGTGGCAAAATCAGCTCATGCTACAGGTATAGAATATTTCTAGTGTTCATTCAGTTCAGTGTTCACCAGTTTGTGAGCTATGCATAAAAATGCAAAATGCACGCTAATGCATTTCAAACT
Organism: Erannis defoliaria; assembly: GCA_905404285.2. Taxonomy (NCBI): domain Eukaryota; kingdom Metazoa; phylum Arthropoda; class Insecta; order Lepidoptera; family Geometridae; genus Erannis; species Erannis defoliaria. Next base: position 8,768,767 of record FR990085.1, on the reverse strand, counting down.
TTTTGTAGTGATCAGAATCCTACATTCTGCTGCAGAGTCCGCCTGGGGAAGTACCATACCTTTGCCAGTTATTCAACCGCCAAGCAGTAGTGTGCAAGTATTACTGTGTTCCGGGTTGAAGGGCAATGTTACCAGATAAATTACTGGTTATGAAGAGATTTAAATCTTATATCTCAGGGTGACGAGCGCAGTGCGGTGCGGCGCAGGATTGTATTCGCAAGTTCACAATTCTAGCACTGCTACTGTTATGGGCAGGCGTGACGCTTACCACCAGGCTAGTCTCGTCACTTAAACGTACAAAAAAAAAAAAAAACGATACAGCTCTGCAAACATGCTAAATGCGAAAGTCTTTGTTAGTATATTTGCTTGCTTTCATCTCAAAATAAAGTATCACTTTGAAGAGATTATTCAAAAAGTTAGTAAAGCTGCTGAGCAGTGCCGTAAATAGAGCGGTGCCAGCGGGCACCGGGCACTGGTCCTGGAGGGGCGCAAAACATATCAGACCAGGACCAAATTATGAATATTTTTCTTTTCAAGGGCGCAATTATAGAAATTCGCTCCAGGCGCATTCTTTTCAAGGGCGCAATTATAGAAGCTCACGCCGGGCGCATTCTCTTCAAGGGCGCAGTTATAGAAGCTCGCGCCGGGCGCATTCTTTTCAAGGGCGCAATTATAGAAGGTCGCGCCGGGCGCATTCCGCGCCGGGCGCATTCTCTTCAAGGGCGCAGTTATAGAAGCTCGCGCCGGGCGCATTCTTTTCAAGGGCGCAATTATAGAAGCTCGCGCCGGGCGCATTCTTTTCAAGGGCGCAGTTATAGAAGCTCGCGCCGGGCGCATTCTTTTCAAGGGCGCAATTATAGAAGCTCGCGCCGGGCGCATTCCGCACCGGGCGCATTCCGCGCCGGGCGCATTCTTTTCAAGGGCGCAGTTATAGAAGCTCGCGCCGGGCGCATTCTTTTCAAGGGCGCAATTATAGAAGCTCGCGCCGGGCGCATTCTTTTCAAGGGCGCAGTTATAGAAGCTCGCGCCGGGCGCATTCTTTTCAAGGGCGTAATTATAGAAGCTCGCGCCGGGCGCATTCTTTTCAAGGGCGCAATTATAGAAGCTCGCACCGGGTGCATAAAAGGCTAATTACGGCACTGCTACTCACTCAGCTGAGTGGCACTCACCATATACTTGGCCTCAATCGTGCAAAGCTCCTGATCAATCTGTTCGATTGCCTTCACACTTTCAGCCAGTTTGTCAGTAAGTGGGTTTTCTACGTTAGTCTTGGCTTGGAACACGAAGCAGCTGAGTAAAGCTGCTATTTCGGCTGGATTCTTGTCTGTGAAGACGTTTCGGAATACCAGTTCTGCTAGTATTAGCTCGTTGGTGCCCATTCCGCAAGCCACGCGACCTGTGAGAGAAGAAAAAAATACCGACTTCAAATTATTATGGGACCACGTCGAGATTTTTGAAAGGGTTTTGAACAAGCTTTAACCTATTCAAACAAAAAATAATATTTTTAGTAATAATATTTCTTACTGTTCAAAACATTAAAAATATTTAAAAAAAAAGGATCCATAATGTGGATGATAGCTGTCAATTCGTTCCAAAAGACCTGTCAAACTACATTTAAATTGAGTATATATATTTTGTAGTTTTCACTAATTATATAAATTATGGGACGCTTTTGGCTGAGAAGAAATAGGTGTACACAAATTCCCAAGTGATTTAACACAAACTATGCTTTTCTTCAACTCCTCTTTCAACTGGGCAATACGCCAGGCGGAATACCACACAAAACGAATAAAAAAAAACTCAACAAAGAGAAACCAATGCTTAGAAATTCAAAAAGGCAATAATCAGTTTTTATCAAGTGTTTTTACAGGTAACAACCACACAGCGCCCTCTGCCTGAAAAGTTTTTGATAAATAATCTTCCCCATTGACGGAGAAATCGGTGGATATCCATAAAGAAACATATCTACTACAGTCGAACACAGAACCTCCCCCCCCTTCCTCCTCCCTCCTTCACAGTCGGTTAAAAAAAGCGTTGGCTGTATAGTTTAAGTGGTCATGTGATTTAGTTTCGCATAGTGATAACCTGTCCTGAGGCTATTATTTAAAGTTTTTGTTTTTTGTTTTAGCATAATACTTTCACATTTGCAATACGAGTGGGTTGCTATTTAAAAATAGTAATGTATACTTTTTGGCACGACAGTTTACTTTCTGGACAAATCTAGCACATTCATCATCATCTTCATCAGCCCGGAGACGTCCACTGCTGAACGAAGGCCTCCCCCTTGGACCGCCACACTGTACGACAACCTGCCATTTGCATCCACCGGTTGCCCGCGACTTTTACAATGGCGTCGATCCACCTATATATATATATATATATATATAGTGGGAAGCCGCGCCTACGCTGCGTAGGACGGTTCGCGGTCGCCACTCAAGAACCTTCAAGCTTGTTCAATAATCTAGCAGCACATTACCAGTTTGAATTACCTTTCAATATAACGCTGTCGTTGTCATCAATATAATTCAGCTCCCTGAGCACCAGCCGCCGCCTTTGATAGTCAGGATAGAGCGCGAGGTTTTCAAAGGAGAGCAGCCGCTTGTATTTGTCTCGCTTCCTCTCGGTCTGTTTCCGTTCGTACACTATCGCGAATTCTATCTTGAAGTTTGCGATCTCGGTAGACTTTTTCTGGGCTTCTAGCTCACTCTAGAAACGAAAAATGCATATTAAACAACTAAAACATATAAGATCCAAAATGAGTTAAAGAAAAATGTAAAAAAAACCTATCACAGAGTTTTTTTTTTCTTGTGTAAGTATTAAAGTCATAATAAGTTGGCTAACCACATTAGCTGCGCCCCGGGGGTTTACCCGCTCAAAAATGAAACACATCAAAAACTTATAAAAAGTAGCTAAAATATGATGTTATTCCGGTAAATAATGGAAATCAAGTATAACATGTTTTTTTGAGAGCTGTAAAATTTTCTTAATGTTGGCAGCGACGGTAGTATCAACAATAGGTTACCAAACCAGCATCATCATTAGCTAGAATACGTCCACTGCTTCACGAAGACTTCCTCCTTAGTAGTGGGGGTTGCCAAAATCCCCAAGCTCGGCTCGGCTTGGTGATCACAGAATGCTCACCCCCATTAACCGAGAGGATCCTGCCCTAGATTTGGTTAGATCCCAGGTGCACAAATAATAATGACATACCTCGCATTTCTTCATAGCGTCGAGTGATTGCAGTATCTCTCCAGTGGTGATAGAGAGGGACTGCGTAAGGCTGACTCGCTCTAGCGTTGTAGCTCCGGTACGCACCGCGTGCGACAGACGGGACAACTCTTGAACTACGCTCGCGCAGCTCGATCCAACCGGCGCGTCTTTAAATCTGGAACATGTCATAAAAATGCGGGTAGTACACAAGCGCCTAAAGCTTATGTTATGGCTGAAGCGCCTATTGTGATGACGCAATGGTGGCAATAGCATGCTGCAAGATAGCCTAGGTTCTGCGTTAAACAATACAAGGGCTAGCACAAAGACTATTGTATATTATTATATATTTGCCGGACCCCCTAAACCTCTCCTTATAATGGGTTACGGTCTCGCTTCAATGGGGATGGTCCACTGATCAAAGTATGAAATGTTTGAGAAAGAGGAGCGCCATCTAGTATAACACTACTATGGTATGGCGTAGTAGTTGACGCTACTCTTATTTGACAGAAATCAATTAATTATTATTAACTGACACTTCAACTTCAACATTAATGGCGAATACATTACCACCTTCGCTTTGCCGATGATATAGTCATCATGGCAGAGTCGCTGAAGGACCTCAATACTATGCTCAGCGACCTCAGTAATGTTTCCCAACAGGTGGGTCTTAAAATTAACATGGACAAGACAAAGATCATGTCCAATGTACATGTTGTGCCCGTACCGGTTGTCGTTGGGAACGATACTCTCGAAGTTGTTGACCACTACAACTACCTTGGACAGATTGTTCAGTTAGGTAGGTCCTTAGCTTAGGTAGGTAGGTAGCTTCGACAAAGAAGTCGCACGAAGAATCCAACTCGGATGGGCAGCGTTCGGGAAATTGCGTAATATCGTCTCTTCCAAAATCCCTCAGTGTCTGAAGACAAGGATCTACGACCAGTGCGTGTTGCCAGTGATTATATATGGAACTGAAACGTGGTCTTTAACGGCTGGCCTTTTGGAGAAACTCAGAGTCACGCAACGGGCAATGGAGAGAGCTATGCTCGGAGTTACTTTGCGCGATAGAATCCGGAACGAGGATATTCGCCAAAGAACCAAAGTTACCGACATAGCTCGCAAGGTTTGCAAGTTGAAGTGGCAATGGGCAGGCCACATCGCTCGAAGAACTGATAACCGATGGGGAAGAAAGGTTCTCGAGTGGCGACCCCGACCCGGAAGACGCAGCGTAGGAAGGCCTCCCACTATATATATATATATATATATATATATATATATATATATATATATATATATATAGGTGGACCGACGACATTGTAAAAGTCGCGGGCAACCGGTGGATGCAAATGGCAGGTTGCCGTACAGTGTGGCGGTCTAAGGGGGAGGCCTTTGTTCAGCAGTGGACGTCTCCGGGCTGATGATGATGATGAACTGACACTTTTAGCAGGACACTCAGTTCATATCATCAAAGTTAAAAGTATTTGTTCAAGTATCGTTGCGTGTGCATAAACCGTTAAACTACTGAGTCATTGGCTTAAAATAAATCTAGCCGAAACTTACCTCGGCATCTGTCTCTTCTCCCAGTCCTGTATTACAATCTTCTCGTCAAACTTGAGATTCATTTTTGTGATGGCAGCTATGTGTTTGGGCGCGATACAGATAATGGTGTGATCCATCGTGCTCTCGTCCGTTCCGACGAAGTCGTACATAGCCGAGAACCCGAGTATTCTGTACCAATTCTCGTCAACATCGAAATTGTATTTGGTCGTGTCTTTCTCTGCTGCGTTTAGAACGAGAACCTTGTAAGGCGTTTGTCGCGGCCCTAGAATGAAAAGTTAATTTTCAATACTCATACTCGGAAAGTAGGTCAGAAGTTGCCTGAGGAGCGGGAAAGTAATACATTTCAGCCCTAGGGAGAATCACTTTCAACTGACAGTGACAGTTCACAACAGACACTCAAATTATAAAAAAGATCTATAGTCACCGCGTTACGAACTGAGTCGTGCGGCCATAAATCATGGCCGCACGACCCACAAGTGCAAGCAAGACCCACAAGTGCGAGCGAGATAGACATAGTGAATGATTTATGGCCGCACGACTCAGTTGGTAACGCGATGACTATAAGTTCTATTTTCACATAAATTTGTATTGAACCATGTTCCAACTTTATTTTTTCTCCTCAGAGGATTATTATATTCGTAATGAAAAGCACAGTGTTTACCTCGGGGTAAAGACTTATTTAGTCCCTCGAACTATTAGTCTCGGGACTAAATAAGTTACTTTCACCCCCTAAGATAACAATGTGGTCGATTCTGACGGTTTTTAGTTGACAGAACTAAACTAACTAAAGTATTGCTGTCCTTAGCTAACATGCCTAGTAAAAAAGTGACAGCAATATTTTAATTAGTTTAGAACTGTCAACTAAAACCGTCAGAATCGACCACAATGAACTATTAAATTTAGTTGAAAATACGTTACGTAAACTTTTATGCTGCTCACCATATATCATATCATACATGTAAGTTGCAATGCGTATCGCATTATTTCTACAAAGTTTTATGTTTCTATCTATGTAATCAGCCCGTGTCCATCCTACTGGGTGCCTTCCTCACGTACGCTCTGGACCTGTTAAAAATGATGCTGGAGAACTGCGATGAAATATAAGGTAGATCCCCGATCGCCGCTAGAAAGCGGCACCGTCAAAACAAGGCTTAAAAATATGCCTTGTTTTGCTCTCAGTCCTGTGTGACCGCGCCAATCGTGTGATGTGCTACGATGCCGAATGAGTTACAAGCTCACAAATGTTTTACAACGCTATTACAGGGTGTTAAGGTTCATTATTAAAATGAAACAATGTCCGCTTGTAGACTTTTTATATTAGCTGGAGAGGTATGATATCTGTATAAGTAAGCATTAGCGCGGGCAACTTTTGAGGTTTGATTTTCATAGAGACTGTATATCTATAGTATATTTGATCTATGCTGGAGTTTTTTTTTATAAGTGACATGGCCAAACGATATCTAACTGCAAGAACAGATAGGATTTGAGGTTTATGTATATACTTCAATAAGTGTATATGTACTATTTATATACAAAGCCTCATTTCGATTTTTGCTAATGTAAATCGAACATTGGCTTCGTTCGTTGGTAAAAAGAGATATAATCCGCTATGAAACATGTTCGCCTAAAAACTTGGAAAAAGTTTATTTTGTGAATTTAAAAAGGTGGTTAATTTATAAAGTTATGCGAATTCCATGTTAGACTTACCACTGCCATTTAAATAAACCGCTAGCTGGTTGATATACTGGCCGCAAGACACAATCATTACCTTCCCAGGCACCAATTCCTTAGCAACTTTGGACTGTCCCAACAGTATGGGCATTATGTCATTCAACACGTCGATATAAGTTGCCGCCGTATCGTAGAAGGTGGCCAGAGGGGCGAGGTGCGACGCGAGAGGGGTACTGCACTTTAGAGAGTATTCTTTTTCGGCAGCCAAAAGTTGTTTCCTGTAGTTATCAGCTTGGACTATTTGGTTGAACTCTCTGAAGGAACGCTGCATCATGCCTTCTACTGATACCGTTTCGGCGCTGGAATATGAACAATTAACAATGGTTAAAATGTATTTATATAAATTTCCTTCTTTTTTTTTATACTGTTAAGTGACGAGACGAGCTAGACTTTCACCTGATGATAAGCGTCACGCCTGCCACTAACAGTAGCAGTGCCAGAATTGTGAGCTTGCGAACACTATCCTGCGCTCACTGCACCGCGCTCGTCACCCTGAGATATTAGACGTTAAATCTCTTCATACCCAGTAATTTCTCTGGTAACATTGCCCTTCAAACCGGAACACTGTAATGCTTGCACGCTACTGCTTGGCGATTGAATAACTGACAAAGGTGTGGTACTTCCCCAGGCGGACTCTGCAGTAGAGTCCTACCGCTACAAACTTACTTTTTGCCCTAAATAAGTTTAACGTGTGTATCTGTGATTTTTTTTTACTGGCTTTTTACAATTTTTTCTTATTTATCCTTTACTAATTATGTACCTAGCTGTAAATTTTCCTAAGAACAAAAAAAGTGTGGCATCGTATATAGCAACCCAAACGGATGAACTTATTTTGATGTAGTGACTTGATCAAGAGTGTTCTTAGCTACTACTCGGGAGTCACGGGTTTTTTTTTTGCTTCGACCTTGACACAATACATAATCCAACGAAGTATACGCTAGCAAGCATCCCGCATTCAGTGTAGTTGGCAAAGTGGACTTGGCTATGTGAAGTAAAAATCTGTTGAGCATAATATGACCGGATCGAAGCCGAAGATAGGTTTTATGTCTACTTATGGCTAAGCTTCTTGACCGTAACATGACATGTCTGGTGTGGGTTATGGCATGGCCCATGGAACGGCAAGGCCTTTGTATAGTATTTTTATAATGTAATATACCAGCACCGGCAAACCACGGTGCACGATTCAGTCCAGCAATAAAGTTCAGAACTTTTTGATCGACAACTTGACGCAAAATTTGTACGATTTTATCCTACCGTGCGGGATTAGAAGAAAAAGATAGCGAGAATATACCCACAATGTTTCAACCGGATGCTTACCGTAATAAGCTTAAAATCATAGCGTATGTGAGTCGGAATTGTGACGACAGTTTCTGCGGCGTGCCCATCATCATTCCTTTCAGGGTGACCAAGTCTGGCACACCGTCTTTGCAGAGAATTATCACAGTGCCAGTGTCGTCCAAACCTGGAAATCCAACCCCAAAGGAAATATGAGTAATAGAGTATTATTGTAATTCATGGGTAATTTTCATACTAGGTATACTACCCGTAGTAATAGAAATTGAACACGATATGGAGAATTTGTAGTAATTTTTTTATATAACAGAAGGTATCGAAAACGTTAAATATGTACAAGAAACTATGCCAACACACAGGTACAGGTGTACCTGTATCATATACCAATGTACTTATACCAAAAACATTAGCTACGATATAAAATCACCCAGTATAGGGGATGTGAGAAACATTTGAAAATTGTTACAAATATTAGATATCTTCCTTTATCATAAAATGTTATCAATCCCTCCTTCGACATTTTTTTTTTACTTTATCCAACAGCTATCCTAAAAGGGTGATTTAACCAAGGTTAATCAAACTGGTACACGGATTCAGGTCATATCCCATTGATTAGCTCCTGCGGAAATGAGTAGTCAGATTTCCTAAAGATTATTTTTTTTCACTAAAAAAGCAGTACAGTGGTAATCTCTATGATATATACTATACGTAAAAGCTTTTGGCAGGTGTCACAAAACGTGGGAAAAACGACGATGTTATTGCTATCTCATTAGCTCTTGCAGCCATTACGGGTGCCGTTAGTGATACGCCACGTACTAATACGACGATAACACTAATGACTGGTATTTAAGGTATTTATTTTAAGTATATATTGAAAAGGAAACCACAATATTTTTATGCGATGGTGACGAGTGGTGATGGAGAATGGTGATGGTGATGAGTGACGAGACGAGCGAGACAGAATCGTGAACTTGCGAACTAAATCCTGCGCCGCACAGTGCAGTGCGGCCCGCACTGCACTGCGTTCGTCACCATGAGACATTAGATGTCAAATCTCTTTATGCCCAGTAACATTGCCTTTTAAATCGAAACAGTAATGCTTGCACAACTTGCTACAGAATGTACTACCATGTTTATTGTTTAAAGATATGTTATTATGTACTTATCTACACCAATATTATAAAGAGGAAAGATTTGTATTTTTGTATGTTTGTTACGAATAAACTCAAAAACTACTGGACCAATTTCAAAAAACCTTTCACCATTAGAATGCTACAGTATCCTTGAGTAACAGAGGATATATTTATAGTATATAATGTACAAAGTGCTCACCTCTCCTGCCCGCGCGGCCCGCCATCTGGATGTACTCGGCGGGCGCCAGTGTCCTCCGCTGCAGTCCGTCGAACTTGGTTATTTCGTCGAACACTACCGTCCGCGCAGGCATGTTCACGCCCATGGCAAACGTTTCCGTCGCGAACAAAATTTTCACCTGCCGATATAAACATCAATATTTTTACGATGAAATAATTGTGTTAACACGACAGAGATGAAATTCTACAGAAAAGATCAAAGACAGGAAAAGGTTTGAAGTGCAATTTTACCAGATAAATTACTGGGCATGAAGAGAGTTATCTTACAATTTCACAGGGTGACGTGCGCAGTGCAGTGCGGGGCAGGATTTTGTTCGCAAGTTCACAATTCTGGCACTACTACTGTTATGTGCAGCCATGAAGCTTATCAGGTGAACGTCTCGCTAGTCTCATCACTCCATCTTCTTCTATCTATAACTATAAAAGGCTTTGTCCTGACTGACTGACTGACTGACATATAGACAACGTACAGCCCAAACCGCTAAACGTAGAGACTTGAAATTTGGAGGGTATGTTTTTGGAGAGGTGTGAACGCCCACTAAGAAAGGATTTTTCGAAAATCAACCCCGAAAGGGGTTAAATGGGGTGTTAAAGTTTGTATGAAACTTTTTATTATCTGGTTCGATTGATACAAAACTTGGTATACATATTCTACTATAAAAATAAGAAGATACGGGTGTCACAGTTTTTTCAAAATCAGCTCCCGTTAGTATAAAAAAAAAACAACTAAGTTTTAGTGATAGTACGTTTGTTTCTCCTTAACTTTGTAACGGCTGTACATATTAAAAAGAAATTTGGTATAGGGATGGGGATAGATGTGGGGATGGGGGTGGGGGTGGCGATGATACTGGGAACGGAGACGGGACGGAGATAGGCATGTTAATATTAAGATTACAATTGGTATCGGGATGGGGATGGGGATGGGGATTGGGTGGGGATGGGTGGGGATTTGGTGAGGACAGGTGGGGATGGGATGTGGATGTGGACGAGGCTGGGAACGGGGATGGGCGTGTCCATATTAAGATGAAAGTTGAAATCGGGATGGGGGTTGGGATCGGATGGGGTGAGGATGGGGTTCGGGATGGGGATGAGGGAGGGAACGGAGATGGGGACGTGGATGGGCGTGTTCATATTAAAATGACATTTGGTATCGGGATGGGGATGGGGATGTGGATGAGGCTGGGAACGGGGATGGGCGTGTCCATATTAAGATGAAAGTTGAAATCGGGATGGGGGTGGGGATGGGATGGGGTGAGGATGGGGTTCGGGATGGGGATGAGGGAGGGAACGGGGATGGGCGTGTTCATATTAAAATGACATTTGGTATCGGGATGGGGATGGGGATGGGGTGGGGGTGGGTGGGGATGGGGTGGGGATTTAGTGGGGACAGGTGGGGATGGGATGTGGATGTGGATGAGGCTGGGAACGGGGATGGGCGTGTCCATATTAAGATGAAAGTTGAAATCGGGATGGGGGTGGGGATGGGATGGGGTGAGGATGGGGTTCGGGATGGGGATGAGGGAGGGAACGGGGATGGGGACGGGGATGGGCATGTTCATATTAAAATGACATTTGGTATCGGGATGGGGATGGGGAAGGGGCCGCTTATAGGGATGAGGCTGGGAATGGGGACGGGGATGGGCGTATTTATTGGTCGGCTGAACAGATGGAGCTGCATTTTTGGATAGGTAGTTATAGCATAAGGTTCGGAAACGGACATAGGCTATTTTTTTGTAGGTCTACGCAGACGACTGTTTGACGGACATAATTATTATAGATACTGTACAGCCTAAGCTGCTAAATTAATTTTTAATATTAAATTTGGTCATCCTCAAGCAAACTTAAAGACTTGCAAGCGGTTTGGAAAAAATGCATTAATATACGTATTTTAGTGATTCAATTGAGTTGGGCCCCGATTTAACCGAATTCCAGTATTCAACATTACTACGCGGGCAAAGCCGCGGGCAAAAGCTAGTTGCATATAAAAACTTGAGTCAAATGTACGTAAAACTCAGTATATTTCCACATGCAGCCGTTGGTTACGTTCATTTTACAAGTAGTGACATAGCAGCTAGGGAGTTTGAGTTTTGAGTCTTAGATCGACTCTCTATAAAATATTATCTCTGTGATTTTCACATCTGAAAATATTTTTAATTATTTTCAACCGACTTCAAAACATGAGGTTCTCAATTAGACTATTTATTTTATTTTTTGTATGTATGTTACGCGATTACTCCGCCAATTATGAACTGATTTTAATGATTCTTTTTTTGTTTGGTAGGTAATACTTCAGAGGTGGTCCCATATAAATTTTATCGAAATCGGTTGAGCTGTTTGGTTTTTAAATCAAGATTACTAGAAAATATGAAGATGTATAAGTTAAGCGGCCAGCCTTATGCCAGAGTTAATACGTGGCTTTATATCAAGCTTTTGTTATTTACATATAAAAGTTCTATTAACTTACCAAATAAGCCCAAGCTCAGTGGGTGTACCATTTACTAAAAAGAATTGGTTCACAATGATAGTAAGGTGGAGGCTTTCGCCATAAAAGGTGGGCTATTATAATAACATTACTAGCTGCAAGGAGTATACTTACGAAACCAGATTGAAACAGGATCTCCACGATTTCTTTAAGCAGGGGCAGAATACCGCTGTGGTGAATACCAATGCCGTTTTCTAATACTCGTTGCAGTCTTATTACCTGAAAGAATTCCGTATTTAAGAATCGACCTGAACACTGAACAGCACATTACCTCTTTTCCTTTGCCTTCGTATAGAATCAGTGGTCAGAGGTGATACCGGGCCGGGAAGAAGTTTTTGAATATCTGATCTCTAGTACCCCACATACACACAGAAAACACAACACAAATAATCATAGCGGGGAGGTATTATATTTATTATTTTTCATCACACTTGCTCGTAAAGTGGATCTTATTGCATAGGTTTTAGGGTCATAATCCAAGCTATTACGCACGCGTGCTTTTTACTTTACATTATGGCAAATGGTGCTATAATAGGTATAACCCGGTAAAGTCAAGTTTGTACGTGACTGCAATTAGACGTACGTATACGAAGCACTCTTAATATAGCCGGGTAATACTTACAGTTTTTTTTTATACCAACAAAGAGTTCTTAAGCCACTGAAGTAAATGTCATTCGTCAACCTGCGCGCGCATTGCTGGTTTGGGCGCCATTTTCCGCAAATGTTTGTTGACGTTTTCGCTGTGTGGTTGATTATTATCAAAAAAAAAAAAATTTCCTCGCAAGTGTGACGAAAACAGTCGTATGAAACTCTTGTGCTATGTTTCAATACACTCTCGGCTTCCTTATCGCGCTCGCCTGCGGCTCGCGCGCATAATACCGCCTCTAGTGTAATGACCAACATAGCACACTTGTATCATAATGTACTATTAATAACCCATTTCGGAGAGTGTGCTTCGGATCTGCATGATCATATTCTCCCCTGCCCATTTTTCTATCGAACAGCCAGGACCTCAAAAAAGCGACATCGTTTCATGGTTGATATACCAAAAACACGTACGAAACGGTTTAATTCCACTTTCTTTATTCGAACTGCTGAATAGTGGAATGCGCTGCCCGAGTGGGTGTTTCCCGATAATTATAATCTGGGTGTCATCAAGTCGCGAGTGAATCGGTTTCTTCTCGGCAAGCGTGCTCCATCGTTGACTGCATCTTCGTTTAACCAGACGAGTTAAAACACTGTTTTAAACTATCACGGTTGTAAATAGCCGTTAATAATAATATAACTTTATCAGACGAGTTGGCCGTCAAACGCAAGCCTATTAAAAATAATTAAATAAAAACATATCTATAACTATAAAAGGCTTTGTCCTGACTGACTGACTGACTGACTGACTGACTGACATATAGACAACGTACAGCCCAAACCGCTAAACGTAGAGACTTGAAATTTGGAGGGTATGTTTTTGGAGAGGTGTAAACGCCCACTAAGAAAGGATTTTTCGAAAATCAACTCCGAAGGGGGTTAAATGGGGTGTTAAAGTTTGTATGAAACTTTTTATTCTCTGGTTCGATTGTAACAAAACTTGGTATACGTATTCTACTATAAAAATAAGAAGATACGGGTGTCACAGTTTTTTCAAAATCAGCTCCCGTTAGTATAAAAAAAAAACAAGTTTTAGTGATAGTACGTTTGTTTCTCCTTAACTTTGTAACGGCTGTACATATTAAAATGAAATTTGGTATAGGGATGGGGATAGATGTGGGGATGGGGGTGGGGGTGGGGATGATACTGGGAACGGAGACGGGACGGAGATCGGCATGTTAATATTAAGATTACAATTGGTATCGGGATGGGGATGGGGATGGGGTGGGGATGGGGATGGGATGGGGATGGGGTAGGGATGGGTGGGGATTTGGTGGGGACAGGTGGGGATGGGATGCGGATGTGGATGAGGCTGGGAACGGGGATGGCCGTGTCCATATTAAGATGAAAGTTGAAATCGGGATGGGGGTGGGGATGGGATGGGGTTCGGGATGGGGATGAGAGAGGGAACGGGGATGTGGACGAGGATGGGCGTGTTCATATTAAAATGACATTTGGTATCGGGATGGGGATGGGGAAGGGGGCGCTTATAGGGATGAGGCTGGGAATGGGGACGGGGATGGGCGTATTTATTGGTCGGCTGAACAGATGGAGCTGCATTTTTGGATAGGTAGTAATAGCATAAGGTTCGGAAACGGACATAGGCTATTTTTTTGTAGGTCCACGCAGACGACTGTTTAACGGACATAATTATTATAGATACTGTACAGCCTAAGCTGCTAAATTAATTTTTAATATTAAATTAACTTACTTTTAAATGCCTAAACTAAATTTTGAGTGGTGTAAACTTACACTCAGCTCAAGCTGTGGTAGCTTCAGTGAGATCAAGCTCGACTCACATTCTTGGGGTCGCGGGTTCGAACCCGGGCGAGCCCGTTCCAATTAGTTCTTTGAAACTTACGCATGGATAATACCACTGGCTTTTCGGTGAAGGAAAACATCATGAGGAAACCTTCATATTTCAGGAGAAGAAATACGATAGTGTATGTGAATCCGCCAACCTGCACTGGGCCAGCGTAGTGAATATGGCCCAATCAGGGTAGGCCGATATACCATTAGTGTTAAGGGCTGATGCAGAGAAACGCACACTCAGCAACGATTTTGAAAAATTCGCAAGGGGTTCAATGTATCATTAAAATACCATTTTGCCGAAACCATTCATTTAAGGCTGTTAAGTTTTTTGACTTAAGAGATAAGATAAAATAAACATAAACATGTTTCAAAATTTTCAAACAATTTCAAAACTGGAAGGCCACGGGTCAGTTTTTCATTTGAAAAAAAATGTTATATTTATAGATTAGCTAATCGAGTGTTTATGCGTAAGAAGATAAATATTTTAAACACATGTACTTGATCCGGTGCACGCACCAAGCACAGCGCTTTCGAAACGTCCATCCCGCGTCGGCTCAGATACGTTAAAACCCGAGTATGACGCGCTGTACCTCGAGCGCGCCCCACTCCAACCCACACCGAGTCTACCTAAGCGATCAGTGCAGCACTGTATTTCATCGAAGTTTCGTAATTCTTGCGATATTTTGGTAATCTTTTTACGTTCTTTGTTATCATACTTTTTCTGCTTAAGCTTATTTCATTTCATTGACTCTGTTGATACGGTATGCGATAATGATGATGCTGTAAACTATCCAGTTGAGTTTTTAAATTCATTAAGACCAGCGGGGCTACCATATCAGAGGCTTATCCTGAAGAAAGGTACACCCGTCATGCTCCTTCGGAATTTAAGACCACCCAAATTGTGTAATGGAAGCAGGTTACAAGTAAAAATGCTGCATCGTAATCTGGTTGAGGCCATCATTTTGACTGGGTGTGCCCATGGCGAAACAGTATTTGTGCCGTGTATTCCCATGATTCCCAGTGACTTACCTTATGACTCCAAAAGGCTTCAATTTCCTCTAAAAGTTTGTTTTGCCATGACCATCAATAAGGCTCAGGGTCAAACTTTAAAATACGCTGGTATTGATTTAAGGCAGGACTGTTTTTCGCATGGTCAGTTCTATGTGGCTTGCTCGCGAGTTAGCTCCCCTGAAAGCCTGGCTATTTTAGCACCTTCCAACAAAAAAATCAAAAAAGTTCTCTACAAAGAAATATTGTAATCTTTCGGGTCAAAGGCCCCGGCAACTATAGCGTCATTAGCAGACATTTTTAGGGTTCCGTAGTACTACGAGGAATTCTTATAAGTTTGTCATGTCCATCTGTTTGTCTGTTTAAAATTCAACAAGACGGCTTTGTTTTGAAGTAAGTATTGCAAACGCGACATGCCAAATTTGGTCATCCTCAAGAAAACTTAAAGACTTGCAAGCGGCTTGGAAAAAATGCAATAATATACGTATTTTAGTGATTCAATTGAGTTGGGCCCCGATTTAACCGAATTCCAGTATTCAACATTACTACGCGGGCAAAGCCGCGGGCAAAAGCTATCTATAACTATAAAAGGCTTTGTCCTGACTGACTGACTGACTGACTGACTGACTGACATATAGACAACGTACAGCCCAAACCGCTAAACGTAGAGACTTGAAATTTGGAGGGTATGTTTTTGGAGAGGTGTAAACGCCCACTAAGAAAGGATTTTTCGAAAATCAACTCCGAAGGGGGTTAAATGGGGTGTTAAAGTTTGTATGAAACTTTTTATTCTCTGGTTCGATTGTAACAAAACTTGGTATACGTATTCTACTATAAAAATAAGAAGATACGGGTGTCACAGTTTTTTCAAAATCAGCTCCCGTTAGTATAAAAAAAAAACAAGTTTTAGTGATAGTACGTTTGTTTCTCCTTAACTTTGTAACGGCTGTACATATTAAAATGAAATTTGGTATAGGGATGGGGATAGATGTGGGGATGGGGGTGGGGGTGGGGATGATACTGGGAACGGAGACGGGACGGAGATCGGCATGTTAATATTAAGATTACAATTGGTATCGGGATGGGGATGGGGATGGGGTGGGGATGGGGATGGGATGGGGATGGGGTAGGGATGGGTGGGGATTTGGGGGGGACGGGGGGGGATGGGATGCGGATGTGGATGAGGCTGGGAACGGGGATGGCCGTGTCCATATTAAGATGAAAGTTGAAATCGGGATGGGGGTGGGGATGGGATGGGGTTCGGGATGGGGATGAGAGAGGGAACGGGGATGTGGACGAGGATGGGCGTGTTCATATTAAAATGACATTTGGTATCGGGATGGGGATGGGGAAGGGGGCGCTTATAGGGATGAGGCTGGGAATGGGGACGGGGATGGGCGTATTTATTGGTCGGCTGAACAGATGGAGCTGCATTTTTGGATAGGTAGTAATAGCATAAGGTTCGGAAACGGACATAGGCTATTTTTTTGTAGGTCCACGCAGACGACTGTTTAACGGACATAATTATTATAGATACTGTACAGCCTAAGCTGCTAAATTAATTTTTAATATTAAATTAACTTACTTTTAAATGCCTAAACTAAATTTTGAGTGGTGTAAACTTACACTCAGCTCAAGCTGTGGTAGCTTCAGTGAGATCAAGCTCGACTCACATTCTTGGGGTCGCGGGTTCGAACCCGGGCGAGCCCGTTCCAATTAGTTCTTTGAAACTTACGCATGGATAATACCACTGGCTTTTCGGTGAAGGAAAACATCATGAGGAAACCTTCATATTTCAGGAGAAGAAATACGATAGTGTATGTGAATCCGCCAACCTGCACTGGGCCAGCGTAGTGAATATGGCCCAATCAGGGTAGGCCGATATACCATTAGTGTTAAGGGCTGATGCAGAGAAACGCACACTCAGCAACGATTTTGAAAAATTCGCAAGGGGTTCAATGTATCATTAAAATACCATTTTGCCGAAACCATTCATTTAAGGCTGTTAAGTTTTTTGACTTAAGAGATAAGATAAAATAAACATAAACATGTTTCAAAATTTTCAAACAATTTCAAAACTGGAAGGCCACGGGTCAGTTTTTCATTTGAAAAAAAATGTTATATTTATAGATTAGCTAATCGAGTGTTTATGCGTAAGAAGATAAATATTTTAAACACATGTACTTGATCCGGTGCACGCACCAAGCACAGCGCTTTCGAAACGTCCATCCCGCGTCGGCTCAGATACGTTAAAACCCGAGTATGACGCGCTGTACCTCGAGCGCGCCCCACTCCAACCCACACCGAGTCTACCTAAGCGATCAGTGCAGCACTGTATTTCATCGAAGTTTCGTAATTCTTGCGATATTTTGGTAATCTTTTTACGTTCTTTGTTATCATACTTTTTCTGCTTAAGCTTATTTCATTTCATTGACTCTGTTGATACGGTATGCGATAATGATGATGCTGTAAACTATCCAGTTGAGTTTTTAAATTCATTAAGACCAGCGGGGCTACCATATCAGAGGCTTATCCTGAAGAAAGGTACACCCGTCATGCTCCTTCGGAATTTAAGACCACCCAAATTGTGTAATGGAAGCAGGTTACAAGTAAAAATGCTGCATCGTAATCTGGTTGAGGCCATCATTTTGACTGGGTGTGCCCATGGCGAAACAGTATTTGTGCCGTGTATTCCCATGATTCCCAGTGACTTACCTTATGACTCCAAAAGGCTTCAATTTCCTCTAAAAGTTTGTTTTGCCATGACCATCAATAAGGCTCAGGGTCAAACTTTAAAATACGCTGGTATTGATTTAAGGCAGGACTGTTTTTCGCATGGTCAGTTCTATGTGGCTTGCTCGCGAGTTAGCTCCCCTGAAAGCCTGGCTATTTTAGCACCTTCCAACAAAAAAATCAAAAAAGTTCTCTACAAAGAAATATTGTAATCTTTCGGGTCAAAGGCCCCGGCAACTATAGCGTCATTAGCAGACATTTTTAGGGTTCCGTAGTACTACGAGGAATTCTTATAAGTTTGTCATGTCCATCTGTTTGTCTGTTTAAAATTCAACAAGACGGCTTTGTTTTGAAGTAAGTATTGCAAACGCGACATGCCAAATTTGGTCATCCTCAAGAAAACTTAAAGACTTGCAAGCGGCTTGGAAAAAATGCAATAATATACGTATTTTAGTGATTCAATTGAGTTGGGCCCCGATTTAACCGAATTCCAGTATTCAACATTACTACGCGGGCAAAGCCGCGGGCAAAAGCTAGTCCTATTCTATAAGCTAACTTTCGTGACGTCATGAATTAGTTCACTCCCAAATCGCCCAAATCATAAGCGAAATCAGCGCCGCGTCCCGAATTTAGTCAAAATCGCTGTAGGCGCTGTGAGCGATAAATGTCGTTCCGTTTCGATTATTGGGCTGACAGCGTTATCAGCGCGATATCATTTCGGAATGGCTGAACATGGGAAACTAATAAACTAACCTCTTTCGAACTGGTCTGCACTTAAAAATAACTGGATTTGGTTACCAGCAGTCTCATCATTAATCACGACCAACACTATTTCTCTCCTATAAGTTTTTCTTCTTCTTAAGTATTTACAAACAACTCGCCTTTTACTTTCCATACTTATCTTGTATGAGTTAAACGTTAGATTTGACAGCGCTCACAGTGATAACGCCGGGAAGCAATATCACTGTGAACGCAAGATTGCGCCAGTAATGACGTCATCCATGACGTCGAGACTGCTACCGTAGACGCGCTAACGCCAATTCGGAATGGGTTTTTATCGCGCTCACAGCGCCAACAGCGATTTTGACTCAATTCGGAACGCGGCGAAGATAAGCCATTTTACAAAGGACGACTTATTGTTATTGTATTTGGTTTTCAACTTACTTGGGGTAACCTACGGTCAGGTTCTTTCAGTCTTTGAAGGCATCTTTGGAAGAATGACTTTATATGGCTTTTCTCTTTCGCAGTCGTTAAATCAACTGACATCAAGCTCTCTGCGTTTTGATCACACCTAGCGACGACAAATTATATAATATAATAGTATGTCAATAAATATATTCATTCAGGACAATAAGGAATATGCATGTGTTTCAATTATTAAAAATAATAGGATAAATGGGTAGTTTAACTGAATCTGATGCTTACGTCGATTAAAATAATTGATATCGGCTGGTAAAGTTCTGAAATATAGGTTCTCAAAGTATTTGGGAAGGAGTCATCTATCCCTTTCTAGCAAAACACGTGCGTAGTATATAATTTGATTGGAACCGTGGACTTTGACGTCATAAACCTAACATGAAACTAAAATGTTTATAACTTCGTTATTTGTGCACATATTAAAATGTTACTTTCGATGATTTGTTTTGTTACCAGTCAGCTTTTTTTGTGAGTCTATAAAAAAACAAATGCATATTTTCTATTATCGTGAATTTACTAGAACCAGCATCCCTTGATTCAATATGATTGATATGCTGTAAACCTACCTATTACGAGACAATGTGAAGGCTACCACAGGCAACTTGTCTTTCTGTTTCAAGTGATCGACAAATGCGACCCACATCGTTTGTTCTGCTTTTGGATTCATAAAGCTCTTTCCACCTTAAAAAAATACAAAAGTAAGCAATTGCCATTATAATATTTGACAGCCTGATAGCTCAGTTGGTAGTATGTCTGCCTTCAGAGCTATGGGGCGTGGGTTCGATCCCCACCCAGGACAAAAATGTTTGTGACGTACATCGATGTTTGTTCTGTGTCTGGGTGTAGTATGTATTATAAGTATGTATTTACGAAAAAAAAATTGTATATAAGTATTCTATCAGCTATCTGGTTTCCATAATACAAGCTTTGCTTAGTATGGGGATAGATGGTGCTGTGTGTAATAAATGTCCCCACAATATTACAAAAAAAAAAAAAAAAAATTGTTACATTATTTCTGAAAGTACATGTCACTTGGTATTCAATAGGCTAGATGACTGTTTTTTTTATTGTCCTATTCAAATGTGGCCCATAAATATAGCCGCATAATGAAAACAAAATGAAAATCTGATCAAAAATAAGCAACTTATAAGCATTTTAATATTATGCTAGACAGAGAGGAGATTATGACGTCACTTCTCTGTACGCCATACAAATTCTATTCTGACAAGTATGGCGCACAGAGGCGTGACGTCATTTTTTATTTAGTAAGTAAGTTCGTATAGTGGCCAGCCCTAGTGTCAGAGTTAATGTGCCGCCCGAAGGCCTCTGACATGGCTGACGGTTGTTAGCTGTTTTGTTGTTTTGTTTAGTGGGAAAGGGACAGAATTTTCTCTACCAAACACTTTAAACGCTTATATATCAGAAGAATAATAACCGATTTTAATATTTTTTTCAATAAACATATCATATTTACTCAAATTCTTCATCAAAGCTATTGGTTTCAACGATATAAACATCAGTCATCTACCCTATTTTAAAATCAAATAGCTTATTAAATGTAAGTCAGTCTTGACTGGAAATAAGGATATACCTGTGATAAATTATATGTCTAGATAGACTGATGGATCCTAAACGCGTCGAAAAAAATAGCGGTTTACTATTAGCCTGTTATGCACGCACACTATAACAACGACAATGGTGCAACACGAGTGTAAGACATGGCTGTCACGCACACTAGTATAATAATGTTGGCCTGTCATTTTTCGTTCATAAAAAGTACGAGACTCTATCTAGACATATTATTTATCAAAGCGATATACCTACACGGATTAGCACTGTACCTTTTGGTCCAAAGTTCTTCTTAAAGTCATTCTCTCTCGCTTTCTTTGCCGCCGAAGCTTCATTATACCCTCTTAGTTGGAAGTTGCCTTCTTGGTCTATTACTAAAAACCTCTCGTGCTTTGATTTTCCACCAGAACCTAGGAACGGAAGAAACATGTATTAAAGTAAGTAAGTAAGTTCGTATAGGCTGAGTGGCCAGCCTTAGAGTGTCAGAGTTAATGTGCCGCCCGAAGGCCTCTGACAGGGCTGACGGTTGTTGTTATAGAAACTAGAACAAGCAACCGGGACCAACAAATTTAACGTGTCATCCGACCCACGGTAGCGCTCAGAAATAAATGCCACTCACGGTCACCCATCCGAAGACTGACCGGACCGTCCATTGCTGATCGATTAGAATCACCTAGACAAGCTACGCCACGAGCGCTACAGAAATGTTGTAAATACTAGTCGTCATCGTATCAGCCATAAGACGTCCACTGCTGGACTAACGCCTCCCTCATAATAGAGTGGTGTTGCTATAATCCCCACGCTTGTCAGGCGGCTTGGGGATCGCACTGATACCACAGTTAATTGAGAGGACGCTGCTGCCCGTCCTCCGGTGTGTCTGGATGCAGTTTTAGGACATACCCAGGTCCGGTCATACCCGGTCTTTGTAAATACGAGTAGTTTTATTATATTTGAGAGGCCTATGGGTGCCTTGACAACTTTGGATACTAGGCTAAAGCCTAGTCTTTGCTGAAGTCTTCGAAAGCCCACTATGCAATCCACTTCAAAAAAGAGGAAGGTTCTTACGTCGACCTATATTTTTATAAATAAAGTGTAGTTAAGCAGCGTTTGCGATCTTCCACAGCCAAGCACCCCTATTCACAACTCAATCGGAAAAGTTTCCGATCGGATTCACACTATCGTCTCTGTCATCTTGAATGTAGATGAATGGGACAGATAGTGTGAATCCGATCGGAAACCTTTCCGAGGGGTAGTAGGGGTACAAGTCAGTAAATATGAATCTTGATTATCAGCCAGAAGATCGTCCACTGATGGACAAAGTTTAAAATCGAATTAATTAAAGTAATTAACCTTGTGCTCCTCAAATTTTGACCTTGCTTCGCCGCCTTGATAAGTGATATCACAAGTGAGCATATTGAATGTTTGTGGACATGTAAAGATTACCTTCTCGTCCAAAATCCCGCTGTGTCTGAAGACAAGGGTATACGACCAGTGTGTGTTGCCAGTGATGACATATGGAACTGAAACGTGGTCTTTGACTGCTAACCTTTTGGAGAAACTTAGTCACGCAACGGGCAATGGAGAGAGCTATGCTCGGAGTTACTTTGCGCGATACAATCCGGAACGAGGATATTCGCCAAAGAACCAAAGTTACCGACATAGCTCGCAAGGTTTGCAAGTTGAAGTGGCGCAGGGCAGGACACATCGCTCGAAGAACTGACAACCGATGGGGAAGAAAGGTTCTTGAGTGGCGACCGCGAACCGGAAGACGCAGCGTCGGAAGGCCTCCCACTATATATATATATATACGTAGACCGACGACATTGTAAAACTCGCGGGCAACCGGTGGATGCAAATGGCAGGTTGTCGTACAGTGTGGCGGTCCAAGGGGGATGCCTTCGTTCAGCAGTGGACGTCTCCCGGCTGATGGTGAAAGATTACCTGTGTATAGATAGTGACAGAGAGGCACTGGTCGTTTAGGCGTCGACACGACGTAAACTTTCCGCTTCTTAGTGCGACCGACCCAGTCCGCGAACTGTAGCGTGTTCGGTACGGTTGCACTCAACATCACGATGCTCACGTGTGCCGGCAACAGAATCAACACTTCCTCCCATACGTAACCTCGCTGGAATATGCACCAAAACAAAATGGTTAAAAAAAATAGGAATGTTGATCATAGTC
The DNA here is from genome assembly GCA_905404285.2 of Erannis defoliaria. Classification (NCBI taxonomy): domain Eukaryota; kingdom Metazoa; phylum Arthropoda; class Insecta; order Lepidoptera; family Geometridae; genus Erannis; species Erannis defoliaria. Next base: position 8,745,979 of record FR990085.1, on the reverse strand, counting down.
ATGGCAAGGTACTGCCACAAAATCGAAATAATGTTATGTATTCGAATAGGTAACGTAAACGGGACATTGCTCGACTTGAAATCGTTAGGTTCGAACCTAGGCCAGTACCAACGAGTTCTTTGGAGTTTATGTACGGAGTTACACTAATTAATATTTTATATGAAGTGTTTCCACACTTTTGGGTTTTCCAAAAGTAAGTCCTGCCATAATTTTTCTTACTGTTTAAGTTTTAAAAACATGGAGTTTCACTAGCTTTTCAGTAAAGCAAAAACTTGTGAATAGTTGCTAAATAGCGCAAAATTTTAGGCACTACATGCGCAGGGACGTGTGCGTGAGCTGCTTATCGAGAGTCCGCTTAGGAATACTAACGTATTTTTTACCGACTTTAAAAAAGGAGGTCTGTGTTTTTTAAAATGTATGTTCACCGATTTACCCGTCAATTGTGAACCGATTTAAAAAAATAAATGTTTGAAAGGGCATACTTTTGATGCGGTCCCGTATTAATTTGAAGTTGGTTGAATGTTTTTTGAAAAAGTTACTTGTTTTACTCACTCTGCATTATTTAAGTACCTTCAATTTTGGATTTTTAGCGCTGTTCAGATTTACTTTACGAGAGCTGCTAAGAGCTTAAACCGAAATACTGTAATACACAAAACTATGGTAATCATGTTCAAATACAAGTGTAGGGTGTGTTTACTAGAGTTTTTACTTTAAAAACCGATGATTTTGTAAACAAAGCAAATACGCTCTAATCAATAGGGAATATGCATCTGTTTTGACTCACAAAAAAGCTAACTGGCTACAAAACACATTATTCAAAGTAAAATTTTAATATATGCACAAATAACGAAGTTATAAACATTTTAGTTTCATGTTAGACATCCCTGTCTAACATGAAACTATACTATGGTACACTATACTAGGTTTATGACGTCAAAGTTCACGATTCCAAACAAATTCTATACTATGCACGTGTTTTGCTAGAAAGAGACAGATGACTCCCTCCCAAATAGGGCTTTACCAGCAGATTTTAATATTTTTTTCGACGTAAGCTTCAGATTCAGTTAAACTCTCCATTTATCCTATTATTTTTAATAATTGAAATGTATATTCCCTATTGTCATTAAAGCGTGCTCGAGATATCGAGTCAAGAAACAAACGTTTTTTACCTCAGCATTGTTGATATAATGCACTTCGTCGAATATAACAAACTCCAAGTCTCTGGTGACGTCGGAGCCACAGTAGAGCATGGAGCGAAGGATTTCTGTCGTCATCACGAGGCAGGAGGCGGTGGCGTTGATCTGCAGGTCTCCAGTCAGCAGGCCGACCTCACCGAACATCTTGTTGAAATCATTGTACTTTTGGTTGGAGAGGGCTTTGATTGGTGATGTATAGATAGCCCTGTAGAGTAAATCGAATTTAAACATGTTTCGTGTTTATTAGAACACAAAGTGCTTTTATTTTGCATGGGCCGAGTTATAAGTAAATTCGTATATTCTGATTGGCCAGAGGCAAGGCCGTAGGCAGGGGGGGGGGGTCCAAACTCCCCCTGAAATGTTTTTGCCAACCCACCGTTTTATACATACCCACTTACGTATAGATCGTCGTCGTTACTTATTGTCTCTGGTCCAGAGCTCGACCCCCCCGCCCCCAAATGAATTCCTGGCTACGGCCTTGGCCAGAGGTCTTATTTTTGGATCGTGCGCAAGTGTTGCGCATGCAAACGGGCTGACCTTCGAACGTATTATTTGAAATAAGGTTCAATATCGTCCGAAAATCGGCTCCGTTCGCATGCGCAACTTTGCATACGATTCAATAATAAGGCCCCAGTTCTAGTTATCTTCATTCATAAGTGAACTCTTAAATGTACCCAATTGATTTAAATAAATTGAATAAATAGTATGTCAAAGTTATTGTGTCGCCCAAAGCACTGAAAAGACAATAGTAATACGTCCTGTACAGAAGATTCACTGGAATAGAAAACACCTTAAAACCTACTGGAACCTCAATTTACCTATAACCACAATCATAAGCCATAGTCTCATATTCAGTGCAACCTAATTTATACACTATCTGTTTAACATTGCGTCGAAATTCCAATGTACGTTTGGCTCGTTGACGTCACGCGGCCGCCGGCCAATGACGCGTTGGAATTGGCCAGTCACGCGCAAGGGCGTATAAAGGCCCGCCCCTCCCTGAAGGTTGTTGCTATTGAATATAGAACAAACAACCGGGACCGTCAATAGGCTAGATGACTGGTTTATTTTATATTGTCCTATTGAAATGTGGCCCATAAATATAGTTGATAATGAAAAGAACATGATAATCTGATCAAAAATAAGCAACTTAATATAAGCATTTTAATATCATGCTAGACAGAGAGGCGAAACAGCAAATTGTGACGTAACTACTCTGTACGCCATATAAATTCTATTCTGACAAGTAAGGCGTGACGTAATTTTTTGTTTTGTGGGAAAGGGACAGAGTTGTCTCTAACAAAAACTTTAAGCGCTCATATATCAGAACATTGTTAACCGATTTAAATTATTTTTTCATTAAACATACTATGTTTACTTAAATTCTTCATCAAAGCTATTGGTTTCAACGTTATAAACATCAGTCATCTACCCTAGTTGTTAATGCCATAATATGTTGCTCGAGTTTAGTGCAGAGTAATGCAAGCAACGCAATTTTTGTTTGAAAAATATTTCCTGGTTTGTAGTACCTTGTGCAATTTCTTCTGGACATAGCTATCGCATATTCGGCGACGACAGTTTTACCGGCCGAAGTATGTGCAGCTACGAAGACGTGATGCCCTTCTTCTAATTTTAATATTGCCTGAAAAGTTTACACATTGCTAAATTAGATATGTAGCAATTCTAACATCCCTCTAAATTAAGTCTAACCTAAGTTTGACTGAACAAAAGTTTCTTCAAACGTAATTTGAACCTTGAAACAAGGTCTTTTTTAAATTAATAAAGAAGATAATGTATTGTATGATATTATGTGTATTTTTACATTTTATTTCAAAGCAACTACATTTATTAAAAACTTTTTGAATTTTGATTAGTGAAAACCATGGAACGAAGTTATTAGATATCGGAAAACTACCTGCGAGAAATTTTGCTTTCATTAAAATGTTAATTCTGTAAGAATATAATATTTGTTGTTTTAGAAATCAGAGAATCATATATCGTCAACCGCCTGACAAGAATAAAATGAACTTTATTGCCACAGATTGAGAGTCTCCATTCGTTTAAATGACATTCCAAGGTAAACTATTTGTACTTGTACTGTTTCTCTGTGCGTTTAAGCGCCATCTTTTAGGTGTAGTTTAAATTACTTCATCTTAGTTGCCTTTAAACACGTTTTGAGATGGCAGTATGATAAATTGGGACTCTCGATGCATAGCAACAAAGTTGATTTTTCACCAACTGGTATTAGTGACTTGTTTTTATTTGTATTAGAAAATTAGAAAATGGCCAAATTAAACATACCTGTTTCTGGAAATTATCCAACTCAAATGGATAAGAATGTGCCATGTCTTTAATCTTCTCTCTGAAGTCAGGCACTGGTTGAGACACATCTATCATCTCAGCCCACTCTGTTGAAGTCACTCCCAGCTTCACATTCGAACTGGTGATGTTCAGTATGGGTAGCTCTGGAAGCTCCACTGGAGGTCTTATTATAGTGGCTTCAAGGAAATTATCATTCTCAGGTGAATCATCAACTTCTATCTTTTGAACTGGCTTGGGCTTCTTTGGTAGGTCTTCATCAGCTTTCCACAGATCTGAAATTAGACTATTCATATAAAAGCTGATGATTTCTTACTCCAGAAGGCGGAGAGATAAAGAGTGTTGGTTGATGTCGGGTGATAAGATTTGTTACTAATATTATAAATGCGTAAGTTTCTCATTAAGTGAGTGTGTTTGATATTTTTTCATGTTGAAACGGCACAACAGTTTTGAGTAAAATTTGGGAAGTAGATAGTTTTTCACTTTGTATTATTAAGTTACTCTTTGTGTCCTGGAAAAAATTGCAGTTCCCATAGGATAGCAGGTGGAACCTCAAGGCGCTGCTAGTATGTAAAAATTGATAGTTTTAGGTTGACCTTATTTTTTTTTTTTTAAATAAAACCTCACTAGCTTAAGATGATTTCCACAAGGATGACACCATACATAATTATGACACTAGAAAAAAGACGGGGAACAAAAAATTACTCACCAACTAAATGAGCACTGCTATCGACAATCTCCTCCAAGTTGATCTTGATGTCGATATCAACATCATCGTCTCCTGTCTCTTTCTCCCGAGTTTCCTTGTTCGCGTCATCTAGGAGGGTGTAGCCATCACTGGCAAACAGAACACTGTCTTTGCAGCCGGGAGCCATTGTCAGTATGCCTGGATACATAACATTAGTAATGAAATTTTGAATAGACGTGGCTTATATCTCGGATTATAGACCTGGGTATATCCTTAACTGCAACCAGAACCACCGGAGAAGGGGCAGCAGCGTCCTCTTGGGTACATCGTTACTCATAAGCATGGGTGAGCATTCTGGGATCCCCAAGCCGCCTGCCAAGCGTGGGGATTATGGCAACACCCCTCTATTAAGGGCCTTCATCCAGGCGTTTTATGGCTTTTAACACATCTCTTTATTTCTGAAAAGTATGCTGTTTTGACAGGATAGCGAGAAACCATAGGACTCCATTAGAGTGACAATTATTTGACAACCATTTTAATTCACTAAATCATTAAGATCTGGTTTGAAGGCAGTTAGATAAAAGGCAAATCAGGTGCAAACTCCAGTTTTTGTTTTAATACAATATGTTTTCCTGATTTGCGAGAAATAATAAAAGGCTGTCAGATAGCCATTGCTGTGCAAAAAGTTATTTTGTGTTTTGCATGAATGAAACAAAATCTTATTGATCCTACTATTATGAGTGTGTTTTTTTTTATTTTTTATTATATGGCTTTTTCTGTTGGCCTCAGATGGCCTATAGTCGTCACCGGACTTTAGGCAAGCACAAATGTTAGCGCCATTTGTGCTTGCCTAGGCAGTCGGTGTCAGTTTGTCAGTGTGAGTTTTATGGTTTTTGATTTATACTTAAAGCAATGCCTACTTTCTCCCAAAAACTTCCCAGGCTCTTCATTCTCTAGATCAAGGGTAATTTCTGCTTGGTTAGTGGCCTCTTCCAGAATTTTCTGCAGCTCCTCTTCGAACCCTGCTGGTAAGAAAGGGCTTTGCATTGTCGTGCCTCTGGTGGCCATGCCTGGAGGCAAAGGTGCCCGGGACATGGACAGATGATCTTCATTATCCTCTAGAGGAATATCTACTTCTTCAACCCCTTTTATCTCTCCAGTAAGTGGGTCTCGGACAACCTAAAAATATACAAGGGTCTGATAGTTTTTTTTTGTGATCAAGCCTTTTGTATCTAATGATCGGCTGTCTCTCTGGTATTTGACATACATTTTGACAAAGTGTAATACTGAATCCATTGGCTCCGAACTAGTACTTATACTGTATTTCGGAAATCAATGGCCTCTCCCAGATATAGGACTTATATAAACTAAATGCCAATAGTGCAGATGTAGCACAAAGTTAAAAAAGATTATATAATTAAATTAATGTAGTTTAGTTTGAACTAAAAATAAAAATTATAATTGCATGCTTAATAAAAACATGATCCTTCCACTTCAAGTGTTTGTGTGTGTGCGTGTGTGTTTGTTTATTTACCTAATCAAATATGAACAAAGTGTCTATTCATCAATCATTATTATTTGAGAGTCTGAGAGTATTTTAGTTTACCTCTAGCGTAGTATCCAGTCCAAAATCATCATCTTCGATTAGAAATAGGGAATCGACATTGGTCTCCCGGTGCCAGTGGCCCTGTGATTTTTCCCATTGGTGTATGGACAGCCGTTCCGGCTTGAGAATATAGTCTTTCACCCGTTCATTTAGATCCTCTAGCACTGGCGGCAACTAAAACGAAACATATGGATTATTATCACACAATTTGAACATAAAAATATATATTTGGTGTTACTTTGCTGTGGGTAAACAGGTATTTTCGAATGATAAATGATTCTGCACCTTAAAATCGGAAAATTCTCCTGTATCTTGCGACATTTAAATATTGTTTTGGATGAAATTTTACCGATTAAAATAAGTTACTATCAGAACAGAACCAGAACAGAACATATAAATAACACAAAACACAAGAGTTAATTTATTTATTTTTGATTTGAGGTTATATTATAATTTAAAAAAAAGAAGATATTTTTCCTCTCTTGCCCCGGTTCTTTTGAGTGAAACAAAACATAGCGATGTTTCACGATTATGAAAGAGAAAAAAGGCTATGCTCAAAAAAACTTTTCTGATCGAGACGAAAATTTTTTAAGAAAAGTTGGTTGTCATTGTCAATTATGACACATGACTTCTTTTTTTTTCTTTTCTTTAGGTTGATTATGGTTTTGCACTTTATACATTTGCCAGTGTCAAGTATTTATTTGTATCAAGTTTTTGATAATTTTTAAGTCGAATGAGTCTAAGTCACAGTCAAAGTCACACTTAGTGTCTAGTCACTGAATACATGGAATGAATGGAATGAAGCATAAATGGAATACACTCTAAGTAATCAAGTACAGTATTATAATAGCAGTGTATTAGATGTCCTACAGTATAATATTATATTATAACCAGGCGCAGCTACTATTTGAATAAAATTAATAGAGCGACGAGGATAATAAGTCACTCACCTGGTCAGGTAGTAATCGCTACATCTTTTCAGTGAGATAGCTTATAATTCAATCAACTCCTTTAAAAACATGTATTAACCTTGTGTTATTAATCCACCGTCACAGTTTAATTGCATCGCTTCGCTTAGCATCAGGAAAAGGAGATATCTATAGTCATGAACCTATATTTTTTTCTAGGTTCATGTCTATAGTCTGTCATTTTAGAATAAGAACACCTTTTGAAAAAAAATATACAATTCAATCACCTCGAGAGGTGATTCCCTGACTTTCAAACAATGTAATTACATAAAAAAATACATAAAGTCGAACATAGAACCTCCTCCTTTTTTGAAGTCGGTCTAACTAGAGTTTTTTTAAATTGACGCACTGCGTGACTACGATTTATAAACTCTGAATAAATGACAAAAAACGCGCACTTAATCAACTTTTTTTATCAACCGCAGGATATGTGAGTCAGTGGTATATCTTAATAAAACTTGACGGTCAAGGTCTCATCCCTCCTACAGCCTACGATGGATCTCAACAGCCAGTATCAGAGAAACTTAGTAGTCAGTCGACTCCATAACCGGTACGCGAACATGCGTCGCACTTTTCAATAACAAAATCAGAAAACCATTGCGTTAAGTGAAAATGGCTAGCTATCAGTTTTATTCGTTCGTGACTGCACTGTACCTGCTCAATTTGATACTAGAAGCTACCGATGGACTCTCTTTGGTAGGTTAATTTATTTTTAAAAATATTTTAATTTATATAGTTTGCTATATTGCGAAACCGAAAAATAAAAGAAAACTTTTGGTAAGTAGCAAAGTAAATAGTTAGAGGCTAAGTGACCGGACCTAATGTCAGAGTTAATAGGCATCCGCAAAGGATTGGTAAAATGATGTAAAACTAACTTTTTTTTGAGTCTAACCACATGTTTTTAACCGACTTCAAAATAGGAGGAGACTGTTGTAGGTATGTATATATATACATATATTTCTTCGTCAATTAGTGGATTGATTTCGAAAATTATTTTTATGGGGTGTTTTTTGGTGTTCTCAGGATTTTGTTCCAACACTCAACAACACCTTTATAAAAAGGTAGGGTTGGGATGAAAGCATGTAAGCACAAGTATAAAAAAAAAAATTTGGTAAGTATAAACTAAAACTAACCTAAGTATTTAAAAAATATATAATATAAAACAAAAAAATATATAATAAAATGTCTGGTTGTATTCAAACACGAAAAATTTTTATACTTATATGATATGAATAAATAGGTATCTAACGTTCAATAAAAATAAAATGGTATACTCTCGAGGTGGTCCCATAATAGTTTGAAGTCGTTTATTTTTAAAGTTACTTGTTAGTTACTTATTAGGTCAACTATGAAGTACCTAGGTAGGTAATTCAAGATACCTGATTCCATTATTAACCATCATTAAATGATTGCATTGAATCGGATCATTCAATAATTTAATAATTTAATGATTATAATACATAGTAGAGATAATAGGAATATATACAAGATAATAAGAAAATATTATTATACAGATAAAATTGATTTTCAATTTAATCTGTAAATCCATCGAGTCCACTGAAACTGCTCTCGGTAACTAAATATAACAAACTAACTATCTTTTCCCACTTCCACACGTAACGAATTAAAAATAATTGACTTGTGTAATATTTTATCTCTGCTTACATTTATATGCGTACCTAACTATTGATTTCTGTTTTTTAATGGATCATCAAAGTAGTTTTCCTGGGAATCATTGACAGCCATAAGACGTCCACTACTAGACGAAGGCCTCCCCCTTAATAGGGAGGGGTTGGCATAATCCCCACGCTTGGCAGGCGGCTTGGGGATCGCAGAGTGTAACCACCGTTAACCAAGAGGACGCTGCTGCCCGTGGTCCTGGATGCAGTTTTAGGACATACCCAGGTCATATTATGTATTTATTATTCCTGGGAATAATACATAAATATTACACAATATTATGATACAATACTTCTTTCCTCGACTACTATAATACAATCTACTATAATGTAGGTACAATAAAAATCATTCGAGTTACTTAAATATTCTAGGTAGTTTATACACACCAATCGAACAAAGTGGTTAATCCTGTATGGCTACTTCTGTTTTAGATTTAATAGAAGCCGTCTAGAAAACTGTATCATTAACGGGAAAATTTAGAAATCTATAAAACAAGAATAAATATTTTCTCCTATCGATAACAAGGAAGTTATTTCGATAATCGACAATCTGGAACAATGGGACATTTATTATGAAAACTGACGTGGTTTTGACACATTTTTTGATATAAGTATCCGATTTAATTAAACGTGAGTATTTCCGTAAATAAAACAAAATGGAAGGTTTGGAATAAAATAACGTTCGGATAATTTTTTGTTGCTGAGCACCACGGACTCCGGGGTCCGTCCCTTTTGATTTTTGTGAATTAATAAAAAAAAACAAAAGGCATAAAAGCTAACGACCTTACAAAAGACAAGAATGATGAGAACTTGGAGGAAATAGCTCGTCTCGTTAGTTAATCAAAGGTTTGGCGATATTCTTATAGAGACAAATAAAGCACATCCTGAATACCTAAGCTGACGGGTCTAGAAAGATGGAACATTACACAGGAGTTTCGTCTAGGTGTATACATGCGCTAAGTAAGGCTCCGGCCTTAAAAAACGGTCTGCGTTACGACTCATCGCCAAAAGCTACGATCCTATAAATGATAGCGATGACAAAATACCTACGTATAAAAATCTCAACTCTCATGTGTTGTATTTTTATATACTACTAGCTTTTGCCCGCGGCTTTGCCCGCGTAGTAATGTTGAATACTGGAATTCGGTTAAATCGGGGCCCAACTCAATTGAATCACTAAAATACGTATATTATTGCATTTTTTCCAAGCCGCTTGCAAGTCTTTAAGTTTGCTTGACGATGATCAAATTTAATATAAAAAATTATTTAGCAGCTTAGGCTGTACAGTATCTATAATAATTATGTCCGTCAAACAGTCGTCTGCGTGGACCTACAAAAAAATAGCCTATGTCCGTTTCCGAACCTTATGCTATAACTACCTATCCAAAAATGCAGCTCCATCTGTTCAGCTGACCAATAAATACGCCCATCCCCGTCCCCATTCCCAGCCTCATCCCTATAAGCGGCCCCTTCCCCATCCCCATCCCTATACCAAATGTAATTTTAATATGAACACGCCCATCCCCGTCCCCATCCCCGTTCCCTCCCTCATCCCCATCCCGAACCCCATCCTCACCCCATCCCATCCCCACCCCCATCCCGATTTCAACTTTCATCTTAATATGGACACGCCCATCCCCGTTCCCAGCCTCATCCACATCCACATCCCATCCCCACCTGTCCCCACCCCATCCCCACCCCATCCCCATCCCGATACCAATTGTAATCTTAATATGAACATGCCTATCTCAGTCCCGTCTCCGTTCCCAGTATCATCGCCACCCCCACCCCCACCCCCATCCCCACATCTATCCCCATACCTATACCAAATTTCATTTGAATATGTACAGCCGTTCAAAGTTAAGGAGAAACAAACGTACTATCACTAAAACTTCGTTTTTTTTTATACTAACGGGAGCTGATTTTGAAAAAACTGTGACACCCGTATCTTTTTATTTTTATAGTAGAATATGTATACCAAGTTTTGTATCAATCGAACCAGAGAATAAAAAGTTTCATACAAACTTTAACACCCCATTTAACCCCCTTCGGGGTTGATTTTCGAAAAATCCTTTCTTAGTGGGCGTTTACACCTCTCCAAAAACATACCCTCCAAATTTCAAGTCTCTACGTTTAGCGGTTTGGGCTGTACGTTGTCTATATGTCAGTCAGTCAGTCAGTCAGTCAGGACAAAGCCTTTTATAGTTATAGATTAAAAAATAATTTAGCAGCTTAGGCTGTACAGTATCTATAATAATTATGTCCGTCAAACAGTCGTCTGCGTGGACCTACAAAAAAATAGCCTATGTCCGTTTCCGAACCTTATGCTATAACTACCTATCCAAAAATGCAGCTCCATCTGTTCAGCCGACCAATAAATACGCCCATCCCCGTCCCCATTCCCAGCCTCATCCCTATAAGCGGCCCCTTCCCCATCCCCATCCCGATACCAAATGTAATTTTAATATGAACACGCCCATCCCCGTCACCATCCCCGTCACCATCCCCGTTCCCTCCCTCATCCCCATCCTCACCACATCCCATCCCCACCCCCATCCCGATTTCAACTTTCATCTTAATATGGACACGCCCATCCCCGTTCCCAGCCTCATCCACATCCCATCCCCACCAAATCCCCACCCCATCCCCACCCATCCCCATCCCCATCCCCATCCCGATACCAATTGTAATCTTAATATTAACATGCCTATCTCCGTCCCGTCTCCGTTCCCAGTATCATCGCCACCCCCACCCCCACCCCCACATCTATCCCCATCCCTATACCAAATTTCATTTGAATATGTACAGCCGTTACAAAGTTAAGGAGAAACAAACGTACTATCACTAAAACTTCATTTTTTTTTATACAAAAACTGTGACACCCGTATCTTCTTATTTTTATAGTAGAATATGTATACCAAGTTTTGTATCAATCGAACCAGAGAATAAAAAGTTTCATACAAACTTTAACACCCCATTTAACCCCCTTCGGGGTTGATTTTCGAAAAATCCTTTCTTAGTGGGTGTTTACACCTCTCCAAAAACATACCCTCCAAATTTCAAGTCTCTACGTTTAGCGGTTTGGGCTGTACGTTGTCTATATGTCAGTCAGTCAGTCAGTCAGTCAGTCAGTCAGGACAAAGCCTTTTATAGTTATAGATAATCTTAATATTAACATGCCTATCTCCGTCCCGTCTCCGTTCCCAGTATCATCGCCACCCCCACCCCCACCCCCACATCTATCCCCATCCCTATACCAAATTTCATTTGAATATGTACAGCCGTTACAAAGTTAAGGAGAAACAAACGTACTATCACTAAAACTTCGTTTTTTTTTATACTAACGGGAGCTGATTTTGAAAAAACTGTGACACCCGTATCTTCTTATTTTTATAGTTGAATATGTATACCAAGTTTTGTATCAATCGAACCAGAGAATAAAAAGTTTCATACAAACTTTAACACCCCATTTAACCCCCTTCGGGGTTGATTTTCGAAAAATCCTTTCTTAGTGGGTGTTTACACCTCTCCAAAAACATACCCTCCAAATTTCAAGTCTCTACGTTTAGCGGTTTGGGCTGTACGTTGTCTATATGTCAGTCAGTCAGTCAGTCAGTCAGTCAGTCAGGACAAAGCCTTTTATAGTTATAGATATGTATACCAAGTTTTGTATCAATCGAACCAGAGAATAAAAAGTTTCATACAAACTTTAACACCCCATTTAACCCCCTTCGGGGTTGATTTTCGAAAAATCCTTTCTTAGTGGGCGTTTACACCTCTCCAAAAACTTACCCTCCAAATTTCAAGTCTCTACGTTTAGCGGTTTGGGCTGTACGTTGTCTATATGTCAGTCAGTCAGTCAGTCAGTCAGTCAGGACAAAGCCTTTTATAGTTATAGATTAAAAAATAATTTAGCAGCTTAGGCTGTACAGTATCTATAATAATTATGTCCGTCAAATAGTCGTCTGCGTGGACCTACAAAAAAATAGCCTATGTCCGTTTCCGAACCTTATGCTATAACTACCTATCCAAAAATGCAGCTCCATCTGTTCAGCCGACCAATAAATACGCCCATCCCCGTCCCCATTCCCAGCCTCATCCCTATAAGCGGCCCCTTCCCCATCCCCATCCCGATACCAAATGTAATTTTAATATGAACACGCCCATCCCCGTCACCATCCCCGTCACCATCCCCGTTCCCTCCCTCATCCCCATCCTCACCACATCCCATCCCCACCCCCATCCCGATTTCAACTTTCATCTTAATATGGACACGCCCATCCCCGTTCCCAGCCTCATCCACATCCACATCCCATCCCCACCAAATCCCCACCCCCATCCCCACATCTATCCCCATCCCTATACCAAATTTCATTTGAATATGTACAGCCGTTACAAAGTTAAGGAGAAACAAACGTACTATCACTAAAACTTCGTTTTTTTTTATACTAACGGGAGCTGATTTTGAAAAAACTGTGACACCCGTATCTTCTTATTTTTATAGTAGAATATGTATACCAAGTTTTGTATCAATCGAACCAGAGAATAAAAAGTTTCATACAAACTTTAACACCCCATTTAACCCCCTTCGGGGTTGATTTTCAAAAAATCCTTTCTTAGTGGGCGTTTACACCTCTCCAAAAACATACCCTCCAAATTTCAAGTCTCTACGTTTAGCGGTTTGGACTGTACGTTGTCTATATGTCAGTCAGTCAGTCAGTCAGTCAGGACAAAGCCTTTTATAGTTATAGATAGATATGTATACCAAGTTTTGTATCAATCGAACCAGAGAATAAAAAGTTTCATACAAACTTTAACACCCCATTTAACCCCCTTCGGGGTTGATTTTCGAAAAATCCTTTCTTAGTGGGCGTTTACACCTCTCCAAAAACATACCCTCCAAATTTCAAGTCTCTACGTTTAGCGGTTTGGGCTGTACGTTGTCTATATGTCAGTCAGTCAGTCAGTCAGTCAGTCAGTCAGGACAAAGCCTTTTATAGTTATAGATAGAAGATTAAAAAATAATTTAGCAGATTAGGCTGTACAGTATCTATAATAATTATGTCCGTCAAACAGTCGTCTGCGTGGACCTACAAAAAAATAGCCTATGTCCGTTTCCGAACCTTATGCTATAACTACCTATCCAAAAATGCAGCTCCATCTGTTCAGCCGACCAATAAATACGCCCATCCCCGTCCCCATTCCCAGCCTCATCCCTATAAGCGGCCCCTTCCCCATCCCCATCCCGATACCAAATGTAATTTTAATATGAACACGCCCATCCCCGTCACCATCCCCGTCACCATCCCCGTTCCCTCCCTCATCCCCATCCCCAACCCCATCCTCACCACATCCCAGCCCCACCCCCATCCCGATTTCAACTTTCATCTTAATATGGACACGCCCATCCCCGTTCCCAGCCTCATCCACATCCACATCCCATCCCCACCAAATCCCCACCCCATCCTTATCCCCACCCCACCCCCACCCCATCCCCATCCCCATCCCCATCCCCATCCCGATACCAATTGTAATCTTAATATTAACATGCCTATCTCCGTCCCGTCTCCGTTCCCAGTATCATCGCCACCCCCACCCCCACCCCCATCCCCACATCTATCCCCATCCCTATACCAAATTTCATTTGAATATGTACAGCCGTTACAAAGTTAAGGAGAAACAAACGTACTATCACTAAAACTTCGTTTTTTTTTTATACTAACGGGAGCTGATTTTGAAAAAACTGTGACACCCGTATCTTCTTATTTTTATAGTAGAATATGTATACCAAGTTTTGTATCAATCGAACCAGAGAATAAAAAGTTTCATACAAACTTTAACACCCCATTTAACCCCCTTCGGGGTTGATTTTCGAAAAATCCTTTCTTAGTGGGCGTTTACACCTCTCCAAAAAGATACCCTCCAAATTTCAAGTCTCTACGTTTAGCGGTTTGGGCTGTACGTTGTCTATATGTCAGTCAGTCAGTCAGTCAGTCAGTCAGTCAGGACAAAGCCTTTTATAGTTATAGATTTATAACTATGCTAATAGTTTTAATCTTCGGTTTGTATTAGACCATCATTATTATCAGCCCGGAGACGTCCACTGCTGAACGAAGGCCTCCCCCTTAGACCGCCATACTGTACGACAACCTGCCATTTGCATCCACCGGTTGCCCGCAACTTTTACAATGTCGTCGGTCCACCTAGTTGGAGGCCTTCCTACGCTGCGTCTTCCGGTTCACGGTCGCCACTCAAGAACCTTTCTTCCCCATCGGTTGTCAGTTCTTCGAGCGATGTGGCCTGCCCATTGCATTGACTTCAACTTGCAAACTTTGCGAGCTATGTCGGTAACTTTGGTTCATTGGCGAATATCCTCATTCCGGATTCTATCGCGCAAAGTAACTCCGAGCATAGCTCTCTCCATTGCCCGTTGCGTGACTCTAAGTTTCTCCAAAAGGCCAGCAGTTAAAGACCACGTTTCAGTTCCATATGTCATCACTGGCAACACACACTGGTCGTATACCCTTGTCTTCAGACACTGCGGGATTTTGGACGAGAAGATATTACGCAATTTTCCGAACACTGCCCATCCGAGTTGGATTCTTCGGGCGACCTTTGTCGAAGTTGGACCTACCTAACTGAACAATCTGTCCAAGGTAGTTGTAGTGGTCATCATCATCACACATATATACATAGGTATATTTCAAAGATGCCGACAATGTACCTTAATCTTATATAATTATAAGCATCATTTTATGAATCCATCTCGAGTCATATTATGATGCAGGTCATAAATTGGTACCGATATTAATAATATCACTTCGCTTTGATCAGGTGCGGGCGCAGGTAATTAACTCTACCTACTGACGTCTATTGTACAAGTTTGTAAGACGTCAGTGTGACTCTACCACAATAATTTTATTATGGTTTATAACGCGGATTTCCTACCTATCACGAACATAATTAGCATCTTAGATCCTTATTACTATTTAATAAGCATATTACATGTTTATTGTAACTACGACCAACAATAATTTTAACATCGATTTCTTTGAATGCTAAAAAATTCTTTTACACACAGACTAAACTAGACAGTATTCTAAATGACAGAATTAAAAAAAGGATATATGTATTTTTAACTAGGTGAACCGATGACATTGTAAAAGTCGCGGGCAACTGGTGGATGCAAATGGTAGGTTGTCGTATAGTGTGGCGGTCTAAGGGGGAGGCCTTCGTTGAGGGAGATGTTAATCACTGCGTCTGCAACCATGCTGTATCTGAGCTCTCGATTAGCCGGTTTGGTTTACACAAGAATACGGATCCAGCTTGAGTGTTCATGTGATGTCGCGTTAATTTATATTTGTTGAGCTGTATATACATCATCGAAGTTATCCTTTAACAATAAAATGATAAACCCAACTTATAAGTTTACCTAGTACGGGCTCTGATATGTACAGTACTGGCAGCGCATCGGTAAAGAAGTATCGGTTGTCTACTAGCTCGTTAAGACGACGATATAGTCGAGCCTGGATAAGTTCGGCACAGGACCGAGATGAGTGGGTTACAAGAAGAGCTTGGCTCAACAATGGATTACAGGCTTAAAATGGTGAATAAGATGCTGATGCGATATACCTACGTCAATGAAAAATTGTAAAAGTGAAAGAAAAAAAATCTCATAGAAATAGAGTAAGCTATAAAGTAGACACTCTTTATTGTGCACACCAAAAATAAAAACAACAAGCTTATAAACTAGTGCCACAGTGGCGGCCTTATCGCTAACAGCGATCTCTTCCATTCAACCATGTACCAAGTACTTGATTGTTTAGAATAAAAATGTACTTTTCTGGAGGTAAATGTTAAATTAAGGTGTGTTTCCAAATTAATACTACACGTATTAAACAAGGTCGACCAGAGTCGCTTGTAAAAGACATCAACGAGCGCGCTATTTTTTCATTTCAGGAAGTCGTACAATTTAAAATGTGTTGTTATTTTTTTAAACAATTCATGCAGCTCTTTTAAGGTTGTTGATTTTCCATAAGAAGTTTATTATTACGTAAAAATGTCTATATAACAATGGACATGAATCTCTACCTCACCGAGCAATCATGTCACGGACAGAAATAATGTACCTACACTAGCTATGAATGGACGTGAATTTAAAGTTGATGGAAAACGTCACAAATATGGTAAACTCATAAATTAGCTGAAATTGGTCGTGGGATGATACTATCCTTGACATGTCCGTTTAAGGGGAAAACTTTATTCGAATTTGGATGCTAGGTTTTTGTGTGTCAAGGTGAGAGAATAACTGATGAAATTAAATGGAAACTGATGATGGCTTTTCAAAGCTGAAAGAGGCTTATGAACGTTCACTTAAAAAAAACACAAAAAAAACATACTCAAAAAACCAAATTAATAAAAGTTGTCATATTTACGTAGTTTCAATTTTATATTGAGCTGAAGATATTGTGCTTGATCCATTATAAGAATAGAATTATAGCTTGGTAAAAAATCTATCTCTTTTTATCTCCAGACAATACTGTGGAAAACACATCAGAGTGAGAATTTCATGCAATGATCTTCCTCTGACGTATTACACGTGTACGTAGTACAGGGCTGCCAGTACACGAAGAACTGCGATAGCGTCCCTATTATTTTCTACTCTTATGCCAAATTAAACAAATATTTATTTTCTAAAACTGCGTAAAAGTTGTAAAATCACTGCTAAAGCCACAGGGCACGCTTCAGTATTTTATGAAAATAGATCTACATTGGACCCAAGATTATGTCCCTACATAATCCGAGACCGTATCAATACCGTTTTATGACTTACATAACTTAGGGCGAAGAAACCTGCTTTATGTAGGCTTCTGACCTACAAGCTGTCTGGACGCCGAGAGAGATGTCGTAACCAGTTATAGAAAGCTTAACTGCAAATGATCATTACGCGCTTAAAAGTACTTAGCCTAATTTGACCAATACATCCAGGAAGTTTCTTTAACACCTTCACAGCGTGACTGATTTATTGATATTATCCATTACCCATATTATTTACATAAGACTTGCTCCGTCGCTCGCTGTTTTTAAAGAAAATGTTAAAAAATATTATCTTACGCAAATTCCATTTCATTAATGCTGTTGTTTTTATTTAATTTATCAGATAAAATTATGTATTATATAATTATATATATTACTGTATTGTTATAAATGTAGGTAATTTATGTATTTGTATTAGGTACTTATCTTAAAATTTTAAATTTATGTTCTATGTATTTTTTCTTGAAGTTATTTAATATTGCACACCCCGTCTATTAATGTGTTTTCGAATCCTTTCCAACCCAAAGTTGCCTGGAAGAGATCGCTTTTAGCGATAAGGCCGCCAATTGTTACACTAGTGCTAAGTTCATTTTTCTGTTGTGATTATCATGACTGTTATTAATTATTTTTTTGGTGTGTACGATAAAGAGTTTATATATCTATCTATCTACCCCGGAACGAGGTGAATACTACTAGAAATATCAGTATTAAGTACTATAAATATCAGAATTGTGGAGCAGGGTCTTCTTGAACACATCGAGTTACAGAAATATACTCTTAAACTTTCGCGATTTGAACACATAATTATGTTTATAACCGGGACTTAATCGCGCACAAATAAATTTATTTTTTATTTACGTCGACGTTTCGACCATGTTCCAATGGCCGTGGTCACGAGATGACACAGAAAAAAATATAAAAAATAAATAAATAATTATTTGTGCGCGATTAAGTCCCGGTTATAAACATAATTAGAAATATACTCGTAAGTACCCTTTTTGTTTCTTTTTAAATTTGATCTGATCATTATTGTACGATATACCAAGTAGCGCAAACCAAGCGCGAAATAATTCACGCAAATGCTACTTGAACATTAAGACGTTATTAACCATTAAGTAGTACAATGTTTGGATAAGTAAATTAGTATAGCAGTAATAAATACATGAATGTTAAGAAAAAAATATGCTACACATGCAGCGTATTTTTTTTTAAAGTAAAGTAGTTGTAGCTACAAGTACTTTTAGCTGTTTTGTTTGTTACCACGGCGATCAATTATGATAGACATTTAATTATGAAGAAGTTATGACTAAAGAATTTCTGTCTTATGTATAAAACACTCAAAAATATTTCATACCTATTTTATAGTTAAAGAGTGTGTTGTTTTCTTTTTTCAAACTCAAATCTGAATTCGAAAGAAATTTGTCAAAACACCTTTTAACTAAAATAGGTTTGAAATACGTTTTAGCGTTTTATGCATATTATGACGATTAGTTTATAAATTTGTACCTAGAGGTCCTTGGCAACCTTATCCGCCTACTTGATTTGAATAGCATGCAATACCGGTCCCAAGGCTGACCATTCTCCACATTTGCTGGTATAGTGATATTTCATGGCATCTAACGCTTACCTACGGGTATTAATTATTGTGATTTTAATAACTTAATGTACCTAATGGAGTGCGTGAATTCAGGGCTTTTTTGGTATAATAGTGTAAAACTACGTGAATAGTAGCTATATATATATATATATTTGAATACGCCTTTTATAGGTAAAGGGTTATGCCAAAATTAGTAATAAGCCGAAAAAAGCCCATTGTACTCATCAATGTGGTTTTTTAACCGACTTCGAAAAAGGAGGAGGTTCTATGTTCTACGGTTATGTATGTTTTTTTTATTTTCACCGATTTCTCCGTCAATTGTGAACCGATTTTAAAAAATATTTTTTTATTTTAAAGGGTACATACTACCAAGGTGGTCCCATATTAATTAGCAGTCGGTTGTTTTTTTTAAAGTTACTTGTTTTTACTATGTTACCAACTCTGAAATAGCGACAAAAAAATATCATCTATTCCATTTATTTTTCTGAGCGCATATAACATTTTTGTATGGAACAGGTGATTTTTTCCAAGAATTCAGATTTGGACCCACTGTAAAAAAATATCTTAATGATCAATATCAAAAGTACAACAAGCTCTATGTAATACTAACGTCCCACGTAACTCTATCAATTCTGTCATCATCATCAGCCCGGAGACGTCTACTGCTGAACAAAGGTCTCTCCCCTTTAGACCGCCACTTCAGCCTATACGAACTTACTTACTTACTTACCGCCACACTGTATGACAACCATCATGATGTGTCTCATTTGTGTGTGTGTGCACTTCTTTGCGTTGTTGTTTGTGTTTGTGTTTGTGATTAAATAATATCGAGGTAAATAAAAATTATTTCGTTTTGCGCGATTATGTCCCGGTGATAAACCTAATTACTTATAACAAAATCTTTAAAATAAACTTTAAATTTGATTACCTGGATGACATCTTTTTCCAGTTATTTTGATTTAAAAACCAAACAACCGAACCGATTTTGATAAAATGTATATGAAGCTACCTCTAAGTATGAACTACCAAACAAAATAATAATCATCGAAATCAATTTATAATTGGGGGAGTAATCGCGTAACATACATACGACACATAAAACATACAGTCGAACTAAGAACCTCCTTTTTTGTCCTGTTTAAGTCGGTTGAAAATGAAGTCTCTTTTCACGTGTTGGTATATGTTTATGCGCTTGGTTTTCCTAAACTTCGAAACGGTTTATATACGATTTTATCAACGCAAAAAGAGCTAGTAAAAAGTAGAAAGGTCTAATCGTATAAACGAGTAATAAATTGGTAGGTAAGTATAATAAATAGGGGTGGATTTCCCATCACCGAAATGAGAGAAAAAAACGGCTTTGTTGAAATTCACCCATAGATGAATACTACGGTGATATGTAATCCGCATTATGCAACGTTAAATTGGTTAACACTATCAGGCCATGGACAAGCCACCGTGCTGAATGTAAATTGTTGAAATTATTTACACTTCACAGGGAAAATATGAACTTGTTAACCACACCGCATTGCCTGGCAATTACGAGTACATTTATTTAAAGTTTGATGAATTGATCGAAAGTTTGATGATATACTCGTATAATGGACTTCATGTTTTGCCTCTTCAAGTGAGTGAGTAGGGTTAGTTTTTTATCTTACCACTAGATGTAATGTTCCGCAGAAACTGGTTAAAGCCTCCTCCATGACTCCTAGGTGACGCAAAAAGGGATATGCATGTTTTTTTATTAACTTACAAAAGAGCTGACTCGCAACAGAACAACACTTCGAAAATAAAACTTAAATATGTGCACAAATATCGAAGTTATAAACATTTTAGTTTCATGTTATACCTATGACGTCAAAGTCCACGATTCCAAACAAATTCTATACTAGCGCGTTTTTTGCTAGAAAGGGACAGATGACTCACTCCTAAATACTTTGAACGCTTTTTTTGTCAGGACTTTAGCAGCCGATTTAAATATATTTTCGACGTGAGCATCAGATTCAGTCAAACTCACCTCTTATCCTGTTATTTTTAATAATCAAAACACATGCATTTTCTCTATTGCAGTCAAGGAATGAAACAAGCTGTCGGTTTTCTTGTTATCTGTGAGATGATAATAATAATAATAATTATTATTATTTAATTGTTTATTGCACACATAAATAAATTAATGTACAAAAGGACACTTAATGCTAAAGCATAAAATAATGCTAATTATAATCTAGACCTTTCCAAGATTACAGTGAAAAGGTATCTTCTAATGCGTGCTCCATCTTCGACCACATCATCTCTTACCAACACGCGAGTTAGTGGTCATACAAGAACTTATACATGATAAAAAAAAGCTTTAGGTGCGAGTCGGAGTCGCGCACGCAACGAAGGTTGCGTACTACCACAACGAAACCGTAGGCCTACGCATTTAATATTAATTTCAACTTGATATCTTCATGCATTCGTGGGAAAAGGGGTCTTGACTCTTGACAGACAGACAACGAAGTGATCCGATAAGGGTGCCATTTAAGGAACGGAACCTTAAAACACAAAAGCCGTTATCATACACGAACTAACGCACAACACATCCCTTGGTATAATTGAGAGACGCAAGACCTTGACGACCTGCGTAAAGCGGCGGGCAAAAACTAAATACAAACAAGGCCGTAGCCAGGAATTCATTTCGGGGGGGTCGAGCTCTGGACCAGAGACAATAAGTAACAACTTTAAGACGACGATGATCTATACGTAAGTAGGTATGTATAAAACGGTGGGTTGGCGAAGGCATTTCGGGGGGTGGGTTTGGACCCCCAACCCTTGCCTACGGCCTTGGATTCATCATCAGCCAGAAGACGTCCAATGCCGGACTTCCTGCCATAATCGCCATGCTTGGCAGGCGGCTTGGGGATCGTAGAATTCTCACCACCAAAGCAGGGGCGTCCAGTAAGAAAGGTCAATATACTATGTCCTTATCATGAGCCAGAAGACGTCCTCAGCTGGACGAAAGCCTCCCCCTTAATAGGAAGGAGTTGCCATAATCCTCACGCTTGGCAGGTGGCTTGGGGATCGCAGAATGCTCACCACCGTTAACAGAAAGGACGCTGTTGCCCGTCTTCCTGATGCTCATGTTATATATTTGTGTACGTATAGACCGTGTAGTTCAGTATAGTTCGCATATGACAAGCAAAATTGTGACACTAATGAGGCTTCACCCATTGTCTGTGTAATATCATCACCATCATCATCAGCCCGGAGACGTCCGCTGCTGAACGAAGGCCTCCCCCTTGGACCGCCACACTGTACGACAACCTGCCATTTGCATCTACCGGTTGCCCGCGACTTTCACAATGTCGTCGGACCCCCTAGTGGGAGGCCTTCCTATGCTGCGTCTTCCGGTACGTGGTCGCCACTCAAAAACCTTTCTTCCCCATCGGTTATCAGTTCTTCGAGTGATCTGGCCTGCCCATTGCCACTTCAACTTGCAAGCCCTGAGGGCTGTGTCGGTGACGGCTGGACTATATTTTTTATCTGTTTTTCTTACGTAAAATTTTTTCAACATCATCATCAGTCTGTGGACGTCCACTGCTAAACAAAGCCCTCCCCGCCACACTGTGCGACAACCTGCTTGTTGCATCAACACAAATCATTTACATTTTGCCAGTTATTCAATCGCCAAGCAGTAGTTTGCAAGCATTACTTAAGTACCTACTGTGTTTCGGTTTGAAGGGCAATGTTACCAGAGAAATTACTGGGTATGAAGAGATTTAACATCTAATATCTCAGGGTGACGAGCGCTGTACAGTGCGGCGCAGGATTGTATTCACAAATTTACAGTTCTGGCACTGTTTTTGTTATGGGCAGGCGTGACGCTTACCACCAGGCGAACGTCCCGCTCGTCTCGTCACTCGACTGAATAAAAAAAACATTTTGTTATTGCAGCCCAAATCACCTCGCACGTGCGTCATCGGCGCTGGGTACTCCGGGCTGGGCACCGCCAGATACCTGAAGGAGTATGACGTCGACTTCACGGTGTTCGAGGCGTCGAGGCATATCGGAGGGACCTGGAGGTTCGACCCACAAGTCGGGATCGACGAGGACGGCCTGCCCCTCTACACTAGCATGTATAAAGGATTGAGGTGAGAAATTGTTACCAGTTTCTAAGTTACATAATTAGCCAAAACAAAAAACTAAAAATAAGAAGCCGCGTTAGAGTATTTCGGACGGTATATTAACTCTGACACTAGGGCTGGCCACTCAGCCCGTACAACAACTTACTTACTAATACAAAGGAAAAATAATATCGGAATAGTAAAAACAAACTAAAAAAAAAAAACTGTAGTAAACTGTTGTGTAGTAACAAAATAGATGGTTGTCTAGAAGCAACAGCTTTAGGCGATGAGGCCGCCCAGGCAGCAGAAAGTTATCTTTGTTTTGTATTTAGTATTTCGTTGTTTTAAGTTCATATCTTATTGAGCTAAAACTATTTCATGCATAAATTTCCTATATTTACAACAACACAGAACATTTAAAACTAACATGGTTTGATAAAACATACAGTCGAATTGAGAACCTCCTTTTTTGAAGTCGGTTGATAATTGTTACACTTTGGTCCGAAATAACAAAAGTATATACATTTTGAAAAAACATATATTATGGTACCTACTTGCACTTGCGGTTAACATATAAAAAAAAATTGATAAGTATAACAAAAATCTAGCTTTTCGTAGGGGAAGGTCGTGGTGGCAGATGGTTGATGCGAAAACCAACGGATTCTAATCTCGCAAACTTTCCTTTTCCTTTCTCTTTTTTATCTCTACTATATCGAGAAATGGGAAATGGGTGTACTTAAGTCCTAAGGTAAGAAAGTGAACCTCAACACTAAAATTTGTAAGTAGATC
Source organism: Erannis defoliaria (assembly GCA_905404285.2). NCBI lineage: Eukaryota > Metazoa > Arthropoda > Insecta > Lepidoptera > Geometridae > Erannis > Erannis defoliaria. Next base: position 8,722,220 of record FR990085.1, on the reverse strand, counting down.
GGTAACCTTAACCATAATACTAACCGTCTTAAACATAAAACACTAAAACGTATTTCAAACATATTTCAGTTAAAAAGTGTTGTCATCTTTTTTCAAACTCAATTCGTAATTCAAAAGAAATTGACAAAACACTTTTTAACAAAAATAGGTTTTAAATAAGTAGGTAGTGTAATAAGCATATAGCATATAAGCCGGTAAAGTAAGTTTATGCAAGTTTCAAGGAAAATGTTTAATCACTGTGCTGTATTTACCTACGGTAGTAGTAAATAATAAATCTATGGTATTTACATTATGTGCTATATTATACCGAGTGTCAGGGAAACGCTATCCAAAACGAAGATACAGTGATAATGCTGGTGATTACTGATAGGATCAAAAAAAGCAGAAAGCTTTGTAATGTTTGTTTTGTATTCTAATCACAACTACACAAAGTTCCAGCTTTGAGAAAGAAGCACACTTTTTATCAAAAAAAAAAAACATAAATTATCGATGTAGTCGATGTATTTAACAAATTATACAATAAAATAGAAGCTGGCGTTAGAGCGAGCGACCTCCCCCCGTTGACCCCGAGAGCGAGAGTCGGTCTTTTCCTTATCGTATAAGTAATAAATAAGTTATTACCAGCACTATTACCTGTCCTGGTTTCCGGGAACGTTTCCCTTACACCGTGTAAGTATATTGTCTGTAGTTGTACGCGCTGCTACGCGCATCACGTTCACGTAATTAGCCGAATCGTTTTGTGTTTAAACAATAATGGTAATAAATTCGGTTTGCTAAACGTTCAAGTGAAACTGCGGATGTTAGATCATACTTAAAACACTGACAACCTGATTCTTATGAAATTATTATGCAATATATTAACGACTACTTAGGTTCTGTAGAAGAACGTGTCTCAAACTATTTTGAGTACGGATTTGATAACAAACTAGAGGTCGCCGCGACTTCGTCCGCGTACGGAAGTAATTCGGCCCGCTCCCAAAATTCACCACTTTTTTGATATTGATATACTTAGATATTTTTGAAACATGTTTTTTCAAGTCATTATGGTATGCTTGTTTATAATCTGCCAGAGCCATCTTTTTCGGTAATTTAAATATAATAATGCGGTGGAAAATAGAAGGAAAAAGCAGGAGTTTTGGCGGGAACACGGAAAAATCAAGTCGTTATTTTTTCTTAATTATTGGCATCGCACGTTGTGCATTCTGCCAGTGTCAAGTTTATGAATTTTCAAGTTTTTTTTTTACTAAAATCAAGTCAAATATGTCACGAAATCACAGTTAGTCCCACGAAATTAGTCGTAGTCGAGATCAAGTCATGCTCTAGTAAAGTTGTGGCGACTTTACTATGAGCTTCTACGGAATTTTGAAAACAACACGAAAATACATGTTTCACCACATTATATCACTTGCCCACACTCGTGCATGTAATTTAACACCCAATGAATAAAACGCCAGAAATAATCATTAATTCGCGAAAAAACACAAGTTTATGAAAATAATAGAATGCAACGACATGATTGGGAGTTTTGGCGGGGACACGGAATATGGAATACGGATAATGGAATGGACGGGCCCAGCGCTTGCAAATCGTTCAAAATTAACAAGTCAACACAATCAAGCATACCTAGGTAAAGGTATGCATATTACATTGGCCAGAAAATAGAGATAGCGAATCTAATTACTGCATGACAAAAAGAGAGAACATGTACATGTATTAGAAGTTTGTGTTGTCGTATCGTACGTCTGGCATTTCGCAAAGACAGTATGACTGACGCGAGAGGCGAGCCGGCGCTCAACAAATAGTCTTCAAATCCGTGCGCTTATTTTCCGTCAATTTATTTTATCATTGTCGCTGGGTGTTTCTAAGTTTTTAAAGCCCAAACAGTAAGAAAAATTATGACCTCTGGCAGGACTCGACCTGCATACGAGAAATCTCTGGGCCTCCGTCCCAACTGCTTTGCCAATCAAGCTACAGAAGTTTCTGCCTTAGTTGTCATAATTCTGATACTGTTTCAAGATATCAACTAAAGCGTTGGTGGCGCCACCTGTAAATTTTTGCAACACAAATATAGAAAAACATAAACATAGAAAAACCCAAAGTGTGGAAACACTTCATACAAAGTATTCAAATAGAGGTGTTTTGGTAATCTAAAATTTATAGAAAGATTTCAAAAACTTGAATTCACTTCTCAAATCTTATAGATATAAATAAATAATAAATATTGGGGGGACATTTATTACACATAGCGCCATCTAGCCCCCATAATAAGCAAAGCTTGTATTATGGAAACCAGATAGCTGATAGAATACTTATATACATATTTTTTTCGTAAATACAATATAATAGAATATATAATACATACTACACCCAGACCCAGAACAAACATCGATGTACGTCACATACATTTTTGGTCGTGGGTGGGGATCGAACTCACAGCCTACAGCTCTAAAGGCAGACATGCTACCAACTGAGCTATCAGGCTGTCATAATATTTCTGTGGTATAGTAAAAACTAATAAAAATCGTCAAAAAACTGTTACGACTCCACGTTTTTTCGAGATTTTTAAATTAGCGGCCGTAATTGAATCTTAGTTACAATCAATACAAATAATTAATTAATTGCAAATTCGTACCAATCCAAATATACGTCTCTTCTTGTCCGCCACTAACCCCGCAGCCGCTTTACGCAAGTCCTCAAGTTCCACCATATTTCCGTCCTTACATGATTTGTTTTTCAGGACCAACACCCCGCTTCAGACCATGGAGTACCCTGGTTTTCCATTCCCAGAAGGAACACCGACATATCCCGAAGGAACGTGTTTCTACAAATACTTGAAAACATTTGCGAAGAAATTTGATTTATTGGATCATATTCAGGTGAGTTTTCGGTTCTAAGAGTAACTTTTTTCATGAATTCAAACAGTAATAATAGGCAAGTCTAGCTTTCCATTTTTCTAACTCTATGGCAACTGAGAAATCAGACCTTTTATCTAGTACTTAGACTAATGACTAATGACTAAACGTCAATTAAGGGTGGATCCAGAGGTGGGGTACAGGGGCACGTGCCCTCCCCCCCAAGTTTTATAGGATACTGCTTTAATAACATTTATTTGCTTTTGAATAATTTATTTATTTTATTTTATTTTATTATTTTATTTTTATTTTATATTTTTAGGAAAACTAACAGCCTAAATAAATGAATATTAACACTTGATTCTATGACTGGGCTAATTATAAGTTTCCGCCAATAGAAATAAAATAATAATAGAAATAGATAATAAACATGTAATTTCTCATTATTTAATCTTTATTAAAAGTGTGGGCTTGCGTGTTACTCACTACAAAGGTCACCGTGTGTGTGTAGGTGCGCGTTGACTCCAGACTGCGTCTTCCAACGGTTGTTTCCAACCAGTAGAGTGTGAGGAGGTCCCGAGAGACATAACACCGAAGTAAAGTCACTGATTTCTGACACAACTATTTATTTCAGTTATTAATCTATTTCTACACGTACAATCAAAATTAGTGACAATTGAATGGTTCGGAAGACGCAATATTACTTAATAATACCAAAACGAAGCATTCTACCATACATCGGTCTCGCATCCAATCTGCATCCACTTGAAGCGCATACAAAAAACATTTTTATGATGTCCCTACAAAAGTATTTATTATAGTTATTTTTGTATGTCACTGAAAAAGAATCGATCCCAAAGACAGCATAGGATAATACTATGAGGGAACTAGCCCTATGGCCCATGTGCCCCAGGGCCCCTCCCAGAAATGAATCCTGGATCCTTGGATGACGTCAATGATCTAGTAGAATCTATATCAAGTACATACAATAGCTTGTTCAGAACCAATATCTTAACTTATTATAGATTTTTATTCTAAAGTAAGTAGGTAATGCAGCATACGGGGTTAATCGCCTAGCTTGCAAATGACTCAGGTCTTTAACCGGGTCACTGGTCAGGGTTACGTCATTAACGAACGACAAAGATACTCTGTCCATTATGCTAATAGCTTTTTAACCAACTTCAAAAAAAGGAAGAGGTTCTCAATTCGGTTGTGTCTTTCTTTTTTAATGTTTGTTAACTCTGAACTCCGTCTTTTACGATTTGGAAAATTATTATATGAAAGGATACTTTCAGATTCGTCCCAGATAAATTTCATCAAAATCGGTTCAGTAGTTTGGTTTTAAATCAAAATAACTGGAAAAAGATATCATCTTGAAGTTTTTTTAAGGTACTAATTTTTTTTTATTGACAGCTCATACAAATTTGAAAGGGTATACTCCGGAGGTGGTCCCATATTAATTTGAAGGTGGTTGAATATATTTTTCTCATCACACTTGCTCGTAAAGTAGATCTTATTACATCGCTTTTAGGCTCATAATCCAAGCTATTACACACGCGTGCTTTTTACTTTACATTACGGCACTTGTACTATAATAGGTATAACCCGGTAAAGTCAAGTTTGTACGTGACTGCAATTAGACGTACGTATACGAAGCACTCTTAATATAGCCGGGTAATACTTACAGTTTTTTTGTAATACCAACAAAGAGTTCTTATGCCGCTGAAGTAAATGTCAACCTGCGCGCGCATTGCTGATTTGGGCGCCATTTTCCGCAAATGTTTGTCGACGTTTTCGCTGTGTGGTTGATTATTATCACAAAAAAATTGTTTTTTCCTCGCAAGTGTGACGAAAACAGTCGTATGGAACTCTTGTGCTATTAGTCATTACGCTCTCGGCTTCCTTACCATAATACCGCCTCTAGTGTAATGACCAACATAGCACACTCGTATCATAATGTACTATTTAATTACTTGTGTTATTATGCTTTAGAATTTTGTCAATAATCAGACCAAATCTGTTGCTTCTATGTATTATCGTTGTAACGAAACGCAAAAAAAAAACAATTGGCTCTAGTTAATGTTTCCGGTTGATATTTTACTCAGATACTTACCATTGCCTTCCTCAATAAACAATTCAATAGAATCCACCACATTACTACAATAATATGATCTGCCATTCACTTCACATTACACTATCATATCTAGGTATATTACGAACGTTACGAAGCTAAACGTGTGCAGAATACAATAAGACATTTCTGATGACTGACCGGTGCATTCTTCGAATCTATAATCGAAATGAGATTCTCTAGATGGTTCTCAACAAAATATATACAATTATTGCTGGATAGAGATACATAATAAACATTGCCTTTTTTTATTTTTAATACATTCACGTGACGAGACGAGCAAAACGTTCGCCTGGTGGTAAGCGTCACGCCTTGCACTAGCAGTAGCAGTGCTAGAATTGTAAACTTGCGAACACAATCCCGCGCCGCACTGCACTGAGCTCGTCGCCCTGAGATATTAGATGTTAAATCTCGTCAAACCCAGTAATTTCTCTGGTAACATTACCCCTCAAACCGGAACAGTAACGCTTGCACACTACTGCTTGGCGATTGAATAACTGGCAAAGGTGTGGTACTTCCCCAGGCGGATTCTGCAGTTAGAGACCTACCACTTTAAAATTAGGTACAAGTATAATGTCAGTCTATTACCGGTTTTGTATTAATGATAAAAAAAATATTTCCTAAACCCAGTATAGTTTTGATGCAGTGCTTTGATATTTACCTACTACCTTTAAAAAAAAAATAAGCTTATGAAATAGAGTAACCAAAGAGCTGTATACACTTAGAGAGTATGCCTTAACACAAATATGGTACTTGATTGTTTTCAGTTAGCTGGCAATGTTAGCACGTCAATATTATCTTAGAATAACATTAAATACTTAATTTATTCATTTTTTTTACTTCCGCTATTATAGCTAAAAAAACAAATGCTTTCGCGGACACAATAGGCAAGACTTCGAGATAATCACCTCATTCCTATAGCAATAAGGACTAATTACATTTTTATTATGAACAAAAGACGGGTCAGGACAAAGTGTGACCTCTTGCAGAGACGAAAGGCATCGGAAACAAAGAATAAATCACAAATCGCCTTGCCTCATTGGATTCATGAGATCATGATTCAACACCCGCATGGAAACCTGTTATTGCTTTATCTCGCCATGTAGGTGCAATAGACATGATAAACGTGCATTTTATTTAAATAATGTTGCAACCGAGACCATTTTTACGCAAGTCTATTGTTTTAGTTTCTTAGTTTTTTGTGATTTATTAGTAAAGTTTGACAACGAAAACATTCCTAGAAAAACTTTTATGGGTACTTACTCCCAGACAATATTTGGATATATATAATTCAGATATAATATAATATAAGTACCTATTACTTGAGTACAGGTCTAAGTCTAAAACTTAGTGAATAGAATGTTGTAAAAAATTGCATACTAGAAATTTCCCGCTGATTCACCCGCGCGCGTCGTGACGAAAAATTGTGATAGAATAGAATAGAATATTTTTATTGGACTTATAACTACAAATATTTACACTAGGCAAGTCAATAGGGGCAAACCCCGAAATCGCGAAAAAAACAGCTGTTCCATACAATTTTTTCCAAGGTCAATGAACTTTTTGTATCGAACAGCTGTTTTTTTTTCGCGTTTTCAAGGTTGGCCCTATAATAAAAGTTGTTCATAATGATGAGTAAATACATACCCTTCAGTATTGTTGAACCTTTTTGTTACAGAGTGTAGATTTTGTTGTAATATCTGGTTTTTATCCCTATAGGTTCGAAGCTTAGTGAACTCTGTAAAATGGGCGGGAAATCATTGGAACGTTACCTACATGAAGACAGACACGCAGGAGAACGTCACCGAGGCGTGCGACTTCGTCGTAGTAGCCAGCGGAGAGAACTGTTATCCTTCCTGGCCTAAATATGAGGGAATGGAAAGTTTTCAAGGTATGTACTGTACATTAGGTACAGGGACAATATTCAAGACTTGTTTTTTGCTTAACGTGCTTGTCCTAAAACTGCATCCAGAAATACTGGAGCAGCGCGTCTTCTCGGTTAACGGTGGTGAGCATTCTTCAATCTCCAAGCCGCCTGCCAAGCGTGGGGATTATGGCAAAACCGAGGCCTTCGTCTAAAAGTTAACGTTTTGTACCTGTTGTTGAGTACAAATATTTACATGTCTTGACAAGTAAACTTATTTCCCTACTGGAAATACTGTGGGTAATTATGTCAATGGGCGACTTTATCCAATCGTCTTTCTCCAGTTTCTCCGATGGACTAAAAGCCCACGTTAATAGTATTAAGAACTAGTAAGAGCTTAAGAGGACGAGTACGCCCAAATTGGCTTCATCGGCTTAATGTTTTGCCAAATGTACAAATTCGGCAACACTGAAAAAAAAAAACTTAATCTAGATCATATTTTCTAGTTGACTATTGTTTCGAAAACACGTTTGCGAATAATTTTCTCGAGAGAAAAAATCGTAAAATATCCTGAATGAATTTCTAAGACAATTTTTCTTTGTATTTTTGTGTGAAGACACATAACCAACATTTGTAAAGGTTACTAGTAATACTTTAATCTATATTACTATTGAACTAGTTTTTTTTTACGCAATAACTTTATTGCAGTTAATTATTTTCCAATAAAATTACTGGACCCAAGCGCGCCGGCTTCTCTTTTTTAAATTAAACAGAGACCACAGACGCGCGGAGGATCAGCTATTGTCAGCGACTTAATGGTACGCCTCTTAAATTCTATCATATTTTGCCAAGCTATACCTAGATTTAAAATGTATACAAGTTGCTATTGTTTTTACAGGCAAACTGATGCACAGTCACGACTACAAAGAACCCGAGCAGTTCCGAAAGAGTCGAGTCCTACTGGTAGGTGCGGGCGCCTCAGGCCTAGACCTGGCCATGCACCTCTCCAATGTCACTTCCAAGCTCGTCCACAGCCACCATCTCAAGTACAACCAACCCGACTTCTCCAAGACTTACGTTAAGAAACCGGATATCAAAGCTTTCACGAACAACGGGGTCGTGTTTGAAGATGGCAGCTTTGAAGAAATCGACATTGCTATATTTGCTACAGGTTTGTTGGAATTTTTCTGTGGCTTAAATTGAATAGTTTATTTTTGTAGTGAGATCGACATACAAGCTTACGTTTCGCCTGATAGTAAGTGAGCCGCCATCTATAGATACCTACTTGCAATGCTAGAGAGATTGTAGATTCCCTTTACCGAATGCTCCCATGTTGTGAGAATGAATGCTAAGGATCCTGAGCCAGCATCCGACGCAGTTAGCTGCTCTCAGGGGCCGTAACGTGAACCTCTTACAGCGCTAATGTGCTATTCTGTCCGAATAGGTTCAGCTGCCGACACTGCGCAACCGCGAACCTTATTGCGAGGCAATAAAATTCACAGTCGCGCAGCGTCGGCTACTGAGCGTATTCGGTCCCGCTATAAGCAGTTCACGGTACGGCCCCAGGGCTCTGTTATTGGTAACGTAAAAAAATATTCAGAATAGTAGAGGTGACCGCAGTTTATTGACTTCTTTTGACAATTATGCACCCATTCTAAACTTAGTTTGTTTGTCGACCTGTATTTTAGCGGGTGTATCCACAGGGCATTGCTATTCTACATTTAGTAACTATAGATTTGTAGGGACGAACTGATTATCCTGCGAGAATCTGTCCTGCTTAGAGTGGCCGCACACTGTTCCGGTCCGGCACCTGACAGGCCGTAACACACTGACACTGCGCACAATTAACTGGTGCGAGCGAGGCGAGCGTCACGAGAAATTTCTTACGGTGTGCGGGACCTAGTAGGCCTTCGGGTGCGACCGTCCGGTTTTTCTATCGGGTTTTTCTTATGGTTGGCGGCCAGTTTTAAGTAGATATTATAATTATTGATCAAGTAACTAATATCCTAAGCCTAATTATAATGCCAGAGGAAGGTCTTTGAATTAATTCGTGCTAAATTGACTGACCGGATCGTCCGTTGCTTGGCTTTGGCTTTGGTCTTTAGGAAAACCTTGTCGACCAAGCCACGAACGATACGTAAAACCTAGCTACCTCTCTATCTGTGATATTTATACAGCTATAACTGTGAAACAAATATTGGAGTGATGATTTTAAAGAACTGGAAAACCAATGAAAAACAACCTGTACCTAACTACGGCATTCAAATTGACTTTTATAATTTATATAATTAAATACGGAAAATAAACAACAATGCAACGCATAACGAGTAACACGAGGAAATGAAACATTTACATTGTACATGGAAAGTTGTTTCCTGTAATTTCATAAGAGCCAACAAGCATAGCGACAAATTATTGCATGGTACTGGTCTTCAATTCCATCTTTACCTTTTATTTGCACATTCTCTTTTAAAAACCTAACCCATTATTTTCAACCGACTTCAAAAAAGGAGGTTCTCTATTCGACTGAATGTTTGTTACGCCATTACTCTGCCAATTATTAATTGATTTTAATGATTATTTTTTTGTTTGGTATGTGATACTTTAGAAGTAGTATAATATACATTTCATCGAAATCGGTTTAGTAGTTTGATTTTTAAACCAAAACCACTGGAATAAATCAAAATAACTGGAAATATGAAGATATCATCCAGGAGTCGGTAGTTTAAGAAAAAAAGTATTACATATATTTTATTACAAATGCTGGCCAGCTGGCAATGTTTTTGTAATGTTTTACCAGATTGTATATGATGTATTATGATAATAAATCACACCATTGATGTTTTTTATAGATTTTTATTTTCAAAGTCAATCATGTCGTACCTATTCAATAGTATTTCAATCTTTTGATCTCCACGGCATAGTTACATCGCCGTGTCCGATATGGGACCAAAAAACTACATATAAAAAAATAGGAATTTCAAAACCACATATAGATAACATAGCATATCCATAGAGTAAGTAAATACTACGTAATATCTTTATGGGTCGTTTTTTGTCAAATATAAAAATGTCGTTGATGTACAGAGTTCTCTAGCGTTTGTCAAGTAGGTATTTATTGATTTATGTATAATTAGCTGTGCCCCGCGGTTTCATGCGCAATTCTTGGGATAAAATATAGCCTATGTTTTATTCTAATATAATTATGTGTCCATGCCAAATTTCATCCAAATCTGTTCAGCCATATAAGTAACAAAAATACACACACACACACACACACACACATCGACATACTTTCGCATTTATAATATTGGTAGGATGTAGGAAGTATGTTAATGACTATTGACTGATGCACGTTATAATATTATCTAAAGGACTATGTCGGTGGATATTTTTCCAATCTTATGACTAAGAGACTTGAAAAAATCCACGAATCATAATGCAATAGGTCAAACGAGTTGTTATTTAGTTTTAAGACAAAAATTTGATTGGTTATTCCGGCAGAAATTTTAGGAATGGATAGACAGATATCTTTATAAGTACATAAATGTACACAGGATTATGTGTTAAGCCGAAATGAGGTCATTCTACTCATCAGCGTGAATAACAATAAAAAAGAACGACAGTTAATAAAAATATTTTAGGGGTTTTATCGTTATTTTAGGGGTTAGGTAGGTATACGTTTTTACACTAACATTTGAGCGACGCCACAGGTATTTTTAAACCACAGTACCATAGTATACATTCTAAACTACAGAAAAGACTACTCATTATGCCCTCATATTATAGAGTCATACCTAAAACCTATGCGTATAAATACTCTGTCCTTTGTTCTTCGGAGGTTGAAATCTGCATCACTAAGAAGCCCCAATCCTTTCCTTCCAGGGTACTTATTCAGCCATCCGTTCCTGGACAGCAGCACAGGAGTGACAGCGACGGGCAAGTTTGTACTGCCTCTGTATCAGCAAGTCGTCAACATTAAGCACCCAACCATGGCCTTCGTCGGCGTCGCCAAGAGGGTCATCAATAGGGTGTTGGGCGCTCAGGTATGAACGCTCATGTCCAAAAAACTTATCACCAGAGATATTAGTGCAGAAAGCGAACTGTCGTGGCTAAATGTAAACTAATTTCTTCAGTCGTCGTCGTCGTCAGCCATAAGACGTCCACTGCTGGACGAAGGCCTCGCAATAGAGGGGTGTTGCCATAATCCCCACGTTTGGCAGGCGGCTTGGGGATTTCTTCAGTGGGCACTGGGCAGCCTTAACTACATCGAGTGCCATACTATATATATATATGCCAGACCAGAATAGCTGGTCGCATTAACGTAAATAAACAAAATTAACAATTAATATTAATATCAGAATGCCCGTTAACCGAGAGGACGCTACTGCTCGTCCTCCGGTGGTTCTGGATGCAGTAAAAAGACATAACCAGGTCAACTACCACCACTATATACAGCGTGGCGCTACGGTGCCTACATTAAATTACAACACGTGTAGGGTTAATGATCAGTAACCATAAAAATAATGTAAAAAAAATTACATGAAAAAAAAATCTGATGTTCCATACCAAAAGTTTATTTACGTTGGACAAAATGTAGGGAACATCGGTTTTTTTTTCGTGTTTTTTTGCTTTCTTTTTATGGATACAAAATTAACATTCATCTGATCATTAACCCTACACGTGTGGTGATTTAATGTAGGCACCGTAGCGCCACGCTGTATATAGAGGTGGTAGTTGACCTGGTTATGTCTTTTAACTGCATCCAGAACCACCGGAGGACGAGCAGTAGCGTCCTCTCGGTTAACGGGGGGGAGCATTCTGCGATCCCCTAGCCGCCTGCCGAGCGTAGGGATTATGGCATTTAAGGGGGAGGCCTTCGTCCAGCAGTGGACGTCCTTTGGCTGATGATGATATAGTGCCCAGCTTGGAGCATTTCAAAGAGAAAAAGTGGTTAGCTACTAAGTACCGCCGCCGTTCAGATTTTCCATTGATATATACGTATTTTGCAATACATAAACTTTCCCCCTACAGGGCCAGTACGTGGCAGCTTTAGCCGCGGGCAAGTTCCAGCTACCGTCGCAAGATGAGATGCTTCGGAGCTGGCTTGACCACGTGCACGCGCAGAAACACTTCAGGATTGTGGACGTCAATGTCGTTGGAACTGAAATGGTAAGCGGCAAAAGCGATGGGTGGATTCATTCCATACTTGCTTCACCAATGGACAAATCAGAGGCCGTATGCTTTTGTGACGTATGACTAACTGCAGATGGCGCTGCTTATGCTTCATTAGCTACCATTGATGTATCAGGAATGTTTCGCTCTTTGGATATGTGGCTCATTTGGAAAAAAGAACGGTTGTTTACTTACCTGCTACTAAAACAGAACTATCTGTCTCCGTCATTCTTATTGCAGAAGACGGAGACGGTGAGAGTAGTTTAATCGAGTCGGCGATTGCGTCCAGAATACGGGTGCTGGAGGGGTTGTAGCTACAAAAGCCACTTACTGATGTACGAAATTTTGAATTGATCAGAAAAAAAAAGAATATACGCGTAGTGTTTATGTATAAATACAAGTCGATAGACTATTGCACAGATATTTTTCTGTGAAATTGAGTAATTCATTATTTTTTAAAATATTTTTATTCATAAAGTGTTTTTTTTAATGCAAAGACAGTAATAAAATTTTTGACTTCTGGCAGGACTTGAGCCTGCATACGAGCAATCTCTGGGTATCCGTCCCAACTGATTTAATTCGTTCATTAATTTTGTTTTATGTTTCCAGCCATCCATTTTTCGTACGTTCTTATTATATGGTATTATTATTATGAAAACTGACGTGGTTTTGACACATTTTTGTTTTATTTATACGGGAACACTCACGTTTAATTGAATCGGATACTCCGACTATAGTTTCGATCACATCCGGTGACCTTTTTCAAAGAGTGAAAACAGAGCCCGACGCGCGTGCAGCTGCTAAGCTTAATTAAACATGAGTATTCCCGTATAAATAAAACAAAAATATGGTATTATTCATTTAAAAAACTCCTTTTCAGGATAATTACTTCAAAAATCTGACTCTCGAGGCTGGAGTAGACCAACCACCCCCAGTGCTCACTATGATGAGAGACTTCAACCTCAAGAACCGGCTGGAAGACCTCCTCAACTATAGAGACTATGACTGGACGATACTTGATGATACGCATTATAAAAGAGAGTATAATCCTAGGAAAGAACTTGCTTGTCCTATAAAAGATTAGGGAATTACAATTTTTAGGCCTCAGGCATCATATTTTGGGCACGACATTGCCCAAAAGCATGTTATAATGATACCTATATCTATTTTGTAACGAGTTCATTCTTGCCTTGGAAACTCATTTCCAGTGCGACTGCAGGGTTCCAAGCAGTTGGGTGAGAGGGCGAAAATTATTGACTTTGGACAAACTTGTGAATTATTTGAAAATTAATAATATTAAAATACTCGATACTGGCCGATACATAACATATCACGGCGTTATTTCCTCCTGAGATACTATCTCAACCAAGACAAGTACAACAACACACAACCAACAAACAACATCTATACAAGTGACCAGGCAAATACAGGGCCGATTTTTTTGGTATTCTCATAGACTAATATTATATCGTCGTTGGTATTATTGTTTTTATACCATCTTAGAATAGGGTAGATGACTGATGTTTATATCGTTGAAACCAATAGCTTTGATGAAGAATTTAAGTAAATATAGTATGTTTATTGAAAAAATAATTTAAATCGGTTAATAATGTTCTGATATACGAGCGTTTAAAGTTTTTGTCAGAGACAACTCTGTCCCTTTCCCACAAAACAAAAAAATACGTCACGCCTTACTTGTCAGAATAGAATTTATATGGCGTACAGAGAAGTGACGTCACGATTTGCTGTTTCGCCTCTCTGTCTAGCATGATATTCAAATGCATATAAGTTGCTTATTTTTGGTCAGATTTTCATTTTCTTTTCATTAATCAGCTATATTTATGGGCGACATTTTAATAGGACAATAATAAAAACCAGTCATCTAGCCTATTAAATGAAATACTTACCTATACTTTAACCTAGAGTATTAGAAACAGAAATCACAATTAGGCTTAAGTTTATTTTTAATTGACTGTTACCATTTAATTGTAAGAATTAAAAATAAATAAAAAATAATTTTGTAAGTACATTAAAGCTCATTCTTACTAACTTTAAGATTAAGAATTATCCTGTTTATGACATGGATTAGGATTTCTATGGTTCAATAAGTTGGTTATTATTGTACTAACTAATGTGAATATTCGTAGGTTTAAGTTCCTTACTCCACCTCAAGCTGACATTTCAATTTAGACGCACTGTTTAGTACCCTATGTATCAATTTTAAATGATCGAATATTATGTACCTACTACATTATAAATAAATAAATAGATATTGGGGGACATTGGGGGCACAGCGCCATTTTACTAACACATTTTATTTATGTGCTAGTCACATCGCGATCATCGCATGCTAAAACACTCTCTACAATACTCGCGAAGTGGTCTCGACGAACTTCTGGTAGAAGTTGATCGCAGTTCAAAGTAAGTAGGCACGCGAGTATACTTTTACGTGCCTGCGGGGCTAAAGTGCTTTAGCCCCGCTACGCAGAGCGAAATGATCCACTTCCTCCCCACAGCGGCACGTAAAATCGTATTCACACCACGGGAGCAAGTACAGAAGCCTCTGATCTGATGTTTGTCACCCTCGGCTTCGCCTTGGGAGACAATATACATGAGATCTGAGACATTATTTACTTTTGCTCTCTAGGTGAGTAATCTACTATTGTAACATCGCGTGGAGCTTGTTTAGTTAATTGACTCGAGTTATAATCGATGGTTGGAAGTCGCCTTAGACGTGCGAGGTTTCTCAAAGCTAAACGAATGAAATCTGTACATTCGCCGAACTTTGATCGACTTCGCGAGTAGTGTAGTGGACGCTTTTAAAGCGTGACAAATTGACAATTACTGTAACATTAACTCAGTACGGTTTGGTTCGTGCTCTGACCAAAGAGAAAGAAAGAAAGAGAATATATTTCACTCTCTTTTTCTCGTTGAGTTGTTGTGGTCGGATCCGCCGGACTCGACGGTATGTCAGAGGTAGTAAGGACATTGCAAAAACTAACATTGAAATGTCATTTAAGGCGACAAGCTATTTCTAACTCGAGGCTCCTCCAACGTCCTCGTAAACGTGTGATCATCAATTACAGTATAAACATAGTTTCTATACGTGTACAGGCTTTCGAGCTTGGCCTGAATGTCCAAGGCTCGAATCTTGAACATGACGGGAGGCACGCGATCAATGCCTGATTCTTCTGACAGCTCTGCGTAGTATTGGTCCTGCAACAATACGGTTGATATCCATAACGTTTCTTCTATCAAGAAATTAGAGTTCTTCTAGAGTAGATGGCAAATAATCATGATTAGTTAAAAAAAAAACAACATACAGTCGAATTGAGAAACTCCTCCTTTTTGAAGTTTTTAAAAAAATATTTTATAAATACTAACAATGCGCAGTTTCATCTGTCGAATATACTTATTATGTTTCTGTTGAATATATTTATAATACCGAATCATCCGCATAAAAATAAAATTACGGACGGCTTGTACGGATGGTATTTTTTATCACTTTTGTTTTGTATTTTTTAGTATTTAATTTACTTAGTATTTATTTAGTAGCCGACAAACCTCTTTTTCTGCAAGCACATGGATAAAAGACAATGGCAGTCCTTTAGATTTTAGAGCGTCTGCATGTCTTTGCCAGTCCTGCATCATCTCGTCACGGGTAGGCAGCGTGAAGTTGCCTTTCACCAGTGCAGTGGCGTACCGAGCCTGGAAATGATTACGGCAGATCTAGAATAACGGGTTTAAAGAGGGATGGCAGAATTCGCCTGGCTCCAGAAAAACTACACGTCATTCATGTTGCCCATATAGGTGGAAATTCATGTTATATTTTTGTGGTTTACTTAAAATATTAAGCGTAATTTATAAAGCTGGTAATTAAAACTAACTTTGTTGCATTTATTTTAGATATTACTTGTATATTATCCGAACCATAGACATACATTGTAGGGACGGGTTGGACGCCATTTTGAAATGCGCCCATTCGCCGGTGTCAAAAAAACGCATTGAAACCGATGCCGGCACAGTCTGCGACGCACGTCCGACGTGGTTACTTGAGTGAGTGCAAAATGCCAAACTGTGTGATGAAGGGTTGTACGTATTACATTTCAAAGTGCAGTAAAAAAAGGTGGCGTTTCTTATGACTGGCAAGTCAACATTTAAAGTTAAACTAAACTTGCTTTTAAACAATATCATTTATTTTTAGGTAATACGTAAGTCGTTTCTAGTTTCATACAGTTTGCGCTTCTTCTACCACGTCTTACTGGAGCTGCACGTAGTGACCGCAAAATCCGAGAGATGACGTTGACCTTTTGTCAAAGAGAATTTAGTCTTACGATTTCTTAACTCAGGCGTATTTAGACATAGAAATCATTGATTGGAACACACACTATATGGGGCCTTATTTTTGAATCGTACGCAAGCGAAACGAATGATGATGCGCATGCGAAAGGAGCTTACCTTCGAACAATACTGTTTGCAATAAGGTTCAATATCGTTTGAAAGTCGGCTCCTTTTTTATGCGCAAGTTTGCGCACGATTCAAAAATAAGGCCCCTGGTTTTATTGTATTGTTTTCGTTCACATACACGTTGCACCCTAGTTCTCAGTTCCAACGGTCTAGTCTCTGTCAATGTCATCGTTTTATCGCAGCGTTCCGAAATGCGTCCAGATACATCAAGAAGTCAAGTTCGAAATGCGTCAAAATCGCTGTTGGCGCCGTGAGCGCGATAAAAACCCATCCCAATTTGGCGTACTAGCCTAACCTAACAGATGTTTTTTAGAAGTTAATTTTTTTCTCCATACTTCTAGAAAAATTGTCAAATTTACAATTTAAATATATTTAATTTGCTCTATACATTTCTTTGAATTTGCTCTATCGTACACATTCATTCATGCACGCGGCTTCTTTGTACTAGGCTGAAACTGTATAGGAGTCTGCCATCCTTCTTTCAAAAATAGGTATGTTGCCAAAAAGCAGTTTGCCATTACGTGGTCTAATTGATTTGGTCATAAAATCATACTTCTTTTATTTGAATTAGGACTACCGCTAACTCATCTGGTCAACCAAGGACTTAGGATCAAATTGAGGTCAATGACGATGGAATACGCTATAACTGGATCTTAAACTACAAGTAAGTACCGAACTTGCTCAATATCTTCGCAAGCCCAGAACCAATATTTCTCATACATAAATAAATACATATGAAGCATATGAATGATATATGAATGAACCTATTAAATTGATCTTTTCTAGGAAACTGACGATTAACTTTTTTTTAATAAGCTACATTTTCTCTACATTTTTATGATATATTTTTTGTCTAGTAAAAATAAGTAGATTAATAATGTGGTCCTGCCAGGGAGTATGCTCCCCAGCAGGACCATTTTAAATTAAAGTTTCCTAAGAAACTGGCGATATTTCGACGAGATTTATCAAACATTATATAATTTTTACTAAGTAAAATGAAAGTGGTCCTGCCAGGGAGTACGACATTACTCAATATCGTACAACGGCGTCAAATTATGAACGGGAAGGTACCTGTGCGTCCAGAGCGACGACAAGACACGCGCGGACAACCAGCCCCATGATCACCATGGTCGGTTGGTTGATGTTCACCATGTACTTGTAAAGCGGGACCACGTTCCGAGGAGTCAGCGTCAACCCGCTCGTTTCGTCCAGGAACGGGTAATCGTATTCGAAACCTGGAATTTACATGGAAGTTATAAGTTAAAAACGCAGACTTTTTTTATTTCAGAATTGCTTTGCGTTTGAGCACACCTTGCCTGATGGTAAGTAACGGTGCGGTCTAGGATGAAGCAAGCTTATCTAGAAGGAACCTATTGATTAAACTAGAAGACACCCATATTGTACGTTATGGGAAACTGACTCCGGCAGAGCATTCCACTACCATTGACTTATAGGCGTTAATAAAACAAGTTGTAGTCAGCGACGGTGACAATGGAATGGACGGGCCCAGCGCTTGCAAATCGATCTAAATTAACAAGACAACACAATCAAGCATACCTAGCTAATAGCATGCATATTACATTTGCCGGAAAATAGACATAGCGAATCTAATTACTGCATGACAAAAAGAGAACACATGTACATGTATTAGATGTTTGTGTTGTCGTATCGTACGGCTCGCATGTCGCAAAGACAGAGTATGACTTAAGCGAGTGGAGAGCCGGCGCTCCACAGTTTTCAAAATCCGTGCGTTTATTTCCCGTCCATTCATCTTATCATTGTCGCTGGTTGTAGTAGGTATAAAGGAACAGGAGGTCCTACATAAAATATTGCATGTGACGCCAATTCAAAATATGAGCACGCAGTACGTTGTTTATGAGCTCAAGAAACGTTTTAAAACAAATAACGAGCCTGCCAATATTTACCTGTACAATAAATTATATCATCGACCTCTTCAAAGCTCCCATCAACAAACATAGCCCCAGTGTCATTAAGTTCTTTCACGTCTGGTTTTCTCACGTAGTGCGGTGGGAATTTGGTCCTGAAGTTTACCGGTGAGTGGTGGCTGTGGATCAGGGAGTGACTGACTTCGGCCACTGCCAGGCCGATGTCCATGCCTGACGGCCCGGCTCCCACGACCATCACCCGGCGCCCTCTGTAAGGATCGGGCTCGCGGTAGTCGTGGCTGTGAATTATTGTGCCTATAACACAGATAGATTGGATATTTATAACGCAGGTTGTACTTGTTACTCTTATTAATGAGACTATATTGGACTCCGTAATATTTTACTCTAATGCTTTTTTTTAAGTTTATTAGCGTCACTATCAGGGTGTATTCCCGGTGTTTCCATTGACGCTGTCCCCACTATGGGGACAGCCGGAAATAATTTCCTTCCCGCTGTCCCCATTGACGCTTTTCCTCAGTCGAGCATCCTTCGTTTGCCTTACCCAAGGCACTCCACTAATTTTTAGGTATTATATATAATATATATTATTGGTAATTTATTATTATTGGTTATTACTCTCGATGACTCGAGGGGAAAAAACCAACTAAGCTGCGCGTCCACTGCGTCCTGAATCGGTTCGTATGGAGCGGACGGAACTATCGGCATTTTATAATTAATGCCGACGGGTGCGTCCACTGCATTCAGATTTTGCATCGGCATTACTGACACCCGAATGGCGCGTTCGCTGCGGATGACCTCTTTGGCAGAAATACTAATATATCCAGTGCACGCTGCCGCCCGTCCCGTAGATATCAATACAAAGCAACAAATCCGTCCGCTCCGTCCGCTCCGATGCCGACGCAGGGGACGCTTAGCTCAAATACGGACCACTGCCGAGTCTGCAGACAACTTATAACTGCAGACAAACTAACCTAACCCTATTTTAAAAAAATGTTCTCCTTAGATTTTTTATTTAGCTACTATAATAATGATTTTTAAGACTTTTCTGTGGTTCAATCAACCATCCAGGGTCAGAACATACTTAATAGATTCATTCGAAAAGAGGGTCCGAGAATAAAGCGATGTTTCCAATAAAATGTCTAATATTATACATTTATACAAAAAATGTACTATACCTTTAAATTTATTTTGTCCTGGTATGTTGGGCATATTTGGCTTGCTGAAGTGTCCGTTACCAACTATAACGTAGTCATACTCTTCTTCGAAAATCTCATGAGATTGGACGTGCTCGTGTCTCACTCTCCATACGTTGTTTTGCCTTGTAACTGATACGACGTTGTGTAGAAACTAAAATATATTCGATAGCGTAGAGTAGAATTATTTGCTAGATGAGGAAAATCTGCTTTCCATATGAGTAAACTAGAGGTCCCCCGCGACTTCGTCCGCGTACGGAAGAAATTCGGGCCGCTCCCAAAATTCACCACTTTAAATCATCCACCCCAATGGGGCCTTCAATGAACTACCCAAATATAAATTCATTCATTCATTCATTTCACAATTCATCACTATAACTTCAAAAACAAAGAACTTTCCATACAACATTCCCCCCCTAAAGCATCCCTGTCAATAAATAATTGAAAACAGCATTTTTTGTTTTAAATGAACTATCCAAATCCAAATTTTCAAAGTCCAAGAACAAATAACTTTCATACAAAACTTTCTCCCCTTTTCCTCCCCTTAGGGGTCGAATTTCGAAAAATCCTTGCTTAGTACACCCCTACGCATCAAGACGAATACACCCTCCAAATTTCAAGTCTGTACGACTAGCAGTTTGGGACTGTGCGTTGTCTGTCAGTTATTTATGTGACGAACATAAATGTTTGTTCTGTGTCTGGGTGTAGTATGTATTATAAGTATGTATTTACAAAAAAAATATGTATATAAGTATTCTATCAGCTATCTAGTTTCCATAGTACAAGCTTTGCTTAGTTTGGGGCTAGATGGCGCTGTGTGAAAAAATGTCCTGCGATATTTATTTATTTATTAAATCAATCAGTCAGTCAGTCGGACAAAGATTCATAAGTATTAGATTAGTCATTCAGTTCCGAGCGCAAAAGTACTTAAAAAAATATATTTACGTCTAAGAGTAATAGTAGATATATTTTAATATTTTTTTTTTACTTTAGTCGTACTTTTTACCTGGATGTGTTTCTCTATATCAAAATGCTTAGCATAATCCTTGAGGTAAGTGTAGTAAATTTCCCAACTAGGAAATGATGGTATGCCATCAGGTAAAGGAAAGCCTCGAAGTTCCATTGTTGGTTTGGGTAAATTAGTTCTGAAAAGGTAAAATTAAAACTGGTTGTAAATAAATAAATCTTATTGTGGAATAATAGTAGGTAGGTTACCTACTAAAAACATTGAAAAGCACCTTTCTGTGATTTTCTTTACACGAAACTAGTTCTACCTTTTTACGGTAGATGACTCTTTTATAAATTATTCTTCATATTTTTATTATTCAATCTGTCTTCGTAAAAACACGTAAAAGTAAATAATTATATTATTGTTGTCGATTCTGTTATAACACTATTAACAATAAACTTTGCTTTATTAGTTAGTATATTATGTTTCTTACGTACCTATTAATATTACATGCGACACAGATAATAATAATTATGTTTATCACCGGGACTTAATCGCGCACAAATAAAATTATTTTTATTTACCTCGACGTTTCGACCATGTTTCAATGGCCATTAATAGCCAATGACAGATAGTAATCTTAGTCCTAAATGAAGAATTTATATCAAAAACACTGATCTAACTGCACAAACATTTTCATTCATATTTTATAATGTTAGTGTGATAAGATGCCATTACAATGCTACTATTATTTACGGAATATAATAAGATGATATTAATCTTACCTCAAATATTTGTACATGCTAGTGTGTAAGGGTTGCCCATTTTCATCAGTTGTAACTCTAGGGTCATATCGCCAAGTGCCTCCTACGTATCTGGTAGCTTCTAAAACAGTGAAGTTTATGCCTTCTTCTTTCAAATATCTAGCTGTTGACAGCCCCGCTATTCCTGCTCCGATAACACATACTCTTTTAGTTGTATTTTCCTGAAAAATGGCGTTCATTTATTTATGATTATGTACGATGCTAGCCTAAAATGGTAGGTATAGACTTCGGCTCACTTGCCCCTTACTTTAAATAGTCGTAGAGCTTTATAATTTTATCATAGAAATTGCTCAGAAAGACCATAATATAATAGTAAACATATACATTATTAATTTTGTGATAAGGCGTCATTTATCTTGTTTTAAGAAAATATTAATAAACCTTTATTCTTTCTTAATTATTTTTCCAAATTTTGTATCTATTTCTACCATAGATTTTAATAATTGACTCATCAATCATAGTGGCGTGAAAACCGATTAAAATTTGCTTTATAGTCCAGTCACGGGCCACACAAAAAGCGGCGGTCACGCCCGCTTTCTGTATGTCATGTTGCTTAAAAACTCTAACATTACAAAAAAACCGTCCCGTCCCGTGTCGTTTTCCCGCGGCTGTGCGTCTTGACCATAATTTAAAAGTCTCCAATATTTAAATAAAAATATCTATATGAGTAAGACGGCCTTAAAATTCTTCACATCATCGTCAACTTTTTCGTATATATAATTATTTAATACCTATACTCGTATTCATAATCAAACTGACTAAACTGACAGATTGAAATGTCACTTTTCAAAATAATGCTGGCTGCTAAAAAACCGTAGTGATGGATATTGTTAAGTTCATATCGAGCAAAATAATTATTGAATAATTATTAAGTGCCGTTAAACATTTAGAGTGCTGCCAGTGTAAGTGCAGGTAGAAAAGGGAAAACATATTGCGTTAAAAAGTTGTTCTGTAAATTGCTACACGGAAATGTAACATTATTTTCATGATTTGTACCCTTGGAAAGGACCACTTGGATCGTACATTATCAGAAACTACACCTTTTACAAAGACTATTATAAATATATCTAAGTAGTTCATTGGTGTGAAATCATTAAGTTTGTTAATATAACTTCATAAGTTAATAAAAAGATTAAGTTTCTTAACATATGTTAATAAACTTAATATTTTTATCCCAGCAATATTTAAATTATGCCAAAAAGTAGCAAAGCTCGAAATGTCAGTTTAGTCCATTTAATTAAGAATCCGAGTTATAGTACCTACTAGGCGAAAATGTTCTACGTTCATAGCTGTCTTTGTAAACTGTCAGCTAACGTCACTCATAGCACTTTTGTAAACAACGTCATTACATTCCAAAATTAACAAAGAGATTCCACCTAAATTGAGTGACTGTGCAATAAATAAAATCCCAATAATGTTTTACGTAGATTTTTATAAAGCAAATTAAAATGAAATAGATATTATTGGCAAACAAAATTGTGATTAAAAACAATGACTTAACATACGTAAACACAGCAACAAAAGTCTTACCATTGGTTTTAAAAAATCTGTCCGACTTGTTTCACCAAAACATTGTTGTTATTTCGTGCAATACTTAATGATAACTAAAGTAAATAGATTTACTTAGTACAATTTTATCTAAATAAAACTGATCTCTAAGTGTGTACCTTCGTCTGTACCACTTGACGTTTTTACAAAGACTATCTCTGAACACAGCTCATAACCAAAAAGTTGTAAACGCCATAACATACAGTTCGACAAAAACTTACCTTCTCTAGAGCACTTTACAATGTGACATAATTTTAATGATTCGTTATCAATAGTCGCTTCAGCTATCACATTGAGTATAATAATAGACATGAACTTAAAAAGGTCGAGTAGGTACCTGTAGATAGATAGTTAGTAGGAGTGTCGGTGTGTGTGTGGTTGTGTGATTCAATGCTATAATATCGCAAGTCCGTAACATAAATTCTTTATTTATAAAATAAGTGATACTTATACCCGAATGATTTGAAACCATACAATTTCTGTAACATCAACCGTCAAGCAAGTTCGCACGTCAAGCACGTGGGGCCTTCGGGTGGCACATTAACTCTGACACTAGGGATGTCCTCTCAGGCAATATGAAGTTACTTACCGGTTACAAAGTTGTGGCGTGGTATTGTTAAAAATATACCACATACTATATTATTAATTATATATTAATTACCAAATGCATGGCATATTTTTATGAATTACCAAAGTAGTTATACTTTGTTGACTTCTAGTATCTATTTTATCTATCTACAAGCTAGGTATTATATTTTATGAAATGACGAGAAGTAAAGATAGGTATTTTTTTTCGTTGTCTAAAAGTTTCACATGCGGAAGTGAGATAGTTTTTAATAAGTTTTTTAATACCGTCAATTTTCCTAAAAATATTTAACGCTTACCTTATCCAACCCTGCTCCTTGACAAATACTGCAATACAGCACAATTACACACAAGTATTTTATGAAAATGTCTGACATTTTAAAATAAATGTAATTAATAACTGTTCTTATAAATTATTGAGGAACGTCCGATAATACTGTCTTGATTGAGCTCTCTCGGCCAACTATTGCAGCCTCTACTGTGCTTTATATAAACTTCGTCATAAATGGATGATTCTATAGGTATAGAACGAAACCTTTGTGGTTTCGTTACATACATTAAACGTTTTTTTAGGGTATTTTTTATACGTAGTGGTTAAGAGAGAAAGAGGAGCTAAATCCTCCAAGCTTATTATACACCTTGTTTTGTATTTTTTTTTGTTTTTTTTTCTTCTTCATTGGCCTCATTTTAGTGAGACTGAGGAGGTAGTTAAACATGAAATTATAACAAACGTACAAAGTCAAACGCACTAGTGTGTTTGTAGATAATCTCTCTCGTATAATAAGATAGCGTGGACGATAGCTTACTTTCACAGTATGTAGGTACACTGTACAGACCTACCTAAGGACACTTTCCGAGCAATAAATTAACCACAGCATTGCCAGGAGAAAAAACATTTAAGACTATATATTGCCACAATATCGTTTTTACAATGTAGGTACCGAAGTGTAATCCTCCTATAACGTTACAGGGTTCTAATCAGTTAGCATCTTTTTAAGGGCATATTCTGGACATCAAAACAAACAACTTTTACTATGGGGCCAACTATGAAATCGAAAAAAACAGCTGTTTCATACATTTTGCCCAAGGTCGATGAACTTTTTGTATGCAACAGCTGATATTTTTTTCGCGATTTCAATGTTGGCCCCGTAGTAAAAGTTGTTTATTTTGATGTACAGAGTATGCCCATAAGGATGTTAACTGATTAGAACTAACCCTGTATACTAGGGCTTTACAGATATTTTAATTTACTGACAATCGCAATTACACTCTATACTAATTACTATAGGAGTTTTAAAGTATCGGTATCCTGATAGTACCCATTTTTCCGAAAATTTGACAAAGTTCTTTAATAAAAGCAAATTACAAAAAGCATGTGAATTATAAATAAAAGTAAGTAACTGTAGAACTGTATAAAAACACGTAAATAAAATAGATTATAATGCTAAATTCGAATTTGGGATAAAATAAAAAAGGCGGGAATGTAGAATTTATAGTATATCTGTCCGTGTGTGTGTATGTGTGTTATCTCAGCAGTAGGTACACAAGTTCTCGACAAGATTCAGGATTTGCAGAGATGGGTTCGCAAAGTGTAATGGTGTGTACCTAAGTGTGAATAATCTATGACAATCACATTCATTCCAGTACATTCTAGATAGCGTTAATAGTGCACACTATGAAACACGCTGAAGGCTACAAATCCTATACCGACAGTCAAAGCTTATTGTTGGGATTCGAACCCACACCCTGCGGCATACCGCTCTAACCACTGGGCTACTCGTATCATCACTACAGAATTCAGTCAGTATAAGCATAGATTAAGTTTATATACTTAATCTATGGTATAAGTCACGGCCTCCACGTGGTAGCCCCTCTCTACACCCTCCCTACAGGGTGTCCCGAGAGGCGTAAATTAGATTCGCAAGAGTCCATTCACCGCCGACAAACGTATTATATTTTAAATTGACCATGAAAGAACGATGCAGTATACGAATTGCCCGCTTTCGATCTCTGCTTGTTGTTTTATGCAAACCTATAAAACTGCCAACAAAAAAAAGCTACTATTCTTTGAATGGCAATACTATAGGACCTTACTTAAGGCCTAGATGACCACGCGCCGCTATCTCACGATCACAAGTCGGGCATTTAAAATTTTTTTTGGATATAAAATCACTGAATTTGAAAATGACAAATTGCAGCCGGTGATTTTTGCTGAGAATAGCATTACAAAGGTTAGGAAAAAATAAGTTTGGTCTAAACAAGTTTTATTACCTGAGACAGTCATGGACCTATAATACTATATTAATTACAAAGGTTAAGAAAAAAAATTGGTCTAAACAAGTTTTATTTCAACAAGTCAATCATGACCTTTAATATTATATACAAAATTATATATATTTATTTATTTTTGAGGTTATGATGGTTATGCCCATTTTGCAAACGACTTGAAAAAAGGAGGTTCTCAATTCGACTGTATGTTTTTTTTTGTATGTATGTTACGCGATTACTCCGCCAATTGTAACCTGATTTTGAAATTTTTTTTTTTTTAGTTTGGTAGGTAATACTTCAGAGGTGGTCCCATATAAATATTATCGAAATCAGTTCAGTAGTTGGGTTTTTAAATCAAAATTACTAGAAATTATTCGAAGTTGAAGTCGGTTGTTTTTTTGAAAGTATGTGATTGAAATTTTATTTATTTTTATGTCTTTAGTATGTTATTCTCAGTAATTTCACCGTTTACGATTTTTCTTAACTATATTCAGTGATTTTATACATTAAAAAATGTTGGAGATCAAATGAGATAGCGGCGCGCAGCATTCTGAGCCTTTAAAACTTGCATAAGTTAATAACGTCATTTAAAAATCCGCTATTTTATGTACATAGGCCGAAGGCCGATAGTTTGTACACACATAATTCGGCGTTTGGCCCAATAACTATATTTTAATATCTTAATATTTTTCATATTTTTTTTGAAATTATTATACTCTCTACTTTTCGCATCGCGCGCCTGATAGAAGTTGTATAACGATACATAATTCTATGCAGATATTAATTCAAACAGTATCTTAAAACTTTTAATATCCTACCTAACTTCTAACCCCCGAGTAAAGTAGCCAGTTGAATTCAGGGGTCGTCGGGCAAATCTCGCCCGCCACTACAAATCAGAACTAGAATAATATTAAAAGTTTTCTTATCTGTAAGCACCCTATCTTCAAAAAGTTTTTTCTTAACATGTTTATTGTATAAGTACCTCGTAATAAAAATAATAAAAACCGTAACTGGTTTAGGTTTCGCGCCAAAATTCTATACTAGAGAAATAAAAATAATGTCACGGTTAGAGGTCGACTTCGAGAGGACCGTTTTCTTGTTATACAGAGTTAGTTATAATCAGTTAGCATCCTTTTAAGGGCATATCTATCTATAACTATAAAAGGCTTTGTCCTGACTGACTGACTGACTGACTGACTGACTGACATATAGACAACGTACAGCCCAAACCGCTAAACGTAGAGACTTGAAATTTGGAGGGTATGTTTTTGGAGAGGTGTAAACGCCCACTAAGAAAGGATTTTTCGAAAATCAACTCCGAAGGGGGTTAAATGGGGTGTTAAAGTTTGTATGAAACTTTTTATTCTCTGGTTCGATTGTAACAAAACTTGGTATACGTATTCTACTATAAAAATAAGAAGATACGGGTGTCACAGTTTTTTCAAAATCAGCTCCCGTTAGTATAAAAAAAAAACAAGTTTTAGTGATAGTACGTTTGTTTCTCCTTAACTTTGTAACGGCTGTACATATTAAAATGAAATTTGGTATAGGGATGGGGATAGATGTGGGGATGGGGGTGGGGGTGGGGATGATACTGGGAACGGAGACGGGACGGAGATCGGCATGTTAATATTAAGATTACAATTGGTATCGGGATGGGGATGGGGATGGGGTGGGGATGGGGATGGGATGGGGATGGGGTAGGGATGGGTGGGGATTTGGTGGGGACAGGTGGGGATGGGATGCGGATGTGGATGAGGCTGGGAACGGGGATGGCCGTGTCCATATTAAGATGAAAGTTGAAATCGGGATGGGGGTGGGGATGGGATGGGGTTCGGGATGGGGATGAGAGAGGGAACGGGGATGTGGACGAGGATGGGCGTGTTCATATTAAAATGACATTTGGTATCGGGATGGGGATGGGGAAGGGGGCGCTTATAGGGATGAGGCTGGGAATGGGGACGGGGATGGGCGTATTTATTGGTCGGCTGAACAGATGGAGCTGCATTTTTGGATAGGTAGTAATAGCATAAGGTTCGGAAACGGACATAGGCTATTTTTTTGTAGGTCCACGCAGACGACTGTTTAACGGACATAATTATTATAGATACTGTACAGCCTAAGCTGCTAAATTAATTTTTAATATTAAATTAACTTACTTTTAAATGCCTAAACTAAATTTTGAGTGGTGTAAACTTACACTCAGCTCAAGCTGTGGTAGCTTCAGTGAGATCAAGCTCGACTCACATTCTTGGGGTCGCGGGTTCGAACCCGGGCGAGCCCGTTCCAATTAGTTCTTTGAAACTTACGCATGGATAATACCACTGGCTTTTCGGTGAAGGAAAACATCATGAGGAAACCTTCATATTTCAGGAGAAGAAATACGATAGTGTATGTGAATCCGCCAACCTGCACTGGGCCAGCGTAGTGAATATGGCCCAATCAGGGTAGGCCGATATACCATTAGTGTTAAGGGCTGATGCAGAGAAACGCACACTCAGCAACGATTTTGAAAAATTCGCAAGGGGTTCAATGTATCATTAAAATACCATTTTGCCGAAACCATTCATTTAAGGCTGTTAAGTTTTTTGACTTAAGAGATAAGATAAAATAAACATAAACATGTTTCAAAATTTTCAAACAATTTCAAAACTGGAAGGCCACGGGTCAGTTTTTCATTTGAAAAAAAATGTTATATTTATAGATTAGCTAATCGAGTGTTTATGCGTAAGAAGATAAATATTTTAAACACATGTACTTGATCCGGTGCACGCACCAAGCACAGCGCTTTCGAAACGTCCATCCCGCGTCGGCTCAGATACGTTAAAACCCGAGTATGACGCGCTGTACCTCGAGCGCGCCCCACTCCAACCCACACCGAGTCTACCTAAGCGATCAGTGCAGCACTGTATTTCATCGAAGTTTCGTAATTCTTGCGATATTTTGGTAATCTTTTTACGTTCTTTGTTATCATACTTTTTCTGCTTAAGCTTATTTCATTTCATTGACTCTGTTGATACGGTATGCGATAATGATGATGCTGTAAACTATCCAGTTGAGTTTTTAAATTCATTAAGACCAGCGGGGCTACCATATCAGAGGCTTATCCTGAAGAAAGGTACACCCGTCATGCTCCTTCGGAATTTAAGACCACCCAAATTGTGTAATGGAAGCAGGTTACAAGTAAAAATGCTGCATCGTAATCTGGTTGAGGCCATCATTTTGACTGGGTGTGCCCATGGCGAAACAGTATTTGTGCCGTGTATTCCCATGATTCCCAGTGACTTACCTTATGACTCCAAAAGGCTTCAATTTCCTCTAAAAGTTTGTTTTGCCATGACCATCAATAAGGCTCAGGGTCAAACTTTAAAATACGCTGGTATTGATTTAAGGCAGGACTGTTTTTCGCATGGTCAGTTCTATGTGGCTTGCTCGCGAGTTAGCTCCCCTGAAAGCCTGGCTATTTTAGCACCTTCCAACAAAAAAATCAAAAAAGTTCTCTACAAAGAAATATTGTAATCTTTCGGGTCAAAGGCCCCGGCAACTATAGCGTCATTAGCAGACATTTTTAGGGTTCCGTAGTACTACGAGGAATTCTTA
The DNA here is from genome assembly GCA_905404285.2 of Erannis defoliaria. Taxonomy (NCBI): domain Eukaryota; kingdom Metazoa; phylum Arthropoda; class Insecta; order Lepidoptera; family Geometridae; genus Erannis; species Erannis defoliaria. Next base: position 8,692,857 of record FR990085.1, on the reverse strand, counting down.
TAAGTTTGTCATGTCCATCTGTTTGTCTGTTTAAAATTCAACAAGACGGCTTTGTTTTGAAGTAAGTATTGCAAACGCGACATGCCAAATTTGGTCATCCTCAAGAAAACTTAAAGACTTGCAAGCGGCTTGGAAAAAATGCAATAATATACGTATTTTAGTGATTCAATTGAGTTGGGCCCCGATTTAACCGAATTCCAGTATTCAACATTACTACGCGGGCAAAGCCGCGGGCAAAAGCTATCTATAACTATAAAAGGCTTTGTCCTGACTGACTGACTGACTGACTGACTGACTGACATATAGACAACGTACAGCCCAAACCGCTAAACGTAGAGACTTGAAATTTGGAGGGTATGTTTTTGGAGAGGTGTAAACGCCCACTAAGAAAGGATTTTTCGAAAATCAACTCCGAAGGGGGTTAAATGGGGTGTTAAAGTTTGTATGAAACTTTTTATTCTCTGGTTCGATTGTAACAAAACTTGGTATACGTATTCTACTATAAAAATAAGAAGATACGGGTGTCACAGTTTTTTCAAAATCAGCTCCCGTTAGTATAAAAAAAAAAACAAGTTTTAGTGATAGTACGTTTGTTTCTCCTTAACTTTGTAACGGCTGTACATATTAAAATGAAATTTGGTATAGGGATGGGGATAGATGTGGGGATGGGGGTGGGGGTGGGGATGATACTGGGAACGGAGACGGGACGGAGATCGGCATGTTAATATTAAGATTACAATTGGTATCGGGATGGGGATGGGGATGGGGTGGGGATGGGGATGGGGTGGGGATGGGGATGGGATGGGGATGGGGTAGGGATGGGTGGGGATTTGGTGGGGACAGGTGGGGATGGGATGCGGATGTGGATGAGGCTGGGAACGGGGATCGCCGTGTCCATATTAAGATGAAAGTTGAAATCGGGATGGGGGTGGGGATGGGATGGGGTTCGGGATGGGGATGAGAGAGGGAACGGGGATGTGGACGAGGATGGGCGTGTTCATATTAAAATGACATTTGGTATCGGGATGGGGATGGGGAAGGGGGCGCTTATAGGGATGAGGCTGGGAATGGGGACGGGGATGGGCGTATTTATTGGTCGGCTGAACAGATGGAGCTGCATTTTTGGATAGGTAGTAATAGCATAAGGTTCGGAAACGGACATAGGCTATTTTTTTGTAGGTCCACGCAGACGACTGTTTAACGGACATAATTATTATAGATACTGTACAGCCTAAGCTGCTAAATTAATTTTTAATATTAAAACTAAATTTTGAGTGGTGTAAACTTACACTCAGCTCAAGCTGTGGTAGCTTCAGTGAGATCAAGCTCGACTCACATTCTTGGGGTCGCGGGTTCGAACCCGGGCGAGCCCGTTCCAATTAGTTCTTTGAAACTTACGCATGGATAATACCACTGGCTTTTCGGTGAAGGAAAACATCATGAGGAAACCTTCATATTTCAGGAGAAGAAATACGATAGTGTATGTGAATCCGCCAACCTGCACTGGGCCAGCGTAGTGAATATGGCCCAATCAGGGTAGGCCGATATACCATTAGTGTTAAGGGCTGATGCAGAGAAACGCACACTCAGCAACGATTTTGAAAAATTCGCAAGGGGTTCAATGTATCATTAAAATACCATTTTGCCGAAACCATTCATTTAAGGCTGTTAAGTTTTTTGACTTAAGAGATAAGATAAAATAAACATAAACATGTTTCAAAATTTTCAAACAATTTCAAAACTGGAAGGCCACGGGTCAGTTTTTCATTTGAAAAAAAATGTTATATTTATAGATTAGCTAATCGAGTGTTTATGCGTAAGAAGATAAATATTTTAAACACATGTACTTGATCCGGTGCACGCACCAAGCACAGCGCTTTCGAAACGTCCATCCCGCGTCGGCTCAGATACGTTAAAACCCGAGTATGACGCGCTGTACCTCGAGCGCGCCCCACTCCAACCCACACCGAGTCTACCTAAGCGATCAGTGCAGCACTGTATTTCATCGAAGTTTCGTAATTCTTGCGATATTTTGGTAATCTTTTTACGTTCTTTGTTATCATACTTTTTCTGCTTAAGCTTATTTCATTTCATTGACTCTGTTGATACGGTATGCGATAATGATGATGCTGTAAACTATCCAGTTGAGTTTTTAAATTCATTAAGACCAGCGGGGCTACCATATCAGAGGCTTATCCTGAAGAAAGGTACACCCGTCATGCTCCTTCGGAATTTAAGACCACCCAAATTGTGTAATGGAAGCAGGTTACAAGTAAAAATGCTGCATCGTAATCTGGTTGAGGCCATCATTTTGACTGGGTGTGCCCATGGCGAAACAGTATTTGTGCCGTGTATTCCCATGATTCCCAGTGACTTACCTTATGACTCCAAAAGGCTTCAATTTCCTCTAAAAGTTTGTTTTGCCATGACCATCAATAAGGCTCAGGGTCAAACTTTAAAATACGCTGGTATTGATTTAAGGCAGGACTGTTTTTCGCATGGTCAGTTCTATGTGGCTTGCTCGCGAGTTAGCTCCCCTGAAAGCCTGGCTATTTTAGCACCTTCCAACAAAAAAATCAAAAAAGTTCTCTACAAAGAAATATTGTAATCTTTCGGGTCAAAGGCCCCGGCAACTATAGCGTCATTAGCAGACATTTTTAGGGTTCCGTAGTACTACGAGGAATTCTTATAAGTTTGTCATGTCCATCTGTTTGTCTGTTTAAAATTCAACAAGACGGCTTTGTTTTGAAGTAAGTATTGCAAACGCGACATGCCAAATTTGGTCATCCTCAAGAAAACTTAAAGACTTGCAAGCGGCTTGGAAAAAATGCAATAATATACGTATTTTAGTGATTCAATTGAGTTGGGCCCCGATTTAACCGAATTCCAGTATTCAACATTACTACGCGGGCAAAGCCGCGGGCAAAAGCTATCTATAACTATAAAAGGCTTTGTCCTGACTGACTGACTGACTGACTGACTGACTGACATATAGACAACGTACAGCCCAAACCGCTAAACGTAGAGACTTGAAATTTGGAGGGTATGTTTTTGGAGAGGTGTAAACGCCCACTAAGAAAGGATTTTTCGAAAATCAACTCCGAAGGGGGTTAAATGGGGTGTTAAAGTTTGTATGAAACTTTTTATTCTCTGGTTCGATTGTAACAAAACTTGGTATACGTATTCTACTATAAAAATAAGAAGATACGGGTGTCACAGTTTTTTCAAAATCAGCTCCCGTTAGTATAAAAAAAAAACAAGTTTTAGTGATAGTACGTTTGTTTCTCCTTAACTTTGTAACGGCTGTACATATTAAAATGAAATTTGGTATAGGGATGGGGATAGATGTGGGGATGGGGGTGGGGGTGGGGATGATACTGGGAACGGAGACGGGACGGAGATCGGCATGTTAATATTAAGATTACAATTGGTATCGGGATGGGGATGGGGATGGGGTGGGGATGGGGATGGGATGGGGATGGGGTAGGGATGGGTGGGGATTTGGTGGGGACAGGTGGGGATGGGATGCGGATGTGGATGAGGCTGGGAACGGGGATCGCCGTGTCCATATTAAGATGAAAGTTGAAATCGGGATGGGGGTGGGGATGGGATGGGGTTCGGGATGGGGATGAGAGAGGGAACGGGGATGTGGACGAGGATGGGCGTGTTCATATTAAAATGACATTTGGTATCGGGATGGGGATGGGGAAGGGGGCGCTTATAGGGATGAGGCTGGGAATGGGGACGGGGATGGGCGTATTTATTGGTCGGCTGAACAGATGGAGCTGCATTTTTGGATAGGTAGTAATAGCATAAGGTTCGGAAACGGACATAGGCTATTTTTTTGTAGGTCCACGCAGACGACTGTTTAACGGACATAATTATTATAGATACTGTACAGCCTAAGCTGCTAAATTAATTTTTAATATTAAAACTAAATTTTGAGTGGTGTAAACTTACACTCAGCTCAAGCTGTGGTAGCTTCAGTGAGATCAAGCTCGACTCACATTCTTGGGGTCGCGGGTTCGAACCCGGGCGAGCCCGTTCCAATTAGTTCTTTGAAACTTACGCATGGATAATACCACTGGCTTTTCGGTGAAGGAAAACATCATGAGGAAACCTTCATATTTCAGGAGAAGAAATACGATAGTGTATGTGAATCCGCCAACCTGCACTGGGCCAGCGTAGTGAATATGGCCCAATCAGGGTAGGCCGATATACCATTAGTGTTAAGGGCTGATGCAGAGAAACGCACACTCAGCAACGATTTTGAAAAATTCGCAAGGGGTTCAATGTATCATTAAAATACCATTTTGCCGAAACCATTCATTTAAGGCTGTTAAGTTTTTTGACTTAAGAGATAAGATAAAATAAACATAAACATGTTTCAAAATTTTCAAACAATTTCAAAACTGGAAGGCCACGGGTCAGTTTTTCATTTGAAAAAAAATGTTATATTTATAGATTAGCTAATCGAGTGTTTATGCGTAAGAAGATAAATATTTTAAACACATGTACTTGATCCGGTGCACGCACCAAGCACAGCGCTTTCGAAACGTCCATCCCGCGTCGGCTCAGATACGTTAAAACCCGAGTATGACGCGCTGTACCTCGAGCGCGCCCCACTCCAACCCACACCGAGTCTACCTAAGCGATCAGTGCAGCACTGTATTTCATCGAAGTTTCGTAATTCTTGCGATATTTTGGTAATCTTTTTACGTTCTTTGTTATCATACTTTTTCTGCTTAAGCTTATTTCATTTCATTGACTCTGTTGATACGGTATGCGATAATGATGATGCTGTAAACTATCCAGTTGAGTTTTTAAATTCATTAAGACCAGCGGGGCTACCATATCAGAGGCTTATCCTGAAGAAAGGTACACCCGTCATGCTCCTTCGGAATTTAAGACCACCCAAATTGTGTAATGGAAGCAGGTTACAAGTAAAAATGCTGCATCGTAATCTGGTTGAGGCCATCATTTTGACTGGGTGTGCCCATGGCGAAACAGTATTTGTGCCGTGTATTCCCATGATTCCCAGTGACTTACCTTATGACTCCAAAAGGCTTCAATTTCCTCTAAAAGTTTGTTTTGCCATGACCATCAATAAGGCTCAGGGTCAAACTTTAAAATACGCTGGTATTGATTTAAGGCAGGACTGTTTTTCGCATGGTCAGTTCTATGTGGCTTGCTCGCGAGTTAGCTCCCCTGAAAGCCTGGCTATTTTAGCACCTTCCAACAAAAAAATCAAAAAAGTTCTCTACAAAGAAATATTGTAATCTTTCGGGTCAAAGGCCCCGGCAACTATAGCGTCATTAGCAGACATTTTTAGGGTTCCGTAGTACTACGAGGAATTCTTATAAGTTTGTCATGTCCATCTGTTTGTCTGTTTAAAATTCAACAAGACGGCTTTGTTTTGAAGTAAGTATTGCAAACGCGACATGCCAAATTTGGTCATCCTCAAGAAAACTTAAAGACTTGCAAGCGGCTTGGAAAAAATGCAATAATATACGTATTTTAGTGATTCAATTGAGTTGGGCCCCGATTTAACCGAATTCCAGTATTCAACATTACTACGCGGGCAAAGCCGCGGGCAAAAGCTAGTTCTGTATAACAAACAACTTTTAATATGGGGCCAACATTAAAATCGCCAAAAAAAAAAAACAGCTGTTCCATACAAAAAGTTCATCGACCTTGGGCAACGGCTTGAAACTGGTGAAAATGAATTTCATTAGACGTAGGCCACTGTGACGTCAGACTGGGCTTAAAGGAACGTCATAGTGGGCATGGGCAACGTCAGACTGGGTTTCGTCAAACTGAAGTTATATTCATTGTAGTTACAAAATCAGGCCGCTGGACCTGGGTCTGGGTATGTCCTTAAACAGCATCCAGACCCACCGGCGGACGGGCAGCAGAGTCCTCTTAGTTAACGGTGGTGACCATTCTGCGATCCCCAAGCCGCCTGCCAAGCGTGGGGATTATGGCAACACCCCTTCTATTACGGGGGAGGCCTTTGTTCAGCAGTGGACGTTTTATGGCTGAAGACGAAGTATTTAGTCTTAAGCACTAGGTGGTAAAATTTTTGGTAACTTCCTTTTAGAACCCGAGGAGTAGAGCTTACCCTGTCTTTCCAAAATCACAAACAACTTTTATTACCTCTTTATTAATAAGACATTGTTAATTTTGATGCCTTTAGTTTAGTTTAGTTTTTGAGATTTAGTGTAGTAATGTCATGTTTTCTGTGATAACAATGAATTTCAGAATAAGGACAAGGGGTCTCATTTTTCAATCGTACACAAGCGTAGCGCATGCGAAAGGAGCTGACCTTGACGATACTGTTTGGAATAAGGTTCAATATCGTTTGAAAGTCGGCTCCTTTCGCATGCGACACTTTGCGCACGATTCAAAAATAAGGCCCCTGTATCTTATTTTCAGGTAGGTCTAAGTGTTTTTTTTTTTTAAAGAGTGCTTTGTTAAGTAATTACGTTTTATGATCAATAGGTATACGACCTTTGAAGTATGCCGAAAACATTTCCACAGTTAGGTAAATGTAACACACTCCTGACATAATTAAATGTTAGTTACTTCATTTATGTACGCATACGAGCACAGAACGACTGATTTAAGTGGAATGCGTACAAAGCGTCGACGAAGATGCCTGCCCTATTAAATTTCGTATTAATTGATAAATACTTGACCAACGATGTGTGTAATCGAATGTTCTCACTCGCAAATACCCTCCTTGCAATAATGTACTCTATAACCTTAAAGATAGTATAGATTGTAGCTTGGAGTGGTTGGAACGTTTGATGTGAAAGGGCACGCAATCTGGGTGACCACCATCATACTATGGTTATGGCAATTGACAGAGTATTTCATAAACGAATTCACTGTGTCATGCCAAGCGTATGGCACAGTGGACATAATTAAAAAAGAAAATTGGAAAAACTGGCGGAGGAAGTAGATAATGGCAGGCAGTGGATACAGGCTTGGAGGATAAAGCTCGTCTCTCTTCATACAGGCCTTGGTGACTCAATGGTGTCACGCGGATGGAAGAGATTCGTACCGTAAAGGCAGCATACCTATGGAAAGACCAATCGGACGTTGCCCGGCACGGTATCCCAACAGTTTATCATGCTATGGAGAAAGATTTGCGTGAGTCTCAGTGGCTCGTGCGGCACTGCGATAATGTCCGGTGTTTTTTATTCTCAGAGGCCTGATTTTGGATTTAGGAGTACCACACCAAATTAGTAAAAAACTTTAGACTGTAGCCACGGCACAACGCTTACAGGACAATGTGGAGCATGACGTGCTGTGGCATTGCAACGCGGGCTGTAGCAATTTTGAACTTTTTTTATAATGGAGGAAAAATCCAAAATGCCAGAGATTGAACCAAAAATAAATATTTTATGAAAATTATTCATATATTTTAGTTTTTTGTTTTTTAGATAACGCGATTTTGAATGTTTGGCTCGATAGAAAAAAATGCCAAAGTAGACACTAAATCGGCATTTCGATTAGCCAGAACTAAGAAAATACATTATGAAACCACGTAAAATTTATACGAATAGATAGGTATAGTATTATTTAGATTTTATAGTTTTAACAAAATTCTTTGTTATATTTTTCAAAACAAAGAAAAACCTATTAAATTTAGCAATTGAAGCGCTCGCGCCTTCTCGTTCTCTCTCGCGCCAACCATTTAGTGCCTATAGTTTACTCGCCTGGACGTACCTCGCTACAACCGGGCCTTAAAAAGAATCGCTACCAGATTGCAAGAAGCAGTTTTATGACCACAACAGCTTGACTGCATTTCACCATTATACACACTTTCATTTAACCCACTGGAGCTAATATGCCAGCGGCCCAGAACTTCCCTTCGGTACTTCAAGAACCTGGGTTGGTTCGAGTAGACGCTGTTGGGAAAAATGCACAATACACCCCAAACGAGACATCAGTGCAGGACTTATCGCCCCCACATTAAATAGGCATAAAGGTCGTCTGGGAAGTAATTTTGAAACTCTCCAACATTCAACACCGTTTTTCAAATACGATTATAATTTTGTAATCAAAACAAAATAGTGTCATTCTGTCAAATTATGTAGCGAGCGTTCGACACAAATGTTATTAATTATTGGCTTTCATTATATGAGAAAGAGCTAGATCCTCCAAGTGTAATAGCATTTTTAGGAACAGCATACTGCGCTCCAAATCTCAAATCGTTGACGTTGGTCAAAAAGCAGCCGAACTGCAGTGGAACTGGGCCGGAGATCTGTGGGCAAAGCTTGTTACAACACAGTGGGCTCCACAGACCGGTAGACGAACCGGCAGGCCCCGGCGGAGATGATGATGGATGACCCGGACTCCTATTGCAACAACTGGGCTCATAAAGCTTTAAACCGAGAAGAGTGGAAGCAGGATAGAGAGGCCTTTGCCCAGCAGTGGGACGGAATAGGCTGATAATAATAATAGGATTTTTGTATGTATTTTTCAATGATCTTTTATGTTACACGTATTATTGCATCAAGATAGTAGAGACAAGTCTAGTACAATACAAATATTGACAAGTGTGACACGGTGCCACGATAAACATAGATAAAGCTGTAGGTAGGAATAAATATTGAATAATACCTTTATCAGTTCTGCCTTGACTCCTCTAATCAGAATTTGGGGTTTCTACACATTTTATTATTCTTTATGCCGAGAAGTTAGTTTGATAATGCGTATTTTATCGCTACGTAATTTTTGCTTTATATCAGGAAAAGTTAGGAGCAACTAACTACTTCACAGTTTAAACAGCATTTATGTAACTGTGCGCTGGCACTGACGAAATCTTTACATAAAAACATGTTGGGCAGTCTGTTACCTGTCCATGTATCGACATTGTCTCGCAATTTGCTGAAATTACACTTGTTTGGCCAACAACAAAACTTGAAATCTGTACAAGAACTGGCTCTGAACTGGAACCCAGTTTGCTGCAGTGCAAATGCAAAGTAAACAAAACAAGGATCAATCTCAGTAGAGCCAGAGGCCAGATCCACGATGGATCCCATCATCATCATCAGCCCACGTCCACTGCTGAACGAAGGCCTTCCCCTTTGACCGCCACACTGTACGACAACCTGCCATTTGCATCCACCGATTGCCCGTGACTTTTACAATATCGTCGATCCACCTAGTGGGAGGCCTTCCTACGTTGCGTCTTCCGGTTCGCGGTCGCCACTTAATAACCTTGGATGGATCCAATTTTATATTATTGTAAATTATGATGGATCTAGTGAAATACGTTTTTCCCTTAAGATACAGTTTTAGAAACTGTGGATCTCAAGCTGTGAGACTAATTTCATACGACAAATTGCTAAACATTGCAGTAGGTATTTAATGTTTTCAGTGCAAAAGCAAAGTTAAAAACACTATGAAACAATGTTAATTTATCAATAGATAACGAAATTGCTGGACCTACTCAATGAGACTCGCTATTGAATATCTGAATGTGGAAGCAATGAGCCCCAAAGCAGAGATGTCCTAGAGTTTGTTTTGTTACTCAATTATGTTACTCTGTTGTCAGGAAAGGTGGACACCTGTCCACCTTTACTCAGAACTGGAAACTCAGATTTTCTCCACCAGATATGTGCTATGCTATTTTGCTATGGATGCGTTTGATATCCACCAATCACATTCATTGCTCCAGGTTTAACTAAGCTACGTTTTTTATATGCGTGTTATAGGATGCGCGTTATGGATGCGTGCTATGGATGCCTGATCCCCGTGCTTTCCCTACTGTCCATGCATCAACATCATAGCTCAAGCTGCGTATCCTTAGCACGCATTTTTAGCACGTATCCATAACAAAAACATAGCTTAGTTGAACCCGGTCCTCGTTCCTCGCACTGCTACCTCGCGGTAGCGCATCTTCATAGAACATCTTACGCGCTCCGCTATACAGGGTTAGTTCCAATGACTATAAATCCTGTTGACTGCTCGTCCGATTTCCCCTCAAATGAAAATTAGTATATAGTTTAAAAACCACTGTTAGCCACTGTGAGTAGGTCAAACTTCATTGTATTTCATAACTCAAATTGCGTCATCCCAGTGATTGGCCAAGCTGCACAGCACATCTCTGGTGGGAAAGTAGCCTCATTCGTCTTATTATTTGTTATTCACAGATATTCATCTATATTCGTTTTAAGGCGGGCTTGTAGCAATTAGCAATCAGCGCTGCCGTTTCTTCTTTCCTCCAAGCATCCTTGTCATAGAGGGCTGTCTGTAACCCCAATGGTCCGAGTTGGTGTTTCCCGATAGATACAATCTGGGTGTCTTGAAGTCGCGAGCGCTTCGGTTTCTTATAGCAAGCGTGCTCTACCGTAGACCGCATCTACGCGACTACGTACACACCAGGCGTTATTCCGTGACTAAAAGTCCAAGAAGAAAGGACTTTCACACAAACGTTTACCCCCCTTTTCCCCACTTAGGGGTTGAATTTCGAAAAATCCTTTCTTAGGACACTACACATCGAGACGAATACACTCTCAAAATTTCAAGTCTGTACGACCAGCGGTTTGGGCTGTGCTTTGTCTGTCAGTCAGTCAGTCAGTCAGTCAATCAGTCAGGATAGAGCCTTTTAAATATTTAGATTATCGTGTGTTAACCGTTAAATAAACATACTTATTTGATTCTCGATCATGATTTTTCTTCCGTCGAATTCAATAAGACGGAAGAAAAACGAATAATATAAAAAATAAAATAAAAAAAGTTTTATACCGATCCGACTCCGACAACTCCTAGCAACTGGAAGTATTCCGTTTTTGGCGCCGGTTACCAAAGCCACACAAACATACACCGACGTCGCCGGCGAGGTCGAGGACTCCTCAGGTCTGTTAGAAGATCGGTAAGATTATCCAAATAGTCAACCAAAATCATCTTCGTTTAAGATCAGACGAGATGGCAGTCAAACGCTAACCTATAAATAGTTTTAAAAAAACAGATCAACCTACTAGGGCCTCTTCCGGGGTGCAAGGCCAGGGTAAGTCTGACTGACCCCACTCCCGGCGACGGCCAAGCCGAGGTAACGTACCGTCTGAGGTGCCCTTGAGCTAGCCGCCGATAACCTAAACTAAAACAAAACAAAATTCCTTCCCCAAACTATAAGTATAATACCATCTAGTCACACCTCGTTTATAAAACAAAATCATTAAAACGATGATACTCAAGCGTTAAATGCACAACTAGGCATGGCTACCACATCGTTAAAGTTTCCTTTGTCTCCTCACGCTGACCGCACCCGGCAAAGGAACTGACCATCCAGCCACATCGTAAATTCGCAACCATTCGTAACCATCGAGTTGGTAACTGCGGGCAGAAACAGATGAAACAGGAGAACGGTGCAGTTACTTGGTTTTGTAAAGGTGAATTTTATGAAACGAAATGTAGGCTTGAAAAAATTGGATGGTACTGTTATTGAAGGCTTTTAGCCACAGCCAAGCAAGTTCACATAGTGGAGTTGTCGTCAAGTACGTGGTACCTTTCTTTACGACTACTATATTGATGGAATCATTTAAAAGCTCATCAATTAACGTTACATTATTTTTTAATCCCTACATCCCTATCTCTTTAACCGCGGGGATGACTGGTAGAAAATGCTTTAGCATTAAGTCCTCCTTTTGTACATTAATGTATTTATGTGTGCAATAAAGAATTAAATAAATAAATAAATAATTATCTAATCTAAGTTTTTTTTCTTGAAGTTAAGCACAAGCAGTTAATATATTGAAAATCTATATCTATTAAAAAATAAATTGTAATATGAATTATTTAACTTCTATCTATCTATTTATTATTTATTAGTATTAAGAATATAGGTAAGTATTGAATATTCTGTGGTGTAACTATTTATACCTATTTTTAATTATGTTTCACCAAAATCTCTAGTGTACCTAATCTGTAATAAAAAGTTATTAAGCCAACAAACAATAATAGAGTTTTAAAAATAATGACATCAGTTTCATATACATATTTGAAATTCTTAACTACACTAGAAATAATATTGACATTTACTCAAACGACGAAATAAAGGATAGAAAATCTGGCCAGAAGAAAACAGTCCTACAAACGATTGGCTATAGACTTTGTATAGCGAAAAGACTACTGCTTCAGATGGGACGAGTTTTGTACAACAAGTTGCCTGAAAATATTAAAACCACCACTAGCAGTGCACTTTTTATAAATAATGTTAAGAAACTTCTGCTAGAGAGAACGTTATATAGCATAAAATAATACTTGCTAAATGACTACGATGACCTAGATTATATACCTACCTATTTTTATTTTATTTTAGTATACTCGTAACTTTAGTGTTATGCAATAATTGCTCCTTTACAGCAAAACACTTTTTGTGAAATGACGAGACATATTCTAAGCGATACTAATGATTATATTATAAGCACTGACTGTATATAGTTTTAGTATACATCAAATATGTCGATAAAAAAAATTGAAATAATATAAATATCAGTGGACATTTCACACAGCGTCATCTAGCCCCAAACTAAGCAAAGCTTGTACTATGGAAACCAGATAGCTGATAGAATACTTATATACTTTTTTTTGTTAATACATACTACACCCAGACACAGAGCAAATATCTATGTAACTTATTATATAACCTATTATATTAAAAAAAAATATCAATCAAACAATCAATATAACACAAAAAACACAACCAAAACACAACCAATCAAACAATTAATCATTTTAATCTGAAACAACTCATTGATTTAATCTGAAAACAAATAATAGTTATTTGAATCTGAAACAAATTATTAATTGAGAAATCTCCAATACTAACCAACCACTAATATTACTCACAATTTTTTCAAATGTGACTTCAACTAATAATGATCGTATGATTATGTGATATGATTTTTCACATCTACTACAATGACATGATTATTCACGTAAACATTATTTTTAGCGATGGTTTAAGGGTAAAAGCAATTTTATCAACCGCATGATGTAAGATTTATTAGTTGTTACTTATGAGTTAATCTATACATATAATAAAACTGTAACGAGGCGATTACTGTACATTGAAGATATATTTAAAAAACATTTTTTACGATGATGATCGTATTACCTATTGCATCACAAGGCAGAAGAAGTGATGAAATAAATGCCTGCCTAAAAAGTCAAAATGTCGTTGCCCGTTTTTACCAAATTAGATGCAATCTCACGGTTAATATGAGGACCCAAAGAAGGCAGAGTCAGGATGCGCAAGGGTTTCCCGAATTGCTATTAAATATTTAATTGGAGAAAGTAGTTTTTTTTTTGAGGAATTAAATTCTTTTATTGGTTTGATGTCCATTGCTGGACTTACCTAGGTCTATACTCGAAAGGCGAATAAGCCACTACGCAGGCCCAGTTGCGGGTTCACACAATATACATTAACATTAACGCCAAATAGATAATTTAGTACGGGCCCGGGTTTTGAACTCGTGACCTCACAATTTGAAGTTCAGCGGTCCCGAATTGGCTACTTGGCTTATTAGGTTCTGCGGTCACATTGATGAATTGCAAATCGTGATACCTCTTGGTTGCGTGCGCGGGCCATTTGTCACCACGGAACCAACACGAATATCCCATCTACCCGACCTAGAATACTGATTATCTAGAAAATACAACATAAGACTGCATTCCTTCATAATGATAGTATCTATCTTTAGAGAGGCGCAAGTGTAAGATGGTGCGAGATACAACATTGTTATTATGCACGAAGATATCATTACAAAAATGATCAGCCGTATTTAAACCCTCTTAAACGTTACTTTGTTATTTAAAGTAAAATAAGGTCATGCGCATAAAACTATTTGGTCCACGCGAGCGAAGCCGCAGGTACAGCTAGTAACTAGATAAAACAACGACGCTCATACATAATATAACTTTACCAGCTTAGCTTACTGTTTATAAACCTACTTCCAAAGTGTGAGGTCCAATATATTCCATTTACTTGTATAATAAATAATAAATCGTTCGACCGAGCGAGCAATTTGCTGAGGTAATGGGAAAATTCCGTGAAAATGGTTGGGCCCCGCCGTCGCTTCTCGCTCCCGTAGACGGCAGTTATGTAGAGATATAGCCTAGGTAATCTTTTCTAAATTCAGTCACTAATTTGTTTTTAAAACATAATTATTTTATTTAAGTTTAATTCGCATGTACTTAAATTGATGTACTCATGTTCATGTTCATGTTAACCCAGTTTTGTGGTCTAACAAAAAAAAAAAAAAAAAAAAAACAATCACCGGCAACAAAATATATGGAACAGAAGAGAAGATTTTTTTCTTCACATTTTCTAATATCGTAATAAAATTAGTTCACAATGATGATTCTTTTTTTAATTCCCGGTTGTTTGTTTTATACCTGTATAACAACAACCGTCAGAGCCATGTCAGAGGCCTTCGAGCGGCATATTAACTATGACACTAGGGCTGGCCACTCAGCCTATACTAACTTACTCCACGTGATCCTGTAAATCTATTACTACACTAGTCATCATCATCATCAGCCTGGAGACGTCCACTGCTGAACGAAGGCCTACCCCTTAGCCCGCCACACTGTACGACAGCTTGCCATAAATGCATCCACCGCTTGCCCGTGACTTTTACAATGCCATCAATGTCGTCGTGGTCGTGTTACTCACGACATGAGAAATTAGCTTGTATAATAATTCTAAGATATATTTGCGTGTAAAATGGCTTGATCTTATTAATAAGAAATTTTCGTTGCTAAATAATTAGGTCCTGTTCCTTTCAGCAGGTACAATGAAAGTATTAGGGATGCCCATACAAAGCCGCGGGATCTCTCGAATCCCAACCGACGACAGAGTAAGCCTTAGATTACGGACACAAAGGCAGGCTTTGCTGGACACCGCGTATTTAGGGCTTAACTTTTATTGTCAGTGTGTTAGATTGCAGCTACCAGGAATTTTCTCATTTCTCTTGTAAGTAATACAATTATAGCAAGTGTAAGGGTAAATCCTTTTTTTAGGCATAAGCCTTTATTAACTACAACAAACTACAAAGACTACTTAGCCTACTACACAAAAAAAAACAAAAGGATTGTATCCAGGCTGATGAAAGTCTAGAGACAATCCAAATGCTGAAACCCACTACCAGTCGGCAGCGTACGCAGCATGCTGGTGGCATATTCACCCTCAATGGCAATGCTTATGCGTTCGGCCAAATAAACGCCAGCATTTTAATCACGCGTCGCGTCGACCAGGCGCTCGGATATATTTTTGAAAAGATGACTAGCTCCCGGTCCCCACGGACCCAATTTCTCAACAAATAGGTAAATTAGTTTGTCAAGTAAGTCAGTACGTAATACCGAGGGGTTAGTTATACAGCGACAATTTATATGATAGGTACTTACGATCAATATTTTCTACTGAAAAGTTGAAGTATGCACAATTTGTATTTGGTTTTTGTGCGTGTGTGCTGTGTAAAGGCAAAGTGCGAACGCGAAGCATACAGGCAAAGTAAGTCTATAGAAATAAGTAAGCTATGGTCATGTAATTAAAATCTAGGAAATAATTCTCCGGATCTCCGGAAGAATTCTATTTGTTTTACCATAATTAGCCAATAAATTGTATTTATATAACGTGTTTATGTAAGGTGTAGTAATACGGGTAGTGTAGTGTAGGGTAGTGGTATGTAGGTATGTAGGTACCTGCTCATCCTTAAAAAAATTAAAGTTTTACTAAGCGGCCAACCCTGAAATTGCAATAAAAATCTGCTGTTTCATACAAAAAGTTCGTTGAACTTGGACAATATGTATGGAACAGCTGTTTTTATTAGTGATTTTAAGGTTGACCCCATAGCAAAAGTTGTTCATAATGATGAGTACCCTTCACATACATACCCTTCAGTTACCTTCACATTTTTTAACACGTTGTATAAGTAAGTAAAATTTATTGGAAAATTATGGTAAAAAATGGAAACATTATTTATCCTAACATATTTAATTATAGAAAGCATCTAGTAATCCTACCACAGTAGCCGTATTCGTAAATTTTCCTTACCGCAATAATAGGCCTGCTTTCAATGTATTGTTCATCGGCTTACACCTAATCTCCTGTAATGCTTAATGGAATCATACAGGTGATCGCACAAACATCTTTTGATATTTTATATGAGACACGCTTTCTCAAACTTTAGGTAGAGAGGTTACATTATGAAGACTTAATAATTCATTTTTATACACACAGCGAGGATGTGGAACTCTATCGTTGTGTATGTTTTCTGATAGCTCACAATGGGGTGCCTTCAGATCCAGAGGGACAGGTTCCTCAACACATTGTTTTCATCAGGCAGGGTGAAAAAAGTCCGCGAACAAGTGCGAAAACACATCCGTAGACTTGGCATGTGAACGCCATGCAGTAACACAAGACATTTAGTGTTGGTAAATATGCCGCCACTCTGGTAGAGAGTCCAATATAACCATCCTGCCCCCCCGAGGCCAGTGGTATCCATTACACCTTTCTCTGGGTTAAAAAAAGGTTATCGTCAAACGCTCCGTACCATCGATGCCTTGATGGTGAAGTCACCGTAGAAAACAAATAGCCATTTAAATATGAAAAAGAAAAAGTTATAGGTACAATTGAATTTTTAATTCATAATGTTGGATTTAAACAACATACCTAATAGATACTATTCGGTCTAGACACAGTCTTTTTGTTATTAAGATGCTAGGTGTTATACTTTAGTAATTAGTCTATGTTGTAAAAACATAATAATTAACCGACTTCAAAAAAGGAGGAGGTTCTATGATCGATGGTATGTATGTTTTTTTTTTAAATTATTTCACCGATTTCTCCGTCAATTGTGGACCGATTTTGAAAATCCTTTTTTTATTTGAAAGGGTATACTCCCGGACCTGGGTATGTCCTAAAACTGCATCCAGAACCGCCGGAGGACGGGCAGCAGCGTCCTCTTAGTTAATGGCAACCCCTCCCTATTAGGGGGAGGCCTTCTTCCAGCAGTGGACGTCTTCCGGCTGTTGATGTGACTCCCGAGGTAGTCCCATATTCATTTCAAGGCGGTTCATTTTTTTTGATAAAGTTACTTGTTATTTTATTTCATCTTGGATTTTTAGCCAAAGTTTGAGCATCACTCGACATAATCGGCTAATACTGGCAGCCTATTATCATTGCGCGCATTACTCTTCACGGGCGTAATGCGAGACATCGAAGACATGGAGTTCGATTCCATTATTCACTAATACGTACTGATGCTTCCAAGTACCCTCCGAGGGCGAAAAAAGATGAATAGAGCTTATGGAATCTAATAAAGTGGAACATTCTTTGAAAATCGAGTGGCAAGGTTAATTCCGTATTGACAGTGAAGAAAATGATGTACCTACCTACTTATTATGAACACGTATTAGAGCATTACGTTTTTTTTATGCAATCGAGTGGCGAGACTGGCGAGTACGCTCGCCTGGTGGTAAGCGTCACGTCTGCCCATAGCAGTACCAGAATTGTGACTTGCGAATACAATCCTGCACCGCACTGTACCGCGCTCGTCACCCTGAGATATTAGATGTTAAATCTCTTCATACCCAGTAATTTCTCTGGTAACATTGCCCTTCTAACCGAAACACAGCAATCCATGCACATTACTGCTTGGCGGTTGAATAACTGGCAAAGGTAGATGTTTGTTCTGTGTCTGGGTGTACTATGTATTATAAGTATGTATTTATGAAAAAAAAAAATTACAAAAAAAATATTTTTTTTTTAATTTATACGTATCCGACTATAGTTTCGATAACATCCAGTGACCTTTTTCAAAGAGAGAAAAAAGAGCCCGACGCGAATGCAGTTGCGTCCTGCTTAGCACTGCGGGCCGCTGCGCGTCGGGCGCGCGATGACAGCGGTTGCTCTGTGGGCGAGGGCTTAGATTAAGTTTAGTATACTTAATCTAAGGATTATTATGATTCAGATCTCATACATTTGTTTATTGGAAGGTTAGAGAATAGTAGAGAGGTATAGAGTAAACTATAAGGCTTAGGTTTTTAGGCCAATACGATGGATTGGTACTTCCCCTAAAATTTGTTTAACCTCTTCGATTAGTTGCTCCTTCTTTAGCTAAAAATAGCGTATAAGTTGAAAGGGCAATCTCTAATTCTACATTGTGAAGTTATTATGGGCACTTGGCACCACCAGCAGACCCGATAGCTATTACAGTGGCCTAAACACTGGAGATCACTGGATAAATTATATTTATGAGAAATTACTGGGCTTGAAGCCTGCCAAGCGTGGGGATTATGGCAACACCCCTAAAAAGAGAGACCCTCTCCTATTAAGAGAGAGGCCTTCGTCCAGCTGTGGACGTTTTATGGCGGACGACGACTGGGCTTGAAGAGATTTGACGAATATCTCAGCGCTGTGCAGCTGTGCAGTGCGGCGCAGGATTTAGTTCGCAAGTTCACAATTCTGGCGCTGCTACATATGGGTAGGCTTAATGTTTACCTTCAGGCGAACGTGCCCCTAGTCTCGTATCTCCAGTGCTTAAAATAAAATTTAAAAATATGTAATTACTAGATTGTCTGCTTTTAATACTACGTTTTTTTTTTACATCTGGCAGGCTAAGCATTCAATATCAAGCGATGGTATGTTCCACTGAAAAAAGAACCTAAGAATAGGGCCTTCACTTTTATGTGGTATGTTCGAAGATAGTAAACAAACTACCTAACCTTTAAGCCTTGCCTGCGCGTCGCGGTTTTGAGTTAAAATCTAGTAAGTCTGTATAGAATTATTTATTTGTGCCTAAAATATAAAATATTTTGATGACGTCCTAATTATCTCTCATTTTGTTCGAGCATAGCTCCGTGGAATACACGAGCATTAGTAAACAAGCAACAAAGGGAGTGGCGCCATTTAGCGGGCCTCAAGCCACAATCCGCTTACTGCGGTCCCGGCATTAAGCGCGCATGAAATATGCATGCCCCACTCAGGACGGCACATACGGACCCCCCGTTTCTGCGCTCACACCTCTAAAATATGGCGCCTTTTCATACCTACATGTAACTTTTAAATATACTCTAAAAACATAATTATTATATGTTTTCATGTACCATTTTTATCACAAAGATACTTAAATAAAGGAAAAAGATAACACGCTCAATTGTTGGTCCCAGTTGTTTGTTTTATAATTCTATAACAACAACCGCCAAGATGTGTCAGAAGCCTTCAGGCGGCGCATTAACTCTGTCTGACAACTTAGCCATAAGAACTCAAAGTGATCTACGTTTGGCGACCATCTCCTCTGGTGGTAAGCGACAACGGGATGGCCGAGGGTGGGACACGTCTATCTAGAAGAAGTCTATTCTCAAAGTGTAGTTCTCACGAAAACGGTGTACTTACCTACCAACTAAATATGGGCTCTTGATTACGGTTAAAGAAGAGTGCTAAAATAAACTTACGTTTAGCCGGCTAATCTTAAGTTTATTTTCGAGGAGAGGCTAAATGTCTTTAGCCGGTTTTTGTACCTATTGACTAGGTTAGGTTGGGTTAAACTTGATTTCGTTAAAAAACGAACCGCAAAGAAATACTGGTTTATTTTCACATTCTTTGTTAGCCGTGACAATTAATATATTTTTTCTTAATTACCTAATTTGGTGTCCTTTCGGTTTTTATAGTCTCAAGAGCCCTTAGCAATTAAAAAAACCTAATGTCATTAGGTTCTTTAGGATTTGACAAATTACATGGTTTGACTTTTTTACATGGTGCAAATTAATGTATTGATCAATAGTTAATATAATATTTTACAACAGCACATAGATTATGCATGAGTTTGACCACGTTCTGACGTGATGGAAATCCCTTAATCCCATTCTGACGTGATCGAAGATGGAGTAATCTTAAACAGCAAAAAAAAGTTTTTTTAGAGACATTGCCGAATATTCACATTTTCTTCAAATTGCGTGTTTTAAGATAACATCATTGGTTTTAAGTTTGTTTACAATACGGATACATTATTAACGCAGAGAAGCCTGCGTTTGACCACCAACTAGCATGTAGATAAGTGACGATACGGTCGAAGATGAAGCACGTAGACTTTGATAAATTAACTCTATATTGTACAGTACGCCAAAAAATTATGACATTTATATTACAGAAAGGCCAACTTAGAAACCATAATATTATAAGATGTATTTAAGATGTGTGCGTATCTGGTAAATAAGTATTTGAGGTCTATGTACCTATATGTAAGTTAATGTATAGTTAGAACGTTTGAAAGCTGTAAGCGGCTTGTGGTAATGGGCGGGGCGGATTGGTGCGATCCTCCACTCAGAGATTACGTGGGCGGACTTGAATACTTTATGAACGCTTTGTCCTTTGTACCGCTGTGAGGGACTTTACTCTTAGTACGTACTCTCTATTGAGAGTTACTTTAAAAGTAACTTTCAGAGTTTTTGGTCATTGTTTGATGTTACGTCGTCTGTCTGTCTCTTGAAGAAGTGAGTTCTTAGGTCTGTCACGTTCAGTAAATCTTTTATAGTTCGAAAAATTGATTTTCTTTTATACCTTTTGTAAGTACTTAGTAAGTTATGTAATTAAATGACTTAGGTGTGAAAAATGCTTATTTTTTTTTAATTTTTACATGTTTTATTTTATTTTTACGAGAATCAGCACAAACTAATAGATTAAAGTGTGTTACTTATTGTCTATGTTTAAAGCAAGGCTACTTCATGTTATAAGTACGTTAACATTTCTTACTGTGGTCGATCATTTATCTGATAATAAGTAGGTATAAAACTAAACCTAATTCTGATACTCCGATTGCTCAAACATTATAATACAATTACCTATTGCCATTACCGTCTTTACCATAAGGGCACACGGGGCACACCCCATCCTCAGAAGGCCCCGAAGAACCGACAATTTCTCTCACATTTATTCTCAAAACATTTTTGTCGGCACAGTAACAGTGAGCACTCGGTCGAAAATAAAACTTACTTTTGTCATAAAATTTAAGTCAAAATTATGTCGATTTTATTTAACCAACTTAAGACAAAATCAAGTCAAACTTCGCTTTTTTTCCTTTTAGATGTATAACATTTGCCTTGATTTTAACGTAGTTAGGATCTTTAACATAAACAAAAAAAAACAGTAGATAAATGTTAGTATAATTCGCGTTCTTTACTTTCCAAAGGGGCCCCAAATTCTTGTGTGCCCAGGGGCCCCAGCATATTTTAAGACGGTCTTGCCTATTGCAATGACATTTGCACGTATTTACTTTAGCAGGTGACGAAATAAATTTTTTCATCTTTGAATTTTTTTTATCGTGTCGTTTATCCTAAATTGCCCTTGAATATTTGTAAAATTTTAGGTAACTGCAATCTCAAACTTGCAATATTACCAGATAAATTACTGGGCAAAAAGAGATTTCACATCTGATATTAAGGTGACGAGCGCAGCGCAGTGCTGCGCAGGATTTTGTTCGCAAACTCACATCTTTGACACTGCTACTGTTACGAGCAGGCGTCACGCTTACCACCAGGCGAACGTCTCGCTCGTCTCGTCAACTAATTACAATAAAAACTTTAAAAAAGTGTGTTTTTTTAGTGTGTTAAACTGGCGAACTAAGGTAGCTAAAAGTAGGATAGCCGCGTCACCAAGCATCGCCAACATTCATAGTTGGATAAACATCGCTCGCACTGCACTCCCCCACATTAGCATAACAAGCGTGCGTCAACAACAGCTTTAAAATAAAAACGCTACCGTAATGGCTTTATAAATACGTTTCCCAAAGCATTTTCTATTAAATAAACTTCGCAACGAACGCTGCTCGTATGAATAAATCATATCAAATAACTATCAGGGGAGATCGGGGCATTCTTTCCCCGGTGCACATCAAAACATTTTGTTTAGGGTTGAGATGGCCTATTTACGTCACTGTCGTAACATCAGATTTTAGTTATGTTTTTTTAATAGCTATCCGGTACTTTTAGTATTCGGATTTTGTTTGTTTCTTTCGGATAAAAATTTAGCTACCTATTTACCGATCCCGTATTTAAGTGTTGAAGAATAGAATAGCATCTTTTACCCGCGGTTTGAAATTTTTCTTGTAATCAATTTGTCGCTGTATTACAATGCAGTGCTACCACAATTTCATGGTAAAAAGTCTCAGGCACTCTATTTCATCTACTTGGTAGGTTCCATACGAAGTTCAACATAAAATCATAGAGACTTTTGCATTTATATTGCGGATGTGTGATTTGATTATGTTTGCATATTACCTCTTATTTATCACCTCCCGGTATTTTTCACCCATCATGTTTCATCATCTCAACGTATCGCTTGGCACATTGAATTTCTCAAGTAGCTCATAGGAGGCAACGGGGAATCCCCGAGGATGTGTCGGAGCGTAGGCGACACCTCTGAAGTTAAGCCTCTCAGCTCGCGAGCCGGTCACACTGATTGAATCGGAACTGGAGACGTATTCTGCAATGGGGACTATAAGCTTTATTTTAGTTCAAATCTTCCAAGCAGTGATGCAACTAACGCGACCGTTTAACATCAAACTCTTGCGGACATATTATAAGCATATCCTCGAAAGACGATTCAGCCACGTTCTAGCACGTAAGCCCGTTATAGGTTGATTGATTTATAAAGGTAATTGAATTTCAAATCGATATAGAATGCTTTTTACATACAGCACTTGAGGTCTCAGATGACCCCAAACCTTTATGTAGTAAACTGGTAGAGGTCCCCGATGACACCCACGGTCGGTGGTGTTAAGAATTATGGAATAAGAATATCCAGTATTTTCTCACTAAGTGAATGTAATATTCTTCGAGAAAATAAAATCTTAAGCCAAGCTATCTCCAAACGCAAATCCAAACTTTAAATATTATACGTTCGTAATTTACTTATAACGTAAATAAATTCCAGTTTTAATTTTTCTCCGGGCTGCTTTTGGATGATGATGTAAATAATTCAATCAAATCCGGGATCGAAGTTCATCGTCATCAGCCCGGAGACGTCCACTGCTGAACAGCCTCCCCCTTAGACCGCCACACTACTACAACCTGCCATTTGCATCCACAAGTTGCCCGCAACTTTTACAATCGCGATTGGGATCGATGTTACAACCAAATAAATGACAATACATTTCAATCTCTTTCTTATTCCTCTTAATGTAAATAATTTATTTTCATGTGTGACTCGTGCTTCAAAACAGAAATATTACAAAAATACTTAAGCAAGATAAAAAGCTTTCAGAATAGGGAAGTGGAGCTACGAGACTTCCGGAAGAGATTTTAAGAACCTTTCTGAATGCAGGCATTACGTACGATTTTGTAAAAGATCATTTCACATGACTGAGTTCTAAGATCAATATGAGGTGCAGAGAATAGAATCAAAAGAGTATTACCGACATCAGTGAACAGATTATACCTACTTAACTGTGAATTTTAGACACACGAATCGAACGATTTTTTATGAGAAGTAACAAAAAAGAAGTATGTGCTCTTAATGAGCCAGAGTTCGGAGTTTCAAAGTTATGTGAGAACTTTTGGCAAGAAGGTTAGATTGGCTAAAAGGATGGTGTAGAAACAGCTCATTAGAATCGAAACCAGTATCATAGCGTTTTAATGTTTGTGATTGTTGTAAATTATTGTCCTTATTGATATCGTGAAGACAACACACAGATAGGTACTCATCTACAGGTTTTGATTTTCTCTGATTAGGTAATGTTTTCTGTAGCTTAGCGAGTAAGCCGCGACGTAATGCGGTGGGTACCTAAAAAGTCACACCAAACGAATAATACTGACACGACACACTGTTATTTGTAGCAACTCTTGTTTGGAATGTGGGTTCCGTTGGGAACACTCATTTTGTTAAATTTCGGAACCACGGGAGAGTCCACTCAGTGTAGCAATGTGACACATTGGGCAAGAAAAATCCTTCCCAGGCACACTGTAATATGTTGGGGCTCTTGGGGCAAACATCCCTAGCGTTAAAATAAAATAAAATAAAAATTATATCCTCCGACGCGTATTGCCGTTTCGAATACGCGAACCAAATTGTCTGGTGTTGACGCTATCCCCCGTCTCTACGTCGACAATAGCACGCGTCAAACCTCCTCTCTAATTACTCGCTTGTTTTTGACAACCGATATTTTTAAAGCATTCTTTTGAGGAGGAAATTTTAAGTGTGACTGCTATGTTATATTTTTTGCTACTATCAACGACGATTTATGAATCGTCGTCGCTACAATTATTCTGAAGTAACGAAATCTTGTCGTTACATCAATAGTTATACAAGGTTAGTTCTAATCAGTTAGCATCCTTTTAAGGCTATATTCTTTACATCAAAACAAACAACTATTACTATGGGGCCAACATTGAAATCACGAGAAAAATATCAGCTGTTCTAAACAAAAAGTTCATCGACCTTGGGCAAATTCTATGGAACAGCTGTAATTTTTTTGTGATTTCAATTTTGGCCCCATTGTAAAAGTTATTTGTTTTGACGTACAGAATATGTTAAAAGGATGCTAACTGATTAGAACTAACCCTGGACTTATACTTAGTAATAGTACTTTGATTAAGTAGAGAGCTGACTCATCCACACTAAACTACATTATGTTTACAAATCGTGTTTGGAAAGCAACTTGCGATACTTCTGTTCTGTTTCTGTCTAGTAATAATTTTGTTAATACTTTAGTACTTTATTTAAGCACCTGGTGGCGCATTATGCTGGCATTTATTTGACCCATACAACGTATAGGTCGCGTCATGTAAAAAGAACGCTGGCGGTTAAGCTGCGCAGTAGGCGATTTATCGGTCTATTTGGTGGTATGAGGCGTGGTATGAGTAATAACCAATAGTGGAAGCTGCGAGCAAAAGGCTAATTAATAATTATTTAAAACAATAGGCCTAGTACTTTTGTGCGCAAGTGTACACATTTTCAAACACACCCCCTCTACTTTCTTCCAGCGTTCCTTTTACATGACGCGACCTGTAGCATTGGCGCCAGCACGTTGGGCATTCTGAATTACGTCAAAATCCTTTCAGCCGTTTTGACGTAAAGAGACATTGAAGAGGTATCAATGGGTATCAAACATACACATATTATTCGATAGTAATAGACTCAGCTATAGCGGCACTGCTGTGCGTGTTGAGTCGAGTAAGCAATCATATAGTATACTCAATTGTATTTGCTAAAAAAAAATACTTTGTTTTTTCTGTGTTCATTGTGTTTACTGTAATCAGGAATACAGGTTGCCTTGATACAGGCTTTGCCCAGTAAGGCGACCATCAGATACTGTGTTTGTTAGATAAGTAAGTTGTCTTATATTTTTTGAAGTCGTCAAATTATCTGATTTAGATTAACTCTTTATTGCACACTTTGATTATATACCCAGTCAGAGCTAGTTCCTCAGAGATTGCACATCAAAAATAAACAACGTAACAATTAGCGTAACGAGTGGTGGCCTTATTGCTAAAAGCAATCTCTTCCAGGCAATCCTAAGTAGCAGTAAGTAATTTTGTTTTTGTATGCAAACAACATCAAATTTACCATAATTGGAACATGAAGCAATATAAAAATCAGCTTAACCTGTGAATTACTTATCAAGTTATATGAAAAGGGAGGTCCTTGCCAGACTCTAGTGAGGGAGGCGTCAATGAATATTTTAAGAAAACTCTATGCCTCAATACCCGCGAGTTGAGTAGGGTTGGAGACGGCTTTGAATATTGGCGCCCTCCGCGGTATTTGGAAGCCATTAAGTTTGGTTCGGTCACCAAAGTCAGTAGCGATCATACCTACAATTACTATTAACTTTTTAACACCTTTATATAGGGTTACATGGAACGGTAATACTAAGCCGAAAGGAGGTTATTGTGCTCACCACTGTGAACAAGTTTTACAAAGGCACCAACCCCTCAACCGTACAAAAATTTGGTGCTCCATACGTACAGGGGCCGTACCATGAACGCTTATTGCGGGCCGAATAGGCTCGGCTGCCGACGCTGCGCGACTGTGAATTTTATCGCCTCGTAATAAGTTACGGCCCCAGGTCGAGTGACATGTTTTGTTAAATAGAGAAACTCGATTTATTAGCTGATTTATTATTCGAGATTTTAGGGTTAGTCCCTTTATAAAAAATATTAACAACGATGAGTAGGTACTATGAGCTCCTTTCAGTTTAGTACTATAAGGTTCTGCGTATCCCCGTATTAGCTTTAAAATATAAACTAATAAGAATCATATAAATAAAGTGGACCTGGATATGTCCTAAAACTGCACCCAGAAACGCCGGAGAACGGGCAGCAGCGTCCTCTTAGTTAACGGTGGTGAGCATTCTGCAATCTTCAATCCGCCTGCCAAGCGTGGGGATTATGGCAACCCTATTAAGGGGCAGGTCTTCGTCCAGCTGTTCGTTACGATGTACAAAATTGGTCCTTTAGTGGTTCTAAGGAGTTAATTGTCTATGTCCACCCTACAAAGTACGTTATCAACTGTCGTATCTCTAATTATTTGTCTCAAAAATATACACCAATTGACATCGCCAATCTGCGTTGCATTCACTCGTGGACCAACGCTAGTCAAATTGAAAAGTCCCCTTTTTGTCACTTATCTTAAAACGGCTAATCTTTAAACAACTATCGTCATTAATATCCTACGAATAAAGACCAAATTGAAAACTGTGTAGTATGAAAGGGTGCTTCGATCTGTCGTACCGCCTCGGGCGCACCTAATCTAGTTGTCTCGTCCTACGCAGTTAAAATCGCAAGGCTAATAAAATATTTTGACCCCTTTATGAGATGAATACGCCCACGGTTTGGTACAGTCATGAACGGAGTTAAAATTTATAAATGTAATTAATACCCTCCACCACTTTTATGTTAGTCAGTTGTGCGGAAATTGAATTTTCTGTCTTGGCCGCCCTAAGCCGTAAAGTCCCAGTCGTGGCTGGGAGGTACTGGGTCAAAGTAGTGGCAGTTGTCCCATCAAGGGACAACACGATGGGACTAGTGGGATAGACCCATAATCATTTAATAAGAACATTCTAATTTACATAATAGAATTAATTGTTGTGAATATTACATTATTCAGTTTTTCTAAACTACGAGTAGATTTAATATATTTACAACATATTCTGGTAACATAGTAAACATATTTTCGCCTCAAAAGATTAATAGAAAGAGTTTAAAAAATTCAAAACTTTCTATCCAATAATTTTCTATACCGCTTTGCGTGTTTTCCTCTGAAAATTCATTAAGTGATACCTACTTATTTCGTGTCAGTGCGCCAACATCATTTTTAGAATGATCGCAAGACCAAGACTGCATGAAAAACAGAATACTTATACTCTAGCATTTTCCCCTCGCTATTATGAGGTGAACAGTTGTGTGTTGTGCTCGGCAGAAAAGTTATTCTGAGTTTCGTACCTTTAAACCCTCGCTACGCTCAGGATTCATTACAAGTACTCGAGCCAAAAAACTACTTTGCAGCCTTGCATAACAAATAACTACTCTTTCCGTGCGCCCCTTCTTATGTTACGTCGAAAATCTGCCTCTACATTTCTTCAAAAAATATTTCCTAATTTTAAGATAGTTGCAATGTTAAAGCTATAATTATCTTCACTCTATATTAGAAAATCAAATCAAATGTGTCATTATGATGCTATTCAGAAAAAAACCGTCAACGTATTGAGCAAAATTAGTACATTATGATACAAGTGTGCTATGTTGGTCATTACACTAGAGGCGGTATTATGCGCGCGAGCCGTAGGCGAGCGCGATAAGGAAGCCGAGAGTGTATTGAAACATAGCACAAGAGTTTCATACGACTGTTTTCATCACACTTGCGAGGAAAAAACAAACTTTTTTTGATAATAATCAACCACACAGAGAAAACGTCAACAAACATTTGCGGAAAATGGCGCCCAAACCAGCAATGCGCGCGCAGGTTGACATTTACTTCAGCGGCATAAGAACTCTTTGTTAATATTACAAAAAAACTGTAAGTATTACCCGGCTATATTAAGAGTGCTTCGTATACATACGTCTAATTGCAGTCACGTACAAACTTGACTTTACGGGGTTATACCTATTATAGCACAAGTGCCGTAATGTAAAGTAAAAAGCACGTGTGCATAATAGCTTGGATTATGAGCCTAAAAGCGATGCAATAAGATCCACTTTACGAGCAAGTGTGATGAAATAGTACATTATGATACGAGTGTGCTATGTTGGTCATTACACTAGAGGCGGTATTATGCGCGCGAGCCGCAGGCGAGCGCGATAAGAAAGCCGAGAGCGTAATGACTAATAGCACAAGAGTTCCATACGACTGTTTTCGTCACACTTGCGAGGAAAAAACTTTTTTTTTTTGATAATAATCAACCACACAGCGAAAACGTCAACAAACATTTGCGGAAAATGGCGCCCAAACCAGCAATGCGCGCGCAGGTTACAATTTACTTGAGCGGCATAAGAACTCTTTGTTGGTATTACAATAAAACTGTAAGTATTACCCGGCTATATTAAGAGTCCTTCGTATACATACGTCTAATTGCAGTCACGTACAAACTTGACTTTACCGGGTTATACCTATTATAGTACAAGTGCCGTAATGTAAAGTAAAAAGCACGCGTGTGTAATAACTTGGATTATGAGCCTAAAACCGATGCAATAAGATCCACTTTACGAGCAAGTGTGATGAAAAAATGTTTACGTCATCATCTGCATTTTGAAAAACATTATTTTTGTGAAATTTGCATAAATAGTAGAGTTAAAAAACAATAGGCTCAACATATTCTAGCAGTTAAATCAAATGCGTGAAGTGGGTTCATTGAATTTTATGTTTGTTTTAGATAAATTCCTGCTTTAGAACTGCCTAGTGCCTACCTATTTATGGATTATATTTGTTTTTCTACTTAGCGGCGACGAACGCCATATAATTTTGTTGTTAAATAATGTTATCACGTAAGTGACAATTTGTCTTTGTTGATAATAAAAATCTTTAAACCTTTTAATACTTTTGCGTGACATGGTAAGTGTAAAACCACTACAATACTCTACAACAACAATCGACTTACAGGGTCTCTAGTTAAAATATATATTATACTATACTATAATATTATACCTAATAACTACAATTAGGTTTAAAGGTGAAGGAAAACGCTAAGTCATGAGTACAGGTAAAACTATAATTTGCCTTTTTTTTAGCTTAGTTTCTTCACGGTACTATTTAGAAACAGTTTGTTTTGCGACTGTACTTACTCTAAGACCCCTACAAAACTATTCGGATGTGTCAATAATTGAAATTTGTGCCCGGAGGCATTCATGGCAAATAACTTTATTCAGCATTTAGCTTCCAATTTGATGGAGTGTGATTTGGCAGCGGAAAGAGGGGCTGAAGAGCTTTGCCGGTGAGAAAGTACGACTTTATGTGTATTTGTACGAACGAAACCAAATAAAAAGTTCGTAAATTTGTTTGTATAGGGATATTATCAGATCTTGGAATTGGGTTTGTCCTAAAACTGCATGCAGAACCACTGGAGGACGGACAGCGGCGTCCTCTCAGCTAACGGTAGCGACCTGCGATCTCCAAGCCCCTGCCAAGCTTAAGGATTATGGCAATAGGCTAGATAACTGGTTTTTTTTAAATTGTCCTATTAAAATGTGGCCCATAAATATAGCTGATTAATGAAAAGAAAATGAAAATCTGATCAAAAATAAGCAACTTATAAGCATTTTAATATCATGCTAGACAGAGAGGCGACACAGCAAATCGTGACGTCACTTCTCTGTACGCCATATAAATTCTATTCTGACAAGTAAGGCGTGACGTCATTTTTTTGTTTTGTGGGAAAGGGACAGAGTTGTCTCTAACAAAAACTTTAAACGCTCATATATCAGAACATTATTAACCGATTTAAATATTTTTTTCAATAAACATACTATATTTACTTAAATTCTTCATCAAAGCTATTGGTTTCAACGATTTAAACATCAGTCATCTACCCTATTATGGCGATTATGGCCTCCCTATTAAGGGGGAGGCCTTCGTCCAGCAGTGGACGTCTGCAGGCTGATGAGTGAGAGAGTGAGCATAGCCCTGCGGAAGGTAACGTCTAGATACCATACGTATGTGCATTTTCGCCTTTATTTAATTCTCCGCCATTTAGCTCAATCCTTTAAGTAAAGGCCAGGGAGTTTAAGCAATTATGATAATTATTTACTTTGAGTGAAACCATTCGTGTAGAAACTCACAATAGAGGACTATTATTTAAAACACTGTGACGTGACTCTTTTAATATGGTGTTACATTTTATAATATTTACAAAGAATTATAATTTTATGGAAAATTGCTACTTCCATCTATGAAAGGCATGGGTTATTCTGGAATAATTTATATTTTTTCCGAAATGTTACTGATTGGGATGGGAACGAAACTGGCGCTTTGGTTATAAGCGGGAAATAATGGCGATTGGTCCGGAATTACTAGATTCATAATAGCACCAAATTTCGGAGCACAATTGCCATTATTTAACGCTTATATTCCAAGCGCCACTTTCGTTAGATAGAGGATACTTTTAGAATTCAAAAATCTATAAGTATTCTCTACTAACCGAAGGCCGAAACCAAAATAGGCCCAATTAATCAATCAATTAATTAATCTATAGGCATAATTAGGTAAAAATATATATATTTCTGACAAATAACACTTGTCAAAAATTGTGGTGGTGAACTGTATCAACGAACCACACGAATTAACACCATAGCTATCACGGAAGAGAGAAGAGGGCCTTCGCTTTTCTGTGATAATAATATTTACCATACCAATGCAAACCTATTCCGAATTAAAAAAAACTAATACTTTTTCAAATTACAACCCAAATTTGAAACTTTGTTCCTAAGCATTCAAATTCCAAATAATTTCAACTGTTTATTTCAATTAGGTAGCATAGAGTAAGTAAACCTAATATTAGGTAGGTACATTTCACAATACAAAAAATTAAAGACGAGTTTATTACACGCCGATTCAACGCGGTCGCCGGACGCTCGGTTATGTTACATAACTTCGAGGAATTTAAACGTTGTCGCTTAGGAAATAGGATTCACACATACCATTAACATATGTGAGAGAGCGGTAGCTACACGAAAGTTTTCGTGTCATCTAAATGCTTATACAGATGTGTTGCGGCCGTGGGTCCCAGCCTCATCCCTCATCGTAGAGCTAGTTTCCATTCCAAGGTAGGTATGTAACCATGTACAACTTCCTAGACCACAACGGCAGTTAAAATCAGGTTAGCCGAAGGCGATGTGGCGTGAGTGCTTCCAAGTGGAATACTTAGTTCTTGTAAATTTATTCAGGTTTACATAGTCACTGCACTTGTATTTTTAAGTAAGCTTCATACGAGCATTAAGCGCTTCTAAATGGTTCTAAGAGTGCGGGCAAGATACGATACAAATACCTATATTTTTGTAAATTTACAGTACACGACCCAAAATTCCAAAATTACCAATGCCAAAATGAGTGTGCTTCACGGTAGAATCATCACCTCTGAATTTATTGCTAAGAAAGATTAGTAGTAATCTATGTAAAAAAGTATAGGTACTGAAATAAATGTATATAGGACTTAAATAAATAGATAAATATAATTACTAACATCAATGAAATGATATCTACTTAGGCTTACCTAATCAGGCGAAAAAATCAGAAAGAGGTACCTCACATTCTCGAGATTTTGGGTTCGATCACAGGCTAGCACGAATGTTTTTTTGGATGTTTAAAAAGAACTAAGCTGATTAGTAAAGGAAAACATAGCCTAAATATCTTCATTTGTCCGGTAAAAAAATGCAATTACTGCGAATAAGTATGAATGCACCCGCATTCCTGCATTTATGTAGGAAAAGCCCAATCATCTGAGTTAACAAAAAAAATAAGCCCAATCATCTGAGTTAACAAAAACTTTTTACTCACAACAAAATTATCTTATACAGTAAACTACATAACCTACCTAAAACACTGTTATAAATACCCCGTAAATAAGTGAAATTCTAATCTAATACTTAACCTTCTAAAGTTTCCGGATACGTTGCCCCTCAATTTTGTTAAATAACTCTGTTCACTCAATACTCTAATAAAAGAAAATCTAAGAAACCTCCCTACGGCGGGTAACTTCCAGTTAATTGTGTCTTGTTTATTGGTTCCACATAATTGCCTCGATTATGAAGCCGTCCGGGGCCGGTCTGTGCCCGGACGCGCCGTAATTATTCCCGCTTTCAACTTCAACATTATCACCTCTCGACGGAGCTAGTCATGGGCTGTTGGTAAATATATTTTTATCGATAATTGCTATTTATCGTACTTCCAAAAAATACTTCAATCAGCTTCTTGGCTGACTGGATACTACAGGTTCTTCTAGACGGTGCTATGCTCCATCCTGGGTTACACCATTTTTTAACTACCGGTATTTCCAGTAAAAAAAGTCGGATATATATAACGGATTTAGTTTCCATTTACGGAAGGGAGTCAATTTCCATCGATGCAAAATGAAGCCTACAACATACAATACAACGGCTACATGAAAAAGTTACCTGACCACTATTATAATACTACTTAATAAACGTGCGCGATGTACTTACTTTACCCCAAGACTTTAGAGCTATCCATGTAAGCCGTTAATGGTGACCTCGCACCTCGCGACCCTAAATCTTCGGAACCCCTGAACCAATTCCTAAAATTTGACAGAATGAGATTACAGTAAACCTGGTTGTGTCCTAAAACTGTATCCAGAACTACCGGAGAACGGGCAGCAGCGTCCTCTCGGTTAAAGGTGGCAAGCATTCTGCGATCCCCAAGTCGCCTGCCATGCGTGGGGATTGTGGCAACCGAGGAAGGCCCCATTAAGGGAGAGGCATTGGTCCAGCAGTGAACGTCTTCTGTCTGATAATGTGTAGTGTATAGAATACAAACTTGTTTACACAATTACACGAAATTAAATTATTTTATTATGCATACAAATATACAAAAAATACACACAACCGCCGATTTATTTATTGTTAAATTCGAATAGAATCTCAGACCTTCGCTTCGGACGTCAAGAAGTTAATTCTAAGAAAATCTGACTACTAAAATGCATTATACGTTAAATAGTAACTTCTTTTACCATTGATATCGATATTTGTTGTCGACTATATGGCTAAAGTATCGCCCCTCCCTAACTTTCGTTCAACATAGAAGAGCTTTTAATAAAAATATTAGCCAAGCACGAGCGTCAAAGAAACAGACTTTTAATTTAATTAACTTCACCTTTTAATAAACTGTACTTCGCAGACAAATAGCAATTTAATTATTTTCGAAACAACAAAATTTTGCCTATTCTAAGAATGTATAAAATGAACTTCTCCAATTTTCACTGGGAAAATTAATCACATCACTTTGTAGTGGAATTTTATAATTTCTCATTGGATAACATACTAAGCTATAATCAGGTAAAATATTAACTAAAAAAATACCGCGTTAATTTGACCATTAACTCGACTGTTGATAAGCTTATATAGTCAGTAGTTGCCCATAATTGGTTACTAATAAAACAATAGGTTTACTACAGGCAGTTATTAAGCGGTTGCATCGTTTTGTTTCATAGTTCCCATGTTCCCAAGGCCATCTTCCGGCTTCATCAGCTCCAAGTCATAAAAATTGCATTGTCATTCGATTTACATAGGTATGCAAGCAAAATTTCAGCTCAATAGCAAGATTTGATTACAGCCAGACAGACAGGCACCTATATGAATATTTTTGTATGAAGTGATTCCATACTTATGGTATTTCTATGTTTGGCAAAGCAGTTGGGACGGAAACCCATAGAGACTGCTCGTATGCAGGTTCGAGTCCTGCCGTAGGTCATCATTTTTCTTCTTTAAAAACATAGACAGGCACCTACCTGGGTATGTCCTAAAACTGCATCCAGAACCACCGCAGGACGGGCAGCAGCGTCCTCTCGGTTACTGGTGGTGCTGCAACCCTTCCCTATTAAGGGGGAGGCCATCGTCCAGCAGTGGATGTCTTCTGGCTGATGATGTGAGACAGACACCGGGAGAGGTGACACTAATTATAAAAAAAAGCTTGTAAAGCCAATTTTCTCTAATAAATGACAAATATACCTGTTTATGAAGGTACTTATATAGGTAGGTACCAGATACTTGTGTAGCTTTAATGAGTATAGTATGTAGCTTTGGGTATAGTATTGAATATAATTTGCCTTCAGGCAAGTGTGCATAGGGCAAGTAATATGGTAACATAACACTATAATGCTCGCCCAGAGCAACGTGAAAGTATACATTCATCTATATCTATATTCCGCACCCTCCGCTACGAGAAATCTCACTGCATCTAGAGTCTGTATCTCACTGAATGTTTTATGCAGCCTTACGCGAGGAGTACCAATCCAAAAACACTCCCATTGTTTAAAAACTTACTTCAATTACGCCAAGCAGTAGTGTGCAAGCATTACTGTCTTCCTGTTTGAAAGGCAATGTTACCAGAGAAATTACTGGGTATGAAGAGATTTAACATTTAATATCTCAGGGTGACGAGCGCAGTGCGGTGCGGTGCAGGATTGTGTTCGCAAGTTCACCACTCTGGCGCTGCTACTTTTAGTGGCAAGCGTGACGCTTACCACCAGGCGAACGTTTTGCTCGTCTCGGCACTTTATTGTATAAAAATAAAAATAAAAGGACGGGGTCAACCCTGAAATCGCGTAACAAACCAACTGTTCCATATAAATATTATATTAACCTTTTAAATTGTCTAAATATATGGAACAGCTAACAGCTTCAGTAGATCGTCCATTCTTACGATGTGTGTATGCGAAAAATTTAAATGAAATTGAATGTAAATGCAGTGAACCCCTTGGACCCTCGGACTTTTTTCGCAAAGTCAGATTAAATCAATGTTCGTATCTCTTGTCACCAGGAGTACGTCCTGGAAGTCACTATACTTCATCACAAAATTAAATAGGCGTTTGGATGATACATTTGGTCGTTATAGGTACTCGTATGCGCCAGAAATTGAAACTTCAAATCCTCTTACGTTATCCAATCAACCAACCAACTAGACTGGGAGAAATATTGAATAAATTAACGGGTTTAAAGCGGTGAAAAGTTTTCTTCTGGTTCAAAGTCACTTAATAACATGGACGAACTGTCTTATAATGTTTTTGTTTTGTTTATACGGGAATACTCACGTTTAATTAAATCGGATACTCCGACTATACTTTCGATCACACCCGGTGACCTTTTTCAAAGAGTGAAAACAAAGCCCGAAAAATAATAATTCGCTTTAAAAAAAACAATTTATTATTTCAATTTTGACTAACTGGATGACATCTTCATATTTTCCTTATTTTGATTTATTCCAGTTATTTTGAACTACTGAACCGATTTTGATAAAATGTATATGGGACCACCACCTGAAGTATCACCTACCAAAAAAAAGAATTATCAAAATAGTATTCGCGTAATATACATACAAAAAAAACTTTGCCGTATACTCGTATTTTGTTAACACCTTTCAGAGTTAACCATGCATTGTGAGTAGGTTAAGTTTATTCGATGTAACCAAACGCCGACGGAACTTTCAATCTGCTGACGTCATATTGACACCCCTACACCACCAAGCTATGCGTACCATTATATTTTTAACCATCACTTTTATTGACTTCAGCAAAAGGGCGAATATGCCGTGGTGATAGCTTTTGTGTCATGAAGTGTGGAGGTAATACTGAAATGTGTTATTTTCTGTACACAGTACACATTTCGGTGGGGGCGTAGGCCACTTTGCAGCTTGCTGTACTTCCGGCCGTGTGTGAACCCTGTCACCTTGCTGACGGTAGCTATGGAGATCAACTGACGCGACGTAACGAATTTTGGGTGGCATCTAGTATATTATATTATCTTTGGTGGCACTTTGATTCTGTGTCTCTAGTACTGATATTATCAAAAATTTCGGACCTAGTGCGTACTACGTAGTTACTACGTAGTATACCAAGCCAATAAAAAATTATACAACAATTATGGCAGTCGAAAGGGCGTAAACGAAATATTTATATTTTTTTTCTTTCATTTTGTTGTTTGGTGGCAAAAATAAATCTATCGGTTTTTTCAAGCCAAGCGGCCATTTAGCGGTCAAACGCCTATAAACAAATAATAAAAAGAAACATAATTGTTTGCTCATTTCAGTGCTAGGGGTTTTGGAACTTGAAACAATTTGTTAGTAAGTAATATACTATGTATATGGATGATTTAATGATTTGATGGGGGCGTGTACCTCTTTGATTGACCAAATCTTTATAAATATAAGTAATTAAATATTGGAGGAAAAAATTAATATATTGTGAAATGTCACACAGAGCCATCTAGTCCCAAACTAAAGCAAAGCTTGTACTATGTAAACCAGATAGCAATTTTTGTTTTTTTTAATTACATACTTATAATACACCCAGACACAGAACAAATATCTATGTTCGTCACATAAAATGTGTATAACGAGCCATTAAGGTTCCTGTTATGCAATAAGAATCAAAATAAGGTTCAGACATAGCTGTATTTTCAGAGATCAGGTGTCTATGGTACACCATGTATGGTGGTTTGTTTTTAAAATCTCTAAATTGTCGAACACGAAAACCATAAAATTTCGCTGTATTAATATATCGATTAAAACACAGTCCAAGGCCTGCTTAAGCATTTAATCATGCCCTGAAAGGATACGGTCTACAAAACCATCATTCTGTATATAAATATATTTTTTAAATTTAAGTTATTTTTTTATGCACTACGCGTTTGACCTAAAACGCGCCTGGTTGGTGACCGATCCGACGATGCGGTCGACGATGAAGCACGAGAACTTAGAAGATGCCTTTTCTCTCTGACCTTAAAAAGATCTAGAGTATCTACGAGTACCTCTCAATTACAATATTAAGGATATTTGAGACAAAAATCTACTAGATTTTCTGAAAATAAGTATTAAACTGAACAGCGCTCAATACCTGAGCTAATATTATGACACTGCCATGACTTAAAGTTTACTGTTATAACATGTTAACAGCCTTATGACGTACACTGCTGGATGAAGGCCTCCCCCTCAATAGAGAGGTGTTGCCATAATGCCCACGCTTAGCAGGCGGCTTGGGGATCGCAGAATGCTCACCACCGTTAACTGAGAGGACGCGGCTGCCCGTCCTCCGGTGGTTCTGGTAGCAGTTCAAGGACATTAGGTCCATCTGTTAAGTATAACACTAGTATAGTATTATATTATCTTTAGTATAACAATCGGGACTTATTTGCCGTGCTTATTATTGGCTTGTTTACCATTTTATTCAAACGGTAGGTCTTCATTGTAAATTTCAGTCACAGTAAACCATCCGAAGACTGACCTGATCCTCCGCTTTTGATGACAAAAAAGCCTCTTATCAGATTAAGTAGGTACCTACAGCTAGCAAGACGAGACACGACGTTCGGTGGATACCATTTCCGCCAACCCCCATCGATAGTGAAGACATAGTCTTGTATTATATAAGTTTGTAGGGTGTCTACATAATATAGTCTTCCTAAAACATTTTTATTTTTATATAGGTGTTTGGTCGGCAACATTTAGTAATATACACCTTAATATACCCGGCGGTATGATAGATACGAGTATTTGGGAGTCGGTCAAATTTCTTCCGTACGCGGACGAAGTCGCGGGGGACCTCTAGTCCATCATAAAGCGATACAGCTTTTTCGAGCTTCTGGCCGTCCGATAGTAGAATGGGCAGGGGGCATTATTCTATAGCGAGAGTTAAGTTATATCTCTCTTAGTAGTAAAAGTTATCTCTTACCATCACAGGAGCCATTTGTTCGTCTCATAGCCTGCCTACAACTTTTGCAGTGATACCGAGAACTTTACGTAACTTAAGAAAGCTGCAAGACTTAACACTGCTCTGGTGTTTTTTACTTTGAGAACTTCTATATCCTATCCAAATGTCGTAGAGCTTATATTATGATAGCTTCTATAACTAGCTTGGAGGATTTACATCTTTCTCTAACATTTATCTGATAACTATAGTAACTCGCTCTAGACTTACAATTGCGCGACATGCCAATTTCTAATGGCCATTATTTTATTAATTCACGTGACGAGACTAGCAAGACGTTCGTGGTAAGCATCACGCCTGCCCATAACAGTAGCAGTGCAAGAACTGTGAACTTGCGAATACAATCCTGCGCTCACTGTACTGCGTTCTTCATCCTGAGATATTAGATGTAAATCTGTTCTGTAATTTCGCTGTTAACCTTGCCCTTCAAACTGGAATACAGTAATGCTTGCACACTACTGCTTGGCGTTTGAATAACTGGCAATGGTATGGTACTTCCCCAGGCGGACTCAGCAGTAGAGTCCTAGCACTACAACTACTGATGTGCATGGAAATACAGAATCACGACATTTTCTTTATAAAATCAAATAAATGGTCAGCCCAGCTTTTTCAAGTCACAAGGGACGAAAGACTAATAGCTTTCATGGGCGGTCCGGCCAACAGATTTTTAAGCCAACTTTTTGCTCAATCTCAACCCTGTCGTGAAGAAATAAAACCGTTGTTTATTGAATCGAATCTCGAGTGATGTCCATTTTGCTGTTGACACGACGTTTTATCTTCACTATCTTTGAGAATATTTACTTTAGTAGTATTTTATTACTCTTTGATCTATTTGGACAGAGGGGGGTAGACTGTTTTTGATTTTTCTGATCTTCGACTAAGTAGGCAGGTTATATCTTAAAAAAATATTTTATTTATATATGTCGTGGTGAAAGTCTAAAGATATCTTATCACCATCATCATCAGATTTTTATTGTGTCTACGTGGGACGTAGGCCTAGGCGTCTTCCTAATGTACACCACTGAGCTCGCAACATCCAGTTTTTGCATCGCTTTACCCAGGTCATCACTACGTTTGCCTAAACCTGGAAAAAGTGACTGGCTCACTGCCAGTTCTTACTACTTTTTTATCTATGTCGTTAAAGATGTCTTACTATTAGGTATCCATATAACGTCTTATGCGTAAAACACAAAAAGTATTTCAAACAGAGAAATTTACTAGATTTCAAACCTATTTTTGTTAAAAATTGTTTTGTCTTCTTATTTCAAACTCAAATCGTAATTTGAAAAAATACTTTTTTACTAAAATAGGTTTGAAATACGTTTTAGCGTTTATGCATATGACGAATAGTCTACGCGGCAATAATATTTATAGGTATCTACGTGTTTTTTAATGAAAAATAAACGTAATAAACATTGGTAGTAAAAGTTAAATAATATTTTTGAATGAAACCTCCCTCGCGTGTAAATGATTCGATCAAAACAGATGTTCATTGCCGATTAATGGGCATTTTAATCGAATGTGGCTCAAAATGGAGTTATTTTGACATCTGGGGTCATATTATCAGGCTCACATCATTACAAACAATCTCAAGCACTTTCTTATTTCAACGAATTGTTATTGTATTATTAATACGATCCGTGGAAGAACTATCTTCCAAGCTCTGAACTTTGCCTCGCTCTCTCGGCTCATGTTGTTTCCAAAGATATTATTAAAGTACACTGGGGTAGTCGTTTTTTACATACCTCTATTCTCGAGGCTTTGACCAGAACTAAACCTAACCAACATAAGAACTAAGACATAGCTGCCTGTAGCGATAATACTACAAGCTGTCTGTAGCTGACTATAGCTGTCTTTTTCATTGCAGTCTATAAATAAGAACTGCAAAAGTTTTAGTAAGCTTAGATCTGAAGCCTCTGATCTGAGATCAGATCAGATTCTGTGATCTGAGTTTAATTTGGTTGGTAAGTTTAGATCTGTCAACTCAAGCCTTCAAAATTGGGTTTATTTTATAACTAAAATTGTTTACAAGCAAGTCAAGTGTGCAAGCATTACTGTGTTTCAGTTTGAAGGGCAATGTTTGGTAATATAAAAGGAGAAATTACTGATCATGAAGAGATTTGACATCTAATATCTCCGGGTGACGAGCGCAGTGCAGTGCGACGCAGAATTTTGTGCGCAAGTTCACAATTTTCGCACTGCTATTGTTATGGTCAGACGTGTTGATTACCACCAGGCAAACGTAAGTATCGCTTGTCTCTTCAAACTATAGCATAAAAATAAAAAAAACATTACGCATCACTTAGTCACTCTGTTTCTGTATCTGTTTTAAAGTGTGTGTGTGATCTACATGTTTTAGTATTTTACTTACAGCTGTATATACAGAGAAGACGAATCTCCACTGGAACTGTACCTATACAACATTTTCAATGTAGCCCCTTTATAAGTAACAATCTGTGGAATGTCACAGGCTATTAGCACACGTGCGCTACCCCACCGCTTTGATATACCCCCTGTAATTATGTCCAACTATTTCGCCCGATTGGAAACTGGCTAATTTACCCTTTGTCGAGGATATTTTTGTTGAGAATTAATTGTACTTTCTATTAACCACTTCCCGGGAGCTGATGGAAATATTTATTGTTCCTAAATAGTAATGTAGAAAATACTATTTCCTCTTGTATTTAATTATGCAACAGAATGAAGATACTAAGTCTAGTAAGTAGGTAAGTATAGTTTGTCTCACAGTTCTGTTTCTTGGTTTGTTAGATGGTTTGACTTTGGACTATGCTACGCCAAGTTGTCTATTCAAGCAAAATTAATTAATTCGACAGTAAAGTAGTCTTTTGCGTCCTTAGAAAAGTTAACTCTAGTTAATCTTTATTCCCGTAGTATAAATATATTCAAGTAAAACAACATTAAAGTTGTATGAATTCTATGAATATAGTCTTATATCGTCGTTGAAAAAATGAAAATGAATATTAAAACAAAAGGGAAAATACACACAGCACACTGTGTGATTACATAAATAAAAAAAAAGAAGTGTTTGCTATATTATAATGGCGACAAAAAAGCAAAGAATGAGGCCTTGCTGAGAGTGATAAAAATAGCTCTTACTCAGCAGTGAATGTGGATGGAAAGAATTTGATGACAAAGATTTTCTGTTTTTCCCTCTTTGTAGAAGACGATGTTTCGTATCTCTCCGAGACATTTTATGGAGTTCAAGCTAAATTAATCTTAAAAATACAAACACAACGTATATTTTTCTCAGTCTCTTCAGAAATTATAGGTTCATAATTTTGGTACGTACGTACCCATACAAAATATTTTGTTATATTCCAAATCGACCACATCCGAAAATCATTTTCTATTAGTCATTCCGACATAAGGCGGTGTGCACACGAGCGGCACGCGCGCGCAGATTTATCAGGCGTAATTAAAAGGCGACGCATTAGCGTATGAATGTGGCGGGTGCGCGCGCGCCTGGGCCGTAGCGCACCGCAGCTGTCGCGGAGCGGCGGCTGGTAGCGCAGACCATGAGGTTTGATACTTACTTACGAGTAATTTAGAAAATCACAATAAAAATGGATCATTGTAAATACACCAAAATGAAATTTACTTTTTTATATCTGGTGACTCTACATATCCTAGATAGCTTTTTATACGAGGTGGATAACAAAATAATCTTTAAAGTATTTGCTCAGAAGTAAGTCATTAGCATATCAGAAAAACTAAAATTAAACTCTCCTGCAATGGTAAGGTACTGTTTGAAACGAAAAAAGTGACAGTTGCTTATTACATTTATACAACACAATCTCGGTAAATATCCAGTTAATAACTATAGAGCTATAAATTCCCTTGCTCAACTTAATCCATTTAATGTATAAAAGTATCAACACCAGCAACCCCTAGTTTAAATCGCGTGACGTATCGTGATTGTCTAAACGCCGACAGATGTGTGCCGGAATGTAATGTGTCCGCGGCTTTACGATCACTAACTTTATATCAGGCACTCCTGCCGCAGTACATTTGATATCAGGCAAGCACCCCAACGCTAAGGATTCATTCACCTCGTCACATGTTCAATGGGGCGGCCGGATATTAAATTTTTTGCAGAATAGTAACTTTTTGTAAATTTTGATTTACTGTCCCAACGGATGTTCGTGAGCAAATATAATGTTATAAGCGTAGGTAACAACTCCATCTACGGTTACGTCGCAATTTTTAATAAACTAAGTACTTACCTATAAGTAATAGTTCTATAAATAGTGTAGGTAGATAGGATAGCATTGTCCGAAGAAGATGAGGAAGTCCTTTAAACTCCCGAGATGCTTCCTGCGGTTGTGAAAACCGATACTTTGTGTTACAAAGTAAGTTGGCCGGCTGAGATATGCTTATACACAGTGGATGAACTAAAGTCACGTAAACTTCAACTTACACCAAGAATGTGTTTGGTATCTAGACATGTTTTTACTGCAAGCCAGTGAAACAGTAATACAATTTTCGTTTCACTTTAATCTAAAACAGATACGTCCCTTAATCAGTGTTTTGGCAATATATGTCTTCAAGCTGCGTGTGAATTGATCAAATCGTGTTCCCGATAGACTATCTTTATGAACAAAAACATTTATTTATAAAAAAAAATAGATAGGTTATATAGACATCAAAAACAAAAGAGAAGTTTTTTTTTGTTTTGGAGTTATATAAATATAAACAGTTAAACTACCTAATTAAAACTAAACTAAAATGTAAAATTAAATAATCGATATAAGAGACCGTTTAAAGTATATATAGGTAGGAAACCTATAGATAGTTTAGGCCTTTAATTTCGGGTGATGTGCCCAAAATGCTGGCCACGTTGAATTGCGAGGCTAATTTTCTGGCCCAAATAAAGGCCAGTATTTTGGTTAAAGAAAAAAGTTACACATATACAAAAAAAAAGAGTAACGTAACGTAAAATAGATACTGAGTAAAAACAATTTTGCCAAAAAAACTATCCAAATTCAGCGTAATCTTGGCTGGTAATCAACCAGCGCCGATTTTCTTATTTTTACCGAGCTCCTTCGTAGACTGCATCTTCCGTTGCGAAATGGTGTTTACAAAGAAAAATAATTAGTGAAATTTATCAACTATTATTCGTGCCATACTTTCTTAGATAGGTATGTTCTATCCTCCCCAATGCACCATCAAAAGTGACCAAAATGTTTGCGGTAGGCCAGCTGCGTGCCTAATTACGGTAATTGGTTCATTTTCAAGCTTCCTGCTTCTATTACCAACATTCTCGTTTTCAAACTTAATTAAAGGTATGTTGTGTGATAATGGTGAGTGAGACAATATGGTAGTCATGTTGTACAATCATGATA
Source organism: Erannis defoliaria (assembly GCA_905404285.2). Classification (NCBI taxonomy): domain Eukaryota; kingdom Metazoa; phylum Arthropoda; class Insecta; order Lepidoptera; family Geometridae; genus Erannis; species Erannis defoliaria. The sequence continues at coordinate 8,649,563 of FR990085.1, read as the reverse complement.
AATAAGTAGGTTAGTTTTTATAATATTTTACCACCCACTTGGCACTAGCTTATTATACACACTACATACTTCAGCATTAGCTTAGATTTTATTAACCGCGACGACGCGACGTCTAAAAGGAGGATATTTTTAATTCGTTTTTTTTGTTTTTTTTTTATGTTTGTTACTTTAGAACTCCGTCATTTATAAACCGATTACTTCGAAATCCGTTATGTATTTTAAATCAAAATAACTAGAGAAACATATGTCATCCATCCAAGTAAATAAAATTGAAGTGGGTTGTTTTTTTTAAGTACTTATTTGTCTACATGTGAATGTATTGAAAAGCACAAAACATTTACGTAGATCTAAAGACGTTAGATAGGACAAAAAACGAATCTGCTAAAATCAAGTGTGGATAGAGAGTTGACCCCTCCAAGATTACGAAACATTTTTAAAGTCAGTGTATCTTGCCTGCGGTGTTTGTACTGCAAAACTATTTGATGAAACAACAAGAGTTATAATTTTTTTGTTCAGCTCATTATGGTATAGCATTCGATCAATTACCTATTACTCGAGCGACGTGTAGACAATAACTGAATAATTATTAATATTTAAACAAAACACTTACTTAATCTGCAAATATGTTTACCTATTTAAATATCCAAATCAAAAATGTAGGTATGTTTACGTAATAAAAAGTTTGGAGCTAAAAAACGTGCTCTTTGTTTTTCACTTTCTCCGAGTAATCTCCCCTTTGACAACAGAAACTATTAAAATCCTTACCATATCTAGTGAGCAATATGCTCGTGAACTACAATCGTAAGGCCCCCTTCAAGAAGCAGGTCAAGGCATAACCTGTTGCACCCTTGAAGAAATTAGGGGAACGACTGAAGGGTGTCGGGTTCTTCGAGACAGGTGATTTATGGCGTTCTGTGGTACTAGTTTATTAAACAAGTGTTAAGCAGTGTCGCATGCAAAGGAGATAAGAACATGTGAAGAGAAATCATTTTACTAGCTGTTTTACTCTTGATTCTACAGTTTATTCTCTTTACAAGGATTAAATGGTATAGGCTTATCCTTATTGTGGAAAACACTTTAGCCAAATACTAGCATCCATTTAGCTATTTATGAAATGAAATGAAATTGTTTATTGGCCGGATTTTCATCCACATATAAAATACGTACTATACAAATAAAATAAAATAAAACAGACTAAATACCTACAAATTATACATATTTATAATATCTAAAAACTACACAATGAGCCTATGATAGGCTCTCCTTGTGCAATGAAGGGGGCTGGAGTCCCATAGTCGCACCGCAGCCATCAGCGCGTTACCGGAGCGGTGCAGGACGGCGCGCGCGGCGGCCGACCGGCTCCGCAGCAGCGCCTGCCAGCAGGGCGCGCGCCCCGCGGCGAACATGCCGCTCGCGCTGCACCACCGCGGCAGGCGGAACATCGCGCGCCACACGTCGTTGTACTGCACGCGCATATGGCAATGGCCTGTTTTTGGTTACGGGCGAGAAATCTTCTAAAGATACAAGGCTATTTTGGATACAGGCAGGTTAAAAAGGATTAGATCTTACTAAATCTCCTATAGGTAGCCTGATGAAGCATGAGGAATGCACAGATGACGAAAAGCAAAAAGACCCTTTTTGTTTTTGGCAACATTTTCAATGCTGAGTATTTCCAACAACGCGGTGTGGCCCGAACTGTTGTATTCCCTGTTGTCACTTGGTCAGATCCTAAAATCTGAACCTGCGAACCCCAAAGTCAGGGGCTTGAGTTTCAAATCATACGCAAGAGTTCGCATTATAATACAATTATAACAATATCGTACGAAAGTTGGGGCCTTATCCAACCAAATACCATGCAACCAACCAAACCATTCAAACTATTCAAAAATGGAGCCCCAACTCTTCTTTCAACCGGCTCTTACTATAGGCAGATACCGAAGGGTAAAAAAAAGTGGTGAATTTTGGGAGCGGGGCGAATTTCTTCCGTACGCGGACGAAGTCGCGACCTCTAGTATAAAATATTCAAGCTGTGGTATGTGCGAGATCCATTGCATTAATTCTTATTAATGTAGTCAGTTCTTATTAATGGGCAGGCCACATCGCTCGAAGAACTGACAACCGATGGGGAAGAAAGGTTCTTGAGTGGCGACCGCGAACCGGAAGACCTCCCACTAGGTGGACCGACATTGTAAAAGTCGCGGGCAACCGGTGGATGCAAATGGCAGGTTGTCGTACAGTGTAGCGGTCTAAGGGGGAGGCCTTCGTTCAGCAGTGGACGTCTCTGGGCTGATGATGATGATGAATGTGTGCCTAAATTTTGATGTTTTTTGCAGATGACCGACAAGAATTCGTTAGCCTGTGTTGTTACAAACATGTTTAGTTCGTGAGGGTTATTTCTTTGTGATACAGTATAGATATTAATTATGTGCTTTTTATTCTAATATAAGCTGACTTGCGTATAACTAGAGCAGTACTTTCATACTTTTCAAGTAGACACTCAAAATACTTGTCAAGTGGGCTCGGAATGAATGGCAAAAATAATAATAAGTGGTTAAAGAGCCCGCATTTTGTTCGGTCTAGTGAATACGTAGATAAGTTTCTGATAGTTTTACAGCTCTACGGACGTTTTGCTAACAAGGAAATAGTACTACATCTATGTGGGTATTTGGTAAGTATCCTTTCTTTTGGATATGGTAGGAACATAATTTAGATATTTTTTAGATACTACCGCACCAGCTTTTTACATCAAGTAGTATAAGTATAATGGAGCCTAAACTCGAAGGGCGAATTGGTGATATTCTACCACCCTGGCCATGGGCGGATCCAGGGGGTCATGGGGTCCCTGGGCTGGGTGTAGGTCGACCACTGATATTTTTGCTAGTTGTAATCGAACTGGAGCCTGTCCTTACTAGACCTCGACTCGACTATATGACCACCCCCCCCACCCCCTGACTTAAAAGCTGAAACCGCCCTTGACCCTGGCCCAGTGTGGGTTGACGAATTCACATACGCCATTGAATTTCTTCTCCATTGAATTCAATTTTCAATTTCAATTTTTATGTATTAATAATGATAAACACAGAAATGTACAATCACCAGTGTTTGTAATATCCTAGTGGTACAGCTAAGGAGATAAGTTTCGTTTTACAAGCTCGCAGGCTAATTTAAAACTTTAGACCGAAGATTGAAGCTATGATGATACATGTAATTCTAACCATTAATATGTTTATTGCTAGGTTTCATGCAGGAACATAAGCTTTAGAACGAGCATTACGTTATTTTAATTTGTAAATAATTGAATCCATCGAATTGCTTTGTTACGCAGGTTTCTTCAAAGACGGGGATATTTCCATTCCAGACTATATAGTCTGCTATATGGACTATATAGACTACTTACGACTTCGATCACATCTTCACTTAGCTGCCAACAAATTTATGTTAGTTTTTCACTACAGAAGAGAGAGAGCTAAATCCTCCAAGACTACAATTAATAATGCAATAAAACAGCACGTCCACGGTCACGTCAGCTCGTGACCACGGCCATTGGAACATGGTCGAAACGTCGAGGTAAATAAAAATAAATTTATTTGTGCGCGATTAAGTCCCGGTGATAAACATAATTATGTGTTCAAATCGCGAAAGCTTAAAAGTTTCAATTAATAATGCAATGTCAATTGTAGTATAGTTATTTTCTTGCCATTTATTTTTCAACCGACTTCAAAAAAAGAGGTTTGACTGTATGTTATTTCTTTTTTATTGTTTGTTACACGATTACTCCGCCAATGATTTTTTTTTGTATGGTAGGTCATGTAAGTACAGATGTGGTTCCATAGAACACACATAAAAGCGAAATCCCTACTTCTTAGTAGAACGGCTGTCAAAACAATGATCTAAAGCAACTGTATGGAAAACCGCTGACGCCATTTTCACACTTATGTGTATAGAAACTACGACGAAAAAATGACAATAATTTGTCGCGCATTTGTAGTAAAACGCTCGTAATGCCAATTTGCAACAGATTAAAGTTGATCTAATTACGATACAATGTGGTTTGGTTTCCTACGCGTCTATTTAAATTTTCTTTTTGAGTATTCTCAGTTTAAAAACATGTATATTGGTAGAATTGTCATTAAGCGCATTTGCACCTAATGCTGGCTAGCGCGGCCCGTCACATTACCGTTCTATTCACTTCTCTCTTCAGTGGTTCCATATACATTTTATTCAAATAGGTTCAATAGTTTGGTATAAACCACCATTAGCTTAACTGGAAAATAAATTGAAGTCGGTTATTATTATTATTTTTAATTATGTTACCTATGTATTTTTTTTTGTTTCTTCGTTGTCTACAGCGAGAGAGAGCTAGTTCCTCCAAGGCCACACACAGCACGTTTGTTCTTTTCCTATGTATAAATATGGTTATCTATGTAGTTTCTAATTCAGATAGTTACTTAAACTCTAATTTAGAATTTTCTGTTCTGTAACACAAATTGGTCACACATATAAAGCCAGCAGCACACAATGAAGCGTAGCGAAAAGAGATGAGGGTGCGTGCACCTGCCCATATCACGGCCGCGCAGCTGTCAACCTTTCAACTGTCACCTCTGCATGCTAGCGGTGCTGGTAATCGACATGGTCAGAGTTGTAAGAGTGCAGTAGTTAAACTCCACACGCAAATCTTAGTTTTGTTAATGATTATGATTATTTTTCTTTTTTTCCACGTGTTCTTTCATACAATATTATCTGTTTGGAGTTTTGGCGGGAGCGAATACGAAATAATCATTTCACCGCATCATATTATATTTACTTATAATAGGTCTTTTACCTATGAAATTGCCGTTCTTCAGTACTGGTCATTTCAAATAGAAAAAAAGTTTGGAATGGCTTTGAATTTTGAATTCCAATTAATTTTGTCTTAAAAACATGACATTCTTTTTACAAACTCAGTCTTTAGTTTATTGATTAGCGTTGTATTTTCATTACAGGCATTGTTCAAAATGCCCTAAACCAAAAATTACCCCTAAAAAGGTGATGGTCACTGTTTGGTGGTCTAGTGCGGGTGTGATTCACCAAAGCTTTTTACAAAACGGCATGAGCATTACTGCAGATGTGTACTGTGAAGAACTGGAGACAATGATGGCGAAGCTTGCACATCGGCAACCAGCTTTGGTCAATCGGTCGTCCACACTGCTCCTTCACGACAACGCGCGACCCCATACTGCACAACAGACAGTCTCCAAGCTGCAAGAGCTGGGGTTGGAAGCTCTCCCTCATCCGCCATACTCACCAGACCTTGCTCCTACCGACCTACCGACAATTACTTTTTCCAAAATTTAGACAACTTTTTAGTGGGTAAAAAATTCTATTCCCGAGAGGCAGTACAAAATGCCTTTCAAGAGTTTGTTGCCTCCCGTCCAGCTGACTTTTACAAGAAGGGCGTCAATAAACTGCCAATTCGTTGGCAAAGATGCGTCGATTGCATGGGTGATTACTTTGAATAACAGAAATAAAAAAGTTTAAAAAAATAAGTACTTTCACTTATTCCATACAAAACGGCAATTTCATAGGTAAAGACCTAATATATCAGTTTTATCATCTATTACTATAAAAGGATCTGTCCTGTCTGATTAACTGACAGACAAAGCACAGCGCAAACCGCTGGTCGTATAGACTTGAAATTTGGAGGGTGTATTTATCTTGATGCGTAGGGGTGTACTAAGAAAAGATTTTTCGATTATAATGATGAAAATTGATATTCGGGTAGTTCATAAAGTGGGGGAGCTGGGGGGGAGGGTAAAAATATTTGCTCGGGATGATTTAAAGTGGTGAATGTTGGTACCTTGAAGTTCATCATCATCATCATCATCATCAACCTGGAGACGTCCACTGCTGAACGAAGGCCCTTTGACCGCCACACTGTACGACAACCTGCCATTTGCATTTTGCATTCACCGGTTGCCCGCGACTTTTACAATGTCGTCGATCTACCTAGTGGGAGGCCTTCCTACGCTGCGTCCTTGAAGTTATTGGAAAGTTAATAACGAAGACAATATGCACGTCGGAAACAAGGTTGCTGATCTGGTTTATTTTTATTTGACTCAGTAATATTAATTAATGTCTACTATCTATAAATAAGTTATATTTAAATAACCTAATAAAGATCATATTTAAAAAAAAAACCTAAATTGCTTGCTCTCATACCATAATCTCACAACGTAAAGCCATTGCGTCATTAGCTTACAACTATTTTATTCGTGTAATTGTGATTTCAGGAGATGATATGAGAGATGAGCAAAACTTCAGTACTGTCAGGCAATCTATAGCGTAGCAAACCAGTTTCATAAGCGGAGTCATTATGCTGAAAAAAATGAGATGCAAAATTATATATTTTTTAGTTATTATTTTGGGAATTATTGTTGGAATTGTTCATCATTTGTAGGACCTGGAGAATAATAAAATATAATATTAGGTCTTTACCTATGAAATTGCCGTTTTGAATGGAATAAGTGAAAGTACTTATTTTTTTAAACTTTTTGATTATAAGAATGTCATGTTTTTAAGACAAAATTAATTTGAATTCGGAATACAAAGCCATTCCAAACTATTTTTCTATTTGAAATGACCAATACTGAAGAACGGCAATTTCATAGGTAAAGACCTATTATATACCGGGTGTTAGTTTGAACACCGTTATCCTTCTAGGATATCATTGTACTCATCATTATGAACAACTTTTACTATTGGGCCAAACCTGAAATCACGAAAAAATAATAGCTGTTCCATACATTTTGTCCAAGATCGATGAACCTTTTTGTATGGAACAGCTGTTTTTTTTCGTGATTTCAGGGTTGGCCCCATAGTAAAAGTTGTTCATAATGATGAGTACAATGATATCCTAGAAAGATAACGGGGTTCAAACTAACACCCTGTATAAACCATAGAAGTTTATCTAAAGATCACACATCTATATATATCAAAGCGAAAATCACTCACTCATATTTATATATATTCACTGACTAAACACGAAATCTCGACAACTACTAGATCACTGAAGCTGAAATTTCGGATTTTGCGACAGGGCTGAATTAAGGGGGTAAAATGGGGGATGTAACTTTCTATGGAAGTTCTTTGTTTTTAAAGGTATAGTGATGAAAACATTATAGGCATTTTTTTTATTATAATCTTCGCCGTTATTTTTCTTCTTGCTGGTGGAACCACGAGGCACAGCTAATATTAAATACGTACGTGTAGAATTGATAACTTCCTTTTTTTAAAGTCGGTTTAAAATGGGTATTTACCCCCGTGCGAAGCCGGGACGGGTCAGCTAGCAGTATTATAAATACGAAAGTTTTGCGGTATGTGTGTATGTTTGTTATCTCTTAATACCCCAAAACGGCTGAACACTCACTCATTCATCAGCCAGAAGACGTCCACTGCTGGACGAAGGCCCCACGGCTGAACAGATTTGGATCAAATCCGAAATCGGAAAAGGAAGCGGTTTTTTTCGGAATGGAAATAGCTTATTACCCGGAATAACAAATATAGGCTATTTTTTATCATCATTATCATCACGCGGGTGAAACCGCGGGGCGCGGGGTGTATTGAGGGACAGGACAGTGTTAGAATCTACGATACAAATGATTTAAACGAAACATTTCCTACCTTAGCGGCACATGGGTAAAATAAATGTCAACTAAGGTACATTAGCAATGAACTGGACCTGGGTATGTCCTTAAACTGCAACTAGACCCACCGGAGGACGGGCAGCAGCGTCCTCTCAGTTAACGGTGGTGAGCATTCTGCGATCCCCAAGCCGCCTGCCGAGCGTGGGATTATGACAACACCCTTCTATTTGGAGGCCTTCGTCCAGCAGTGGACGTCTTATGGCTGACGACGACGAAGGTACGTCATGTCATCAGCCATAAGACGTCCACTGCTGGACGAAGGCCTCGCCCTCAATAGAGGGGTGTTGCCATAATCCCCACGCTTGGCAGGCGGCTTAGGGATCGCAGAATGCTCACCACCGTTACCCAAAAGGACGCTGCTGCCCGTCCTCCTGTGGGTCTGGTTGCAGTTTAAGGACATACCCAGGTCCATCAATTGTTCAGCAATGCGATATAAAAGAAATACATAATTATGATAAATGCTATAACTGGAACTATCGTGCGTTCGCGGTGTTTGCCTTTTCTAATTTTTCCTATCGTATAAGTTATACTATGCAAAGTCTTTGGATGATATGATGATAACAAGTGCCATTTACAACGGAGCGCTGCCGTCTTACGGATGGCTCATGGAAATGTCAGTCGCAGTACGTTGTCCTAAAACAATAATCGATAACTTATAATATTGCAACATTGATAAACTTAATTTTCAAAACCCAATTAAGCGTATCTAATCGCATACCCTCGGGACGCATAAAATATTTCATGTAAACATGAATGCTCGTCATCCCCTTGCTCTCCATTGTCAGAGCTCACATTATAAAAGAAGCGCAGTATAATAGTGAAGCAATTTACAGGCACAGTCCGTTGGGTGCGAAAATGCGAAGAATAATAAAAATAATAAAAAGTTTGTATCGCGGCTCGTGCGCCATGACAGCGCAGAAGCGTGCTGCGTACGCGCACCGCTCGCGCCGCACGAGGCTGGCACGCGCCAATGTGCACCTTGCCTAGCGTTGGCAAAACAATTGACATGATTTATAATGTTTGTTTTTTTTTAAATGATTTTCGGACGATACTTGGAAGAGTCAGGCTGGTTGGTGCATCCGTGCGTTAATATTGCAACATTTTGATGTGGTTTATTTCAGTCTCTTTCAAGTTTCAAGATTCATTTGTTATCATGAAGTTTTATTGACTGAAGTAGGTACATATAAGACATTAAGGTATTATATTTTCCTTTTATTTAAATAAACAAAACTAAATACCTATCGATCATACAAATAAATACAACAACAATAATTTAAAAAAAAAATACTAAGTATAATAAAAATATAATAAAATTATATTTGCTTTTGCACCACATCAATCGAGTAGCGAGTAGCGAGGCCGAAGGCCGAGAGCTCTACGCGTACGAAGTAGCGGGTAACAGCTAGTCCAGAAAAAATATTTAACCCAGTTGGGATGGCAGAAAAAATAATAAAAATACCCGTCGTTTTAAGTTTATGTGTAGTGTTTTTGAATATTTTCGTTTGATTATTATTTATGTAACATACATTTTACAACTAGTGTTTTATTAATTTGAATACTAGTGACTTTTAATACTAGTAGGGACGTTTGGCTGGGAGGCTAATTACTCATTTGTCGTAATCTGTTTAGATTTATTAATAATATTTTGACTATGATATTTCAATTTTAGCATTGACTATTAATTTTAATTACTTATATATTGATTTATTTAAAATATACACAAGTAAATAAACAATAATGAGTAACTTATGATATTTCCGAAATAAAATGTTAAATAATAATAAAAAAAACTTAATACTTTAAACTTTAAAAAGAAACTAGCTTCTGAGAGTTAGCTTTTTTGCTAACCCTCCACCAATATTGTACAAAGGGTCGGATTATTTTATTGTGTTTTCAGTGAACGGTTACTGAGGGGAGCAGATAGAGTAGCCCACCTTGTCTCCAACTCACTACGGTAAATCCGTTGAACCTTTGTTAAACATAGTAGTATTTTTATTATTACGAGTTTTTCGGGTTTCTCTACTGTAAACAAGTTATCTTCAAGTTGAATTATAAAGAAAACAATTGTTAGTGATTGTAGTGGGTAGAGATTTATTTTATAGATCATCTTTATTATACATTCATAATTATCAGCCAGAAGACGTCCACTGCTGGACGAAGGCCTCCCCCTTAATAGGGAGGAGTTGTCATAATCCCCATCGTTGGCAGGCGGCTTCACATCACACATCAACAGCCGGAACACGCCACTGCTGGACGAAGGCCTCTCCCTTAAAGGGAGAGGTTGCCATAATCCCCACCACCGTTTACCGAGAAGACGCTACTGTCTGTCCTCTGTATTGTACACTAGAGGTCCCCCTTCGTCCGCGTGCGGAAGAAATTCGACCCGCTCCCAAAATTCTCCACTTTAACTCATTCCGAGCAAACTCTTCCGACTCTAACGACTCGACCAACTTTGCCAACTCGCCCCCCCCCCCCCCCCCCTCCAACTTCCCTTCCTTTGAATGAACTACCCAAATATCAATTTTCATCACTATAACTTCAAAAACAAAGAACTTTCCATACAACATTCCACCCCCCCCCCCCCTTAAATCGTCCCTGTCAAAGAAATTCAGTTGTTTCTAATAGTCACCTAACGAGACCTCTAAGTATAATATACAATTTTTTAATAAATCATTTTTCTGTCTAAAGATATTTATTATACAAAAAATACTAACAAATATATTGATGTGTTTCTATAATGGGCTACAGTTCCATCGATATAAGCATTGGAGCTTCATTGGGGCTGAGTTACCTAATGTGCTGTATTGTTTGTGTGTTGCAATCAGTTGATGAAATCCCTTGCACCTGCATGGTATAGCACGAGCCAGTACGGGGGCGCGTTGCGTAGCAACGACAGATAAACAACGTTTGAATATAACGAATTTTGCAAACTATTCTATAACTTAGCAGTTTGAATATAGAGATCAAGTCTTGAGCACAAAATTAAGGCAAGTTTTTCTCTCATAGGCGTGTCTTCGCGTTCAAGCAAAACGTTTCTTTCAGTATAGTGAGTATTCTTAGTTTTTTTCAACCGACTTCAAAAAAGGAGGTTCTCAATTAGACTGTATGTTTGTGTCAGTTTGTTACGCGATTACTCTGCCAATTATGAATTGTTTTCGATGTTTTTTTTTGGTTTGGTAGGTGATACTTCAGAGGTAGTCCCATATACATTTTATGGAAATCGGTTCAGTGGTTTGGTTTTTAAATACTACTACTAGAATAAATCAACATAACTGGAAAACATGAAGAAGATGTCATCCAGTTAGTCGAAATTGAAGTCGGTTGTGTTTTTTTTAAAAGCGTATTAATATTAATAATAATATTGTAAGAAGAGATCTACTTTAAAAAAAGGTTAAAGGTTTCTCATGTCATCATCATCAGCCCGGAGACGTCCACTGCTGAACGAAGGCCTTCCCCTTAGACCGCCACACTGTACGACAAGCTGCCATCAAGATTTCTCATGTACTTATGTAAAATCTTAATATATCATAGACGAAAGGCCTACTTTATACAAGGAGGTATGGGAAATTTGTACCACTAGGCCGCCTACTTGTGGGAAATGGCCTAAGCTTTTAGAAGTTCTATAAACACAAAGATTGCTACGCAGCTTAAACAAAAGGGTAATTTCATCCAAATGACTAAAAAAACATGATGACATGATGATGAGACATGAGAAATAACGTCACCGATTCATCGTAAGTTATTTTAAGTTTTAGTTTACCCTTGAATGATTTAACTTAAGCTTTATTTATTTATTTGATACACAAAACAGAATACAGTCTTTACATTTGCATTGTATAGGTTACAAATAATTTGTTCTAGATTGCATTCCTTAATAAATGTGTACACAACATGAACAACATAGAAGCAGTAGGTACCTAAGCCCACCAAACCTAACCCCACCACCCCTAAGTAGGTGGGTAAGCTTTTGGAAATACTTAGAAAGAACATACTTTTTTTAAAGTTATAATTATGACCAGAAACTATATTGCGTGGTGTGCAGTGACGGACCGAAAGCCGCAGCGTAGCAAGGCCTCCCACTAGGTGGACCGACGAAATAAAATTTTGAAAGTCGAGGGCAACCGGTGGATGCAAATGGCAGATTGTACAGTGTGGCGGTCTAAGGGGGAGGCCTTCGTTCAACAGTGGACTCCTGGCTGATGATGATGATTGAATTTTGTCTCCGGTCGTATATTCATATTCATATTCATTTTATTGCGTAATTATTATTTACATGTCATATTAAATTAAAATAATTATAATTATTAAAAAATTACACATTTAGGTATATAATGTCAATTAATTTGCTCAAAATACAACAGTACAATCGTACGTTCACTCGTATGCAAGGAATTCCTTGACGCTGTAAAAGGTGTGATCGACAAGCCAGCGCTTTAGGCGAGACTTGAAAGAAGTCAGGGTCGGTGCGGCAGTGACGTCACGCGGTAGTTTATTGTACACTGTCGGTCCCATGACATGGGTGAGCTTGTCAGACTTGGCTAGGCTCCTCGGAACCTGCTTAAGCTGCCCTGCACGCCGTGTGGGGACCGTACTACGGTCACCGTACGCCGTGTATTTGTGTAAGTTGTTCCTTACATATAGCGACACTTGGAGTATTACGATGCAGGGCAGCGTAAGGATTCCTAACTTTTTAAAGTAGGGTTCAGCCGATTGGTCACTGCTAATGCCTACTATGGCTCTTACGGCCCTTTTTTGCATCCGGAATGCGCGCTCCCACTCCGCCGCCAGCCCGTACAGCTCGGCGCCGTACTGCAGCAGCGAGTGCACCGTGGCGAAGTAGCACATCCGCGCCACCTGCTCCGGCACTACTCGCGCCACACGTCGGAGCGCATAGCAAGCACTAGCAATTTTACCACATATTTTGTGTATGTGATTTTCCCAAGTCAATGCGGTGTCGATTTCAAACCCTAGAAAGTTAGTGACTTCGGTCTGCTTTATTAAAACACCATTTAACATGACTTTCAGGCGTCTGTATTTTCTACCCGAAAGGTTGAAGTGACCGAAGTGAGTTTTCTTCAAATTTAATGCTAGCCCGTTAACTCGAAACCAGCTATCTAATTGGGCGCTAACATCATTCAATTTGACCTCCAGCTCTTCCGCCGTGGGGGCAGTGACTAACGCGGCCACATCATCGGCATACATTGAAATTTCAGCAGATGTCATTGCGTCAGGTAAATCATTCAGCAGTAGCGAGAACAGGATATTCGATACTGAGGATCCCTGTGCGACACCCATTGAGGATCGCAGAGGGTCCGATCTCACTTTGCCCCCGTTCCCGACTACAATCTGAGATCTATCCTGCAGTATGCTCGTGGCCAGCGCCAGCGCTGGGCCTCTTAGCCCGTAGTGGTGCAACTTCCCGGCGAGCACGTCGTGGTCAGCGACGTCGAAAGCCTTTGATAGGTCGCAGCAAATCACAGCAACTTGTAGCTTCCTCTCGCGGGCATCTACGATGCGCCGAACCAATTCCCGAGTCAAGGTAATCGTGGATCGTCCTGCTCGATACGCGTGCTGCCGGTCTGACAGTTGCTCAGTCTCAAATAAAAAGGTTGTGAGTCGCGAGCTAAGACCATTTTCAAAAACCTTAGCTACTGCAGGGATTATCGAAACTGGCCTGTAGCCATCCATATCCTCCCTCTTACCTTTCCCCTTGAATATGGGTGAGACTTTTGCAGCCTTCATGACTTCAGGATAAGTCCCTTCCCGTATACAGACGTTGAACAATTCAGCCAATACTGGGGCTAGTGGGATTGCTGCTATCCTGAACAATTTCATGTTCAAGCCGTACACGTCTTTGGAATTTTTTGGAGGGATCCGTGAAGTAATGAGTTGGTACACTTCGTCTGCAGTAAACGGACTGATCCTCAGCGAACGGTTGGCTGTAGTTAAGTTAGTTAGTTAGTTAGTTAACTGTAGTTAATTTTCGGAGGAGGGCGTTGACATCAGCGACACAGTTATATACTTCTGCAGGTGTCATCAATCTTCATTGCTTGTGATTCTTTATGTTATTGTTCCAAATAAACAGATTATTATTATTATACGCGATGTATTCCTTCATCAAAAAGCCAATGGTATGAAAATCCGTATTATACCCCAAAAAGTTCATTGCTACGGATCTGGGTATGAACCGGTGACCTCACGAGTTCAAGTCGAGCGGTCTCCCGATTAGGCAACCACGGCGTGTCGTCGTCAGTCATAAGACGTCCACTGCAGGACGAAGGCCTCCCAATAGAGGGGTGTTGCCATAATCCCCACGCTTGGCAGGCGGCTTGGGGATCGCAGAATGCTCACCACCGTTAACCAAGAGGATGCTGCTGCCCGTCCTCCGGTGGGTCACAAAACAAAACCACGGCGTATACTTACTTACAAATGTTTCCAGTGGTATTTTTACAGAGCATCATTTTAAAAAAATAGCGCCAGTGCCTATCATTATTGTACCGCTTTTCCTACATTACTTTAGAGTAATGTTTAACTCATATGTTTGCTCTCACACGCATACTACCCCTGCTTTTATCCCTGCAAACAATAGCGTAGAATACAATATGAGCGCGGGCGCATCTGTCAGTTGAAAGCGCGTGATTGGTCGATGCAGGGCGTCGCTAGCGCACCCCTACACTGATTTCCACGGTATTGACCGAATCGATTCCAAATTCGATAACGGTGAATTCTCGATAATAGGTAAACGGCTTTTTTTGTAGGCGCTACTGGAAGTTCGATAAATCAAAACGTAACAGAGACAGGACTTTATTGTAAGAAAAATTGGCAAACTGGCTAGTGGTCACCACGGATGGATATAGGTTACCTATGAACAAGTCTACTTCGACACCAGAAAAACGTTGCGGCCACCTAAGAACGCCCCAAGCATTGCCTATTAGCTTTGCCTACTAAATAAAATTAAAACATTTTGAATTTCTTTAATTACATGCTGTCTTCACTTATAAAAAAATGTTGTGACATTTGACTATTTAATATATTTGTAGCTGCGAATCCTGAAGTTCTTTGGGCACATCTCCAGGAAGGAAACTTCGATGGAGCAGCTTGTTGTGCTGGGCCAAATGCAAGGCAAGCGTAGTCCTGGTCAATCCCCAACGCGCTGGACCGATTTCATAAAAAAGGCCACACAGTCAACCGTAGTGCAGTGTGCTCGCGATGCAACTAGCCGCCAGAAATGGAAAAGCATTGCGAGACCAGCGGCAGCCCTGGGGAGGGAAGACGACGGCGAGGAGTCTACCTGTACTATCGGCGCAACCACGACCACTCTGCCAAGAGTGCACGACTAATAAGAAGTTTTTTTTTTAAATCGTGGTCTACTGTAGACGTCTCTGTGTTTTCTTTTTTTACAAAAAACTAATTGCTAAAGAAAATATACCCTTCCAAAAGTTACTATGAAGATATTTAAAGCGTTATATTTTTTTTTAGCTATAAGTTTCTGACGACCTAGATTGTATAAAAAATTATAATATTGCTCTAAGGCATTATCCAGGAAGAAAACAGGGGAATACGTTTGTAAGGAGAAGTGCTATTCCCCCTTTACATTAAATTCATATTAAATTTAGGACTGCATGTCTTTGTGTTACATGTTTTTAGTTATTGGCATCGCACGTTGTGCATTCTGCCAGTGTCAAGTTTATGAATTTGCAAGTTTATTTTATTAAAATCAAGTCAAATATGTCATTAAATCACAGTCAGTCACACGAAATTAGTCATAGTCGAGTCCAAGTCATGCCCTAGTAAAGTTGTAGCGACTTTACTATGAGCTTCTACGGAGTTTTGAAAACAACACAAAAAGATATGTTTCACCACATTATATCACTTGCCCACACTCGTGCATGTAATTCAACACTCAATGAATAAAACACCACCATTTTTAATCATTAATTCGCGAAAAAACACAAGTTTAAGAAAATAATAGAATGCAACGACATGATTTTTCCGTGTTCCCGCCAAAATACCTTTATGGACATTTAGAGCCTTGGACGTAGCCTAAAGTTCAATTTTGTGTGTCATCTGTAACCTAGTAACAATATAGATACCTACGTGACAAGTTCTCATGACTATTACATAATACCTCATTACATCCCCATCAGGGAAAGGAAACAATTACAAAGGTGTGCCACTCGAACCTGTTGGCATCCTTCCGACCGCCACAGCCATAGTTCCCTTAGGTATCGGAGTTCCCACGGTAACCGCTATTACGATATTGTTTTACAGGATCAATTTATTGTAAACAACCTTTTAGTACCTACTTAAATTACTGCGAAGTACTTTTACTCGTATTTTGAGTGCTTGTTTTGCCGATAGAGCGTAAATACATTGTAGAGGTAAGTATAATGTTAATACACTTTAGACTGTAGTGTTGAGTTCCACCCTTAAGTTGTCACCCTTGAGATGATCAATTCATGACCCATGACCTATGCAGGATGATCAAAAATTCGTGAGATCACGGAATTTCTCCTCAGATAGAAGATCTTTGTAAGATGTATGTAATTATGATATTACCTAGAAAAATACACTGTTAAAAAAAAAACGATTTCAACTTCGAATACCTGGATGATATCTTCATATTTTCTAGTAATTTTGATTTTAAAACCGAACTACTGAACTTATTTCGATAAAATGTATACGGGACCAATTCTGACCACCTATCAAAAAAAAAAACCTTAAAAATCAGTTCATAATTGGTGGAGTAATCGCGTAACATACATTTTTGTATATATTATATAGAATGTTAGTTTGAACACCGTTATCTTTCTAGGATATCATTGTACTCATCATTATGAACAACTTTTACTATAGGGCCAACCCTCAAATCACGAAAAAGTTCCATACAAAAAGGTTCATCGATCTTGGACAAAATGTATGGAATAGCTGTTTTTTTTCGTGATTTCAGGGTTAGTTAGTACAATGATATCCTAGAAGGATAACGGTGTTTAAATTAACACCCGGTATAACATACATACAATCGAATTAAGAACCTCCTTTTTTTAAGTCGGTTGAAAATAGAATACGCTGATACGTCAAGTGAACGTTGAAATAAGATTTACTAAAAATATTTTAATTGATTTTAAAAACAGCAGGCGTCTAAATCCTCAGACGAGAAATCGTGAGACGATGCCTTAAGTATCTAATACTTGGAGCAGCATTATTAGCCAGAAGACATCCACAGCTGTACGAAGCCTCTTAGGGGCTTGTTTGCCATAATTCCCCACGAAAAATCGTCAATTCAAATTTTTTGCACATTGTTTGCCAAGCATAGGTAAAATTGCTTTACAAATATGATTTTCCCTGAGAATAAAAATGCAGCCTTGAAATTTAGGAAAAAGGAAGAAACAAACCCCAAAAACAATAGGATAGTTTCAAGCAACGTCATTGTGAACTAGCATGTGTTTTTCTATGGGAAAATTAGAGATCCGTAGTTTGAAGGGCACTTCGTTTATTGGTGTGACGGATCACCTGAATTTTTCCCCATACGTGATGCATGACTGTGTGGACTGTTTGTGTGTATTATAAAGATTCTCACGTTAATGATCTCATACATTTTGTTGTATTTCAACCGACTTCAAAAAAGGAGGTTCTCAATTCGAATGTATGTTTTTTTTTGTATGTATGTTAAGCGATTACTCCGCCAATTATGAACTGATTTTGATGTTTCTTTTTTTGGTTGGTAGGTAATACTTCAGAGGTGGTTCCATATAAATTTTATTGGAATCGATTCAGTAGTTTGGTTTTTAAATCAAAATGGAGGTTCTCAATTCGAATGTATGTTTTTTTTGTATGTATGTTACGCGATTACTCCGCCAATTATAAACTGATTTTGATGTTTATTTTTTTGTTTGGTAGGTAATACTTCAGAGGTAGTTCCATATAAATTTTATTGGAATCGGTTCAGTAGTTTGGTTTTTAAATCAAAATTACTAGAAAATATGAAGATGTCATCCAGGTTCTCGAAGTTGAAGTCGGTTGTATTTTTTTTTTAAAAGCATATTATTTTATTGTTTTGTTTTTACAGAGAAAGAGAATCTGCATTATACTGGTTTGTATAGCAATCCTATACCTTGCTAATCTTTGTATCATCAAATGTAAGCAACTAGGTATCTAACCTATACTAATCTATTATCAAGCCGTCATCAGCTGCAAAGACTCTTAAAACATTGACTCTTAAACAAGGCACAGTGCCCAGTATTTTTCCTTGGACTAGATTATCTACAACCCCCTCATCAAGAACAGATAGATATAAGCAACGATTAGCGATAGAACGATTAGACGATTAGAAGCGCTGGTTGTTAGCAACCAGCATTACGCTGAGTTGGGTTCGGTTTCGTGTCAAAGAATATAGGCGCTCATTATTTATTATTTAAATTTCTTTCTTTTGTATGAAATTTTGTGTATATTTTTTTTTTGTTAGGAATAAAAAAAATAGTTTGTTTGTTTTGTTTGATTAACAAGAAAACTTGATTTTTCCACATCCGGACCGTCACTGCAAAAAGTTTTGCCGAACTTCGTTCTTTTAAACTTCGTAGCGCTGGTGGCGCAGCTTGTCTAGGTGATTCTAAACGATAACCGATCTTAAGCAACGGACGGTCCGGTCAGTCTTCGGATGGGTGACTGTGAGTGGCATTTATTTCTGAGCGCTACCGTGACACGTTAAATTGTTGGTCCCGGTTGTTTGTTCTAATTTCTATAACAACAACCGTCAGCCATGTCAGAGGCCTTCGGGCGGCACATTAACTCTGACACTAGGGCTGGCCACTCAGCCTATACGACCTTACTTACTTACTTACTAAACTTCTTTGTCAGTTGCTTGTTATTTCCAGACATTGCATTAGCCTTTAACATACCACTGTTGCAGATACTGCCATGTGCAGATTTTGTCCCAGTGTTTTTCACCGAAAAGCTAGTGGTCTCTAAGTCTTTTTAAATCCGTACTTACGTAAATTTAAAATAGCTCCTTAAACGAGCCCGGGATCGAACCCGAGAACTCACGAAACACATCTTCTCCCAAGAGGCTCAATGTTATTTCGCGCTCATCCATCTGTGAAAATAGTCTGCGAGCGTCGCGCGCTGATCTGTTGAGAGTGAGAGTGATGGGTGTTAAGTTTAGTGTATATGATATAGTGTGTGTGTGTGCGCATAGTGTGTGTGTTTATATGTTTTTTTCATAAACTGCTATACCATTTATTTTTTTTTAATTTTTTTTTAATTCTTTATTGCACACATAAATACATTAATGTACAAAAGGAGGACTTAATGCTAAAGCATTTTCTACCAGTCATCCCCGCGGTTAAAGAGATAGGGATGGATGTATTTTTATCTACGTAAGATAAATGTTATACTTTAGTTAAATTATTCAAACCAACTACTTAACCATGATCACGGGAATCTGCTCTTTAATTAAGTCCTAAGTACAAGAAATCGATAGTCCGTGTAGAGAGTACAATTACAGTCACAGCCGCCAGTAAGCGACACCGAGGATGCGCACGCGCAAGTTCCGGGCTCTAGTGGGGCTTCGCAGTTCCGGCGCAATCGTTAGGCACTTTTCAAGCTGACAAAGCTTCGCCCTGACCTATGTTATTTGAAAACAAACCCTATGTCGTAAGTCACAAGATTGACCATTGAGAAATTAATTTATTTTCCAGCTAGCGAAAAAATAGAGCAATTTAGACTCTGATATTAGGGATATTAGGATCTAACCTGTAGCATGACACAACAACTAAGCTGACTAACAACTGTTGCATTGAATTATCGTCTGTATTACTAAAACCATAAGAGCCTTTTGATCCTTTTAGGTTGTAGTACTCAAGCCGGATGCTACAAGGGGATTTAAGGACATTTCACCTCGTTGGTATGTACTTAGTAACATTGTAATAAGCCATTGAACCCATTTTTTTGTATTTTTGCATTTTAATCAGCACGATCGTAGCTTGTTCCTGGTATTAAAGAGCCCTTTCCTACTTTAGAACTTAAGCCGGCAATTACAAAGGATATAACTATGCCAAATGTAATAAAAATATTTCAAATTTGTTTGTGCTATTTTGTAAGATTTTTTGGATCAGCCTTTTTTCAATTCTTTTAGTTTAAGGTTTTATCAATATTTTTTTCTGTACATACGGTGTTTCTAATACAGAATAATATATCATTATTATATAATTATATAATATGATTCCGAAGATGTTTATTAAAAAAAATACAATTTAAAAATCAACAAACATCATCTAGGTTTTGAGCATTAAAATAAATGTGTGGTAATAACATCATATTATTTTAACTAAACGTTTTTGAGTTTTAATCTTAAATAGTTATCACAAAAGGCACTTTTATTAAACAATGGCAACCGTCTAATTTTGGATCACAGCCATCCGCATTCAAGTTGCAAACAATTGCACTGATTGCGCATAGCGACCTCTGTATCCATTAATTGAATCCAGAGTCATGATTCAATTACATTCAATTATTTTCTCTCGCTGGGCGGCGGGCTGGGCGGGGCACCGCTGATTGGGCGGCGGCTTAGGCGGGGGCGGGAAATCCGCCCAACCAGCTTCGGGTATCTTTGTGTCTCTTCCCGAATAGGATTTATTGGGTTATGCTGTCGGAAGATCAAAATAAGTATCTGTTTGTGTTTCTTTACATTTCCTTTTTTATATTATAGGTATTTAATAAACTCTTTTTCACAAAATATGACATAATGCAAGAAAAACTTCATACTAACTTTGTAACTGGTAGTCTTATCATATCACTAAGCACGGTATCTTTGAAGCAACCTTAAACTCAAAAAAATACATTATGGTAAAAAAAACAACTTAAGATAAATTTAAAACCAGTTATATACAACACAAACCCTAAAATATAATATACACAAAAACTTAAAATAAAAGCTTAAATATAATATATTCAAAAATAATTAAATATAAAAAAAAGTTTTCAGAACAACTAAACATCTTAAATTAAAAAAAAAATGTAGAGCACCTCTATAAAATACTAACTAACACATCGTTAATTCCAACAAAGCTTTTCAGAGTTACGTAATTAACCTTGAATTTAAAGTTCCCAAATAACACGCAGTTAAACAAATTGCGATACTATCAGTTCAGGATACACAATCACTTGTTAAATACCGACACAAAGGCTCGACAAGTACCCACGTGAGTCTATAGATGCGGGTCTTATCACCAACACGTAACAATTAGAGGTGTGACTAATATTTTCGTAGCAGCTACAGGTAACCTAATATAATTATAGGCATTATTTAATTATAAGGTGATTCGCAGTTACCATTATCAGGTTAAGGGGATGGGCCAGCCCAAAGTTGCTAAGAAGCAATAACCATTTTGATTTGAAAATAGTTTTTACAACGTAGATTGCAATTAAATGAGGTAGATCGCAAATCGCCATCACTCACTCATCAGCCAGAAGACGTCCACTGCTGGACGAAGGCCTCCCCCTTAATAGGGAGGGGTTGCCATAATCCCCACGCTTCGCCATCACGTACAGTGATTGTAATAGTCCATATTATTTTAATTGTGTAACGAACATGATAGCTATATATTCGTTTCCGTTATCAATGGGATGAAGATTATGATGATACTGAACGCTTCGCTGCAGAATGAATATAGCTACTATGCTCGTTTTACAATCAAATATAAGGGCAATTACAAATCACTGTACCTGTACATGATGGCGATTTTAGGTCGTATTTTTTTTTTTCATTAAAAATCATCTCTTCGCAACCCTGGACCACCCGCCTCAAGGTTACAGACAGTGTGGTAGTTTAGACAAATAAATAAGTCTGTCTAACTTGCAGTAAAGCACGGCACGGCTCGATTCCCATTACTCACTGTGACGATCATGATATTCTTTCGTAGTTAAACTGTTTTTCGACTATTCTAGAATAGTAGTTTAGTTATCCCGTTACCCGTATGTACCGATACCGATACCCGTTACCGATATGTTCCATATTCGAATATTAAAAATCGTCTAACAATCTCTACTCGTAGTAACAATGAACTTACCTTACAAGTTTAGGGTTTACAGCTGGAGGCACTTGTGGCGCGTGCATGGGGGCCAAGACACGCTCGACTTGAGTCCGAGGTAGGGGTGACGGATGTTACTCATATAAAAAAAAAACAAAAGGATTAATTGAAAAGTAATAAATATTAACAAGTTATTTTAGGTGGTTGAGGATATCTTTTGGTTAGATAGACAAAAAAACCTTAAAATTAAAAGGTAATCCTCGCGCTCTATCGCTTTCTATTTATTTATTTAGTTCAGTAAGTTTTTAAGATAATTGAAAAAAAACTGCAATACCTAATTTAGGTTCCTTTGTTTAGTAATTTTATTTTCTTCTTAAAAAGGCATCTTTGTGGAAGGATAGCACTTTTTTATTTTATTTAACATCCTGCAGTAATTTTCTATGAATACAATTATTGTGTACTCAGTACCTACAGCCAGTAGTTACAACAAAACTATCATATCATTTAATCAATCTATCTCTTTCCAAACACGCATTTAATTCAAATGCGTAACGAGACAGCATAAAACAGGCCGTTCTACAATAACAATGCACCCAATAAAGTTAGCCAACGCCACCCTGCGAGGGTTGTAGGCTGCAGGCCGTGCGGCCGTGCGGTGGCACGAGCCAGCCAGGGTACCAACCCTCGCCCGACTCACCCGACCATCAGTTCTGTCCCGTCCGCCGCGCCAAGCGCACCGCGCACCCCTACTCACAAAAAACCGAAAACTTCGAATCAATTCAAACTTTTGAATTTCAAGCCGACCAATCATCAGCCGCAAAAAGTTTTTTAATATTCTATTTTTCAATTAGCTGTTACAGATTTCAAATCTTATTTTTCCTTTTGTCTTATATTTTTTACTTTTTTCGCGTGTGTCAGGGGTGTCGCAGGCTGATTCAGCAGAGGAGCAGACAGAGGTGAGTCACATACTAAAGTTCTTCTCCATAGTAACACCCCACGCACCTGCGTTTGATAGCGCGTGCGACTTGGTTTCGGGGTTTTAAGGAAGGGTTGATTAATTTTGTTGTGAAATAATGATGGCACTAAACAATATATTTTTAGTCAGATTTTTTATTTTAATCTCAACTAGTGATGTGTGGTATGTACTTATAAGGTTTGTTTCGTTCTCTATTTTCTTTTTAGTGGAAAAAGTATTGTAAAAAAACTTTGTAAAAGTTTTGCACCTCCGAAATCGTGCATTCGTAGCAAAACATTCGTCTTGATCAGTATGAAAATATCAAAACCTTTTAGTGATACTAAGATTATTATCCCATTTAATTTTATTAATTTATTTTAATTCACGACGACTTTAATTATTTAATTTTAAGATAAGTAGGTAAACATTTTAAAGGTTCCGAGTTCTAGTCCAATCTAGTTCAGATTTAACATGTTTGTGTGGTTTCGATGAACGATTTTTCTAAGATTGCTTCCAACATTGCGCGGATGTGTTGAGGGATAAAAATCTCATAAGACGTGAAATTATGACCCTCAGACATGATTGCAAATAGTACACGCGTCGAAGTAAATCTTTTCAAGATATCAACAGGACTTATAAAAGCGAATAGTTGGTGAAATGAAATAAAATTTGTTGAACTGTGTTAATAACAATAAAATTATTATTATTACTGGTTAAATTTATAATAGTACCTATTTATTTTCGTTGACTACATATCCGTTGCCAAGATAATATTACTTACACCTCAGTTTATTCAACCTACACAAGTTATATATTGAGAGACTTATTATAAAAACACTAATTAAATTAATACGTCATTTAACTTCTACGCGATACAAAAGTGAAGGTACTAACTAACGTCATTTAACTTTAAGCGACGTTTTAAGTATGGTCCTAAATCCACATTTTAAACGCGTAGTAGATGCATGTAGAATCAGCTAAGCAATGAGAACTAAACTCTTCAAAGAGTAAGGTAGACTACGGCCAAAGTTACGGAAGCCGGACGTGGTCCGAATAGTCTAGACTAGACTAGAGATTTTAGTCAATTTGTATATAGATAGATAGATTAATTCTTTATTGCTCACACCAAAGAAACATACATACAAAGGATTAAATAAATTAAATACTAGTGCACAAATGGCGGCCTTATCGCTAAAAGCGATCTCTTTCAGGCAACCTTAGAATGGAGAAAAATTATGAACACGAAAAGACGTGGTGTGCTGTAAAGAAGAAATTCCTACAAATCATAAACATTACTTACAATCGAATACTAATACATAATATTATAATATTATATTATATAGTATAGTATAGTATATTGGGCCTACACTTTCATCGATGTATTATAGATAGTCTATTTGTTTATTTCCAATCCTTAGTAGGTAGTAGGTACATTGTGAGCATTTTTTTAAAGCGCTTGCTTGATACGAAAGTTTTATGAAAGTTGTTTTATAACTGCTAAGGGTTTTATAACTGCTAAGGGTTTTATAACTGCTAAGGGTTTTATAACTGCTAAGGGTTTTATAACTGCTAAGGGTTTTATAACTGCTAAGGGTTATATGCTTCGGGTGTACTAAGCAAAAAGGAGGTCATTGTACTCATTTGCGTTAATGAATTTTATAGAGGGAACAAGCCTGAAATAGCGAAAAGAAAATTCCGATATCATACATTTTGCGAAGAGTAAAGTGGTCATTTTTATTTGTGGTTAATTATTAAAACTGCCAAAACATATTTTTTTTACTAATAAATGGCTGTATTTAATGTTTTATATTTGTAATATATCGTCACTCTATCGAGTCTCAGGGCGTTCTGCGCTACGTTTGCCTATACGAGCATGTCAGTACGATATAGATAATTTTTGTTTCTCACGAAAGACGATATTATTTATTGTTCAGTTTTTTCATATCAAGTATTAATAAAATAATACATTTATGAAAATATATACCATTAGTATCTTATATACTAATTTACAGATCGACATTAGACAATCGGATATGTCTTCGCTCCTTGGAGGATCTAGCTCTCTCTCTCTCTCTCTCCTTCGCTCGCATTGATATTAAATTTATAGTATATAATTTTTGACAAGCTGGGTCTGGGCAGCATTTTTTTTTCTTATGGGTTTGCGTTTGACCTTCATCCTTTGATTATATACCCAGCCAGAGAGCTAGTTCCTCCAAGCCTCCATCACACTGAAGAGAGAAGAGTAGGGCCTTCGCTTTTCTGTGCTCCATCACGCCTGATGTTAAACGAATATGCAGTCTACGATGGAGCACGTTTGCCAGGAGAAACCGATTAACTTGCGACTTGAATACACCCAGATCGTATCTATCAGGAAACACCCACCCCTGAAGCCCATTTCACTCCTTAGCGGTTCGCACAATGAAAGTGGAATGAAACCTAATATCAAAACTGATTTTAAAAAGGAATTATTTTTTATGAGATGTTATATCTTGTAATATTAATAAGCCACAAAATTATAACTTTAAATCAAGGCTCCCACATAATAGCTATTAACACCTTTCATTAGGTAGGAGGTGTGAGTCCCGCCTTAATTGTAGAGTCTTCGAATTAAAAATTGATAAAACGGACGTAATGCCAGTGTCTGTAATTACGAAGGGTTATTCGAGGTGTTAATTGTAGACTGATTGGATTATTTTACTGCTTGAAAACTGTAAAAGATTTATGACTATTAAGGGTAAAGTCTCATTGTCACCAAATTTTATGTATATAAGATACAAAATGACTGAAGTATTTTTGAACATGTTTATTGTTTAGCGTATATTAGTAGTGGTAGGACTCTACTGCAGAGTCCGCCTGAGGAAGTACCACACCTTTGCCAGTTATTAAATCGCCAAGCAGTAGTGTGCAAGCATTACTGTGTTCCGGTTTGAAGGGCAATGTTACCAGAGAAATTACTGGGTATGAAGAGATTTAACATCTAATATCTCAGGGCGGCGAGCGCAGTGCAGTGCGGCGCAGGATTGTGTTCGCAAGTTCACAATTCTGGCACTGCTGCTGTTAGTGGCAGGCGTGACGCTTTCCACCAGGCGGACGTTTTGCTCGTCTCGGCACTTCATTGTATAAAAATTAAAATAAAAGTACGTGGCCAACACTGAAATCGCGGAACAAAACTGTTCCATATAAATATTATATTATCCTTTTATATTGTCTAAATATATGGAACAGCTAACAGCTTCAGTAGATCGTCCATTCTTACGATGTGTGTATGCGAAAAATTTAAATGAAATTGAATGTAAATGCAGTGAACCCCTTGGACTCTCGGACTTTTTTTGCAAAGTCAGATTAAATCAAAGTTCGTATCTCTTGTCACCAGGAGTACGTCCTGGAAGTCACTATACTTCATCACAAAAAAAAAGTAGGCGTTTGGATGATACATTTGGTTGTTATAGGTACTCGTATGCGCCAGAAATTGAAACTTCAAATCCTCTTACGTTATCCAATCAACCAACCAACTAGACTGGGAGAAATATTGAATAAATTAACGGGTTTAAAGCGGTGAAAAGTTTTCTTCTGGTTCAAAGGTATTTAATAACATGAACGAACTGTCTTATTATAATTCGCTTTAAAAAAACCGATTTCAAATTTGACTATCTGGATGACATCTTCATATTTTCCAATTGTTTTGATGTATTCCTGTAATTTTGAACTACTGAACAAAACTCGTCAATTGCATGCATAAAAAAATATATTACCATTGAGGTGTATTTAGATAAAGTATTTTATTTGGTTGTTGCTTTAGTTTTTCCGGCAATGTAATCGGAAGATCAGTTCCCAATTGCGCATTTATTCTAGACAACCTAAATAATTTGGATACTGATTGATACTGAGTAATTTTAATTTAGAAAGATGCGATAAACTGTACGAGACCGTCACCTAAAAAAAGAGGTTCTCTCTTTACCAGCTCTTCCGAGAGAGCTGACAAAGAGAGCCAAGCTGGTGATAAATTGTTAAACACAATTTTAAGGACTGCTATAAAGAAATTAACAAACTTGAAACCAAGAACATAAAAAAAATACGATTATTGTAGGATTATCAAAGTTAATTTAGCGTCTGGCTATATTCAACTGATTACAGGAGCTAAACAATAAGGTTAAATTGGATTTGATTTTTTTATGCACTTACTTACGTTTACCAACTTTTTTTTACTGTGCAACAGAAGCTCACTAAATAGTTCCATGGAAAAGTATTTAATTGAGTTTGGTTCTACAGTTTTTTAACCCAATCCAAAAATACGAATGATTTCGCTGCTGATTTGGAAGTTTTTAAATAGACTTGCAAATAAGCAGTGCAAGTACGGATCTTTATAAAATCATTATGGCCCCGATATAATAATGATGAGCTATAATTTTGACATTAAATAACAGAAATTTAAATACGTGCAACTTCGGATTGAGTCGAGT
This sequence comes from Erannis defoliaria, assembly GCA_905404285.2. NCBI lineage: Eukaryota > Metazoa > Arthropoda > Insecta > Lepidoptera > Geometridae > Erannis > Erannis defoliaria. The sequence goes on along the minus strand of FR990085.1, from coordinate 8,622,439 downwards.
CGTTACGAGGACGATATAGAAACGTACTCGCGCTGCTGTTCTTTAAAGACGCGTAGAAAGAAAAATATATTAGGGATTTGATTTGAAGTCAGTTTTTAAGAAAGAAAATAACGTTTTCTTTCATATCGTTTCCTATGCGAAAATGAGTAGGCTTGCCCTATAGGTCTTCCACAGAAACAAACCTAAGCACGCCAAAACATTAGCTAACTCGATCATAAAGCCGAAATGTATTTACGGTATTTGCTGTACAAACAATGAATTGCATTAAACGGGGTGACACGAGGGCAAAGTACCTCAGAGGGCGGATTGGAGAGGGTTGGAGGCAGCGTGGGAGCGTATCTAGCCGGTAATTAGGTGACGTATTATCCTTGTATACTAAATTTGGTGAGAAAGAGCTACATGCCTATTCTTCTTCTCTTTTAGAATAGTTTACATGGCTATCTGCCATAATAGTATCCAGCTATATTTTTTTAATACCTAGATATTTATTTTTACAAAAGATTACAAAACTAATTTTACTGATTAAATGTAACTTAATCTTTATTATATATTTAAGTAGGAAAAATAATTATTGTTATAAACAGTTACTAAATATCTGCATAAACCAAATAACTATAATGTATCAATATAATAAAGACTTTAGAAACATTTAAAAATAAACAATGTTGTTGTATTTTGTCAAAAACATACAATTTTATTATATGTTCACTTAGACAATAGACAATATTTTATTTGTAAAAAAAACACATTTTGTACACAATACAAGACAATAGAACGCATAACAAATCACTTCAAATGTTCTCGATTTTCTATTTAGTAAAAGAGCAACTTTGAGAGGACAATTTTGTCTAGGGTCGTTGCAATCAATGAAATGGGCCACTCGACGACTGCCACCTTTCAATTCACTGTGTTTTCTTGACACATCGTATAAAATAAAAGTCTTTGTCAGATAAAAATAAAAATAATTCTTTTGTTGCAGATAAATCAAAATAAACATCAATGAACGCGGTCAGAAACTTATCACAACATGCGGTACCGGTTTTCTAAATACAGCTTTTATTGTGAGTGAATATGGAAGCCGCTTTGCCTCAATTTCATCGATTGGCTACGTCTCGGTTTTATCAGCAGTATGCTGTTCCACCTCCAAGATTGTCCACCAACTACCTTCATGATCTCGTGCCTCAACAGCATCCAACTTTACTCCAGCAATATCTGGCATACTACAATGAGCCTCTAGTACCTCTTGATCTCTCCGTCAAGTCTGCTATACCTATCACCCCACCTTGCACTCCGCCACCATCGCAAAAAAGAAAAACTACCGACGATATTTCACGAGACAAATCACCGAAAATATTTAGACATTTCGAAGAAACCGACTCAAAAGACGAAAACGAAAATAAAACAGAAAAGAGGAAACTTGAAGATGACAATTCTAACGACAGCGACAGTCCCGAAGCAAAGAAACTAAAATTCACAAAACAGTTTTTCGAAGAATTGAAAAGCTGTTTACCTGATAAACCTGAAACTCCGTCAAAGAGCGAAAGAAGCTCTCCTGATATAGTAGAGATCAAAGACGTTGAAGAACGGCCAAAAAAAACATTAAAACCAACAGTACCGCTTAAGAAAAGCAAAGCAGTACGACGACTAATGTTCGATGAAGACAAGACTTCTCCAGTCTCCGGCACTATCATTCGCGACTTGGATGAGGACGAAACGCTGGTCGTACGAAAGGTAAACATTTGTAACAAACCCTTGCATATTCTCTACAAACAAAGCTTTATCGGGTAAACGAATCAAATATAAATGGCAAAGTTGCACAGGAACTATTAATTAGACGTTCTTACCATGCCATTACAGTGAGTAGCTGGCTTTCCTTATCGCCAAAGCAATTAAACAGGTATGAAATCGAGTATTGCACTATGTTTTGCGGTAATAACAGCTCTAAAGGCAAACCGCGACATATACTCTAGGGGTGGACCGGAACATTAACTACCAAATAAAACGTCGTTTCAATACTTCACACGACATTTTCTTTGAATTGAGATAGCGAACTGTAACGTTCAATTTGGTGGTCATAAAAATGGATTAATGACATAGATTTATTTAATGGATGTAATTATAAAAGTGGGTGAATTTCTTTGAGTTTCTTTTAGCTTGCATGTTAATGCGTGCGTTTTGCAGGGTGACATCGATCCGGCGTTCAACGTGGTGGAAGTGACCGACGAGGCAAAGGCGCTGATTGCTGCGATTGAAAACCGACTCGGACGGTACATATGCCGCTTGTGCCGGCGACTGTACAGCGATGCTTTTGCGCTGGCGCAACATCGGTGCTCGAGGATAGTTCATATTGAATACCGATGTCCTGAATGCGATAAGGTAATTTATTAACGTATCGGAAACATCTGTTTTGCACCCTTTTCACAACCCATATATACATTCAATGACAATTTATTTATCGTCAATTAACATTTGTGATGACCTGTGAGATGAGTACTGACGCATATTTGTGTGGGAACAAATTAAAGCGAGGGTGGATTGAACACTTGGCGCATTTCTATGGGAAACGAGTGGATTGTTGGATCGCCACGGTGCTGTGGTGCAATATTTGGACTAGTATATTAATTGATACGTTGCACTGTGCGTGACACGGGAATGTTAGCGGTTATCTCGGTGGTGAGAAAATGGCAAATTTGGGCACATGTAGCATGAAACGCGTTAACGAAGATGGGGGAGAAATATAATTCAAAATATACCTCTGGGGCCGTACCATGAACGCTTATAGCGGGACCGAATATGTTCAGCTACTGACACTGTGCGACCGCGAATCTTATTGCGGGGCAATAAAATTTACAGCTTCGGCAGCTGAGTCTATTTGGTCCCGGAATAAGCGTTCATGGTACGGCCCCTGGTTTCTCTGTCTCTATAACACCAAGATGAATGGCAGTTTAAGGAAACATCATAATGATATTCTATTATTATTTCATAAAGATTACAATACTCTCTTACATACTTGGTATTTTTGGCGAAATAATTGAGGAGTCTGAACGTGTAGCCACAGCGCAGATAGGCCTCGCACTAGGTGGCCAATGCGAATGGCAAGTTATTGTACAGTGTGGTGGTTTAAGGAGGAGGCCTTTGTTCAGCAGCGGACGTCTCCGGGCTGATGACGATGGTGATAAATTGAGGAGAGTGGATCCAAGAAAAACTTGTATTTGACAATATTCTTCTTGATGTTAAGCGACGATGCGTCGATGCTCTAGCATGGAGCACGCTTACCTACAAGAGACCTGTTTACTCTGGGCTTAAAGACTCTGGATATACACCATCTAGATTGCACTACAGTTATAAGATTATTTACGGGATACTTGTCATTATACCTTATTTTCAAAATAATGATATTATGACACGTTTCGCTGGATTTCCCTAAACGAAGATTCTTTCAGGTATTCAACTGCCCAGCGAACCTGGCATCTCACCGGCGGTGGCACAAGCCCCGCGTCCCAGGTGCTGTCAAACGTCGCGAGCCACCATCGTCAGAGGCGGGCCGGTTCCCGTGCCAGCGCTGCGGGAAGCTGTTCCGACGGCAGGCTTACTTGAAGAAGCACCTGCTAGCTCACGAGCAACCGGAGGAGGAGAAGGAGCCATCTGCGTTCAGACAGGTGCATGCGGAGTACCCTGCCTATCAAGCGGTAGGTGAATCTTCTAATTTACATTCCTATTAATATTGCAATTCAAAAGCCAAAGATTGGGCAGAGTGATCTGGGTCGGGAATGGTCTATGTCCAGCAGTGAATTACGATTAGCTGCATGGTTATGATAATGATGTATCCCTACTTCATAGCGTTCGTATATAGCACTGGTGGTACATATAGCTTGGCTAGAGAGAAAGAGAGAACAAGAAAGATCGATTGTGATTGTGATATGTGTTATTATAATGACCAGGGGCCTAGTTGGCAAAGTTGCGCTTGCGAGAGGAGTCGACTTTTAAACAATATTGAACCTTATTCCAAACAATATCGTTCGTAGGTCGGCTCCTTTCGCATGCGCAACGCTTGCGGACGATTCAAAAATAAGGCCCAGGGTAATATTTTGGCGCTTACTCGCTTACTCGTTCTACGACATCATCATTTTGTATGTTTATTATTTAATGAGTGCACTGAAGAGACCTAAGAGATAGGGCCTTCGCTTTTCTGCGAGTTTGTGTGACAGTTTATCAAACGAACATACCTAAAGTGAAGTTTGATCTTGATTGCCTTGGTCCCATCGGAGAGGTCACTTTCTTACTTATTTTAATTTTTGTCTTTAAATTCGGAATTGCATATTGAGCTGAAATAGGCAAGAATGATGCTGACCATGATGCGAGAATAGTTTATCTTGTCCGTTGCATTAAAAAACTATGAAGTAATTATAAGTTACCTCGATGAAAAGCACCTGCTCATTTTCCACCAGGAAACACTTCGTGACAGCAACTTCAACACGTTTTGGAACAAGATCCCGCCTCCACAGCAAGAGTTGAACTGGGATAGTGTTCGAACCCGCTGCGTATCCTCCTGCTCCTCAGAAGATTCCAGAAGCCTGGACGTGACGGGGTCTGAGGACGAGGGTGGAGGGGTGGACGGGTGACGACGCGTGTTGCGGCCAGTGCCGCGTTTCCCTGCATACGCCCCTGTCTCTAACACTCTCTACGGTTACACGTATGGGCAGGACACTCCTAGTTTTTACTTCTCTTAAATTCTTAAACGTTACGGTCATATTCTAGGAACAGTTAAATAAAAAGTAGTATAGATAAAAAAAGTGTAGTACAGTAGATGTGATGTTGAAAGAAATAAGTTAAGCCATGTTGGTGCTTCGATTTCGTTTGTCATGCACACTATACGGATGTCAAGGCCTTACGTCACAATAGTAGATTACCCACCTAGGGAGCAAAATTAAAGAGTACCTCAGATCAGTATGTATATTGTCTCCAGAGGCGAAACTGAGGTGACAAACATTAGATCTGAGGCATCTTTACTTGCTCCCGTGGTGTGTATACAATTTTACGTGCCGCTGCGGGGAGGAAATGGTTCCTTTCGTTCCGCGTAGCGAGGCTAAAGCAGCCACTTTATCCGAAAAAGTATTTACTAATGTGCGTTTAATTAGCTTATATCAAGGGAATCACCACCATTGTATCACCAAGGAAGCTTCATCTATTTTTCGCGCAACAGTTTAGTGCCCGTCACGCAGTCAAAATTTTCCCTCGTTGTATAAGCAGAAGGAAAAGACCACGAAAAGACGTTCGTTGGCGAGGTCAAACATGGCAACTCAATTGTTATAATAATAATAATCGTTTATTTCAGACTAACAGGAGTTAGGTACTTAAAAAACACGGGCCCATACCTTACAGACTAACAATACATGTTATAAAAATTTCTTAACTAACACAATTTGGGCTGAGATAATAAATAAATTATCAGGCCATTTTCCCGTTGATCACTCAATCATCAAGTAGATTTAATATTCGCGTAATTTATTGTAAATAGTAAACATTTTATTTACTTTTGTGTGGTGTTTAATAGTGTTTTAAATCGGTATAGTTTTATTAATAAGATTTAAAAAATCCGTAGAACTTAGTAAAACATTGTTAGGTATTTATTTTTTAATTAGTAACGATCTCCTACAGCACATTCCAAATCATAAATTAAGAGTACATATATACGAAGAAGTGTTAAACACTTCTGGTAGATTTAGTTTGCTTGAAGTAAGTACTTACTATATGAAAGAATTTTAACTTATTTATTTTTATGTAATTTTGTGTGGAATTATTCATAATATTAATATTAATCAGAACATAAACACATTACAAGCGATACAAGAATAAGAGGCGCAAACTGTAAAAATAATGAAAAATATGATAAATTAATTGTCATGAAGTTCGGTCAGTTCCTTTTCTTGAAGAGAGTAGATATTTGGGTCGAGAAGAATTCGTCATTAGCTAAAACGTCCACTGCTGAACGAAAGCCTCCCCTTAATAGAGGGGTGTTGCCATAATCCCCACGCTTGGCAAAAAAATAATTATTCCATAAAATATTACGAAAATGTCGGTCACATCAAAAAGACACAAGACAAGTTGCTTGGGCAATCTTTGGCATCACGAAATATTTTAATTTTTACTTCAGATCAAAATTCATCAGGATATTATGTCTAGTAAAAAACGCAGTTCAATTCCTTTCCAAAGCGTCTTCCTACGGCATCGATCGCTATGGCCATATTTTTAGACCGCACCTTACTAGGTCTCATTATTATTTCAAGTCATTTTCTACAATTGTCGTGCAACTTGCAAGACTGGAACTGATTACAGCTTGCTGTTTTTCTTTGTTTCAGTTTCTTTTGTATGCTTATATCACACACGCATTGATTATGGTTTCGGAATCTTTAATATATAGTTCAATCATAAAAATCGTCCTATTACCTAAGTTAATTAAAGGTTGTTTTGAAATTATTTCAAGCTGAAAGGGACTCCTTGTCCTCTTTATGATAAACTATTTCGTTGTTGTATTCGATCAAAACTTAATTCTACATTTTTACCGATGCTAATCTGCTATTGTGATGTCTCAATATTTTTCAAGCAATTTGTATGTTTGTCACATCAAAACAAACAACTTTTACCATGAACACAAAAAAACACCAATGTCGATGAAATTTTTGTATGGAACAGCTCATAATTTTTTCGCGATTTCAATGTTGGCCCCATAGTAAAAGTTGTTTTGTTTTGATGTACATAATATGCTCTTAAAGGATGTTAACTGATTAGAACTAACCCTGTATACATCATCATCATCATCAGCCTGGACACGTCCACTGCTGAACGAAGGCCTCCCCCTTAGACCGCCACACTGTACGACAACTTGCCATTTGCATCCACCGGTTGCCCGCGACTTTTACAATGTCGTCGGTCCACCTAGTGGGGCCTTCCTACGCTGCGTCTTCCGGTTCGCGGTTGCCACTCAAGAACCTATCTTTCCCATCGGTTGTCAGTTCTTCCAGCGATGTGGCCTGCCCATTGCCACACTTCAACTTGCAAACCCTGCGAGCTATGTCGGTGACCCTGTATACTAGCCCTATGAATTCCATGCTGTTTCCAATAATCTGGAAGAAAATAAAACACAATCATCGAGAAAGTGCAGGTAAGGCTTAAGTTTTTTTTTCTTGAAATTATCTTGGGTAAGATATTGTGGAACAATAAAGTAGCTAAGTGCTTTGCTTACTAACTAGGTGCCTAGTACAAATAAAAGTCATTACAATCATATTACGAGTAATCTAAATATTTTTTTATCACCCTAGTAAATATTTCTAGTCACTTAGATATTCTAGTCACTTGTTTTTTTTGTAGTGTTTTTCTATTTTTTCTTTTCTATCTAGTACAAAATTAAATAAAGTCATTATTTATTTACATTTTTTTAGATCTCACAAAAATATATTATCTAGTCATTTTAATATTCTAGTCACTGAACATAAAATTATTATTTTTATGCAGAAGGATCTCAATTTTAAATTATTATAATTTTTTATTTTAGAATGCACCTGTAACTTTGGTTCAGTTTAAATTTGCTTGCTCAAGGTACTAATGATTAAATACAAAAAATACGTAACAATTACATTTAAGTCACATAATTTTCTAGTCTTTTTCTAGTTTAGATTTTTCTAGTCTCTTTTCACTTGATAAAATAGGGAATATGCATGGTTTTTTTATTGACTCACAAAAGAGCTGACTCGCAACAAAACAACACATCGAAAATAAAATTTAAATATGTTCACAATTAACGAAGTTATAAACATTTAAGTTTCGTGTTAGACAGGGAGGGCACTATACTAGCAAATGACGTCAAAGTCTATGATTCCAAACAAATTCTATACTAGCACCTGTTTTGCTAGAAAGGGACAGATGACTCCCTCCCAAATACTTTGAACGCATATATTTCAGGTCTTTACCAGCCGATGTCAATTATTTTTTCGATGTAAGCATCAGATTCATTTAAATTTTCCACTTAACCTATTATTTTTAATAATCAAAACACACGCATATTCCTTTTATTTATTTACATAGATATAATAAGAAGAAACTGCAAAAAAATACTATTTTATATTTCTTAGTTATCGGATAATTATCTAGTCTTTTTACACTTCTATTTTTATAAAATATTTCTAGTCATCATAAAACTTTTTAATTTTTTTTTAAAGTTCTAATTTTAAATAATAATAATATCTAATCGTTTTTATATGCTTGTTAGGTATATTTTATTACATCGTACAATTTTCGTATCTGTCGATATTGTGGTCGATTCTGGCGGTTTTAGTAGACAGTTCTAAACTAACTAAAGTATTGCTGTCCTTAGCTAACATGCCTAGTAAAAAAGTGACAGCAATACTTTAGTTAGTTTAGAACTGTCAGCTAAAACCGCCAGAATCGACCACATTATGTTTGTGCTATTAAAGTTGGGGCAAATTAATAAAATTAGTTATTATTAGACTTTAATTTGGATAATATATATTATAATATAATAAATAAAAATATGATAATATACCGGCTGTTAGTTTGCACACCGTTATCTTTCTAGGATATCATTGTACTCATCATTATGAACAACTTTTACTATGGGGCTAACCCTGAAATCACGAAAAAATACAGCTGCATACATTTTGTCCAAGATCGATGAACCTTTTTGTATGGAACAGCTGTTTTTTTTCGTGATTTCAGGGTTGGCCCCATAGAAAAAGTTGTTCATAATGATGAGTACAATGATATCCTAGAAAGATAACGGTGTTCAAACTAGCACCCTGTATAGGATAATTGAAATTGAAATAATTGCAACATAATTTTCTTAATTTAATGATGTTTTAGACGAATGGTATTTACTTTAGCATTTTTAGAGATTCTAATTATATACTTTAAAAACAATCTTAGTCGTTGGTTCTAGTCAACTACCTCTACATACTTATTTTATTTATTTTACACGTGGTTTAAAAATACCTACCTACTACTAAAGGGGGACAATTAAACTCTAGTCAAAATTTATTAATGATCTCTATAAAATGTTCTATCAAATCTAGGCACCTACAATTCTACAAAAAGGTAAATTAATAAATCGGTCGGTAAATACGAGTAAGGAGTAAGGTATAAGGTCGATTATTATTAATATTGAACTCGAAACTTAAATCAATGCAAAAATCAGATGAGCTGTGTGTGTGCATGGGTTGATTACTAATTTAACTCAAAAAATATCTAAGCATTATTTATTATTGGTTTTATGTTCTGATATGTGTCAAGTATGATTTTTGTGTAATAAGTTATTTAAGAAACGTTTTATTTTTAGTCAAGTTTTAAATTTTTAACTAAATTTTATGTATACTTTTTAGTACTTAAAACAAAGAGATAAATATTTAAAAATATATTTTAAATCTCTATTGAGTGGAATCTAGTCAGTGTGTGAAACGCGTTCCAAAGATGTAAATATGAAAACGCTATTTAAAATTAAGATTAGTATTACAAAAAAAACATAGGGCAGCATGATACTAGTCAAAGCCAGCCGAATATAACTTAAAATAATAAAAAAGAATTAACGTAAATTATAAAATACTAGCTGAGTACCCGCTACTTCGTACGCGTAGAGCTCGGCCTTCGGCCTCGCTATTCTGACCCGCTCCAGGAACACAAAGTTTCATCCAAATCGGTCCAGCCGTTAACTCACTGTTTAAACCTTCCCTGGACTACGACAAACATTTCAAAACAAAAATAAGCTAAATCGGCCCAGCCGTTCTCGAGTTTTAGCGAGACAAACGAACAGCAATCGATTTTTATAATAATTATATTATATATATTATATATATATATTATATAATATAATTATATAATTATAATTATATTTTATAATAATTATATTATATATATTATATAATATAATTATATAATATAATTATATAATTATAATTATATTATATAATATACTAGAGGTCGCCCGCGACTTCGTCCGCGTACGGAAGAAATTCGGCCCGCTCCCAAAATTCACCACTTTAACACCAACTCTACCTACTCTATCGACTCTACCGACTCTGCCGACTCTACCGACTCTACCGATTCTACAGACTCTACCAACTTTCCCCCCCCTTAACTTTCCCCCTTTGAATGAACTACCCAAATATCAATTTTCGTCACTATAACTTCAAAAACTAAGAACTTTCCATACAACATTCCACCCCCCCTTTCCCCCCCTTAAATCGACCCTGTCATATTTTTTTTGAAAATTGCATGTTTTATTTACTATTCAAATCCAAATTTTCGTGACTAAAAGTCCAAAAACAAAGGACTTTCATACAAACTCCCCCCCCTAGAGGTCGAATTTCAAAAAATCCTTTCTCCCCCCTCCGCATCGAGACGAATACATCCTCCAAATTTCAAGTCTGTACGACTAGCGGTTTGGGCTGTGCGTTGTCTGTCAGTCAGTCAGTCAGGACAGATCCTTTTATTAGATAGATAGATTAAATTTACGTTCTTCAAATATTGCAATCTTACAAGTACCTTTAGTGTTTCTTACAAGCTCTATTTAAAGCATGTATATGAAATTTATTGCTTTTGACATGTTGACTTGCATCTATGCTAAAAATGACTAACACATCATATCATATAGGTAGGTATAAAGCTTAGATTTCGGGATAGCTAGTTAAAGAAGATTACTGTTTTACTATGTGAATTTATTTAAATCCTTAATAAATATAGGAGATCTAAACATTATTTATTAGAAAAATATATTAAAACCAATATTCATACTTAAACATTATGTAATAATACATTTATTGCTAAGATTAAGACTATGAATGTAAATTAGCTGTATTTAATTGAATGCACTTAGTTTGACAATCATGTAAGTATTGTATTATTGTCAACTTTCGCACTGAATATTTTGAAAATTATTTAAATATGTAGGTAGATATAGTAGTTACATGTTTGTAGATATTTTATTCGTGAAAATAAAGAAATTATTATAATAACATGAATTTTATTAGTGACCCTGTAGCGAAAAATCATCGAGAGCAGATAATAGCTAAAAAAAAGCTATTGCGTAGTGGGAAAGAAAATTAAATATAGTTTATCGTTACTTAAGTAGTTCCTGAACTTGAAGAACCCATACTTAACTCGTCAGTCCCTTTTATAGAACAATATACTCTTACCGAGGTCGCTTTATTTAGCGAAACCTTGAAGGATTTAGCTCTGGCTGGGTAGAGCGAAAGCATCGACTAACTCCTACTTGGAGAGGTCAGTGTTGTATGTATTATAAATAAATATAAAAAAAAGTATAAGTATTCTATCAGTTATCTAGTTCCCATAGTTTCGATAAAGTCTGGCGTAACGGTCTGATATACAAGTTATATCAGCTCGGGCTCCGATACCGTCTTGTAATCATAATACAAGACTTTTTCAGGGCTTGAAATTTTCGATATCGCGCCGAGGGACAATGCTCCTCCCTCCACCACATCGGCGCTGGAGCCAGTCAGACCGACGGATGGCCCCGATCCTCTTCTCGCTCTTCACCTGCGACATCCGCACTCGAAACGTAGAGCTTGTTCTTTTCGCCGACGACACCACCCTCTACACCAGAGGACGGAATAAAGTAATTCAGCTAGCCCATCTTCAATGAACCCTCATCCCTCTCGGCGACTGGTTCAAGAAGTGGGCTATCTCTGTTTACCCCGGCAAAAGTGCAGCCGTGAACTTTCACCCGACCAAATGCCCTACTTCGAAGCACTTCACGGTCAGCCTATCCATAAATTCTCCCTTAGAAATAAGGTCACAATCTACAAAACGTGTATCCGCCCCGTCATGACTTACGCCTCCGTGGCCTCTGCCCACACCTCTAGCATAGATCTAGAGAAACTTCAAGTCATCCAAAATAGATTCATCCGCAGAGCAGCTAGCGCTGTCTGGTTCATGCGAAACGCCGACCTGCACTACGGTCTCGAAACTCCCCTCCATCCATCCATCCCCTCCGTCAGTACATAAAGCACACTTCCCGCCACTATTTCGATGCGGCCCTTCATCATCCCAATCCTGTTGTAGTCCAAGCCTCGAATTTCACGGCAAATACGACAGACCTACCTCCCTTCCGTAGACACCCGGGCACATCTTGGGTGATCCGGACGACGCTATCGGCCGCCCAATCAGACCACTGCAAATGGAAGTATTCCGTTTTTGGTATAAGCGCTGGCTACCAAAAGCACACAAATATACACCGACGTCGCCGGCAAGGTCAAGGACTCCCCAGATCTGTTAGAAGTAACCGATTCTCTCTAAATAGTCTGCCCTGCCCTGTCTGGTCTGCCCTGGGGCCCTAGTAGGCTGATGGGCCCCAGGGCAGACCCCTTCTGGGGTGGCAGCGCAAGTCTGACCCCACTCCCGGCGACGGCCAAGCCGAGGTCTGTACCGTCTGATGTGCCCTTGTGCTAGTCGCCTATAAAACTATATTAGGTTTAGCGCCATTTGAGCTTGCCTAAAGTCCGGTGACGCTGTAAAGGCTATCTGAGGCCAACAGCGGAAGTCATTCTTATTAACACGCTTTTAAATAAAAATACAACCGACTTCAACTTCGAATACCTGGATGAAACTTTTATTTTTAGTAATTTTGATATAAAAACCAAACTACTAACCGATTACGATAAAATTTATATGGGACCACCTCTGAAGTAGTACGTACCAAACAAAAAAAGAATCATCAAAATCAGTGCATTATTGGCGGAGTGATCGCATAGAATACATACAAAAAAATATATATGTCGCAATCGAGTCGTATCCGGGATGCCAGCGCCACCTGGTGGCACTCGATGGAGTCGGTGACGTGCGCGCCGTCGATCGGTGACTTCACTTTCCCATTGGCGAGCGGCGTGTGCGGTGGACACTGAACCATCGCGCGTTCTGTGATACGTACCTACCTACAACTTATTTGTGCCTACCTGATTACTGTACTGTGCCTGTGAAGATTATAATTTGATTGATTGTACGAGCTTGTTTTCTTCATCCGACACTACCCACCGACGACGCCCACTGCTAAGAGGATCAACGATGAGTGCTGATGATGATGATGATGGCGAAAGGACCCTCCTCCTCCGTCCGTCATCAGAAGTGGGATCAGTGTTGGATCAGAACCAAGAAGACAGATATCTGGCGAGCCATGTTTGAAAAACAAGATAAGAACACGCGAGCATTGATAGAGGCGCTGCAATTACCAAAACCAGCCTACCGTGAAGAGCTACCTGCATTCGACCCTGAAAAAGAGATACCGACTCAAGATCATTGTGCGCGACGGCAGATTAGTGTTTCGCCAAAAATCCACCAAGCGGCAGTCGTCTTGTTCTGGCGGTCATCAAGGCGCTAAAAGGTAAAGCATCCACGTGGCTATCACAAATGACGAAACAAAAACCTACGAAGGAATGACATGGCACGAGTCTATGATAATTTTCATGCCACGGTTTATTTCGACGATACATTGGCGGGTACCCTCATTAAAATGAACGCCGAAAAACCTGATTGAAAACGAAACACTACCCGCGTTCGCGAGTCGTTTTATTAGTTCACTGATTAAACATTGGAAAGTTGTGAACAAGGAGGAAATTGCCGTAGCAACAGTACTCGCACACATTTCACAGTTCGACCCGCGACTTCAAAGAATGGCGTTCACTACAAACGTTATATCGAGGGAGACAAACTGCAGTAGGAACTGAACGTATTTTCACACTTTAAGCGCTAGATCACCATAGGACAAAGCGAATTGAGTGCAGAAGCAATCCCATAGACTCGAGTGGCAGACCTGTACCACCTACATCAACAAGTCGAGCAGCGCAGCAGCCGACAGCGAAGCTCTTGGCGTGCTTTCAATGTGGCAAGCCGGGTCACATAGCCATCCGGTGCACGAGCGACGGCGGCGGCGGCGGCGGCAGTGGCAGAAGCGGCAGAAGCGGCGGCGGCAGAGGCAGCAGCGGCGGCGGCAGAGGCGGCAGCGGCGGAAGCGGCGGCGGTGGCGGCGGCAGCAGCGGGCGGCTGACGTCGGCGGCACGCGCAGCGAGCGGCGCGTTGATGTCTGCGTCGTACAACCACCATCGGGCGTGTTACAGCACAAAGGTGAACTGATATGCTTTGCTTATGATTCTGGCGCTGAATGCTCGTTGGTAAAAGAAAGTTACGCTTCGAAATTTTGTGGTAAACGTGCTAGTAATGTTGTTGCTATGACTGGTAATTGGTCAAACACGAGTGTTCAGTACAGAACAGGTTTTATTGTGTAGTGATTAACGATCACTCTCTAAATTTTGTTGCATGTTTTGCTCGACAACTATTTGCAAAGTGATGAGGTCGCGAGATTTTAAACCAGGGTTTTTCTGTAAACATAAAGGCAACGGAGCTTTCGTTAACTAAAGTTCTTTGAGTAAATTCGATGAGTCATAATAATGATACCACGCTTCAATCAGATTTAACTGCTACTCGTATCGTGACTGCAGTAGGTAACAGCCAATGATAAGTCTAGGCTTTGATTTTTTTATTAACGGTTTACCTAAGACGAGCTAAAGATGATGCGGATGAACGTAGCGTTGATAGACGAACGGTAGTGAAGGTAGACTGCCATGAGAGATTTTTGGGTGCGAGTCTCGACTTCAGAAAATGCCAACAGGTCACGTATCAGTCGAAATCGATGTAGATGATGTTAACGATGAAGTTCAAATTTGATTTCTGATTGAAACTTGAGTAAGGGGACTCTAGGTGCTATAGTGAGCTGTGTTCGACCGTGCCAGTAGCTATTTCGTAGTCGTAACCCGGTAGAAATCGGTATCTCTTGAGGCAACTCAAGTGGTCCGTGGGAGCGCGGTGTGCGTTTGGCTCTGGTCGAGGTCGGGGTCTGTAAAGACCATTTCGTGTGGTCACCAGGGGACATACGGGAGATCTTTAAGGGATCTGATCCATTCGCTGGATGTGTGAGAGCAATGTGATTGCTAGTCGGCTGGATAGCCGGGGCTCTAGATGTCTTACTCGAGAGTTTAGAGAGTTTGTAGAGTCTGAAAAGTTGATTCGAACGACTGTGGTACACGGCCCAGGCTACTGATGTTTGTATTTTCGGTTATTCTAATGTCACATTATTGATTAAGAAATAAAAATGTAGAGTTCGTTTTCGTTCGTAGAGTTCGTTCGTTATTGATCGGGTAAATGAATCTAGAGTTTGGTCAGGAGTGACCGAATGGAACAAATTTCTGTCGTAGACTATTTGTTCGCAGAGTAACCATCACACGAGGACGTGTGCAAGGAGGATGGCCGTGTCGCAATCGAGTCGTATCCGGGACGCCAGCGCCACCTGGTGGCACTCGATGGAGTCGGTGACGTGCGCGCCGTCGATCGGTGACTTCACTTTCCCATTGGCGAGCGGCGCGTGCGGTGGACACTGAACCATCGCGCGTTCTGTGATACGTACCTACCTACAACTTATTTGTGCCTACCTGATTACTGTACTGTGCCTGTGAAGATTATAATTTGATTGATTGTACGAGCTTGTTTTCTTCATCCGACACTACCCACCGACGACGCCCACTGCTAAGAGGATCAACGATGAGTGCTGATGATGATGATGATGGCGAAAGGACCCTCCTCCTCCGTCCGTCATATACATACGGTCGAATTGAGAACCTCCTATTTTGAAGTCGGTTGAAAATAACAAAACCATTACCATTTCCAGCTTTGCTTAGTTTGGGGCTAGATGGCGCTGTGTGAAATGTCCACTAATATTTATTTATTATTATTAACCTAGACGACTGATTTGGCGGGAACGCGAAAAAATCATGTCGTTGCATTGATTATTTTCCAAACTTGTGTTTTTTCGAGTGTTAATGCATAAAAATGGTGGCGTTTTGTTAATTAAAAGTTAATTTACGCGCACGAGTGTGGGCAAGTAGTAGTCAAACATGCATTTTCATGTTGTTCCCAAAACTCCAAAGAAGCTTGTAGTACAGTTGCCACGACTACTAGGGCATGACTGGACTTGACAGTGACTTACTATGTGTGACTTTGACTGTGACTAAGACTCACCGACTTGAAATTCATCAAAAACCTGATATACTTAATATAAATTGTTGACACTGGCAAATGCACAGATTACGACACCTAATCCTCTTAGGAAGAAAGAAGAAAAAGCCTAGACGACGTATTTCAAAGGAGATCCCATCGACCCATCCAGTAGCCGCCTCATTCACTCAACTACCTCGATGGTTCGAAGTAGGTACCATTGCCGCAAAGAATGTGTAACTGTAATACTGTAACTACAATACTGAAGGGTATGTATCACTGAAAAGAGAAGACTAGAAGAAGTATTTGACCTACCTAATATAACGCAACATTGTTATAAGGTGAATAAATAATCTGAATCTGAATCTGAAGTAAAAGTAGGCCTTTCGCTTTTCTGTGGTATTTATGTACTCATCATTATGAACAACTTTTACCAACCATGAAATCACAAAAAACATATAGCTGTTTCATACATATTGCGAAGGTCAATGATCTTTGTGAATGGTACAGCAGATTTTTTTTATTTGACTGGAGCCATTTCAAGGTCTTCATGTGCACTTTTTAACCAGTTTACTATTCAGTTCACTTTTTACGATTTTAAAACTCGTTTTGAATAATGAACTGTTAAGGAATGGAATGCTCTTCCTGCCTCGGTGTTACCTAGTTAGTACAACCTAACCCTTTAAGACAAGAGTAAATAGGCAATAAAGTAAGTAAGTTCGTATAGGCTGAGTGGCCAGCCCTAGTGTCAGAGTTATAATGTGTCGCCCGAAGGCCTCTGACATGGCTGACGGTTGTTGTTACTTACTTACTTACTTAATAAGCAATAAAATAATTATAATAATCAATCTATAGCGTAAGCTGATAATTTTTGGACAGTTTAGAATTCAAGTTTTTTTTTGCTTGTATCAGTGAAGTAAAGATAAATAGTTTTAGCGGGAACACGAAAAATCGTGTCGCTGTATTATTTATTATTTATTGTATTATATTCATAAACTAGTGATTTTTTGCGAATTTTTAATTTAAAATTGTGGTGTTTTAATAATGAAGTGTCGAATGCATGTAGCACGAGTGTGGGAAACTGTTATAATGTGGTGAAATATGTATTTTTGTGTTGTTTTCAAAATTACGTAAAACCGTATAGTAAAGTCGCCACCACTTTACTAGGGCGTGACTTGGACATGACTGTCACTAATTTTGTGTGACTGACTGTGATTTTATAACATATTTGAATATACACTAATAGAACTTGAAAAATCTTTTAGTAGTTGTTATTAAAAAATAACTAAAAAGGCCCAAGACGAATTGAAAAAGCCCAATCTCGAGGGAGTTGCGTTGTTTTATTACAGACTAGAGGTCGCCCGCGACTGAGTCCGCGTACGGTCAGTCAGTCGGTCGGTCGGTCGGTCGGTCGGTCGGTCGGTCGGTCGGTCGGTCGGTCGGTCGGTCGGTCGGTCGGTCGGTCGGTCGGTCGGTCGGTCGGTCGGTCGGTCGGTCGGTCGGTCGGTCGGTCGGTCGGTCGGTCGGTCGGTCGGTCGGTCGGTCGGTCGGTCGGTCGGTCGGTCGGTCGGTCGGTCACCAGTCAGTCAGGACAGAGCCATCTTTTTCATTCATTTCATTTTCATTTTTCATAATTATATTGCATTGTCATCCGATAAGTAAGTACATAATTATAAAAATTTAGCATGCTTATCATGCAAATTTCAGCACCGTCGGAAACCGGTTCAAATGTAACTTGCAGGATTTTATTACAGACGCAGACAGACACCGGGACAGGTGAAACTAAATAATAAAACTAAATTAAAATAACGTACAAAAAAAAATTGAAAACTTGAAAATGCAGGATTGCAACCTGCATGACAAAAACGAGTAGCTTCTAGAGAGTCAACTACCCCTTAGGTACGTCTTACGTGTACAGAATTATAAGCTTCGGGTGCACTAAGCCGAAAGGACGTTATTGTACTAATTTTTTCAACTCATTTTAAACAACTTTTACAATAATGCCAACCCTGAAATTGCACAATAAAAATCGGCTGTTTCATATAAAAACTACAGTGACTCTTGACAACGTGTCTATCAACATATTCAAAATAGTTAAGTTTGAAATATTTTTATTTGTGTTCATATTTTTATGTCCGTTATGTTTAAGGCTAACCTTAGATCTGAAACAATGATATCGAAGTGGTAGGCTCCGCAATAAACAAACTAGTGCACAGTACTAACGCCCCATAAATTGTAAAAGAGCCATCTATATTTTCTACAATGTACCGGCCAGCTCGATGGTTCTTCGCAGCGGCGCGGTACACCCTTTGCAATGGAGTTATCCTGGTTGTAGGGATGTAGAGTACTATTTATTTTACCCTCAATTTTCACGTAGTGTACATTACACTCAAGAGATGGCGCTGTAAGTAAAATTTGAAAATATGTTGACAATAGAATAAATTTAAGTAGGTAGTTTTGTTGTATTTAACTCAAAAGATAGATAGATAGAAACTATACGGAAAACAGATCAATCACTTTTTATTTTCGCCGAATCCTACGTTCAATATCTATATTCATTTTGTGTTATCTCATTCTGTGTTTTATTAAGAAAAGGTTTGTGATAATTACAGTCTACTGATTGCCTCATTATGCAATTCTCTTATAGCAAAACAATTGATAATTCAAGATTCAGTGAGTCTACGGCCACACCATGAAGTGCATCGTGCTTATAGTGGTATATATCTCTTCGACTATATGCAATGTCACAAACAGAACAAAAAGTGCGGAAGTGACAACTCAAATATTTGTAGAAAATGGACGCGAAAATCTATCCAAAATACTTGTTGATAAAAACCAAAATTATCTGGATGAAGTGTTTAATAGTCATGTGTATTTGGAAGATGTTATGTTCAGTTTTAATAACCAAAATTGGACTGATGATGAAAAACCATGCATGGATAACATCTATCGGTTGCTAAATGGCTTACAGAATTTTACGTTATGGGCAGTTTGGGGTAAGTGTGTGTGTGTGATGTGCGTAGTCTATAGTACTAGCTTAGTATTCTTTTATCTATGTTTTCTATTCTATAGTATTGAACTTGCATAAAGATGAACTTTATATTTGAGTCTGTACAGGGTTATATAAGCTTTACAAAACCGAAAGGGCACTCCTTGAGATATTATGTGCTACATACTACTAAAAATCATTGCAAACAACTTTCACTATGGGGACGAACGCGAAATCACGAAAAAAAATCATCAGCTGTTCCCATAGATCTAGTAAAAAAAGGGAAATGAGATACGCTCTAATATCACGTAAAAAATATTGGTAATAACTAAATCAATGGCTGTTCCATATTGGCAACTTTGTCAAGAGCCAATGAATATTTTATATGGAACAGCTGTTATTTTTTTCGCCATTTCGAAGTTGGTCACATACTAAAAGTTATGAGTCATTGTACTCATAACTTTTAGTATGGGATATCGTCTTTCTGCTTCGAACATCCCAATTTTAAAGTAGATATACCTATCCCTGTATTTAAAACTTAATTTTAAATAAATAGGTACCTCTATTTATTTAAAATTAAAAACATATTATGCGAGCATAATTTTTACGGTGCATGCGCGCGCTTCAGCTTTTTGTAGAAATGTATTTATTTATTTATTTATTGTTCTCAACTAAAACGGCTACAAAAACCCAATTACATTAGTTAGTTAGATTAAATTTATAAATAATTAATTAAACTTATCTATAACTATAAAAGGCTTTGTCCTGACTGACTGACTGACTGACATATAGACAACGTACAGCCCAAACCGCTAAACGTAGAGACTTGAAATTTGGAGGGTATGTTTTTGGAGAGGTGTAAACGCCCACTAAGAAAGGATTTTTCGAAAATCAACCCCGAAGGGGGTTAAATGGGGTGTTAAAGTTTGTATGAAACTTTTTATTCTCTGGTTCGATTGATACAAAACTTGGTATACATATTCTACTATAAAAATAAGAAGATACGGGTGTCACAGTTTTTTCAAAATCAGCTCCCGTTAGTATAAAAAAAAAACTAAGTTTTAGTGATAGTACGTCTGTTTCTCCTTAACTTTGTAACGGATGTACATATTAAAATGAAATTTGGTATAGGGATGGGGATAGATGTGGGAGTGGGAGTGGGGGTGGCGATGATACTGGGAACGGAGACGGGACGGAGATAGGCATGTTAATATTAAGATTACAATTGGTATCGGGATGGGGATGGGGATGGGGTGGGGATGGGGTGGGGATGGGGTGGAGATGGGGTGGGGATGGGGATGGGTGGGAATGGGTGGGGATGGGTGAGGATGGGTGGGGATTTGGTGGGGACAGGTGGGGATGGGATGTGGATGTGGATGAGGCTGGGAACGGGGATGGGCGTGTCCATATTAAGATGAAAGTTGAAATCGGGATGGGGGTGGGGATGGGATGGGGTGAGGATGGGGTTCGGGATGGGGATGAGGGAGGGAACGGGGATGGGCGTGTTCATATTAAAATGACATTTGGTATCGGGATGGGGATGGGGAAGGGGGCGCTTATAGGGATGAGGCTGGGAATGGGGACGGGGATGGGCGTATTTATTGGTCGGCTGAACAGATGGAGCTGCATTTTTGGATAGGTAGTTATAGCATAAGATTCGGAAACGGACATAGGCTATTTTTTTGTAGGTCAACGCAGACGACTGTTTGACGGACATAATTATTATAGATACTGTACAGCCTAAGCTGCTAAATTAATTTTTAATATTAAATTAACTTACTTTTAAATGCCTAAACTAAATTTTGAGTGGTGTAAACTTACACTCAGCTCAAGCTGTGGTAGCTTCAGTGAGATCAAGCTCGACTCACATTCTTGGGGTCGCGGGTTCGAACCCGGGCGAGCCCGTTCCAATTAGTTCTTTGAAACTTACGCATGGATAATACCACTGGCTTTTCGGTGAAGGAAAACATCATGAGGAAACCTACATATTTCCGGAGAAGAAAAACGATAGTGTATGTGAATCCGCCAACCTGCACTGGGCCAGCGTAGTGAATATGGCCCAATCAGGGTAGGCCGATATACCATTAGTGTTAAGGGCTGATGCAGAGAAACGCACACTCAGCAAGGATTTTGAAAAATTCGCAAGGGGTTCAATGTATCATTAAAATACCATTTTGCCGAAACCATTCATTTAAGGTTTTTTGACTTAAGAGATAAGATAAAATAAACATAAACATGTTTCAGAATTTTCAAACAATTTCAAAACTGGAAGGCCACGGGTCTGTTTTTCATTTGAAAAAAAATGTTATATTTATAGATTAGCTAATCGAGTGTTTATGCGTAAGAAGATAAATGTTTTAAACACATGTACTTGATCCGGTGCACGCACCAAGCACAGCGCTTTCGTAACGTCCATCACGCGTCGGCTCAGATACGTTAAAACCCGAGTATAATGCCGCGCTGTACCTCGTGCGCGCCCCACTCCAACCCACACCGAGTCTACCTAAGCAATCAGTGCAGCACTGTATTTTATCGAAGTTTCGAAATTCTTGCGATATTTCGGTGATCTTTTTGCGTTCTTTGTTATCATACTTTTTCTGCTTAAGCTTATTTCATTTTATTTGTTATATAGATTTCGTATAATTATCGTTATTTGTTCCTTTAATTGTTTAGATTGCTATTTAGTTTGTTATTCGTATTTTTTTTTAAATTTAGTTTACATTGTGTGTTATTAGGTTTTTTTACATTGTTACTGTTGATATTGTTATTTAGTTTGTTATTGAAAATGCTTAGTGAACTTCTCTTCATTCATGGCGCGAAGGTAAAACACTATGTTGTTCCCATCGTTGGTGATGGAGCGTGTCTTTTTCGTGCGCTTTCTTTTTTAATGCACGGTACCCAAGAAAAGGCAAATGAGGTGCGAAAAAACATCGTTACTCATGTAGTAGCTAATTGGGAGGAGTTTGAAATCATGGCTCATGATTCAAACGGTGACAACTACACCACTGCGACTGCATACTTTTATGACATGTCACGGCAGTTGAGTTGGGGCACTGCGTGTGAACTAGCCGCTGCAGGACAAATATTATATGAGTTTGAGTTTGAAGTTTATGAAAATGGCAAATTGTATGCAAAGTTTGGTACAGTAGGAAAACCTATAAAGCGGCTACGATTTACGGGAAATCATTTTGATGCGTATCTGTTAGAAGACATAGATATAATTTCTAACGGCACTCCACGTGTTCCAGTAGTAGCGAAAAAATAACTAAGCGACGTGTTGAGGTTCCTACATCTCCAAGTTGCATTCAAACAGAAGATATAAGTTCTGACGCAACTTCTACTTTGCCTTTGTACTTTGATTCTTTAGCTGTAGAGATGCCCAAAAATAATTACAAAACGTCTTCAACTCATACCGTCCAAACTTCTTCAGCCCGATATTTTTCTGAACTGAATTCACCAACATTTACGGCTCAGTCTGATAAATTAATTTCAATCTGAAATCAATCGACGGGGAAGAAATGGTTTACGACTCTGTTGATACGGTATGCAATAATAATGATGCTGTAAACTATCCAGTTGAGTTTTTAAATTCATTAAGACCAGCGGGGCTACCATATCATAGGCTTATCCTGAAGAAAGGTACACCCGTCATGCTCCTTCGGAATTTAAGACCACCCAAATTGTGTAATGGAACCAGGTTACAAGTAGAAATGCTGCATCGTAATCTGGTTGAGGCTATCATTTTGACTGGGTGTGCCCATGGCGAAACAGTGTTTGTGCCGCGTATTCCCATGATTCCCAGTGATGATTGTGATGATTATGACTTCAAAAGGCTTCAATTTCCCCTAAAAGTTTGTTTTGCCATGTTTTGCCATAAGGCTCAGGGTCAAACTTTAAAATACGCTGGTATTGATTTAAAGCAGGACTGTTTTTCGCATGGTCAGTTCTATGTGGCTTGCTCGCGAGTTAGCTCCCCTAAAAGCCTGGCTATTTTAGCACCTTCCAACAAAAAAGTCAAAAGTTGTCTACAAAGAAATATTGTAATCCTTCGGGTCAAAGGCCCCGGCAACTATAGCGTCATTAGCAGACATTTTTAGGGTTCCGTAGTACTACGAGGAATTCTTATAATTTTATCATGTCCATCTGTCTGTCTGTTTAAAATTTAACAAGACGGCTTTGTTTTGAAGTAAGTATTGCAAACGTGACATGCCAAATTTGGTCATCCTCAAGCAAACTTAAAGACTTGCAAGCGGCTTGGAAAAAATGCAATAATATACGTATTTTAGTGATTCAATTGAGTTGGGCCCCGATTTAACCGAATTCTAGTATTCAACATTACTACGCGGGCAAAGCCGCGGGCAAAAGCTAGTTGTATATATTACTACCTCTTCCTAGAGCGGTTTCAAGCGCACAATTGCAATACCAATAAGGCGAGTCACCGAGGCGAAGCAAAGAAAAACGTGTGAGTGTGCACTGAGTGAGCACCTTCTGAAAACAGTTAATAATATATAAGTTATTTAGTAAAAGCTCTGACACAATTGTAAAATCAATATTTAAATTTGTAAAAATATTAGAACAATACTTACATCATTCTATGTGGGTTCACTCAGTTCTCCCAGAGGACCGGCGAGATATGCAAATGTATGAAGTTTACACAGAACATCTTCTGTACTAGTTTTAGTAAAACCTGCGTAGAGTTATGGTCTTTAATTACAGGTCGTAGTGCCGTATTTAAACTTTTACAAATAGTTAATTGTGCTCACTCAATTCTCCACTTTCAACAGGCCCGATTTCCTACTAACCAACTAAAGAAATTAACTCCATTACAATGTCTAGATTTAGATAATATTCAATAGGATTTCGTAACATACGAAAGAAACCATTATCATGATCCGTATTCGAGTAATTAATTGTTATATGTGCTCACTCAATCCACACGTTATTGGAAAGTTAAAAACATGAATATCGCTAGTTTTGCAAACACCCCGGAAAATATAAATAGGTCAAGATTTAGTATTTTTTTTTACTAAATATTCACCATTTCACATTGTCGTTTACTTTAAGAGATATACTTATTTTACAGTTTGTATGAAAATTCATAATGTGGGGTCACCACACGTCTCAAATTAAAGACATTCTTACTTCATTTGTGGGTACTTATTTAACTATATGCAGATGTAGATATGTAATATTTTTATCACTGAAGGTGCTTAGTGCCTACCGCCTTAGCCTTCTCACCAAACCTATCCGAGTCGGATCTGTCACCGAGCTTTATTACATACAGAGTTGCACGAGTAGTGAGGATTTTTTAATATGTATAAAAATTTACTTAATGCTGTTTTATGACAATTAACAATTAGCAATGTTATGCGTAATAAATCAATGCCAAACAAATTACATGCTAAATAATGTAAGGCCAAACAATAATTATGCCTAAAAACTTATACTGCAAAGAAACCTTTCTGCTAAGATACGATAATGCATAACAAATTTATGCCGAACAATTTTAGGAATATAAAGTTTGTATGTATCAAGTGGCACCCATTTTTTTCATATGACTTCAAAAACAGAGTACTTTCCACACAACATTTCATCTCCCGTTTCACCCTCTTAATTCATCCCTGTCAAAAAATATTGAAACCAGCATTCTTTATTTTAAATTAACTATTAAAATACAAATACACCAGCGGTTTGGGCTGTGCGTTGTCTGTCAGTCAGTCAGTCAGTCAACAAGCCTCAACACGCATAAATCTCATTGGCATCTCGACTGCAACCGACCACTCGATGCTAGTAAATTTCTCTGACTCGATGTATCTCGTACGCTAGCAGTAGTAAATAATAATATCTCAAACGATAGAGTTGAGAATCATCAATCTCATCTCTTGAGAATTGGCCCCCTGGGCGGTATTGCAGTACTCGCAGCAATGTCATATAGACTGTCATATCGACATATCGACCTGTAACTAAAGACCATAACTCTACGCAGGTTTTACTAAAACTAGTATACAAGATGTTCTGTGTAAACTTCATACATTTGCATATATCGCCGGTCCTCTGGGAGAACTGAGTGAACCAAGCCCACATACAATGATGTAAGTATTGTTCTAATCTGTTTACAAATTTAAATATTGGTTTTACAATTGTTTCAGAGCTTTTACTAAATAACTTATATATTATTAACTGTTTTCAGAAGGTGCTCACTCAGTGCACACGCACACAAGAAAAACTAGTTTGCTATATCAAATGTTTTAGTATTTCCTATTACATAACGGTCTTACAAAAATTATACAACTCACTATACTTATACTTTTTTTATTTTATTATTTATTTATTTCATAAGTATACATAATAGTTTGGACAATAAGTATCGAAAAACTAAGATGTTTGTATCGATACTTAGCTTCACTACACGCACTGACACAATCTATACTTAAGTATAATGATTTATAAATAACTATACTACACCTAAACCTTTACAAACCTGTTATATAATTAACTAGCTTTTGCCCGCGGCTTTGCCCGCGTAGTAATGTTGAATACTAGAATTCGGTTAAATCGGGGCCCAACTCAATTGAATCACTAAAATACGTATATTATTGCATTTTTTCCAAGCCGCTTGCAAGTCTTTAAGTTTGCTTGAGGATGACCAAATTTGGCATGTCACGTTTGCAATACTTACTTCAAAACAAAGCCGTCTTGTTGAATTTTAAACAGACAGACAGATGGACATGATAAAATTATAAGAATTCCTCGTAGTACTACGGAACCCTAAAAATGTCTGCTAATGACGCTATAGTTGCCGGGGCCTTTGACCCGAAGGATTACAATATTTCTTTGTAGACAACTTTTGACTTTTTTGTTGGAAGGTGCTAAAATAGCCAGGCTTTTAGGGGAGCTAACTCGCGAGCAAGCCACATAGAACTGACCATGCGAAAAACAGTCCTGCTTTAAATACCAGCGTATTTTAAAGTTTGACCCTGAGCCTTATTGATGGTCATGGCAAAACAAACTTTTAGGGGAAATTGAAGCCTTTTGAAGTCATAATCATCACAATCATCACTGGGAATCATGGGAATACGCGGCACAAACACTGTTTCGCCATGGGCACACCCAGTCAAAATGATGGCCTCAACCAGATTACGATGCAGCATTTCTACTTGTAACCTGGTTCCATTACACAATTTGGGTGGTCTTAAATTCCGAAGGAGCATGACGGGTGTACCTTTCTTCAGGATAAGCCTATGATATGGTAGCCCCCCTGGTCTTAATGAATTTAAAAACTCAACTGGATAGTTTACAGCATCATTATTATTGCATACCGTATCAACAGAGTCGTAAACCATTTCTTCCCCGTCGATTGATTTCAGATTGAAATTAATTTATCAGACTGAGCCGTAAATGTTGGTGAATTCAGTTCAGAAAAATATCGAGCTGAAGAAGTTTGGACGGTATGAGTTGAAGACGTTTTGTAATTATTTTTGGGCATCTCTACAGCTAAAGAATCAAAGTACAAAGGCAAAGTAGAAGTTGCGTCAGAACTTATATCTTCTGTTTGAATGCAACTTGGAGATGTAGGAACCTCAACACGTCGCTTAGTTATTTTTTCGCTACTACTGGAACACGTGGAGTGCCGTTAGAAATTATATCTATGTCTTCTAACAGATACGCATCAAAATGATTTCCCGTAAATCGTAGCCGCTTTATAGGTTTTCCTACTGTACCAAACTTTGCATACAATTTGCCATTTTCATAAACTTCAAACTCAAACTCATATAATATTTGTCCTGCAGCGGCTAGTTCACACGCAGTGCCCCAACTCAACTGCCGTGACATGTCATAAAAGTATGCAGTCGCAGTGGTGTAGTTGTCACCGTTTGAATCATGAGCCATGATTTCAAACTCCTCCCAATTAGCTACTACATGAGTAACGATGTTTTTTCGCACCTCATTTGCCTTTTCTTGGGTACCGTGCATTAAAAAAGAAAGCGCACGAAAAAGACACGCTCCATCACCAACGATGGGAACAACATAGTGTTTTACCTTCGCGCCATGAATGAAGAGAAGTTCACTAAGCATTTTCAATAACAAACTAAATAACAATATCAACAGTAACAATATAAAAAAACCTAATAACACACAATGTAAACTAAATTAAAAAAAATATACGAATAACAAACTAAATAGCAATCTAAACAATTAAAGGAACAAATAACAATAATTATACGAAATCTAAATAACAAATAAAATGAAATAAGCTTAAGCAGAAAAAGTATGATAACAAAGAACGCAAAAAGATCACCGAAATATCGCAAGAATTTCGAAACTTCGATAAAATACAGTGCTGCACTGATTGCTTAGGTAGACTCGGTGTGGGTTGGAGTGGGGCGCGCTCGAGGTACAGCGCGTCATTATACTCGGGTTTTAACGTATCTGAGCCGACGCGGGATGGACGTTTCGAAAGCGCTGTGCTTGGTGCGTGCACCGGATCAAGTACATGTGTTTAAAACATTTATCTTCTTACGCATAAACACTCGATTAGCTAATCTATAAATATAACATTTTTTTTCAAATGAAAAACAGACCCGTGGCCTTCCAGTTTTGAAATTGTTTGAAAATTCTGAAACATGTTTATGTTTATTTTATCTTATCTCTTAAGTCAAAAAACCTTAAATGAATGGTTTCGGCAAAATGGTATTTTAATGATACATTGAACCCCTTGCGAATTTTTCAAAATCCTTGCTGAGTGTGCGTTTCTCTGCATCAGCCCTTAACACTAATGGTATATCGGCCTACCCTGATTGGGCCATATTCACTACGCTGGCCCAGTGCAGGTTGGCGGATTCACATACACTATCGTTTTTCTTCTCCGGAAATATGTAGGTTTCCTCATGATGTTTTCCTTCACCGAAAAGCCAGTGGTATTATCCATGCGTAAGTTTCAAAGAACTAATTGGAACGGGCTCGCCCGGGTTCGA
This sequence comes from Erannis defoliaria, assembly GCA_905404285.2. Classification (NCBI taxonomy): domain Eukaryota; kingdom Metazoa; phylum Arthropoda; class Insecta; order Lepidoptera; family Geometridae; genus Erannis; species Erannis defoliaria. The sequence goes on along the minus strand of FR990085.1, from coordinate 8,594,410 downwards.
ACCCGCGACCCCAAGAATGTGAGTCGAGCTTGATCTCACTGAAGCTACCACAGCTTGAGCTGAGTGTAAGTTTACACCACTCAAAATTTAGTTTAGGCATTTAAAAGTAAGTTAATTTAATATTAAAAATTAATTTAGCAGCTTAGGCTGTACAGTATCTATAATAATTATGTCCGTCAAACAGTCGTCTGCGTTGACCTACAAAAAAATAGCCTATGTCCGTTTCCGAATCTTATGCTATAACTACCTATCCAAAAATGCAGCTCCATCTGTTCAGCCGACCAATAAATACGCTCATCCCCGTCCCCATTCCCAGCCTCATCCCTATAAGCGCCCCCTTCCCCATCCCCACCCCGATACCAAATGTCATTTTAATATGAACACGCCCATACCCGTCCCCATCCCCGTTCCCTCCCTCATCCCCATCCCGAACCCCATCCTCACCCCATCCCATCCCCACCCCCATCCCGATTTCAACTTTCATCTTAATATGGAAACGCCCATCCCCGTTCCCAGCCTCGTCCACATCCCATCCCCGCCTGTCCCCACCAAATCCCCACCCCATCCCCATCCATCCCCACCCCATCCCCATCCCCATCCCGATACCAATTGTAATCTTAATATTAACATGCCTATCTCCGTCCCGTCTCCGTTCCCAGTATCATCGCCACCCCCACCCCCACCCCCATCCCCACATCTATCCCCATCCCTATACCAAATTTCATTTTAATATGTACAGCCGTTACAAAGTTAAGGAGAAACAAACGTACTATCACTAAAACTTAGTTTTTTTTTAATACTAACGGGAGCTGATTTTGAAAAAACTGTGACACCCGTATCTTCTTATTTTTATAGTAGAATATGTATACCAAGTTTTGTATCAATCGAACCAGAGAATAAAAAGTTTCATACAAACTTTAACACCCCATTTAACCCCCTTCGGGGTTGATTTTCGAAAAATCCTTTCTTAGTGGGCGTTTACACCTCTCCAAAAACATACCCTCCAAATTTCAAGTCTCTACGTTTAGCGGTTTGGGCTGTACGTTGTCTATATGTCAGTCAGTCAGTCAGTCAGTCAGTCAGTCAGTCAGTCAGGACAAAGCCTTTTATAGAAAAACTGTGACACCCGTATCTTCTTATTTTTATAGTAGAATATGTATACCAAGTTTTGTATCAATCGAACCAGAGAATAAAAAGCTTCATACAAACTTTAACACCCCATTTAACCCCCTTCGGGGTTGATTTTCGAAAAATCCTTTCTTAGTGGGCGTTTACACCTCTCCAAAAACATACCCTCCAAATTTCAAGTCTCTACGTTTAGCGGTTTGGGCTGTACGTTGTCTATATGTCAGTCAGTCAGTCAGTCAGTCAGTCAGGACAAAGCCTTTTATAGTTATAGATTTGACGAGCAAGCATCTGTTCATCCTGGTAACATAATCAATACAAATAAACATAAATAAATATTTTGATTTGTGATACCTACCTAACTACCTCATGTGAAGTTTTGTACAAATCGCAAGGATTCCGCCGCAGTGCACGCTCGGAACCGGTTCCAGACTAGTCACATCAGCGATAACAACGCATATACAGGACGCTGTTTATTATTTGAATAACTGTAACTTAATAATATCCCGTCTCAATCAATAAATTATTCATAAATGTTAATTATCTATCAGTAAGTAAGTATTATAACTAAGTTATTATATGTTTTGTTCATTTAGTTAATTAAACTTTTATTAAAGATATATTCTAAAGAATGTGCAAATTTGTTACACGATAAGATGTAGGTACTTAACTTGATCACATAAAATCCTGAAAACGGGCTGAAATAAAAGTCAAACGAATTATTTAATAATAAAAGAAGGAAATTCGGTCGAAAGCGAAAATTTCCAAAAAAAATTGTATATTCGCAGACTGGGACGCCCAATCATCTGAGCCCCAAGGTCTTCTCTTCGCCAACCGCTACCAGCTTGGCAACTTTGATCAGTGTATGAACGCTCCGTGGGCGCTTACCCATCAGGAATTGAGGACTCAGTACTGCCTGGCAGAGATTGTTCTAGAAAGGACTGACAAAGCAGTTAGGAAGAAGGTTGACCCCCCTTTCTACCCGTATCGATCGGCTTTGGACTATATGGAGGTATTTATGTAACTTTTATTAGCATAATCACACTTAGATACACCAAAATAATTAAACACACATAAAACTAAACTCACACGCAAACATAACGCCAATTTTAATTTTAATTTAGTTTATTGTGTCAGCCATAGTCAAAACGCAAACCTAAACCACCCAGCAACAGTGCGGTCTATGGAGCATGCTTACCAAGAAGGAACTTATTATTTGAAAACACCTACCTAATTACCTATTTTAGTTACATACAGATCTAGCTATTATAACCGTCACCCCGTGTCTCCATCTGCGTAGGGAAGAAATTTGCCACGCTTCCAAATATCTTCAGCTAAAAGCTAGTTTCAGCTTCAGCTCTTCTTTAAAATATTTTTTTCCTCTCCATTTTGACCTCTTTAGGTCAACCCTGGCAATAAATATTATTGTTTTTGCCACCCCTGATTATTGCAGCTATGGGCATTTGCCCTGCTCGGCCCCCTTAGATCGGGCCCAGAACACAGACTCCGATAGTTTCACAACCGCACTGTACGAATAAAAACGTGGAATTTATTAGTATTATATAATATTGCTGTTTTAATACGAATAAATTGATGTATTTGTCCAAAAACAACCCAAATGTTTAAGCTCACTAACAGTCGGCAGCGCACCTAGTACCCAGTGGCAATAAAGGTATACATTAATATGTAGATAATAACGATTGAGTTTTATTAGATCAGTCTAAAACTCAGGTTTAGACTGAGTTTTGAGTGTCCTAAAACTGCATTCAGAACCACCGGAGAACGGGCAGCAGCGTCCTCTTGGTTAACGGTGGTGCGCATTCTGCGATCCCCAAGCCAAGCGTGGGGATTATGGCAATCCATCCCTATTAAGGGGGAGGCCTTATGGCTGGCAATGATGAGACTGAGTTTTTAAACTGCTTGGCCCCATTTGTTTATTGATGGTAACAAAGATAACTTGTAAAATTAATTGTTTTAAAGACTAATTGACAAGTGCGGTACTACTAGCGATGGACAACACGCAATCTAGGAAACGCAACCGTGGATCATATTGTTGTATTGTTTTGCAATCCATAAGTATGATAACTAGTTTTATTGTCTAGAATTATAGTGGCCATGTACGGAATAATATTCGTAAATACTTGGTACGTGGAAAGATTACGTTATTTAATGGGGTTGAACATTTAGATTGTCTCTAGACTTCCATCGATCTGTCGGAAATCCAATAAAGGTTACGTAGGTAATTCGATTGTATGTATCCAGAAAAAAAATACTAGATGCATGTCCGTAGCAAATCTGCTACGAATGTGCTACGAAATAATCAAATGCTGTGTTAGAAGCTTAAAATCTGTAAATAAGCTGATAATTGGCTTTGAATAATGAATAAGTGCTCTATCTAGTGAGGAAAATCTAATTTATCTTATCCCACTCTCCTACTTCTGTGGAATCATATCCATGGTAAGGTAACCGAAAGAAGGCAACAAAAATCGCCAATTCTTACACCTGTATTGGCTATTAAATAATTTCTGTGTAATTTTTTAAAATAAATAATAAAGTTTATAATGAAAAAAAATTACAAAGTTTTTTTTTAAATTACAATAATCCTAAATAACATTCGGCGTACCCTGGATCCCACACTAGGCTGACATGTGTCATGGGATCCAGGCTCTTCCATTCAGCGAAGCATTTAAATATTAAAAGTAATATAATATAAAGTAAGTTATATACCTAGATCATTTTAACAATGATAACTAGAGCTATATCTAATATAATTAGTAAAATAAGATAATGAGAATCGATACACCAATAAGCCGCATCCACCTTTACTACTAGTACATCATAGTACTTCATTTATTCTGCTCTACAAGTCCCAGAAGCATTCAGTATAAAGGTTTTATTTACTTTCTAGTACCATCCCCCTCACTCACGGCCACTCAATGAGCTGACTTGGGGCACGTGCGTGCCTTCTGCCTGCCAGCCTCGCACTGTCGAGAGGCTGTTAGAGGTGATGCTCTCTCGCAGCCACCTGGGCACGGCCGGCATGAGGTCTAACATATCTGTAAAGGAGGATTGTCAGATGTACAACGACAGTGGAGAGTACGATGGGCTGTTCTATGCCTTCGTGTAAGTGACTATCAACATAATTTTGTGTAAAATTGCAATGTTAGCGTATTCTTGATTTATTTAAACGAGTATTAATAACCTTATAAATAAATAAAAGTTATTAAAAAAATACGACTTCAAAGCAAAAATGCAATTTCGTTTACTGGGGCGACATTTTTTTCCAGTTATTTTGATTAAAAATCAAACTTTGCATTGATTTTGATGAAATTTCTATGGAATCAATCTAAAACATTTAAAATAAAAAATAAAAAAATTGACGGTTGGAAAAAAAAACATAAAATTTGTTTAAGTTTGCGCAATACATAAATGGAGTGCGCAATACTTACTAACGTCATATACAACACAAAGCGGCGTTTTTTAAGAAAAGCCCAATTTACAGATGTATGTATAATATTATACTGATAACTCAAATACTTACAATCAGTGTGATGTGTCAACTGTAATGACTGTGCACATCACTTTAAAAACCAAAACTATACTTATACAGGGTTAGTTCTAATCAGTTAGCATCGTATTAAGGGCATATTCTGAACATTAAAACAAACAACTTTCACTATGGGGCCAACATTGAAATAGCAAAAAAAAAAAAATGGAACAGCTGATTTTTTTTGTGATTTTAAAGTTGAACTTACTTCCCCCTACTAAAAGTTCTTTGTTTTGATGTACAAAATAAGCCCTTAAAAAGACGTTAACTGATTATAACTAACCCTGTATAACATCATTTATGATTTTTTATTCTTTGCAGGGTTGTTGTAGCACTGTCTGTCGCAGTATCATTGCTATGCACATTTTTGAACAACCGAGAAAATAAACTAGATCCAGATAAATTCAGTAAGTCTCTCCAAGATAGAATTTTTAGTAATAATTACATCAATATAAAAATATAAGAAAAACATTTAATAAATATGTAATTCACATACATTTTATACTACAATAATACATAATACGTATTACTTGTGCCGCAAAACTTTCAGTGATTGACAGACTTTTTTTGTTAAGAGGTTGTAAAGATTTGTATACAGATCAATGGAGATTACCTACTAGGAGAAGGCAGGTTGTGTGCTTACACTGGGAGATTTTCCAAAAATATCACGTAGAAAAAGAAATAATCAACTCTTGTTTTTTTTATATTTATTATTCAATGTAAGCTTGAAATTGAACATATCCTGCGTGCTTAAACAATTTTACAATCTAAGATGGAGCACGCTTACCTAGAAGGAAACTGAAACGTTTCCTAAGCAAAAGACTTCAACGAGATCTAAAATTTTTCAATAATTGAAGCCCTATCGATTTACGGGTACACCTATATTTGAATAGAAAGTAGAAGGTACAAGTTTAAATAGCTGACATCAAAATAAGTGAGCAAGCTTTTTTGCAGAAACGAATATCATCAAAGCGTTTTGTATAAAGGAAAATGCTATGGACCTATTGAAAATGAAGAAAGAAGGAATAGAAGTGTTCTATGGAATTAGGTTTCTGACTATATGCCTGATAGTGCTAGACCATCAGATTGGTATTTCTAACTCAGGCCCAATCAGTAATGGCTATACTTCAGATCAGGTAAAGTACCTATGATATGAGTAAACCAATTACGAATTAATCACAGTGAACGCTGAAATGTATTAACAATCACGGTGGAGTTGGCAACTGTGTAATTTTCGCTAGGATATAGAAAGACAAGAAGAAGAAAAAAACACCTCACTACAGCGAGGAAAATACTAGGTGCAAGAAACAGCTTTGAACAAATTGTAAGCTTTTATGTACTTTTCGCGCGATTTTTCCGGAAGTTAACTCAATTCGGCATTATTTACCGCTTGCACTTTATCTGCAGGTGTTTACGATTTTATCAAAAAAACAAACCAAAACGATGGAAAGTTAACACTGCGTTTTTTCCGCTAGGTGGCGCATCGTCGATGCGGCCATAGCCACTGTCAATCTCATACATTTTGTTGTTTTTTTTCTACAATTGATTGGTCTTACTCTTATTAGACTCAGATTTCCAGTAAAAATCTGCATATACTGGTTTGTACAGCAATCATTTACCTTGTTAATTGAAGCTTTGTGCAACACAAAATGTAAAGAACTATTCTAACCTACAAATCTGTTTTCAGGACGTCAACAGCTGCATAGATTCTTAAAACAAGGACCAGTATCTAATATTTTTCCTTGGACTAGATTATCGACAATGCCTTCAACAAGAGCAGATAGATTTGTAGGCAACGATAAACAAGAAAACTTTTTTTTGCCACTTTCGGACCGCCGCTGGCGCCATTTGCCATAGACCATTTGCGAAACGTTTTGCTTGTAGGTCCTTATTAAATAATCAATTTTGTTTTTTTAAGTTTTTTTGCATGTAAACGTCGTGCTGGCCAGTGCGTTTATTCTAAAAAATAGATTGGTGCACTGACATGAAATAAGTATTAATGCATTTATTTGCAGTGGACTAATGGTATGTGTGTAAGTTGTAAGTTGCCAATATAAGTGGTAATGGTGGTAAAAAAAATATTGACTAGAAAGGTTCGAATTTTAAAAACTCTTTCCACGCTAGCTGATAAAATGCACTTTTCCACTCAGATTTCGATTGATAAACAGAATCTTTCCGAGGTTGTTAGGTGAAATAGTTATTTTCACCTCCCAAGCTCGGAATAAGAATAATTATTTGTTTAGGGCTGCAAAGTTGTTTTTTGGTACGAGTACTTGTATTGAAACCAGAGCAAGCGAAGAATAGAATAGAATAGAATATCATTTATTATCATATAGTCACATCAGTAATAATTTTTAAAATAAAAATATGTACTACGAATGCTTCTATTATGGACTCGTCAATTTGGTACACAATTAAATATTTTGAAGGTAAGTAAGACCCATTTCAATGTAAGTTAGACTACGCTTGTTCAATACAAGGATTCTTGTATTGAACAAGCGTAGCGAGTCGTTCAAATATAGAATCTAGAATATAACATATAGAAGAGGTATAGGCCGTAGACTAAAAATAATGTGGACAGTGAACTTTCCAATCATTTATGTAAAAGTAGGAGATCTGATTATTAATAGAGCCTTCAAAATTTGAAAAAAAAACGTTTTCAGGTTACCAAATCTCCTTTGGGTATGCTGATCCTGCATGACGATCTGTTTGTCGATACATTTTTCCTGCTGTCCGGTTTTCTGACTTATACCCATATTTCAAGGATCAAAAAGCTGCCCAATCCGTTGTTTATTATTTTCAAACGATACGTTAGGTAAGTAGACATTTACATAATAACGAACATTAGGTACATTAAATTTAACGTCTATTTTGTTTCGCTTAGTAAGTAATGATATTGGAACGGTGAAAGATTGCAAAGGGCTAAGAAGATGAATTGGCACTTCTGTAGGAAGAGATGGAAAGAGAGAAAGTGCAGTAAAAAAAAGATTACCTAATTTTTGTTTTACACTGCAGCCTAAGATAAATACTTTGGAATAACCTAAAAAGACGATCGAAGAGGTGGCCCAAAAAAATGTACTTCCTTGGCAGAATTCTTGAATTCTTGGGAGTTCTTTGAAAAACAAATTCTGCCATAGCTTAAGCTATAAGTCAATATGAGCCATTTGTCCAGAAATTGAGCTACACAGGCATTGCCAATAGACAACGTCCGACAACGTTACCGTGCAATCGGTTCAATAACGGTACCGTTAACGTTGTTGTTGCTAGCCTGTGTTGATAAGTATTCCAAACTCCACCGCATACTTCTGATTTGCAGATTGACTGTTGGTTTAGCAGTGGTAGTGTTCTACGTGATTGCTGTGTTTCCATACACGGGGAGCGGGCCTCTGTGGAACCGAGCCAAGGCGGCGGAGACGGACACCTGCCGCCAGAACTGGTGGCTGAACCTCCTCATGGTCAACAACTATATCGACTCAGAGCATATCGTGAGTTTGAAGGCATATAAGTACCCTCTACTGAGAATTAAGAGACCCTTACTCCGTTTCTGTAGAGATGAGTGATGAGATGAGTTTTGATAGTTTACATCTAATACTCGTACTAAGTTGACTTACCGACAGACAACGCACAGCCTCAATCTCTGGTCCTAAAGAGGTTTAATGGACGTAAAGGTGTACTAAGAAAGGATTTTTCATAAATCAATCCCTAAGGGGGTAAAAAAAGGTGGAAAATTTTGTATCAAAGTCCTTTCTTTTGATCTTTTATTTGTGAAAATTTGTGTCATAATTAGTGTATAGTTAATAATAATAAAAAAAAGGTAGAGTTGGTAGAGCTTTTTTAAAAAAAAAATTGCTCGGGATGATTTGAAGTGGTGAATTTCTTCCGTACGCGGACGAAGTCGTGGGCGACCTCTCGTTATTAATATAGCAAGACTTTTTATAACAAAAACAATACTATTTTATGATTTTTGAAAGCGGGTTCTCTTCTTTCTAATGTTCTTTTTTTAGCCAATATCATGTGATCAAATACGAATCAAGGGGATACAAGAAAACGAAACAATACGCTAGCAATTTACCTTACCTTCTTATAAGAAACCGGGCCCTAAAATAAAAGCCTAAGTAAATGTAGTGTTCGCGGCGAGGTTTCGTTTCGTTCTTGACTACAATGTGTCAAAATAGATGTGTGGTAGGTATAGACTTAGGACAGCAGACATATAGTCAAATTTAAGTAAAAATCTAATATCACTTTTTATTTCCAGTGCATTGTCGCATCCTGGTACATCCCCTGTGATTTCCATTTCTTCGTTGTGACCGTCCTTCTGTACTACGTCTACAAGAGTTGCCCTCAACTAGGCCTGCTGTGTGGTGTCATCGCCTCGGTGGGTTCTGTCATTACCCCGGGGGTTATCAACTATGTATACCGGCTCTCTCCTGTGCAGCTGTTTACTTATGAGTAAGTACGTTGCATCACCTAGGCACATATACAGCAGAGGGACGATGAACCCGGATACAATTAGCATGTGACCGAGGCAGATGCAAGAAGTAGTAGAAGAGTTAGATAGAGATAATGATGATGATGTGATGAAATGGATAATTATGATGATGTATGACGATCCATTATGATGATGGACGATGATAATAGTTATGGGTGATGATGGCTGATGAAGATGATGATGGATAATTATGATGATGACGCGCATATGCCTACCCTCGAAAGGTTTTTATGCCAGATCCCACCACGGAGGCCAGATTCGGAATTATTTAGTTACTATAAGTATAAGTGATTCAATTTCTTCTCCAGACATAATAATTATGCAGATTTCCTAGAGGTACCGCTACGTTTTTATTCACCGAAAAGCCAGCCAGTTTTCTCACTGGCCATTTGATTAATTCATTAAACGAGTTTTAAATTCCGAACGTAAATTAGAAGAACTCTTTGCTACGGACCCTGAATCGAATCCACAACGACTGTAAGACGGGTAACCTTTTCCTAACTGAGCCACCGCAGCTACACGATGATAATAGTTATTTGCATCACACTTGCTCGTAAAGTGGATCTTATTGCATCGGTTTTAGGCTCATAATCCAAGCTATTACACACGCGTGCTTTTTACTTTACATTACGGCACTTGTACTATAATAGGTATAACCCGGTAAAGTCAAGTTTGTACGTGACTGCAATTAGACGTACGTATACGAAGCACTCTTAATATAGCCGGGTAATACTTACAGTTTTTTTGTAATAACAACAAAGAATTCTTATGCCGCTGAAGTAAATGTCAACCTGCGCGCGCATTACTGATTTGGGCGCCATTTTCCGCAAATGTTTGTTGACGTTTTCGCTGTGTGGTTGATTATTATCAAAAAAACTTGATTTTTCCTCGCAAGTGTGACGAAAACAGTCGTATGGAACTCTTGTGCTATTAGTCATTACGCTCTCGGCTTCCTTATCGCGCTCGCCTGCGGCTCGCGCGCTTAATACCGCCTCTAGTGTAATGACCAACATAGCACACTCGTATCATAATGTACTATTATGACACTAGTGCGGTAAGTTGGTTTTTACAAACGAGTAGATGAATGTAACGTGTATTACCATAGTCACGAGTTTGTAAAAACCAATACCGCACGAGTGCCATACAACGTTTTACAACACATTTGCGAGAAAACAGATAATAGAAGTACTTACAACAGAAAATGAGGCAACTTTATTATTTTGTTTTTATTATATCGGACGGAAAGTCGCAACTAAATACCTACTTGACACTGGCAAATGCTCGAAGTGCGATGCCATAATCCTCCTAGAAGACAAGGAGAAAAAAAACTCCGTGCTAAAGTTTGTCTTCGTTAAAACGTTTCTAATATGAGTGTCTTTTCGTGTTGTTTCCAAAACTCCGAAGAAGCTTGTAGTAAAGTTGCCACGACTTTACTAGAGCATGACTGGACTTGACTGTGACAACACTTTGACTCATTCGACTTGAAAATTATCAGTAAACTTGATACAAATAAACACTTGACACTGGCAAATGCACAGAGTGCATCAATGCATAAATCCTCCTAGAAGGAAAGGACAAATGGCGCTACGTGCGCGTGGTGAAAATTAAAAAATAAAATGTTTGTGGTGAGAATGAGAATCTCTTTCGTCACATTTTCTGTTTAGTATTAAAGTAGGACAAACGTATTGAGCAAAAGCGCTTTCAAGGAGGTTCGATCATTTAGCTTATTTATTCTCGTAATGTGAAACTCTTTGGTGGAGTTCTTAAATTATTATTATGGAAATTAAATAAATACCGTAAAGTTTACGCACGGCGCTATACATGGGAGTGTGTGGTAAAATAGGTACTCTCAGCTAAGTACCTATTTTACCGCACACTCCGTTGTATGGTGCGTAATGTTCAACTTTCGAACGATGTATACAGGCTTCGTAAATGCATTTTTCGAGCAAATGTGTTGTAAATGATATAAATCTATCGTTTGGTTAGTTACCTACACCATTACTTCAACTTTTTTATGTTGTAGGAAAACAATTGACGGAATTATCTTAGTATTTTTCCAGATGGAAATCTGCGTAAGTTTATACAATATCGCGTGATTTCCTCGATTGCAAGATTTTCTTTTGTCTATTCTATCTTTTATCTAGATCGTTAACTATTGTTTACAATTTACATGATTTGTACCTACCTAATGTAAATACGATTCTTTATTGCTATGAAAAAAAAACATATTATTATTATCTCTTGTTTTTTTATTTTCACCCGACTTCAAAAAAGGAGGTTTAACGCAAATGTGTTTTGTTTTGTTAATTTTTTACGCGATTACATTGATTTTTATGATATTTTTTTGTTGGTCGTACTTCAGATATAGTCCTATATAAATTTTAACCAAATCGGTTCAGTAGTTTGGTTAGTTTAATCAAAATAACTGGAAAAATGATGTCATCCAGGGAGCTAAACTGAAGTCGGTTACTTTTTTTCAAAAAGTATTTGTTATAGTTTTGTAAGTAATTTCGTTGAGACGCAGTTTTGCTATTTTTAACCGTATTCAAAAAAAGGAGGAGGTTCTGGATCTGTATGTATGTTTTTTACGTATGTTCATTGATTTTTATCGTCAATGAGTGGTTTTCCAAGTGTAATTTTGGCATTATTAGTTTATCTCTCGCTTGATGTTGTTGGCGACAGTTTTGTTAACAATATAGTGCACGTGTTCTTTTGAAACTTTCCATGAAATGACATAACAGACAAACTTCTGTCATTGTTTTTTTTATTAATCGTCTGAACGAAAAGTTTGGTTGGATGGTAACGAATGTAGGTGCGTAAATATCTCATAATACGTATTACGTAACAATCACAACGATATTAATTATTACATAATTTTACAGGAACTTGTATTTTTTTACTATTTACCTTAGATGGACTAAGTTCTCCACTGCCATGAAAACGTTTAAAAAGTAAATGCCAAAAGTTATGTGAGCGCCATCTCTTGACGATGAACGAACTAAACTGACAATTCCTAATGGAAAACTGCTCATTAAGTGTTTTTTTATAGGTTTATAATCTCTAGGTCCCATAAGATAGTTTGAGGTCAGTTGATGGTTTTTTTTAAATTTATGTTTAATCTTGGTATTCTATAGGCATCGTTCAATGCAACAGGTTTATGGACTGCGTAAATCTTCCCATGACACGCTATTCTCCTATCAGTTCAGTGTTACAATGTTATTAAGTGTAATTAACAGCATGCTTAAATAAAACCTCTATTGTTCTATTAGATTATTCATAATTCTACTCGTCTCTTCTACGTTTTATATAAGTGCAATGCTACAAACTATGAATAAAGGGGTTATAGAGTCAAAGTACAGAAAATTAAATCTGAATAAAATTACATCTACGGCGCTATGCACATTTATTTACTTCAATGATTTTGGATCACACCGTTTTAACCTACAAGGCTTAGTAGACACAGTTATATGATTATTAAAAATATCCCGTAAAAAATTATGTAGGTGATAGAAAACTGATTCTATATCCTTTTCTGCATCAGCAGAAAACATCATCAAATCTACAGTTTTCTGTTTTTGTGTTTTTCTCTGCATCAGCTTTTAATATGTCCACACTGCAGCTGGTTATAGGCCTACCATCAAAGAGATGAAAACCATTAATGATATCATACGCCGGGCTTTATCCACCACCAATGTTGCAGCTGTGCTCGAACCGAGCGGCCTTGCGCGTGATGATGGCAAAATACCTGACGGTATGACACTTGTGCCTCGGAAGTTCAGCCCCTTGTATGGGACGCAACTTGCGTTGATACTTTGGCACCGTCACATCTTCCTGAGACACAGAGTAGCGGCTGGTGCGGCGGCAAATTCGGCGGAGCGGCACAAGCGGCGTAAATATGCTAACCTCGGCAGAGCCAGAGCAGAGGGCTTATACTCGTATTTGAGCCGTTTGGTGTTGAGACATTGGGTCCGTGGGGACCGGGAGCTCATCATCTTTTCAAAAACATCCGAGCGCCTGGCCGACGCGACGCGTGATCAAAATGCTGGCGTTTATTTGGCTCAACGCATAAGCATTGCCATCCAGCGTGGCAATGCCGCCAGCATGCTGGGTACGCTGCCGACTGGTAGTGGGTTTGAGCATTTGGATTGTCTTTAGACTTTCATCGGTCTGGATACAATCCTTTTGTTTTTTGTTGTATAGTAGGATAGAAGAATATCTTAATGACAAATTGAACAATGTATTGGTAAAATAGGTTTTTTGTTAGCTTATAATTTTTATGGATTTGACATTTATTAATACTAATTGATAATTTTTTTTTACAGGCGCTTTACTAGACTTACTAGACTAAATAGATTTATTTGTATTATTTATTGTTTGTATATTTATTGATTAATTATTAAATGATTATGATTATGTTAATTCTACGGAGATACGGGCTCGGGATCGATATCATGACCTCACGAATGGAGGCGCATCTTCACCTAACCAGGATCCACGGTTTGTTGCATTAATAAGTAATAAGTCTTAAAACTTTGTTCCAGGTTCGTAACTGATCCTCGTGCTAGTGAGGACTTCCAGAGGGCTTATATTAAGAGCCACACGCGGTACGCTGCGTACCTCGTCGGTTTCAATAGCAGCTACGTGTTTCAGGCTTACAGTTCTACAGGAAACATTAAACGAATACAGAGGGTAAGTAATTAGCTGATGTAAGTCTATCTAGAAATCATTATTATCACTGCTGAACGAAGGCCTACATGGACGTCATAATGTACGACAATAACTTATAGAAATAGTTTTGTATAATTCAATAAAGGAAAAAAACAAAGTTGAAGGCTCTGGCTGTACCTACTTGCGCTCCTGCCATACCTACTTGCTTTCACTCTGAGCCAGATATGCAACACTACTTATTGCGTATCTTTGCATCGTATGTAAGGCAACAATAAACGAAAAGTTTATTGTTGCCTTATTACACGATACTTATACGAAAGGCAACAATAAACGAAAAGTTTATTGTTGCCTTATTGCCTTGTCGTGTTGTTGTTGTGTGAATGACCATGAATGGATGCTGTTCCATGAAAGGATCAACCCGTCCGGGCCTAAACGAGTTGTTTTTTGTAAATTTTAGTGTCCGCGAACTGTTTTAAATACTATCTTTGATATTTTAGTTTGTTGGTTGTTTGTTATACTTTTTCGCAGCAAGTACAGATCCACGTGGTTTTTAGTATGAATATAGATTAAAGATTGGATAGTGGCATAGGCTCTTTTCAACCGACATCAAAAAAGAAGGTTCTCAATTCGACTGTATGTTTTTGTATGTATGTTACGCGGTTACTCCGCTAATTATGAACTGATTTTCATAATTAGTTTTTTGTTTGGTAGGTACATTTTATTTAAATCGGTTCAGTAGTTTGGTTTTTAAAACAAATTTACTAGAAAATATGAAGATATCATCCAGGTATTGAAAGTTGGAGTCGGTTGTTTTTTTTTTAATAACTTATTATTTTCAGAAATGGTCGGTCCTCGGCGCTGCTATAGCACTTATTCTAATGCTGGTAGTGATGGTGTCAGGCAGCACGTTCTTGCTCCGCAGCTACCACCCTCTAGAAGGCGCTGTGTACGCCGCCCTCAACAGGCCGGCCTGGGCGGGCGGCGTTGCTTTGCTCGTGTTGTGCTGCTCGCTCGGATCTGTGCGTGAGTAATCCAAACTTTTTTTTTGTATACAGGGTTAGTGCTAACCAGTTAGCATCCTTTTACGGGCATATCCCGTACTTACATCAAAACAAACAACTTTTACTATGGGGCCAACATTGAAATCGCGAAAATAAAACAGCTGCTCCATACATTTTGCCCAAGGTCGATGAACTTTTTGTATGGAACAGCTGATATTTTTTTCGCGATTTAAATGTTGGCCCGATAGTAAAATTTGTTTGTTTTGATGTACAGAATATGCTCTTAAAAGGATGCTAATGCTGATTAGAACTAACCGTGTGTACTCGTAATGGGTTGACGTATGATGCTAAGCGTAGATGTGATCTACGATTGAACACACTTGTTTATTATATTTCATTTTGTTTTTTTTGCGTAACTAAAACACAACACAAACAAAACAACAACAACAAACACAACAAAACACAAAATAAACAAACATAAACAATCAACATAAATAACACAAAACAACACAAACAAAAACATAAACACAACAACAACATAACAAAATAAACAACATAAACAAAATACAATAAAACCACAAACAAACAACCACCCACAACCACAACCATAATATAAACTTAGATAGACACAAAAAAACATTTAGAGTTTCCTCTTTTGGCAGTATTATAAAAAACAAGACGCTAAACAGTTGGGTAGTTAAAATAGAAATAAACTTATTGTTGCAATTGTAATATCGTAGCTTAGGGTTCCTACCTCAGGGCAGCTTGATAAAAGAAATACGTTAGGAGTGTGAGTAGCGGTAGCTTTATTTTTCCATACGACACACTTTAGGACACAAATAGATACAATTAGATTACAGTTTTCTTAAGTCTAGCTTAGGCTAGGTTCGCTGTTACCCTTAGTCAGACTAGATTACTAGCCTAGGTTTCTTAAGAGCTATCGCTTACATAGAATCCTATTGAATGCCAACGTGGTAAGAAAAGTACACAAACGGACTAACCCGGCTAGCGAACGGGAAGTCGAGAAGAGTGGGCTAATCTCTAACATGCTATAGCCTAGTCAGCAACGAAAATCAGAAAAAGGAGAAGGCCTAACAGGGATCCTTGGGGAACACCACTTGGAACGCACATCCATTTAGATGTATAATTACCCAGCACAACAGCCTGAGAGCGATTATGTATATATGATGAAAACCATCTCAATAGATCACCTCTTATTCCTGCAGCCTCTAATTTAGCTAAAAGTAAAGAGTAGTCAATTTTGTCAAAAGCTTTTGCGTAATCTGTGTATATTACATCAATTTGTGAGCCTTTGTCCATTAGAATCAGTTATAAAATCATTGAGAAGGATTAAGTTAGAGACTGTGGACCTTCCTTTAAGGAAACCTTGTTGGGATGAAGGGAACGAACTTTTCCAGAAGAAACCTATTTACTCCGAATTGAAAGCACCCAAAATTTATCGGGTAGTAGGTATATATATGGGTAGCATCTACTCGGGAAGCACATAGGGCTATTGAGATTCACTATCAAATAAAATATCGCGGGAAGGGTCATGCGCAATCTTTCATCATCGCGAGACCGTCTTGCTCATATTAAAATACTTGCTGCATAAAAAACACTGCTACATTAAATAAGAGTCGGTAGGGTGTCGGTGGGGGATCTATATCTAATATCTAATGGACCTGGGTATGTCCTTAAACTGCAAACAAACCCAGAGGACCCGGAGGACGGGCAGCAGCGTCCTTTTGGTTAACGGTGGTGACCATTCTGTGATCCCCAAGCCGCCTGCCAAGCGTGAGGATTATGGCAACACCCCTCTATAAAGGGGGAGGCCTTCATCCAGTAGTGGACGTTTTATGACTGACGACGACTAATATCTAAATTCATAAATCAATAGTACGCTAACAACTTAGCGAAGGCAGCTTTCCTACTATAAACAAAAATAGCACCCGCGTTTTCTCACGCGTGATGACGAAAAACGGTGATGATGGTGATGATTAAAAGTAACCTACATGTTATTTCGGGAAACATGCTATCTACATTTCAAGTTTTGTTCAAATCGGTTCACCTTCACTTCAGCTGTTTTGGCGTGAAGTTGTAACAATCATTATACACAGTAGGTACACACCACCCACACAAATTAGTGCGATACTTTTTTTTTTTTTTTTTTTTTTTAATCTATATTTATTTAAAAGGGGGTTTGTCACACAGTGACTATGCCGTAGGCCAAAAGATACATAATTATAACTTCCTTACATAATACGCTTATACAATTTAACAGCATTTTGGCTTCCTCAGAAACGGGAGAAGCCAAAATACTGTTACATAGACCTACATTTTATACATTACTAGAAGTCCCCCGCGACTTCGTCCGCGTGCGGAAGAAAATCGGCCCGCTCCCAAAATTTACCACTTTAAATCATCCCGAGGATTTTTTAGCCCCGAACTCTACCGACTCTACCGACTCTATCGACTCTACCGACTCTATCGACTCTACCGACTCTATCGACTCTATCGAGTCTACCGACTCTACCGAGTCTACTGACTCTACCGAGTCTACTGACTCTACCGACTCTACCGACTCTGCCGACTCTGCCGACTCTGCCGACTCTACCGACTCTACCGACTCTGCCGACTCTGCCGACTCTGCCGACTCTACCGACTCTACCGACTCGACCGACGCTACCGACTCTACCAACTCTTCCCTCCCTCTCCCCAACTTCCCTTCCTTTGAATGAACTACCCAAATATACATTTTCGTCACTATAACTTCAAAAACAGAGAACTTTCCATACAACATTAAATCCCTTAAATCGTCTCGGCCAAAAAAAATTTTAAAACAGTATTTTTTATTTTAAATGAACTATCCAAATCCAAATCTTCGTGACTAAAAGTACAAAAACAAAGGACTTTCATACAAACTTCCCCCCCCCCCCCTTTTCCCCCCTTGGGGGTCGAATTTCGAAACATCCTATCTTAGAACACCCCTCCGCATCGAGGCGAATACACCCTCCAAATTACAAGTCAGTACGACCAGCGGTTTGGGCTGTGCGTTGTCTGTCTGTCAGTCAGTCAGTCAGTCAGTCAGTCAGTCAGTCAGTCAGTCTGTCAGTTAGTCAGTCAGGACAGAGTCTTTTATTATTTTAGATTTTACTGAACAAGTCTCGTCTCTGAGCCTCGTTCCGGACACATTCCATCAACATGTGATATACATCCTCTATAATATCACATTCCGCACAGTTAGGTGACTCAATGATTCCCATGAGATGTTTGAACTTATTTGACAGAATATGCCCGGAACAAAGTCTCATCATCAATACTACATCCTTCCTGTTTATGTTTACATCATTAAACCACGGGTAACTCACGGCACAGAAATGCATTTTTACATTTTTGCACTAGGAAAAGCCCATGCATCTTCTCAATTTCCAGCGCTAATTAAAGGATTTCTGAGCTGGTACCCGTGGGTGCCGCTCAGTCGGCTCTCCTACGGGCTGTATCTCACCCACACGGTCATCATCACTCGGAACATCTTCGTCACCAGGAATCCGCAGCACAACGACTATTTCGAAATTGTAAGTACTTATAATTTTGGGGTTCCGTGCTAGATGTATGTCCAGCAGAGCTTTATTGCTAAGATAGATAAAGGATTCCTGAGCTGGTACCCGTGGGTACCGCTCAGTCGGCTCTCCTACGGACTGTATCTCACCCACACGGTCATCATCACTCGGAACATCTTCGTCACCAGGAATCCGCAGTACAACGACTATTTCGAAATTGTAAGTACTTATAATTTTGGGGTTCCGTGCTAGATGTATGTCCAGCAGAGCTTTATTGCTAAGATAGATAGATAGATTAACTCTTTATTGTACACACCAAAAGAAATTGTAACAGTCATGATGATCACAACACAAAAAAGGAACTTAAAACTAGTGTTACAATTGGCAGCCTTATCGCTAAAAGCGATCTCTTCCAGGCAACCTTTCAACAAGCAAGGCAACAAGGCAAGCCTTCGTCAACTGTTATATCGTTTGATGATATATAAACCATAATAAGTAGTAGGTCGAAATTTCATAGATAATATTATTGCGATTTTCCTAACAACACCTAACACCTAACTGGACTGGTTTACACCTAATTGGACGCTTTTATTGTACTTAGTGTGAATTTTAGTGAATTGTAAAATAAACTATGGTTCAATGCGACTAGGGCTCGCACGAAGGTTTCCTCTCCAAACTAAATAAAATATCTAATTCAAGTCCTGCCAGAATGTATATTCTTTAAATTAATTAATTAAAAAAAAGGAAACCAAATAGCTGTTAGAATACTTACTTGCATATGTATACTTATTTTCGTGTGTAACATTAAGAAAACATAAGTACCTGTATCTGGATCATCCTGGAGCGTTCTCCGGTTAACGGTGGTGTGGATTCTACGATCCCCAAGACACCCGCCAAGCGATCATATGAAGCTGTCATGTTTTTTTTAGACAACATTTTTCTAATATTACACTCTATTATTTATGATATAACTTGTTAGTTATATAGTCTTGGTAAACAACTTAGTGATATGTATTGATAGTGATACTATAAACGTAGTGGAGTGGAGTAGTGGCACATACGAAACCCTCGGTGCGAAAGTCCAGCTCTCACTTGGCCGTTTTTTGCATAGAAACTTGTGTTGAATTTTATTATGATTGATTTTATTCTAAATCTTAGAAAAATAATAACATTGTTTTTTTTTTCACATAAAGCTGAATTCAGCAGCTGGAGTGATATTCTGGGGCTGCGTGGCGGCTCTCCTCTTATGGCTCTTTGCAGAAGCTCCAGTAAACAAGCTGGTGGCTCTATGTTTGAGATCCAGGTACGTAGATATTTAAATATATTGGGGGGACACTTATTACACACAGCGCCATCAAGCCCCATACTAAGCAAAGCTGGTATTATGGAAACCAGATAGCTGATAGAACACTTATATATATTATTATTTTTCGTAAATACATACTTATATGTTATGTTACGATATATGTTTTTATGTGTAAAAGACCTGCGTTTGATTGTCATCTCGTCTGATATTCAGCAAAGAAGCAGCCTACGATGGAGCACACTTCTAAAGAAGCCGATTACAGGCAAATTGGATCAGAATAGTCTCCAAAAATGAATAAAAAAAATTGAAACAAGAAAACAAGCGGCTTAATGAAACGAGCAATTCTACATAACATAACAATTAAGAAAAAATTATTAACTTTGCGAATATGACTTTATAGTTTTTTATTTCAGAGTGCAAAAGAAAGAAAAGCAGCAAGAGGCTGCTGGGCCAAGCGGTAGTGGCGCCAGCAGTGTTATCACCATTGCTTCTGGTAGCAGACATTTTCAGGAAAATTTGCCAACTACCATTCATTTGTCTTCAAAAATGTAGAGTTAATTAAAATTTGTGTTAAAACTTATAGACATTGTGCTGAATGCAACGATTAAGTACAGACTGATACAAACTTAATGGCGGCTGTGAATTGCGATGCAAGCGAGACTTTGTGATTATACGCACACCGCACGCCAAATTTATGCTACTGCGCAGCGTCTCGCGCCTAAGTTCACAGCCTCCATTTAAGTTTGAATCGGCCTGTACCTGGTGATGACTCCTATAAGCAGTACCGTCTTTACCATAAGGGCACACGGAGCCTGTGCCCAGGGCCCCCATCCTCAAGGGGCCCCGAAGGACCGACAATTTCTCTCACATTTATTCACAAAACATTTTTTTCATAAAATCGACCTAATTTTAACTTAAATTTTAACACTAGATTAAGTTTGATTTCCGACCCGGGTGCTCACTGTTACTGTGCCCGACAAAAATGTTTTGTGAATAAATGTGAGAGAAATTGTCGCTCCTTCGGGGCCCCTTGAGGATGGGGCCCGTGCCCATGGCCCCCATCCTCAAGGGGCCAATGCAAGGGGGAATTGTATACTAATAAAAGAAAAAAAGGCATAATTTGACTTGATTATGTCTTAATTTATGGCATGCCCCCCCCCCCCCCCCCATCTTCAAGGGGGCCCGAAGGAGCGACAATTTCTCTCACATTTGTTTACAAAACGTTTTTGTCGGGCACAGTAACAGTGAACACCCGGGTCGGAAATAAAACTTAATCTTGTGTTAAAATTTAAGTTAAAATTAAGTTGATTTTATATAATCAAATTAAGACAAAATCAAGTAAAATTGTGCCTTTTATCATTTAGAAGTATAACATTTTCATAATGTTTGACTTGCTTTTGACTTATTTGACTTAGGATCGATTTAAGACAAAAAAAACAGTAGAAAAAAGTTAGTGTAATTCGCTTTCTTTACTTTCCATAAGGGCCCCAATTTCTTGTGTGCCCAATGGCCCCAGCATAGTTTGAGATGGCCTTGCTTATAAGGCTAAATGAAGCAAGTAACCTTAGATTATTTTTATTAAGTAACATTATTTTAGTTTTACCTACAGTAGCTGCTACTATACATATAACGAAAAGACCAATAAGGATCAAGAAAATATAAAAATTTTGCTAAAAAGTCTTCTCTTCTTTTCTTATTTCTCCTATTTCCCTCGGATCAATGAGATTTTTTTTTATATTATTGAGTGACGAGACGAGCGGGACGTCCGCCTGGTGGTAAGCTTCACGCCAGCACATCAGTAGCAGAGCCAGAATAGGCTATTTGACTCTATTGAAAATATGCTACAAATTGATAGAACTTTAATAAATTGCAGCGTTAAAAAGCATATATATTTATTTTTAGACTATAATAAGTTTATTTTCTACAAAAAAAACGAAAATAGAAAGTATTTATTTTGAAGTTTGGTCACGTTATGCGAAACACTGTGATTGGTGGCAACTTTTGTGACGTCACACCGAAGTAAACAACGAGATCAAACGTGCATTTTCATCACGATTACAGTGAAATAAACAAAAAGTTTTCGCAGATAGCGCCAGAGGCGGTCCGTATGTAGCGAAATCAAGTTTTCTTTTCATCTATCCACACTTGATGAGGGCGTTGTCGATAATCTAGTCCAAGGAAAAATACTGGGTACTGTACCTTGTTTTAAGAATCTATGCAGCTGTTGACGGCCTGAACATAGATTTGTAGGTTAGATAGTTGCTTACATTTTATGTTGGACAGAGCTTTAATTAGCAAGGCAAAGGATTGCTGTACAGGCCAGTTTAATAAGCAGATTCTCTCTGGTAACCCGAGTCTATAAATGATTTCTGCAAAAACAAAATTACAAATTGTATGAGATTAACAGTGGACTATGGCCGCATCGACGATGTGCCATCTAGCGGAAAAGAATCGTAGTGTGGATCCCCATTAAATGCATAATACAAAATTGTATGTCTGTGCTGTCCACCTTTGACGAGTTCCACTATCCACCTCCTCACTCCATCATTAGATAGCTCGGTGGTTGTTGCATTGTTGTCACCAAACTTACACGTATATATAGGTAAACCTCAGCTCAATCGGACCTCAGTAAGTAATCAAAAAATAATTTGCAAGATTTGATTAGGTAGGTATATTAGTTATTACCTACATAGTTTAGAACAATACACACAAAAAAACTGTAAGTTCCCAAATGTGAAGTGTGTAACCAAGTGTGCCGCTTGTTTTTGTGATTGTGTATAAATGTATTTAATAATGATACAAATTGTTGCTTAAAAGTTTATAATAATTTAGACAAGACATGATTGTTCATATTGGCGCCAAAGCAAGTTTGTGTAAAAACGCCATCTATTGACAATGTTTGATACTAGCTTGATGAAAAGGTTGTGAAATATTTAGTGACGTTTCAGGCGTTATCGCAATGGTGTTCATTGTGAAAAGACTTTACTAACAAAAAGTGCTGGAAAATTATGCTAGATGTCGCTACAGGCCACAACGAGTCATATCAAAGTAATAACTAGTAGTTCTGCGACCGTTGACAGTTGACCGCGCGAACACACACCGCTCTGAACAGATTCTACAATTTCATGTTTTATTGTTGTTAACTATTTAAGATTGGATCGTTCACTCGCTCATCTCCGTCCACTGCTGGACGAAGGCCGACTTAATAGGGAGGGGATGCCTTCCACGTTTGGCAGGTGGATTGGGGATCGCAGAATGCTTACTATCGTTAACCTAGAAGACGCTGCTGCCCGGCGGTTAGATTGGATATTTTTCCCAAAAGGGCGAAATTCACCTGCGTCTCGATTTACCGGCCGAATTTGATAATTTATTTGAATTTTTTGTTGTACCTAATCACAACAAACTGACAAATATTTTGAAAACCATGCAGCCAGTAAATGACGCCTTTCGAATGTGGGCCTCGAAGATTTTTAATATTCCAGCACTGAACAAATACATGAGTGTATTGGAGTGGCCTCGAAGGAGTGGAGTGAAAAGGAGTGGATTATGCTAGGGTAATTTCAGAGTCGGTACAAAAAACATCGTAAGCAAATACACCAGCATAGTAAATATGTATTATGAGAAAGAAAACGTCCATCACCACAGAAGCATGTGATGCATTGCGGTTGGCTGCAGGTAGATCAACAATGGATTACATCACAGCTCCGCCGCTGCCGTGATGCGAGCGATATTATTAGATTTCCATGGAGGTCGGAGGAAGTCCACACTTTAATTGTTTAGACTTGCATGGCTTTACTGACGTGTACTGCCTACTTTACCTATTTACATGGTCATTTATAATTGCCAACCTAGCAACCTGAAGCAGTGGAGAAAAACCGGGCGTTTATTGTGAAATTTTATGCATTATTTTACCATGTTTTGTTTTATTTATACGGGAATACTCACGTTTAATTAAATCGGATACTCCGACCATAGTTTCGATCACATCCGGTGACCTTTTTCAAAGAGTGAAAACAGAGCCCGAAGCACGTGCAGATGTGCCCTGCTTAGCACAAAGGTCACCGGATGTAATCGAAACTATAGTCGGAGTATCCGATTTAATTAAACGTGAGTATTCCCGTATAAATAAAACAAAAAATGTGTCAAAACCACGTCAGTTTTCATTATAATTGTTTTACCATTTTTTTATATACTTTTCAAACCACCTGTCCTGCCCATAATGTTTATTTACTTATTACGCAATCTCAAAGTTAAGCAAGGCTTTATATCCCAATATACAACATGTAACAAAAAGGTTCAACAATACTGACGGGTATGTATGTACTCATCAATATGAACAACTTTTCCTATGGGGCCAACCCTAAAAATCACGAAAAAAATATCAGCTGTTCCATACATTTTTGTCCAAGGTCAATGAATTTTTGTATGGAACAGCAGATTTTTTTTCCTGATTTCAGGGTTGGCCCCATAGTAAAAGTTGTTCATAATGATGAGTACATACATACCCTTCAAAATTATTGAACCTTTTTCTTACACGTTGTATATAGTCTCCCATAATTATATAGAGTTAGTGGTAAGCAGTTAGTCCTCCTTCTAAGGGTATATTCTGTACATCAAAACAAACAACTTTTACTAAGGGGGCAACATTGAAAACGCGAAAAAATTATCGGCTGTTCCATACAACAAGTCCATCGACCTTGGCAAAATGTATTGAACAGCTGTTTTTTTGCGATTTCAATGTTGGACCGATTGTATAAACATACAACACTGATACTTACGTTTATTAAACATGTAACACTTTCTTACGTTTCGCCTCAATATTATAACGACTGATGTGATTACTTACAACAAGTCAAATAAAAAAAAGCCCTTGAAAAGATTTCAACGCGCTTCGGTGGTTTGGAAATGCCAAAATCATTATTATTCATTAGTCATAAAAGGTCACAATTTATATTTACTCCAAAGTATTTTTTTTTCTAAATTACTAAATATACACGGACGTCTGAACTGGTTTTTAAATAAAAAAAGCCTACGTAGACTGGACAAAAACCAGCGATCAAGTGTTTTAAGTTTTGTGTTTGTAATCCTAGTGATATTATAAATGCGAAAGTTTGTCGGTATGTTTGTGTATGTTTGTTACTTCTTGACGCTGAAACGGGTGAACAGATTTGGATCAAATTTGGTATAGAGCTAGGATAGCTTATAACTTCGAATAAAACATTGGCTATATACTTTTTATCCCAAGAAACGCGGGTAAAACCGTGAGGCGCAGCTAGTAGTTCAATATATAAATGGGGAAAGCAAGGGGATAAAACATTCCTAAGAACTGTCCTATTTCTCTGTGTTGCCATATCTATGTCGCAGGGAGATGACAAAAACGGAGATTTTATGAAATGCCGGAAGATGTTAAAATTGCAAAAACAAATACATATTGTTTTCGCTTTAAGACTTTTTAAGGAAATAGCAAAAAGGTTAGTCGACATCACAGGAGACGAAAGAGCTGGCAGCTACCTCGGACAAAGAATTAGTCTAGCTATTCAAAGGGGGAACGCTGCCAGTATCTTCGGAACCTTGCCTAAAAGGACTCTTTTTAATAATATATTTTAGTTATTATATTATGTATTTTTTTAAGGTTTTTGGTTTTAGGTTCATTGTCCTAGTATATATTTCATGTATGAATCCAAATTATGTCTTCGTGCGCATTCCCGAAGTGTAAGAACACTAAAATGTCGGGATTACATGCCACAAGTAAATACATTTTGTAATTTCTCCAAACAAATCCCTAAACTAATTATATTGTTTAATAAAATAACCTGAACTTAACTACCATACAAAAATAAG
This sequence comes from Erannis defoliaria, assembly GCA_905404285.2. Classification (NCBI taxonomy): domain Eukaryota; kingdom Metazoa; phylum Arthropoda; class Insecta; order Lepidoptera; family Geometridae; genus Erannis; species Erannis defoliaria. The sequence continues at coordinate 8,568,873 of FR990085.1, read as the reverse complement.
GGAACTAAGTCATGTACTTACCGATTTAGGACACTCTATGGATTATTTGATCAAATCACTAGATTTGTTTGGAGAGATGATGATAAAGTCGAATTGCCATTTCAACATCACCCGGGAATTGATCAAAAGGTCAAATCTCAGGGATTTCATGAAATCTCTGATTTTATCATATTCAAGCGATATCTATACTACCGCCTTTTTAACACCCGACGAAGCAGCAGAGGCTTTTATAAGATTAACTTTTGTACCTTATCAGTCTGTGGCACCGTAGCAAAGCTCCGTAGCTCCTAAATGGATTAACCGATTTTGATTTAGTTTTGTTTTTGGTTTTAACTAGACTAGATCGAGAAAGTTTTATAGTCGAGACAACCAGGGCAACCGGCGCTCCGTCCGGGAGGACAATGCAAGGCAGAAGTCAGTCGCTGCCCGCACGCTAGCCTCGTAGCACGTAACTAAGCATACGTGATAGAAAGAGAGCGGTATATCTAGGTGAATATAGCGAGCGGTATCCAACGCTGTGAGAGTTGAAATGTTACTTTATTGTCTAGTAGATAGAGTCCTTATTTATTTCAATTCCTTTGCCGAGTTAACTTTCTGTACGTAGTACTATTATTTATTCTCTGACCAGCAGGGCTAACATGCGCACCGCGAGAAAATGTTGTTCGTGTCTTTATGTCGTGCGAAAACGAGATAAACTTATACAGATTCGTAGCCTTGTCCTGTTTTGTAGAATCGAGAAATTTTTCTCGCGGTGCGCATGTTAGGCGCTCAGGGCGCGCAAGAGACGCGTGACGACGCGGCGCGGGATGACACGGGCCATACAAAAAGCGGCGGTCGCACCCCTTTCTGTGTTATGTTGCATTTGCATATAAACTTTAATAAAAAATAAAATATATAATACAAAAAACATTACAAAAAAATTCGTCCTGTCACCGTTTTCCCGCGGCTGTGTCTTGGCCACTCAACTAACTCAAAAGAGTCTGAGGTTGAAAATGCATAAAATCTGACTTATAAACACTACACAAAAAGTTTTTTTTGTATAATCAGAGCTATGAAAGACAATTCAAATGGTACCAAATTATGCATATTGAAAATTATACACATTTTTGATAACGTAATCAGCAGAAGACGTCCAGTGCTGGACGAAGGCCTGCAGTTTAATAGCGAGGGGTTGCCATAATTCCCACGCTTGGCAGGCACCTTGGGGATCGCAGAATGCTCACCACCGATAGCCTAGAGGACGCAGCCCGTCCTCCGGTGATCCTGGATGCAGTTTTAGGACCAACCCAGGTCCAGTTTTAATAACAAATTATACAAATTTCGCATTCTTTCTTTGATATCGAATTGTTGAGAGAGAGAGAGAGAAAGGGTTTTATAACCACGCATTTTTGCCTTGGAGAATTTAGCCTCTCTTTCTCTCTCATACTTAATCAAAGATTTTTACATGTATCCACTACTCGGGTACTTTACCATAGATAGAGTGCCCAGTAGTGGATACATATTGAATAGTTTAAATACATTAATGATCTAAATTACTTTACTTACTTAAGACAAGCGTTTTAAACGATTTAAAACAAATTAAGTACCTAACTGTACTAGTAACTGTATTAAATCTTACAATTATTTACTCCAAATAAATGAAAAAAAAAAAAACAAAAAAAAAAATATGTTTAGTGCTGTTATCCATAGAAAAGCGAAGGCCCTTCTCTCTTCAGTGCTGTTATCCAACTAATGTTATAAACATCAAAGTTTGTATGTTTAGTTGTGTTGATGTTTGTTACTCAATCACGGCTGAACCGAATTGGATGAAATAATGGTAAGTAAATAGGTAACGTATACATGGAATAACACTAGGCTACTTGTTATCCCAGAAATCACGGGTGATACCGCAGGGTAATACTAGTTGAGCGTATTTTAACTACTGCTTATATGATAAGTTACGGTCTAAACTGTGAGTGTTCGACCCTTGCATGTTCCTAACCCATTAAAATACGTATATTAAGAAAAATTCAACTGATAATGGGCTATACTTATTGCCCTTAAGTGCTTATTGGTAAGTACACATGTCTGAAATACCACGTATAACATACTTACTTACATATACTATGATAAAAGTCCAAGGTAGGTTTTAAAGAATATTATGACAGTTACTGATTCTACTGGAGAAAGTGTCCATACTTACCCATGCTTACCCTACTAGAGTCGCAAATCGATTGAAAAAGTGACGTTGCCAGTAACGTACTGAGCAACTTATTCAGTGTTTTCAAACGTATGTACGTTAGCATGTTCTATGTAGTGTGTAAGTAGGTACCTACTTATGTTTGAGTTATTTGGTCAACCTGATGTTGCAGCGCGCCGGCTTGTATCATGCACTAATTTAGTTAATGCGAACATGGCAGCTCGCCTAAATTAACCCTACACCAGCGTCGTATAGTCATTAAAATCTGGAGCCATTCTGATAGGAAAGCAACTGCGTTTGGCAACACAACATCGCCGGCGCGGCAGTGGCTCGCGGCGGCGGTACATAATGACATAATTGACGGGGAGCGGTGGGGCGCGGGGCGGGGCGGCCGTGACGCGGGACGCATGCGCGGGTTTGACGGCCAAGGTCGAGGCCGCGCGATTCAGCCGCGCGCCGCCGCGTCGGCCGGTCCCTCTTGCGCGCCCTCTTTACAGAAACAACTCAACTACTCTCCGAGGGCTAAATGCGCAGTGCACCTTCGTCATGAGTGCCCTTCGTCGACTTGCCGGCTCACCACACCTACTCAGGTAAATTACTTTATATAATTTTCCTATCGATTGCGCATGATAAATTGATTCATTGTGCAATGTTTGTAATCACAGCTTTATCCTAGCAATATGCATAGTTATGGCAGCCTGTGAAAATGGTGTACATTCACCAAAACAAAATGGCAATCCTATGTACCGTTTTTCATATCATAACACAGTTCTCGAAAACACGTCTTCAGAACGGCTAACAAACAAAATGGTTCCTCATTACCCAGTTACGCGATTTGGTCACCTCACCTTGCGCAGTTCTTATAGGTCTCGCGTCATCGCTAGAGGACTAACCATTTAAACAAACATGGGTTATTGTTAATATTTTGAAAACGGAATTTGCTTTAGGTATATCTTGGAAACTCACACATGAAGCGACAACTATATATTTTTGAACGCTTACTATAGAGCTGCTCTACCGTGATTGTAAAAATATTTCCTTTAAAAACAAAATCTGCGATCACCGGTCAGCCATCTTTGTGCTCGGCCGTAGTGCAGAATCGCAATAAAATGGTTGGTTCGGCACTTAATATATTGCCGATTATACACGTATGTATAAGTACCTAGGTATATATTATAAAATATAATTCATAAAGACCCGGCCCTCAGTATTGTAATTAGTCTTCAACTGTTGCTATTTACAATGTACTTATTTAATACAATAAATCTGCCAACTAGTCTTAATAGATCTCTACCGAAGCCCGACATGTGTCGGCGAAAAAGAACGTGACAAGATATTACCAGCTAGAGAATTACGTCCCATAAATTGCATCCCTTTCTCACTAACTACAATGTACGAGCGCCATGAAAGTGACAATAGCTATAGCAATAGACAGTTAGCGTATGAATTGAATGCCAGTAAATCTTAGAACTATTAAATAAATAGTGAAAATTGCCTGGAACAATACTTATTACATAATTTAGGAGTTAAATAATAACTTTAATTTAGAAGCTCGTATGATGTAAAACCGGATTTTATTTTGTTTAAATTTTCCATAAAATTTGTCCCTGTGGGTGCCATGACATATTTTTTACAGCTGGCAACTGTGCAAGCGAGACACAAGCCTCTACTAAGTGACTCTTGCTGGAGAACGGTGTCTCTGTTTACCTTTAGACCCTTTAGTAGAGAAAAATGTAAGCTGTACGAAATATAATAGATCATTAGTCTAAGAGATAGGGGTTTAAATTTCTTGTTTCAATTTGGGTGCTTTTATGGACATAAACCGATTAAAGATAAAATATAGCAGTCTTTTTCACTGTACCTATTTTATTAGACCGGTTAACTAAAAGTCTGTAGCACTGGATGTCGTATTGAGTGAAAAATTTACCTAAATACCTACGCAATGATTAGTACGTTCATACGTTGCAGGTTGCAGGTGTTCATAGGCGTTGGTTGTCAGGCGAAACACTTGCTTATTTGCAATACTTTTTATAAAAATAAGAAAGCAGTAGGTATCAATGTTTCGCGATCACGTTTTTTATATTACGTTATATATACACGGTAGCAACGATGGAAATCACTTTAGCTAGATTTTGAAGTTTTTAATTATTAGAGGTAAATTGAAAAACGTTAATAAATCTTGAACTTAAGAAAATAATTACAACTTAAGTAACTATAAAACTAACCTATTTACAATATAAATAAATCAATATTAATCGATAAAATAAAAATTATCTTTGTGTATATATAATACTATGCTCTCCAGAGCTCTTATATTTTGTGGGAGTGTTTCCCATACGGACTATAGGTACATGGCCAATGTACATCGTGATACTTTTTCATAAATTTATACTTGTAATTGTTGTAATAATGTAGGCCAAAATGCCTAAAAAAAATGCCTAAATGCCTAAATGCCTTTTGCAAATATTACCTTTTTTTTAAATTAGGAACGATAAGGATTAACAATTTATTAAAGTCAAGAGATGGATTGAATAGAGTATTAAACGTTGAAGTAAAAATCATACACGCTTATTAGCATATTAATAGCAAATCAAACGTTCGTTCAAGTTGGTAGCTCCTATTAGCTAACCCATTTTTTGTCTCAGTTTTTATTACCGCCTATTAATTAAAAGACGACTGCTACAGGGTCAGTCAGATATTATTTGAAATTCGAATGATTTAGCGTTGTGAGTTGTGGGTGAAAATATAGTATATCTAGCAGCGCCCCGCAGTTTTACCCGCAATCCTTGGGATGAAAAGTATCCTATGTATTCTAATAGGTACCTATGAGTAAGGTAACTCTATAGTTGAAAGATGAGTGCTACAAAGTCATTCAGATATTATTTTAAATTCGAATGAATTGGCGTTGTGGCTGAAAATATAGTAAATCTAACAGCGCCCCGCGGTTTTACACGCAATCCGTGGGATGAAAGTATCCTATGTATTCTAATAGGTACCTAAAAGTAAGGTAACTCTATAGTTGAAAGATGACTGCTACAAGTAAGTCAGACATAATTTTAAAGTCGAATGAATTGGCGTTGTGGCTGAAAATATAGTAAATCTAGCAGCGCCCCGCAGTTTTACCCGCAATCCCTGGGATGAAAAGTATCCTATGTATTCTAATATAATAATAAGTAAGATAACTCTATAGTTGAAAGATGACTGCTACAAAGTCAGTCAGACATAATTTTAAAGTCGAATGATTTAGCGTTGTGGATGAAAATATAGCAAATCTAGCAGCGCCCCGCGGTTTTATCCGCAATTTCTGGGATGTAAAGTATCCTATGGTTATTCCCAGGCATAAGCTATCAATATACCAAATTTCATCCAAACCCGCTTAGCTGTTTTTGCATGATTGAGTAACAAACATCTATAAACATGTAAATATCCAAACACAAACTTTGACATTTATAGTATTAGTAGGAAAAGTATCAGGATAATTTGGTTGTTCAAACCATGAAACTATATCTACAAAAAATCATAATCTTTCTTCCTGTTTAAGCTTTAAAAACATATATCTACAAACTACTTAATATCAAAGATAATATAATACTATACTAGTACTAATATTCAGAATTCCTGAACAGATCTAACTCTGATGACTCAAAGTTTTAAGGAAAACTCGCAAAACAACTTTTCAAACTAAGTACCTACTTTGATTCTTATGATGATCACATTATTATCTAATTCATTATAGCTATAATATTCTAACTTGCGCGTGACGACATAAACTTATCAGGTATTTTATAAAAGTATTACAATCGAAGACAATCGACTAATATTTTGATTTATTTATTAATAATTTACCTGGGACCTGGGTATGTCCTTAAACTGCAACCAGACCCACCGGAGGACGGGCAGCAGCGTCCTCTTGGTTAACGGTGGTGACCATTCTGCGATCCCCAAGCCGCCTGCCAAGCGTGGGGATTATGGCAATACACCTCTATAAAGGGGGAGGCCTAGGCTAAAGGACCTGTATCCAGTGCCAATAAATTAAAAAAAAAAAGGGGGAGGCCTTCGTCCAGTAGTGGACGTTTTATAGCTGACGACGATTAATAATTTCTAAAAGACTGTCATAATTATCATCAATAATAACCTACCGTAGTCTGTTGCTAGACAGAGGCCTATCCCAATACACAACACCAAGCCCATTTTTGTTATCAGGCATACATTTGAGTAGGTAGGTATCTTGTTTGCAAAGGCACAAGCATTCGATAGAGACTTTATTTACCACATCAATGCTATTACAAATTTATATACAGAGCAGAATTCATTTTAATCTTCCAATTTAGTGATTATACCGTCACACTATAAACACTTTCAGTTTGCATGTGTGCACCGGCTAAGTTTGTGTGCGTAGTTCACATCCCCTATTTGGGTCAGAGAAGCTGCGGGCGGGGGCCACGCGGGGGTGGAGGGGGTACGTGGGCGTACACCCCATCCCACCCCATATCGACCAGGCGCTCAAATAAAAACATGTCCATATTTATTTCGGATGTCTATAATGTACTACATGGTATTTGCCGACACGATAATGTACGGTATAATAATGCACAGCATGATAATTGGTGTACATGAACATCGAATATCATGCTGTACAATCCATGTCGTACAATACTGGCCATTATCAGCTCGTGTCTATAAAGTACGGCAAGGAAAGCACAGATATATACATACACCCTATATTGTACAGCCAATAATCCAAGTTTTTTTCCGAGATGTACACGTACACCAATTATCATGCTGTGCATTATTCTGCCGTACAATATCATGCCGTACATTATCTGTGTCGAACATTATTGCCTCCCTTTATTTCAACGAATTTAAAAAAAGCGGTTAATTTTTTTTGTTTCTTCTAAATTATTCTGTTTTGTTTTTATCATGGTTTTTTTACTGAACGAAGTATATAAGTATGTTATCGGGAGTCTGTTTACTAATAAATTTTAGTGTGTGAATCATCGTGACCTTGATTGGTGATTGTGCCTAAAAATCGTACGTAGTAAGTTTGGGGAAGAAATTGCGTTGATAGTGGATTTCATGACATCTGAGAGCAAATTGTACCTAACAAAGAATAAAGATAATTATAAATAGAATTGCCCTTTTCCAAAATTCCTGTATACAGTGTTAATACAGTAGGCATAAAAACGCAACCAGTAATTAGTATTATGTGACGAACATACATGTTTGTTCTGGATATAGCATATTTTATAAGTATGTATTGAAAAAAAAATGTAGTCTATCAGCTATCTGGTCTCCATACAACAAGCTTTGCTTTGTTTGGGGCTAAATGGCGCTGCTTGAAAAATTTCCACCGATATTTATTTTATTTTATTTATTTATGTTTAAAATTTGTCATGTCCCCATACATTTTATGCATCTATCTCTTATAGAGTCTATGAGATAGATGCATTTGGTGTATAATACCCTTTTTTTTTTTAAATACAACCGACTTCAACTTCGAATACCTGGACGACATCTTATATTTTCTAGTAATTTTGATTTAAAAACCAAACTAATTAACTGATTTCGATACAATTTATATGAGACCACCTCTAAATAAATATTATCTACCAAACAAAAAAAGAATCATCAAAATCAGTTCATAATTGGCGGAGTAATCGCGTAAAATACATACAAAAAAAAACATACTGTCGAATTGAAAACCTCCTTTTTTGAAGTCGTTTGAAAATAGATTGTCTATGACATAGACAATCTATTTCATACCAACTGAGTATAAAAGAGACAGCACCATTCAGCTACCTACAATGACCTGGAACCATATTTGTATTATGTATGCTCACTTTTTTTTGATACAAACATATTATTCTGAGATTTAAGGCCAATAATATAGGCGCGCCCCTACCTCGCTCTTGCATTTCAAAACTTTATGACCTAAAATCACTGAATATAATTGTGATAAACCGTCTTTATTCCAAGCAAGTAAATCAATGAATTTGCTGAAAGACATTACAAAGTTGCAAAATATATTTTCATCACACTTGCTCGTAAAGTGGATCTTATTACATCGGTTTTAGTCTCAGAATCCAAGCTATTACGCACACGTGCTTTTTACTACACATTACAGCACTAGTGCTATAATAGGTATAACCCGGTAAAGTTAAGTTTGTACCTGACTGCAAGTTGGAAGTATGTATACGAAGCATTCTTAATATAGCCGGGTAATACTTACAGTTTTTTTGTAATACCAACAAAGAGTTTTTATGTGGCTGAAATAAATGTCAACCTGCGCGCGCATTGCTGGTTTGGGCGCCATTTTCCGCAAAATATTTGTTGACGTTTTTGCTGTGCGGTTGATTATTATCTAAAAAACTTTGTTTTTTCCTCGCAAGTGTGATGAAAACAGTCGTATGAAACGCTTGTGCTATGTTGGTCATTACTAGAAGCGGTATTATGCGCGCGAGCCACAGGCGTGCGCGATAAGGAAGCCGAGAGTGTAATGATCAATATAGCACACTTGTATGATAATGTACTATTTTAGTGCAAAGTTGTTTTTAGTACCTACCTACCTAAAAATATGGAAAACACTCACACATACACGCGTGCGTTCATAATAAGAGTGATTACATTTCGTGATTAAGTATGTTTGATTGTATTCTGTCCAAACAATTTCGGTCTTTTTAAGACTGGTAAATTGCCTCGGTCACTTCCGTTCCTTCAAACATACTTCCGGTTGGCGATGTCGACAAGCATAACTTCTACATTATAATTGAAAAAAAAAACAATGTATTAAAATGACGCATATTATATGATAGGTATATTCCTACTCGAAACATTTCTTTTTTGTTAAAATGCTTAATATACAGGGTTAGTTTAGGTTAGTTAGCATCCTTTTAAGGGCATATTCTGTACATCAATACAAGCAACTTTTATTATGGGACCAGCATTGAAATCGCGAAAAAAAACAGCTGTTCCATACATTTTGCCCAAGGTCGATGAACTATTTGTATGACAGCTGATATTATTTTCGCGATTTCAATGTTGGCCCCATAGTAAAAGTTGTTCGTTTTGATGTACAGAATATATGCCCTTATAAGAATGCTAACTGGTTAGAACTAACACTGTATAAAATAGAGAGAGTGTTATAGAAAGAGATATGTAATAAAAATACTACATTTATTTTTCGATTAATCTCTCGATTCATCTAAAATCATTACCTACCTAATCCAGTGCTATGCAAAAGCTTCTTCCAATTCTGAACTTGACAATGATGTCGTTTACGATGGGACAGACTTGCTTGAAGATACTTATTTACTCTGAATTGAATTTTGAAAACGCTTCCATATTGTTTCGCGGAATACAAACTTTGACATTGAATTTCGCATCTTCATTATACGAATAAAAATGTGGGAAAAGAACGAACAGCTAAAACTTATAAAGAACTTATGAGTTGAAGAACTTGGACTTTTAGCGTGCTGCAGCATCGCCGGCGTCAACATTGTCTTTGGTTCTCGGATGACGCATTACTCTACTTAGAGTCCCACAAAAATAATAGCCTTTGTACGTTAGCCGGTCAGGGTTAGGAAAATGGAAGGATTCGTAATTATGGAAACGGAAAAAATTGTCCTGTTTTAAAACTAGTTATGAAACAGCGAAGAAAATTTCTGTTTCCGTAGCTAGTTATGAACTTTTAGTTACGAATGTGGATGAAGCGGAACTAACAGCCGACCGTTTTAAAAGCGGATTGTCTAGTGTCACTTAAACTATGCGACAGCAGCACTGCATTTGATTATTATTTATTATGGCTTCTTCTCCAGTAATAAATATAAGGCAGTTTTAAAGAATAAGTATCTCGGTTTAAGTTAGAGTCTGCCCGGGAATATGATTCATTATCACAGTCGTCGTCAGCCATTAAACGTCCACAGCTGGACGAAGGCCTCCCTCTTGATAGAGGGGTGTTGCCATAATCCCCACGCTTGGTAGGCGGCACACACACACACACAGTAACATCCCGTAAAGAATCATAATTACTGTAATCAATATTGAATCTCTATTCAGCATGCTGGGTACGCTGCCGACTGGTAGTGGGTTTGAGCATTTGGATTGTCTCTAGACTTTCATCAGTTTGGATACAATCCTTTTGTTTTATTTTTGTGTAGTAGGCTAAGTAGTCTTTGTAGTTGTAGTTTATCTCTAATAATTACAGACTCTCCTGACCTGATGTGATGTAAAGCTGTTATTTATATCTTCTAAGCTACTTACTAAATGTAAATCAATTTAGGTAAGTAGGTAATGTGGTCAATTCTGAAGGTTTAAATTGACAGAACTAAACTAACTAAAGTATTGCTGTCCTTAGCTAACATGCGTAGTAAAAAACTTACAGCAATATTTTAATTAGTTTAGAACTGTCAGAATCGACCACACTTTGTATGTAAATTGATTGTGAATCAAGGACGTCATTTCCGTCATTTACTATTTGTGAACATTTCTTCTCGTTCAGTTATTAGAAAGGCGTATTAAATTACGGGTACCTGTTGCTGGTATATTAGACGAGGGCGTGGCGAAGATAAGGTAAAATCAATACCAATGAAGGTCACGTATATTTTTTCCGCTTTCACGGTTTTTTACTTCGATATGAGGATATTTTAATCAGACGCAATCAGAAAAAAAAGTATTAGGTATGCCAAATTATTGGGTACGTTATACGGGGGGCTTTTGTTAAGATACAAATTTATTTATTAAATTATATTGGTAAATACGAATACGCGATTGGTTTAAGGCTCAGGGGCCGTACCGTGAACCTCTTATAGCGGGACCGAATAGGTTCAGCTGCCGACACTGCGCGACCGCGAACCTTATTGCGAGGCGATAAAATTCACAGTCGCGCAGCGTCGGCAGCTGAGCGTATTCGGTCCCGGAATAAGCGTTCATGGTAGGGCCCCAGAACACTTCGCGCCGCTATGCTATGTCGTTTGCGCGTTTCACAATATTTGTAAATGAAAAATCTGTCGGTGAATTTTAGAGAATAACATTAGGTACAAAGGTTCAGCAAAAAATAATTTTAATTTAAACGAGTTTTCAGTACCTAAAAATGGGATTATAGGTTACCCCAAAGATAACATAATAATTGTTATACTAGTAGGCATAGATAACATCATTGCTAGTAGGTACTTAACGGTTTTTGAGTGGAAATTAGAACAGAGATATCCTATTAAAACCTTTACCATAATAAATACTAGCCTATTTATTGCCCTGTTTTATGAATGAAAACTTGCTTGAATCGAAATTTAATTTTTTCTAATTGAAACCATTGTAAATGTTATTCTCAGCAATTTCACTAGCTGCGATTTTTCATTTAACTATATTCAGTGATTGTATATCTTCAATTATTGTGAAATGCGCTAACGAGATAGCTGTGCGTGGGTTTATTTTCCACTCTTTTTATGGAGCCAGGCTGTGGAATGCCCTGCCTGAATGGGCGTTTCCGATAGAACCAACCCTGGTTGTCAAATCGCGGAAAATCGGTTTCATCTAGACAAGATTGCTCCATCGTAGATCGTAAAGCAGGCAAGATGGCGGTAAATAATTTATGACATTGTGGTCAATTTTGAACACAGAAAAGCGAAGGCCCTCCTATTACTTCTCTCTTCAGTGATTTTGAAGGCTTTAGTTGACAGTTTTAAACTAATTAAAATATTGCTGTCACTTTTATACTATGCATGTTAGTTAAGGACAGCAATATTTTAATTAATTTAAAACTATCAACTAAAGCCTTCAAAATCGACCACAATGTGTTTTATTTCGTTGAATGTACGAAATATATCTTTAAAATTGTTGGTCTGTTGCACAAATTAAATTATCATATAAATATTCACGACCTCTCTGTGTATAATAACTTCTATTCTAATTTAGCATACCAATAGGTTAAAACACCTACTGTGTAATTATTAACCCTTTGTCATATACCCATGTTTGCGTAATAAATTATTTGATTTGATTTGATAAACGAAAGCCCATGTCTAAATTAATAAATTGAGAACTGCGAGTTATATTTGTAGCTGGGGTGGGTGTGGGCGCAGTGACGTCTTACAATCGGCCCCGGTGCGTCCCACCACAGATCCTGGAACTCTCTATTAGTTCTAACAAAGGCTGCCAGGGTAGCTAAGTGGGTTTTACTTGTTAAGAAAATATCAAGTATTCTACTGCCAAGCGGGGGTAGATGACTGATGTTTATATCGTTAAAACCAATAGCTTTGATGTAGAATTTAAGTAAATATTAAATGTTTATTGAAAAAATAATTTTAATCGGTTATTAATGTTCTGATATATAAGAGTTTAAAGTTTTTGTTAGAGAAAATCTCGCCCGTCCTAAGACTCCACGAGGGCAGGCAGCTTCTGCCTGCAAACTGACGCCGAATTTTTCGGCGCCAGGCCCCTCAGTTCCCAAGCCTCCACCTCCTCCGAAACCCTCCGCCCGTGACGGGAGCCACTCTCGGCCTAGGGGTCGCGCTCCAGCAAGGAGCCGATCCCGGTCGCGAAGTCGCTCCCGCCACGGACGCCGCTCGTGCTCCCCTACCCCCCGTCCACTCCGTCCGTCCATTTCGGACAGCCCCGATTCTCCAGAAATGGACACTTCTACCCAGGACGACGGCTTCACAGTTGTCGCCTCCAAAAAGGGTAAAAAGCGTCCCGCTACCACTGCTTCCCTCCCTCCTCCCCCCAAGGCCCCTTGCCCCACTTCAGGGACTAAACCTGCCTCCGACTCCGCCCAATCGGACTCTCCGCTCCGTTCGGAATCGGACGCTCCGATTGTCGACCCTGCTCCCCATCCTAAGACCGGTACCATAGTTGTCCGCAACCGGGAACTATGGGAACTCGTCTCGCGTAACCTCTCGGATCTACAGATCCAGTTTTCCGCCAAACCAAACAAAGACGGCATTATGGTCCGTCTAGCCTCCCCCGACGACTACCGCAAAGCCACTACCTACCTCCGCGACGCGAATATTCACTTCCACAGATACGCTCTCGATGAGGAGAAAGACATCCGAGTTGTCGTAAAGGGCATCCCCAAGGAGATTCCCTTCCTGGCAATCCATAACGACCTCCTCACCCAAGACCGCCTGTTCTTTCGGTCAGCCGGATGTACAACGGCAGGACCAAAGAACCCTATGACATGGTGCTGGTCACTCTTACGAATACCCAGGAAGGGAAGAAAATTTGGACTACCAAATCGATTCTCCATCTCTCCGGCCTCGACTTCCAAGTCCCTCACAAAAAGTCCATTCCAGGACAGTGTCATCGTTGCCAGCTATACGGACACTCTGCCCGCTACTGCTACGCACCCTTCAGGTGCGTGAAGTGCGCGGGCGATCATAGCACCGCGGAGTGCCTTCGTAAGAAGGACGACCCTACTCTCCCCAGTTGTGTCCTCTGTGGCACTCAGGGCCATACCGCGAATTATCGCGGCTGTCCCAAGGCCCCTAAGGCCAAGAAACCCTTACCGTCTCGCTCAAAAACAGCTGGCCCTAAGCCAAAACCTGCCCAACCCCGCCAGGTGTCAAAATTCGTTGACGCCCCTGTCCCACTGACTAATGCATGGTCAAATCCGCCCAGCACTCCTCAGGCGACTCAACCGCTCCCACCCGCCCCTGCGCCATCTCCCGCTCATGCCAAGACCCAGGCCCGCCCTGCCCTTCCGCCCAAGCCCTCCACCCCCAAACGATCCGCCCCTGGCTCCTCCAGCCCGAAAGCGGATCTACTCCTCCTCGCTGAAATTGCGATGTCGGTTAACCTCGACGAGGTTCGACATGTAGCCCAGAAGGTCCGGGAGAACCATAATCTCATCGACATCCTCGATGAGCATTATAGGCTCTTCGGTGCACTACAGCGCTTCGCCCCCAACGTCCTTAGGAACCAACATGCATAGTACACCTAAACGTGTTAGACCCCGCTCCCTTTCGTTGGCATGGTTTAATGCCAACGGCATCACCACCGAATCAAGGGACCAGCGTCCCTTGATTCGGCACTTCCTCTCAACCCACCAGGCCGATGTTATGCTAGTGAACGAGACCTTTCTAAAACCTAGCAAGAGGGATCCCAGGATCGCAAACTACTCGCTCGTTCGTAATGATAGGACTACCACCATAAAAGGCGGTACTCTCATCTATTACAAAAGGTCCCTTCACTGCATTCCCATCGACACCCCTTCTCTCTCAGCAATGGAAGCTTCCTGTTGCCGCCTTTCGATGACCGGTCATCAACCCATTACCCTAGTATCCTGCTACCTCTCCGGTAATAAGACTCTCCTCAGGAGTGACCTCGAGGCTCTTCTCTCTCTCGGAAGCGCAGTCATTCTGGCTGGCGACTTCAACAGCAAGCACATTTTATGGGGCTGCAACACGACCAATACGAAGGGAAACCTTCTGAACTCCCTCTCTGACGACCTCAACTTTGACATAGTTCCTCCCAGTACTCCGACCCACTTTCCCCTGAACTTGAACTACAGACCTGACGTACTCGACTTAGCGCTTCTAAAGGGCGTGACCCTCCAGTTACGCTCATTGGAAGTACTACACGAACTCGACTCTGACCACCGACCCGTCCTCATGCATTTAGGCCCCGATCCGACTGACAGACCTCCTCTGACTAAGACCGTGGTCAACTGGAAGCACTTAGGCGATGCCCTGAAAGCTTGTAGTTCCCCTGACTTGGACAGAATCCCTGACGACATTGTTACCCCTGACGACATCTCTACCTCCATTGACGCTCTCACTAGCCACATCCGCACCACCGTTGGTGAGGCCTCAAAGCAGGTTCCAGCCGAGGGAGACCAACGCTGGGCCCTGCCTGAGGACGCGAGGGACCTACTGAGAGCGAAACACGCTGCCACTAGGGCATTCGATCGAGCTCGCACCGAGGATAACAGAGCCACTCTGCGGTATTACGAACGTGCCGTAAAAAACCGCATGAGTGAACTCCGTAATCAACGGTGGGATGACTTACTCTCGGGGATCGAGCCATCCCACCTGGCATTCTGGCGGCTGACTAGATCCCTGAAATCAGACTCTGTTACGACTATGCCCCCTCTCACCCGACCTGACCTCCCCCCCGCGTTTGACGACGAGGAAAAGGCCGAATGCCTGGCCGACAGCCTCGAAACGCAGTGCAGCCCCAGTTTAGAACATGTCGACCCTGCTCACCTCGATAAGGTGAACAGTGAAGTCGAATACAGATCCTCACTTCCCCCCTTTGATGAACTCGAGCCTGTCACAGCTTCCGAGGTTGAGTCGATTATTAAAGGCCTCCACACCAGGAAAGCTCCAGGTGCGGACGGCATCAGTAACAAAGTGCTCAAGCACTTCTCCATTACGCTAGTTCACCTTCTAGTTAGCATCTTCAATGCGGCCATCGCCAATTGCATTTTCCCCGACGCGTGGAATCCGCCGACGTCATCGGCATCCACAAACCCGGCAAGAAGGCTTCCGAGCCCTCTAGCTACCGTCCCATTAGTCTCCTCAGTACCCTGGGCAAGGTCTACGAGCGCGTCCTTCTGAAGCGCATCTGGTCCTGTGTCAAAGACAACAACCTCCTCCCTGATGAACAGTTCGGCTTTAGAGCCAGACACTCTTGCGTCCAACAAGTACACCGCATCACGGAGTACGTCCTAGAAGGTTTCAACAAGAAACCCGGCCATGGTTACAGCCACAAGCCGTTCCCCCAAGCGACTGTAGCGGTGTTCCTCGACGTCGCGAAAGCTTTCGATAAAGTCTGGCACAACGGGCTGATATACAAGCTGTATCAGCTCGGGCTGCCAGACCGTCTTGTACTCATAATACAAGACTTTCTCAGGGCTCGAAGCTTTCGATACCGCGTCGAGGGACAACGCTCCTCCCCCCACGACATCGGCTCCGGAGTCCCTCAGGGCTCCGCTGTGGCCCCGATTCTCTTCTCGCTTTTCACCTGTGACATCCCCCGCACCCCCAAAGTGGAGCTTGCTCTCTTTGCCGATGACACCGCCCTCTACACCAGAGGGTGGAACAAGGTCATTCAGCTAGCCCACCTTCAACGAGCCCTCAATCTCCTCGGAGACTGGTTCAAGAAGTGGGCTATCACCGTTAACCCCGATAAAAGTGCAGCCGTGTACTTTCATCCGTTCAAAAGACCTCCTTCTAAGCATATCACGCTCAACGGCCAGCCCATCCCATGGGCTACCGAGACCAAGTATCTCGGTGTGACCCTTGATCGTCGACTCACGTTCTCTAAGCATATCCAGTTAGTTCGCAACCGAGCAGCCTTCTTCTTAGGCCGGCTCACTCCCCTTCTCAACGAGCGTAGTAAATTGTCCCTTAGAAATAAGGTTACAATTTACAAAACTTGTATTCGCCCCGTCATGACGTACGCCTCCGTGGCGTTCGCTCATGCCTCCAGCATAGATCTAGAGAAACTCCAAGTCATACAAAATAGATTCATCCGCAGAGCAGTCGGTGCTAGCTGGTTCATGCGAAACTCCGACCTGCACTGCGATCTCGAACTCCCCTCCATCCGTCAGTACATTAAGTACGCTTCGCGCCGCTATTTCGATGCGACCCCCCACCATCCCAATCCACTCATAGTCCAAGCCTCGAACTATACGACAGACACGACAGACCCACCCCCCTTCCGTAGACGCCCCAGACACGTCTTGGGCGACCCGGACGACCCCATAGCCGTCATCACCTCGGCGGCGCTGGGCTCGCCTGATCCGACCACTCCTAGCAACAAGAAGTATTCCGTCTTTGGTATAGGCGCCGGTTACCAAAGGCACACAAACACGCACCGACCTCGCCGGCGAGGTCGAGGACTCCCCAGATCTGTCAGAAGTTCTGTTAGATTCTCTCCAAGTAGTCAACCAGATCAATCTACTAGGGCCCCAGGGCATACCCCTTCTGGGGTGCCAGGGCAAGTCTGACCCCACTCCCGGCGACGGCCAAGCCGAGGTTCGTACCGTCTGAGGTGCCCTTGAGCTAGTCGCCTTTAACCTAAACCTAGGCCGAGCGCCGTTTGCGCTTGCCTAAAGTCCGGTGACGCTGTAGAGGCCATCTGAGGCCAACAGCAAAGTCATTCATAAAAAAAAAAAAAAAAAAAAAAAAAAAAAATGTTAGAGAAAAATGTCCCATCCCACAAAATTATAAATTACGTCACGCCTCTGCGCCATACTTGTCAGAATATAATATAGAAGAATTATAATATATATGGCGTACAGAGAAGTGACGTCATTAGTCTCCTCTCTGTCTAGCTTGATATTAAAATGCTTATAAGTTGCTTATTTTTGATCAGATTTTCATTTTGTTTTCATTAATCAGCTATATTTATGGGTCACATTTTAATAGGACAATGAAGAACCAGTCATCTAGCCTATGTCTGTGTTCTGGTTGGAATTACATTATGTAGTTAGCGAAATTACAGTGCTACTGAGATTCACTATAGAATTTGTAAAAGTAATGAGCGCCAATGCATAAAAAAAGTATATGCGCCAGTTCTGTTGCCCCGGTAGGCGAGGACCAATTTCTTGCCAAATCTTTGCAAACTTTTTAGTGTCGGTCGACCACGGGCCCAGTGTTTCCACAGCCAGCATCAAACTCGTACCATTACCTGTAGGTTACCTTAAAAAACTCAATTCCACAAAACTCGGCGCAACCCAACAGAGTATTTCAAAGATTTCAACCTAAAAATGTCAACTTCATTTCAGGTATTATTCCATTTGTAAATGATAGCGAATATTTATGAAATCAAACAGCTTCTACAGAAGGCAGGCACAATGTTTACAGCTAAGGCGGGCGGCCCCCGTGGGCGGCCGATACTATCAACACAGTGACTCAGCTTTACATGTTCTTATTGACATAGGACAATATTTTTAGAGCTAATTCATGCCATCAATTTAGTTCTGATTCAATTTACTGGCGGCACCACTAGTGTAGCTTGACACGAGTGAGCTTGTAGCTAGAAAGCACATATCTTGGAAGTGTGACCCTGGAGGAGATTTTGTCTCGTACAAACCTTGTTTGTGTTATAATTCATATAGGTTTTTTTAGTGGCCCCTATTTTGAATAAAAGTAAGGTGGCGGACAGTAGGCATGCAAAAATCTTTAAAGCCTTTTCGTCATTTAACGTAACATGACAGATCCTTGGAACTGTCATTTTTCAGTGCAATGTTAGGTTAAAAAAATAGTAAATAAATTACATTTATAAAACTGTTGTTTTGCCAAGTTGAAATTGCCATCGTGTTCTTCAAAACTGCACAATTTTTGTAGTCTGGATGATCAACACCTACTATTCCTGTGTCAGAGTGTTTAGAAGCATCACAATAAATATGATGCCAACCATGCCAAATTTCATCAACTTTGGCATTAAACTTGGTGTTTGCATTTGGATTGTATCAATTGTTATACCGTACCGTGAACCGCTTATAGCGGGACCGAATAGGTTCAGCTGCCGACACTGCGCAACTGTGAATTTTATCGCCTTGCAATATGGTTCGCGGTCGCACAGCGTCGGTACCTGAGCCTATTGGGTTCCGCAATAACCGTTCATGGTATAGCACATGTATTGTGATATCCTCTGATATACCTACATACTAAGTAATTATTGTTCATAGAGTTTTTCTTTTCAATATTCAATAGTCAATATGTACTGTATGTAACCTAATTACCTATATGCCTCTACATAATAATAATTATTATCCTGTTTCAGGAAAACAGGAAGGAAAATATAAAATAAAACATGTTTTAGTAAAATAAGAATGCAGGCGCATCCCCATTTTCCTGTTAGAAGTCTTGCCACCCACATTAGATTTTTTGTTGATAATTACTAAACAAACCATTTCCACGTGCTTACTATGAAAATTTATTGTTTTGTTAAAAAGTTTGCTATTCTTGTTCTTTGATATCCATTTAATACGTGCCGTATACGTGCAAACGTACCGAGTGCCGCCAGCAGCGGGGCAGGGCTCAAGCTGCCGGTGGTTAGGGCTGCAGAGTGAAGAAACTTCTGACAATGCGTGTCGTGTCAAGGACCACTGCCTTTTGTATCTGACCCTTATTACTATTATTCTACTTATATAATCTCGTAGAAGATTTCGACAAAAAAAACACTAACATAAAAGAAAAACGTAAAGGATGATGTAAAGGTTTTTTAGTATAATAATGCGTAAAACATTTCAGTACCTTCATCATCAGCCCAGAGACGTCCAATGCTGAACGAAGGCCTCCCCCTTAGACCGCCACACTTTACGACAACCATTTGCATCCACCGGTTGCCCGCGACTTTTACAATGTCGTCAGTCAACCTAGTGGAAGGCCTTGCTACGCTACGTCTTCCGGTTCGCGATCGCCACTCAAAAACCTTTCTTCCCCATCGGTTGTCAGTTCTTCGAGCGATATGGCCTGCCCATTGCCACTTCAACTTGCAAACCCTGCGAGCTGTCGGTGACTTTGGTTCTTTGGCGAATATCCTCGTTCCGGATTTTATCGCGCAAAGTAACTCCGAGCATAGCTCTCTCCATTGCCCGTTGCGTGACTCTGAGTTTCAGTACCTTATAGTTTCTGAATTAGGGTAAGTACATACTGTGACATACAGACGGATAGACAAGGCGAAACTTCAGTAATGGACTGCCCAGTAGCGGCACGTCAAATGTCCTGCAGTTAATGGCTTGAGATATTGTCGGTGTTGGTGGTGTTGTGCTGCTGATAATTCCGCGTTAACGCATGCGGTGAAGGATGTCAAAAAGATGGCAAGATATATAGGCGTAGTTGTACAATTAAACGAGTATTTGATTGATTAGTAATTATAATAGATAAATGCGTGAAAGCACTCGCACAGTACATGGGCGAAGACATAGAGTAAGTAAATACTACGTAAGGCGAAGAAGCTGTGTCCAAATCGATTGACGTATAGACGTCTCTCTTTGACGTTGACAGTTACATGCAGGTTGCGTTCAACTTATACATTCTGTTAACATAATAGGCTAGATGACTGATGTTTAAATCGTTGAAACCAATAGCTTTGATGAAGAATTTAAGTGAATATAGTATGGTAATTGAAAACATTATTTAAATCGGTTAATAATGTTCTGATATATGAGCGTTTAAAGTTTTTGCTAGAGACAACTCTGTCCCTTTCCCACAAAACAAAAAATGACGTCACGCCTTACTTGTCAGAATAGAATTTATATGGCGTCCTGACAAGTGACGTCACGATTTGCTGTTTCGCCTCTCTGTCTAGCATGATAATATGCTTATAAGTTGCTTATTTTTGATCAGTTATTAATTTTCTTTTCATTAATCAGCTATATTTATGGGCCACATTTGAATAGGACAATAAAAAAACCAGTCATCTAGCCTATTTTATTATGCCTATTTGTCTTGTCTATGCCAAAAGACTGATCCGGCCATCCCAGCTCTGTTGACCTATGCCAACAATACAGCGTGGACGCCTTTGCTAGAACAGGAGGTTCAAAGAACAAAAAAAAAATGCGTAAACTGACCACAGTCCTATTTTTATTCGCCGCATATAATTTTGAAGTATCGTAATCTCCGCAAGATACGGCTATTATTAGCGGAAAACCAGGATATAGTAGTATTGTAAAAAATAATTGCTAGAATCAATTGTGTACATAGCGTGTAATTAATTGTGTATAGGTACTCAAGAAATTAAACTAGAAATACAACAATTAGGGACACTAGAGAGCCTTACTTAACTAGAGAGAGCTTATGAGAGTGCCTCCAAAACAATCTACAATTATTACGTGAAATGACAACTGACAGTAATAAAAAAATCAGGTAAAAAATATTGAATTCACATAGCGTCAACGATCCCGGTAACAGTAGAAATTGCATTAACAGAGATACTGTGACTGCGTACAGAGGATCATCGTGGCAGGGTAGCAGGGTTGCGCCCCCAGGCTCGGTGGGTGGCGTGGGTGGCTCAGCTGAGCGGGCGCGCGCCGATCGATCGCCGCGCAAGGACAAGGACGCCCACGTTGTATCTGCCGCTCCGCACGTACAACAGCTAAGCTGCTAACAAACTATCGGACGCGTCCGTGAGACGCAGCTGACGGACGAGATCTACGTATAATCGGTTGCAATGGTATAAATGTAACGCAATTATCCAATAAGGTAAATAAAACTAAACCTTGACTTGGCTAGTACCTTGACTTGGCTCACGAGATAACCGCCATGTGGGATGTTGATTCGATGATCATTGTCCCGATAGTCGTCACCGGTAATGACCTCATAGTGAAAAGCCTCGACCAACATCTTAAAGACGGTTGAGTCAAGGTTCAAATCCAAAGGCAGTGATCCTTGAGACGGCAGCGTATTGTCAGGTGGTTCCTCACTCTGCAGCCCTGACCATATGTAGATCTGCTTAGTTGTCCCATTGCCAGTGCACCCTAGGTTAAAGTTTTTAAAAGTATTTATGTTTTTGATAATAAAATATGTAAAGTTATGAAATAAAATAAATACTTACAAAATAAAACTAAATAGTAGAGGTAATCTTGGTAGAACTCTTTCATTTCATCAACATTTTAAATAACTTTTCATCCCATCTATTCGAAAAGGATGACTTGGTTCGTCTTTAAGTACACCCAAAGGTGGTGTTTTCTATAAGAAGCTTTTAGCGGGCAGTAATGAGTTTTTAATCCTTTTTATAAGTGCGCTGCAATTATCTTTGCCGCGCACTTTTTGAATTTGGAACATCTTAGTGTTCAGCGCCAAAGAAATCGAACGCAAATATTGTTTGAATAAAGACTGGCTGACTCGCCGGGCACTATCCCGGCAAACCTTTTGAGCTAAAAGCGACGTAGTGGGGGTAAGTTTGCGCATATATACTTCAGGACATATTAATGGTCAATGTGGACGTCGAGATTTTAATACTTACCGTCTTATGCATAAAGCACTAAAAAGTATTTCAAACCAGTTTAAGTCATAAAGTGTCTTGTCTTCTTTCTTCAAACTCAATTCGTAATTCGAAAGAAATTGACAAAAGTCTTTTTAACTAAAATAGGTTTGAAATAAGTTTTAGTGTTTTATGCTTAAGACGGTTAGGTTATTTAAGTAAAAACCCAAAATATATATATTATTTTACTATTTAAAAACAACTTGGAACCTTCGAGTTAAATAGCCGTGCGTTTATGTTTTGTTTTATACCTGATGACGTTGTTGTTTTCATCTGCGGTTTTTTTTTATAATTTCCGTTTCCTTTGTAGATCCTTGCTTCATACGAGGGCTACACTAAAAGTATCGGGAATGGAATATTTCCACTGTTTCTGTCATATTAAAATCTTTTTAATTGAAAACTCCTTGGTTTTAAAAATCGAATACCATTTATTTATTTAAAAAAATATTCTCGGTCTTGTCACAAGGTTTTGTCAAACTTGTTTAGTCGTTGAGAAGATGGAATTGACTCGAGAAAATTCAAGAGCGATGATTTATTATGACTTTCGAAGTGGTTTAACACAAAAACAGTGTGTTGACCGGATGATTTCTGCATTTGGTGATAAAGCCCCATCCAAAACCACAATTTATCGCTGGTTTGCTGAATTTCAACGTGGACGTGTCAAGCTCAGTGATGATCCCCGTCATGGTCGTCCAAAAACTGCAGTCACCCAAGAAAACGTTGATGCTGTGCGTAAGCTGATTGAGGAAGATCGACATGTGACATACCGCGAAATTCAGGCAACTTTAGACATTGGCATGAGTCAAATACAAATAATCTTGCATGAAAAATTAGGTATAAAAAAGTTGTTTTCCCGATGGATACCGCATTCGCTCTGTGAAGAGCAAAAAGCGGCTCGCGTTACTTGGTGCGTCAGAACTCTCGAAAGATTCCACGCAGGATCCTCAAATGCTGTATACAACATCGTATCAGGTGACGAATCCTGGATATACGCGTACGAACCCGAAACAAAAAACCAGTCACGAGTTTGGGTGTTCGAAAATGAGTTAAAGCCAACAAAAATTGTTCGTTCACGGAGTGTTGCAAAAAAAATGGTGGCCACGTTTGTCTCCAAAACCGGCCATGTTACGACTATTCCTCTTGAGGGACAAAGAACGGTTAATGCAGAATGGTATGCTAGCATTTGTTTGCCACAGGTCGTTTCTGAACTCCGTAAAGAGAACTGCAACCGCCGCATCATCCTCCATCACGACAATGCGAGTTCTCACACCGCGCACAGAACAAAAGAGTTTTTAGAGCAAGAAAACATAGAATTATTGGACCATCCGCCGTACAGCCCCGACCTAAGCCCTAATGATTTCTATACTTTCCCTAAAATAAAGAATAAATTGCGTGGAAAGAGATTTTCATCACCTGAAGAAGCTGTGGACGCCTACAAAACGGCCATTTTGGAGACCCCAACTTCCGAATGGAATGGTTGCTTCAATGATTGGTTCCATCGTATGGAAAAATGTGTCAAATTTCGCGGAGAATACTTCGAAAAGCAATAAATATATTTTTAAATAGTAATGTTGTGTCACTTCCTTGATTCCCGAAATTTTCAGTGCCGCCCTCGTATAAATAGTACACATCATACACCAATTTTATCGCTTGTCTCTTTAGTAATAACAAAAAAAAACAAATAAACAGAAATACAACAAAACAATAACAACATTTGAACAAAAAAACAATATCAAAACAAGAAATTTTTTTCGTAGCTTGAAATTGGCTAATAACAAAACTGGCACGCAAGTGTAGTCAGATGCTAGCGGGACGCGGGTGGAACGCGGGAGCCGCGGGCCTGCTTCCGACCGGCTGATTGGCCAATCGCCTGGACGCGTGACGTCGGAACTCCCCTCGCGCACCCTTCGATCCGCCAAAGAGACCGTAAAATCGTTACTGCGCAGCCAAGGTCATTGGCTCAAGTTGTTTGCCGGCTACTATACGACGGCCCATAGTCGTGCCACCAGCTGAATAAAAAAGAAAGAAATCTAATTAAAACGCGAACTACAGTCCGCGTTTTCGTCAATTTTCACGGATTGTTAGAAATTAATGGTTTTGTTTTGAAAAATGAGTTCTTCAAGTGACAGTGAATAAAATATGAGGCGCCTTTTAATTTTCATAGTTGGTGAAAAGTAGAGTGTATCACTCGAGCGCAAAGTATATTTTTGGCTCGGGCGACGTACTTTGAATCCCCCCGCGAATTTTTGTTGACTTTTTTTTTGTTGGCTTTTTGTTCTTTTTCTCGCTACTTCCAGGATTCTACTAAAGACTCCCTCACTTCGCTCTGGATTAAAAAAAGCGCCCTCGTCGTAAAAATATTATTTTGCTCCCAATCTACTATTTTCTAATTTAGTTAATAATTCTACACATTATATTTAAGCTGGGTTAAAAAAGTTAGATTATTGTAATGTAAAACAGTTAATATTCAATGTTAACACAAATTGTAATAAAAAGACCATGCAAAACATTTTACGTAAGATATGAAAGGGTTGACTATCTGTCAGAAGTTTAGGATTTGTCCTTGAGCACTCGGACGTCCGAATGAGATGAGCGCGCTGGGGCCTTATTTTTGAATCGTACGTAAGAGTTGCGCATGCGAGCGGAGCCGACCTTCGAATGATATTGTTGAAATAAGGTTCAATATCGTTTGGAAGTCAGCTCCGCTCGCATGCGCAACTTTGCGTAAGATTCAAAAATAAATCTTCGGATGTTTGTCTCTGCAAACACTGTTCGGATGCGTCTGTCAGCTAGGACTTACGGTCGCGTCGGATAGTTTGTTTGCTGACTTTTGTAGTTTTAGCTACGGAGTTCGTTAACCGGCGTTATGAAAATATATAAAATATAGCTTAGCTTAGCTTAGCTTTATCATCTGCAAGCGCCAAGTAATCAATTTGTTTCCGAACAAAGAGATTCTGAAATTTCAGATTTAGATAAAAAATAAACAAACGTCATCTCAATGCTTCTGGATGTTTTTTAAAAATTTGCAAGAGCCTAAGCTTTCTTCGGAATGCAAGAAAATGTACCTAACAGCGAGTTTAGCTAAAAAAATATTAACAATATATATATTTTTTTAAACATTCTAATGTTAGGTACTTGAAAATAAGGATTAGGTACCTATTTTTTACATTTCTTTGGGTTGGTCCACACAAGTTTTTGCATAGTTATTAATAAAAATAAAAAACACAGTAAACCGCCTAATTTTTTTTGGAATTTGGACATAGGATAAAACTATCATTTCATTTATTTTATCAATTTAACTTTTTATAGCAAACAAGTCGGCATTTGACCCCCAACTAGACTGTCGGTAAACGATGATGCGGTCAAAAATGAAGATTAGAAGATATATAGAGATTCATTCTGGCCTCTAAAAGATCTTATCATCATCATCACCCCGGCCGGAGATATCCACTGCTGAACGAAGATCTCGGAGGTCTGCTAAAAGATCTTATATTACTCAGAAAACAAGAGCCGACAGCTTGTTCCATTCCATGGTAAATGGAAAATAGTCACATAAAGCTATAGAAATATATTGTTAACATTTCGCTCCCGGATTGATACCGTTAATCAAGTTTTGACCTTTAGCCTCCTCGTGGGAGTGCCTTCTGTTTTATTGTTAAAAGAAAGTTGCAATTTTATGTGATAGCGAGCGTTATTATTTTTGGAGAATACTTCGGAATGTACTTAACCTCTAACATATGGTGGCATTTGATGGGCATAACTTCCGACAGGTTTACATAATTAATAAGTTATGACCCTAAAGTTAAACCCAAAATAAAAGAAAAAGTATAAACTCTAAAAACACAACTTAAAAAAAATATTATCATGATAATCTTTAGGTTTCTTTCCTTTTTAAGGGTAATCATCTAATCATTATACCTTAGAACTTTTCAACAACAGATTCGGATTGGATAATTAAGGAGCGGTGATATTTATTAGGATGATTTAAAAAGGTTTGAATTTTGAGAGCGGGCCAAATTTCTTCCGTACGCGGACGACGTTGCGGGGGACCTCTAGTCCACTATAGACAGCTATATAGCCATAAAAACTCCTCCTTTTATTTTTGGTTGGAATCAGTAAAATGCCTTCAACACTGGATTTATCTTCCATGTCAACCTGTGACTTGTTACAATAAAATAATATAGAATACATGCTCTGCATCTCGTAATTTTTGAGTAAAGGTCTGCCGATTTAAAACGAGTTATTTTATCTGTGTCCACATAATGAGAGGAAATCTTGATCCGACCACTATTATGGCAGTATGTGAGCCTTGAACAGGTTATTCTGGAGATTCCAGGAATATTTATGCACAGATTGTGACCGGTCTCTGAAATTATGAGTAAATCGTTTTTAATTTCACTTACGAATAGGTATGAGTACGCCCACAAAAAAGCGAAAGCATATTTCCTTTCTCTCTTCAGCGTGTACGTCCGAAATGTCACAAAATAAATATATATAACATATATAAATATATGTTAATATGTGAGTATATTATGCTATGCACCAAGGGGATATAACAGTGTCTTACGTCATGGGCGGCATGTTGGACCCTGAGCATAACGAAGGACCCTAGAATGAGGAGTTTAAACTTATTTATGTAGAGTTCTGAGTGAATCGAGAGGTTTAAGCCGCGCAAGACGAAGACAGGCTTTATCCTGGAGGTGAAATCTCTACTTTTCACACCTTCTGCGAGGCCAGTTCGATTTACGAATAAACTCTTTTTACAATGTATAAATATTTATGCTAAGAGTTATGATACGAATGTTAACGTTCCAAATTCAAATCACATTATATCCCTTGGGATTTTCATATAACTTAATATCTCTTGGGATCTAATGCCTTACTTTAAGTTGAGATTGCGTAATAAAATATGTAATTGGACATTGTCAAGCAGGTGGTTTGGAAAGATTAATTATAACCCTGTATCGCAAATGTAACAACTTTTACTTTCCTGAATGAAGTAAGTTGGAAGCAAGTTGAACATTTTGAGACTTTCATAAGCAAATAAGTACTCGTATCCAAAAATGTAAAGCTCTAAAGAGCTCTAGAAGAGTGTACTGGGAACTAATTAAGTTAAATTAACTTAAAAAATCCAAATTTTGTCGTAGCAATGGATCCAAGATTTTATTTAATGATCTTATTCGTTGCATACTTGGGTAGTTACAGTACTCGAAAGCGATATTATAATATATGCGTCGTAGTTAGTAGAGACAAAGCAAATAGACTGGAACTAGAACTTCACTGGAACGTCAATAATCAATATAGGATCGTTTTTTTCCTATGTGTTTATTTATATTGTATATTACAGAATGATTCAAAATTAATGGCAGCTGTGAAGTGCGCTGCAAGCCAGACTTTGCGATTGTACGCACACCGCACGCCTAATTTTTGCTACTGCGCAGCGTGTTGCGCCTAAGTTCACAGCCACCATTAAGTTTGAATCAGCCTGTACTTATGTTATGGATTAATGCTCTTACATGATTTGCATGATCTTATTCCCCCCAGCTCATTCTTCTATCGGACGGCCAGGACCTCGAAAAAGCGACTCCGTTTCATGGTTGATATACCAAAAACTCGTACGAAACGGTTTGATTCCACTTTCTTTATTCGAACTGCTAAACAGTGGAATGCGCTGCCCGAGTGGGTGTTTGCCGATAATTATAATCTGGGTGTCTTTAAGTCGCGAGTGAATCGGTTTCTTCTAGGCAAGCGTGCTCCATTGTAGACTGCACCTTCGTTTATCATCAGACGAGATGGCAGTCAAACGCAAGCCTACATCATATAAAAAAAACTATACAAGATTAAGATTCTAATTCAAGATACGATAAAAAAAACTGCATAACAATACGACATTATGACGTAGTTTTTATTTAGATCTATAAAATAATCACTTGTTTTTATTAATTAGTCGATTATTATACTTACGCTGAGTTAAATAGGAACCCAATAGTTCAATTAGTGCATCGATACTTATATTAGTAACAGTGCATCAATAGGTGCAGAGCATGCGCTGTAGAACACTGCGATGATGCAGAAAGATTTGGACCTTGGACTGAACTTACGTCTTAGTGCCGCATGCCGTCCTAACTCACAGGCCATACAGAAATGGCACCGGGCGCAGACACGGCTCGGGTTCCATTCTGATTTCGCACTAATACATTGCAATAACGCACAATTTAGAACACACCGAATGACGTTCATCGGGCGTGCATCGGGCGCGGAGCGACGTCATTCGGCGTGTGCCTTATTTCAATGAGTATAGTATTCATACTATACTCATTGTTCAAATTTCAATTTGAACGCAGCGG
Organism: Erannis defoliaria; assembly: GCA_905404285.2. Classification (NCBI taxonomy): domain Eukaryota; kingdom Metazoa; phylum Arthropoda; class Insecta; order Lepidoptera; family Geometridae; genus Erannis; species Erannis defoliaria. Next base: position 8,540,418 of record FR990085.1, on the reverse strand, counting down.
CAAGCCATCCGTGTCATGTCCACGCCCGACGCCATTTCTGTGTAGCCTGCGCCTTAATGTCGCAAAAGGTAAATTCCAAACCAATTGCACCAACGAGACACAGTGTTAGACGTTAGGATTTTTTTCCAACTGAGTTATACACTCGTTGCAATCGAATGTTTGTAAGTTTCTAGCTTGCGGTGTGATTTGATGGAAAAATGCCTTTTAACTTCCTGACGTGTAACAGTGTTGCAAAATAAAGATATTTCCAGAAACTTAATTGCAGGGTCACTTTTGCTCATAGATTACAAAAATTTATAAGTACACCAGGAAAATTTGTGTTTTGTCTATTGTTAATTAGATTATGTAGTAAATGTTATGTGAATTGTCCAGAAATATTTATGTTATTTAAACTGAACCCTCGTAATTTTGCGTCACTCCAATTTGTCCTTCAAACAGACTTAAGTTCAATCCGCTAACCTCAGCCATTAACGAAATTGGCTGCTCAGCTGTTTGAAAAGTTTGTTCATGATTAGTGATCAATTAGTTGTTCAGAAACTTATCTAGATTCCCTATTGATGGGTAGTTCCGTTCCCGGGCTCGATTGTATTTAGCTGAGAAGCTACGGGATATAGGGGTGATGAAACAGGGACGGCAGTAGAGCGGGGAGAGATGCGCGCGCACCCACATCGATCTCCGTAATGTGGGTACGTGAACACAGTATAAATACCAGTCACTATATCGAGAGTGACGGCCCAGCTGCCCCATTCCATTTCATTCCTTGCTGTTTCTACACGTGTAGTGCAAAATTGCAACGTATTTTGTTACTTTGTTTTTATCTGGCAACGGCAGAGCTTCAGGTATTCGGATGCCGATTTTAGTAAATATAAATCTGCGTCAATCATGCCAGATCAAATTTACAATGAAATAGGCATAACTAAGTCGCGGGCAACCGGTGGATGCAAATGGCAGGTTGTCGTACAGTGTGGTGGTCTAAGGGGAAGGCCTTCGTTCAGCAGTGGACGTCTCCGGGCTGATGATGATGATGATGAGGCATAACTATAGATAGAAAGGAATATAATAGCATGAATATAATCGGGTAAACTATTTAAAACTATGTTTGTCACCCTCGGCTTCGCCTCGTGAGACAATATAAGTAGGTACATGAGATCTGAGACATTCTTTACTTTTTCTCCCTAGGTGAGTAATCTACTATCAAAAAGTAATGGCGATTTTTTTGCTTCAAAGACTATGTGATTTATATTGTATGTCTCTTTCTAATTTTATTCTCTCCAAGTCTGTATGAAAATCCTTAAAGAGAAAAGCGAACTGGTTTTGAGAACGTTTGCTCAATGATATAATTCATTATCAATTTATCATGCACTTCAAATCACCTCTTTATAAATCAGCATGTGTATAACAAGACAAGTAAGTACAAAATAATACTTAGCTAAAATTAGTAACAGATTGCTAATACTGGTTGGTGTCATGAGCATGAAGTGAGCTTTTGACCGCTTAGTAACAACACTCAAGAGCGACCAGTTTTTGTTCGCCCGAAGTTACATCAGATGAGCCTCGGGATCTACTGACTGCCCCACAATGGCCACAATGGCTATGGCTACTATAACTTGTCTAATGGGAAAAGCTTAGGAAACATTCGATAATATTATTTTATCTAGGTAAATCTTTCGATGTTATTCCTTTGTTTGACACGACTGCCCAAAAAAGGCGTGTGTTCAGGTTTATGTATGCAATTATGTATGTGAGTTTCTTTATTTCGCCATAACTACTAAATGCTTGTACAGATTTGGATGTATGGGGTATCATTATAATCCTTGGTCATCACCCCGAATGAAACTGATTATATTTTTTTGGCAGGGGGTTTATTCAATTTGTTTTATTATTAAACATTTACTTATTTTACGGCATATATTATAGTGAGTGAGGTGCCTACACATACATAATTGTCTACTAAAGGTCCGAGCTGTTCCATCAACAAGATGCCAGAGAACTTTACAACGAAAGGTACTGATTTTTCTGCGGCGTTCAATTTTTTTTTGTTTTTTTTTCTTGTGTTTCAGTAGTTCTTGTTAGGAAAAGATCAAATAATTTGCTAGGAAAAATTATAACACTTATTCATTCATTATTTTTGAATCATAATTTTTATGTTACTTACGGTTGCCTATCATAAATTAGTGAACATAAACAATAGAACAAACTACTCAATCAAAATCCTATTATTCTTTTCGGTCAAACTTCGTCTAACTTGTATCATCCAATAGCGCAAGGAATAGGGCGATCATTAGTTAAACATGGCCGCGCCGCCGCGCGCCGCCGCTGGGTAGCTGAGCCAGTACATAATCTATGATCCGGGCCCACGTAGATACTATTATCCGGGCTATGGCGGGCGGTGATGACGGAAGGACGGCGGGAGAGGGGCGGTGCAGCTGCGATGCATCGCAGCCCCTTGAGGGGGCAGCCTCCCGCGCCCCGCGAGCCGGCCCATTGCCAAGTTCAATGCCAAGGTCATGCGCGCGCGACTGCGACTGCGCGCCGCAATGCAGGAGCGGCCGGCGGACGCGAACCACCTAACCGAGGCTCAGTGCCGCGCCGGCGACCGCCACACACACCGCGCCTCGCTCCAGCCGACGCCGCACCTCCATCACCTGACTCATATTTACCAAAGAGTTCTAAACACAATGCCGCCGCCAACGCCGGCCGACCGCTTCGCATCCGCAATACTTGGCGGCCAGTATGCGCGAGGACAGTTCCGTGGTGGCCGGTGATCCGCGTCATGTGTTCCCGGAGCCAGTGCCGCGCCGTAAGCCCATCATTATGCAACATCTCGCTGGAGCACGCGGTTCCGTAAGTTATGCTCGTCACCTATCCTCTTACACTTAAGTAGGTACTTTTATTCTTCATGTCTTTATCATCACATTTTTCCTTATTTTGTACATTGCTAACACAAAACAATTTCCACGAATTAAGTGTACCAGTTTGTTTCAAAATAGCGTGAACCGTTTTTATTTGTGTTATTTGATCTGATGTGATTCGAAGGCATTACATTACGTGTACTTGCGGCCATGTTTGTTCTAGCCATTAGACTGTCAATATTACTTGAGTAAGTAACGAGTGTCCTCTATGTGACTCAATCTCCTTCGAGGTTTCAGCGTTATCACCGCGTCACGATCGTAAAGTTAATATTTAGCGTCTACACAGCCGAGATATTTTTCTTCAGTTTCAGTTTACTAGATTTTGTACTGAGAATGTCTGCTTACATTTTATCTAATCTAATCTTTTATCCTGTCTAATTTAATATACTTACAATTGCAAGAGTATCGCGGCGTTCGATAATCGTGGACGTCAAACGCATTCCGCATTTCTAGAAGGAGAAACTCGGTCAAATTCCAAAGAGCCCTCATCTTTTCCAAGGGCAACCAGTATAGTTAACCTAAGGGCTCACTGGCGGATCCTGTTGGCGCGTATGGTCGCAAAAAATTACGAACAGTAGAGTTCAAGGCGAGCCGAGGATCCCAGCGTGGCCACTTCTAATGAATACTTTTGGACTGTTGCTAAACGTAATTGAAATTACACAGATTCAGAATTCACTTTGATCTGAATTGAATTGGAATAGAGATGAACGGTAAAACTAAATGAGATGCAAAGCGGAACTGAAATAGGATTCTCTCATGCGTATTTCTCATACAGAATTTAGGGGCTCGAATGTGTTTTTTGTTAAATATAACAAAAAAAGAGTTAGGAATCGATCACATTAAATGAGTCATTTTGTGCTACATAACTATAATATTTCCGGCTATACATTCAACTGACAGGTCGATTTCCTTTAACATGAATATCAACATTAGGCAAGACTTAATAAATTACATTAAAAGTGTTGTCTACCATAAAAATAAACCGATTATTATATATAGAGTAGGTACAATATTTTTTGTGACGTCTTCTCCAATTTGGGTCCGGATTTCCCACAAGTAGCTCCACAGCTACTCGTAATTGTTCTTTGGAGCGAAGTATAGTTATTAAATTGTAATTATGAAGATATAGGTACCGAGTCAAAATTAGATCTATACATATTTAAGAGCAAGAAATTCGGCTGTTAATTATATGACGATGACGTACGCACTATACAACGTGTAACAAAAAAAACAATACGGAAGGGCATGAATGTACTCATCGTTATGAACAACTTTTACTATGGAGCCAACCCTGAAATCTCGAAAATAAAATCAGCTATTCCATACAAAAAGTTAATTGACCTTGGATTTTTTTTATGGAACAGCTGTTTTTTTTTCGCGATTTCTTGGTTGGATCCATAGTAAAAGTTGCTCATAACGATGAGTACATTCATGCCCTTCCGTATTGTTGAACCTTTTTGTTACACGTTGTATAAGAATATGAATATGATAGCAACGCCCCCGATTTTTCTATCTTATCCGTGAATAATGTTGTTATAGACGTTATGATAACCTATGATAATGTAATATTACACCTGATTACACCATCATAATTATGAGGTTTGTTACCTGAAGATTGCAAATCTTGTCTGATTTGAAGCTTGCTTTGAACACCAAGGATTCAAGAGGACGCTGCCTTTTCAAGCACTGTTTCTTGTCTAAACTTATTTCAAGTTTTCGAGGCAATTCAATTTCTTGTAGCCACGGTAACTGTGATCAGCGGGTAAAACATAAATTTGTTTTTGCGAGGGGAACGGATCACGGTATAGATGGATACAACTCTCCGGGATCCGTGGAGACAAACCCCAATATATCTAGTCGTTTATTTATTGCATTCTATTCTAAATAATAATAGTACTAATAAATATCGATTGACATTTTTCACACAGCGCCATCTAGCCCCAAACTCCAAACTAAGCAAAGCTTGTAATATGGAAACTAGATAAACAGATAGAATACTTATATACTTTTTTTTGTGAATACATACTTATAATACATACCTACTACACCCAGACACAGAACTAACATCTATGTTCGTCACATAAATGTTTGCCCTGGGTGGGGATCGAACCACAGAGTAATAGAAGCAGAGATGTGATCAAAGGATTTTTCCTTAGAAAGACGCGTGACTGTGCGGGGAGGTGTAGGTTCGCGGGAGGAGTGGCAAATTGTACTGCCATCTAGCGGTTTTCAGGAAAAGTTTTTGAGAATCGAACTAACACTTAGCTGAATTAACACTTAATTTCTTAATATCACGCAAGATGTCGCGTTTTTAAATTGTATAGAACGGCGATCACTAAATATATAAATAAAATTACTTACGAATGAAATTAGATGCCAATCATGTCATCTGAATTTTTCCCTCTGTAATTTTTACATAAAGAAACAGAGCAACTTATTTCATTTCTACTGGTACTAGGTAAAAACATTAAAATTCGAACATCTAATATGTAAGTTTCAATGACCATTACGTGTGGCGGACGTTAGCAGACTGAGCAAATAAGTATGACGTCACACACTCCGTCCGCAAAATAGGATCTGCGGCTGTAAGTGGCTCATCGCAACTCCTTATCCTCCATGGATTGAACCCACGATAAAATACGATACCTGTATAAGTAAAAATAGGGACTAAGACTTCAACAAAGTCCGTTTTTTAATAATGCATGGAATAAAGTTAATAAATATAAAATACCTATATTATATACCTCCACAGAGATTATTTAATCATGCTCTGTAATTGCATCGATTTATAAGATCAATCATTGTATTTATAACCTTTTGTGTGAAGTTAGTTTAATCGTGCACTTGAATGCAAATAATCAATACATTTGCGTCGCAAGGATAGCATGGTCCTTTAGTGACAAATTAGTATGAAGGTGCCGTGTACCGCTATCTCACTCGCGCTTGCGTCACTCTCTTAAAAAATATTGAAATGCACGAGCGAGATAGCGGCGTACAGTATCCTGGACCTTAATAAGGGGGAATCCGGTGAGCGCTTCTCCATACAAACGTATTCCCCTATTTTCTTCCTGGATAATGTCTCTGGAACAATCTTTTTTTCTTATAAAGTCTAGGTCTACTGTAGATGTGTCTCTGTCATTTCCTTTATATCAGAAAATTATTGCTACAGAAAATATAACCCTCTAAAAATTACTATGAAGATATTAAAAGCGTTATATATTTTTTAGCTATTAGTTTCTTAAAAGAAAGGATAAATAGAAACACGTCTACAGTAGACTTCAACTAGTATTAACAGTATTTTTAAATAATTTTGTAGGTGTTAAATGTCGGTAACTTTTCGGGCGGTCCGGATGTAAAAATACTGGCTAAAACACTTTTTAATCTAATATTTTAATTTTCTATTATACCTCAAATCGTGACAGCATCCTGACGGACTGGTTCTGCTTTCATTCCATCATCATCTAGATTTACTCAATGTTGTTCGAATTGCATATAAACATCTACGCCTACCCTAGAAGAGCAATTGAGCCCCAGTTGCGGGTTGGCGAATTCACATACACTATTGAAATTCTTCTCTGGACATACAGGTTTCGTCACGATTTTTGCCTAAACCAAAAAGTCAATGCCATGAAAATCCGTTCATAAACTCCAAAAACTCCAAAGAGCTCTTTCCTACGAGCCCGGCTTTGATCCCTACCTCACGATTTCAAGGCGAGCCGCGGTCGGATCTAGACGACTAGGCTATCACGGTACAGACCACTAAATAAATCGAGCATGTTAGAAGAACATCCCAACCCTGCCTGCGACTCAGCAGCCGCGGAATTGGGGGCAGAGCGGTCCCCCTAAAATCAAACGGAAGGGGTTTGACCCCCTCCAATTTTAGAACCGGGTAAAGAAGGTTTGTCTGTTTGGTAACGCCCGGAGTACCTACGCGGTCCCTGCTGCAACTGAGTTGCGGGAGGGAGCGGGAACACGGAATAATCATGTCGCTGCATTCTATAGTTTTTTTTAATTTGTTATTTTATTTATTGAGTACTGAATTACATGTACGAGTGTGGACAAGTGGACACCTATGTGGTGAATCGGGAATTTTCGTGTTGTTTTCAAAACTCCGTAAAACCTCATAGTAAAATCGCCACAAATTTGATAGGACACGACTTGGACTCGACTGTGACTAATTTCATGTGACTAACTGTGATTTCATGACTTGATGATACAAATTAACTTGAAAATTCATATTATACTTGACACTGGCAGAACGAACAAAGTGCGATGCCAATAATTAAGAAAAAAGCCTGCTAGTACGAGTACCTACCTACGTATTTCCATCGACTTCGTCTAACAAAACTGATGCATGTTTCCTTGTAATGACCAACATAATCCGGCTCATGGGGCCTCCCACATGAAGTTACCTTGAACTCGCGCCATCGAAGCCTGAATAACAATTCGAATACATACTACCACGCCTGTCTCCCGTCATTATCGTTGCCATCTGAACGTATTTGTAATCTATTACGTTCAAATAAACCATTGGCTACATTTGTGTTCAAGAGGCATTAGGCCTGGTAAAGAGTAGTAGACAGTCGCGATACGTTCTAGACATGTTAGTTGATTGAGATCGAGATGGTCAACTAAGGTATCCATTGTTTTAAAGCATACACAGCGAGAAAAATTATGACCTCTGACAGGAACTGAACCTGCATACGAGCTATCTCTTTTTTCAAAGCGACTTCAAAAAAGGAGGTTCTCATTTCGACAGTATGTTTTTTTTTGTATGTATGTTACGCGATTACTCCGCCAATTATAAACTGTTTTTGATTATTAGTTTTTGTTTGGTTTGGCTTCAGAGGTGGTCCCATATAAATTTTATCGAAATCGGTTCAGTAAATGAAAATTACTAGAAAATATGAAGATGTCATCTAGGTATTCGTAGTTGAAGTTGGTTGTTTTTTTAAGGGTATTATTATTATGAAAACTGACGTGACTTTGACACATTTTGTTTTATTTATACGGGAATACCCACACTCAATTAAACGTGAGTATTCCCGTATAAATAAAACTTAATTATCTCTTTTTTCTTACTGTTTAATGTTTATGCTTTTAAAACGTAGAAATACCCAAAGTGTAGTGGAAACACTTCATATACAAAATATTTAATAAGGTGTCCAAATCGACAAAGTCGTCACAATGTTTGTTGCTTTGAATTTAGAAATGAATTCTGCGTGAATCTGATATGGTATAGCGAAGCACTTATAATTAGATTTTACAAAAAAGATGTATCAAGGAAATAAAACAGGAGTTAGAAATATAAATTTAAGACCTTGTTTCTTTTGTAACACATTAAGTTACCAAACTTAGACCATGTATTTTTAGTAACACATAAAGTTACCAAACTTAGACCATGTATTTTTTAGTAACACGTAAAGTTACCAAAGGTACATGAACAGAGTGCTTATTTCAAAGATAAAAAAAAACAAAGGCCATTATTATATCTACTGAAATCACAATAATCACACTAATATTATAAATCCGAAAGTTTGTCGGTATGTTTGTATGTTTGTTACCTCTTTACGCTAAAACGACTGAACAGACTCGGAACTACTCACTACTAACTTTGGTACTCGGGATGGAGATACGAGGGCGGCACTGAAAATTTCGGGAATCAAGAAAGTGACACAACATTACTATTTAAAAATATATTTATTGCTTTTCGAAGTATTCTCCGCGAAATTTGACACATTTTTCCATACGATGGAACCAATCATTGAAGCAACCATTCCATTCGGAAGTTGGGGTCTCCAAAATGGCCGTTTTATAGGCGTCCACAGCTTCTTCAGGTGATGAAAATCTCTGTCCACGCAATTTATTCTTTATTTTAGGGAAAGTATAGAAATCATTAGGGCTTAGGTCGGGGCTGTACGGCGGATGGTCCAATAATTCTGTTTTCTTGCTCTAAAAACTCTTTTGTTCTGTGCGCGGTGTGAGAACTCGCATTGTCGTGATGGAGGATGATGCGGCGGTTGCAGTTCTCTTTACGGAGTTCAGAAACGACCTGTGGCAAACAAATGCTAGCATACCATTCTGCATTAACCGTTCTTTGTCCCTCAAGAGGAATAGTCGTAACATGGCCGGTTTTGGAGACAAACGTGGCCACCATTTTTTTTGCAACACTCCGTGAACGAACAATTTTTGTTGGCTTTAACTCATTTTCGAACACCCAAACTCGTGACTGGTTTTTTGTTTCGGGTTCGTACGCGTATATCCAGGATTCGTCACCTGATACGATGTTGTATACAGCATTTGAGGATCCTGCGTGGAATCTTTCGAGAGTTCTGACGCACCAAGTAACGCGAGCCGCTTTTTGCTCTTCACAGAGCGAATGCGGTATCCATCGGGAAAACAACTTTTTTACACCTAATTTTTCATGCAAGATTATTTGTATTTGACTCATGCCAATGTCTAAAGTTGCCTGAATTTCGCGGTATGTCACATGTCGATCTTCCTCAATCAGCTTACGCACAGCATCAACGTTTTCTTGGGTGACTGCAGTTTTTGGACGACCTTGACGGGGATCATCACTGAGCTTGACACGTCCACGTTGAAATTCAGCAAACCAGCGATAAATTGTGGTTTTGGATGGGGCTTTATCACCAAATGCAGAAATCATCCGGTCAACACACTGTTTTTGTGTTAAACCACTTCGAAAGTCATAATAAATCATCGCTCTTGAATTTTCTCGAGTCAATTCCATTTTCTCAACGACTAAACAAGTTTGACAAAACCTTGTGACAAGACCGAGAATATTTTTTTAAATAAATAAATGGTATTCGATTGTTAAAACCAAGGAGTTTTCAATTAAAAAGATTTTAATATGACAGAAACAGTGGAAATATTCCATTCCCGATACTTTTAGTGTAGCCTCGTAGCTTATGTCCCGGTATAACATATACCTAGGCTTCAAAAATGGAGGTTCTTAATTCGACTGTATGTAATTATTATTTTTTGTATGTATGTTACGCGTTTACTCCGCCAATTATGAATTGATTTAGATGTTTTTTTTGTTTGGTAAGTAATACTTCAGAGGTAGTCCCATATACATTTAATTGAAATCGGTCCAGTAGTTTGGTTTTTAAATCAAAATTACTGGAAAATATGAAGATGTCATCCAGCAGGGCTAACATGCGCACCGCGAGAAAAAAAACTCGATTCTTAAAAACAGGACAAGGCTACGAATCTGTATAAGTTTGTCTCGTTTTCGCACGACATAAAGACACGACAAAATTTTCTCGCGGTGCGCATGTTAGCCCTGCTGGTAGTCGAAATTGAAGTCGGTTGTATTTTTTTGAAAAGCGTATTATTAACATTATCATCATCACGCGTGTGAAACCACGGGCCGCAGCTAGTAATAATATATAGTAGGTACCGCGTAATCCATAGAGCTACGAGTGCGTATTCAGACTTACAGGTTGTTTCCAAATACTCTGTTCATTATTTTGAGTGACTAATCAATGCTCGGCTTTATAGCCACTACTCATGAAAACAAGTCGGCAAGGATTCCAAAACAAACGTGCTATTTCATCAATAACGCCACTTTAGCGCGTTTTATTGATCTAAAACCGGACTGAACAAGAGAATCAAATCATTTAATGCTATTATTTCGATAAGCTGCAGTTTTTGATGCAATATTAATATATCTCAACAGAATCTGCATATTTTATTTGTATGTGCGTGGTAGTGACTGGTAAGTAGGTACCTATATCAGCTGACGAATAACCGCGTCATTTTGACGTATGATCCCAACATGGCAGCCAAGATGGCGGACAGTTGTTTATTTACCTCACGTTTGTGACTTTGCGTGATTATGTGCTGCTAAAATGACACAGTAATAATGGTAATAATAGGCTTTGCTGGAACCTTGGCTCTTGTATTTTCCTTTAGGGTTGTATGTAGGTACCGAAATATACTGGCATTTTCGTACAATGCTAATGAGATAGCCTCCTCGAAAAACAACCAAAAATTCTCATCATTCACCATAAAAAAGCTAGTAAGTATGCATAAATAGCACAAGGCAAATAAAAAAATTACGATTAATTAATAATCACGAACTTATGTCCTACCTACTTATGTGGTTTTATAAAAAAACTTTTGTATATATAGGTAAATAGGTACCAACTTATCGTAAACTAAAATCACACCAATAAGACAGCCTTACAGCTCAGTTGACAGCCTTATATCTCAGTTGGTAGCATGTCTGCCTTCAGAGCTGTAGGGCATGGGTTCGATCCCCACCCAGGGCAAAAATGTATGTGACGAACATAGATGTTTGTTCTGTGTCTGGGTCTAGTATGTATTATAAGTATCTATTTACGAAAAAATATATATACAGGATGTTAGTTTTGAACACCGTTATCCTTCTAGGATATCATTGTACTCATCATTATGAACAACTTTTACTATGGGGCCAACCCTAAAATAAAGAAAAAAAAACAGCTATTCCATACAAAAAGGTTGATCGATCTTGGACAAAATGTATGGAACAACTGGTTTTTTTTCGTGATTTCAGGGTTGGCCCCATAGTAAAAGTTGTTCATAATGATGAGTGCAATGATATCCTAGAAGGATAACGGTGTTCAAACTAACACCCGGTATAAGTATTCTATCAGCTATCTGGTTTCCATAACACAAGCTTTGCTTAGTATGGGGCAAGATGGCGCTGTGTGTAATAATAATAAAAATAATAATAAATATTGGCGGACATTTTACACTCATTATGTTTTTTTTTAATGTCCTTCTAATATTTATAAGTACCTAAGTACTTCATTTACATAAGTACAAGATTGTGAGGTAACCACTACACATAACTCCCTTGTAATTTCTCAATTAAGTTATATTACATCACACTTACAGTGTCCGAGCGAGGTTACACGACTAATGACTGGATTACCCGGGGCCTCGTACTTATGCTTCATACTAATGCTTAGTACTAATAGCTTTCGTGTAAACGTACTAATAAGTCCATAGTATTAGTAAGTGACAGTGCCGAGTGAAATCCGATACTTTTACTAAGCGACAAGTGTCATATTGATATTAACCTATTAGTATTTACGAGAAATACTAAGCCCGTGTAATCTGTGCATTTTTTGCTACTGCGCAGCGTCTCGCGCATAAGTTCACAGCCATTAAGTTTGAGTCAGCCTGTATTTATGTCCACCGATATTTATTTATTTAATCAATGCATAATGCACAGATTACACGGGCTTCATGCTTGGTACACAGTATTGGTAACATCCATATATCCACAAATGTTTACAAATACATTGTAAATAACTCGCATTTATTTACCTATGTTTTATCACTATTAGGTGGTATATCACTATGGAAGTGCAACACGTGCTCAAAGTGATATCTAGAAAATAAATAAACAACGAGGACTGACAAAGAGTTTGTGTTGTATTGCCTCATTTTTGCAACAGAAAAAGTTTTCTAGTAATTTTCAATCATACGATTATTGCATTTCCATTATATTATTATTATAATGTATAATAATGAATGATTTTTCTTTGTTATTACATCTGACATTTATGTATCGATATTATTATAATTTTATTTGATTATTATTGTAAAAAAAACTTGACTTTAGTGATGTATTTTTATAATGTAGTTTTAATGTGAATCTTATTATGGACTACCTAAGTCTGAAAATAAATTATTATAATTTGTATTAATATTAAAGATATTTAAAGTACCTACCTAACTGAGTATAATTACATGAACCGTAAGTAGATAACATTATTACATATACAGAATGTTATTGTAAGTGTACAAGTCACATCCTCAGCCACAAGACTGCTGTCCACTGCCGGACAAAGGCCTCCCTCTTAATAGGGAGGGGTTGCCATAATCCCCACGCTTGGCAGACGGCTGGGGGATCGCAGAATGCTCACCACCGTTAACTGAGAGGACGCTCTGCCCGTCCTCCGGTGGTTCTGGTAGCAGTTTTAGGACATACCCAGGTCCAAGGTCCTGGTATAAGTGTACACATGTACTATATTACCCATAATACATAAAGCTTTTCCATATCCATAATATTATATCCATACTGTAATCATTTCTAATGATGTTTTTTTTCTTTATTACTATAACTAATGTTTTTTTTAACCTGACTGTATTTTTATCAAAAAAAGCTGAATATGTCCAGTTGACGATAACAAACGTAATTTATTGCAAAGTTCACTAACTGGACACGCGCGATAATGCTGGTGTGTCCAGATGGCGAAATAACAAGTGATACCAATTTTTTGTTTCACCAGCTGGACACACGCGTGTCCAGCCCCTCGAGTCCAGTGTATAACCCAATTATTCTATGTATTAATTTACAACATTACATAAATATACTGTTATATTACTATCCACGGGATATTAATCGTGATTATGTTGTGAAACATGTTCCCGATATTTCGGTGCAGTTGCATGCAATCTTCAGTCTGTCCGTGAACGTGGTGCATGCAACTGCGCCGAAATATCGGGATCTTGTCTCACAACATAGTCACGGTAAACATCCCGTCAATAATCATGGAACTGTAATGAACAGTCGTGGTAGTTTAAAACAGTGTTATCAGTTATCACATTATAAATAGGTACTAGGTATTTTATTACCATAGCGGAAATTTTCGGGAGTTGCAGATTGAACAGAGTATAGAACCCTATAAGGATACATTTGCTGTGTGTTATTCGTACACCAGAAGAGTATGAATACTAACAAGTACTTTAAAGTAAATTATATCAATCGACTTCAATTTCGAAAAGTACCTGGATGATATCTTTTTCCGGTTATTTTGGTTTAAAAACCAAACTACAAAATCGATTTCGATAAAATGTATATGTAACCATCTCTGAAGCATGACCTACCTAACAGAAATAGAATCATCAAAATCAATTAATAATTGTCGGAGTAATCGCGTAAAAAATAATTACAGTCGAATTGAGAACCTCCTTTTTTTTAAGTCGGTTGAAAAATTTATAAAATAGGTAATCCACGTGCTTTTTTCTTCATACACCTGTAATATTCAAAATTTTCCGCTACGGACAATAATTATCTGGATGCACGGATTGTGACGTGACCAGAAGCCCAATTTAGCCAAAGTGCCCTCTAAAATGGCGTCAAATTCAGTCAAATTACTTGTAAATGACGCAACCCAGACATGACGCTTGTTAAAAAATGTGCTTCAAGACGAGCCATTGTGTGTACAAAAAGGGCTTGTCCAGTGTTAAATGATAAAAAAAATATACAGGTTATTATAAGATTTCTATCTGTGATTATAAATCAGAATAATACTGACCTAGGTATCTTTAATGTGCGCCACTATTGCATCATTTTGCATATTATACGCAGTTGTTTTAGGTGAATGACTTATAGACTAGGTCGGCGCGGCGACCCCAAACTGGGTCTTGGCCTCCGCCAGTTGAAGGCGCCAATCATTGCGGCGTTGTGGGATCTCGTGCCAATCAGGCCGCTGGATGGAACTCGTGCAGATCATTCTCAACGACGTGGTGCTAATGACGCATACTTTTAATGTAGTTCAATTTCTAGTAATTGTATCATAATGTTGTTGTTTTGTTCGTGATTAATGTTTGTAAGTGAATGAACCAGAATCATGGACACAGACAGCCGCCTGCCCAAGCCGCCTGCCAAGCGTGGGGATTAGTGCAAAACCCCTCTATTAATGGGGAGGACTTCGTCCAGCAGTGGACGTTTTATGGCTGATGGCGTGAGACACGAGTAGATAATCAAGGCTAGACGAAGAATATAGAAAGATATTGACAAAATTGGGGGACTACCTATGCCAAAGAGATGACATTTGCGTAGAATTAAATGGCTAGAGTTTTTTTTTAATAAAACTGAGGGATCCTACCAAAGTCGTGACATCTGCTCAGGATTAAAATAGCTTCAATTGACAGACTACATAAAAATATTACTACATAACGAACTCACAAATCTATACCAATTTTATAAAGAGAAAAAAAGAAGATAAACATTTGACGCATCGATGATAATTACAATCGACAAGCAGGTAGGTTACCTACGCCAACTACCATTAGTGTCCATCGTCCCGATTGTCTCCAGTGGTTGCCCAGATTGTCCAATATAATCCAATCGTCACAGATATTGAAACACCTTTTTAAAGAGTTGTATTCTCACTAAACCTTTTTTTTGCCAATCCTGTTTTTGGATATGAGGCTTGGAGGATCTAGCTCTCTCTCTCTCAATATGAGGTGCTCGTTAAAAAAAAGGTTTAATATTTGACGATTAAAACGATCACGAGTAATGTGTAACACATGTTTTTACATTTAAAATTTGACATAAAACGTATCCTCGTCATGGAGTTTATGACATACCTACGCCATTTTAAAGCAGAAGACAAAACTAATAAGCTTCATCTTTATAAAACTGTCTTTCCAATGTAAATACAAAAGCTGAACAGTCTTGGATTTATATCTTAGCAATTTCAGTATTTCCTACTTCAACTTCATTCTACAAATGTTTTTCATTGTTGTCTTCCAAAGTCCTGGCAACTTTATGAGCATCTTCCTTCCGTATTGCATTGTTTAAATGCAAACATTTCTTGTACATTTTAATATGTTCATATGCTTGTTCCAAAGTCAGTTTTTTCTTAAGATTCATTATCTACTTGTATCTACTTTAACCAGTATAATATAACATTGCTTACAGCTACTCATGTTCGAGTCACACATTCAAATTGTCTGTCTTATACTTTTGTTAATTTTAATACAGCACATTTTTTTTAATCAATGTAGTACCGAGACTAGTGAGGAGTTCGCTTGGTGGTTATTTTTACTTAGTAAAATGAAAGTGGTCTTGCTAGGGAGTACCACAGGGTAAGCTCAGATGTAAAAAAAAATCATGGCGATTAATTTCTCTGGTAACATTGCCCTTTAAACCGAAACACAGTAACAAAACACAACAACATAGACAAACTAACAACTTAATCACTTAGTAGACGGGTTAATGTTTTTAAGTACTATTCGGCAGCGTGTATATTGTATACCCAGCAAGCTGGTGGCATTGTCACGTTGAATGGCAATGCTTATGCGCAACGCAATTCTTTTTGTTTCTTTTTATCTGTTGTAAAATAAAGCTGTTTGTGTTTATATGGTCGTGTAATAAAATTGATGAAGGCACATGTCTCGAAAATTACCATATCAAAGGTAGAGACATTCCTCGCATGTCACGTAAGCATCAGTTTCCATATTTAGTGCAAACGGTTGGCATCATTACCCCTATGAACGTACGTATACGTGAGTTTACACAGGCCCAAGAATATCCATCGTCATTAATCAGACATCGTGTATGTGCACACGAACGACACGCTCACTAGCGCGCACCCTTTCAGTTTACACGTGTTGCACGCTAGCATTTCGTTTAGGTTAGTGCGGAGATTGCATGGCGTTAATAAATATGTAGGTAGGTATATCGATTTTTATCGTTATAAATTCTGCAGCGTATCAAGATGCACTAAGCTACAGATATTTAATAATACATAAGAACTGAGCACATTAATATAGACACAAAGTATTTTTTTTGTGTTTTTGGACTGGGTCGTGGTTAAAGTGACTTTAATCAAATTTTTCAATTTTTGTGAACTAATAGGTTCTTAACATAAATAACTAACGACTTTACAAAAGGATAATAATAATAAGGAATAATAATAATATCATTTTGTTAAACTCAAAATTACTATCTAGCTCTGCTTATATACCCTGAGCAGTCCAGCTCCCGCAAGCAGCGCCCGTTCACGAGTTTTAGACACTAAGATTTATCTAGGTCGGTTATAAGTCACGTAATTATTTTTTTGGTAATTAACATATTTATCATCGACAGCCTTATTAATTCCATTTCTGAGCACAGGCCTCTCTATTACCTACTGTATCATCTACTGCGGGCACGCGCCCATCGTTTCCATGCCCGGCTGGTAGATGTTTAGTCGTTGTTGGCTAGCTGATAGAAAGCTGTTAGATTCTTATTTACCGTTTATTAATTCAGATAAGAAATTGGTTTTCCTTCTAAAGAGCTCCATTTGCATACCTAAGAGTGTATCGTAAAAGCTACTTGTATTAAATTTCCCTACATCCATGGGAAAAGTGTATCAATGAGTCAACACTGAGAGTGCGCTGGTGTGTGTTCGAATGCAGCTTGCACGGCGCATATGCGGCGGAGTGGGGGGCACGCTCAGGGTCACGCAGACCTTGAACATGCCTAGCAACAGAGCTGCCAGCACACATATGCTTATTTATTTCTGTTTCACTCGTCTGCACGTTTACTTGCAATTTAAAACAGAACGTTTTATGGAGTCGTAACGGCAAGCGGAATGCGACTCTCGCGATCGGTCAGATGTTCCCCTAGGATAAGACGAGAATGTTAAACTGACTAATCGTCTTGTAAATCTTTACTGCCTTTGTGTTGTGTACTAGTGATTTCTTTTTCGTTTGCCAGAGGTGCATTGCTCATCTAGGGTTTGCATGATAATGTCATCACAGAAATTCATGTTATTATTGTGTCTACATTTTCTGAGGCATTCATCAGATTAAAAGAATCTGCAATTAAGATCGTTGTCAGTTTCTCGATCACGTCTTACTGACGCTAAAAGAGCCAGCGTTAAAGTGGTGAACAGTCCCCAGTGTGCCGAGCACAGCGCCATCGCAATGCATTTATATCTTCACAAGCTCAAGTTGACATTTTTGCCGACAGCTGGAGAACATTTGTAAATAGTTCATTAGTGTATTGCGACTTGCGAGCAACAAACTGTATTTTAATATAGTTATGATTATTTTATAGTTTTTGTTATTATTGTACTTTATTAGTTAGGTATTTCTATTATGTGCTGTGAACATATTCTTTGACCTTTCATCCCACACCCTTAAGGTATGAATTTCGAAAAATCTTGAGACATGCCTTTCTTTATTTTTGATGTTAAATATACAGACCGAGTATGAACGACGTAGCTCGAATTTTATTTTTATTTCTATACAAAGCTTAGGGGTCAATTTCACTCCCTTAGAGATCGAATTTAGCAAAATCCGTTCTTATTGTACATCTAGACGATTTGAGGAATATTGGGTCGAAATTTCACATCCGTACAATAAGCGATGTAGCCTGGGCAATGAAGCCTAGCTGGGCAATGATTGCTAAGAAAAAGGAACTTGCTTTTATATATTAAGATTTATTTTAGATTTAAATGAAAAAAATATAATTATTCTAGAAATTGCAATAGACGTCTTAAAATTCTACGTTACATTTAATGCACGCTTGTTTCGTCTCAAGGTAGAAATTGTAAGTGATAGACGTACACAGCCTGTTTACTCAGAGAGATGCTATAAATAGTCTATCAAAATAAATGAACGCATAGCTAGGCCGGTAGAAGACAATGCTGTCAGAAATATAGATCCGGTTCTTTGGAATAAAGCCCTTGTAACGTCCATAAAAATAAAGAAGACATCAATATTTATGACAGCAATAAATGAGATAAAAAAAATAGGCCATCAGTTGCATCTAAATCGAAATCTTTAAAATTTACGAAAGTCTGAGTCTTCAGTCCGTTTCCTTGTAGAGAGACTTCGTCAAACTATACTTTCAATATTATTGCTAGTTATTGCTAGTGGTTATATACTATTGTAATAAAGGCTTTATATTTGATTTTTTGTACGTTAAAACAATATAGCCAAGCCTTGGAGGGTTCAGCACCTCTCTCTAGCCAAGCGGACGAAAATCTTCTTTATGATCAGACTGCCTACAAAGCAATGGCTAAAAATCTAAATGCCTACAAATGATGTCTAACTTGCAATATTTCCTACGTTGTAATCTTATGTGTCAAATTTCAAAAAACCAGAGGGTAGAAAGAAAGGAATATCATTTATTTTGTAACATCAGTAAGGTAATAATATATCTATAACTAATTAACAATCCACTCATCATCAAACAATAGCATGTGTAAACAGCATCAACGGTTCTATTGACGATTAAGTAGTTCTATACATTTTTGTAAGTTCTGAGAGTGTCACTGGGTAGTACCGAGTACTAGGTATATGAAGATACTTGGTTTACAACTGGCTTCTGCTGTTCTACCTGCGATTTTCTATGTCCATATTTGTAATGCGCTCTAGCGTCAAGCAAAATTTCCAGAAACGATACAGACATAAACAGAGAGAGATACATAGAGTCACTTTCATCTTGTTATATTGATTTAAGAAATACTGTAGCGATTAAGATGAAACAAAATACCTTCAGCACTTCAAGCGGACTTTGAAAATACAAGTTTGCAAACTAAAGAATAATTTGAAGCCTTTTTTATACACTTTCTACGCTATATTAAATATCACTAATCACTGCTGCTGCTACTAGTAAAGTTTTTTTTTTTCTGTTGCAGCATTGTTCCCGGGGCAATATAAGTCCCTCAGAAAATAATCGCGGTAAGTAAATATCCCGTAAAAATCAAAGATTTTAAGCCGAAGTTACAGTTTGCATAATTTTCAAAAGGTAGGTAACACAAAATAATGTTTGCGTCCGTCATTTTTTGTGGTTTTCTTTGGTTCTTTGGTTTGACACCACTAAGGATAAATTATATAATTATAATACAACTATGACTTGTCTAAAGACCTGACTCCTCCAAGCTTATCAACTAAGGATTAATAGTTATCACTTTCGCGTAAATTTTAACGCTTGTTGTTTTTATCTAGCGATCTATACGAGGTTTCCCATAGGTGTAGACGACGTAATGATACTATTATAAACACTTCCTGTGTCACCTGAGAATGTAAGTCAGAATACTTTATAACGAGATCACAGAACCGAGGCGTATCGGGTGTCGTCAGGGCCTTCGTTCTGGTGTTCAATTACCACAACTACCTATGTCGATTGTGTTTAATTGATGTTCATGCTTGTTTATACTCTATGCACTTCATTGTAAACGTCTTCGTTCATGCCAAAGTGAGCATTTTTTTTTCTAAATACTATTTTTATACTCAAAGCGTTCCACTCAATTTCCCTGCGTTGCGCGTCGGGGACGCCATAGACATAACTGGCTTATATAACGTTAACCCTATGTTAAGCCATAATGATCGTCTATCTGCCTATAAGTATCTAGCAACCAGCAAGTTGGGAGTTTTGGCGGGAACACGGAAAAATCATGTCGTTGCATTCTATTATTTTCTTAAATTTGTGTTTTTTCGCGAATTAATGATTAAAAATGGTGGTGATTTATTCATTGAGGTTGAATTACATGCACGAGTGTGGGCAAGTGATATATAGTGGTGAAACATGTCTTTTCGTGTTGTTTTCAAAACTCCATAGAAGCTCATAGTAAATTCGCCACAACTTTACTAGGGCATGACTTGGACTCGACTATGACTGGTTTCGTGTGACTGACTGTGATTTAATGACATATTTGACTTGATTTTAATAAAAGATACCTGAAAATTCATAAACTTGACACTGGCAGAATGCACAACGTGCGATGCCAATAACTAAGAAAAAAAAACCAGCAAGTTTATTTTTTCTGTCACGCGTTGAAATAGAAATGAATGTGACGGGGACAAAACATCCGTTGCCTGTCTTTTGAAATACCTCCTTGTATAGGTTAAAATGTCCTCTGCCTTTAAAAAAAATACGCTTTGGTCCGCTAAGTATGTTTTCCCACTTTCTCTTTGGTGATTTTCTTTTGCGTTTCTCTTGTGACGACGTAAAACTGTTTACGTATATTTTTAAATTAGCATGACCTTAGTTAGGTTCCAGCGCGCAGGTCTTGTGACCTAGTTTCCTCTAGATCAATTCAGCCGCTAGGACCGCCTAGGTATCAAACTCCCAGGGTGCCCTTTGACATTATAGAGGCACTGAAAGCGACGCGCATGCGTGTGTCTTTCCTGGAAGCCCCCATATTCTCTCCCCTTCCTCAGGCGTGGGTAGATGACGCAAACCCTAGGGCCCGGGACGATAGCAAAGTCTATTTATAGATTACAATGTTGCTGAAATATTAAATGGCTCCTTCGCCTACGTCAGACGAATGTTGTGTAAGCTACTTTTACTGGCGTGACGTAAACTTCTTAATTATGATTAAGTATTTTGAAATAATGTTGCAGGACATAGATTTATAAATACGTGGGTTCAAAGTTAGGGCTAAAAAATCAGGGAATTTAACTACTTACCTACTTATAAAAGTATCTGATAATTTAAACAAGCTAAATCAGATTGTTGTATTGTCAATTTTAGATTTGTATGTATGTGTACGTACGTGTTTTTGTCTAAAATAATCAGAAATTTTGTAATTTTTGCATTGGGTTGGTAAATCTATTGTCAAGATTTTTCAAGAGATCGTGAACGTGCAGAAGAAATAATAGTACTCTATAGGCGAAATTGAGATTGCTTACACCCTGATAGGCATTTTTATCGTCGCACATGATTTTCAACACTGTATTAACTCATAAAAGTTTATTATGGCACTATTATCCCAAAAAGAATATACCTACGACAAAAGAATAAAAAAGAAAACACGACAAAAAAAGAGAAACGTTAGAATATGTTTCCGTAAAATAAAGGGTAAAATGCGGGCGCTGCCAGTCGTTTTATAAATTTTGTGGACTTAATAGTTATTTATGATACTATAGTGTGGTAAGTTGGTTTTTACAAACGAGTAGAAGATTGTAATTCCGAGACGAAGTTGAGGGCTTACCAAAGTCACGAGTTTGAAAAACCAATTCCGAACGTGTGCCATACAACGTTTTACAACACATTTGCGAGAAAACAGATAACAGAAGTACTTACAACAGATAATGAAACAAACTTTATTATTTTGTTTATAAATAAATATCGGTTGCAACGAAATACTTGACACTGGCATATGCGCAAAGTGCGATGCCATAATCCTCCTAAGAGTAAAGTTGCAATGGCGCGAATTAACAAATGGCACTACATGCGCGTGGTGAAAATTAGAACTACATCTTTCGTCTCATTTTCTATTTAGTATTAAAGTGAGACAAACGTATTGAGCAAAAGCGCTTCTTGAGGTTCGATCATTTAGCTTATTTATTCTCGTAATGTGAAACTCCTTGGTGGAATTCTTATATATTTTTATAGAAATTAAAAAATACTTTAAAGGATACGCACGGTGCTATACAAGTTTACCGCACGCCTAGCTAAGAGTACCTATTTTACCGCACGTCTAGTTGTACGAGGGCTACACTAAAAGTATCGGGAATGGAATATTTCCACTGTTTCTGTCATATTAAAATCTTTTTAATTGAAAACTCCTTGGTTTTAAAAATCGAATACCATTTATTTATTTAAAAAATTATTCTCGGTCTTGTCACAAGGTTTTGTCAAACTTGTTTAGTCGTTGAGAAAATGGAATTGACTCGAGAAAATTCAAGAGCGATGATTTATTATGACTTTCGAAGTGGTTTAACACAAAAACAGTGTGTTGACCGGATGATTTCTGCATTTGGTGATAAAGCCCCATCCAAAACCACAATTTATCGCTGGTTTGCTGAATTTCAACGTGGACGTGTCAAGCTCAGTGATGATCCCCGTCAAGGTCGTCCAAAAACTGCAGTCACCCAAGAAAACGTTGATGCTGTGCGTAAGCTGATTGAGGAAGATCGACATGTGACATACCGCGAAATTCAGGCAACTTTAGACATCGGCATGAGTCAAATACAAATAATCTTGCATGAAAAATTAGATGTAAAAAAGTTGTTTTCCCGATGGATACCGCATTCGCTCTGTGAAGAGCAAAAAGCGGCACGCGTTACTTGGTGCGTCAGAACTCTCGAAAGATTCCACGCAGGATCCTCAAATGCTGTATACAACATCGTATCAGGTGACGAATTCTGGATATACGCGTACGAACCCGAAACAAAAAACCAGTCACGAGTTTGGGTGTTCGAAAATGAGTTAAAGCCAACAAAAATTGTTCGTTCACGGAGTGTTGCAAAAAAAATGGTGGCCACGTTTGTCTCCAAAACCGGCCATGTTACGACTATTCCTCTTGAGGGACAAAGAACGGTTAATGCAGAATGGTATGCTAGCATTTGTTTGCCACAGGTCGTTTCTGAACTCCGTAAAGAGAACTGCAACCGCCGCATCATCCTCCATCACGACAATGCGAGTTCTCACACCGCGCACAGAACAAAAGAGTTTTTAGAGCAAGAAAACATAGAATTATTGGACCATCCGCCGTACAGCCCCGACCTAAGCCCTAATGATTTCTATACTTTCCCTAAAATAAAGAATAAATTGCGTGGACAGAGATTTTCATCACCTGAAGAAGCTGTGGACGCCTACAAAACGGCCATTTTGGAGACCCCAACTTCCGAATGGAATGGTTGCTTCAATGATTGGTTCCATCGTATGGAAAAATGTGTCAAATTTCGCGGAGAATACTTCTAAAAGCAATAAATATATTTTTAAATAGTAATGTTGTGTCACTTCCTTGATTCCCGAAATTTTCAGTGCCGCCCTCGTATGGTGCGTAATGTTCAACTTTCGAACGATGTATATAGGCTTCGTAAATGCATTTTTCGAGCAAATGTGTTGTATAAACGTATACTATAGCTCTCGGCCTAATCTCTCTCTCTTTGTCAAGTGCTTTAACTATTGTTTTAGTTCCAATAATTCTAGTTCCTTCGAGTATTCTCGAGTGCTCTGCAAACAACAAATATACATTAGATTAACGTAACTACACGATACAGAGTTGCTCGTTAGAAATTATTTATGGCCACGTTCATAAATGCAAAGAATGCAATTACAGACATTATTCATTTCGTGCGCAGTAAATAAAACGCTCGTATCATGAGTAGACCTACGTGTTTTTTTTAATAGGCTAGATGTTTGATCATAGCTTCCGTGATGTCAAAGCGATATTTTTTGTCGGGAATTTTATATTTCTTAAATTGGAACACAAAAAAAGCTTTCAGAGTAGAATATTGTCAATTGTTCGCAAGAAAACGTTTCTGAAGATTACTGGACCTAGAAGGATCACTAAACATTACTAAATTACCTACGTCGTTTTCCATCAGTTAAGCTGGCAGTCAAACGTAGATAGATCTATTTTATAATATAAAATAATAATAAAAAACACTTAATATAGGGATATACAGCGACGGTGATAATCATTGTCGCTGGGGATATATAAGAATTTCAAGAACGAAATATCAACTTATGCTTCATCAACTTGGGTTTTAAGTAGGCAGACGGAGACAACACTTCAACTTTTTACCATTATTTTGAGATACACCGGTATTACTTTTAACAGAGTTTACAATAGTTATTCTTCAGTATAATAACGCAAGTAAAGTTATGAAACTTCAATAGAACTGCATAGCTCCACCTCTTTACGTCATGAGTAAAATAACAAGAATTGGTACGAGCTAGCCATGACTCAGGTAGTAATTGCTACCTAATCTTTGTCCTGCCTTGTTTACCGCGCTACATATCTGCCTCAAGGTCCATTGTGTGCCGTGAGCTATTATACAACATTACTTATGTATAGGACCGTAGGTAGCTACGGTAAAATAGCCATGGAAATGTAGGAATCCTATATTATATTTATGATGAGTAATACCTTTAAATAATGATTCACTGTTCCTGTATAACTTCTATATCCCACATACAAGGACTTCATTAAGTGGAATAGATATTGCCATCCCACATTAGATAGCACAGACGCAGTGGGTCAATTATTTCTCAACTAGAGTAGACAAATAAGTTCACTATTATCATAATGTTTAGGTTCACTGTTTTCGTAACTTTTGAAAGTTAGTGGGGTTAGCTACTAAGATACTACACAAGTTACTACAGGTACCTACTATTCAACTTACCTATACTTACAACTAAACTAAATGTTTGCAAAACTAAACACACAAATAAATGTACCTATATCATTGTTTTAGGTACATACGGTGAAATACAACTGCCGAATTCCTGAAACGGGTCCTGAAATAGAAAAACAAAAGGTAAGAACAATGCATTAAAATACTGTACCGCTATTCGAAACCTTATTATAATGAGAGTGACGTCTTGTTTTCTGTCCCGAGGTGGTACTATATAATTATATATAGATAGGTATCAATGTATCTTAAACATCAACTGTCAAACAAATGTCACTGTCAGGCAGTATGCCGCGCCTGCGCAAGGAGCCTATATAAAGCGACTAAACGATGGCGCGGGCTCATTGGCGTCTGAATTTTCGTCCCGAGTGGTGAGTTTGTTCCATATTACAATAATTTATAATCAGTTTTTTCTTTATTACTGTATTATTATTTCTATTGAATATAAAAATTACTGATCATGATTTCCGAGGAAACCGAAGTTGATCAAGATAATTTGCCACTAAATGAAGTGGGTCCAGATAGAAAACGAAAATCATCTCGTTCTCATGGCGATTCAAAACGAAAAAAATATGACGAGGTGTTGAGCAACTTGTCGCAGCAAGTTGATCAAATTCAAAATTTCTTATCTCAACGGTTCCCACCTCAGACTGCGTCAGTAGACGAATGTAGTAACAACCAGGACGACGACGTCCTCAGCCTCTATGCGTCTAGTGATGGGTTTAGCGATAGCATCCCTAAAAATTCTAATGATTTCTTTTCAATTAATTTTAAAACCTCTACCAAAGAACCCAGTGTCTCAAAAACTTCTAGTGAAAATTTAGTTCGACTAAAAGAAATGCAACGGTTTGATTCCGACGAATGGTCGGAAGTTAGGTACTCAGAGGTACAAAAAAGTTATTGTTCAACCCCCGGTTTTGTGGATTTGGAAGCTAACGATGAGCTTAAGCCCTATGATACTTCTTATCATTTGGCACATACAGAACGCGGTTTTGCAGCAATCTCCCAAGCACTTATTAAGCAAAACCAACAATTTGAGGAAGGCTTTAAAACTCTTTTTGCATGGATGGGATCTAATGAGGTTATAGAACTTGCTAGTATACAGGAAAAGGTTAACGAAATTTTTGCGCAAGGGGATTACTGTAAAATTTCTAATGATATACTCCAAATGACTTGTGGCCATAGAGCCGATCTAGTACAACAAAGACGAGATGCTATTTTAAAAACATGTAAAAATAAGTTTACAAAAGAAGCATTGAGAAAGGTTCCGCCATCTTGTTCTAACCTCTTTCAAAATGAAGAACTGACTTCTATAATTGAAAAAAATGGGGGTGTGAACAAAACCTTCTGGCCATGTAAGACTGATCGCGAATATCGGTCGAGAAAACCATACAATGATAACGACAGATTTAAACAAACAATGCCTGCGCAAGGCATGCAAAATCAAATATTACCACACAACACGTGTTTACTACCTCCGCAGGGTGGTTTTACTTCCTTGCCGAATAGAATGCAAGCACCAACTTTGCAGCATAGTTTCCAGCCCTTTCAGGGTTACCCCAGCGAAGCTGGATATAGACAACCTTCGCAAGGTTTTCGGTACGCAAATACAAGGGGCCAGCGACCAAGGCATCCTGGCCCGACAAACAGATCGTTCTACACTAATTCGGATTCGAAAAACACAAGAGGTAAGAAATTCTGACTATTCATTCCAAGCAGATCAGTTAAAATTCTACAAAAAAAAAAAAAAAAAAAAAAAAAAAAAAAAAAAAAAAAAAAAAAATGGCAGCAGTTCGGGGCGCACCCGACATTGCTAAAAGTGATTCTAGTTTACCGTATACCATTTACAAAAAAGCCACCGTTACATGTACCAAATTTACAACACCCGTATTTGACCCCAGAGTCAAAAGAAAGGACAAAAACAATAATGAACCTTGTTACACTGAAGGTTCTAGAACCAGCTCCGCACACTTCAAGCTTCGTGTCAAGGCTATTTCACGTAGCGATACCAGACTGGTCTTACCGACCAATTTTCAACTCGCGAAACCTCAACAAATTCGGTTTTGTGGGCAAGTTCAGACTAATCAATATGAACAAAATACCGAAAAGAAACATAAAGTTTCTAGGGGTAATGTGGAACCCGTCCGAAAACCGAAAGTGGCTCCCTATAAACAAGATCGTATCTATACGACAAAAACTCAATCAGTTAAAGAAGAAAAAAGTAGCACCTCTAAGAGTGATACAGAGTTTGATAGGCATGTTAAACGCAAGTTTCTGTGTCCCGACAGGGCGCCTAAATCACAGAAATTTATTATTCGTCTGCAACGAACTAATCAAGGGAAGTCACCTAAACCAGCGGTCAATACTGCGGGAATCCCTAAAGGAAATAAACTAGTGGTTAAAAAATATAACAATAAGGTCGCCAATATATTTACCCCCTGTGTCTCATCATTTGACGACCGATGCCTTGGGGCAAGGATGGGCAGCACAGCTAGACAATCACGTGATGTCAGGCACCTGGGCTGTAAAGGAATGTTCCCTACATTCCAACTCAAAAGAAATGCTAGCAATCTACAAAGCCCTTCAAAAGCAAGCACATACAATACCGCATTCGACGATTGCGGTTCAATCAGACAATCGCACGGTGTTAGCATACCTAAAAAACAAGGGTGGGACGAAATCTCTAACCCTATACAAGTTAACAGACAATTTGTTCAAAATTTTGACCAAACACGCCATCTATCTTCAACTGCATCATATACCCGGCCGTTTGAACTCGGAAATCGATCGATTGTCACGTCAAAAGACTTTGGCAGAATGGCACCTTCTTCCCGACATAACCTCATTTCGATGTAGGGAACACCGGAAATAGATTTGTTTGCGTCGAAAAACGCACACGTAGTGCCTCGTTATGCTACTCTAGACCAAACGGACAAAAACGCAGAGTTCTACGGCACTCTAAGTCAAATTTGGAATTATTCACTTGCGTGGGTATTTCCACCCCCTTTCCTGATCGCCCGCGTATTGTCTCACCTCGATCACGCAAAGGGTACATTTCTCATAATAGTGCCGATGTGGGAGAAAGCTTTTTGGCTACCCGACCTCAGACGCAGAGCGATAGAACCTCCAATAGCGATTCCTCATCTAAGAGAAGTTCTGATAGACATGGCGACGGGACGGCCACCGCCCCGAGTGCACGAAATAACGATGGAGATTTGGAAATGTGGGGGTGGAGTAAATTATTAACTAATTGGTCTCAGGATCAAATCAATTTATTGAAATCAAGCTGGCGCACATCCACTAGAAATACATATAGACCAGCTTGGAGAAGATGGTGTCAATGGGCTTTTGAGCATAAAGTTAGTTCTTTATCTCCGCCTGGATCGGAAGTAGCTCGCTTTCTTATTGATCTACATCAAAAGCATAATTTTTCGTATAGCACTATTTGCCTTCACAAATCTGTGGTTTCTACACTGTGTGACCCAGAGAAATGCAAAACTGTAAGCTCTCATCCTCTTGTGTTACAGGTTATGAAGTCAATAGCTATTATCAAAAAACCCAAAAGAGATAAAGCACCAGTACGGGATATTGACAATTTGGCCGCATGGTTGACACAAACATAAAAATTTGCAAAATATAAGGTTGTATGAATGGGCAAGGAGAACAGCCTGCAT
The DNA here is from genome assembly GCA_905404285.2 of Erannis defoliaria. Taxonomy (NCBI): domain Eukaryota; kingdom Metazoa; phylum Arthropoda; class Insecta; order Lepidoptera; family Geometridae; genus Erannis; species Erannis defoliaria. Next base: position 8,511,938 of record FR990085.1, on the reverse strand, counting down.
TCTGCTCCTGTGCTCCGGCCGACGGGTGCACGATTTAACTCTTTTAAGTATAGCAGATAACCATTGCAACATACAGCCTGACTCTGTAATATTTTGGCCAATATTTGGATCAAAAACGGATAGTTCAGATTATCGTCAATCAGGTTGGCATCTTACTTCAAATTCACAGAATCATGCATTAGATCCAGTCTATTGGGTAAAATTATTGATTCATTTATCGAAAGAGAGAAGAGAAAACACCCAACACGACAATTTATTCATGACAATATGTGGTCCTCCCAAGCCAGCCTCAAGGACATGTGTCGGCTCGTGGGTAAGATCCCTGTTGAAGGATGCTGGGATTCAAGCCAGTCCTGGCAGCATCAGATCAGCTGTTGCTTCTAAAAATTGGATGTTGAATTACTCTATAGATGACTTACTATCCAGAGGAAATTGGCGATCAAGAAATACTTTTGAAAAGTATTACAGAAGAGAAATTATGAACAATGCGGATAGACAGCAAGATTCGGTTACAAGTTTATTTTCAGTGATATGAATGAATAATGTTTATTTGTGATTTATAAGCAGATTTATTTGTAACTTAATTATTTTTATAATAAAAATTATACATAAAAAAAAAATCATATTGTTTTTCCTTTATACCACTTTTACTATAATCATTAGGTTTACACAAAGCAGATATATTCATATTATATGCAAGAAAGATAGACAAGTTTTAATACATCATGATATACAGATAAATATAAATAATAAATATATAATAATAATAATCTCAGAATATACACAGTAAATTTCACATTGGCGTCCTAGTTCTAATCATTATGATACATACACAAAATGTCACCAGGCGATAGCAAACAGGTCTCATTATAATAAGGTTTCGAATAGCGGTACAGTATTTTAATGACGGCGTTTTACCTCACAATAAAACGCATATTAAAATACTTACCATATTCGAAACCTTAAAGTCAAATACTGCCTGGTCTACATACCTACTTACATAATTATTATTCATTGATAAAGAGACCCAATGAGCCCGCGCCATCGTTTAGTCGCTTTATATAGGCTCCTTGCGCAGGCGCGGCATACTGCCTGACAGTGACATTTGTTTGACAGTTGATGTTTAAGATACATTGATACCTATCTATATATAATTATATAGTACCACCTCGGGACAGAAAACAAGACGTCACTCTCATTATAATAAGGTTTCGAATATGGTAAGTATTTTAATATGCGTTTTATTGTGAGGTAAAACGCCGTCATTTCATTTATAATACTTCATCGATTTGATACTAGATTATTTATTCACGATTGAAATGTTGACTTTCGGCCTCTCACTTTCTCTCTCGATTCTCACATTGAAATGGGTAAACTACCGGCTCAAGATACTCTAAGTATAAGCGTATTCCTAAAACCATAGCAGGGACGCGACATTACGAAGTGAAGTTTTATTGTTTTTTTATTATTATGACGGTACTTATTTAGCGCACTGGAAACAGAATTGGTTTTGAACCTACATAAAGGTAAGGGGTTCGAGAAACACTTAACTTTTCATCAAGCTAAGAGGGTCTGTGAATAACCAGAATTCACAAAGCAGGGAAATGAGTATACCTATTCATTGTTGCACTATTGCTTTTCCTCATAAAGTTTTTATCTGTAAATCCTCTAAAATTACATAACAAACGCACCCCAATATCTCCTAACATCCCGTTTGTAAGATGTAATTTTGTCACAAAGGAAAAGAAAGGGCCAGGCCATTTAATATCCGGCAGTGTCCTCCAACCCCATATAATCACAAAGAGATCGAAAACTTTGGACAACTTTAATGGATTAAAATTTGGTACTCCGACTCCTCCAAATTATGAAATCTAATCAAAAGTCGGATTAAATAATCTATACGAAACTTTTTCTGTCGCTTTTACTCCTGACGGCTTATCTCAATAAAATCACATACCAATGAGTTTTTCGGAATTCTTGTCCGGATTAAAAATACTCGGCTTTACGGAGAATCAATGGTGAGGCACTACATAATTATATCCGGAGAAAAAAAACATTGGCGTATGGGAAATCCACCAACAGGGGTTTGTGGATTGGTCTGACCAAACCAATGATATTATAAAGAGGGAGATATGTCATATCGCGCCCTAAAATGGCCCCGTGAAGACGGCCCTAAGGACTGTCTCGCCTTTCTGCGCTCCCTAAGCGAGACGCACGTTATCCCTTTTGATATATATTGCTGTATATATATATCTATATTAAATTCAAACTTAAACTAAAAAGTAGAAATACTATTTTAATTTCTTCAAAGCCATTAATCGACGAAATTATTGATACCTACATATATGCCTATTTACAATTTATAATCAAATATTTTTGGAGTCGGTACTGGAACATACTTAGATAGGTACCTACGTCTTAGGTACCCAAGCAGTTCCTAAGTGTGTTGTGTTTACGCAACGCTCCCAAGAGATTGTTGTGGACACGAGTATGAACAAATTGTGTCAAGCTCTAACCTGGTTAATGTCAAACAATATACTCTATAGAGATATAAGACTCCATTTTGAGACTGCTATCAATATTTCTGAAATTGTTCCTGTAAGCCTGCAGATGGTGGTGAGCTTAGGGTCAACCCACACGTACCACAACCACACCACATCGCAACGGCAAAATGTTGTGAAGCTGTGGTTACTTGTAAATAGTGTCGTTGCAGCTTTTTGCAGTTGCGTTGTGATACCGACAAAATGTCGATGTGGTTGCGTTGTCGCTAGCAGTTGCGATGTGGTTGCGTCGTGTGCAGACACAGTTCGACTCCGGCTTTCATAGTTGCGTCGACGCAACGTTTTATCTGCGATGTGGCCGGTGGCTATTTCACGGTGTCGCTGGTGGTTGCGTTGTGGTTGCGATGTGGTCGGTATCAACCACACGGTCGATAACGACGGCATAATGTGGTACGTGTAAATTCTACTATTCATTTTCAATACAAAAATGCGCCCGACCACGTGTTGTGGTTGTGGTACGTGTGGGTTGGCCCTTATGGACTTACAACCATAACGTCATCTATGTATATAAGTATACTTGTTTTTGTAGATTTTTTTTAAAAAGCTGAATCAATTTCGATAAAATTTAAATGGGGTGACCTACCAAACAAAAAAAGAGTAATAATAGAAAAAAAAGAGTGATAAATAATCGAGTAATCGATTTTATTTTGTACACAAATACAGTCGAATTGAGAACCTCCTCGTTTTATGAAGTCGGTTAAAAACCGCGGCACGCAGCTAAGCTCATCATAAAACAGATTGTTAGAAGACTTATACATGTTCCATAAATTCCATTGACCTTTCGTAAAGCTTCCTTCCTGAAAATCTCAAGTTCTGTTAAGTACAATGACAAAGTAGGTACTTAAGTTAATTTAATTTAGTATACCCGAGAGCTATTGTTTCCTTGTTGCTATAGAGAAGTAACGCTTATTTGAACACTGCTATTGTTGGTATTGAATGGTTGCACAGAGCAGTTATCATTAATGATAATTATTACAAGGACGCCACACGTGTGACCATATAAAACAGATAACCTAGGTATTGGACTATTTACCAAGTATACCTATTTTATAATTTATACAATACAAATACAACAATACATTTTTTTTAATTCGAGACAAAAAAAATATAGATACACACAAAAGTTCATACAAAAGAAAGAAATTTAAATAATAAATAAATAGTGAGCACCTATATTCCTTGTCATAAAACCGATCCCAACTCAGCGTAATGCTGGTTGCTAACAACCAGCGCTGGTTTTCTGTTGGGACCGGCAGGTGACGTCACGCACGGTACGCTGTGCATTCTTACAATAATAATAACATACGCAATACCAAAAATAAATAGAATAAATAGAACAAAAAGAAAACAACTAACTGAACATACACAAGAAACATCGAATAAAACATCTCGTCGTCTGCCATAAAACGTCCACTGCTGGACGAAGGCCTCCCCCTTTATTGGAGGAGTGTTGCCATAATCCCCACGCTTGGCAGGCGGCTTGGGGATCGCAGAATGGTCACCACCGTTAACCAAAAGGACGCTGCTGCGCGTCCTCCGGTGGGTCTGGTTGCAGTTTAAGGACATACCCAGGTCCAGCTTACATAAAACATCTAGAACACGTTATTTACTAGGTGATCGGTACTAGGTGTTAATTAAGCTAACTTAAATAAAGTAGTGGTGTATTGCGCTTGTGTCATTTCTTAGACCTTCCTCACTTTTTTAGTATTTATGGGGTGTTTCATACAGTTGTAGCAATACAATAGTACTTAGAGCTAATGCTAGATGGGTAAACCAAAAATGTTGAATAACCTCTCAATTCATGCATGCATGCTACCTAAGTACATATACTTACCACATTTTTGGTTATCATTTCCGCCGAAATGTTGACTTGTTTTTTATGGAGTTAGTTATTAACTTTTTATTTTGTACGGTTTTACCCGCGAACTTTGGAATAAAAAGTAGCCTATGTTTCATTCCAAGGTGTAAGCTACTCCTATACCAAATTTCATCCAAATCCGTTCAGCCGTATTAGCGTGAAGGAGTAACACACACACACCGACAAACTTTCACATTTATAATATTAGCAGGTTTTTGTATATTTTGTATGATTACTCTACATTATAAAGTGAAATAAGAAGCTTGTTGGTTTTTTTTTATTTATGGAAAAAAATGCAATACTAAATGACCTGTGACGTGATCAATTTTGTAGGTAAGAGGTCAAACCTTTTATTATCGAATTGCGCAAACTTGTGTGTCCACAGTCTTAAATATTTACTATACCCTCTACACTATTGAAATATAAAACACCTCTAAGCGCATATATTTAGCATCACATTTTTATGTATATAAAATAAGGTTATATAAGAACGTTTGGGGTAGCTTTGGGTATGAAATATAATATTTAAGATTTGTAAACGCCTAATAATTATGTTAAATCGTTTTGGAATGTAACTCAAAAACTATCTTAGGTGCCTATTGCACTATTGCAGTAGTAGGGTAGTAGGGTAGTGGTAGGGCATGTAATTTTGGAAGCTTTAGATAACAGAACTACTGATCCTATAAATCATCTCATAGATGTTTTAATTTGTGTTAAGTCTATGCTCAAAATATAGCTGTCTTTTAGTTGCAGTTTACTAGCTGCAAGCTCCAAGGACTGCAAGATTTATTCGTCAACTCAGACCTACAGTCCGCTCATAAAAACACAATTACGACTCGATTTCGTCATACACTTCTTACTTACCTACGTGCATTGTCATATTCAGCCATGTTTATCAACTTTTGGCTTGGAGGTATTAGCTCCTCTGACCTTAGGTTTATTTCAATTGTTTTTGTTACTAATTTATCGTTATTTTAGCTAACTAAATTATAACAAAATGGACATTTATCGAGAACACACATTCAATAGGTGAACAACAATACAATGTGTAACAAAAAGGTTCAACAATACTGAAGGGTTCATAATTATGAGCACCTTTTACTATGGCGCCAACCCTGAAATCGCGAAAAATAACAGCTGTTCCATACTAAAAGTTAATTGACCTTGAACAATATGTATGGAACAGCTGACTTTTTTTTGTTGAACCTTTACAACAAAAAACACACACACGAAACAACCGAAAAATAACCGTGTATAATCATATCACTTTTACAAAATCAATTTCGTATACAAAATTGTGGAAAATAAGTAATCTTGATTAAAACAAGGTAAAAGTATATAGTAGGTAGTAAGTAGGTACATTAACTTTAAACTAATTTTCTTCTACGCAACGCAATATCCAGTATCTATACCTACAGGGTTAGTTCTAATCAGTTAGCATCCTTTTAAGGGCATATTCTGTACATCCAAACAAATAACTTTTACTATTGGGCCAACATAGAAACCGCAAAAAAAACAGCTGTTCCATACATTTTGCCCAAGGTCGATGAACCTTTTGTATGGAACTACTGATATTATTCCGCGATTTCAATGTTGGCGCCATAGTAAAAGTTGTTTCTTTAGATGTACAGAATATGCCCGTAACTAATTAGAACTAGCCCTGTAAAGGCCGTCATAAAACGCTCATAAACCGTAATGTAGATACCAGGTAGATACACTAATATAATTTTATATCACAGACATAAAAAACATTCACTTGTTTTTTTTTAAATTTTGTAATGGTTACTTGCCGTAGCATAGGTATTCTTAGCACTCCGTAGTCTGTTCCATTATACTTGTCTAAAAAGCTAAACGATCTTGGTAGGCTAATATAATATTTTTAAATATCTATTTCTAAAATAATTTTATTCTACACAAATGTACTTAATCTGGGTTGATAATTTAAAAATTATAATGTAAGTGTTATTTATTTATTTATTATAAACTTTTTACAGTTATAATAGGTATTTAATGTTATCTTAGAATATATTTCAATATTGCTAAGTACTCATACATTTCATTGACAGCACAAGTGACGAAGATAATATTAATTCAGTAAATTCAGTGATGAAACCCAAATATTATAGAATAACAAAAAAGAAGCTAATACATGTATTTCAAAATTGTTTACATTTGCGAACACTTTAGAAAAGACATGGAGACTTACTACGCCAGTATCTTCACACGCTATGTGAACAGTTTCCAAACACTCCACTCTCTCGACCAACAAGTGAAACCGATTCCACCAACAAACATCTTAAATTTTATTTGTAGGCGTGAACGATTTTATTGGTGTGCGTGGAGACAAGACAAATGCTCTAGTGTGCGTTCGTCTCAAGGTCAGGGTTGTCACGTAGTCGGGGAGAGGGGAGCGCGTTTGGGGTTCCACCCCTGCGCGACCCACTTCCTTACCAAATAAAACTATAAATCAACCTGCCCTAAACTGGCGAAATCATGAGTACAGCCCTAACCTTTACGAGTGACGCCCTTTGTTTAGTTTCAAAGTTATGTTGTGAAAAAGTTTGGTAACGTTCAACTCAAAAATATCTTTCTGAAATTATTGTTTTTTCTGAAGCTTTTTGTGATAGAGACCTACAGTGACTCGGAGATTTGTGAAGTGTTCTTTTTTTTTTTATTGTGTATAATAATGTGTATTGTGTGAAAAAGTGAAGTGTCGCATATAAATTTTATTAAGTAAGAGCAATACCTATAACTTACGTTATCAACACATTGTCATTTTCACAGGGCCATACACTAACTATACAAAAATTGATCTGCATATTGTATTTATACCTATTTGTGTCTAATAATTAGATTGTATTGATGTTGCCTACCTTGAAAAACTGAAACCAGCTCATTTCGCCTCTCCGTCATTTTCTTAACCATTTGATACAGTGCCATCTGTCATTCCACACGTGAATCGCGATGATATCATCGCGCGACGCTACGTTTTTCAGCGAGCTTGCAAGCTGTGTAGTTCTGGTGTGCAAACATAGATGGCGCTACAAGGCAAAACATGAAGTAATTGAGCTTGGAAAATTTAAAACGGATAAGAAAAAATATAGGAGATTGAAAATAAAATAGCTATAGAACGACCGGGTGCCACACTGTGCTCTCTCGAGTTTTAAATGCGGAGTGAACACAGCTGGTGGTATCTCAGTTGTTCTTTAGTACCCCTTCTCGTCGTTGGCGCTACTGTCTTTGCAGAAATCTGAAGAGCTACAACTGAAAGTACCCAAGAACCAGCTGGAAGAATTAAGCAAGGACAAACATAGACTGCTTTAAAATATTTGAGATCTCAAGAATTGAGAATTTTAGTTTCTGTTCGTCAGTATGATATTTAACAACAAAATATTTAATAATCCTCTAGTAGTAAGTAGATTTCACCGAAGTAGAGTAAAGCAAGTTAGCTGCCGATTACATTACATAAAAATTACAAAAAGACAGCATGATTATTTTAGCCATTCTTGCTATCTCCCTACACACTTACAGCCTTACCTAAAATAATCTCGATTCTCTTAGTCACTGCTTAAACTTCTCTGTCCTTTTCTAGCTCGTGCAACTTCACATTAGAGAGAAGATGGCAGAGCATCTTAAGCAGTGACTAACAGTTGAAAAGTTTTTTTAAGTAAGGCCGTTATATTTTACTACATGTGTTGCTAGTGTGTTATGTTTTAATGGTTTCACTAGCAACATCTTCGAATATAATTTTATACTCGACGACGAAACCTGAGGATCAACTGATTACCTAATTCCGCCATGCTTGTCCAATAAAGGTTACGAATTGACTAAGCAGTGGATTATCCACTTATGTATACAGTTAGCATACATTTTATTTTCTGTAAAGCTATTTGAGAAACACCAAGGGCCACCAAGAGACCGGCCTAGCCGAGTTTGGGGCCCACTGCCAACATTACTGTTATTTGATAATTGGCGACACATGTCTACCATACTTATAACCCAGAATGTATAACCTAATGGAAAATAAACTTTTACTTTACTTTACTTCTTATAAATTTCGAAGCAATACATTAAATACTCAGCCCGGAACCGCCACACTGTACGACAACCTGCCATTTGCACGTCTCCGGGCTGATGATGATGATGACATTAAATACTACAATTTTTATTATTTTTTGCATGTTTTATTAAGCGTTCACTGACAAACAGTAATAGAGTAACGGCACAATTATTATGTTCTTAGTTCTTATTATTCAAATTATTTATAATATTTAGTTTATTTTCTTACTCTTAATATTTATGTAAAATTTATACATATATCGTGCCAATCTGTAAATTTAAGTATATCTCTCATGTTAATTAACAGTTTGAATTTAAATTATTAATAATTGTTTATTAAAAATGTTGATATGAGAAATGAATCACCCACGCTGGATGCGCGTATGTGCGAGCACATATTCTGAAACTACGGGTCTTTTTGTAAACAATTGAAAATATTTACTTAGTTTTCTGAAATTTTATCAATGTTGTAACTAAATAAATATAATACATCCCCAAAATATATCAAAAAGTAAAGTAGGTCTAAAATGAAATATTTAAGTATTACTTTTTCTATATTTTTTGTAATAAATTCCGAATTATGAATTTTACGTTACAATTTAAGTTAAGTTAAGTTTTAGTCATAATGTCTAAAATAAATATTTAAAAAAACATTTCTTTGAATGATTGAATGGTTTTTTTCCGCTTGAAATATTCGAGTACTTATGGTTACAAACCAAAGAATTTTCTCGATCTGTGTTTGGTTAGATGTACCCACTATCGAATGTACACACTGCCATTTTTGTGTAGCAAGTACAATTTCTGGAAAAATCGTTAAAACTCGTTACACCTCGAAAATAATACATTACAATACTAATAAGTCTTTATTGCACACCAGAAATATAGAGCAACTTACAACTAATCAGGATATATTATTCGGCAGTACAAGATGCGGCCTTATCACCTCAAGTGATTTCTTCTAGGCAACCAATAAATTAACTCATATAATCACTTTTGTTTATTTTCTGTACCAGCACGATGTCACCTATGCGTATGTGTACCAGGGACCGCGGAAGTAATTCATGATGGGGGGCAAACAAAGGTACCTTCTTAGCCAGGTTTTAAAATTGGAGGGGGCGTAGCACCCCCGATTGATTTTAGGGGGGGCATTTGGCTGTAAGCATATTAAGTCTTATGCATAAAACGCAAAAACTTATTTTAAACCTATTTTAGTTAAACAGTGTTTTATCCATTTCTTCCGAATTACGTATTGAGTAAAACAAAAGGCTTTTTAACTAATCTAGGTTTAAAATACGTTTTAGTTTTTTATGCATAAGACGGTCAGATATTAGCATAATAGGGACAGATGACTGATGTTTATATCGTTGAAACCAATAGCATTGATGAAGAATTTAAGTAAATATAATATGTTCATTGAAAAAATAATTTAAATCGGTTAATAATGTTCTGATATACAAGCGTTTAAAGTTTTTGGTAGAGACAACTCTGTCCCTTTCCCACAAAACAAAAAATTACGTCACTCCTTACTTGTCAGAATAGAATTTATATGGCGTACAGAGAAGTGACGTTACAATTTGCTGTTTCGCCTCTCTGTCTAGCATGATATTAAAATGCTTATAAGTTGCTTATTTTTGATCAGGTTTTTTTTTCATTAATCAGCTATATTTATGGGCCACATTTTAATATGACAATAAAAAACCAGTCATCTAGCCTATTAAGCTTAGACGAGATTGTCCATACATTTTGTAACACACTTAGCTAATAATTTAGCTAATTTTAGCACCCGGAGCTCAATCTACAAGTGCGTTTGCGGTCTTCGCTGCGTGGTGCACTTTTTATTTAGCCGCGGAGAAAGCTGATTTAATTACTTCATACCTGTTTCCTACAGCACACTTTCCTTACGCATCTTGCATCAAAGTTAAAGATAGTAAGATTTCTATATACATAAAATAATAATAGGGTAGATGACTGATGTTAAAATCGTTGAAACCAAGCAAAATAAAAAGCTGATAGCTTTGATGAAGAATTTAAGTAAATATAGTATGTTTATTGAAAAAAATATTTAAATCGGTTATAATGTTCTGATATATAAGCGCTTCAAGTTTTTGGTAGAGCCAACTCTGTCACTGTCCCACAAAACAAAAAATTACGTCACGCCTTACTTGTCAGAATAGAATTTATATGGCGTACAGAGAAGTGACGTCACGATTTGCTGTTTCGCCTTTCTGTCTAGAATGATATTAAAATGCTTATAAGTTGCTTGTTTATGATCAGATTTTCATTTTGTTTTCATTAATCAGCTATATTTATGGGTCACATTTTTATAGGACAATAAAAAACCCGTCATCTACCCTATTATAAATAAATAATAAATATTAGTGGACATTTTACTTACACAGCGCCGCGCCATCTAGCCCCAAACTAAACATGGGAGCCTGATAGCTGATATAAATCTTATATACTTTTTTTTGTAAATACATACCTATAAGTTAAGTACATAGGTACTTACAACCAGACACAGAACAAACATCTATGTAATCTATATGAATCGTGTTTATAATTATTTCACCACAGATCTGAGACATGACTTATTAATCTAAAACAGAAAACCTCACCGAGACTCACTAAGTAACATCACCGAGAGCCTTCAATTTCCAGCATCCGAAGCGTGCCATGACCCGTCCTTGCAAATATATAATCCAGCGATGACCTAAAACATCTGAACTCACCTCGACACGTCCTAGGACGGCCCGCTTCCACGGCCCCGACCTGGCCCAGGACCCTGGGCCGGCCCGTGTGTCCCGTGAACCCCAAAGCCTTCGCCACCCTCGGCCCGAGTGGACTTTTCCAAGGGAACTGCGTAGTTGCGAGTCGAATTGGGTTAGGTCACAGCCTCCCAGGCTTTAGAAGCGGATTATAGGTGGCCTGTGACGTCAATTCATTGTAATTATTATGTCGATGCTAGATACAATGTTTCGCTGCAATCTATTTATGTAGAGCAAGGCTTCTGATTGCTAATAATGTATCTCACGGGTTTGCTCAGATAATTATACGAGTACTGAGTTAAGGTGATTCTAGTCGTAGTTTAGCAAGGGAAATAATAGGTATACCAACAAAAACTTTTTTAGCATCTATTACTTCCTAAAGTAGGTACATAATCTACTACACAATAATACGCTTTAGATAAAATACAACCGACTTCAACTTCGAATACCTACCTGGATGACATCTTCATATTTTCTAGTAATTTTGATTTAAAAACGAAACAACTGAACCGACTTCGATAAAATTTATATGGGGGTCTGAAGAAAAAAGAAACCTACCAAACAAAAAAGAATCATCAAAATCAGTTAATTGGCGGAGTAATCGAGTAACATACATACAAAAAAAAACATACAGTCGAATTGAGAACCTCCTTTTTTGAAGTCGGTTGAAAAAAAAAGGATTCAAACCACACAGATGAAAGTCTAGAGACAATCACTATAAGTCATAGCCGGTAGCATACCCTTACCCAAGCATGCTGGCAGCCAGTGGCGGATTATCCATAAGGCAAACCAGGTACGTGCCCAGGGGCACGAGAATACAAAGGAGCGCGCAGGGCAGATTTTAAACGAAAAAAAGTAAGGACCATAGACTTATATGTACATATTTCATACTAGACGCCACATCTCGAACTGCCATAGTCGAACACAGCGGGTAAGCGGCCAGCGTACTCTCACTCAAGTCAGTCACACGAAGCTAGGCACTCGAAGCGATTACATGCGCTTTGCTTTAAAAAAATGTTTCCTTGTCACAATATGCGATATTCTTTGTAGTGGTAGGACTCTACTGCAGAATCCGCCTGCGGAAGTACCACACCTTTGCCAGTTATTCAACCGCCAAACAGTAGTATGCAAGCATTACTGTGTTTGAAGGCAATGTTACCTGAGAAATTACTCGGAATGAAGAGATTTAACATCTAATATCTCAGAGTGACGAGCGCAGTGCAGTGCAACGTGTTCGCAAGTTCACAATTCTGGCACTACTACTGTTAGTAGCACGCGTGACGCTTACCACCAGGAGAACGTCTTGCTCGTCTCGTCACTTGATAATATAAAAAATAAGCAAGACTAGGTATGGCCGCCAGACTCCAGAGGGGAGCCGATGAGGTGCTAGCTTAGCGCTGTCGACATTTAAGAGTGGCCGCATACTGTTCCGGACCGGCACTTAGGTGCCAGGCGCCGGATCGACCGTAACACACTGCGCACAATTAACTGGTGCGAGCGAGACGGGCATCACGAGAAATTTCTTTCGGTGTGCGCCTAGTACAAAACGTATGCACGGAGCGCCTTCGGGCGCGACCGTCCGGTTTTTCTATCGGGTTTTTCTTTCGTCTTATTTGTCTCTGCTGGCAGCGTTGCCCCAGCATTACTCTTGTAGTTAAGTTTGCGATGGGATGGATAAAAACTATGTTCACATTACAGAACTCCTGATAATGTATTTCTCTCGGCGTAGTAATGCCGAAATTCATTACTCAGTAAATGTATTATCTTTGAGTTTAACAATGCAATCTCTTTATTTAGTCAAAACGTTCACTATGACACAAAATGTTTGACGTCAATTTTCTTAGATCCTATCGTTAGCTCGTGAAGCAACACACCAACTCCAGACAGAGAATATTACATTTTATTTGTGTTTTGAAACCACTATTTGTAATTTTAATTCCGCTTTCGTTTTTAGCAACATTACTGTGACTCATTATGCACTCGCGTATAACAAACTGCTACGATTTCATTCGATGACTTGTCTGATTTTAAAAGATGTTGAGGGAACTGACAGTTTTACGTTATTATAGAGTAGTAGATATACTAGTTAAGGGTTAACTATTTGTTTAATTAACAACGTGTACCTAACAAAAAGGTTCAACAATACTGAAGGGTCTGTATGTACTCATCATTATGAACAACTTTTACTAAAAATAAATAAATAAATATTGGGGGACATTTTACACACAGCGCCATCTAGCCCCATACTAACATACATACAAAGCTTAAGCAAAGTATTATGGAAACCAGATAGTTATAGAATACTTATATATATATTTTTTCGTAAATACATACTTATAATACATACTACGGGGCCAAACTTAGAAACGCGAAAACAAACCATACCGTTCCATACACTTTGTCCAAGGTCAATGAACTTTTTGTATGGATCAGCTGTTTCTTTTTCGCGTATCCAAGGTTGGCCCCATAGTAAAAGTAAAATAGGGAGGGGTTACTATAATCCCCACTCATTGTAGGCGGCTTGGGGATCGCAGAACGCTCACCACCGTTAACTGAGTCGTCGCATGCTAAGGGAGTTGGGAGGGTTCGGACACCCTAAGCCCCCCCCCCCCCCGTTTTCTTATACGCCCATGTACGTTTAATTAATCAATCACTAGGTAAACCTGCTAATAAAAACATAAGTCAATTAGTTACGGTCATGCCGTGATTCAGTGCAATATAAACCCGTTATACATCTCATGAATACTAACACATCCTCCATAAATTCGCCAATCACCAAGTAGCGTAAAACACTTTTCTATTTCGCTACGCTCTAACAAGCGCTGCCGTGTCAATATACATATTTACATTCCTTTTAACATTTACGTGTTGCTTAGATACATGCGTTCAGAACCGCTTTCGTGGTACTTGATAGAAACCGGTGAAAAGAACCGGTGGGAAGACGTAGTATGAAGATGTAGTAAGGATATGCTCAACATTTTGCATCCTAGTAAAAAATATGTTTTATACTTACTGAACACAGGGCACTTGCTACAGCCACAAAACGCCGCCACCGAGCGACCGCAGTTTTGATACATAATCAGCCTTTCTAAGTCCACTACTGAGGCTCTACCATGAACAGCTTATTGCGGGACCAAATAGGCTCAGCTGCCGATGCTGCTTGACTGTGAATGTTATCGCCCCGCAATACGATTCGCTGGACTTAGGCCAACCCTCGAAGAGCCATTAGCCCATATCCATCACGCCTAACCAAGTTGTGGTTTGGTTTACTCACTTGTGCCATAGAATTTGTTCTCCGCATTTATGCAGATTTCCTTACGATGTGTCCTTCACCGTAAAGCCAGTGGGATGGAAATCCGTACCGGTCACCGGATGTGATCGATACTATAGTCGGAGTATCCGATTTAATTCAACGTGAGTATTGCCGTAAAAAAAAAACATGTAGGTATTGTTTGTATGCTGTGTTAGTTAATAAATCATTTGTCTGGTAGCGAGATAGGTATGTATCTAGATTATTATTTTTTTACTTAGGGAAATAATTACATAGCTCAATTTATAACTCTGCCAAACTGCATAGCAGTTTGTAGGCAGACATCGACTCTCATATTCATTACTATTTACTACGAGTATGTAGGAGTAGGTATTGAAATTTTAGCGATATAAATAAGCTTATAAGTCAATATTTTATAACTCTGCCAAACTGCATAGCAGTTTGTAGGCAGACATCGACTCTCATATTCATTACTATTTACTACGAGTATGTAGGAGTAGGTATTGAAATTTTAGCGATATAAATAAGCTTATAAGTCAATATTTTATAACTCTGCCAAACTGCATAGCAGTTTGTAGGCAGACATCGACTCTCATATTCATTACTATTTACTACGAGTATGTAGGAGTAGGTATTGAAATTTTAGCGATATAAATAAGCTTACAAGTCAATATTTTATAACTCTGCCAAACTGCATAGCAGTTTGTAGGCAGACATCGACTCTCATATTCATTACTATTTACTACGAGTATGTAGGAGTAGGTATTGAAATTTTAGCGATATAAATAAGCTTATAAGTCAATATTTTATAACTCTGCCAAACTGCATAGCAGTTTGTAGGCAGACATCGACTCTCATATTCATTACTATTTACTACGAGTATGTAGGAGTAGGTATTGAAATTTTAGCGATATATAAATAAGCTTATAAGTCAATATATATTAACTTATAGGTACACAGGTTATTTACATAGATATTCTGTTTAACAGTAGTTTTTTCTACGCAAATTTAAATGTAGGCTTGTTTATAAATTGTTTCTCAAAAATTTCTGTCAAATCATTACATTTTCTAGGCACCAGCCACTTTCTCGTCCGTATATAACTCTAAGTAAGATAGGCTTGTAACTCTTCACTGATCTCTTCTCTTCTTATCTGATCTTTGATGCGTCAGTGCAAGCTAAAGTAATGAATATGGAACCCTAATGACTCACGACGCCATACCGGGACTTCGAAGGAAATTGAACGGGCGGAGGTTGGGACCTTGTGTAAGCGAGTGAATTGGACTTTTAGCAATGTTGATTACTTCCACTTATATTTTACATGGACAGGTACTGTCACTAAATGTTAGGATGGAAATAATTAGCCTAATATAACTTTTCAGGGCATAGTTACAATCGTTTTATCTCAATGCTTGCTGTTTTAACACTTAAGTATAGATAAGTAGAGTTCGTAATTTTCCATTACTAATTTTAATTTCTTAATAGTACGTATTAATATCATTATAGTTATAGGCATTTATATAGTAATCGTAGCCGATTTGCACTAAGTAAATAGAAACATGATTTATCAGTCCAAAATTTATAAGTACGTAGCTGGAAATTAATAGAACAATATCCCCATTTCCGTACTAATAAATATTATCAAAGGAAATCACACTAATTTAAATGAGTAAGTTTGTTGGTCTGTGTATCTGTATGTCTGTTACCTCTTCACGCCAAAACGGCTGGACGGATTTGGATGAAACTCAGAATGGAGATAGCTCATTTCCTGGAATGAAATGTAGGCTACTTTTAACATCATCGGCATTTTTTCATCATCACGCGGGTGAAACTGCAGGGTGCAGTTAGTTAATAAATAAAATACAAAAGTCAGATGTACCTATAAGGGTTCCGTTCAAAAGGCAAGGCGTCTTCAAGTCTAAATATATTTGGCGGGTTCGACACAGTCCAAAGCCAATTCAGTATGCCAACTGCTATTGGCACCTCCCTACATTTCATAGGGCAAGGGCAAGTGGCGTAATAAGAGTGAAGTGTCATCCATTACCAGATGCTTGGGATGATGGATCACGGATACCCCTTCATATCGGCTGGCACATATTTGACGAAGCTCTTCCGGAATGTAGGTCACAAATGCTCAAATGTTGAAGTTATTCTAAGACTATTACTTATCTAATATAATAATCTAATATTTAAAAATTGCATTCTAGATACGATATTTTTTACTGTAACAAAAACTATGGTTCTATATTGCGGTTTGGTTCTATGGTTCAGTTTATATATTGCGGGTTTTTGTTAAAGTTTGCAATAACTTATTGTAGGTATGCGGATGTTAAGGAAATTATCTAGGTACTTAGTTATTTACTTATTAAATACTAGAAAGATAACCTTGGAGTCGAGCCAAACAAGAAAATATTATAGTGCTCTTAGTAGGTACGTGTCTGAAATGACCTAGCCTTGACCGATGCCGGCTGAACGAGTAAATAATAAATATAAATAAAGACTTATTACTCCTTTCCTTGATAATAGGAAAACATACTCGCTACAAGGACAATAAATTATACAGCTGCAAACAAATCTTACCAACCAAGGTGGAAATAAAAATCCTTCAAAATACAGCCTTTCATGCTTGGGCTAACCTTCCATTTATCCTCTTCATGCGCTTCGACTTGATAGGCATCTTAAAGATCGCAAGTTCACGGCCACTTGGGCCGTAGGTGCAACAGCTGGATTGAAAAGGGTTGGTTGGTACTCTCTTGCACTGTCATGGCGACCTGCAGCCGTGACCTGGAGGGGAGTGGGCGAGGGATGCGGGGGGGTGACGGGAGGGGAGTGTGCATCGAGCGGCCGGGCTGCATCGAGCAGTTATTTCTGTGCAGCTGTTGGGCCGCAGTCGTTCGCCGCGCCTTCGATAGTGCGCCCGCCTCGGTATCGCTTGCATCGGCTATCGCGATACCACAACAACGTACAGCGTGACGTTCCATATTCAAGCCCGCGCCAGCTTTGCCACGAGCAATACGCCGTTCGTCGCTTCACCTGTTGCACCATCGCGCTCTCGCGTAGAGAAACCGCGTGGAAAAGTATTTTTCTCAGTAGCGGACGCGTCTACACTTTCACCGCTCACATTCCGCCCGCGACTATCGCAAGACCGTTCGTAATAAGTTTAACTAAGTTACGTGACAAAATCTAGTTCAAATGTGTTCGCGATTAGGTGGTATTGATAACGTTGGCACTTGCAGTGGTAATGTGTACACTAAGTTGATTCAGTATATGAGTTTAATGATATTAATAAATATGGCCAGCAATATATCAATGTAGCTTAGACGATAAGAGAAGTAAAAGATGTCTCTAGACTAGTTCTCCTAAAAATATAACAGCTGATTGCAGTCAGTTTTCTCCTTCTATTCTTTTCTATATACACGTCCTTATAATTTAGTAATGTACAACGCAACAAATAATTCTAACAAAATGTTCCTTTTCATCTGCAAATAATTTTTGATACGCTCAACAGAAAGTTTTTGTACAAACATGATTGAGGAAGGTCGCGGTGACACATTCTATCCCACATTGTTTTCATGTAAAGACTAGCATTGTCTTTGAAGTCAGGGATGTCACTAATTGCCTAAACGTCAACGCATCAGGGGAATAAGGGGCTGGCGTTTGGCCAGGGATGCAGGTTCCATGGCCGCGGGAAATGGGAGCAAGCGAAACGAGGTCACCCCTGGAAAGACCTGCGTGGCGAGGTCACATCAGGTCAGGTCACGGGAGGGCCTGCGCAAGGCGTAAATAAAGACTCACAGCGCAGGTGCATCTAGATTGTTCCGGACCTAGGAAGCCTGCATTTTAAATCAGTAGAATCCCAGCACTAGCCCAAACTGCCCGTGAGCCTTAATGAACTTAAAGTGATTGTGCAAGTTGTGTTTAGAGAACAGATTCATTAGATAGGCGTGTGGACATTGAAATAATCTATTAATATTGAAAGCTTTTAAACAGGTTCTTTACACAACGATTTATATGCTTATATAGTTGTTTTATGTGCAGGCTTGTTGTGGAAAGTCGAGTCTAGATATAACATTAACTTAACCAAATGCATGTTTATTCATTATGTGAAATTGATCGTAAAATATGTGTTTTCTGTTATGTTAATGAAACAAATGAATAATCAGATTACATGTGTTTACAAAAGTGGAATATTAAAAACCTTAACTCAAATAATTTCACTGCAAAGCAGGAACTCGCTCAAGGATTCATAAGTTTTGTAAAAGAAATCAGTTACACAACATTTCCAAATAAAAATAGTAATTTAAGCGCCGTAACATTTGGTGGCTTTAAACTTTATATCCGAAAAGGCCATAATCATCGAATTCAGTTATTTTCATTTCAAGCAATCAGTTATTTCTGACATCACCAGTTGATCGCGTGATGCAACCTTTAACTGAGCGTGGAGAAACGTAAAATTTGAGGTCGTTGAAAACACCAGACATCACATTCACTATCACTTTCATCTCAATCATATAATAGGAGTGGCGATAACATCATTTGGACACTCATCGACAAAAAATATTTCCATTTTTTTAGATTTACTAAAAAAAAATGTTTTTGTGTTTAAATGTAATGCAGGCAAGTTCCACTGTTGAACTAGTGAGATTTTTTTAATAGGCGCGTTCGACCACATCCTTCCTATGTACATAGATGAATTGATACTGAGCAATACTATGGTCTAGAATCTAGATTTAACCAAGCTATGTAAAACGGAAGGTTTACTCTGAATTTGAAGTGGTAAAATTATTTGAAAGTTAATGTAGTCCCTTCCCAGTATAGACGTATTTATCACAATCACTAATCATTAAGTGGGTTATGCTTGAACGCTTATCATGCGTCTCTAGCGCAGCAACAGGCTAATTACTAATTACAAGACGTGCGTCCATGTAAAGTTCTTCCAAACTATAAAAACAAGAGAACTAAGAAAAATATTAGATCCTTCTGTAAAAACGCTTAGTTTCACATTTCTCCTGTTTCGAGCAGCTTTCAGAAAATCCGTTTCACACATCTTTAAGAAAGTTTCATATTGGCATGTCACGTGCAAACAAGACAAGTAGCAATACATGTCAAAATTGAATTGTACAGTGCTTTCTGCGCGACTGTACCACGCCGATTGCGAAACACCGTACGCACGTTAAGGCCGGCAGCACACACTCGCTGGAAACTTTCGCTCGCGGGACGATGACCGTGGCTCGACTTTCTAAACCATGTCGTAAGCGGTGATCGCCCGCGCCCATTGTAATTCACAACACGGCTCAACACACGCGATGTCTGCACTACCATTTTTTTCCTAACACTTCGTAAATCTGTAGAAAGTCGACGGGGAATCCGTATTGCATCACTGTAGATAGATAAACTCTCTTCTTTACGGCCAGTATGTTAGTTAGTTTATTATAAGCTCATTGAATGCTGAAGCATCTTAACATTTTAATTTTATATTGGCCATTGACAATTTCAGCCTTGATGTCGTTTAATAAGTAGGTCACCAAGGGAGTCTACGATGCTACGGCGTAGGCAGTAGTCGTAGCACCGGGCGTCCTGCCAAGCGCATTACAAGGACGACGTGGAAAAAATAATCGATTCTAATTAACGTAAACATGTTATTCATAGAAT
The DNA here is from genome assembly GCA_905404285.2 of Erannis defoliaria. Lineage (NCBI taxonomy): Eukaryota > Metazoa > Arthropoda > Insecta > Lepidoptera > Geometridae > Erannis > Erannis defoliaria. Next base: position 8,491,774 of record FR990085.1, on the reverse strand, counting down.
CGATTTATATTTTTTGTGATATTTCAGATAAACAATCTAGATGAGATCATGGTGTTTATCTGAACTTTGTTGTAAAACACGCGCTACGGTCGCTTGGTTTCCAAATTGTCGTGCACGCTTCGTTTTTGTGCTCCCAGTGATTTGTTTAAACAAGCATGCATGTTTAGTGGAAACAAAAGGAACGTTACGAGTTAACGAGACCTTGTATACTGCATTTTGGCGCGATGTGACCTAGATAGCCCTGGCTGCGCATCCTAGGAAATCTAGAACGTCCTTGGGCTGAGAGCCAGCTTCTACCCCGCCCCTCACCCCCTCGCTAGGTGCTAGGCAACTACCGCGCAAGCGCTGAAAACATCGATATTTTCTAATGGACCTTCGATACTCAATTAATGTGAGTTAGTTGCAACTTGCCGCTTACTTCTGCATTCCTATGCTGTTTTCTGGATTTTAATGTGAGACTAGTTGTTTTGTCCAGTCCATTTTATTTAACTTACTTAGTTATTTCACTTTTTTCGAGGATTTGCAGCTCTTTTTCTATTTTCATGTGTCCCTTCCCAGAAAATAACAATCTTGTGTTTTCAAAATCAGAGTAAAGGGTTCCTTTTTTCAAGATATACGTGATCCGTCTTAAACTGTGGTACAACTCTAATCTATTTAGAAAGAAAAGGGTCTATTACTTTTTACAGCTATTACAGCTTTAAAAAATATAAAAGAAAAATAAATCAAAATTATCAGATTTTTTCAACTCGCGTAGTATAATCATCATCATCAGCCCGGAGACGTACACTGCTGAACGAAGGCCTCCCCCTTAGACCGCCACACTGTACGACAACCTGCCATTTGCATCCACCTGTTGCCCGCGACTTTTACATTTTTTTTCTCAATTTTGTTACCAATTTAAAAAAAAACACATTGTTTGCCAGTTTTGCGTAGCATATAATAAATATTACATCCTTATTGGATAAATATAAAATTGGTAAATACCTAATTGGTAAATATAAATTTATCAATACCTTTGTCATTTGGACAGACCTTGATGAAATGGGAGGAGGGACATTGTGTTATATAGCTTTTTAGGTCATCAATTATTATTGTTCGGATACAATACGAAACATAATCTGCGTATTTATTTTCACATAATGAACTCGTACCAGTTTATTAAAGTCAGAAACTGATCAGTTCAACCTACTTTATAAACACAGTCGTAGTTTTAAAATAATATGATTCTCATTGAGATCATCGTTAAATTTAACTTAGTTCAATTCTTAACACTGACTGACATAATATATCGCTCATTGGTAAAAAACAGCCTTGAAGCATGAAATGTTAAAGTAACGTAGGTGACAAATAAGAAATTATTTTCAAAACATTTTATGCTATGGTGTGACGCGTAGAGCAAAACGTCCGTCTGGTGGTAAGCATGACGCCTGCCCATAACAGTAAAAGTGCTGGAATTGTGAACTTGCGAACAAAATCCATCGCTGCACCCTGAGATTTTAGATGTCAAATCTCAGTGATGCTCAGTAATTTCTTTCTCTTAAGTATTATACTAATTTGGTTGTTAGAACTTAAATAATACAAGAGAACATAAATAAAAATACTAAGATACATAAATAGACTGGTCAATCTGCTCACAGCCCTTCTTTTTGTGTAGTTAGGTAGAAACTGTGAAACGAACACAGTTGACACAATGATACACGGCTGGCTGTCACAGCCCGCAACGAAAATAAGCAGGTATTTGTAGGCATTCCCGTAGGTACTCAATACAAATAATGTTGAAGACTGAAGTTTGTGGGGCAACGCCCGCTGTTACATATTACGAGTAAATTAACTTATTTTGAGATGCAAACGAATGCCAACCGCATAATGTAGTTGTAATGATATGGGAGCCAATGTATTGCTTGTTTTTGAGCACTTAAAAGTGAAGACTGATTGCTTTTATTAAGCGTGATATTCGTCACCTGTATACCAGTGTAGATAGACCGTTTTATAATTGTAATGTTTAATTATTGATCTTGTTGAAAAAGCACTTTCATCAGCATGTCTTTCCTACTGCGGGGTAATTCCCTATCGTTCATTCATGCGAGCCTCGTCCACCAATTTCATCAGCATGTCTTTCCCACTTCGAGGTTTTATCCCCTATCGTTCATTCAGCGAGCCTCATCCACCAATTTCATCAGCATGTCTTTCCCACTTCAGTGTTTTATCCCCTATCTTTCATTCAGCGAGCTTCATCCACTTATTTCATCAGCATGTCTTTCCTACTTCGGGGTTTTATCCCCTATCGTTCATTCATGCGAGCCTCATCCACCAATTTCATTAGCATGTCTTTCCCACTACGGGGTTTTATCCCCTATCGTTCATTCATGCTAGCCTCATCCACCAATTTCAACAGCATGTCTTTTCCACTGCGGGGTTTTATAGTATCGTTCATTCATGCGAGCCTCACCCACTGACTTCTTTGGCGTTATAGACGGGCCCTAAACTGCATATGCAATTTTGACTTGAAGCATATTTTCTGACTTTTTTAAAATGCGTTGGAGTGGCGAGTCCAGCGACATGTTCGCCTTTAGCATTACGCCTGCCCAGTGCCTAAAACAGTAGTAATGCTAGAATTGTGATTTTGCGAACGAAATCCTGCGCCGAACTGCACTGCGCTCGTTACTCTTAAATATTACATATAAAATCTCTTCATGCCCAGTAATTTCTCAAGTAACATTGCCCTTCAAACCAAAACAGTATCGCATCCACTATACTGCTTGGCGATTAAATAACTGGCAAAAGTGTTGTACTACCCCAGGCGGACTCTACCACCACAAAAATAGATTTTCCGCAGTGTTTGGCTTACGACACTCTCAAGAAATTTGACTGGAAAAAAGGGCTGGTCTACTATAATACGACGCCATTTTGTATGGAACTTTGGCTTCTGCGCTGGCACAAATTGCGCATCCTGATGAATGCCAGCTTCAGATATGCTTAACAATTTTGTATGATCTTCGATATCATATCAATTATTGTTTTGGTTCATTTCTTGATATTGACTAGGCTAGATCATCTTCATTTTCTTGTTATTCGTTTTCTTTTCCCAAAACACTTTTACACGAATTACTTTACTTATTGGTGTTTTTGAATGACCCAGTACACTGATTAAAGCATCCAAAATTTTATTTAATTCATTCGCTTGTATAAACCTTTTACCCGTGGAATAAAAAAGATATCATACAGTGAATCAGGGTGAGTGAGGGTTCAGTGAATTCAGAAGAAAGTGGTATGGTGTTATGAACATCTTTTTCTTATAGACCTACATAAAAAGTGGTATCGTACAAAATTTGACAAAACCCATGTTAATGCTTGCCATTTAAGTTTTCAATGTAATGACTTGCGCTCTGCACTTTACAGGCAATGCTTTTGTTAAGTATGATGCAATTGAAACTTAGGCAGACATACATAACAAAATTAACATTCCGACATTTATTTTACGCGAAAACGTGTGTATAGTTTAGCATATGTGACGTAATTTTCCCGAGAAACTAAATATATAGTTGCATTATTAGATAAAAATAGACTGCAATCAGCTGTTTGAGTGTTTTTCGAACGTTAGTGTGAGTGCACACGCGTTTGTGAGTCAGTTCTGTGGCTCCCGTGGCCGCGCGTTAGTCACCGGCCTTGAGCCCATAGCACGCCGTAAACCAACTAAACACTAAAATATTATTTATTGGTTCGCCGGCGCACCAGCGAAAAGTGACAGCCTCCGAGGCCGCTCACACATTATCTCTATTTCTTAACCGCTCAAAATTAACTACAGGTTATTCGTGAGTCGCGACCAAACGATCGCTAATAAAAGTGTATCGCTAACGTGTATCGATTGCCGTAACCGAACAATTCACCGCGCGCTTCCAAAATCAAATACAGTTCGTTCTAGCCATAACTGTTCAATTTTATTAGATCAATAAACAGACTTTTCAGCTCGATATAAAACATAAACGTGTCTGCAATGTTTTCGCATGTCGCCGTGAGTTGGACGTCGAAATGGAACATCTATTTGTAGCTCTCGAGGCCCGCTCGCGACATTATTGTAACCGACATTCGGACGGGCCTTACGCGCCACGGTTAACGGCACTGTTAAAGATACTCTCATTTTAAACGACACGACTATAAGAGATCTCGAGAATCAAGAACGATCGGCGGTGTGACATTGGCAGTTTTGAGAAATCCATCTACATACAGTGCAATCATGCAAACAGATGGCAGAGTGCGCGCGGTGGCCTAGTTACCGATGCATCTGGCGCGCGCTCTTATCTGTCCTCGCGCGGACGCGATCCTCGCGCAGACCGCCTCGTCCGGAGTCGCGCGAGCGTACACATTTTCTTGAGCTCTTCTATATGGCGGTAACAAACGCAGCGAAGTGGAAGGTGGATAGCCTAGGATGAAAGTGATGTTACACGGGCGAAAGTGATATGCGTGAAATCTGCCGGGGAAACGTGGTGGGGCGACAGGTGAAACAACGGCGACGGCGCCGGTAGCATCGGGCTCGAGTGGCGCGCGACGGCAGTTGCGTCAATGTGGGCTGCGGCCCTGTTGGCGCGTCGTTAGCGCGACAGCGTATTTCAATCCGGCGACCAGCGGCGCGGCGCTCGCGCTGCACCGACCGCTTTGCGAAACCGTCGGTTATGCAAGGCGCGCCGCTGCCAACTCGCGGCCGCTCGCACACCGCCGGAAGGAAAAGTGGAACGCGGCGCAGTGGTGCGGCCGCGCGCGCCGTCTCTACACGCCCCGCGAACCCAGTGTAGTGCCTCTCAGTGTCGTGTCAGTGTCGCTTCTAGAACGACGATATTGTGTTGCGCAAGTCCCACGCTAACAGCGGGATTATTTTAAACCTAATAATTACGGGAGCCTCGACCTCGGTCGAGCGTTGCGTCCATCCCCTAACTCTCCCTTTAGAACTGTCCGCCGAGCACACTGGCGGCACGTGCTAATCACGGTGCTGGTCACATGTACACCATGCTAATATAACCCATAACGCTATGTAACCTGCCTCCATCTCTTCCACAGACTAACCAGGGCTACGAGCCTACAGCTACGCATCGCAGTATCGCGAAGCTTTCTCACAAGAGATCTATAACTATTGCATCTTTCATGTAGGTAAATATTAACCAAAGCAACCTATGCAAAGTTCATGGTCATGTATAGCATATCATAATCATAAAACAAGTGTTTTTTAAAATAAATATCATCCCAAGTCGCCAGTATATCGACACGTCTTTCAACACGCGTTAAAACCCGAAGAATTTTCCGCTCACGCCACCGCCTGAGCCGACTGACAGGTGCTTTCATTTTAGAAACGAAATCCGGGCTCCGCCACGTCACGGCACGCTCGACTCCGTCCTCGAGTAGCGAAAACTTCGTTTCTAGTATTAATTATAACATTTTTGTGATTGCAATCAACATTGGTGCGGATGCTACGTAGAGTCGAGAGGGAAAGCGCTCAGTGGACCGTAGAGGCTTCCTCGCCGAGTTGAATTCCTCGCGCGCACCCAATTCTAGACAGTAAAAGTAATCACTTATGTACACGCATTCTCACACGTTTGCAAACTCATTGGCGATTCATTGGGCGCGGTAAACAGCGCGTTCCTCGCGCTAATAAGCGCGCGTTCCTTACGGCGACGGCTGCGGCCCGTGCACTCCGCTTCAAGGACATATTAATAGCGTACGACAATGAGCGGACACACTTATCATGTCGGCCGGTCCCATGCCGGCGCATTGCTCAATGCAGCTTATCTAGCGCATGAGAGTTAACAATTATTTGTCCTACTTTGCCGGCCGCGTTGGGCCGATCTCGCGGTCGCGATTACATCGGTGCACTTTTGAGCCGATGGATTTCGTGACATAATGTCCATCGAGTTATTTGAACGTTCACTTCTAAACCACGTTCAGGCGAAGGTTTGAATGAAAATTGCATTTGCGTCTCTATCGCACTCGAGCGAGAACAAAGTTAGCGAGACGAATGTGCAATGGGACGGTTGCATGTACTTACGTCAGGGCAGGGCTGCACCGCGGCCGTGTGGGCGTGCGCATAAATGCGCCAACTACCGCCATCGCCCACGGTTTATCGCTACATCCAATCCATTTTATCCGCTTTTTACGATCTTAACCAATGCCTCGCCGACTAATTACTCGCTTAAACTTTTGATAGTTTATTTATTTTACGTTAAATCGAAGAAGCCTCGTTTTTATCTTCACGACATTATATGTTAGTTTAACGATAGTTTGAACCGTATAATTGACAAAAAGTCATAACGCGAACGATCATAAAATAAAGTATGAAACAGTTAACACAGCGAGTGTCATTATTACGTGATTATTATAAATCATCTAGTTAGACGGTGTTATTATATCTTTATTGATGTACAATGATAGGTACCTCATGCTAATCGGTGCGATCGATATATTGAAAAGCTACTTCTTGTTCACGGAGTAAGTACATTCGAGAATTAATTATATTCTCAATGGGACGTAGTAGGGCCCTCGGCGCAGGCGCTGCAAGGCCGCGCTGTGTCCTACTTTAGTTCACCTTTGTTTCAAATCGCCACGCGATACTGAACTCTATTGAACTATAGTATAACATTTAATTGCTAGGTTCTCGTTGTTAATTTGTCAAGTTCGAAACTGATTTTATTAGAACAATCTAAACAAACAACGGAAATTTTCGACACTATTACACAATAAATTATATTGAGATTATTTAATAACAATTCATACATTTTAGTAAGATTATTTGAGTAAAGAACTTTATACTAACATAAAACATAATTACATTATTCAATTGTACGTGCAACTAAGATCTTTAATTAGAACCTAATAAAATACATATTCGAATTTAACGCAGATTATATTATATGCAAACGCATCTTTTTTGCAATATAATTATTTATATCGCAGTTACTTAGATAGGTATAATTAGGAATTAAACAGCTGATAACAATTGCATGGGTTTCATCATTTTATCAATTTCTTACCATAAGTAAAAACGCGTAATAGGAATTTAAGTCTAAACAATTTAGATCATTTATCTCTATAGGAAAATCGTTAGTCTTGAAAAAATACTCGATTCTGAGCATAATATCTGCATTACTTTTATTTTATAACTGCATTGACTAAATTATTTAGAGTATATAACCTATTATTATAGATAGATTAACTGTTTATTGTACACGCCAATAAACACAGTATATATAAATATAGTTACGATAAATCGCAGTCGGTGAAATTACTGTGAATAATATTACATAGGTTTACAAATAAAAGATCATATTTTTGTTCTACTAAATGATATGGCATAGTGGTCAATAATTTTCTTGCACGTCGATGCACTTGACACTGCCTCTAAAAAATTACGTTGATAAATGTTCTTTCTATTAAAAATAAACACTACCATAAACACTTCATGGTCATAACAAATATGTACTTACCAAGTCGTAATATTCATATACTCGTCTTACTAATATAATAGGTATAGTTAGTATGCGCTAAACACGTGGCATGTAAATAGGTCCAGTTTTACAATACCACGTCAAACGTACACGTCATGTAAATACATATTTTTTTATTTAAAAACATACTAACGCTAAACCTCTGATCGAGAAAAAATAAGTAAATTTATGTACTGGTACTTACTAGCCCGGTTCACACTACGAGTAATATAAAACCATCTCTCTCAACCTTTTAGCGACTTGACGGGTCTTGACGAAAGTTTGCAAAATAGTCATTTCAGCTTTTCCTCGAAAAGACTGAAAACCAGAACATTGTAGGCATAGCACTGGCACGCAGATATACTATTAATAAAAAAAACATTTTTAGAAATGGTTATGGTTTGATAAAATTATTTCAACCAGTCTTCGAGGCTCTAAAGGTATAGTGATTGCCAAATAACGACTGTAAAGCTGCTAGTTGTTAACATAAGTCAGAACAACATTACCAGCACTAACAAGAATAGTTAAAACAATACGATACTAGTTGGTCGTAAAAATATCAAAAAGTTTTAAGGACTATCGGCAACCAAAATATCCGAGCAAAAACTAGATTATTCTGACTTTAGTAGTTAGACTGAACATTAAGTGTAGGGTTCAGTAGGTCAGTGGTTAAAATGTTATGACATCAACTATTATTATCCATTCAGCATTATTATTTTCTCATATTGTGCATCAATATAGAAAAGTGACTAATATTCGTAACACAATCCGAGGCCATAATTATTATATCATGTTATTCACAACGACTATACTGTGTTACTCAGTATTAATCAAATATACGTTACTAACTTGTTCACGGTAAACGGTTATCGCAACCAAACTTCACTTACTGCTACGCGAGAAAACAAAGAGAGAACAATTTCGAAACTGTTCTCTCGGTATACTGTTATTTTACTGTTTCGAATAACAGTTAAGATATTATGTTATCCGGAAAACAATATATTCAATATTAGAAATAATAAATCGAGTCTAATGTAACACCTCTACATCAATTCGTAGCTCGTTACTCGGTATATTAGTTAGGTACCTACATATACCTATGTACAGCAACATTACGATTACCTTGATCTATGCCGTAGATGATGACTAGCTAGTTACTTTTATGGCGGTGGTATACTAATATAATGCATGACATTTACCGTGGTGCACTATAACGTAACAAATGTGCGATATCTTGCTAGTTTGATTAAAAGGCATGTAAAGTAGTAATGAAATAGTACATTTTGTGGTACACGTGAATAATAATAAAAAGCCATACACGCATAGAAATGGAATAAGCTGTACCTAACTTAAATAAAAACCTATAAATTCGAAGGTACCAAATTTTCTAGTCAGTCTATCAGTAAACAGTTCTATGATTATTTGCGGAATATTTACCGTGATTATGTTGTGAAACGAGAATATAGAACTGCAAGAACAATCGCAATAGTTTAAAACAATCTCTCAGTAAAGTTTCTCAAAGTAGCACACATTTTCAGATTGCAATGTGCATTATCTCTCAAATTTGGCAGCTAAAATGTTTACGTTATGCTAAGAAACATTTGCTCAATGCATGCATGCCTGCAAACAAAACTTGAATTTATATTAATAGCTGCTCTTGCGAGTATTACTTCACACACTAAGTTTCTTCGCGTCACTTTATTTAAATTTCTCACTTTCACTTCGCACTTTCGTTTTGAATATATTAAAACGAAAAGCTTTCGAAATATTGCGACCAAAACCACATGCAACGCTGCCTTAAAAAAAAGTGCAAGTAGCAATTCAAACTAAGCAATCTAGTAACATATTTCATAATACAAATATTATACCTAACAAACAGTGAGATCATTCTACTAATGTAGAATGTATAAGTACTTAGTTACAGATAGCATCAGTGATTTTCCTTCTTGCTCGGAAATGCATTAAATAGCTACTCTATATAATAATTATATTAATAAATCATTTAATAGACATACTGAATGAACATTGCATATTTTTAATCAAGACAACGCTACAACGCTATTGTTCAAGTCTCATATAAGTTTTCTCTTGTAATCTCATAGTACCAACCGTGGAAACACCACACACCACCAGATCTTTTGCATTTTTGCAGCACAATTTTTAACTCACCTTTACATTTATCTTTAGGAGCTTTATAACGATCGCTTTTTAATGGTAGATTATTTCTGCATCATCATAAGCTATATTTCGTAATCTACCGGCCTTGTCAATCACAGCAAACCTTAACGACAAGTGTCAATCGTATGATAAAACGTGCACTCGGTTACGTGGAATGACAATGAGTCTCCATAATGGTCCCCGGGGCATTAATGCACAATAGTAAGCGATGCACATGTGAACTACGTGACGCCTCGTTATATATTCTACGCACTAACATCAACTAACATCTACTGCACTAACGCATTAACTTGCATCAACAGCTTACCTTAGTCCACTTCTGGACAGACCTCTCCCTATGCATGCAACGCAACTATGCATACGCACTATGCAGCCCGATCTCTTAGTCATGTGTCCCGTAACAAACACGATCAGGGATAGGATGCAGAATATTTTCCAAAAATGTTTTATTTAATCACTCTGATAATGTTCTATGTAGATTGCGTATCAAGTAAAAATAATCTGACATTCTACTAAAATGTGTAAATAGAGACATTAAGTGACAAAAACGGCATAGACGCTCCGTGCTGTGTAAAACCGTAGTGCCAAATAGCAGTCGTGTAAAGACTAGAGACAGTCAGTGCCGAAAGGCATTCGTGTAAAGACAGTAATCGTGATGGGCGAGACGTGTCTACGTTTGATTACGCCTCTGAGTGCGTGCCAGTAGTGCGTTTGCAAAGCTCGCGCAAGTTTGCTGTTGCAAAGTTGACACTGTAAATGCACTATCTGGTACGACACTCCGGGACGTGTAGCTTCGGTGCTGCTCTACGCCGAAAATCTAAACCTTACGAACTCTAGTGCAAACCTCGTTGAACTATACCTACTCTCTAGTGCCTCTTGTGTCTTGACTGTGATTTCTTTTTATTTGTATCTGCTTTTAATTTTATTATGTTGTATTTTATTTTGTGTACTTTTAAACTTTAAATTTTTGTTAAAAAAATAAGCAAATGATGCAAATTTTATCATAAAATTCATGTATTTTTATGATAACAGTTGCATTTTCACATATAATTTTTATTGTTTTTCAAGAGTTTAATTATACTTATGCAGGTTGTTATCATTTTATTGTACTACGTTAGTATATTTAGCTTTTTATCCAATACAATTTACAATTTATTTCAAAAATATGTTTGTAGTCATGGTTATAATTTTGTATGTATTTATTACTTATGTAATTGTTTTATTGTATCTTATTTCATTGTGCCGTGCATGTTATAATTATTTAAATGCTTTTTTATTACAGCTTTCTCCGTGATTTTTGTTTGTTTTATTTTGAAGCCTTTGTATAAGAAGTAGACAAAAAATGTATTGCTTGAATCCCCAATACTTGGATCCCCAATACTTGGATACCCTAAACTTTTAATTTAGTATTCTGTCTAAAAATTCGAAGAAATATGAATATTCTAAATATTTGAAAATAGTTACATTTAAAACTGTTATAATATAAACTAAAAAATACTAGGTGATCTAGTTATTATTCAAACAAAATCCTTTCTATTATTGCTAGCTGCTATAGGTACCTACTTGATCTACAAACCAGCGTCACCATATGACAGTAAGAATCTTATTCGCGCACAAAGGCTAACTAATGATAGAAAACTATTGTGACCCGTTCCCTCCAGCCTTCGATTGTAATTACCCACTGACGTAGACTGGGGAATTACAACATTACTAGACACAGTCAGTGTTGTAAAGCTAGTTCTTACTCATACTTTAATCTATTAGAACATTATTATATTATGAGAAAGAATACAATGAAAACAAGAAAATAGCATTAGCATAATCAGCCTATTTATTAGTCCACTAGTGGACGCAGAGCTACCCTCAAAGGCAGAGGCGGATTAAATGTCGACAGCGCTCTAGGTTAACACCTCATCGGCGCCCCTCTGGAGTCTGGCGGCCATACATTGTCTTACTCATATTTTTACAAGGACTACGCCAATTCGAGATGTAGGGAATACATATTCCATTATACATAATTAGGTCTAATGGTACTTTTTTTTCGTTTAAAATATTCCCCGCGTGCCCCTTTGTAAGCTCGCGGCCCTATAGGCACGTGCCTAGTTTGCCTTTTGGATAACCCGCCACTGCTCGAAGGGCGATTGGATATCTACCAAAACCAAAAGTGAGAGGCACTATATAATTAATTATGTATGACTTTATAGATGCGTTTCGCGGTTGTCTCCAGTACAGGAACGTTTTTGGGATAAAAAAAATAGCATATGAGTTCCCCAACGTACCGTTTGCACCACTGATTTGCCCCATCAGTGGTGCAGATGCAACTGCTTTGTATTCAGGGTATAGCTACCTCAGTATTATATTCCATCCAAACCCGTACCGGCTTTTACAAAGTTGGGATGGAAAAGGCTTTCACATTATCCATGAAAAAGTCTTTGAAATTTAAATGTAATTTATTTTCAATATTCTGTTATAACTTCTTACAAAATAAATATGAGCAGTGACATATTAGGATTATAATTCGTTTTTTATTGCATTTGATGTAAATTGATTGTTCTAATCTCACCATTATTGGTACAAACTGAGAAATCAAGGGAATCCAAAATGCCATTCAAAGGCACAGAACGCATAGGACATTGCATCGAATATTTAAAACTTGCAACCGTTGAGCTAATATCTAAAGAGTCACAATCTCTAAGTGAAAACAGTCAAGAAACATCCGAGTGCTGTTGTAGGTACATACCTGTACGTGCATTATATAGTTCACAATTGTTCGAATTTAGACGTTATGTCTCATGTATAGTGTTCAATGTATGCTCGAGCGCTTGTGTCTTATCGTATTTCAAGTCGTTCAAAAAGTCGGCGCAATGCATAGCGTGCGCCGAGTTTTGGCGCGGACATTTTTTTGCACGTTTGTGACTCTATAGATATTAGTTCAATCCTTGCAACACATATATAGCATTTAATATAAGTAAGCGAAGGTCGGCATCAAGCAATACTAATTGGCACAGATTCGAAGGAACGAGATGCATTTGAAACGTGTCTGCGCCTGCGCCGGTACCGGTACGACCACGCGGATTCCAGTTATTATAATTCCAATAAAATAATTGTGAAGGAGTACTTCAAAGACATTGCTCGTGGAATTTATTAGCATTTAGTGGATTGCACACAACAGGCAAACAGGCAGTGACGTCAAAAACAGCTATCACAGAACAGTAATTTGTCGCAATTTTGTGTAAAAAACGTAAATGAATACAGCAAAATCTCTGTACAGCTCATAAAAACTCTTTTTTGAAGTCGATTACAAACGGTATCAGATTTGGATTTTATCTTTTTTTAAGAACTATTATTTTTTCTATAATATCCCTAAAGCAGTTCAAGTTAGTCCAGTGTAAGTAAGTAGAGTTAGGCATTTAAACCCTTACACTAAGTTTAAGTTAGGAAACAAAAGGAAAAATTTAAGCCGTCACACACGATGAAGATGCTATAATATTTCATGTTATCTTAGAACATATTTCAATATCGCTACTCATACAAAACAAATGACGAACAAGGGACGAAGATAATACTTATATATTTCGAAAATATATATCGAGCGATATTTTATCTTAACATGAAATATTATAGAATCTTTGTCGTCTGTGAAGGCTCTAAAAGCCGAACACTCTCATAAATTGTCGCATATAGGGGCTCTTTATTATGATTTTTCATATGTCTTGTCCTTCGAAAGTCGGTTATATGTTTGTGCGAAAACAATAATGCATATATGATTCAATAATTTATTATGAGCACCATGCAGCCCCGATTTAGGTGAAACTCGGAAAATTATAAAAAGAAGGTTTTCAGCAAAGTGAAATGTTGCAACAATCATTAATTATTATCCGTTAACATAGTCGCACCTAATTTTATCAAAATCGGATTAGTAGTTTTTGTATGAATGAGGAAGAAGAAGAGCTTACTCCGTGACCTCAGTTTTTTTTAAAATTATGTTAGTGTTAAGTGCGTTCCGACTACCTGGGCACGAACCATGAACATTTTTAACCACGATATCGTTACGTTCAGCCACTGACACTGCGCGATTGTGAATTGTATCGCACCGCAACACGGTTCGCGGTCGCGCGGCGACGGCGGCTGGTTTTAAGATATCACAGTACGGCCCCTGCTATGTACCGTAGTATAAATAACAGGAGCCAGGCTGAGTTTTACATTAGTAGTTAGAATAATACTTTTACTTCAATTTAGATTACCTAAATGACATCCAGTTTTGTTGATTTAAAAACCAAACTACTAAACAGATTTCGATAAAATTTATATACGACAACCTCTGTACTATGACCTACCAAAAAAACATAAAAATCAATTCCTAATTGGCGGAGTAATCGAGTAACAAACATACACAAAAAACTAGTTGTTGAGTCAAATTGAGAACCTCCTTTTTTGAAGTAGGTTGATACTACACTAGCATAAGCCATCGGTCATTAGCGTTGTTCAACACACTCAAGACTGGTTGACACACTTGCTAATTCTGTAAAGTATTATTAGTGACATGTAGGAGTAACAATGTTACTCTACCAGATTCATAGGGCACTATTTTGGTACGGCCTTGGAGGCCGAACTGTTCCACAGCTGTTGGTAGCTGCCTTCACGGTGTGTTCTGAGCTTAGAACTAGGTTGAGTCTTAAGGTCGTTGTACTGGGATGTAACAATAGAGTAATAGTTAGTATTGATTCAGTTAAATAAACAATTTTACTGTGTAATAGTAATGACATATTTTTACTGTCTGAATTGGAGAAAAGAATTGTTAACGGGCTTGGAACAATTTTGAACTTTTTTAAATGTGGGAAAAACCCAAAATGCCCGATATTGAAAAAAATAAAATTGATTATGATCAATTTATATTTAATATCGTTCAAATTTATTTAATACACAGAAAAATAATATATAATAATAATTATATCGTCACAAAGCATAAAATAAATAATATGTCAAAATTAACTTATACGCTCGTCAATCAAATAGCCCGCCCCTAACGGCACCTGGCGCAAAGGTGCCCATCACACTAGCCGCATTGCCACGCTGAATGGCTATGGCCAATCTTTGCACCAGGTACGAGCTGGAGCGGGGGATTTATGTTTTAGCTTTTCGTCTTTTAGATAAAACGATTTTGAATGTTTGACTCGATAGAAAATAAAACAAAGTAGACACTAAATCGGCATTTCGATTAGCTAGAACTAAGAAAATACATTATGAAACCACATAAAGTTTATACTAATAGATAGAATATAGTATTATAGTTTTTTGATTTTTATGATTACAGTATTTCTTTGTTATATTTTTAATAACAAAGAAAACCCTACAAAATTTTGCAATTCAAGCGCTCGCGCCTTTTCCTCTCTCTCGCTCGCGCCTACCGATTACTGCCTATCGTTTACTCGCCTGAACGTACCTCGCTACAACCGGGCCTTAAGTACTTCTTAGAGTGACTAAGCGACACGTTGTAAAGTGGATGATTTTGGCCTTGTAGCATGGTATGCGCAGCTTTAACCTTTTTGATAAAATTGCGCCACTTCAGTTCGCTCTATATGTCGGTTGCCCAGACAAGCAAGACCAATCTGCCATCTTATAACTACCTTATAATTATATTATCCCTATTTACAAAGTAGGTGCTTTGATTCCATATTTCATACTTATATATTGCACAGCGAGGGCGTGGAGTTTGGAGCCAGGGCAGATTGGTTTGCCGAGAAAACGCGTCATGTCATATTCAGTGCAAGCTAATCTGTACTATACTTGAATATGACATTGTATAACCAAAATTCGTTTTAATTTCTAGTGTTTTTCCGCTGTAATATCGTTTCGAGTACTTATAGGATGAAGGGACACACTAAAATCTACTGTAACTATCAACGTTATGTAATTGAAATTGAACCTAACATGAAACAAAAAAATAATTAAACCTGAAACAAAAAGTCAATTAAACCTGAAAGCAATTTATTAATAAATTCTGAAAACAAATATGTAATGATTTTAAGCTGTTTCAATGTAATATCTTCCTGAAACAAAATAATGATGATCAACCTGTAAATTGATAATAACATATATATATATATATATATAATATTTATTATTATTTATTTTTTGTAAGGGTGATATAGTGTAGTTGCAGTGCTAAAGTGCATAGCTGCCGACGCTGCGCGACTGTGAATTTTATCACCACGTAATACGGCCCGCGGTCGCACAGCGTCGGCAGCTAAGCCTATTTGGTCCCGCAGCAAGAGTTCACGTACTGGTATTATTTCTTTATATATTATTTTTAAATTTAATTAACACGGCAACGCCAATTATATTAATTAAATCAGAATTATTATATATTATTATTAGATTATTAATGTATTATTCCCTGATTTTCTAATGTGGGCATCTTGAAACCGAGAGTTAACGGGTTCCTACAATGTAAGCGTGATGTATCCTAACATAAGGCAGGTTGTGGTCAAACGAAAATCTTATAATATGTAGATATGTACAATTGTACACAAACCTCTATAGTAGTCGATGCTTGAAAGCAATCTGCAGGTGCTGCAGGTGAAGGAACATACATTCCCATGAACATCCAAATAGTCTCAATTTTTTTTACAGTGTATAACAACAGCTTGTGATGATCTTTAGATGAAGTATTTTAGGAAAGGTATAGACCACGCAGAGACAAACATTCACCGGAAGTTTCTAAATATAATGATGTTATGTCACGAGTATGTTTTTTGCTCATACATGAGAGATAAATAGGCAGGCTTTATCTATTCTGTAATGTAGTATAAAGTTTAGGCCGGAGGGAAAAAAAATCGTTTGGTCCTACCGCGTAGTCCGGTACTGGTAAGTCGGACCAAGTCGGCAATTTCTGTTGCCGTAGTTCTACCAGCCCGTGGGTTCTACAAGGAGGACCACGGGTAATTCACAACTATTACAAAAAAAACATTTGGTCGCTGGTTAAAAAACGACTGAAGCAAAATTTATGAAATTTTCGTTATTTTGTTTACGCGTTTCCATAGTAAAGTATAGATGCGTTTAGCAGACTCTAAGTACACAGTACATGAATAAATATAGTAGTAAGAATATATACTAGTAACGTGTCTGTTTTGATATCCAACTGACAATAAAACACAACTGTGTTATGTTATCTTGGACAACGTCTCAAGAGCTAGCCCACTGTAACATTAGTAGTAAATAGGTACGAGTAGAAGCTCAAATAGGAATCGTGTTAGTGGGTCAAGTGTGGCGTTAGTCCCGGGGAAGCCGTAGGCAGGTAACCTTGCATTGTAATCTCATTTCATTGTGTTCGCACCTTAACTACAAAATAAAGAAAAAGCAGATAGGAAACTATGTAATCACTAATCACTATACCAATACGCATCTTGTCTGTAGAGTTGAGTGGAGGTTGACTATCGTAATTACAAAAATAAATTTTATTAGTTCTAATAAATAAATAAATATTGGTAGACATTTCTAACAGCGCCATCTAGTCTATGCAAATCTTATACTACAAATCAGATAACTGACAGAATGCTTATTACGTATAATAAGATAAATAACACATATTATGGCGATTGCAAGTTCCCACACTGCTCCTTATAAAAAATAAGTTATTTTCTAGGTCAGTATTATCTAAAACGTGATTTATTTACTAGGCTTACTAATAATCATTTTTGAAAAACTTAAGAGCTTTTGATTAGGCTATAAAATGTTTGTAATTATGGGCGTAAGAATACATACTCGTATAACCATAACTTCCAAGCGTAGTTATAGTTCTAGTTATACCGTAGAATTACAGTCGTAAACTATGGCTCCACTGAAAGCCAATCTGGATTGGTCCTGGGGCCGTACCGTGAACTGCTTATAGCGGGACCGAATAGGGTCAGCTGCCGGCACTCCGCGACCGCGAACCTTATTGCGAGGCGATAAAATTCACAGTCGCGCAGCGTCGGCAGCTGAACGTATTCGGTCCCGCTATAAGCAGTTCACGGTACGGCCCCTGGGACGGTTCATATCGCGTGCGGTGCACACCATCGGACGTCATGTCCTTCTCTATTTGTTTGTAGGTAGTTTTCTCTCTGTATTATTTTGTTTTCTTGCGTTCTATCCGCTTGCCAACAGCCGATAGGGTTGGAAACTTAATAAATGAAAGACGGTTTGTAGGTTCAAAAAATCTGCCGCGAGAGGTGAATAATAAATGCACCTATTATTTATAGTCAGATTATTTTGATAAGAAGTAATCATTTCATAGCATAGCAAATTAACTTAAAATTTTCAAATAATTTCAGGCCTGCTATATACGCATTAGCATTTAATGTATTTATATTACTTTTTTTTTATTATTATTTATTCTTAATAAACTTATACTGAACTTATACAATTTTAATTGGTTATTTAGGTAGGTATAGTAGGTCAGGTAATTTGTTTTTAATTTAATTATTATTTAAGACGTAATTATTTATTAAGAACTGAACTTATAAAATTTGTTATTATAGTTATTTAGGTAGGTACATGTGAAAAAACAAAAATAAAATTAGAATATAAAAATGACAGACTTTCTAAATTAATATATATATAAGTATAAAAGTTACTACCTAATATTACTAAATGACTGCCTTATAGCTCACTTGTTAGCATGTCTGCCTTCAGAGCTGCAGGGCGTGGGTTCGATCCCTACCCAGGGCAAACATTTATGTGACGAACATAGAGATGTTTGTTCTGTGTCTGGGTGTGATATCGGTATTATAATTTGTATATATTTACAAAAAAAAAGTATGTAAGTATTCTATCAGCTATGTGGTTTCCATATTACAAGCTTTGCTTAGTTTGGGGCTAGATGGCGCTGTGTGAAAAATGTCCATCGATATTTATTTAAGTATTATTATTATTTATTACATACTTGTACTACTTTGTTGGCGATTGGACAGGGGAGAACCAGACCATGCTGATCCGAAGCAAACTCTTCGAAATACGTATCCGATAAACTCATTATATCTTCAGCACCAGTTATCATTTATGTTTACAGGTTATACTATTTTATTTATATGTACTCGTATCTATATTTTATAAGAATGATGTCTAGCTGATGAAGAACTGAAAATAGTGTGCAATTTTTTCCTACTTTTATTTATTTTATTTTTATTTTATAAGCACACAATACAAATTACAATCATTAATAAATATGATAACAGCATTAAGAGTTATGACCTGGATCGCAATTCAAAATATGTGTACACAACATAAACCGTATTTAGCTTCTTAAGTTTAAGGTTAGCGAAATTAAAAAGCTTTAAACTAAGTTAAAGTAAACAGTAACTAACTTAAATTACATAGGATATTAATAATTATAAATATATAATATATATATAAGATATATATAAGACAGCAGTTAATCAAATGGCAACGTGAACCTGCAGAGCTCGCATAACCACGAGCAGCCATGCATTTGCAGCATTTTATGTTTGTAATAAAGATTTTTTATGTTGTGTTGTTTTCTTTTTGTTTTATTTATTTACTAGCTGCGCCCCGCGGTTTCATCCGCATGATAATGAACAACATAAATACCTAGTAGCCTTTACGTTATTCCGGGTTATAAGATATCTCCATTTCGAATTTCATTCAAATCCTTTCATCCGTTTCTGCCTGAGGAGGTAAGAAACATACACACACACATACTGATAAACTTTTGCATTCATAATTTATTAGTAGGTAAGATTAGCACTCATCCCAACAACTGCATTCTCACTAATTCAGCACTAATTATTAAGAGAGAAAGAGAGAGTTACTATTTGCTCTAGACCTTATTTATACTAGCAAGATATAACTAAGTATTTGTTGAGAGTAAAATATTTTGTTGCAAGTAGTGTGATGTTTTCCCGTGTCTTTAGCCTGACCGACTTCAAAAAAGGAGGTTCTCAATAGGGTAGATGACTGATGTTGATATCGTTGAAACCAATAGCTTTGATGAAGAATTTAATGAAATATAGTATGTTTATTGAAAAAATAATTTGTATCGGTTAATAATGTTCTGATATAAGAGCGTTTAAAGTTTTTGTTAGAGACAACTCTGTCCCTTTCCCACAAAACAATAAATGACGTCACGCCTTACTTGTCAGAATAGAATTTAAATGGCGTACTGAGAAGCGACGTCACGATTTGCTGTTTCGCCTCTCTGTCTAGCGTGATATTAAAATGCTTATAAGTTGCTTATTTTTGATCAGATTTTCATTTTCTTTTCATTAATCAGCTATATTTATGGGCCACATTTAAATAGGACAATAAAAAAAAACCAGTCATCTAGCCTATTCGACTGTGTTTTTCCTTTTTTTGTCTTTTGTATGTATGTTACGCGACTTCTACGCCAATTAAAAACTGATTTTGATGATTCTTTTTTTGTTTGGTATAGGTAACACTTCAGAGGTGGTCCCATATACATTTTATCGAAATCGGTTCAGTAGTTTGGTTTTTAAATCATAACTACTAGAAAATATGATGATGATATCCAGGTATTCGAAGTTGAAGTCGGATGTTTTTTTATAACAAAAACCGTATTATCTAGAGAGAAAAAAAAAACATATAAAGTATAGGTACCTACATATTTTTTATGCTTGAAATAAATATTTAGGTATGTTACTAGCTGCGTCCGTCATTTTGTCCACCTGGACAATTTTTGAAAATTCCAGACGTAAATAAAATTTCCCAAATTGGAAACAATAATTATATTATTCTAAGACAAAAATGAGGCAAGGAGAGAAGAGGTGAGGGGAGGCTTTTGTCCTGCAGTGCCTCATGGATGATAATAAAAAAATATAAGACAAAATGCATTCATAAGCAGCCTCTCAGACGCTGGACGTACGAGTAAGGCCAGTACAAAACCAGGGGCCTTCTTTTTGAATCGTACGCAAAATTGCGCATGCGATTGGAGTTCCGATTTCAAATTTTTATACAATCTAGAAGCAAAAATTTTGTTATCTATGCTGGAGTCTGTTTTCCCCTGAAAAGTAATATAAGGTACTTATTTTAGGGTATAGGCGTATTCATCTTTGCACTCAGAGTAAGCAGATTCACTTGTTCCAATATTTAAGTTAATTAAATTATTTCTGTGTAATTCTTGGTGTGAACAATAAAGAGGTAATCAATTAATCAAAGAGATTCCATCTAATGTTTTACCTTCCTACCTATATCGCATAGTTCTTATTATTAGCCAGGGAGTGGTCAAACTCAAGACTATCTGAATAACAACAACAAATATACCTACACTATCGCATAAGGGAAGAATGTAACTTATAGGCTCTTTTAATCAAATAAATAATAAATATTGGTAGACATTTCACACATCACCGTTGAATCTCAAACTAAGCCAACCTTGTCTATGGGAACCAGATTTTGTTTACCAGAGACTATAAATTTCTTTGTTGTTTACTACTTAATAGAATAATGATGTCGGTAAACATTATTTAGTAACGTATACCGTTTTGCTCAAAGATGCAATATTAATAATATAATCATAATCTCAAGAAGGTAAAATACGAGTTTATAGATACTTACATATAAGTAGGTACATCAGTGACTGTAAAGGTTGTGCCAACCTTTGCTTTGTGATAAGCCGTATCTAACTTATTAGTCTCTAATGCGTGCTTAAAAACACATTATGTTGTTCTCGATTCCTCTAGAAGTTAATTGTGTACCTATAATATTAATACGAATTCTATAATAAGCAGTTTTGGGATTTTAAAGTAACATCAGAGTATATCTACTGAAAGAAAGATCTTGGTGAATATTTTTAACTTGTTGTCAGAATTCTATCATAGAATTGATTTAATTTAGGCAGATGCCAATAAAGGAATAATAAATACTTAAAATAAAACGCGTTGAGAAAACTTTCAAATTGCGAAACACGTAATTTATATAAGAAAGCCTCCGATATACAGAACTTGGTTATGTGATCATCAAGAAATTCTCGGAAAAGGAACCATGAGGAAAATTCTTAAAGTTACAATTCTCAAAATTACTCCATCGGGTTTCATATAAAAAAGTAATCGAAATAAAATGTAGGCATAAGCCAAAATGTACCTAACAATAAAAATTAAACATAATATATTTTTTTTTTTGGCATAGGCCGTCATTAACTACAACAAACTACAAATACTACTTAGCCTACATATTACAGAGGTTACATATTTGAGCCGTTTGGTGTTGAGACATTGGGTCCGTGGGGACCGCGAGCTCATAATCTTTTCAAAAATATATCCGAGCGCCTGGTCGACGCGACTCGTGATCAAAATGCTGGCGTTTATTTGGTCGACCGCATAAGCATTGCCATTCAACGTGGCAATGCCGTCAGCATCCTAGGTACTTTGCCGACTGGTAGTGGTTTTGAGCATTTGGATTGTCTCTAGACTTTCATCGGTCTGGATCCTTATTTTTTTTTTTTCCCATATATTTTGAATAAAAAATATATGGGCAGCGACGGTGATAAAACGAATGGATGGGATGAATATATAGTAACACTATTTTACAATAAAAGAACTGAACCGTATGAGATAATGCAATTTACCAATGTAACATAAATTCGCCTAACATAGAAGTACTATGGAAAGTACTAAATACCAAAAAATATAAATAATCATCAGCGATCAGTCAAAAAATAGTTAGCGAGTGATAATGCCATTTATTATAATTTTTAAGTTTTTAGAAGCAATCAATTAAATTCTAGCTTATTGTCTTTGTAAAATCAATAGCTACAAAAACTTACTAACAAGCGCAATTTCGAGAGAATGTCTCATAAACATATTTCAGGATATTTCTAAAGGACCCAAAGATATATAGTAAGAACATAAGACAGGTTTTAATATTTTGCATTCTCTCGATGAGTGTGTGTAGGTACTGAATCATTTCCATACAGCACTGTAGGTAGTTAAATCTATGCTCATACATATTTACCTGAAATCAAACTTGTTTGCTTGCGCCTTAACGGAGGAATTGTGAGTAAGAGAGAAAAGTGAGAGCTCGTCATTTCCGATTGCAGTAGCTTTAATCAGTTCAAGTTTCTAAAGATAAGTAAGTATTTAACTAACTAATGAGGTTCCACATGCAAAACTTTTCGCAGTTGGCGCCTGCGGCGGTTCGGATGTGACAAAGTCAAGCTTTCTTGTTAATCGTTGCTTATATTCATCTCACTTGATGAGGACGTTGTCGATAATCTAATCCAAGGAAAAATACTGGGTACTGTGCCTTACTTTAAGAATCTATGACTTCTGTTGACGGCCTGAAAATAGATTTGTAGGTTAGATAGTTATTTTTTTATTTTTTTGCACTGGACAGAGCTTTAATTAGCAAGGCAAAGGATTGCTGTACTAACCAGTATATGCAGATTCGAGTCAATCCGAGTTTATCATAAGAGTAAAACCTTTAAATTATAGAAAAAATACAAACAAAATATGAGATTGACAGTTGACTATGGCCGCATCGACTATGGTAGCATGCGCTAAGTACCTAACGGAAAAAAAACAGGGTGGATCTCCATTGATTTTAATCAATCCTTACTTACATGGTCGGTAATTTTTATGATGTATACTCACTGGATAAGCCATAGGGATATATAATCTGCGGAAGGGGCGAAAGCCAAAGTTTCGAGAGAAATGGCTTGCATTTTAGAAACTAGAACTTATCGACTTTCAAAAATAACTATACATTTTGATGGTTGATATGATAGCTGTTTGACCACAGCGCCTATTGTGGTCGAAGATAATAAACACACCTGACCTAGTAAGGCAACACGTCGTTGCTTGGCGGAAGATGATCATTAACGGCCTTACCTAAAAAAACTTTTCAACCGTTAGTCACTGCTTAAGATGCTCTGCCATCTTCTCTCTGACGTAAAGTTGCACGTGCTAGAAAAGGACAGAGAAGTTTAAGCAGTGACTAAGAGAATCGAGATTATTTTAGGTAAGGCCGTAAGTATCCACATAAAACATTGGTATTAAGATAAAAACGCTACTTATAAGTATCGTTCAACCAGTGCCCCACGGTTTCACTTACTATCCCACGGGAACCTTATATTTTTCTAGGATAAAAAGTATTAAGCCTGTGTTAATCCATGGTTTTAGCCAACTCCATTTCAAAATCAAATCAAATCCGGGGAGCTATTACCGCGTAAATAAGTAAAAAAACATACACACACACGCACACAAATTTTATCATTTATAATGTGTTAAGTAGTAAGTAGGACAAGGTGTGTTAAGTAGTAGGTAGGACATTTTTCACACAGCGCCATCTAGCCCCAAACTAAGCAAAGCTTGTAATATGGCAACTAGATAGCTGATAGAATACTTATATATATATTTTTTTGTAAATACATACTACACCCAGACACAGTACAAACATCTATGTTCGTCACATAAATGTTTGCCCTGGGTGGGGATCGAACCCACGCCCTACAGCTCTGAAAGCAGACATGCTACCAACTTAGCTATAAGGTAAATATTTGTACCTCGCTGTTTCTTTGCAGAATGCCGTTGACTGATGTCATCATAGAGTAGCTGACGTCCACGCTGCACTCTGGCTCCGGGAACTCCCGCAAACTTATGCGACGTCGGTGCCATGCAACGTGTCATCATTAAGTGAGCACCTATCTGTTACTATCATAAATGTATGGGTAGCTAGTAGTACGGCCTATACTGAGACCTCGCGATTTTCATTTTTAACAAAATAATATTTAACCATTGGTGGTCATATACATTGGTTTGGGACTGGTGGTTGGTGGCTAGCGCATTTTAAAACCACGGAACATAGTTATGAAAAATTGCAGTCGGTGAAATTGCAGAGAATAATATTAAGCACCGAACAATCCAGTCAGGCTTCAGATGGGTGACCGTGAATGGCATTTACTACTGAGCGCTAGTGAGAGTTGGATGACAAGTTAAATGTCCGTCCTATCCTATACGAGTATGTCCTGTCGGTTCTTTATTTCCATAATTTGTTTGTAGTCGTAGGACTCTAGTGCAGAGTCCGCCTGGGGAAGTACCACACCTTTGCCAGTTATTCAACCGCCAAGCAGTAGTGTGCAAGCATTATCGTGTATACGGGCAATGTTACCAGAGAAATTACTGGCTATGATGAGAGAGAGTTATGATTATTATTAATATTTAATATATCAGAATGACGAGCGCAGTACAGTGCGGCGCAGGATTGTATTCGCAAGTTCACAATTCTGGCACTGCTACTGTTAGATGCAGGCGAACGTCTCGCTCGTCTCATCACTCGACAGAAATAAAAAAAAACAATTTAACAACCCTCAAGCCATGATAGTGGCTTTTGGGCGCCTATACGAACTTCGTCATCAGGCATAAAACGCCCACTCCTGGACGAAGGCCTCCCCCTTAATAGAGGGTGCCATAATCCCCACGCTTCGCAGGCGGCTTGGGGATCGCAGAATGCTCACCACCGTTAACCAAGAGGACGCTGCTGCTCGTCTTCCGGTAGTTCTGGTTGCAGTTTAAGGACGTACCCAGGTCCTATACCAACTTACTTTATTTTAATTTAAGGTTTTGTGTTATTTCAGGTTCGAGCTTCCACGTTGCAGATATTTGAATGCCCTAACCCAAGACTGACTGATCTCTCCGACGAAGGTCATTTAGTCTTGTGTTGGCTTTCAGTATTCGCTTGCAATTGTGGAACAAGGATGGCTATACAGAAGACCAGCAAAGAGAACGAAGTAACTTTAAAAAACCGACTTCAAATTAATATGGGATAACCTCAGGAGTATACCCTTTCAAATAAAAAAAGAATTTTCAAAATCGGTCCACAATTGACAGAGAAATCGGTGAACATACATTTAAAAAAAACATACATACCGTCGAACATAGAACCTCCTCCTTTATTGAAGTCGGTTAAAAATAAGGCAGAGTATTAACTTGGTTCTAAGTTATCGTTTGGAACTAAAATCAAATAGACCAAAAATTTCATATGGACTAAGACTTTCTCTAGCTTTCAAGGTTGGGCCATTATTTTTTCCTTTGAGTAGTATGATCTGTTTATGAGTGCCATAGATAAATTAATTCTTTAGTGTTCACAAAATTGCATATAAGTAATGTAAAATAACCTTAAAAAAGAGTTTAAAAATGAGCGATCTTTACATCGTAAAAGCGACCTATTCGATGTAACCTTAAGATACAGAGAAAAATATAGTAGGTATTTACATACTACCTTAATGGTATTTAAATTTACTTATGGCCTTGGAGGATCTAGCTCAAGCTTATAGCTGTACCAGAAATAGTAGAAAAAAATGGGGGCGCTATTCGATGCAAACACTTAAATAACTTGGCAACACTGAATAATATTTTGTATTGAAAACTTTTAGTTCCATTTTATTTAATTTCTACTCTTTCTCGTACAGCTATATATATATATATATATATATATATATATATATATTGTACAGCTATATATATATATATATATTTGGCTAGCATTACACAAATCAAGTAATAGTGCGATATTGCTGTTTAAACTTCATTGTAGGTAATGGACCATTTATGGTTTTCCTGTTAGCTATAGAAATATCTAGGTCTAGGTGAAGATGCTAAAGGCGACGAACAAAGAAGATTGAAAAGAAAGAAGATAGGGTTGTCCGCAATGGCAGTGTGGTTAGCTGGTTGTTTATCGAAAAATACAGCCAGTAACGATACTGCCTCTGCGTGCACCCTAACATCTACATACAGAAGAGAGAAGACTCTGGAAATAATATATTTTCTTAAGTATACAATTCATCAACAGCCGGAAGACGTCCACTGCTGGAAGAAAGCCTCCCCCTTAATAGAGAGGTGTTGCCATAATCCCCACGCTTGGCAGGCGGCTTGGAGATCGCAGAATGCTGCTGGTTTTTGAAGGAAATTTCAATATCAATTTTTAATTGACAGTTCTAAACTAATTAAAATATTGCTGTCACTTTTTTACTAGGCATGTTAACTAAGGACAGCAATACTTTAGTTAGTTTAGTTCTATCAACTTAAACCTTCAAAATTGAGGTACCAGAATGTGTAACAAAAAGGTTCAACAATACTGATGGGTATGTATGTACTCATCATTATGAGGCCAACAATGAAATCGCGAAAAAAAAATCAGCTGTTCCATACAAAAAGTTCATTGACCTTGGACAAAATATATGGAACAGCTTCTTTTGTAATTTCAGGGTTGGCCCCATATGTTCGTAATGATGTGTACATACCCTTTAGTATTGATGAACCTTTTTGTAACACATTGTATATATCATAATCAGCCTTTTAATTGGCCTCTGACATGGGCCTCGAAGAGCTGTTGGCCATTCCCACACACATTTCCACACTGATTTTACAAAAAATAATTTACGTACCTAACTAAGTAAGTAAAATAGTTTTATCGGTTAAAGCTTGCATCTTTCATTGAATTCACTTTTGTATTAAGGTTAATGGTAAAATGGTTGTATAATAAAATTAATTAATCTGTAGAGAAGATTTTTTAACTTGATGGACAATAAAAAAAAATTTGTTTTATTTATTTATTGTGGTTGGTGAAAATATTGATTGGACCCGTCCCGTCTTTTAATTCCTTTTCTCTTAGATTGCATTTAATAATCAACTTTTTAAGTTATTAAATGCCTTTAAATGTCTTCAATGGAGTTAGGTTTTTTTTTCAGTGGTGTGATGAGTCATTGGATTTCTTCTCCGGGAATTTGCAGGTTGCTATCTCTCAATTCCGAATTTAGCAATCTCATATTAGGCTACCACGGGCAGTGGACACCACGGCTTTCCCTTTTTGCCTTAGATTTACATTACACGAACCAAACTAGCGGACGTCGACCGGTCGGACGCCCCAAATTTCGTTGGAGGGCGAGGGCGGCATCCAGTGGCAAGAGACCACTCAGGACTGAATGGAGTGGCGTCTTTTAGTGTCGGAGGCCAATTCCTAATAATATAGGTCACTGCGTTTTAGCTAAATCCCACATGTTTTTTACGTTTACATAATAGTACTTTTTTTTAACAACCGAATTCAATTTCTGCTATCTATTAATAGACTAGCTGACCCGGCGAACTTTGTTCCGCCTTAAAGGCAATATCTAAGCATTTTTTTTTTATTGAAAAAAAATATATATATATATATATAAAAGAATATATAAAAAAGAAAGAAGAAAAGAATTAAAAAAAAAGAAATAAAAAAATAAATTAAAAAAAAAAAAAAAAAAAAAAAAAAACCTAAATTAATCATTCATAATTATTTCTGTATTTTAGTACATAGGTTGCTCTTCATATAAGTAAAAAAAAAAAAAAAAAAAAAAAAAAAAAATTAAAAAAAAAACCTACATTAATCATTCATAATTATTTCTGTATTTTCGTACATAGATTGCTCTTCATTTAAGAAAAAAAAAAAAATAATAATAAAAAAAAAAAAAACTGCTTTCGAACGGGATAAAAAGTATCCTATGTCCTTCTCCTGGCTCTAAACTACCTCCCTGCCAATTTTCAGCTAAATCGGTTCAGCCGTTCTTGAGTTATAAGTGGAGTAACTAACACGACTTTCTTTTATATATATAGATGACATCTTTATTTTTCCAATTTTTTTTTTGATTTAATAACCAAACTGCAGAACCGATCTCGATAAAATTTACATGGGATCATCTCTACAGTATCACCTACCATTAAAAAAGAATCATCAAAATTGTATCAAAATCAATTCACAATAGGCGGAGTAATCGCGTAAAAAAAATTTGTCAAATTGAGAACCTCCGATTTTGAAGTCTGTTGAAAGTTGAAAAGTCTTAATCTTTCTTTTCATCGATACCTACCTTCAGGTACTCAGGTAACAGGTAGTACCTATTATTTTATTTGTAGTCTAATTAACACCCTAATCACCAATAGACCAAAACATACAGCCGAAGACAATCTAAACAAAACTCTGAAATATTGAGGAGAACAAAGCTGCATGGCATAGAGGCCTTGCTCATAAAGGGTCAACTGAGATGGTGCGGACATATTGTACGTATGGATGACTCCAGGCTGCCTAAAGTTGTCTTCTATTCACAGCTGAAGGAGGGAAAGCGCAGACCTGGAGGTCAGTACTTACGCTACAAGGGAGTCCTAAAACGCCATCTTACTGCTTGTAACATCCCGCGCGAAGGTTGGGAAGACCTCGCACAACAGAGACGAGATTGGCGCAACTCTGTTTATAAGGCAGTTATGAACTTTGAAGAGCGTCGATTGCAAGACCTCGACGCGAAGCGCCTTATCATTAAGACCCGTCCGAAGCCTTTTTATATTTACACCTACAATGCAGACGGTCAACTGCACTGTGCGCCTTGCAGTAGGACCTTTAAAAGTAAATTTGGTTTTGCCAGCCACCTGCGTGCTCGCCACAAGAGCTAGCAAGGTTCGCCATTGACGGACACGTCAAGGAGGACGATATATATAAACTTGTTTTATTTAACACTTCTCCCCAATGAAAATGTACCTTATCATCTAATAATTTATCAACGTAAAACCTGTGCCAAAGAGGTAAGACAGTCGTCTACAGTAACTAGTTGGCCCAATGGAGGATCCAGTATTCCGTAAAAGCAGGGGCAATTTTGGCTAAATTTTGTGCATCTCTTAGATAATAGATTGTGAACTCAAACCTTACTGCAATGCGCAAAAGGAGTGCACTGAACCCTAAAACTGATGAAATTTCAGTCAGTCAGTTGGATTCTTCCTCCTCGTTGTTGAGGCGGAGGTAGGGCATCGACGTCGGGGCGAACCTCTTTGTCATCGCCCGGTGTCGGTCAGGCGGCATCTGGAGCACCCTCAGGTGACACAATGGGTCATTGGCTTGGAGGATTTAGCTCTCTGGCTGAGTATCTATACTTAATCAAAGGTCCTTGGCCTCATCGTTGGCCAGCTAGGAAGAGATCTCGAGGGAGAGCTGGCCATGTAAGTCGGGGGACGTGCGTGATGCGGTGCAATGTAGTTGAGGATGATGATATGACGATAGATAGATGAGGATAGGATCGCTTTCCACGTACAATATATATGACAAAAGGGAGGGGGCAAAAGCAGACATTGCAACATGCAAGGAGATAAAACTTAACAACTCTTTTTAAATACTGACCAAAGTTACCGAAATTATTGATCTGAGATTTAATATAAAATAATAATTGAGAATACGGTAAGTATATAGATTATGGTAATCTAAGAGAATACTCTATTAAGCCTCTTTTTATGCTTATGAAAAAAAAACATGCTAACAAGTAATGGGACCACTGATCTCTATTATGCGTACGTACTTGTATAATAGAGGTCAGTGAATGGGACGGACGCATTCGTGACTTTTGCGCCAATGTGATAGGCAAAGAGAATTTAACACTACGTTCTAGTGATAGGTGTCGCCTGCCCATGTCAATTGCAGGACTATCCAGAACTTCCAGAGGAAAAAAATGCCCAGGGTAAGATTTTCGCACTGGGACACATGAAGTTCTCGGCGCGCGTCTTCTTCTGTTCTCGCCGGCGCCCGCGCGCATTGTCGCACGCCAGCAGTCACCTATCTGCTATTATTTAAACTGAACATTTTGTTCATATAATTATGCAGTCGACGGTACCAGCAGTAATTTAGCTATCCGCCAATGCCAGCGGCTTATTATATGCAGTCATCATCCGCGACAGAAATAAATGTGCATATCTTTGTCAGGTGCATTTATGGGAACACTGCCAAGTGACGGAGTCTTCAAGACACGTGCATGAGCTCGTTAGCTAAACCTGCATTATGCCATAATTATGATCTGCTGAAAGCTGCGATGGGTTCCCAACGAGTCACACCAAAACACAGCTGTTACAGTGTGACTCGTAGGGATTTTTCTTCCCATCATGTAACACTGTTACTCGATGAAACTGTTTTACAAAAAAGTTGTCCCAATTAGCCACACAGTGTCACAATGTGACTCGTTGAACAAAAACAATCACACACGAGTCACAGTCTAGTCAGAGTCTAGTAAAATGTATAAATAGTTACAAAAATAAAGTGTTATTGCTCATGCATTCTAATATATATTTTTTTATCCTCTATCCTATTTTTATTTGATGAAAACCACCGTTACTACAATAGGTATGTACTGTGAGATGTTTATAAGTACGACTACTACCATACGAGTACATTGACGAATATTATTTCTCGGCGCTAGCAACACAGCTGTGCGCAAACTAGTTGAGACGTCTTTGTTTATAATCGCTAAATAAAGATAATTATGTATATTTAATTTTATTGTTTCTACCATTGAAATGTTTACATTTTTATTGTATACTTACTAAAGTATCTTTGATTGAAGTGGTATAAAAATAAATACTTGAAAAATATTAATTTTAAAGCAGAAAGAAATATATTGAAACATTGATCTAGACGAATAACTTGGTGTGACTCGTTGGGATTTCATTCTTCCCATCGAGTCATACTGTTACTGGATGATCCTTTTTTTAAAGGTTTTCCCAACGAGTCCACACCAGTGTTAACACTGTTACTTGACGTGAAGAAAAATCCCAACGAGTAACACTGTGAATGGTTTTGGTAACGCGTTGGGAACCCACCAAAGCTGCTTGGCAGGCGGCTTGGGGATCGCAGAGTGCTCAACACCTTTAAGCGATAGGACCCCGCTGCCCGTCTTCTAGATGTTCTGGGTGCAGTTTTAGGTCCAAGTAAGATGTAAGTATTGTGAATTTAATATCAAATACATTATATAAAAGCAAGTATACCTACTTTGGCCAATCCAACAGTGGCGGAACGACATCAAGAGGGAGCTAGTTTGGTCAGGTCAGATTGGCGAAAAAAAAAAAAAGAAAAAAAAACCTGTTAGTTATCCTAAAAGAATAAAATAAAGAGAGAGGCTAAATGCCCTGCAGTAGGCTGACTAAGCTGTCAATTATTATGATGATACCTACTTTGATTTTATGTTAAACCAGCAGTGCCTCGCGATTCCTGGGACAATACGTTACAATGGGCCTTTGTGTTCCTATTTTCATCCAAATCAGTTTCAACCATTTTTACATGATAGAGTAACAAATATCTAAATATCCAAACATTGTCATAAAAGACTACTAGACGGGAGGGTTAAAAGGTTATCCCAACGAGTCACACCAGTGTAACACTACCAGTGTAACAGTGTTACTCGATGGGAAGAAAAATTCCAACGAGGCACAGTGTGACTCGTTTTGGTATGACTCGTTGGAAACCCACCTATTAGGTACTCAATTTCCTTCCCCGTGGCACCGAAGAAATAATACTACCAACTACGTAACCGTGGTAGGTTAGGATAGATATGGCGGTTTCGGACTGTTCGTAGCTCTGCGAGAGAGGCAAGGCAATTCACTAACGCCCACCCTCAATAAGTGCTGTGTAATAAGTTTAAGATTGATTGCGTCACGAATGCTATGGAATATGCAAACAGACAAGGCCAGCTACTAAAACGTAGTAAGTAGTTTTATGTTATCATTCAACAACAGCAGCAGCTGGCCAGTAGAATAAACACACAGATTTCTAGCAGATATTATATCTGGCAATCGACATATTATTATCGACGATATTATACCTGAGGTAAGAAAAATAAGTAAGTAAATCACTTTCAAAGGAGAAAGTAGGTGTGACGCAACTTTCTTAAATTTATATAAGTAACAATTTTATAGTTGCTAAAGGCTTTGCAGTAAGTTCCTC
The DNA here is from genome assembly GCA_905404285.2 of Erannis defoliaria. Classification (NCBI taxonomy): domain Eukaryota; kingdom Metazoa; phylum Arthropoda; class Insecta; order Lepidoptera; family Geometridae; genus Erannis; species Erannis defoliaria. The sequence continues at coordinate 8,459,402 of FR990085.1, read as the reverse complement.
AAGATAAAGACTAGTACAGAATGAATCAAACTTAATGGCGGCTGTGAAGTTAGCCGTGAGACGCTGCGCAGTACCAAAAATGAGGCGTGCGGTGTGCGTACAATCGCAAAGTCTCGCTTGCAGCGCACTTCACAGCCGCCATTAAGTTTGATTCAGTCTGTATCTGAATCAAAAAATACAAAACGAATAAAATGCTCACTAAAATTAAACACAGACGTAAGAGTCAAAATTTCTTCATGTTTATTTTACTTTTTTAACATCATGTTTCACGCATTGGACAAAATTGTGAACAATTTCAGGCATTCAAAGAGGTAGCGACTTTACTAGCTTTTTACACTTAACGGACCAAAAGCGAATCCACAAGTTTCATTACAAACACCGCCACCGAAACAACCGTTCTAAATGCTATTAAATGAGACAACTAAAAAGACTACAGCACAAAACTGTTACTTTCTACACATCAAGAGATGATTATCAAGTGAAACTGAATTCGCTCTTGGCGCCGTTCAACGAACACTTTTACAATTATTACCGCATTTTGCACATTTCTACGACACTGACAACCTTTTCTACGCCTACTTTTTTACACAGTCAAATATTGAAGTATAGATATCCTGCATTTTAACACGCACGTAATGACATACACAAGTACTTTAAAAAAACAATCAATTTCGTTTACTTGAATGACCTATTTATTCCAATTAATTTGATTTAAAAACCAAACTACTCAACTGACTTGATGGAATCTCTATGGGGCCAAATCGGAGGAAGAAAATGACGGAGTTCTGAGGTAACAAACATATAAAATAAAAATAAAATACAACCGAATTGATATCTTCTTCCTTTTTGAAACTCGGTTAAAGATTTTATTATGAAAACTGACGTGGTTTTGACACATTTTTGTTTTATTTATACGGGAATACTCACGTTTAATGAAATCGGATACTCCGACTATAGTTTCGATCACATCCGGTGACCTTTTTCAAAGAATGAAAACAGAGCCCGACGCGCGTGCAACTGCGTCCTGCTTAACTATAGTCGGAGTATCCGATTTAATTAAACGTGAGTATTCCCGTATAAATAAAACAAAAAATCGGTTAAAGATATCTCGAAATAGAAAGAAATTAATATTGATATGTTAACAAAATCAATTACAACTGAAAGCGAAAGATCAATTTTGAAAGTTCATTGTGTTATGTAGATCGATTCTTCTTCGAGTTTCTTTGGTAAGTACATTTCGTAGCCATCATCTTTAGATTGTGAGGCAGTTCAACAGCTAATTTTCCCTGTAAAAACTAACAAAAGTGTCCCACTTTACCAATTTCATAATTTACTCGAGCTATAGACAGGAATTTATTTAGCTCAGTATTTACACTGGAGTACAATTGATTTCGAAGTAAACGTGCAGTTTTGATACATATTTTTCATCACACTTGCTCGTAAAGTGGATCTTATTGCATCGGTTTTAGGCTCATAATCCAAGCTATTACGCACGGGTGCTTTTGTCTTTACATTACGGCACTTGTGCTACAATAGGTAAAACCCGGTAAAGTCAAGTTTGTACGTGACTGCAATTAGATGTATGTATACGAAGCACTCTTAATATAGGCGGGTAATACTTACAGATTTTTTGTAATACCAACAAAGAGTTCTTATGCCGCTGAAGTAAATGTCTACCTGCGCGCGCATTGCTGGTTTGGGCGCCATTTTCCGCAAATGTTTGTTGACGTTTTCGCTGTGTGGTTGATTATTATCAAAAAAAGTTTGATTTTTCCTCGCAAGTGTGATGAAAACAGTCGTATGGAACTCTTGTGCTATGTTAGTCATTACGCTCTCGGCTTCCTTATCACGCTCGCCTGCGGCTCGCGCGCATAATACCGCCTCTAGTGTAATGACCAACATAGCACACTTGTATCATAATGTACTATAACGTAATAGGCTAGGCAAGGTCAGATCCAGTTTATTTTTTACCTAGTAGGTACATATAGAATCACAGAGAGAGGCCGAGTAAAGATTGTTTTCATTTATGGTAAGCTTGCATTGACCAAAAGCTCGCCTGGTAAGCAACGGAGTTGTTTATGACAGAGAACACTTCTCTTGCCTAGAAGGCAAAGGGTTCCGTCAAGACCTATTTTTACAACTCGCTGAAAAAATATCGCCTAGCGTAAGTCCTGTGTAATTTCACGTTAATATTTCTCTACCTCGCTTTGATTGATATCATCTCGGGTTTCCAATAACCTCTACAATATAAAACTTAAACTTAACGTGCGCACTACATTCTTAACATTAAGTTAATCTCCCTAAAACAGTCGTTCGAATTGATCTACAAAAAAATACAAATACCACATAAATATATACATTACAGAACATTGTCAAATCATAAAAGATGACATTTCTTTATATTATTATCATACATAGTTACAAATGTATTCACTCTTTACTACAAAACTTACTAAATTATTGAAACATCCTGTTGTCTAATAAATAAATGGGTTAAGTTTAAAATTCACACTTTGCGAAAATGAGCACTCGACGCAAAATGTGCAAATCGCAAGAGGTGCACTTCTCACAACGTTAGCTTACCATCAAAGGCGCTTCTTAAAATGAATATGGTAGATGACTGATGTTTATATCGTTGAAACCAATAGATTTGATGAAGAATTTAAGTAAATATAGTATGTTTATTGCAAAAATAATTTAAATCGGTTAATAATGTTCTGATATATGAGCGTTTAAAGATTTTGTTAGAGACAACTCTGTCCCTTTCCCACAAAACAAAACATGACGTCATGCCTTACTTGTCAGAATAGAATTTATATGGCGTACAGAGAAGTGACGTCACGATATGCTGTTTCGCCTCTCTGTATAGCGTGATATTAAAATGCTTATATGTTGCTTATTTTTGATCAGATTTTCATTTTCTTTTTATTAATCAGCTATATTTATGGTCCACATTTTAATAGGACAATAAAAAAAAACAGTCATCAAGATCATCATCTCAAGATGTGCCCTTTTTTAAATATGCACATTTTGTTATTTGTTTAGAAAAGGTACTAACTTATTTAAGAAGGTTGAATACCAAAGTGCCCATTATGAGGAATGCCCTTCCAAAGAAATGGCGGAGAAGGGCACTTATTGCGAAATACAAATTTCGCGTCCAATGCACATTTTGCAAAGTGCGCCTTCTGAACCTAACCGAAATAAACTAGTACATAGAATACATACAAGTTACTTAAGACTGCCTAGCGTAATCTGTACATGTATGTATTGTTATATAACAAATGTGCAGGTACCGCATATATGGAGAGTTAAGCGTATCCGATTTAATTAAAACTATTAAAATGTACAATGAGATATGGCCATGGTGGTACTTTTTTTTTAATGCTTTGGAGTAACGATTTCAGGCTTTAAATTGGATAGGCTGTGTATTCGACCACATCTCACCTGATGTTGAGTGACGGTTCGGTTCACTACAGTAAGTAAGTCAGGCCTCGCTCCAATAAAGAATTTACTAATAAAACATTAGTGACTGGAATCACGGAACCAAGTTCAGTACAGCAAAAACGCGAAATTCAAAATGAAAACGCGTAAGTCTGTTTAGAAACGCACGCGGATACCAGTTGTTATTTATTATACCATTCGTGCGTTCATAATCGTATCGAATAAAACTTGTCTATTGAAGAAACGTTGCATTCTTTGTAAAAGATTAATGGGATATGTTTCGAGCGAAACTGCAAGTCAGTTTCGCGTGTAAACTAAAATGCAGGAAGTATGTCCCACTTTTTAATTTGATTTGTTGGGTGGAAGATCATTTGTTAACTTCTCGTTGACGGATAATCAAATAAATCTACGCTAATATTTCTGAGGAGGTATTTTTGCAAGTCAAATGGATCGGGCATCCGCTTCAGATTAATCTGGTACGTTGAGTCGTTGATATTAAAATAATGAGAAAAAATCTCAAAAACGTGTATCGCAAAATGTGTTTAATGTTATAAGTTATGTTGACATGTGATTAAATTATTTTTACGGCATGACTGGAAGAACCACACAATTTTATCACATGTTTTCTGTACTAACCAACCAACCAACACCTATCTCTCTTCTTGCCAATTTTTTACTTGACAATGCTAACGGAGTGTTACGATTTTAATAGTATATATAGTATATACTATTGATTTTAATCTTGTATATTATATACTATATATTACGCTAATCTTATAATAATCTATATAAATCAATTGCTGTTCGTTTGTCTCGCTAAAACTCGAGAACGGCTGGGCCGATTTAGTTGATTTTGGTTTTGAAATGTTTGTCGTAGTCCAGGGAAGGTTTAAACGGTGAGTAACCGGCTGGACCGATTTGGATGAAATTTTGTGTTCCTGGAGCGGGTTATAGTAGCAAGGCCGAAGGTCGAGCTCTACGCGTACGAAGTAGCGGGTATCAGCTAGTATATACTATATACAAGATTACGCTATTACTAAGCGAAATGGAGGTCATATTCATCATTGCGAAAAACTACAACCCCGAAATAGGGCCAACCCTGAAATCGCGAAAACCAGCAATTCCATAGAAAAAAGTTATTCACCGTTGACGCAATGTATGTATGTTTTCTTTCGCGTACTATAGATTGTTCCCATAGTTAAATTTGAGTACTATTATGACCTCATGTCGGCATAGTATTGTGTATTAGTGTTAGGTATCAAAAGAAGGGGGCTCACGAAGCACATTTTACACACATTTTATAATTTACTATCAAAAAAAATTACGTTTACTTGAGGAAATAGTCAGGTTTTAGTTTACGATTATAAACTTGATAGCATATTTACAAGGTTTTCATTTCAGTGGCATTTTTTCCCTCCATAGAAACGCCAACAACCCGTTTCATCGAGTTAGGTTAGGGGATTGTTTTCAAATATGCTTGAGACACACGTTACACTATTTGCTATTTCTTGGTACGTTAACTACGTTATCGCCTTTAACTCCCCGTTTTCCTTTAGAAATAGAATGAAACAAACTGTTTTCGTTGTATCGTTTCAACATAACAAATAACATAAATATATATATATATAAATATATGGTATATATTGCCCACAGCGCCATCTAACCCCAAAATAAACCTTGTACATTGCGAACCAAATAACTAACAGTATATTACTTGTTTATACACAATTTTTTTTGTAATAACTTAAGTACTTAATAAATTATAGGAATGAGCAGTAAAGACTTGCAGATAAGGGACTCTAGTATTTTTTTGGCGTACACAAGAATTTTCATTAAACACGACCAAAAACCTATTTTTGGACGATACCGTTCGAAAATCTTTCATATGCGTATGCGAAAACCATAACAATGATAACAAAATTGCGCACGAGTTTAACGGCCTCGGAGTACTATTCCCGTTAATTTATGACGAATCTATATTTATACGGATTTTTTAAGTCCACCATGGCCTATCTTCCGAATAATAAATTTGTGACACTCCACAAATAAAGCTTAAAAATAAGTGTTCCTCAAATATTCTCTTAAATAATAACTGCACGAGCTAAAACTATTCGTATTCTTTCATACGAATCATTTAGTTATTTTTTTTAATAACAAAGTACTTATTATTATTTTAAAGAAATAAAAAATGGATACCAATTAAAATAATAACGCTCTAGATTTCATAATCACAAAAATAGGAACACAACAAATACGATTACAAAAATAATTAGATAAATTAAATCACTTTATTAGGTACTTTTTAAAATAATTATTTAGGTAGCGGTACTGCGTTTTTTATTTATACTGACTTGCATTCGAAAAATCCTTAACACGAATACCATCCAAAAATATCTTAGTTGCATAAATAGGATATAAAATGCATTTAAAAAATAACAATCAGACGTACTAAAGGGAAGTGCGTGGTGGCACCGCCGCAAATACTTCTAAAAGCTATCAGCAAGCCACAGTACGACAAAGGATGATGATTGGATGAATTTTTCACCTAACATGAAAGTCCACAGTATTGCCAAGATAGAAAGAAAACTCTGTTTAAAGACTTTTTTGCCAAGCTGTGAGTCTGTTAATAGTATACAGTAGCCCTAACACATTTCTTATGAAATACCAGGACCCAGGTAAACGGAAACATTTTTCGTACATTATCAATAGGGATGCATGTGTTTCAATTATTATAAATAATAGGATAAATGGAGAGTGTAACTAAATCTGATGCTTACGTCGAAAAAGTTATTGAAATCGGCTGGTAAAGTTCTGAAATATAAGCGTTCAAAGTATTTTCAAAGCCCTTTCTAGCAAAACAAGTGCATAGCATAGATTTTGTTTGGAATCGTGAACTTTGACGTCAAAAACCTAGTATAGTGCCCTCCCTGTCTAACATGAAAATCAAATAATCTTTATTTGAGCAGAAAAATCATTTTGAGTCAATTTCAGATTTTAAACCCTGGATCCCACACTAGGAGGAGTCCTGTGTCACGGGACCCAATGCAACATGAAACTAAAATGTTTATAACTTCGTTATTTGAGCACATATAATAAAAATTCCTTTGGATGATTTGTTTTGTTGCCAGTCAGATTTTTTGTAAGTCAATAAAAAAAAAGACTTGACTTGACTTGACTTCTTGGGTTTATGGCTTCTGCGACTAGTGTCACAATTCTGCCAATGTCCGTTTCTTGATAGTGTCGTAAACTGTAGATATTATATGATCGCGACATGCATATGCATTATTGACTAAATGTTAAAGTATTTTTCGATGGTTTTTGTGCTAGATCGTGCTGATTATTTCGATAATCGGTTCATTGACTATAATATTTCGTTTGGATATGTTTGGTCAGAAATCAGACCAAAGTTTAGGATCATGCAGGCACTGATGAAGGCATTTTGATATATAAAAACACAAAGAAGGATGCCCACGTTCCATACATGCGTTTACCTTTACAGGGGGGGGGGTGTATATTATGTACGTCAAAATAGCTGTTAGGGCTTCTAAAACTGACTGTGTAAATATTAATCATTTTCATTATGAAGTTATAGTTACAATCATATTTGAGGTTATGATGACTAAATGATGGAAACGGATGAGAACAGTAATACTTGGACTTGACCATGACGTATTGTGGGGGTCTTTGACAGTTACAAGGCTCATTTGATAGGAATTCATCAATCAAATCAATGGAACAACAGATATTTTTTTTCGTGATTTCAGTGTTGGCCCCATAGTAAAAGTTGTTCATAATTATGAGAAAATACATACCCTTCAGTATTGTTGAACCTTTTTGTTACACGTTGTATAAGGAGATATAATATTTCATATAGCGCCCGTGAAAACGGCCCCAGGGACTGTCTCGTATCTGTCTGCGCTCACTAAGCGAGAGACGGCTCAACGTGCGGGCGTCATCCGCGAGCTATCCCTTTTGCTCTCATAAAAGTGCTATCTTCTTTCGCACTCCGGCGCAACTCGTAAACATAAATCCAACTATACAAATACATACATCAACTGACGGCACGGGAGTCATTTTCAAAAGTTGTTTTATTATGCGCAAACCCATCTTTCGTAATCTTTGATTCAAGCTAACGTAAAATTATGTGTGGTGCCTTTCATAAAACCCTTGATGTTACAGTGATGGCGCTTACAGGGTCTACTTACTATTATAGTTGTATCATAAGTTTGTTTACTGTGTCATCGGTTTGGTCAAATCATGGATCCGACATGAACAGTTTAAAAAAGTTTATGTATTATTAAGTATTTTAAAGAGTGACGTTTTCGTTTGTTTAGCAGTTGACTGAGTGACAGCCAACTTATTTTTTTTTTTAATAACTTATTGTAAACATCTTTTCATTCAACCGCAGCTATTGGGTTTGAATAATCTAGCAGTGAAATAATATTAGGATCTAGCTCACACTCACTAGTATGTATGTATATAGGTACGTAACGTGTGAACGGGACCGCAATATACTGAAAGGATTCGAGTGCACGTACGTTAAACAATAAACGATAAACATTACCTACACATAGATACAATTATCGATTGATGATAGATCACTAAATTCACAAACTCGACTTACTGGCTCGGGTTGGGAGGCGAGGTAAGTAAATTACTTTTCATAAGCCAGAATAACGTTTATTCAAGCTCCGACTTCTGTGATTGGCGCTGAGGATTTCAACTCTGACCCTACTTGTACTATATAAAGCTTATTTTTGGCGTGAAGGTGGTGTAGGTACTACCACTCAATATGTTTTATTGTCATTGCCTACACATAGCGTTTCATTAATTAATTTAGGTAGCAACAAAAAAGGCATTACATTATTTATCTCGCGTATGTCCTCTTTTGACCCTGTTGGTAAATAAAACGATGATGTTGACCAACGATTTATCAAAGACAATAAAATGAGTTTAGGCTAGATGACTGGTTTTTTTTATTGTCCTAATAAAATGTGGCCCATAAATATAGCTGATTAATGAAAAGAAAACGGAAATCTGATCAAAAATAAGCAATTTATAAGCGTTTTAATATCATGCTAGACAGAGAGGCGAAATAGCAAATCGTGACGTCACTTCTTTGTACGCCTTATAAATTATATTCTGACAAGTAAGGCGTGACGTCATTTTTTGTTTTGTGGGAAAGGGACAGAGTTGTCTCTAACAAAAACTTTAAACGCTCATATATCAGAACATTATTAACCGATTTATATATTTTTTTCAATAAATTTTCTATATTTACTTAAATTCATCATCAAAGCTATTGGAATCAACGATATAAACATCAGTCATCTACCCTATTGTAGCCAAGTATAGAATGGTGGTTTTTCGTATTTTTTTTAAAGTGTTATTTTTTAAATAGTTTTTGATTATTTTACAACCTCTGTGTATACTTCGCGACGATTTAGTATTATATCACACAAATTTTAAATACGATTATAGAACGACTTCCACAAGTCCGATTAGTTTAAGATTTAAAAGTCCCCTATTCTGAAGAAAATTACAAAAGTTACGATTCAAAAACTACACTCCCTGTCTGTAAAAAGTAAGTAAGTTCATATAGGCTGAGTGGCCAGCCCTAGTGTCAGAGTTAATGTGCCGCCCGAAGGCCTCTAACATGTCTTGTGGTAGTTGTTATAGAAATATAGAACAAACAACCGGGAACAACAACCTCTCTCTCTCCTCTCTCTCTCCGTCTCTGTCATGCTGAAAGTTAAAGAAGAGGACGATAAGAGTGTTTCTCGAACCGATACTTTACCAAAGTTCTATTATTATTAACGGGATATTTACCGTGATTATGTTGTACAACCGTGATAGTTTAAAACAGTGTTCGATACTTTACCGATTGGATTCAGAATTCGCGGGTAGATTTCTGTGTGGTTCCAATAATAACAAATGATTATGGCGCCATTGAGTTGATATGGGAAGATACGACACCGAACGAATATAACCATACTCCGCCCCGCGGTTTTACAGGCGATTCTTAGGGTAAAAAGTAGCACGTTTTACTCCAAGGTATAAGCTACCTCTATACCACATTTCATCTAAATCCGTTCAGCCGTTTCAGCGTGAATGAGTAACAAACGTCCATACATACAAACTTTCGCGTTTATAAGTATAACCGACAATTTTTCTCATTACCTCCGCTATATAGATCACTTTTTAATGAGAATCACCAATTTATTTTTTGAAAGTGTTGTATGTGTGGATTATCCTTTAATTTTGAGTCTCCAATATGATTCCGAATATTATAAACAAGGTTTGGCTACATGGTAATCGTGGATAAATAATGGTTAAATATAGCAAAATAAAGAGATATAAAAAATAATATTTTAAATTAAATTATGCTACGTTTGAAAGATTAATGCTTTATGAAATGTATGTTTGTTGATTTTGACTATCCAACGCAGTGAAACCCAATTACTACCGAATACCACTTAGTATGTACAGGGGAATTGAAAACTCATCCCACCCACCAAATATATGGTGCCAGTAAAGATACGACATTAAACAGTGGTTGGTCAATATAGGACTTGACCTACTTCAGCTGGTTATGTTTTAGGGACTAAACAATGTCACTAAACAGGGACTAATGGGACTAAACAGGACCCCATGACCTTCATCTGTTCTACATTTTTTAATACAGGGTGTTAGTTTGAACACCGTTATCCTTCTAGGATATTATTGTACTCATCATTATGAACAACTTTTACTATGAGGCCAACACTGAAATCACGAAAAAAAAACAGCTGTTTCGTACAAAAAGGTTCATCAATCTTGGACAAAATTTATGGACAGGTGTTCAAACTAACACCCTGTATTAGGATTGAAAGTAATTATATAACAATATCTATAAGGGAAGCCGTTGTTTATGCATTCTGAAGATGTCTGTTTTTTCTGTATAAACATTTTTAAAAAAATCCTACACCCATCATTCTAAACTCATACAAAATAAAGGAACACTTACATTTGTTCGTTCTCTTCACATACACACATTCAAAATTAAAGCATGAAGAAAATATTGTTTTAACTCTTGAGACTATGAATATCGAATTTGTTCCTAAGTTTATACTTCATAGCTTAGATTAGCTTAGCGTTAGATTACATTACCCTATATGTTATGAGGATGCACTGGACGACACTTCCATCGGTACTGATGATGGGGATTGCATCTGTAAAGAAAAATGATACTTACTTATACAACGTTATTATTATAGATATTATTATAGTATAGAGAAAAGCCGAAACACCCCAAAAAGTTTATATTGCAAAGAAAAAGAATATATAAAAATAAGTCAAAAGTATTGAAAGCTCGCAAAGTTACGCTATTGCTAAGTTGGCCTGTTGTTCCCACAAAATCATGGTCACCGTAACGCAAGCTGTTAGTTTACGCGCGGCGGGGATGCGCCGCCGCCGCATCAAAGGGTTGTCACCGCAGCGGCGATCTATCGATTTGCGTTGCTAATAACTGTGTCCAAATTGCACTGTTTTTTAAACATTTTTGGGACAAAATGTAACGTGGTGTAAAAACTATACCAATCGATTCTCCTAGTGATTCTGAACAAACTACTTTCAGGTTTGCACTATACTAAAAATAACGTTGTATAACTCAAATTACTATTATACCGTATACAATGTGTAACAAAAAGGTTCAACAATACGGAAGGGTATGTATGTACTCGTCATTATGAACAACTTTTACTATGTGGCCAACACTGAAACCGCGAAAAAATTATAAAAAATTCATTGCCCTTGGTCAAAATGAAACAGCTGTTTTTTCACGATTTAATATAAGTATTAATATATAGGTATATAAGTATTCTATCAACTATCTGGTTTCCATAATACAAGCTTTGCTTAGTATGGGGCTAGATGGCGCTGTGTGTAATAAATGTCCCCCCAATATATTTATTATTATTATTTATTATTGTTGAACCTTTTTGTTACACATTGTATTATGTATCTCTAGTGTATTTCCGCTCCACTATAGTGTTGAATGCTAATAGGATAACGGGACAGCTTTAATAAAGTACAAATCAATTTATAAAAGCGACACTTTTCACGCTAAAGAATATTGTTAGTGTTTTTTTTTTTAATGGTTTGATGATACGGGCGGGACGTTCGCTTGGTGGTAAACATCACGCTGCCCATAACAGTAGCAGAGCTAGAATTGTGATCTTGCGAATACAATCCCGCACCGCACTGCACTGCGCTCATCCCCTTAGATGTTAAATCTTTTCATGCCCAGTAATTTCAATGTTCAATATGTTTTTTCAATGTTCTGATTATGGAATTTCCCAAAACTTTTCCTGTATACCGCTAGATGGCGATAATACTGGGCTTGCCACTTAGCTTACGCCGCGACCAATCACGCGTCTTTCTATAGAAAAATCCTTCGACAGCAGCTCTGTTTACTCTGTGCTCTGTGCTGAGGTTCCACGGGCAAAACTTTTCGCAGATGGCGCCAGCGGCGGTCCGGATGTGGCCAAATCGAGTTTCTCGTTGCTTATATATATCTGCTCTTGATGAGGGCGTTTCGATAATCTAGTCCAAGGAAAAATACTGGGTACCGGGCTTTTTTTAGGAATCTATGCAGCTGTTGACGGCACCGATAATAGATTTGTAGTTGTTTACATTTTATGTTGGACAGAGCTTTAATTAGCAAGGCACAGAATTGCTGTACAAACCAGTATATGCAGATTATCTCTGGTAATCAGAGTCTAATAAGAGTAAACCCATTATATTGTAGAAAAAAACAACAAAATGTATGAGATTGACAGTTGACTACGGCCGCATCGACGATGCGCCACCTAGCGGAAAAAATCGCAGTGGTAAAAAAGGGTTAAATCAAATATCAACTTACATGGCCTATAACGGCAGGCGAGTGGTAAACCATGTCGTGATCCATGGTCTCGAGGCTCTCTTCTATCTCTTGCTCGTGAATCCTGTCGTCGAGTTCCCGTCCGTCCAGTTCTTGCTCGACGATGCCTCTGTCGTCCAGTTCTTCCTCCACGATGCCTCTTTCGTCGAGCACCGCTTCGAGAACTGCCGCCAGCTCTGCGCCTTCTCCGAATGACGTTTCACCGTCCGCTGGAGTGGAAAATAAAAAGAGTTTTGGCGGGAGCCCGGAAAAATCATGTAGATGCATTGTATTATTCTCTTAAACTAGTGTTTTTTCGCGAATAAATGATAAAAAATGGTGGTGTTTTATTATTTAGGTGTCGAATTATATGCACAAGTATGGGCAAATGATATAATGTGGTGAAACATGTCGCTCCATGTTGTTTTCAAAACTCCTTGAAAGCTTATAGTAAAGTTGGCACAACGTCACGAGGGCATCACTTGGACTTGACTGTGACTAATTTTCTGTGACTATGATTTTATGACCCAATTGCCTTGTTAGTATAAAAACTTGAAACATACATTTATACTTGACACTGGCAGAATGCACGAAGTGCGATGCCAATAACACAGGGGAAAAAACTTAAGTGAACTAACTTTCAGATAGTTATATGGCAACTATAAGATTATTCTTATTTATTCAACGTAGTGAAGAGACGAGTGAGACGTTCGCCTGGCCCTGTTTTATAAAGCTACAAGTACAAGCTTACAATTGGACTACCTTCTTGTACCAGAACAAGTTACCAGCAACAGGTAGATGGTTTGTCTTTAACTTATACCGGCTGTTAGTTTGAACACCGTTATCCTTCTAGGATATCATTGTACTCATCATTATGAAAAACTTTTACTAAAGGGCCAACTTTGAAATCGCGAAAAAATATCTGCTATTCCATACATTTTGTCCAAGATCGATTAACCTTTTTGTATGGAACAGCTGTTTTTTTTCGTGATTTCAGGGTTGGCCCCATAGTAAAAGTTGTTCATAATGATTGGGTACAATGATATCCTAGAAGGATAACGGTGTTCAAACTAACACCCCATATACAAGTGCTTGTACTTGTATACGGGGTTTGTACACTGGTCGTCTTGTAGCTTTAGAAAACGCCGTACCTACTTAATATTTATTTGCAGCGTTTCCAGTTTTACACTACAAGTACAAGACTTGTACCTTTATAAAACAGGGCCCTGGTAGTAAGCATCACGTCTCCTCATAATAATAGCAGTGGCAGAATTGTCTGGTTGGTAAAAAAACTTAGCTTGGAAACTTAATTTTCTGTCCTGGCAAATGTAAAATCGCCCTCCTGTATTTACTCTTTGTGTGTTGTGAGTTTGTTTTAGTGTGAGTTCATACGAGCAGGAATTTGTTTTATAAGTGCAAAGATTACTTGAAAGTGAGCCATGCGTGTTTACCTCGCTCACCATTGGCTTCTCCAATGCTATATGCTCGAAGCAGTGGGTGCATACATCCTCCTTTGTCGTACTATGAGGTTGCTAGCATTTAGGACTATTTTCGATAGTGGCGCCACGATTAAGTTCCATTCTTTTGTTGACAAGCTATAGCTATATTAAATACGTAGTTATTAACAAGTATTCGTAAATTGTAATAGAAAAGGACAGAAGGATTTCTAGACATCCTTGCAGGTCTTGGTATATGGGAAGACCCACATAAAAGCGAAAGCCCTACTTCTTAGGTAGAACGGCTGTCAAAACAATGTTGTAAAGCAATTGTATGGAAAACCGCTGTCGCAAGTTTCACACAAAATTGTATAGAAACTACGACGAAAAAAATGCCTATCATTGGTCGCGCATTTGAAGTAAAACGCTCGAAATGCCACTTTGCAACAGATTAAAACTAATCTAATTACGATGCAATGTGGTTTGGTTTCCTACGCGTCTATTTAAATTGTCTTTTTTGAGTATTCTCAGTTTAAAAACATGTATATTGGAAGAATTGTCATAAAGTCTAAATAGACTTAATGCCGGCTAGCGCGGCCCGTCACATTTCCGTTCTATTCGCTTCTCTCTTCAGTGGGAAGACCAGACATGGTCCGACTAACCTAGAACAATCCCTTGGTTGAAGAACTCCGTGAAAGCTTCGTCGGGTATTTGGTTGAGAACAGCGGGGTCCAGAATGTCGTCCGCTGGCACGTGTCCCACTTCTACTTCTGCATAAAAAGTTTAAAAAAAGTTTACTTTATAAGAAAGAATCAACGAAGTTCACGAAATCGTGAACTAAATCTAGATGCCACATTGTATTAATTTGGCAAAACTTGTGTTTTAAAAACACAGTTAAGATAGTTAACTATTAATATGTAATTAACTACTACACGCTATCCTTCAGGAATCTCATCAAAATCATCATCATTATCATCGGTCCGGAGATATCCACTGCTGAACAAAGGCCTTCGCCCTAAGTTTGCCACACTGTACGTCATCCACCGGTGCCCGCGACTTTCACAATGCCTTCGGTTAAGTGTGAGGCCTACCTACGCTGCGTAGGCTGCTTCTGTGTTACATGATAATTTCCATTTCGTATATAACGCAAAACCGTTAAGACATTACAGAGTTGCATAAAGTACCCACACACACACACACACAGGCACCAGCTCTGATGGTGCACATTCAGCTATGATGGCTTTGGATGTGATTATTATTTTTAATCACATCTATTCAAAAAGCCCTACTTTGTTCCTCGCAGACAGGGCAGAAAAGAGCTCTTTTCTGCTCCTAGGGAGGAAAAGTGATTGGAATTGGTTAATAAAAGTTCCAATCACCAAAGAGATCAACCACGGACATTGTATGAACAAGTAACAGGCTGTTTGAAAAAGGAGCGAGAAAATTAAAAAATAATGAGAAAAAAGCAAAAACGCGCGAAATGCATTCCGCCTTCGTTCGTAATTGTTTACTCAAATTCGGATTTTACTTTGTTTTATTTTAACTCAGTGTATATTCCTCAATAAAAAGTGAGTAGTGAGAATGAAATAAACGTAGCTACTATTCTTATACATAAGTTGCACTTACTTATTTTCTCATAGAGGGTGATAAAAAGTACATTGTCCACCTCGGGGACTATTTTAAGCTCGAGTACTTTGAATCCTTCACTACGCTCTGGGTTCAAAGAAACACTCTTTCTTTAAAAATAGTTGTTTGCTCCTTTGGTAAACAATCTACTATTTGCGTCTCATGGAAGATAGAGTAGTTACCCAATTCATGCGATGCTACGGCAATGTACTCGTTTTCACTGAGCGCACCCATCGCCGTCTCTTCTGAACTGTCGTACGTTGACGAGTTTGAACACACGTTGATTTCTGAAAAACACCGAAGATATTTAATGGAGTGGAGCTAAGCTGAAGGAAAGACATGTTATTTCCTCAAATAAGTAGTTCTTGTAAAATGTAAGTCAGGTGCTGTGACCTGTCACATTGTGCTTGGCTCTTCTTACGTGAAACCAGTGAATATTTTTTGATTAGCAATGCGTTGAATTTTTTTGGTTAGTTTACGGTGTAAACAGACTTTGCATTTGACCGTCATCACTTTCTTAGCCTGATCTTAGGCTAAGATACAATCTACGCTTGCTTAGAAGAAACTGATTCACTCGCGGCTTGAAGACATCATAGTCGTCGTCAGCCATAAGACGTCCACTGCTGGACGAAGGCCTCCCCTTAATAGAGGCGTGTTGGCATAATCCCCACGCTTGGCAGGCGGCTTGGGGATCGCAGAATGCTCACCACCGTTAACCGAGAGGACGCTGCTGCCCGTCCTCCGGTGGGTCTGGTTGCAGTTTAAGGACATACCCAGGTCCATCTACGGCCGTTCTCAATAACTTACTAACTTTTAACCAGAGGTTGCTATCCCGGACAAACAGTAAAAGTAGCTCTAACCGTTACTGCTGTTTCTATAACAAAATAGACGCCCGCTTATCTGGGACAAACGGTAGATAGCATGGCTACCAAAGATAGAGCAGACCTCCGAAGAGTTTTGTTTTTGCGTTTCGGATTATTGACATCATGGATTTAAATAAAAGGAAAAATATTTTATGGGATCATAATAAATACAATTTACATTTCTGGAGAATTTAAACCACAAATTTTACATGGAAAACACTTAACTATATGATATTTACGTAATTAAGATTTGATTTTAGTTTTAAAATAACAGTCGATGTCCTAGGAATATTACAAAAACGAAACGCAACGACGCGATTTTAATGTGATGACGATGAAAGTGACACTGACAGACAGTTCAAGCTTCAAGCCCTGTTTTGTTTGTGTTATCGTTATCCTAAGCGTCGCGCATAATTTACGATATTTGCCTGGATTTTACCTAAGGAAAAAATACTGTTTTGTATTGTGTGAAAGAATGGCTCAGCAATGTCCCACCGTAAGTATAGCAGTCTGCAAATTACAATTTATCTTACGCCTCAATATTATAAAATAAACCTCGCGCTAAATTGGCGCGATTGGCGCCAAATATTAACATAATTAAACTTATTTGTTTTCAGATGAAAGCAAGGCCTTTGGGCAAAGACGAGGTCATGGTGCTTTTAGATTTCATATCCAAAAATACCAAAATAACATCGAAGGCCACAAATGCTACAAATAATAGATTAAAAGAAGAAGCGTGGAAGGTAATTGCTCAGGAGTATAGCGCACAGTTGGGAGAAAACCGACGTCCTGAGCAACTACGCCTGAAATGGGAAAACTTAAAAAAAGCTGCCAGGAAACGTTCCGCAGCCATACGGCAGAACAATTTAAAGGTACTCAATACTCATTATCATATGAAATTGTGTTTAATCATATATCAAGGCAAGTGATTAATGAAACTTGAGTGATTATCTTTTAAGAAAATATTTCGGGATTGTAGGATATAGCTACTACTATTGAATATTTGTATATGAAGTGTTTCCATAGTTAGGGCATTTCTATGTTTTTAATCATTCATGGATTAAAAGAAAAATTATGACCACTCAACAACGCTTTAGTTGATAGCATAGACAGTTTGAGACTTCTGTAGCCTTATTGGCAAAGCAGTTGGGACGGATACCCAGAGATTGCTCGTATGCAGGCTCCTGTCAGAGGTCATAATTTTTCTTACTTCAATTATACTTTAAATTTGTTGTACCTAACAACAGGTATATTTTATTTTACAGACAGGGGGAGGTAAATCATACATCATTCCCGATGAAGTGCTTGATCGTGTAGCATCTTTATTAGGTGCCACATGTAGCGGCTTTACTGTCGAGTATGGTGGTGATGCAAAGGAGCTACAACCAGAAGAGCCTATGCAAATTGCTTGGCCAGATGCTCAACCCCTGCAGGAAGAAACAAATATAATTACCCTTCCATTACCATCTAATAAAGATGCTGCTCAATTGAGTGCGTCATCAGGGATCATAAATGGGATGTATCCAAGTGATTGTCGAACAGAAAAGCCCATTTATTCTCCGAAGACATTTTTGTTCAATACTCCAAAAAGCTCATGTATGTTTCTCTTATTTATATACCAACTATGAACTTTATCTTGTTTTGGGTTGTTAGTAAGTCTACATTAGAATGGCTGGATTGACATTTGCTCAATGATGATAAAATTTAGATTAATTGTTAATCTGAAGTAGAGAAGTAACAAATAATTATATGCACAGAGTTTCACATTTATATCAACTATTAATATGCTTAGTTGCTTTGTGCGAGTGTTTCCTTAACTCATAAAAACCATGTAGTTCTTTGCATTCATGCCGAACCTGGAGCGACGACCATGAGAATTAATAATGAGGTTCACCATGATAAAGCTGTGATTATGAATATATATTGATGGGCAACAGAGGTACAGAATGTACTTAGTTACATAATATATTCTATTGTATGACATGTATGTTGTGCGGAGAGGTGTGGTGGTTTTGGTATGATGGTTGTGGTGGTGGTGGTGGGTGGTGGAGTAAACTAGGTTCTATGTTACAGTGAACAAGCGACGGAAGCTGACCGAGGAGCTCCACAAAGCTCAGATAGAAAAAGAGCTGGCTTTGGCAGCATATTTTCGAGCTAAAACTGAAAAGTTAGAGCTTGAAAATATAAAATTTAAATATGAAATAGAAACATTAAAAAAGAATTTAGAATAAGTTAATATTAGTAGAATCTAGCCCCAACCTGAGCAAAGCTTGTAATAACCAGATAGCTGGTATAATACTCATTGTACTTTTATCATGATTTTATTTGAATATACTTACAGTAGTTTTTTCAAGTTTGTGTTTTAATTACCAACCCAATAAAGTTAGAGATTGGCTCCTCTGCAATAATCAATTGATGAATTGAGGCCTATAAATCACTAAAATATACACAGAAAGTTGGAATTGACTTATCATCAGTTCATATCTATTTATGACAAAACTATGTGATATACTATATAAGCATAACATTTTAAAAATAGATATCTAGTAATTTTGTTTTATTTATACGGGAATACTCACGTTTAAATAAATCGGATACTTCGATTTAAAAAAAGTGAGTATTCCCATGTAAATAAACCAAAAATGTGTAGGAACCACATAATTTTTCATAATATATCTAAATATCTAGTATCTTATCAGAATAATAATTATTTTTGTTTGGAGAATTTAACGCCATAAAATAAATAATCTGTATTGGTACTTTAACAATTTTATTAAATAGATACAGTTAAATATTAAATGAATAAGTGTTAATTAAATTTTGTCGTTCTGAGGAATTATGCCGACTTGCACCCTCGGGGTCATATCCTTCATCGACATTGTGATTGGACAATCCGGAGTTAGCAGACACATCTACCTCTGGATCCACCTCAACGACTCTGTGCAACATACAGATATTGTGCAATACTGATGTTGCTATTATTATTGTCTGAGTTGTGTCCAGTGCTAGACGTATTTTTAGGGACAATACAGGGAAACGCCTTTTCCAAACACCAAAACATCTGTAAAAAAAATAAAAATATATGATTATACTTACAACAGATAGAAATACAAAAATATAAATAATGTACTGTTTTTGTGCTACTACAGTAGTACTTTACCTTTCAATAGGATTTCTGGTTAATACATGTGCATCATTATAGCGATGTTCATTAGGGGAAGAAGGGCTAAGAACTGGTGTCAAAAGATATGAACTGCAAGGATATGCACTATCACCAATGAGCCACCGGTTACCAAACAACCCATCTTCACATTGCACTGAAACAAATAATTTATGACCACTATGTTATTAGCACCAAATAATAATTCCTAAACTATTACATATTTATTATGTACAACTATTCTGCTAAAACTATGTATAGTATAAATAATGTGTACTATAAATCAACACATCAGTATCTATCTCAATAACAGAAGATGGTGCCAAAGCTGGCTTCGAAGTCAACAACATAATAATATATGAGTAAATCATCAACAATTTTGAAACAGATCACACATTAAAAATAATATATTTAAAAAGTCTACCTTTCAGCAAAGAGTTGTTGAAAATAGTGGCATCATGTGCAGACCCAGGCCAGCGAGCAACAACATTCATTAAGAGCAAGTCTGCATTGCACACTCCTTGGACATTTATAGAAAAGATGCCTTTTCTATTTCTGAATTCTTCTCCAATATTTGAATCTGAAAATATTAACATCATCATTATTACATTATAGTATCCTTTTTTTCACTATGGCTCGTACCACGATGTACCAACATAGTAGGACTCTTCGCAGAGTCAGGGGCAGAGTAGGGGCACACCACATCTTTGCCTTTATTCAACCTCCAAGCAGTAGTGTGCAAACATTACTGTATACTGTGTTCCGTATTGAAGGACAATACAATGTTTCCAGAGAAATTACTAAGCATGAAAAGATTGAGAGCCCTGTGCTCATATCAATTTCATTAAAAAAACATAACTAAGTGGGTACACTGCTAATGTAAGATTTACTTGAGTGAAACAGCGAAGATAATTATTTTTTCGTATCTTGTTATGAATGTTTTGAAAGCGGATGAAGAAGTTTAAACTAATCCATATGGATTCAATTTTAGGTGCCTTTGTAGGTTGGTACTTACTTGGTGATTGTATGGGAACATGCGTGCAATCAACTGCACCAAGAACCCTTGGGAATCCTGCGATAGCATGAAATTCAGATTGTGTGTTCTCTAGAACTCTCACATATTGAGGATATAGGCCAGCTATTGCTCGTGAAACATCGCGTACAATCCGACTGGCCGAAGATATAGACACTCCAATGAAGTCTGCCACAGACACCAGCATTGTCCCTAGTGCATAGAATCTCAAAGTTAACAACAACTGGTGTAGTGGAGATATTCCATGGTTTCTGAAACAGACAAGTTACGAACATTTATTTAGGTTTCTATAATTTAACATTGTGCTAAAATAAGTCAGAATACATACAACCCTAACATACGTATAAAAGTACTTTAAAAACTCACCGGGAGGAGGTCACTCTCAAGGAGGGGGTTATTTCCAACAATATGTGGTTCACCGTGGTTTTGTCCAGTCGAAATCTATAGACAAATTCTGTTTCAGACAATTCATTTTCATAATTAATCCGAGCGTTAACACGGCGATTTTCAAGCTCCATTTCAACACCTGGGTGAGAATCGAATACGCCGGCTTCGTACATATCGTTATCACTTTCGTCACTGAATAAATCCATCTTCTAGATATTTTTAAACTTAAATTTTGCTAATTAAACACAACGCTACTTTCTTATCCGTCAATTTATCTTCCGAATTTGAGAGATAGACAAAAACTATAACCATCTGTCATTCTACCTACTGGCAGTAAGCGACCCTGTGACTCTGAAAAGCCTTTTGTTTTTTTTCTATGGGTCTGTTTATCTATTGTCAACGATTAACCCTCCGACAGATAGATAGATGTCACGGGTAGCTTTCTCTATCTATCTGTGTTTATAGCAATGCAAAAGGCTACCATTAGTAAGGGTTTTAACTGGTGGTTATGTGTAAGTTAGTTATTGAGAACGGCCGCTAGATAGCAACTATCGGGAAACACCCAATCGGGCAGCGCATTTCACTGTTTAGCGGTGCACGTAAGTCAAGAATCAAACCGTGTCGGTTAAAAATCAATAAAGAAATGATATCAATTTTTCGAGCTCCTGGCCAACCGATTGTAGAATGCACGACGCTCTCTGAACTATACAGGGTTAGTTCTAATCAGGTAGCATCCTTTTAAGGGCATATTCTGTACATCAAAACAAACAACTTTTACTATGGGCCAACATAGAAATCGCAAAAAAAAAACCAGCTGTTCTGTTTACGTTTCTGCATACATTTTGCCCAAGGTCGATGAACTTTTTGTATGGAACAGCTGATATTTTTTTCGCGATTTCGATGTTGGCTCCATAGTTAAACTTGTTTGTTTTGATGCACAGAATATTAAAGGATGGTAACTGATTAGAACTAACCCTGTATACAATAAAATGCCGACAGACTACCTACTTTTCATTGAAGATAACTGACCAAGGAAGGAAGCGAAGGTCTCTGAATCTAAGGGGAGAAGTCGGTGTTAGTATGTTTATATTTAAACATCAATAACTTGCGATCATTTGATCCGATCTTTATGAAATGTTGTATGCAAGAATAGAAGATAAGATATGAGCCACACTGGTCAAGGGGCTGGGAACACCTTCCCAGCCTTTTTGTGGGGTCGTGTGGTCACAGTTCACTGCGAACTACTAATTGACCTCTATTATACAAGTATATATGTATGTTGTATGTATAATAGAGGTCAGTGGAACTAATAGTGAAGTAAGTCGTCAGTGGTGACACCGCATACCCCGATACGTTTGTTCATATATTCAACAAGGCCAAAGTCAACATCAAGAGTTGACTGGCTCCACCGCCTGGGCCTTTGAAAGTGGTTGAAACAGAGCAGTGTTAAAGTTAGTCCGCCGCGATTATATGTGATATATTAAGTTCATGGTGATGATAATAATGTTACCAGAGAGACTATAATGTTACCAGAGAGATTGTAATGTTACCAGAGAGACTATAATGTTACCAGATAAATTGTAATGTTACCAGTGAGATTATAATGTTACCAGAGATATTGTAATGTTACCAGAGAGACTATTATGTTACCAGAGAAATTGTAATGTTACCAGAAAGATTATAATGTTACCAGAGAGATTGTAATGTTACCAGAGAGAGATTGCTCAGCAGTAGGCGGCGCGGGCACGCGCGGCCGCGGCGGAGGCTTGCGGCGGCGCTTGGCGCGACGCGGCGGGGCCGCCACTCGCGCTCGCACCACTTTCTTCGGCTTGTTGTCCTTTATCAGCTTATCGTAGTTATCCTGTATAAGAATTTACCATCAGTATAGTTGTAGGATGAGAGCCTACAATCGACAATATTGTAGTGGTAGGACTCTGTTTCATAGTCCGCCTGGAGAAGTACCACGCCTTTTCCAGTTATTCAACCGCCAAAAACTAGTTTGCAAGCATTACTATGTTGGAAAGCAATGTTACCAGAGAAATTACTGGGCATGAAGAGAATTGAAATCTTATATTTCAGGGTGTCGAGCGCAGTGCAGTGCTGCGCAAGATTTTGTTCACACACACTTCAGCCAGAACACGTGCGCATCTGGACGAAGGCCCTTAATATTTTGTTTTGTTACCTGTCCCTGACCTTTTGTATAATGAACGTTTTCACATTTTGGACGTTTTACTAGTAAGTCGTTTTCCACTCAAGACGTTGTCACCATGGAGACGTTTTAACATGCCGACGACATTCTGCAGACATCGATACGGAGCCCTTTTTTGTTTATTTATTCTTGGCCATGGATAAAAGTCCTTCAGCCGCAATAGATAAAAATAACAATTATTACAAAAGATCATAGCTTAAACAATCGATACGGAGAATACAGAGCCTTAATATGGAGGGGTGGCTATAAACCGCACGCATAAAGATTTTGTTCGCAAGCTCACAATTCAGGCATTGCTACTGTTATGGGCAGTCGTGATGGCTTCACCGAAGTGCAGTACTGACCCGCTTCCAGGCGTGCTCGGCGCAGAGCGGCGTGTGCTCGTGGAGCGGCAGCAGCGGCGCCCGGCAGCGCGCGCCGCCCGCGAACACGGCCGCGCACGCCGCGTACAGCCGCTGCTCGCCCGATGACGTCACGTGCTCTCTACCTACAGCGCGGTGCAGTACTGACCCGCTTCCAGGCGTGCTCGGCGCAGAGCGGCGTGTGCTCGTGGAGCGGCAGCAGCGGCGCCCGGCAGCGCGCGCCGCCCGCGAACACGGCCGCGCACGCCGCGTACAGCCGCTGCTCGCCCGATGACGTCACGTGCTCTCTACCTACAGCGCGGTGCAGTACTGACCCGCTTCCAGGCGTGCTCGGCGCAGAGCGGCGTGTGCTCGTGGAGCGGCAGCAGCGGCGCCCGGCAGCGCGCGCCGCCCGCGAACACGGCCGCGCACGCCGCGTACAGCCGCTGCTCGCCCGATGACGTCACGTGCTCTCTACCTACAGCGCGGTGCAGTACTGACCCGCTTCCAGGCGTGCTCGGCGCAGAGCGGCGTGTGCTCGTGGAGCGGCAGCAGCGGCGCCCGGCAGCGCGCGCCGCCCGCGAACACGGCCGCGCACGCCGCGTACAGCCGCTGCTCGCCCGATGACGTCACGTGCTCTCTACCTACAGCGCGGTGCAGTACTGACCCGCTTCCAGGCGTGCTCGGCGCAGAGCGGCGTGTGCTCGTGGAGCGGCAGCAGCGGCGCCCGGCAGCGCGCGCCGCCCGCGAACACGGCCGCGCACGCCGCGTACAGCCGCTGCTCGCCCGATGACGTCACGTGCTCTCTACCTACAGCGCGGTGCAGTACTGACCCGCTTCCAGGCGTGCTCGGCGCAGAGCGGCGTGTGCTCGTGGAGCGGCAGCAGCGGCGCCCGGCAGCGCGCGCCGCCCGCGAACACGGCCGCGCACGCCGCGTACAGCCGCTGCTCGCCCGATGACGTCACGTGCTCTCTACCTACAGCGCGGTGCAGTACTGACCCGCTTCCAGGCGTGCTCGGCGCAGAGCGGCGTGTGCTCGTGGAGCGGCAGCAGCGGCGCCCGGCAGCGCGCGCCGCCCGCGAACACGGCCGCGCACGCCGCGTACAGCCGCTGCTCGCCCGATGACGTCACGTGCTCTCTACCTACAGCGCGGTGCAGTACTGACCCGCTTCCAGGCGTGCTCGGCGCAGAGCGGCGTGTGCTCGTGGAGCGGCAGCAGCGGCGCCCGGCAGCGCGCGCCGCCCGCGAACACGGCCGCGCACGCCGCGTACAGCCGCTGCTCGCCCGATGACGTCACGTGCTCTCTACCTACAGCGCGGTGCAGTACTGACCCGCTTCCAGGCGTGCTCGGCGCAGAGCGGCGTGTGCTCGTGGAGCGGCAGCAGCGGCGCCCGGCAGCGCGCGCCGCCCGCGAACACGGCCGCGCACGCCGCGTACAGCCGCTGCTCGCCCGATGACGTCACGTGCTCTCTACCTACAGCGCGGTGCAGTACTGACCCGCTTCCAGGCGTGCTCGGCGCAGAGCGGCGTGTGCTCGTGGAGCGGCAGCAGCGGCGCCCGGCAGCGCGCGCCGCCCGCGAACACGGCCGCGCACGCCGCGTACAGCCGCTGCTCGCCCGATGACGTCACGTGCTCTCTACCTACAGCGCGGTGCAGTACTGACCCGCTTCCAGGCGTGCTCGGCGCAGAGCGGCGTGTGCTCGTGGAGCGGCAGCAGCGGCGCCCGGCAGCGCGCGCCGCCCGCGAACACGGCCGCGCACGCCGCGTACAGCCGCTGCTCGCCCGATGACGTCACGTGCTCTCTACCTACAGCGCGGTGCAGTACTGACCCGCTTCCAGGCGTGCTCGGCGCAGAGCGGCGTGTGCTCGTGGAGCGGCAGCAGCGGCGCCCGGCAGCGCGCGCCGCCCGCGAACACGGCCGCGCACGCCGCGTACAGCCGCTGCTCGCCCGATGACGTCACGTGCTCTCTACCTACAGCGCGGTGCAGTACTGACCCGCTTCCAGGCGTGCTCGGCGCAGAGCGGCGTGTGCTCGTGGAGCGGCAGCAGCGGCGCCCGGCAGCGCGCGCCGCCCGCGAACACGGCCGCGCACGCCGCGTACAGCCGCTGCTCGCCCGATGACGTCACGTGCGCCAGGCAGTGCCGCGCGCACGGCAGTGCCGTCTGCCCGCAGCCAGACTCGCCGCATATAGCTCGCCCGCTCGCCCCGCTCTCACCGCCTGACCATCCCACCTCCCTACATAAACAGATGACCAAATTAGACTGTCTTTGTAAATACAAGACGTAATAAAAAGCAATAATCTATTTGAATTCTTATTGTTCATCTTTCCTTTGTACATGTATAATTTGTCGTTTACTCGCGATGATCAGTGAATTTCAATAATAATTTATTATCTAGACTGAGTATCCAAATCTTAATCTCTGCTGGGTACGAAATCAAAGATCCAAATCGAATGTCAAAGTTAATAAGGCACCACATGCTAAAAAACAAAAGGTCAAGGCTTAATGGGCAATTTTCTGGCAGGCAAATTAAAAAATAAAGACGTCAATACGAGTACTTGCGACTCGAATAACGCGGGTTCCGTACCATCACAAGTACAAAGGAAATCCGCGACAGTATCTTACGAATATGTTCTATGGACACAATCGGCTACCTATTACGATATACGAGATATACGTTGTTACAGATCAAAAACAGACGAACTAACATATTTATAGACAAACTGAGACGGATTGATTAGTCATAGGATACAGTTGAACACACTTTGGGTAAGGAACCCTAAAACGAAGTTTCAATTTACGTTCGAAAAGATGTTCTAGTTTTTTAAAAAAAATCTATCGTTTAGGTACGTGCTTCGTATTTTTCTGTCGTTACAATGAAATTTGCTGAAACTGAACGGAATAATCATTCAAGTTTTGGCTTGAGAAATGACGATATATCTACAAATTATCAATTTTCAGATTTTTCCCATAACCAGTGTTATGTGACCTTGCTTCATGCCAAATTTCGTGATTCTAGGGCAACGGATGTACGATTGATCCTGTAAACTAATTTTCAAAGGTATCCAACAGATGCGGGAAAGACAAGGTACAGCTATTGGCCCCTGAAAATTAGTTTACCATAAGTAATTTTATATTCTCACCTGAGTTTCCTTCTTTCTTGTGTATTGAGAACTGTAGGCATTCCCCTCATCGCTAGCAGATGGTTCACAGTTTGTGTAGGAAGACGACATGCTGATGATGGACCGTTTAGTTGTTTCTGTAAACCCGATTCGAAAAATTTAATAAAAATACATATTTAGGTACATATTGCATGTAAGTCTGATAGCTCAGTTGGTAGCATGTCTGCCTTCAGAGCTGTAGGGCGTGGGTTCGATCCCCACCCAGGACAAAAATGTTTGTGACGTACATCGATGTTTGTTCTGTGTCTGGGTTTAGTATGTATTATAAGTATATATTTACGAAAAAAATAATGTATATAAGTATTCTATCAGCTATCTGGTTTCCATAATACAAGCTTTGCTTAGTATGGGGCTAGATGGCGCTGTGTGTAATGAATGTCGCCAATATATTTATTTATTTTATTTAAGTCAAAACATTTTTCTAATGATTTCTAGAGAGATCTTCCAAGGATCTAGAAATCCTATATATCACTAATAAATCACAAAGTAAGGGTATTGGCATTTCTCTCGCATGCATTGTGGTGCAATATAATGCTCTATTAAGTAACTGACCCAGTTTTCTAACATTAATTATAATGAGTTAGGCTGTAAAATTTTCTACAAAAACAAAATAAAAAGAAACATCATATTTTAACCTCATTTTAGCACGAAATTATTGATCACTCCTAAATATTGGTATAAGTACTACCTGTCATGTTATAAGAGGACCTCTCCAAAACACGTGATTGAACTCAAGCAAACCAAGCGACCTTGAGCGTGTTTCGTGTGCTTTTACAGCGATTCGAATTGCACCCTTCTCCTTATATTGAGCAGTTGGCAGATTTTACCTTGATAATGGAAGCTAGTGTCCGCTGGTCCTTGAAGTCGCCCGATAGCCTGAGCGACTCATGCGCACGAACCACATGCCGTCTCAACGCCGCGCGACGCAACGCAAGGCGCGCCCCACGCGTTTCCGCAGCGGTTTCTTCCACGCATACAGGGCCGCTGCCTGATTCTGGACAAAGTTTGGTTTATTTTAAATAAAAGACTAATCATACGCGGCGAAACGTTAAACGTCCGCTAGCTCGTTGAGTTGACAATAAAATAAAAATTGCGGGTCAACCTGGAACCTGGAAGATTAGCACAAATTGGGGAGTTGAGGCTGCCGTTTTGTGGCAAAAAACGATTACATTTTCTTATTTTTCCTAATTTCTTTTGTTTGTGTGCAATGTTTTTAGTCGCAAATAAAGTCTATTGTCTATTGTCCACTGGGGCGGAGAGGAGCAGACCTGCGCCAATATCACCATTAGAATTGCATAAAAACTCCGCTTGCTTCAGTAATCAAAATCCTATTGGTTATATTGGCTTAGCTCTGCTTCTCTCCGCTCCAGTGAACAGGCAGCCTTACGGGCTGAGAATGATGATGGTGATAGCACTAATCAATTATCTAGTGATGACGCATTACAGTTCGAAGATGCGAATCAAGAGAAGCGGGAAGTTATTTCCAACAGAAGCACTTGACTTGACTCAACTTCTTGGGTTTATGGCTTCTGGGACTAGTGTCACAATTCTGCCAATGACCGTTTCTTGATAATATCCAAATAGACATTACAGTGCTCACATGTATCCTGAAAAGTTCCTGTACTGTCAAAAAACATAGTTTAAACTTAGTAACTTCAACTGACAAATAATTGTGAGAGTACTAGTCTTACACTCATTATTTCATTTTCTGTTTAGGAATGATAAGGCAAATGAGTGACTCAAGAAAGTTACTAACCTTTGAGTCATACTGAGATAGTAAAAACTCTGATGAAATTTCTTTTGTAATATAAGGTCATACCTTACATTGCAAAAGAAATTTCATTTCGAATTCGATTCGAGCCTGAAATCGCATTTGCAAAGAACAAACCTAAAATATTTTACTAAGTCTTGATGTACGATTGATCCTGTAAACGAATTTCCAAAGGTATCCAACTTTTGCTTTGAGTCCTACTGAAATAGTAAAAACTGATGAAATTTCCTTTGTAATGTAAGGTATGGAAAAACAGATTTATGCAGCAACTAACATAAAAAATAGAAGAATGTAGTGGAAATTCATATGCACCCCGCGCAACCGCTTTTCAGAGCCATTTCCCATTCCAGGCTAGGCGTGTTTTCCATCTTTGCAGTGTCAGTGTCGCCCTTTATGCGCCCAGTGTGAGCTTATATCTGCCTCCATCGTCATCAGCCATAAAACATCCACTGCGGGACGAAGGCCTCCCCCTTAATAGAGTGGTGTTGCCATAGTCCCCACGCTTGGCTGGCGGCTTGGGGATCGCAGAATGATCAACCAAGCAGAATGTTAATCAAGAGGACGCTGCTGCCCGTCCTCCAGTGGTTCTGGTTGCAGTTTAAGGACATACCCAGGTCCATCTGCCCCCATGCATGACCTAAAACAGGGTCTGGTCTGGTCATTTCTGTGCCACTCAAGGGTCTGCGCCCTGTGCCTGGGCACCGCCCTAGTTACGGCACTGCATCTTTGACCGCATTATCGCTTAACATCTAAATTGTGACAAAACACTTGACAACCATAAAATAATGTTGCAAAGAACACTAGGTAAAAACCACACAGAGAGTTTATCTAATTGACTGCCATATAGCTCAGTTGGTAGCATGTCTGCGTTCAGAGCTGTAGGGCGTGGGTTCGATCCCCACCAAGGACAAACATTTATGTGACGAACATGATGTTTGTTCTGTGTCTGGCATAGGATGGACGGCAAAAGGGCACAGAGCTGTATTATTTTGTACTCATCACACTAAAGTTATAAAGCGAAAGTTTGTTGGTATATTTGTTACCTCTTCACATGAACGGATTTGTATGAAACTCAAAATAGAGATAGCTTATTTCTATTTCTGGCGACATCAAGAGGCTAAAAAGATGGCATATATTGCAACTTGAAGAGTGAACATATCCAATCCTTGTTGTGATTCCCGTTAGGGTGTCACCTAATAAACTCAAGCCAAAAAATCTGATTATGACTGGTACTAGTCACACATCATCACATCAACAGCCGGAAGACGTCCACTGCTGGACGAAGGCCTCCCCCTAATAGGGAGGGGTTGCCATAATCCCCACGCTTGGCAGGCGGCTTGGGGATCGCAGTGTGTTACTAGTCAATGGCAGATAAAAAAAGCAAAAAAAGTAAGAAAAGCTTCTTTCTCTGAATACATTAAGGTTAAATATTATCATCATTATCATATAAATATCGAATATTTACCAAAATCGGGCATATTATCCTCATCGCTGCTGCTGCTCTCAAGTACTCTAAATGCTAGTATCTTATTGTCCAAAGGTCCACATTCGAAGAGATTGTCCCCTGGGGCATGCCATCTACCGTTTGGTATCGGGATAGCTTTTTGAGCTGATATCCGCTGCAACGCCTCGTGAACCGCTGGACCACGGCCGCGACGCGCTTTCGGCTGAGACGGCGTTTTCCCTGAAGTAACATGCATTTTTTATGAAAATAGGTTTAGTTTGACATATTTTACTTATAATTTTTCGAGTGCCAATGTCAGTAATACTCGACCAGCTTGAAGCTTGTGGGCCCTGTACACCAATAGTGTCTATAGTTGACCAACAAATGTCTATAAAAACATGCTTAGTTATCAATATCTGATTTTGATATCCATGTTTGTTTTTATTTTCATAAAATTATTGCTCATACAGGCATACAGGGCACGGCGAAGCAAATATGCCATGGGGTTCAAAGGTTAATGAGCCACTATACCCACCGTAAATCCATCCCCTACTTTATTTTAAAGTTTTTTTTATCATCATCATCATCATCATCAGCCCCGAGACGAATGAACGAAGGCCTCCCCCTTAGACCGCCACAGTGTACGACAACCTGCCATTTGCATCCACCGGTTGCCCGCGACTTTAAGAATCAAGAAACTTAAGAATTAATCTTGTTTATCTTTTTCTTCTTGTTAGTGTCCCCGCAAAAACTTTATGAATTTGATTGTGTATGCAATAGCATGTTTTACATTAATAAATTATAATCATTTAGAGAAAAAAGCTCAAAAAGATGGATTGATTCTGTCTTAATTACCTGTAGATTTTTTTGGGGGTGATGTCGGATTTTTCACAGGGGGCGGTGGGAGTGGCTGCGGTTCACTTTTGACAACAACTTCTTCATTCTCAACTAAACCTTGCTCTCTTTTAAATACATCCAGAAATGTCTCATTTCCAGTTTGCTTAGTTGGAACTGCAGCCTTTCCATTATTTGTATTAACACTATTAATACTGCTTTTGGAAATTGGGGTAGTGACAGTTACAACCTGAGCTTTGGTAATAGGAGTATTTTGTTTCCTCACTTCACTTACAGATTCTCTTCTCAGTTCCTTAACCTGACTCTTGGCTTTCTGTGCTTTGGTATTAGAAGTCTTAGCCTCCTTTTGAAAAGATTTCGATACAGGTGTGCAATGTCCATTAGAGAGCACTTTCTTTTTAATCTCTCGCTTAACATCTCCATTTGTGAATGCACCCAAAATATCTAAATCATTATTAGGACTATCTAAGACCTTGCTTTTAGAATCAACAGTATCGGGAAACATTAATGTATCTTCTGTATGGCTCACAGTAATTTCACCCGCAATCACATCAGAATCATGGAAAGTATAAATATCATTGGGGTCTATTTTGAATTTGGTGTAGTAATTGTCGCTGAGATGGGTTATGTATGTTGAATCGTCGGCAGAGTTATCTGGTATGTACATAACTTCATTGCAGTTTCCTGAGGCTCCCTCCACTGCCATTTTATATTGCGTTGCACAACTTGCATCAGATATGTTTTGTGGAATACCACTAAACCTGTTGGGACAGAAAGGAGACAAATTATGTACATTTAACAATATACAACACCAATAGGTGAAATATTCAATCTGATTGTCAAACAAACAGCACTTCTGTGTGGTAACTGATTTGCGATATTCTCCCGTATTTAGGTAAGAATTAAGTACGCTTTTATAAATATAAGAGCATAAACTTACCCAACATTTTCGGTAGCACTCAAATAAGACATAGTGTGTTCATTTTACTTCTAATCACAAATAAATACACTTAACACATGTTCATATGGAAGTATTGGTCCCACAGCTTCATACTGGAATGAATACACAAATTTATTGCTTACATGGACGAGTAATTTACGCAATGTTTTTGATAACAATAATAACACAAATATTTTGATTTATCTGGAAATATTTCATGTAATGACAAATAATGACACCTGTCAAATCAGATTAGCTTTTTGATTTTTTTATGAATTGTTTGCTAAATATAAGCAGCACGTTGCAAATTTGTTTAAATCTAGTTGAATGTAACACTAATTTGCAGAAAATACAAAAAATAAAACTATGAAGCATGAAGAACACGAAGAATGTTAAATGAATCTCACATGTTAGCCTAGCTATTTCCTGGTTCATGTTTATCTACTCCGTTTTAAAAAGGTATTGTTGAGATAGTAATTGAGACCCCACAAACAATTTATTTAAGAAAAACAAATTAATTTCAATTTTAACCAAATAATTACAATTTCTTGAACTCAATAACATCAAAATTGATTGACAGTTGGCTGCAAATGGCATCCGTCAACAGATAATAAATTGAAAGAAAAAATATTGTCCCATTCCTAAATGTCAAAGTCATAATGACATAGCTGCAGTCAACCTACAACGATTTCGAAATTATGCCAGAGTGAAAATATATTTTGCCACTATTCCCAAAACTTTGTTTTACCCTTGAATAAAAGTGCTAGCTATGCCCCAGGGTTTCACCCGCATGATAATGATGACGATTAAAAGTAGTATAAATGTTATTCCGGAAAATACTTCGTCGCTCGCGTCGCTGAAAGAGTGAGCTAGATCCTCCAAGTCGCTGTCCGTTTAGCTTTAGATCGTGTCGTGTAGGGTGTAGTCAGTGGTGCTGAGGTCTGTGCTCTGATTTATGATTTATCGCTGTGAACTAGTCAACAACGTTGGAGGAGCCAGCACTTTATCAACACTTCTCAATTAAGTATAATTTTAACTGTTTAGCTAAACCAAAAAAAATTAATAACTACAGTAAAATCCCTACAAAATCTTATATTTCAATAATAACTATATAAAACTGAAAAGAACTTTCGTCTGGCGCCAGTGAGTTGAAACATCTTAGTCTGGCGCCAATGCTTTGATTATATACCCAGTCAGAGCTAGATCATCGAAGCGTCAATGCCCAACCATAAAAAAAATGCCTGCTACTTTTTTTTTAGTTAATCTTTTTTTTTTCTGCTTCTGTGAAAATTATGGCTTGGAACATTATGTATTTACGTCATAATGACACCACGTTTGCGAATGGAAGAACGCGCAATGTTCTCGTACGAGAAAATGAAAAAAACGGTAGATTCGAGACCACTGCCAAGTAATAACTTTGAGAATTTTGACGTAACTTTGAGATTTTAGAAACAGGACCCTTATCATGGACGTTCGTGATTCTGATTGCGAGCGTGCGCGAGCGGGAGGGCGCATGGCGCGAGTAAGTTCGTACGAGCGGGATGGCAAGCTATCGCAATCGCGAACGTCCATGATAAGGGTGCAGATCTTTTCCTGTGGCATTTTAACAACTAAATAATTTACGCCAGTAGCATTCAGCAACACCATTGGTATCAAGTCCGTGTTGAGCGAAATCCAGCAAGACATTAATACTTTTCTTTAATGGGAAATAGATGTACGTTTGACCACCAACTCGCCTGATGGTAGGAGATGGAGATGGTAGGGTGCATTGAGATAAATACACCTTGGTGACGACGACGGTGAGGTCGAGAAAAACGCACGTTAAACTAGAAAATAAATCTATTCACTCTTGCCTTAGAGATGCTTATGTTACAGTTCTAAAAAAACAACAAATAGCATATAACATCATTGCAAATAGGTATATGCATAGAGGTAGGAACCTACCTCTATGGGTATATGATACTAAAACGGGACTATACGTGTTTTTGGGTTTGGGATGTCTACACTACACAGGTGGTACTGTGCTGATTTCCTAGTTCTGCTGGCCGCTCAAAGAATTTCTCTGTGGCCGCTATTTAGTCGCGTTGTCGATTTTTTTTTTACCTAAAATGTCAAATCTGACATTACCCACTTTTCCCCGCACAGGGGGCCAATACCCAAGAAGATGCAATCGCATCTCGAAACAATCTCTAACTTCGAATTTGCTTATTCTCAACTCTATTATTCGAGATATTCACGATTACCGCACGAGATACATCGAGTGGTCGGTGGCAGTCGAGATGCCAATGAGATGCATGTCGCGGCTTTCAAGCTTCGATTTGTTGCCTTTTATTGGTGTTATTTTGGTTGCCATTTTGATTGAGATTAGCAATGATATTATATTTATATTAATGGAGATTAGGCTAGGGTCCGCTTCTAGGCGAGCGATTAGTCTACTTTTTTGAGCCACCATTGGATACACTCTGTTTTTTTGGATCTAGAAATAAAATAACTTTTAGCCATAACCTAGTTTTATTTATACACTATTTTTATATAGTTTAATATATATCGTAAGTAGACTTTGGTACAACCAA
Source organism: Erannis defoliaria (assembly GCA_905404285.2). Lineage (NCBI taxonomy): Eukaryota > Metazoa > Arthropoda > Insecta > Lepidoptera > Geometridae > Erannis > Erannis defoliaria. Next base: position 8,425,242 of record FR990085.1, on the reverse strand, counting down.
CGAATAAAACCTTAGCGTTGACCCATTGTATCTTTGGTACCACCCAGTTCTCACAGTTTGCCTCAACATCCGAGTTCCCTTCGATAGTTTTAGCCAACTCGAAGATCTTGTCGTCCAGCATTATCTTGGTGCACTTGGCGGTGACTACAATTGGGTCATTCGACGGTATCGCGTATTTTGGTCTGCCTGTACCCTCCTTTTCAGTCTCTTCTCTTCAGTGAAGCTGCTCTTAGGGACACTGCTATTGGACGGGGTGGTGACTTGGACATGATTCGGAACAAGCTCTGGGCTGTAGCACTATTCAGCACTAAACACCGTTGCAAAAACCGCTATGGTATCCTGCCCCTTCGTCTCGGCTACCACTTCGATGAGCTGCGGCTTTTTCGGCGGCTGCTTTTGGTTGTGCCCTTTCGGAACCAGATTGGGTGGTTGTACTCGGAACAGGGTGTCCCAGCTATCTGTTGCACTTGTGGGGTCGTGTGTTGGAGTTTTTAGGAAACTTAAATTGTCTCCTCTGTCTTCATACACGACAACCTCATGGTGTTCACCGTGCTCAGAGGGCCTTGGTGCAACCCAGCTGGTCTGCAACTTTCGCTTTCAAGTATTCAACCATCATCGCATCCAAACTTATCACTCGGGGCGTACTGTCTGCTTTCCTGCTCAGATACTCGATCAACGAGCTAGCTTGCGCAAAAGGTGTCTGTGTCTCCCACTCAAACTAATCTAGTCAGAATCGGTGGCCGTCTACCTCACACACGGGCATAGCGCACTGGCGAATTACCCGCAAGGCAAACAGGCACGTGCCTAGAGGCGCGAAGTTCCAAGGGAGCGCGCGCAGGAGCAGAGGATTTACCACGAAAAAAATACTGTTTCAATAATCTTCTACTGTTTCACTTTCTTCCAATGGGCAAATGCATCATCTTTCTTATTGTGAATTTCTGCATTATGGTTTAATGAACATGAAATGGTTTATTAGCGAAGGTAAGAGAACCAGCTTAATATAGGGGTACCGTTTTATTAGTTTTTTCATATCCCTGAGGCGTAGTTATTGCTGCCTGAGTCAAGGCGGCGCTCCGCCTCGACGACGCCACGGCCGCCTCGACTCAAGCAGTGTACGATCACCAATGTGATTGTGCAGAAAGGCTAGAAGAGGCGCGCCTCCGCCCTGATGCCGCCTCGATTCTTTTCTGTGTGTGATGCGCCTAACTCCTGTTTCGGAACTTTTAGGGCTTGTATTGTTACAAATTGTGTTCGAGGATGATTTTAGTGATTTGATTGCTGTGAACCTCTTTGTTTGTTGATTGACCATATCTTTAATATTTTTTACCCATGAATATTTTTCCAAAATTAATACCATAGAGAAAGTAAATACTACGCTAGTAAACTCTGATACTACGTAATACGTAATAACAACGACAATATAATACAAGTACTTGTATTATAACAGTCTTACCTAAAATAATCTCGATTGTCTTAGTTAACGGTTGAAAAGTTTTTTTAAGTAAGGCCGTAATTGTCGTTGAGAACTTGAGACTACCTAGAAAGCTACTGAAACAGACATACGTTTTGCAGGAGAAAAATCTGTTAACGCGGATTGCGGGTGCGGTAAGAGAATGCGGGGTCGAACAGCTGTGTCACACAAATGGAAGAAAGAACCAATAAGAGCGAGCACTAACCTGATCTGCCAATCCTGGATGCTGTTAGGCCCTCAAGGCAGCGACGGCGAACACAGAACTTTATACACACGCGACAAGATCGCGGCGCGGGAGGATGCGGTGGCGGAAGAGAAGAGAGGAAAGAAAAGGATAAAGGCAGGAAAGAAGCGGGGACAAGTCGATGAGTTTGCGCGGTAAAATGGCGGCAGCAGTGTGCGCGTGCGGTGCGGTGACAATCACTAAAGCGAATGCGTCCGCCGCGGGCTCGCGCCCGCGGCGGTTTGAAGCCGATTTAAACCTTTCGGCTTAGGTCGGCTCTGCTCGGCAATGCAGTGCATCGCTCCGAACTGCACCCTTATCATGGACGTTCGCGTTTCCGATTGCGATAGCATGCCATCCTGCTCGTACTAACCCACTCGCGCCATGCGCCCTCCTGCTCGCGCACGCTCGCAATCAGAATCACGAACGTCCATGATAAGGGTGCAGGTGCTCCTTCCACTCGTGACAACGCGTTAAAAACGGCGTAAACAAAATCCGTTAATTTAATTTATTTATTATTATAGATAAAATGCAGCTAACAGGCTTACTTACTCCTAGGCGCAACATTTTTATTTTAGTTACTTAAATAAAATATTTACAACAAAAATGTAAAACAGCGTAAAACACAATATAGACAACACGAACATTAGTAAAAATAATAAAAATATATAGAACACCTACACACAGCTACAGAATTACACGTCTACTAACTTAACTATTTGGTATAATTATATTTACAGTTTGAATTGCTCACAATAAAACAGTATATTTGTAGCAAACGTCGAGTATTCGTCGGCGAAGATATCGACTTATGGGTGAGAGGCGCTGAGTGCGTTTAGATAGTACTGCGCGCGGCAGATGGACTGTTGGCGTGCTACAGTGCGCGCGGGCGCCGGCGCGAACAGAAGGAGACGTGCGTCGAGAACTTCATGAGTCCCAGTGCGGAACCTAATGCGCTGCTGTGGGACGTTGAGGCGACTTCGTTAAGTTAACCTTTCGAAAAAGATGCTTTTTATTGAAGTTTTTTTACATTTTGTATCAGTGTTAAAAACTGTCGTTCATTATGTAAGTACTTGGAGTATCTAGCTCTCTGGCTGGGTATAATTACAATCAAAGTTTAAGTATGATTTTTGCGCTTTCTCGCTTAAGGCTCCATAAGGGTTTTTTATGCATTAAGGTGCAGAAACTTGTTCACAGATAGCAGTATTTTAAAAAATGAGCTGTTTAAGGGTCAAACCGGGGATATCTTAACTTCGTGGGTAGGCCAGGCCTATTGTCTAATAGTGTCGATTAAAGTATGGACGCTGGACTCCAGAGGGGCGCCGATCAGGTGCTTTATCAGAGCGCTTTCGACATTTAGTCCGCCCCTAGCATAGCGTCGTAGGATTTCCGCTTCATGGTCACTTTAGCGGTGTGTCTGTGCCAGTCCCGGCGATAAGCGTATAATATACGCGTTTCGATACAGTACAGCGTACACCGACCAGATGCACAAACGGATGGTAGGTAAGGCAATTTGGTAATGATTACTGAAATATTACAACCCCCAGCCAGCCAGTCAGGGTTCCGGCGAAGCACAAGGGCGATTATCTTCTCGCCAGATTTGTGGCTTAAGGGGCTGGTTTTCCGACACTACTGGGAAGCGACACTGTCAGGAAAATCACAGCCCAAATTGCGTTAGTTAAGATCATTTTTATAATCATGTATGTTAGTCTGTAAGGTAAGGTATCTATTATATTATAGGCCCGTGTTTTTTAAGTAACACAGGAGTTACTAAAAACACTGAATGCCTGAAATAAACGATTATTATTCACTTATTTATTTTCATTCTTAGTTATTAGGTTTTTTACAATATGTAGGCATTGAGATAAATACATATGATATCAAATCAAAATCAAAATCAAATCAAAATATATTTATTGCAGTTTGTTGGTAAAACTAGATGTGACATACAGAGTATAATCTGTTTTTAAAGAGCTCCGAAAACAAACTTGTCTCTAAATAGACATGCAATATTAGCCCTGGCATATTCATTACTTGCTAATTATAAGTTATTAGTAATGTTAGTGTACAAAGAAAATGTCATAATATAGTAGTTATGTCAAGTTAAATACAATGTCCACAATGTTATAATGTCATTATTAGTTAGTCAATGTTAGTATTCCAATTAAATCCCTTATCATTAATAAATTCTTTTACGGTGTAATAGCACTTAGTCAGTAGTATTTTTTTTAATTTCAATTTGATCAGATTAGTATTTAGATCTTTAAGGTTTCTTGGCATCTTATTATAGATTACCGGTCCCATACAAAAAATGCTATCATTTAATAATTTCTTATTACGGTTTACTATGAGAAGCTTGTGTTTGTCACGTCTATTACGTTTAGATTTATCATTTGTAAGAGGAAAATAGTTCGGGTTATTTTTAGCAAAGCATGCTACTTCAAAGATGTAAAGTGACGGAAGACGGATATCATTGTATGTAGGTATAAAATATTAAAAACACAAATTATAAAAAAATTAAAACCTAGGGTGCCGCCAGCAGCTGGGCAGGGCTCAAGCTGCCGGTGGTTAGGGCTGCAGAGTGAGGAACCTCCTGTGCGTGTCGCGTGCCGTGTCAAGGACTACTACCACTTATTACTATTACTAAATTAATTAATGATATTTTTTTATACTTAGTACACATAATACAATACACATAAGTCTACAGGTTACATTGGTTTCTCTCTCTACGGGCTTTCGCTTTTCTGTGCACAAAATATCGATGGCACAAAACGTTACTACCTACCCTGCAATTTAAATTTCCCGCAAATTAGCGTTTGCGAACCCCCATTTTGAAGCGTTGTTGTGAATCCAATATGGCGATATTTGATGTTATACTATTTTGAAGGTACGTCATTTTGACGATTTTAACATGTTAATTCCGGTAAATATCGTCTTTATTGAGTATTTTCGACACGATTAGAAGAATTTTGGTAATATCTAATTAAATAGACACGTGGGTATGTCGTAACTAAAGTTGTACAATCAGTATTGTTTTGTTTGTGATTTCCGATAATTTTAGTGATTATTCCATTGTTATAACAAATTACAAAATGTATTTTGGTGTGGATGTTTAGACTTGTGATTGCTACAGTTTTCCATAACGAAATCGTGTCGCCGCCTTCTAGAAGTTAGGTGTGTTTCATACAAAATCAAGAACAAGATGGAATGTAATTACGGTAATTATATTCTTGAATATTTGTTGGCTGTTTATTGTATCATGACTCGTTTTTGTTTCAGAAGTTTATATGTTTTTATACAAATGGGAGTTAAATAAGTAATCGATTGCTTGGGTGCACAAGATAAGCGCCGACAAAATTGCGACCTTTCTGAAGTACATAGCGTTTAGAGCAAAGTTTATCATGACAGACACAAGACGAAGAGTGAAGCTTTACGCTCTAAACGCAGATAGGCAGTGGGACGATAGAGGAACAGGTCATGTGTCTTCATGTTACGTTGACAGGTTGAAGGGCACCTCCTTACTGGTGAGGGCAGAATCAGATGGCTCTCTCCTTTTAGAAAGTAAAATACAGCCCGACACAGCCTACCAGAAACAGCAAGACACATTAATAGTGTGGTCTGAAGGAGACAATTTCGATTTAGCATTAAGTTTTCAAGAAAAAGCTGGCTGCGATGAAATATGGGAAAAGATTTGTCAGGTAATCTTTTTGTTATTTTTCAACAGCTTATTCCCCAAATTTACCTACCTTTAAATGCAGAGTTCCTCGCAGAAAACTAGACTAATTACATATTTACTTTGTGTTAAAAAAATAGTGTATTTAGATTGTATACCTACAGCTAAAATGTGATATTGCATTTCAGGTACAAGGAAAAGATCCATCAGTTGAAATCACACAAGATATTGTTGAAGAGTCTGAAGATGAGAGGTTTGATGATATGTCAGATAGTGTTCAGCCAGTGGAGCTGCCGGCATGTGAGATGGGACGTTTGGAAGATATCAGTGAGCTAGTGAATAGCTGTCTTGTATCACCAGCACGGAAAGACAAACTTGCAGCTGCATTAGAAAGCCAACACTACATAAAGAAACTGCTTAACCTCTTTCATATGTGTGAAGACATTGAAAATATAGAAGGACTGCATCATCTATACGAAATATTCAAAAGTATATTTCTTCTCAACAAAAACACACTCTTTGACACCATGTTTGCAGATGACACAATATTTGATGTAGTTGGATGTCTGGAGTATGACCCTGGTTTGCCTCAACCCAAAAAGCACAGAGAGTATTTACGTGAGCTAGCCAAGTTTCGTGAAGCCATCCCTATAAGGAACCAAGATCTGCTGGCAAAGATACATCAGACATACAGAGTCCAATACATCCAGGATATCGTCTTACCTACACCAACGGTTTTCGAAGACAATCTGCTAAGCACATTGTCTAGTTTTATATTCTTTAATAAGGTAGAAATAGTCAAGCTCATAGAAGAAGATGACAAGTTTTTAACAGACTTGTTCAAGCTACTTATGGATGCTAAGACCCCTGATTCTAAGAGACGAGATTTAGTACTGTTTTTAAAGGAGTTTTGTAATTTTTCTCAAAATTTGCAACCACAAGATAAGGATGCGTTTTATAAGACGTTAGTGACACTGGGGATTCTGCCTGCTTTAGAAATTACTTTGAGTATACAGGACCAAAAGACGAAAACTGCGTCAATAGACATTTTAACGTACATAGTTGAGTTTTCGCCGTCAGTTGTAAGGGATTATACACTAACACAGGCCAATAACACGGAAGAGGTTTGTAAATTGCAGTCTATTTCAAATATTAACCCTATTGCTTAGACTATTAAAATAACCTATTTACTTATAATTTCAGGAGCAAATGCTGCTAAACATTGTTATAGAACAGATGTTGCGAGATCAGGATCCTGAGCTGGGAGGTGCAGTGCAGCTGATGGGAGTACTACGTATACTCCTTGACCCGGAGAGTATGCTTGCATCAGTCAACAAAAGTGAAAAGGCAGACTTCCTCAATTTCTTCTACAAGCACAGTGTGCAGACTCTAATAGGTATGGCCCAGATTACTCATTACTCTTGAAATGACTTTATTCCTTTTATTTTTTTAATCCAAATATTGGTGACCCAGTACAGTGATATTTGCTGTTGAACTTTTATCTGCCATGAAATAAATCAAATGCACAACATTCTCTTAAATTTATAATATGCAATATTTTCATCCCCTTTGCCGATATTAAGCTGATATTAATCTCAAAAAAAAAAACTTTAAATGAGCAGAAAAACAATTTGAGACAATTAGAACCCTGGATCCCACACTAGGAGGACTCCTGTGTCGTAGGACCCAGTGTCTTCCTTAACGAAACATAATTATATGATATACGTGTAGTGTTTAAATCTAAATGAGATAGACAAGTGACATAAATAGTATTGCAGGAGGAATAGCTCTGTTGATGTTGAATTTGAAAATACATTCATGAATCTTAACTAAGCAGGTATCTTATCATGTTAGTCTCTGGGACAGGCTGGTGATCATACTAATAATTTAACTGTACTAAGAGCGTCAGTGCCGTGTTTTTACCAAGGAATTCGTTGTATAACTGTGACAATATAGTAATCTAAATTAACTCTGATAAGGGATGAGCAGAACTAAACCAGCTTATTATATAATCCTTTTTTTTTGTATTATTATTGTCTATTTTAATTTATAATGTATCAATATATGTGTTATTTACATTAAAAATAAAATCATACATTTGTTATTTAATCTTATAGCAGAATTTGAAAATAGTTAAGAGTCAAATAAAAATAAACTAGATCTGCAAGCTGAACTCCGCAGAGATCATTGTCAATAATTATAAAATTCTTATATCCTATTTTAAATTAAGTTTATACTCGTAAATTATATCACGTTGAATGCATGAGATCATATTTTTTTTATTCATCGAGTTTATTATTCTCCACAGCTCCTCTCCTAGCAAACACAACTGGAGAAAAACCCCTGAAAGAGGACTACCATACAGTGCAGTTACTAGGACTTGTGCTGGAACTTCTGTCTTTCTGTGTAGAACATCACACATACCATATCAAGAACTTTATATTGAATAAGGTAAGTTATTACTGTAACAGACCAGCTAGCCAGTTCAAACATAGCATGCATATCTGCACTTGAGATTTGATGGTTTACATAATTTACTTCGACTGTCTCCATACATTTATGTGTTATGCTGTAATCACTGCTAGAGGCGCTAGACAGAGACTGGGGCTTGACAGGCTTATAGAAATGAAGTTTAATGTTGTTTACTTTAACTATAAAAACACATATGCTCATAATATCGTAGCTCTAGTAGGTCAACGTTAGGTACAAGACTTCTTGTCTAACTTTTGCATGACACAGGTACTTAAATAAAAACAACTGACTTCAATATCGATTACCTATATGACATATTTTTCCTAGTTATTTTGATTTAAAAACAACTGAACTGATTTCGATAAAATGTATACAAGAGACAACCTCTGAAATATGAATTTATAATTGGCGGAGTAATCGCGTAACAAACATTAAAAAAAAACATACACACGAATTGAGAACCTCCTTCTTTTTTCTTATTTACGTTTTGAAAATTAGTACTTAGTCAAAATGTGTCTTGAGGTACATGCTAAGACTACAGGGAAAAGATTTGTAATTGTGATGAAACTACTTTTGTGTTATCTGGGAATTCCCCTAAAAGCGCTAGTAGCGCTCGTGGCGTAGCTTGTCTAGGTGATTCTAAACGATCACCGATGTTAAGCAACGGACGGTCCGGTCAGTCTTCGAATGGGTGACCGTGAGAGGCATTTATTTCTGAACGCTTTCGTGAGTCGGATGACACGTTAAATTGTTGGTCCCGGTTGTTTGTTCTAGTTTCTATAACAACAACCGTCAGCCATGTCAGAGGCCATCGGGCGGCACATTAACTCTGACACTAGGGCTGGCCGCTCAGCCTATACGAACTTACTTACCCTAAAATAGTAATTATTATGCCGTAAGAGTAAAGTTTCTTTTCATGTTCTGGGGTGCAATATAATCCGTATAATCATAGAACATAACCTATTAATTTACAAGTCAACTCATGCAAGTTTCCTTGCAAATGTAAACCTATGAATCTTTTTTTTTTTTTGGCTTGGTGGCTGAGACGAGCAAGATGTTTGCCTGGTGGTAAGCATTATGCCTGCCCATAACAGTAGCAGTGTCAGAATTGGATGTTGTGAACAAAATTCTGCACCATACTGCACTGCGCTCGTTACTCTGAGATATTAGATGTCAAATCTCTTCATGCCCAGTAATTTCTCTGGTAACATTCCCCTTCAAATCGGAACACAGTAATGCTTGCACACTACTGCTTGGTAGTTGAATAACTGGCAAAGGTGTTATTATGAAAACTGACGTGGTTTTGACACATTTTTGTTTTATTTATACGGGAATACTCACGTTTAATTAAATCGGTGCGTGGTTTTGTGCGTGTTATGTGCTAAGCAGGACGCAGCTGCACGCGCGTCGGGCTCTGTTTTCACTCTTTGAAAAAGGTCACCGGATGTGATCGAAACTATAGTCGGAGTATCCGATTTAATTAAACGTGAGTATTCCCGTATAAATAAAACAAAAATGTGGCAAAGGTGTGGTACTTCCCCAGGCAGTCTCTGCAATAGAGTCCTACCACTACAACAATTAATTCACACTTGCTAATCCATGGCTTTATATCAGTGTCTGGGTAACTGGCATTATATTAATGAAGCCTAGTTTGAATTCCTATTTTTGCAGGACCTACTCCGTCGTATCCTGGTATTGATGAGATCCACGCACACTTTCCTAGTGCTCGGCGCTCTCAGATTCATGAGGAAAATTATCGCGATAAAAGACGAGTACTATAATAAGTACATCGTGAAGGGTAACCTCTTTGCACCGGTCATTGACGCTTTCCTAAGAAATAATGGCAGGTAAGTTAAAAATAAACCTTCAACTCTAACAGCTAAATATAAAATCGAAGCAATCTGTAAGACCCTTCAGAGTAATGAAAATACTTTGTCCAAGTCCAACACGAATTTTTTTCTGCATGATAATAACAGACTTCAATTGAAATAGATTTTGATCCCCTTATCAATAAGCATAAAGTAGTTTCGGAGTAGTTAATCCATCCACCCAGTTAGTCGGAGGTAACACGTAAAGTCTGACTGACACGGACCACAGAAAACTGATGCCACACTGATACAATCAGTGTCATCCGACTATCAGTATGGCATCAGTGCAGTCTGTCGTCCAGGGGCCTTATTTTTGAATCGTACGCAAAGTTGCGCATGCGAGCGGAGCCGACTTTGCGCGCGGTTCAAAAATAAGGCCCCATATCACGGACTGAACTGATGCCAAATTGAATGTGTAACCTCCGACTTGCAAATTTGAAAGAAAGGACAAGACAAAAGAAGATTAAACTTTTATGAGGCTACTTCTATTGTTTATTAATAAGGTCCACTAAAGCAAATTGTGAATGAACTATTGCTTAATACTAAACTTATCCTTAAAGTAGCGCTAGGATTCGATTGTGGGCCCGTATAGTAAGCTAAATGTTGTTAGTTGTAAACTAACTTGTAACTATGTATTTACAGAAATAAACTTTTTTAATTTTTTTACTTAATTTTTTTAATTTTTTTACTATTTTTTTTTTAATTTTTAATTTATTTATACAGGGTTTTAATACAATGTCACCCTTATAACTAAACAGTTATTTGAACATTTAAATCAATTGAGATCTTTCTTTGAGAGCTGCACGGTATACATCGTACAACCCTCTGGGATCTTGTGAGTTGGGCTCAGACAGAACGCTATTACAGCCACCCAGTTGCTACAGTACTACTAACTACAAGTAACACATAGTAACACATAGTTTATACTTTTAAATTACGAAATTGCTTCAACTTTTAGCCTTGGTAAATACATTGTTTAACGTGAATTTTTCAGGTATAACCTACTAGATTCTGCTATACTAGAACTCTTTGAATTCATCAAGCTCGAAGACATCAAGCCGCTTTGTTCGCATGTTGTCGAGAATTACGGAAAGATTTTGGACGATGTCGAATATGTGCAGACATTCAAAACTTTGAAAACGCGGTACGATCAACATCAGGACAAGCTGAAGGAAAGAGAAAGAGGTAAGCTATGTGTTACTATCTTAGTTTGGAAGACACTTGCCGTAAACAATAACATGAGCTGGTTTACATTATAAAATAGTTATTGATAGTATAATAAGTACTTATCTAGGTGTCATTCAGTCGCTTTCGAAAACGATTTGTATTGGCTTATAAAATTAAAATGTATGTTGGGCCGAAAACGGCAAACAAAGTGCGACGAAAGCAGATTTTTTAATGATTGACGAACTTTCTCGGGACGAAAATGGCATAAATCGATTTAAAAAAAAAATGGTGTTAGAAGTCAAGTTCATATCATGTTATGTTGATTAAATAATATAAACAAAAAAGGAGTTCATGTGTATTTTCTGAACACTTATCTCCTTAAAAAAGTCACATTACAAGCTGAGCTAGTGTAGCTCATCTTAACTGCTCTGTTATTTCGTGACATATGTGACTGACGAAGCACGTGTCAGAAGCAACGTGTGATATTCATAAGCACATACATAGTTAGGGTGTAGTTCTCTGTTCATATAGTCCTGCATAAAAGAGAATCAATTAGATATTTTGGAAAGAAAAAATATTTACTGGCAATACTACAATATTTGTACAATGGTTGTCCGGGTTTGAAAAACACCGTACTCAATATTTTTTTGCGGCGTTGCCAGTTTTTCACTACAAGTACAAGACTTGTAGCTTTATAAAACAGGGCCCAGGTAGTATTGCCAATCAATAGTTTTCAGGTTTTGCCAGTAAATAACAGAACAACACAAATTCTAACACTATTGGCTAGGCAATGCCTAGTCAATTTGTGTAAGAATATATTAAACAAACACGCACATTTATGTTTTTTAATGTGTTGTCAGAGGTCCACCAGAGTTGTGACAAGTGGCGCCTTAAGTTCTATTCTTTTATGCTGAATTTTAATGTTATCTTCTAAACTCGGAATGGAGGTAGCTTATTTCCCGAAATAACATATTTTATAGGAAACTTTTATCATCATCATCATCACGCGGGTGAATCCGCGTGAATTTTGCGCTGTTATACATAATACGTGTTGTTGGTACTCAGTGAGCGGCAGCGTGGGCGTGACGGAGGCGGTGGTGCCTTCGCTGCTGCGCGCGCGGTACCGGCGCGAGGCGCGGCAGCCCGACGAGGAGGAGGAGATGTGGTTCAACGACGACGACGAGCTAGACGACGACGCGCCGCTAGACGCTGCGCAGGCGCACCCGCACCCGCACCCGCACCCACACCCGCACCCGCACGTGCATCACGCGCTAGACGCTATCGGTATGTTAGTTGTTGTTGCATGACAATAAACTTGTTTTTGGGGGCATTTTAATTAGGAAGTGTCTATGGTCGGCCACAAGCGGGGCGGTTCTACGAAATAAAATATGCTGCCACTAGTGGTAAGATAAGAAGGAATAATATTCTGCGCTAGTTCTAAGTTTTTGTTATTTATCTTACTCTTCAGATTTGAGAGCATACTGCACACTACTATTTCAAGCCCGACTGTTACATAGGACCTGGACCTGGGTATGTCCTAAAACTGCATCCAGAACCACCGGAGGACGGGCAGCAGCGTCCTCTCTGTTAACGGTGGTGAGCATTCTGCGATCCCCAAGCCGCCTGCTAAGCGTGGGGATTATGGCAACACCTCTCTTTAAGGGAGAAGAAGACCAGCAGAAGACGTCTTCCGGCTGTTGATGTGTGTGTGATGTGTGTTACATAGAACTCGTTAGGTTTGTTAGGTTGACAGTGAATATCCATCAAAACGGTAATTTTGAACAGGGAAGCTGCGCCGAACGAGTGTAGCGAGTGAAGGTGGCTTGTGCACACTATCGGCGGTTTTATGAACTAAAAATATTCTGCCGCAAGTTCTAAGCTTTTCAAATTTGTTTCTTATCACAAACTGTTATAGTAAATTTTTTTATATACCTAGCTTACCACTAGTGGCAGAATATTTAATTTCATAAAACCGACAAAACTAGACACTGCCTTTTAATAGGCTAGATGACTGGTATTTTTTTATTCTCCTATTAAAATGTGGACTATAAATATAGCTGATTCATGAAAAGAAAGTGAAAATCTGATCAAAAATAAGCAACTTATAAGCATTTTAATATCATGCTAGACAGAGAGGCGAAACAGTAAATCGTGACGTCACTTCTCTGTACGCCATATAAATTCTATTCTGACAAGTAAGGCGTGACGTAATTTTTTGTTTTGTGGGAAAGGGACAGAGTTGTCTCTAACAAAAACTTTAAACGCTCATATATCAGAACATTATTAACCGATTTAAATTATTTATTCAATAAACATACTATATTTACTTAAATTCATCATCAATAAACATCAGTCATCTACCCTATTTATCAGTTGTCTGTCTGTATTTGTTTTATTACTACAGGTCACCCCGCGACTCCGTCAGTGTACGAAATAAATTCGCCCCACCCACAATCATATCTTTGCCATACCGCTGGTATTGTGCCGGTTATTAATTTAGTTTTTTCCTCCCCATTTTCACCCCTTTAGATCTACCCTGGCAAAAAATATTATTGTTTCTGTTCCCTAGATCTTGGATTCGATTCTCACCCAGGACAAACATTTATGTAATTAACATAGATTATTCTGTGTATTATTTATTTTATAAGTGACGTTCGCCTGGTGGTAAGTATCAGGCTTGCCCATAATAGTGGCAGTGCCAGAATAGGCTAGATGACTGGTTTTTTTTATTGTCCTATTAAAATGTGGCCCATAAATATAGCTGATTAATGAAAATAAAATGAAAATCTGATCAATAATAATCAACTTATGAGCATTTTAATATCATGCTAGACAGAGAGGCGAAACAGCAAATCGTGACGTCACTTCTCTGTACGCCATATAAATTATTCTGACAAGTAAGGCGTGACGTCATTTTTTGTTTTGTGGGAAAGGGATAGAGTTGGCTCTACCAAAAACTTTAAACGCTTATATATTAGAACATTAATAACCGATTTAAATTATTTTTTCAATAAACATACTATATTTACTTAAATTATTCATTAAAGCTATTGCTTTCAACGATTTAAACATCAGTCATCTACCCTATTGTGAACTTGCGAACATAATCCTGCGCCGCACTGATGCTTGCCACCCTACCTAAGATATTAGAAGTAAAATCTCTTCATGCCCAGTTATTTCTCTAGTGACATTGCCCTTCAAACCGAATCAGTAATGGTTGCACATCACTGCTTGGTGATTAAATAACTGGCAAAGGTGTGGTACTTCCCCACGTGAACTCTGCAATAAAGTCCTATCACCACGGATTGTCTGTTGTTGCTAGCCTATGCAGGCAAAGCAGGCCACTGTTGCGCCTGCTGTGCTGGCGTATTGATGCTAGATAAATGTAGTGTAGTGTAGTGGTAGGACTCTACTGCAGAGTCCGCCCGGGGAAGCCACCTTTGCTAGTTATTCAACCGCCAAGCTATAGTGTGCAAGAATTACTGTGTTCCAGTTTGAAGGCCAATGTTACCAGATAAGTTACTAGGTATGAAGAGATTTAACATCTAATATCTCAGGGTGACGAGCGCAGTGCAGTGCAGCGTAGGATTGTATTCGCAAGTTCACAATTCTCGCACTACTACTGTAATGGGCAGGCGTGACGCTTACCACCAGACGAACGTCGGCGCGTCTCGTCACCTGATTGTATAAAAAAAAAAACTTCTCGATGTACAAAATCTTGTCTACTCTTTTGATAGGAAATACGATAGTACTGAAGAGTATGTATGTACTCATCATTACGAACAACTTTTACTATGGGGCGAACCATGAAATCGCGAAAAAAATGTTCCATACATTTTGTCCAAGTCAATGAACTTTTTGTATGGGACAGCTGACTTTTTTTTGCGATTTCAAAGTTAGTCCCTTAGTTAAAGTTGTTCATAATGATGAGTACATACCCTTCAGTATTACTACACCTTTATGTAATACGTTGTATATACGTCACCTTGTAATAAAATAAGTACATTGTGGCTGGCGGCCAATTATCTAGTCTCTAGGTCAGGCAATCGCCTAATAAGTACTTTGGTTTTTTCTTACATTTGCAATTTCTGCAACAGAGTAAATATATTTGATAAAAAAAAATACTACAACTAGGGTTTGCGTCCGGGACGTCTCGTGTCTCGAAGTCCCGGGACTTTTTGGAAATTTAGTTGTCTCGGGTCCCGGGACTTTCGGGTCGAGACTCGAGACGAGACACGGTTGTTGAAATTGTAAATAATGTCATTTTCAACAAGTCATAATAAACTTTATTAGCTTGTCATTGAAAGCGCCATCTATTAGCTTAACAAATAATTTCTACACAATACTCCTAAATGCGTTCACGACCAATGACTGACATATTGTTGTTTTGTGAGATTTGTAGAGATCGTGAATTGTGATACCTGTGACGCACTCAGTCACACTACTTAATGCTCACATAACTTTTTGTCTGTCTCCTTACAATACTTGTTTCGAGCTGGTACTCCACTCACTTAGTCTTACTCTTACTTACGTCTTACTCACTTAGGTGCAGTGTGCGATTGTTTAGCGAACTTACTATTGCGACGCTCTCTTTAGCGTTAAAGATGTTAGATTTAGATTTTATGTTTAATAAATGTATATTTTTACTAAAATTGCTTTTTATTGATAGATCTCGCCTAAAATTAACTTGTTTCAGTCGATTCTAATACTATTTCGAGAAGTCTCGAAGTTGCGGGACGTCCCGGGACTTTGGTCGTGGGTGGTCTCGTGTCCCGGGACTTTGAGAATGTCGAGACTTCCCAAACCCTAACTACAACATTGAACAGTTAAAATTAATGCTTATTCAGTCAAATACAGCAAATTATTCACAGCAGAAGAGCTTAATACGACAACATCAATAAGATAACAATTCCATGTGTACGTATTATTGTTTCAGGTAAAATTGTTGAAAAGAAAGTGTGCTCCAATGCGGAAGCGGTGAACGGTCCTAGCAGGGTACTGCTCACCACTACCACGGTGGCCAAGCCGACGCACACTGACGTTCAGGTATCCTCGCCCAGATTACTCAATAAGGTAAACTTTCTGTTCCCGAACCCTTCTACTACTACGCTTACTGCTGGGAAATCAAACTGGCATCAGTAAGGAAGGTCTAGATTCAAGCCATGCACATGCGCCGCTATCTAATTTTGGTCACCCTTACTGTCGTGCGTTAAAGTCACAGCGCCACTACAATAATGTGTGGCTTTTATAGCACAAAAATAGTAGAAATATCAAATAAAGTCATTTCTTTTGCTGTGTACAATAAAGAGTTTCTCTATCTATCTAAATATACATTTTATAGCGGTGCATGTGCTTGTCCTACCGATTTACAATCATGCTAATAAACGTTGCAATCCGTTATATTGTTCATGGGCAGGCGTTATATCTTATATCTAACCAGCGCAAGTGTCATTGTCTCATGTCATGTGGTGTTCATATTATTATTTATTATATTCTCGTTATTCTGTTCTGCTTTAAAGCCTGTTTTATAAATATAATATTATGTGCAAAAAGTGCAAATATAAGACTTGGTTTGGTTTGAAAGACACATTTTCAAAAGAAGTGGTTTATTAGACATTCCGTTATACTCACTCAAAATTTTGAAAACTACACGTGTGTTCAGGGATATGAGGTCACTGGACCTTAACCCTTACCTGACAAACACGCCTCACTTCTGCTCATGGCACAGCCGATCGCAGAAATAAAAAGAAATATAAAAATGTTTGTTTAATTGTTCATACGACATTTAGAAATAAATATTATTGTAGAATAAATTTTACGGGTACTACGTAATGAAAAGAGCAATTTTCTTTCGAAAATGAACTGTACGAACATTACTAGCATATTAATATGTAATGAATAGTTCTGGTTTCATAATCTTGTCTGTCTTTGTCAAGGACAAGATAGTAACTTCATCAAAATGTATTGTGCCCATTTAATCTATTGGGGATATGGGGCGTGGGGATTATGTCAACACCTCCCTTTAAGAGAGGCCATCGTCCAGCAGTGGACGTCTTACGGCTGTTGAATCTATTTTGCTTTGGTGCTTGGTTTTGTTGTTATTAATACTGCGAAACTTCTGTTGTGCAGAACGTTAAGGTTTTAACTTGTTTTAAGATTCGTTGTTCCACTAGTCAAAAGACGAGAACAATTAAACTTAAACTAAGAAAAATGTTATGCAAAACATAGTTTTAAACACGAATCATTTGTTCTATTATTATTTACGGAATACTTATCGTGATTATTAAACGAGCTCCCGATATTTCGGCTCAGTTGCATGCATCATGTTCACGATCTCAATGGCCCCAAAAAATGTATGGGAAGTATAATTTGTTTTAGAGTATCAGAAACCGCAAAAAGCAGCTAGAAACATTCTTACTATCACTACTAATGTACTGAGTGTATCTGTGAACGATAGACAATATTTATATCCGGAAAGATCAACGGGGTGATCAAATAGTGAAACTGAGTCCTCGCAGTGAAACTATAATTATACCTATCAAACCAAACAAAAAAAAAGCGTAGTAAGTTACTCCTTTGTAAGGAGTACTTACTAAGCCTATAGTACTCATTGAATGTAGGTGTTCATATAGTTTCACTGCGAAGTCAGCAGCCGCCTTTGCGCCATTTAACGGGCAGTACAAAGACATTTTTTTTAATACAATCAAGTGACGAGCAAGACGTTCGCCTGGTGGTGAGCGTCACGCCTGCCCATAACAGTAGCAGTGCCAGAATTGTGAACTGGCGAATACAATCTTGTGCCGCACTGTTCTGCGCTCGCGTCACCCTGAGATATTAGATGTTAAATCTCATCATACCCAGCAATTTCAAACCGGAACACAGTAATGCTTGCACACTACTGCTTGGCGGTTGAATAACTGGCAAAGGTGTGGTACTTCCCCAGGCGGACTCTGCAGTAGAGTCCTACCACTACTAAATCTGTTCTACCTTTAACCGACTGTACGTTCCACAGGGCCTCGTGGACTACGACGGCGATTCTGACGAGGAAGAGGAAGGCAGCGGCAGCGCGAGCGCGGCGGGCGAGGAGCGCGACGCCAAGCGGCCGCGGCTCGCGTAGCTCCCACACACCGTTTCAAGGAATAGCAGAAACTAGCTCCGCACTCCGCCCGCCTCGCGCCTGTGCTACCCCAGTGAGGAATGCAGTGAGGATAGCTATGGTTTTTGACAACGGTTCAACTGATGACTCTTTGAACTTTCTTTTTCACTGATATGGCTTAAAAAGTTATTAAGCCCATCTATAAAAAAGTACGTAGTTGGACATATAACTTACAGGCTGATTCTGGAGTAATCGACATTGTTTCGAAGTCTCTTCCATGTCGGTCTGAATGAGATTGGATGGTTATAGGTATAATATCAATTGCCTGAGAATCAACTGGACTTGCCCGATGAAACTTTATGCGAGAAGATTGATTGTGATTGTCTTTCACATAACTACATACAAAAGTTAATTGATCTGTCCATGTATAGGCATTTTTTTTTGTATAGCAATGCAATTGAAAACAAAAAAAACTACCACTATTAACACATCGCATGCTTGTGCTGCAAGCATCTACTTAAACAGGAGAGCATTTTCTAGAATCATTGGCGCAGATAATTCTATAATATTTCACGGTCATGGTAAATGGTGATAAATTTACTTTTTTGACTACTTTTCTACACAGATTTGGTAAGTTCAAACATTTGACGTGGATATAATTGACCAATTGTGTCATTCCAATAGCACTTCGCTATTCCACTAAATCAATTGCTCGACTGTATCCAAAAAATCTAATGGAATAGTTATGGGAAAGAAAGTTCTAACAGTCTTAACAGTCAGTGTTTAAACTATTTGGAAAACAGTGGTATAAAAAGCACTGGGCGGTATGGTTATGTAGGATCAAAAAGTTACCAATGCGCACTACACTACATCAGTCACACACAATTTGTTCCAACCATATAAAAAAAAAGGTTAATAATTTAGTTCAGACTAGACTAATCGCTTATTTTCTAGTCTGAACTGCATACTTCCTATTTTGCTATCCAATAACACTACTATTGAGTATTATGTAAAACATAATGTAGGATGCTTGTTGAGTACACGTGTACTGAATGACCACTAATGTTTAAGTGTAAGTATTGATTGTTTTGAACCGCGGCAACATTTACCATAGTTTATTTACGTCCACTGTATGTAAATACAAAGTCGATTCACGCGAGCGTTCGACTATAATTAGTGCGTGTATGAAATCGTTCATACTTTAGTGTAATTATTTCGGGTGGCATCAGAATGTTGAACAAAATATTGGTTTTGAGGGGTATTTAACGTAACGGTTAGGTTACTTACTACAAGAATTATGATCATAAAAAGTACAAACATATATGAGTGGGATTTTGAAAGTTTGTTATTAGAAAATCACACCATGAACGCGATGTGAACGTGTAAAAATGTATGTATTTATGAAAGGAAAATTAGTTATCAGAGATATCATTAGACCAATCTTATTTAAAAACGTAAATGGATAAAATGTGATTGCTACTGTTATTTATTAGAATCAGAATTACTTGCACTGTTTATTTTCAGTCTGGAAAAATGTTTTGGAATTCTTTGACTATCAATTAGACCATCTGAAACTATAAAAACACCAAATCTACTACAAAGTAATGAGCATCTCAAGTACTAATATCTAAAATTAATGAAAGTACAGTTACTAGTGCAAGCTTGGAGCTGCGCTATTGACCTCAGCAAAGAGAAGGATTCGATGCTCGTTGATATAAAAAATAAAATGCTGGCATGCAATGTTTTTTATTTGCCGTGTTTTGTGAATCTGACATTTTATCGAAGTGACAGCATGACGCTTTTCAGCATGATACAAATTGAAAATGTTAGATTAGGACTTTTTTTTATTTTATTTTAGCCTAATGCCGAAGTTATTGCGATTTACAATGAGCTTTTTTCACTGAAGCTCGTTAACGACAAGGCAGTCGACGACGTATTTTTCCACTGGACGACATGGCGATGTTTGGCGACGTTGCCATGCGACCGGACGGTGCGATTCCTGACTTTCCTGAAATAGTACATGTGTTGCGTAATAGTAGAGTGCGTTACACACCTAGGGAGCAAACGCAAAGAATGTCTCAGATCTCATATATATTGTCTTCCGAGGAGATGCCGGTGTGACGAACATGGGGTCTAAGGCTTTTTTTCTTGCTCCCGTGGTATGTATACATTTTACGTGCCGCTGCAGGGAGGAAGTGGTACTTTTGCTCTGCATAGCGGGGCGAAAGTAACCACTTTTGTCCCGCAGGCATGTAAATATGTAAACTACAGCAGTGTGCGTGATGGCGGGATATTGTGCAATGAAATTTGCGGGCGGGTTTTATTGTTCCTAGGGCTAAGACTTTCAGAAAACGTCGCCGTACCGTCTAATGGAAAAAAAACGCCCATTGAATAAGATCGTAGACGTTGAATTTGTCTATAAACCCTGCATAACGTCTGCGTCTCATTCGTGTATGACACAAAGTATGTATGCCGCTTGCTATCATTTCGATATAAACATACATTTAGATTTAGGGTTCATAAAAACAATGCAATAAGATTTCAACGGGACTTCCAGCCATCTTTCCGGTTTTCTTGAAATCTGATTTCTATAAACAAAAATGCTGACACAGGCAGGAATTATGTTTCTTAGTTTTTGCACAAGCTATGGCATTCCTATTTTGTACCGAACTTTTTACGCATTGTTTTTTTTTCTATGATAACTTGCGCTGTTTCTTTGCATGAACATTTTTAGTGAAATGTGGAAAACATTTACAAAATAAATTCACTGTGTTGTTTTATCATTGTGGTGTGTTCCAAGTCAACCTTAACCTTACCTTGAAAGTATCGATCGCTATTTTATTTTAGCTATAACTAATTGTTCCGTGTTATTATCTGGATTCTTCTGTTTTTGTCATATGGCAGCTTCGCTTGTAAATTCGTTTAAAATGTTTTCTGATTGAAAGTACTCGTAAAGCATTCCACAGGCCAAATACGAGGAGTCAACAGCAGCGTAGCTTAAACGATCACTGGGGCATTTCACGCCATATGTTTATCAGACCATGCCTTTTTAAATTACTTAACGAAAAAAAAGTGATTCGCACAGTAGTTCGAATAGCCCAATAGGAATTTGCATGTGGTTTTTTTATTGACTCACAAAAAAGCTGACTGGCAACCCTCCCAAATACTTTGAACACTTATATTTCAGAACTTTGCCAGCCGATTTCAATTATTTTTTCGACGTAAAAACATCAGATTCAGTTAAACTCTCAATTTGTCCTATTATTTTTAATAATTGAAACATGCATATTCCCTATTGTACTAGAATACATGTGGTGTGAAACGCCCGCCCCAACCTACGGCCCTACCACTCTCCGTTATAGTGATATAATACAGCCAATAGGCTAGATGACTGGTATTTTTTTATTGTCCTATTAAAATGTGGCCCATAAATATAGCTGATTAATGAAAAAAATATTAAAATCTGATCAAAAATAAACAACTTATAAGCATTTTAATATCATGCTAGACAGAGAGGCGAAACAGCAAATCGTGACGTCACTTCTCAGTACGCCATATAAATTATATTCTGACAAGTAAGGCGTGACGTCAGTTTTTGTTTTGTGGGAAAGGGACAGAGTTGTCTCTACAAAAAACTTTAAACGCTCATATATCAGAACATTATTAACCGAATAAAATTATTTTTTCAATAAACATCTATATTTACTTAAACTCTTCATCAAAGCTATTGGTTTCAACGATTTAAACATCAGTCATCTACCCTATTCTCGAGGCTTAAGCGTCTTTTGTCACGAAACACTGCACGACACGTTTTAGTGCGTTTTTCCACGAGACTACACACGACACCGTAAATTACGGTGACGATACCGAGCGCCATACAATTCTATACACCGTTTTCTCACACAACGACACTGCACAACACGTTTTGCGGACGATTTTCGGCTATACTGTCGGTGCCGTTGAATCTGGCGTTTTTTTTACCGTCACGATATAGCGGCTGTTGGAACAAGCATGAACTTGCTCACGATGTCGTGCACGACGACACGACACTTCATTCGGCACAAGTTTTTTTTACCAAGACGCGACTGCCACCTTAAATCTAGTCTTGCAGTGGTTCGTGAGAAAACGCGGAACGCGGTAACGCGGGCGCTTGGTATCGTCGCCGTAATTTACGGTGTCGTGTGTCGTCTCGTGGAAAAACGCACTTAGTCGACAGATCTAAACTTACTAAAACATAGTTGTCTTTTTCATTGTTTTTTTTTATTCGAGAAATTTTTAGTAATTTTAGTTCTGTCAACTAACTTTAGATTTCGTTGTCATCTATGCGCGCGCTAACTGTTCCACCGGGTACGTTGATGCTACTGGCTTACGAACCAAACAGCGCAGTGCAGCTGCGGCGAATACGAGAGTGTTCTGTCGTATTTTATTTTATTCATGTTCATGGGAGGAGCTTCAACACAGGCATTCGTTGAAACTGCTCCTGCTGCGGTGGGAAGGGCCCCGTGTGCTGAGCCGTGTTTAGTCTGTAAATGGTATAAAAGCGTTTCTGTGTACGTCTAATTGTAGACTGCAAAGATACACAATAATTTTAGGTTCCTATTGTGCTCTTCCTTCCTTCTAAACCGATACCTCTCTCCCTCTACCAGACAATTCATTATAATCTTCAGAGTTTCAGATACTTCGATACTCAATTATAGCTCTTTTAAAATTGTACTGTCTTAAAATGTTTTTCTACTTTGTTGGCATGTGATACCTTTGTAATGTTATACTGATAGACATTTCGGGACCTAAAGCTTAAAGGTTTTCAATTCACTTTTTTTTATACAGCTTTTTGTACATTTTTATGTTTCTGTATTCAGAGTGCATGTTTATCCGATTCACTTCATAAAACTAAAATATTAACTGTTTTGTTTTCTTCCTCGAGTGTAAATTAACTTTTAAATTCTGTCTCTTTACAGAAATAACGTAGCTGCATGTGTATTTCTTATAAATCTATTTAATGAATGCAAAAATAAAACTTGATTGAACGACATTATAATCTTGTTCACACAAGTTTGTTTTATGGAATTGTTCGGACGGCGGCGTTCTTCTTGTAATCTATCGTGTTTGTGAGCATCACGTCAAGGGGGATGGTCCAGTCCTAGAGTTGCTAAGAGATGGCGCCAGAGTCATTTTTATTGGTATTTTTTTTTACGACGTGGTGTAATGCAATTTGTAGTAGTAGGATCTACTACATCGATCAATCAATCGTTATTCTGTACCGGTACAATGATTGTAAATAGCCCATATTTTTAGATTGTATAACGAACGAACATTTTAGCTAGATACGTTTCTTTAGCAATAAGCTGAAGATGATACTGAGGGCAGCGCTGCAGAAAAGGAACAAATATGGCTAATATGTTCATGTACAATAAAAAATATGGGCTATTAACATTCAGTGTATCGCTACATGATGGCGATTTAAGATCTACTTAAAATTGTATTGCAATCTAAGTCGTAAAAAAAATATCTTCTAAAAAAATATTGTGGCGCCACAATATTTTTACGGTACGCTGGCTAACTGGCTAGCTGGCCCATCCGCTTTAAAGTGACATTCCGATGTTAATCGCGACTAAATCGTGCGCACTAGAATTCTTTAAACATTCTTTTTTCAGCCTTGAAATCTTTTGCTTTACAGCAGAGCGAAAGAGAGAGATAATTAATTAAAAATAAAAAGATATGCAATAATTGTCTCTTCGTAATAAGACTGATATAAGAATGATTTAGAGGCTCTGGTACGCCCCCAAGGTTCAAGGTAAAGGTGAAGGTCTGCTCTCCCGCATGCGACTTTGCGCCCTAAAGTCCATTGGTAGCATTTTGTAATAGGCACGAGTCATCGGGGCGCCTAGCCTCGATCGAGTAGCACGCACGCAATCGGATTGAGACTTTTTCGTCAGGTGTTTAGAGCAGAAGTTCGCGTGTAAACGATAATTGGAATGTCACCATTATTATGCGACTCCTAACAACATCAGTATTACGTTTTCCGTTACTATCGACAACGTTCCGTTTTCTATATTGATTGTAGCTGCTTTTGTACGGCAAAAGTAACGTGTATGTGATAAAAGTATCTGATTAAGATTCATAAATATTATTTTACTATTTTAACGTCTAGTTCATTCATGTTTTGTAAATACTATTAGATTTTGTAAAATACATAATCTACAATGAATTTAACAAATGCTTGCAACAACATCGCGCGTTGCCGGAAATACGTTAATGCGGTCCAAGTATTGGTTTATTCAATATTAAAATAACCTGGTAAACGTAGCTTCTATAAGTGTAACATTTACTTCCATTAGTGTAAAACAGATTTCTCGCATATTCAATGTAAAGCGTATTTTAGTTGGGCTATATGTTGTACTCCTATAATAACATTGTAGTCTGTAGTTAACAGCTTTCGTCTGCTTTCACTCTGTTAGTTCTTTTTAGCTTAAGGCCCGGTTGTATCGAGGTACGTCCAGGCGAGTAAACGGTAGGTGCGAGCGAGACAGATGGAGAAGGCGCGAGCGCTTGAATTGCTAAATTTAGTAGGTTTTCTTTGTTTCGAAAAATATAGCAAAGAAATACTACAGTAATTCTTTGCTATATAGCTTAAAAATCTAATAACTAAATAATACTATATTCTATCTATTAGTATAAATTTGACGACGTTCATAATATATTTTTCATCACACTTGCTCGTAAAGTGGATCTTATTACATCGGTTTTAGGCTCATAATCCAAGCTATTACGCACGGGTGCTTTTTACTTTACATTACGGCACTTGTGCTATAATAGGTATAAACCGGTAAAGTCAAGTTTGTACGTGACTGCAATTAGACGTATGTATACGAAGCACTCTTAATATAGCCGTGTAATACTTAGTGTTTTTGTAATACCATCAAAGAGTTCTTATGACGCTGAAGTAAATGTCAACCAGCGCGCATTGCTGGTTTGGGCGCCATTTTCCGCAAATGTTTGTTGACGTTTTCGCTGTGTGGTTGATTATTATCAAAAAAAGGTTGTTTTATCCTCGCAAGTGTGATGAAAACAGTCGTATGGAACTCGACTCGCTCTCGGCTTCCTTATCGCATAATACCGCCTCTAGTGTAATGACCAACATAGCACACTTGTATCATAATGTACTATTCTAGCTAATCGAAATGCCGATTAAGTGTCGACTTTGCCATTTTTTTTTTCTATCGAGCCAAACATACAAAATCGCTTTCTAAAAGACAAAAAGCTAAAATATATGATCAATATTAATAAAGTATATTTTTTTGGTTCAATATCGGGCATTTTGGATTATTCCCACATTTAAAAAACGTTCCAAATTGCTAAAAGCCTGCCTTAAGTTTCCCAAAACAGTGGCTGGCGTGGCTTCTGTGTGTACTTAGTTATTTTACTATTCTATTGTATTGATGAAACTTGTTGTGCATATTTTATAAACTTAATTAACTACTTACAACAAATATATTTGGCTGTTGACTAGTAGTTAATTCGTTATTTTTTTAATATTCAAAAGTGTATAGTTAAATATACCCAATTAAAATGAAAGAATTGAATTGAACCTATACCAGGCCCCCTAGCACGCTCCGAGGACTAATTGGTGTTTCCCCGCGCGGAGCACTGATAAAGCTAGAATATGGATACGTCTGTCTACTTTACGCGGGGAAAAAAGAGTGGATAGACGTTTATCACGGCTCGCGTGCTAGGCGGGCTGAACTATTCATCTTTCCCTGAACCTTCCTAAAACATGCGTTCAGGTTAAGGTTCCTAAATATCTTGTAGCGTTATATTTCTTTTACTGACAGTGTGAAAGCAGCTGTATGTTTTGCGTCATTGTTTAATCTTATCCTTGTAAATTTTAAATACTTCTGTTTACTATAGATGCGTTAGTAAAATACATTTGTGGAAATTCTGTGTTGAATTAATATAAATACGTGAAGTGTTTTATGTGTATTTTACAAAGTTGACTAGCACCTAAAGCTTATGAATGATTTACTGAATGTGTTAATGCCTAACCGTTTCAAGTGACACTTCATTAACGTACGTACCATCCTCTAAGAATACATATCAATTTTAAATATGTATCTGAAAACGATTGATCTCTGTATCCACCATTTGATATGATGGTCACACATTCACTATTAAAACGTAGCATCTAGTTCTGTTCTGTCCTGGCCGGGCACTCAATGCACAGTAATTGCGAGGCGAACATTATTACATACGTGGGATAGATTTGTCAGAATATATTGTAAATATAATAGCGTTCTATGTAATATTTTATTTTGAAATCTGCCAAGTCCACGTGTATAATATGCTGAAGCACGGAGCTGTCAATTACATAACGATGCTTATATTCCTTGAAATAACTTCCTCATTCATGAAATACATTATAGGTGAAAGTAGACTGTAATAATGACTATTTTTTATCTGTCTAGGTGGATGACCATCATAAACTAATTTATACACAGATTAAATTTAAATAGATTTACCTATTGGCAAGTTGTGTAAAATAAATAAGCTTATTATAATGCTATTATTATGATGTCACTAGTTAAGTAAGCAATATAAATATAAGGTAATACGAAAAATATGTTGTTTGAATTGGTAAATAAAATCCCACACGTAAAAATAATAATTTAATGAATCACACAGTAACAACATTAAAAGGTGAATACACACTTAATTGACGTAGGTATACAATTGAAACAAAACAGTCGATAGTCTCCGTGACCTTAATACCTACTAAAATAATCGATATTATTGACTGTTTATAATAATATTGCTATGGACTACTATTATTTATACTGTGGTGTACTGTAGATTTCAAAATCGAAACTACCGATTGTTTTGCAGCACTAAATTACTGAGTATCTTTGTACTATAGTCACCGCGTTACCAACTGAGTCGTGTGGCCATAAATCATGGCCGCACGACCCACAAGTGCGAGCGAGATAGACATAGTGAATGATTTATGGCCGCACGACTCAGTTGGTAACGCGGTGACTATAGGTCTAGTTTTTTGCCGTCAGCCATTTAAAAACTCGTATCGACGACTTCTGTCTTCAGTTTGGAGGCGAGCGCTCTGCGGAGAACCAAGGCATCGGGCGGAGGCGCCGGCGTTTTCCCGGCGAGAGCTGCCTGCGCCACGCGCGCAGACTTAGGTCTCGATAGTTTGTTAAACGACCCTTCACCCCCTAAAACATATTTTATTATATTGAGGCTACTGGAGTTGACAAAACGTTGCCTTTTCAACCGACTTCAAAAAAGGAGGTTCTCAATTCGACTGTTGTTTTTTTTTTGTGTCTTATGTAAACGACACGTAAGGAACGTGAGAGTGGTACAGACTGATTCAAACTTAATGGCGGCTGTGAAGTGCGCGACAAGCGACACTTTGCGATTGTACTCACATCGCACGCCTAATTTTTGCTACTGCGCAGCGTCTCGCGCCTATGTTCACAGCCGCCATTAAATTTGAATCAGCCTGTAGACGGGACATGATAGCGTCACGCCGCGCATGCGCATAATTATTTATGTAAATATATGATTAAAAACCTTGTGTTCCTTTCAGAGTCATAGCATACTGTAACTTAAAAAAAAAAAACTATTACTATAGTCTATAGACCTCTAATAAAGACATGAAGACTTATCGAGATCTAAGGTAAATAAACAGAAGAGACTGAAGACGCAAAAAGTATGTACTTTTATTATAGTTACGTACGTACCTGCAGAAACGTCCTCCTCAGGTTCAGCGCCACCAAGACGCTTCTCTCGGACTTGTTTCTTCAGCGCGAGCAGTTTATCGCGTTGTTGCTTCAAATACTCCTGACGTGCTTTTACTTCTTCATCACTGACCTGAGTAAGGTAACAAAACATACGTAAGTAATAAGTATCCATCGAATGTAATGGCATAGGCTAAATTCTATGCCACCGATCTACACTCATTGATGTTGGCTTTCTGTTTGAACTACAGAATTTACGGCGACGTGGACGTAATTACGAGTATACAAATTTCAATTTACGTGTCTGCGGGGCTAAAGTGGCTACTTTAGCTCCGCTACGCGGAGCGAAGGAACCATTTCCTCCCCGCAGCGGCACGTAAATCTTGTACACCACCGGATAGCAAGTAAAGAAGCCTCGGATCTCATGTTTGTCTCGAGACATACTTTACTATTGCTCCCTAGGTGAGTAATATACTATTTGTTTATGGCATAAACTACAGAAAAGCGAAGGCCCTACTCTTAGGTTTACTTCTCTCTTCAGTGGCATAAACAATAGAATTATTATGCTGTTAAAAGAACGGCGAACGTTCGAACGAACAGATTCGAACTCGCCACTTCGTATTGGTTCGAGTTCGGCTAATCACTCAGTAGATCGATAAGTCTACCAATGCGAAGCGAACCATTTCGTATCAAGTACTCACCTCAACTTTCTTAGGAGCTGGTGTCGGTAGCTCTATTACAATCTTAGCCTTCCGTTCCTGTTTGTCGTCACCTGCTGAATAAGGCTCGGAGAACACGGCCTTCTCAGCGTTATCGTTCTTCTTTTCGAAGTAGTGAAGTTTTGAGAGCAAAGTTTTCTTCTCGGCCACAACATCTGTCGGCGGCACTGCAACTGGATCTTCAATTTCCAGGTTCTCTTCTAATTGCAATCTGTATAAGTGTTACTCATCAATCAGAAGACGTCCACTCCTGGGCGAAGGCCTCCCCCGTAATAGGGAGGGGTTGCCATAATTCCCACGCTTGGCAGGCGGCTTGGGGATCGCAGAATACTTACCACCGTTAACCAAGAGAACGCTGCTGCCCGTCCTCCGGCGGTTCTGGATGCAGCTTTAGGACATACCCAGGTCCAGGTAAAAGTGTTAATTTAGAATTATCGCGATATTACGAAACATGCACAGACAAAATCTTTTTATTCAAGAGACAATATTATTTTTGGAGATAGGAGCGATAAGTCTTGTTGTGTTGGTGACAAAACAAGACTTATCGCCCCTTAGGACTCTTAGGATTTATAAACATTTATCTCCTGCTAGCATCTCCGAGCCTTGAAGTAATGCGAGCTCTGACTCGGCATTAATAAAATAAATAAAATAAAAATTCTTTATTTCGGACAAATTATCCATAAGTAGTGTTAGTAGTAATGTTTTAGTAGTAGTAAGTAAAATTATAGATAATATTTTTTCAGCAAGAGATTGATACACACTCAATTGTAAGTATAAGTAGGTACAACCGAGTGTATATCCATCCAGTGCTGTACGAGCCGGCTATCCAGTAAGCCCGCCACGACGGCTAAAAGGCCATTGCGAGTGTTGCTCAACTCAGCGAGTGGACATTGTTGCTCCACTCAGTTCAGTAGCCAAAGACTGTAGAGTG
The DNA here is from genome assembly GCA_905404285.2 of Erannis defoliaria. Classification (NCBI taxonomy): domain Eukaryota; kingdom Metazoa; phylum Arthropoda; class Insecta; order Lepidoptera; family Geometridae; genus Erannis; species Erannis defoliaria. The sequence goes on along the minus strand of FR990085.1, from coordinate 8,395,876 downwards.
CAAAGATCCAGTCCAGTTATTTCGATATAGATGAAGGTGTATCGTGCAATCCGGTAGCCAATTTATTGCACTTACTTTTTAATTTCGGACATGACGTCATCGGGGTCAGGCCACCCCTCGCTCTCGTCGCTACGTGAAGAGTTCAAATCGTCAGGTTCCGTAGCGAAAAGGTTGGGCATTGTGCCAAATCGTCTTTCGATCAGTTCTAATGCCTGAAAATAAATAATGCTTCTTTAGAATGCTACATCGTGTATGTTACAGCATATTATGCATAGGTTTAGCCCATAAAATGTAGGAAGTTCTAAGATAATGCATAGTAAGTATTAGGTAAACACTAAATATAATGTACCTACATTATGTTTAGTGCAAAAGTAGAAAGGCAGGTGAAACCACTGGCATAATCACTCTAGGTGATCAAGTATCTAGGTCGTCGTCGTCAGCCGTAAGACGTCCACTGCTGGACGAAGGCCTCCCAATAGAGGGGTGTTGCCATTATCCCCACGCTTGGCAGGCGGCTTGGGGGTCGCAGAATGCTCTCCACCGTTAACCAAGAGGACGCTGCTGCCCGTCCTCCGGTGGGTCTGGTTGCAGATTAAGGACATACCCAGGTCCAAGTATCTAGGTACTTACCTGTAACTGAAGCTCAACATTCTTGTGCGTCATCATCTTGACAAACATTTCATAGTCGTTGGCCGCCCAAATCTGTTCGAACAGCCTTCGGTGGAAGTGCGCCGGCAACCCTGCCAGGTCTCTGGCCGACAGTTTGCAGGCGTCTTCAAACTGATCTGTTGTGATCCCAATGTCTTCCATAAATGAGCCGAGCATGACGTCCACCTGGTAAAGATTTTTTTCATAGCTGGTGGTTGTGGTAACCTACTCTTCTACATTTAGACATACGGATCTTTGTAATTAATTAAGAATCTCCTTTCTTTTTTAAAGTCTTCACGTTAAATAAATAAACCCCTTACCGTAAACCGTCACTAACTATACATTATAGCAGGCCACTCAATCTATACCAAAATTACTGTATTACTTTGCGCTTGCGAGGGTTTTATGCAGTGAAAACGTCTGCTGGATTTTCCTTCGTAGATTCCCTGACCCAGTTCAATATAATGTTTTCTTCATATAATCATCGTGGACGGAGAAACAAATCATGGTTTCTCTCTCTCCTTATTATTTTAACTTAGTGCCTGCCACAAAATTATAGCAATTGTCCTTTTCGTGTGCAAAGATGATTGTTGTTTTGTGTTCTCACCAAGTTGCGATACTCATGGTGGATTTTCTTGTATTCTGGTCTGTCAAGCACTTCACCGTCATCGGTTGGCTCGAACGCTGCAAGTACAAATGAAGGCATTACTCTTATAAGTAGCATCTATAATACATTATTCTTTACCAGGTATTAAACTTGAAGGGGGCGCAGTGTTTTGTTTTAGGGGGGACATTTGGCTCCCTATGCCCCGCACTTCCGCGGCCGCTACCACGCGATAGGAGATGACGGTACGTAACAGAAATCGAAAGTAAAATAAATTATTTAATCTATTTTTAATTTATTGTTTTGGGACGTTAGGAGTAATCTGAACCAGCAGTGGACTATGATAGGCTGATGATGGTTATTATTATTTTAAACATAGGTACTTACCTAGATACTATATATAGTACTATCCTAACTTTTTTGGATTAAGTAGTACCTGCTTTAGTAATGGGGGTAATTAAGCTATAAATAAAGAGGAAGACGAAAGGGGGACAAAATAAAGAATAACACTGGTTCCAAACTCACGCAGAGACTTTTCTTCTATAAAAGTCTGTAGTGGTACGTTCCATATTGGGCCGTGAAGAAAACCCACGAGGGAATCGAACACCCAAGCACTACCATCACAGATGTCTTCCATTTTACTTCGCACTATATACCCAAAACACTTTTCATATGAAAACGCGGAAAACTTAGAAAATAAAACTAATTACATACTACTGTATGACGTTTATTTGTGTTAGTGTTGTTATGGCTACGGTTCATTTTGTTTTCTTTCCAAGGTTAAATCCTTGGAGGTAGGATTTACCTCTTTCTCTTAAATCAATGTAAAATGAACAACTAAAGAAGTTTGTTTTATAAACCATCCTTTTCTCAATGTTTTATATCATAGTACTCTACTCTGATACTCTTAATCCTCATAGAAACTAATTTAATTCTATGGCGATAGGTATCTCTGTTGTTCTATAAGTTAGGTCATCATCATCATAAATTATCATTTGTACGTTTCCATGTAAGAGATATGATCAATATTATGTAACTTCCAACTTGTGAGTTCGTGGCAAAATAAGCCTGCATATTTGGGAGCAACTTATACGATAAAATTGTATGCAGAGGTATAATTGCCGTAGTCACGTCACGTTATCATGCAGCCATAAAACGTCCACTGCTGGACGGAGGACTACCGCCTACCCCTTAATCAGAGAAATATACAAAATGTCTTTGCCCTTAATAGAGGGGTGTTGCCATAATCCTGCCAAGCGTGGGGATTATGATAATCCCCACGCTTGCACGCAGGAGGCTTGGGATCTCAGAATGCTAACCATCGTTAACTGAGAGGACGCTGCTGCTGGTGGCCACCAGTGGTTCTGGTTGCAGTTTAAGGACATACCTAGGTCCAGGCCGTAGATAGTAGTACCTAATGTTTTTATTTATGTTTTTTGTTGTATTGCGACGATATTTTAGTACGGGCTTTTAGCTGTAGTAGTCAGCAAATGGGTAGATGTTTTTTCGCCTACGTAGATTGTTTTCGTCTGCTTGTGAGTTGCTAACCCTACAACTCAGGCGTTATCGTGTAACTTATACTTTATTTTTTACGGTGTCATGTTTCACTGGCCTCGCTGGAGTACTATTGTTTGTTCTGTGGCCTCGCGACTAATAAATCTTTAGCATAATCATAATCAATACAAATACCTATTTAATAACCCTCGAAGGGCGATTGGGCCCTGTTCTGGTGATTGGTCCAGTTGCGGGTTAGTATTAGTAGATTCAGGTATGCAAGTCGTCAGGTACGCAGGCTTCAAACCAAAGCTTGAATGCGGTCTAGAAGCTCACTTATCATAAACTATTTACTCTGGATTTGAAGACACCCATTTAATTACCTGTACTTTACAGTAAAGGGACACAGATTATGGTTTCCTCACGATTTTTATTCACCCAAAAGTCAGTAGTATGAAAATCGGTACAAAACTCCAAACAAAGAGCGGTATTTGAACCTATGAATTAGGAGGGCTATGAACAGTAGATTTTAAAGTTTTACCTAATTCGCTAATACTTTGGAAATGGAAACGGTCAAATGATTAATGCTAGTGCCTGAGTGCACGAATGACTAGGACATTATAGGCTTAGATTTTTTTGTCGTATTTAATTCACGTGGTCTAGGGGTGAAACTTTGTCACATACCTAATACTTGTTCCGTAGTAAGTACTATTATTTCTTGTGTGCTTGTACACCTAAGAGTAGGGCCTTCGCATTTCTGTGGCTTGTACGTACTAGGTGAAAATATGGTAAAGCATTATGTATGCCTTTAGTCATTACATGATTGTATTCCATCATTTTGTAAACATTATGTTGAACAATTATAGGGGCTGGTATTAAGATCGAAAGTTTGAAAGATTACCCCGCCTAGTTGAAAAAAAAAATATTTTATAATATAATACCTACTTCAAATTGGCAAATATACATCATGTGACCCCAAAACAACAGGACAATTTTTCAACAGGAAAAAAGATACGAGTTGTGACAGTGACATATCATTATTAAACCAAATTCTCTTTTTTTTGTTGTTTTTAATAGTTCCTGGCCATGGATACTAGTCCTTCAGCCGAATACATTTTTCTTCATCGATCCTTCTTTCTCCAGTTAAATGAGTCGTAGTCACAGTCCAAGTCACACACAGTAAGTCACAGTCAAGTCCAATCATACCCTAGTAAAGTCGTGGCAACTTTAGCTTCTTCGGAGTTTTGGAAACAACACGAAAAGACACGTTTCACTACATTATATCACTTGCCCACACTTTTGTTCGTAAATCAGCACTTAATGAATAAAACGCCACTATTTTTATGCATTAACACTCGAAAAAACACAAGTTTTGGAAAATAATACAATGCAGCGACATGATTTTCTCGCGTTCCCGCCAAAACTCCCAAATTCTGTCTGTCTGGCCAGTGTTACCACCTTGGTGGTTTTTGCACTAGATCTACGGCCTGACTTAAAAAAACTTTTCAACCGTTAGTCACTGCTTAAGATGCTCTGCCATCTTCTCTCTGACGTGAAGTTGCACGTGCTAGAAAAGGACAGAGAAGTTTAAGCAGTGACTAAGAGAATCGAGATTATTTTAGGTAAGGCCGATAATGTTTATCACCCCCTTTAGTGTTTTTTTTCCTGTCGTTTAGTGTTTTTTATTTTTAGAAATATCTAGTGACTTGAATAAAAGCTAACATTACTCTAAAGAAGCCTAGGTCTCCTAAGAGAACGACCTACAGTAAACTTGTTCGTACCGATAGAAAAGAATACATAATTATATTTTAATTGTGAAGTGGCATATTTTGTAAAATTTGAGAGTTAAATATTTCGGACACCATCTGTTTCACGTAATATACCTAAGTGGTGTTATGGTCGTGAGCTTGTGAGGTATTATTTGTACATGACTTTTCCAAAAGGCAAGCCCATGGAGAAATTATACAAAAAGAAGTAAAAAATAGACGTTTTAACATTAAAAACGAAGCAAGTAAAAAATCAATGTCATAGATTTTGTATTACGTAGTATTTACTTAAATACTCTATGTTTGTACCAATGGCTTACGAAAACACTTACGGCCTTACTTAAAAAAACTTTTCAACCGTTAGTCACTGCTTAAGATTCTCTGCCATCTTCTCTCTGACGTGAAGTTGCACGTGCTAGAAAAGGACAGAGAAGTTTAAGCAGTGACTAAGAGAATCGAGATTATTTTAGGTAAGGCCGTTAGATTATTATTATCAGTGTAACCAAAATGTTATAAGGCCAATAAATTATTCTATTCTATTCTATCGTTATCGGGATGTAGCGTAGCGCTTGTCTTTTGTTGACAGTGGAATTTAGTCAGTTTATTATGATTAGCAATGGACAACTACGCTCCACCCCATCCCCCAGGTTTTTGTTTTGTTTAGTAATTTCTAGTGTATTTTTGCCTTCACAAAAATGGTAAATCTAGTGACTTGTGGGAACGATCAGTGCTGCCAACTCAGCCCCTTCGTAGCTAGGTCCAGCCCTTTTTCGACTTGTTCAGCCCCGAATATAATGATTTAGTCCCTAGCCCCAAATCTAGCCCCAATTTGTCCCAAAGAAAACATTTTATATTGAACAAGCCTGCTCCTCACGAGCGTCGGACATCAACATCTCCAGCACAAATGAAATCCTGTGCGATGAATTCAACGAAGACTTATCTGATGAAGACACCAATCTATAAACTGTTTAAAATAAATATGGTTTTTCAGATATATTTTTTCAAACAAATTGGTTGTTAATTTTTGAAATGTCACTATCCCGTTAATAATAATAGAACTTTAGGTATATAAAGAAGTGAAAGCCTTATCGACAAGCAGTAGACGTCTCTTGGCTGATGATGATGATGATTTATAATTGCAACTCCAATCAAAAACATTATGATTAATTTTATCATATCTATTTATAGTCTGTCTATCTTTAGCTTAAACATACGTGAATATTGTGTAATTCCAGTAATATGACATAATAGTGTCGAATTGTTAACTTCCCTTTTTTTGAAGTCTGTTAAAATTTGGTTTTTGCCCCTGTGCGAAGCCGGGGCGGGTCAGCTAGTTGAGATATAAGATGAGCAAGGCCCAATGGGCCAATGCAATACGAACGTTATTAAGTAATTTTAAAACAAAATATTTTTTAGGCTATTTTCTCCAATGAAATTGCAAATTTAGGGTAAATGTTGACGGAGCCTAGGGTAAAGTAAAAAATGTACCTGGCAACACTGGTCAGGTGGCAACACTGGGTGGCTCGTTCGGTTCCGAATTCGGATTCGAGTTCGGGGGGAAAAATTAAAGAAGATAAAGAATTTAATTTTCAAATTTTCCCTCATATTTGATCTTATAGAACCTTTGAAAACCAACGCAAATATGCATAGCGATGAAACTTTAATAAATCACGAAAACGTTAATGGTGTTCAGTTAACTCTAAAGATTGATTCGAAGCTTGATTCACCAAAGTCGAGGATTTTCACAATTTCGTACAAAACTAAACGATCCAATAGTTCCTGGTCAAAAATCTCTTTGTTGTTTGCAGTGATATTCAATATCTTAGCGTTTACGTTAGTTAAAATAAATATAACAGCAATTTTAGTCATCATTATTACATTTTCCTTCTTGGCTCTCTTTTGGATTACACATAGCGTTCAATCAGGTTTGTATCCTTTTCTACTATAGAGAAACATACAAATGAAATAGTTTGTGTGTACCTACAATACTAACTACCCCAGTACCGTACCACATAACAACTAGGTGTATGGTCAAACCCACTAATATGCGGCAAATACAAATAATTACCATGTATGACTGTATAGGGGCCTCCCTATTAAGAAGCAAGCCTTCGTCCAGCGGTGGATGTCTTCCAGCTGTTGTTGATGTGATGAGTGATTAAATTGTATCTACCCAAACTGCTACCCAAACTAGAAGTCTGTTATGTACTTGTTTGTAAAATATCAAATCATAAATCATTAAGTCCTGTTTACCTATTTCAGAAAAACTCTTAGTGATCCCAACAGTTGGCATACAGAGTTCTGTTAAGTATGTGTGCGGCGGAGAGGATAATTTCATACCCTGGTCGAGTATAGATGATGTTATTATCAATGAAGTTGTTAAAATGGTAAGTACCAAGTGAAATCTTGGAGTCTTAAGACTTTGACTTCGGGACCTGGGTATGTCCTAAAACTGCACCCAGAACCACCGGAGGACAGGCAGCATCCTCTCGGTTTATGGTGGTGAGCATTCTGTGATTCCCAAGCTGCCTGCCAAGCATGATGATTTTTGCAACCCTCCCCATTAAGTCCCCTTCGCCCAGCAGTAGACGTCTTTTTGGCTGATGATGAAGACTGGCTGGTGATTAAGACTTTGACTGTGTACTTGGTGAGTGGGCCTTTTTCTGCCACTTTTTTCTGCTTTTTCGGGGGAAGCCTCTGATGACTGTGACAGCGTATTAAACATACATAGGCATCACAAACCATCAGCCGGGCTATTTAAACTATTTTATCATTATTTAGCAGAATTTTATTTGTCCTTCAGCTCCCCTGGTGTTAAGGAAAGATGATAAGATCTACATCTACAATGCTTGCATAGAAAAAATCCATTCACTCGAGACTAAAGACCCGCTACATTGTCATGCGACTATGGCACCAAAGACGTTTTTATTTAGTCTTTGAGTCAATCTTAATTATCATCATCATCATCATCATCATCAGCCAGAAGACGTCCTCTACTGAATGAAGGCTGCCCCCTTGGACTGCCACACTGCGTATCAACCAGCGATTCACATCCACTGATTGTCCGCAATGCAGCGTAGGTAGGCCTCCTACTAGGTGGACCGACGACATTGTGAAAATAAATCTCATCGTTTTATAAATGTAAAATTTTATAATTTTTTCGTTTCAGAATCGTGTGCTGTACTTTCTCACAGTTATAGTCAAGCAAAATAATCAAGAATCTGAATCCATCAAACTCTTACCGCTTTTTAAGGTAAAATACTTTCTTGTTTTATGCTCGGTACTGATTGGACTTATCAATGGTAGTATGTTTCACCAAAAGGGGACAAAACACATCTGTTTGTGTCATAGCTACAACTTTTAGCTATATCAAGATGAAGAGGTGCCTAGTGTTGCCAAATTATTGATGTCCATATTGATTAGTTGATCTTGAAAATCAGCATCAATAATTTTGATAGGTAGGTATCAAATAAGATCATAATATAATAAGATATAACAAGTAAGGCAGCTGCCCCGAAACCCCCCTCCCCCCTTAACACCTTAATACCTTAAAAAAATGCAGAGCAACCAAAGTCCTAAGTCACTTGACTTGCTTGACTGATAATTGACTGACTGCCATATAGCTCAGCGGTAGCGTGTCTGCCTTCAGAGCTGTAGGGCGTGGGTTCGATCCCCACCAAGGGCAAACATTTATGTGACGAACATAAATGTTTGTTCTGTGTCTGGGTGTAGTATGTATTATAAGTATGTATTTACAAAAAAAAATGTATATAAGTATTCTATCAGCTATCTAGTTTCCATATTACAAGCTTTGCTTAGTTTGGGGCTAGATGGCGCTGTGTGAAAAAATGTCCTGCGATATTTATTTATATTTAATTCCCGCACTTGCTTGACCGATAATTTCCGCACTTCGAAACTTGAGTGAATTCACTAATTCCATTCCAAGTTTAGTATTTCGCGCTGCTATTAGACTATTAGTTCTTTTATTACGAAAACTGACGTGGTTTAGACACATTTTATTATTATTATACATATTTTGATTTTAATTTTTTATTAGTTCTTTCATCAATGCAGACTTTACCCATCCATTTATATTTATTTATTTATTTGTTATGTAGGTATAGATTTATTAACCAAGTACTTACTTAAGGAAATAACTAGCACCAGCGGGATATCCCACAATAATATATATACTTACATAGGTATATATATATACATATATATCACAAAACCGGAGTGCAAACTGTAACCCCGCAATACAGGTTATCCTAGTGTGGGGGACAGGGATCCACGAAGGTCCATACTTCAAAATGTAATCATTAAATATATATATAGGCTATATAGTCTAAAAGTATGTAACTATAATTTTCAACATTATGTCAATAAAGTTTTTTTCATTCATTTTCATTTCATTCATTCATTTTCATTTCATTCATTCATTTTCATTTCATTCATTCATTTTTCATTCATTTCATCCTCCATATATCAACTTGCCTCAGGCCCCCTGGGCCTGGGCCTGGGCTGGCGATGATCTTGATTATGCTAGTCCAATTATGAATACTCCAGTGATAGCTTGTAAAGTACCATTACTTTTACTTGATTTCAGTACACAAAACCGAGACTAATGATGTTGGAGAAGATTTATTCCGAGCTCCAGATGTTGCTGATGGAAACTCAACGAGCAGAACATTCCAAGGCATCTGGAGACAAGGGGTAAAAAAACAATTGAGTACAGTATTCACTGTAAAATAAAACCTAAGGAGATCTCAATAAGATAGATATTCAAATCAGGCTAATTATAGGAAAGCACAGAATCCATCTGTATGTATTATTAATTGACATTGCACTTTATTTTCAAGTATATAAGATGGGTTCTGCTGTTTGGTAGTGAAAAGGAAATGTACAGAGTGACAACTACTTGTTTATAATTACGAGGCGATAAATGTCCGGCTTAGACCCGTGAATCAAGATTGACTGGCTGTGTTTAGTAATGTTATGTGCTAAAGTAAAGTTGTTATTGTTAAGACTAGGATAAAAAATAAAGAAGATGTTGAATCAGTATCATTCGAGCTCTTTATTCCGCCTCTGTATTAGCTAAGCTATCTATATCGTTCCTGTCGTAATAAATGTCGGAGCCCCGGAGGCTTAAGGGCCCAAGGGGCCAGCCTTTATGCCCTGGTTTCAGGGGGCGCCAAAATCTCTACATAGTTTCAAGAGTTTCATAACCTGCGTAACTTTATAAAGATTTTACTGTGGTTAGTAGAAAAAATAGAGAAAGATTTTTTTGTAGCATTGTAGGCAGCGACGATGATAAGATGAATGGACGGGAAATAAGCGCACGGATTTTGAAACTTTATGTAGAATTAAAAAAGACTTTATTTGTGACAAAAACATAACACACGCAAAAACAAAAGAAATTCAGACAATTAAACACAACATTAAAGAAATGAATGAATTAACGTTGAGCGCCGGCTCTCCACTCGCTTCAGTCATACTCTGCCTTTGCGACAATGCAAACTTCTAATACAGTAATTAGATTAGCAATCTCTATTTTCCGGCAAATGTAATATGCATACTTTTAGCTAGGTATGCTTGATTGTGTTGTCTTGTTAATTTTGATCGATTTGCAAGCGCTGGGCCCGTCCATTCCATTATCACCGTCGCTGATTGTAGGTAGATGCTACGTCCAACGGCAAGTTGCACCAATGAATGGTAGACGTGGTAACAGCGTATAACACTTTCGAAAAAGAAAATTCAAAATCAGTAGATTTGCCCTCTAAAATCGGGAGATTAGTACTTTTTCCGGATTATTCCTCACTCGTGCTACGACGTCATCCTTCGTATGGTTTTTCTTAACTCATCCGTTTTCTACTGCCTCCTCATCCGACAGTATTTTAACATTTTATAATTTACTCTTAACTCATACTTTTTGTATTCTTATCTCACCCGACTTCAATATTATTACAAATACCACGGTTTGTATTGTTTGCAAAAAAATACAGTGTAAGCTTCCTCTAACATGGAAATTAGTTCAGCTTGGTTGTTGTTCCTTAAAACCTATACATTAATATAATACACTATAGCGCAACAGCCTTTTTTATGCTATGGATTACGAAACGAGCGAGACGTTCGCTTGGTGGTAAGCATCACGCCAGCCCATAATAATAGCAGTAACTGAAATGTGAACTTGCGAATAAAATCCTGCCTTGCACTGCACTGCGCTCCTCAACCTGAGATATAAGATGTCAAATTTCGTCATGCTCAGTAATTTATCTGGTAACATTGCTTCAAACCGAAACACAGTAATGCTTGCATCTACTGCTTGGCGCTTGAATAACTGGCAAACGTGTGGTACTTCCCCAGACGGGCTCTGCAATATAGTGTACCTCTACTTACAAACTGGACCTGGTACCTGGTGGACCTGGGTATGTCCTTAAACTGCAACCAGACCCACCGGAGGACGGGCAGCAGCGTCCTCTTGGTTAACGGTGGTGAGCATTCTGCAATTCCCAAGCCGCCTGCCAAGCGTGGGGATTATGGCAACACCCTTCTATTGGGAGGCCTTCGTCCAGCAGTGGACGGCTTATGGCTTACGACGACTTACAAACTAGCTATTCTCTATTGCGAAGAAGTATTCAGTTTCAGTTAATATCTACAGAACGAATATAGACGTCAGCGAATATTTACATAAGTATTCAACAGTGTAATTGTTTTTATAACCAGCTTACAAAGGTTCTAAAAATATTATAAAAGGTTCCGACTAAATCTTTGAGGTGCAGAAATTCTACCCAGCAGTACTCGAAAATACTTATCAATTATACTCGTTTGGCTTTGTTTTACTATATTATCAAATCGTAAAATATTACGTTTCTGAATTGAACAAATATCTAAGAACTAAGAAGTTTAATAGAATTTAAGTTTTGCTGCTATCCATAAATACCTTTCTTATTTTTTTTTGTTTGGAAAGAGCATCGGATGACAACAAGATTACATTACAGATGAGTTAAGAAAATAAATTAAATTAATTCAGTCGGGCGAGTTAAGAATACTGATTTAGGACGAGTTGAGATAATAAAAAAAAAGTATGAATTGACCAAGGATCGGTAAGGAACAACCCTTTTTTCCAGCTGAAATTGGTAGGTATAATCTGAAAAAAATACATCTAACCCAATGCCATTCTTGACCTGATGACGGGTGAGAAGTGTTCACGAACGAGAAAATACGAAATCAGTAGATGTGCCCTCTAAATTCGGTAGATTTATACTAATTCCAAATAAATCGGGGGGGGGGGGGGGGGCACCCCTGGCGACGCCCATGGCACTTACCCACTTCTAGTTACTAGTCTGATTACTATCGCCACTTTAGTTGTCAATTCGTGAAACTTTGGAATAACCAGTGCAGTGAATAACGGCATTTGTAGATTTTGAGATAACATATCATTACTAAAATATGAATCATACTGGTGTTATCATACTCCAAGACAAGTTATTGTACGTACCTAAGTATAGAGATGATAGGTGATAGTTAGTGCGGTAAGCTGGTTTTTACAAACGATTAGACGAAAGTCGAGGGCTTACCATCGTCAGTCACGAGTTTGTAAATACCAATTTCCGGACGTGTGTCATCCATCATGTCATGCGATCCCCGAGCCGCCTGCCAAGCATGGAGATTATGGCAACCCCTCCCTTTTAAGGGGAAGGCTTTCGTCCAGCAGTGGACATCTTCTAGCTGATGTTGATAATTATGACTCCTTTGTTGCCTCCACACCTCTAAATTCGGCCCTGGATATAAGCAAAGATTAACAAAGAAAACTTAATTTTGTCACATCCGGACCTGCGGTGGCGCCATCTATATTTTTATTTTTATACCTTCAAGTGACGAGACAAGCAAGACGTTCTCCTGGTGGTAAGCGTCATGCCTGCCACTAACAGTAATAGTGCCAGAATTGTGAACTTGCGAACACATTCCTGCGCCGCACTCCACTGCGCTCGTCACCTTGAGATATTAGATGTTAAATCTCTTCATACTCAGTAATTTATCTGGTAACATTGCCCTTCAAACCGGAACACAAAGTTTTTTGGCGGGAACGCAAGAAAATCATGTCGCTGCATTGTATTATTTTCCAAAATTTGTGATTTTTCGAGTGTTAATGCATAAAAATGGTGGCGTTTTATTCATTAAGTGCTGATTTACGAGCAAGAGTGTGGCCAAGTGATATAATGTAGTGAAACGTGTCTTTTCGTGTTGTTTCCAAAACTCCGAAGAAGCTTGTAGTAAAGTTGCCACGACTTTACTAGGGCATGATTTGACTTGACTGTGACTTACGGTGTGTGACTTGGACTGTGAATACGACTCATTTAACTGCACAAAGAAGGATCGATGAAGAAATATGTATTCGGCTGAAGGACTAGTATCCATGGCCAGGAACTATTAAAAACAAAACAACAAACCGGAACACATCTGCGAAAAGTTTTGGCTGTGGAACCTCATTGCGGGTTTATGGATTCACATACCTAAGTCATTGAATTTCTTCTCCGGACGTAAGCAGGTTTCAAAAAGCTCATGGTGCGGGCCTGTGTTTGATTTGAACCCGTAATCTCACTATTTCAAGTCGAGCGGTTTCCCGATTATGCTACCATGGCTAATTAAGAGTTTTATTTTATCCATTTAAAAATCGGCTAGAGCATAATCAATCATCAATCAATATATATAAAAGGCTCTCTCCTGACTGACTGAATGCCTGACAGACAACGCACAGCCCAAACCGCTGGTCGTACAGACTTGAAATTTGGAGGGTGTATTGTCTCGATGCGTAGGGGTGGGATTGGGGTTGGAATGTTTTATGGAAAGATTTTTGTTTTTGAAGTTAGTGATGTAAAAAAATTGCTCGGGATGATTTAAAGTGGTGAATTTTGGGAGCGGGCCGAATTGTTTCCGTACGCGGACGAAGTCGCGGGCGACCTCTAGTATTATAATATAATTTGTGAACTATCATAGAAGATGAAGGACCCACGAGAATATGATAAATCACGGGTTAGCAAAATAGCCGAGAGGCATAGAGCAAGAGTATCTTAATTACACCTGAACCAACAGTTCCCTCGCTCGTACCTAATTGCAGGAATTAATCGATTCGTACGTTTCCCTTAGAACTGTCCCGGTAGCAACTATCACGTATTCTGCTGGGTGCCGGGTGCGAATTATCGCCAGTTTAATTGCAACGCGAATTCTATTAACTTTAATGGGCGATAGTAAAGGGGAACTGTTTTCCTTGGGCGGTTTGCGGTCTATAGTGATTTGAGAGGTGCTCTCTGTTTCTTTGGAAGATTGATCCTGTTGCCACAGAATTAATTATAGTAGGTAGGTATCTGTAACTGATAGTTGAATCATGGAGCCATGCCCAGCCCAACCTTCCCTCGCTAATGCCACTATTATACTTAACTTACTTACTAGCGCTAGAGGGCCCTGTACGCTAACGAAGTCAAGTCTATAGTTGACAAACTAACAAAAAAAAAAAAAAAATGCTAAGTACAGGACAGAAAATCATTACTTTAAAAAAATATTGCCAGTGTCACTCGGTATGATATAAATATGTAATAAATGATTCTATAACGATACATACCCAATGCCTATATCCAAATCTGTTCAGGCATTTACAAGTTATGGTGAAATAATCACATACAAACAATGACATACCTTACCCATCCTATACCTACCCATGAATCCTGAAAACACTACACTTTTTTTGGGCAGTCGTGTAAAAATAAGTACATGGTTAGTTATAGATATCTGATTTTGAAATCTCTGTTTTTTAGAGGTAGTGTTTTTGGTGACTATGCCGTAGCGGAGAAAAGGTTAAACGCTGACAGTGGATGTTAAGGCCCTGTTGTAGCGAGGTACATACGTCCAGGTGAGTAAACGATAGGCACTAAACGGTAGGCGCAAGCGAGAGGAAAAGGCGCGAGCGCTTGAATTTGAAACTTTAGTAGGTTTTTCTTTGTTTTTAAAAATATATCAAAGAAATACTGTAACCTTTAAATTCAAAAACTAAATAATACTATATTCTATCTATTAGTATACACTTTACGTGGTTTCATAATGTACCTATTTTCTTAGTTCTAGCTAAGTAATCGAAATTCCGTGACTACTCTGTTTATTTTTCTTTCGATCCAAACATTGAAAATCGCTTTTTCTAAAAGACAAAGCTAAAATATACGATCAATTTGAATACGAATAATTTTTTTTTGGTTCAATAGCAGGCATGTTGGATATTTACCACATTTAAAAAAAGTTCAATATTGCTACAAGCCCGCCTTAAGACTAAAATAAAAGATGAACTCTTAAACGCACAAGAGAGCGGAAGCACGTTATGACGGGAAATATATGTACCGTCTTAGATGTCGTCGTCTTAGATGACGTCTTAGATGTTCACCTATTCTGTCTGAAACTGTAAGTGACCTTAACAAAAATGTTTAATTATTAACAGCTTGACAACGCTAAAAACAGTAATTGCAATGCCATCACTCTCTGTAAAAATCTATGAGTGAAAATGGTTTTTGGAGGGAAGGGAAACGCCAAAATATTTCAACGTATCAGGATAAAAACAAACACGCGGAAAATGCTTTCAGTTTTTTAGCAACCGTGACAGCTTTTCATTTGTGTGAGTCGCCTTAGCCTTATGTGACCAGGCGCCGCCAATTAGTTTTTTCTTGTATTAGTTTTTTTTGTTTTTAATATTTCCTAGCCATGGATACTAGTCCTTCAGCCGAATACATAGTTCTTCATCGATTCTTAACTCTCCAGTTAAATACGTCGTAGTTACAGTCCAAGTCACACACAGTAAGTCACGGTAAAGTGATACGATAGGACTGCCATGTATTTCAACAAAAGTCCCAAAAAAGAAATTGAATTAAAAATAAAAATAAAAAAGGGACGTGCATGTCGCCATCGCCAGCCTGTTGATAAACAAAACTCTCAAAACAGTTCAGTGGCACATGCCGCCATTGAGAATTTTGAACTTCGTCACAGATATTATAATGCTTACTTAACCTAGTCATTTTAAAATGTCTTCACCTGAAATTAAGTATTATTTATTTTATGGCCATTAATTTCACTAGTAGGTACTCTGCGATGTTGTAGGTACCTACTCGTATTAACCTAAAATATCACTCGAATTTATTGCAATTGCGTAAGAACTCGCACTTGAAGAAATCGATAAGCTATCTAGCAATTTCAGTAAGTGCGCTATCAAGCTATTGCCGATATCTTGAACACTTGTAGCATAATATAGGTACAGGGTTACAGGTTAAGTCGACCCCTTCCTCCGAGTCCTTTAGGGGGTTATAGTATAGGTACATCATTACTGAACGATTTGACTATGCAATCTTCCAAAACTTTTTTTTATCTTTACCAAGGAATAATTTCGACCCATAAGTAACAACCTATTCTTACTTCCACCATGGATTTTAAATGTAAGTAAGTATATTTGAATGAGCTCCATTCATACAAGGTTACGCGAATCGGTATTACTAAAAAAGACGAAAGCAGGCAATAAAATTTTTGTGAACATCTTTTACCCTAAATTCGCGAAAGAAAAATCGTCTGTTCTATAGGTGATGTTTAGGGTGAATGGCTGAATTCTGTACGTGATATTGTTTAACGTGATCGAAATTACTATACCTAAGTAACTACTCATCATCATCATCTTCCTGCCCTTATCCCACTAGGTGGGGTCGGCACAGCATGTTTCCTTTCTCCACTTCACTCTATCACTTGTCATCTCTGCATTCACTCCCTTTCCACGCATATTATCTTTTACACAGCTCATCCATTCCTTTTTAGGGCGCCCCCTTCCGGTTTTACCGCTTACCATCATTTCCAAGGCTTTTTTAGTTATATGGCTCTCTTCTCTTCTCATGACATGTCCATACCACGCTAGCCTTCCACTCCTTAATTTTTCGGTCACTGGTGCTACGTTTAGACTTCTCCTTACATACTTATTTCTTATCTAGTCTAAGTACTTAACTACTGCAAAACGCAATATAGGTACATAGGTATAGGCAGGGTATAGGTATAGTATAGGTACTTACCTAGGTAAGTAGGTACTAGTTATGAAAAATGTATATTAAACCGAACCTTTGGTGGTGTTTCATATTAGGTTATTTAAGGGTTCTTCCAAAACCGATTCCATGAATTAAAATATCTCCATAAAATAGTTTGCTTTCGATATGAAAGTTCACCGGTGAGGTTATTAACGTATTCAGCCTTTGTAGAGCAATATACATACATTAATATTCCAGCCTGTTGCCTTGTCTTTGACAATTATTTAAGCAATAGTTAGCTACTTTGCCTACCCAACTACTCAAACAGTTCCATTGAGAAATGCCTTCTGTTCGATTAGTTTGCGTATTGTGTAATTACAGCTCTGTAGCAGCTAAGCGAGGTGTTAATTTTGCCCGGGATATTGATGGAACATTCTTAGTTGTCAAGACTTGTTTATTAGTAAGACTACCTCTATTATAAACTAACCGTCTTATTTCAAACCTATTTTAGTTAATAACTGTTTTATCAAATTTCTTTCGAATTACGATTTGAGTTTGAAATAATACAAAATACAACCGACTTCAACTTCGAATACCTGGATGACATCTTCATATTTTCTAGTAATTTTAATTTAAAAACCAAACTGCTGACCCGATTTCGATAAAATGTATTCGGGACCACCTCTGAAGTATTACCTACCAAACAAAAAAGAATCATCAAAATCAGTTCATAATTGGCGGAGTAATCAAGTACCATACATACAAAAAAACATACAGTCGAAATGAGAACTTCCTTTTTTGTAGTCGGTTGAAAAAGAAGACAAAACACTTTTTAACTATAATAGGTTTAAAATACTTTTTAGTGTTTTATGCATACGACGGTAAGATGTTATCAGAAATTACTAAGGCTTGGATATATTAAAAGTTAGTAAGTTCGTATAGGCTGAGTGGTCAGCCCTAGTGTCAGAGTTAATGTGCCGCCCGAAGGCCTCTGACATGGCTGACGGTTGTTGTTACAGAAACTAGAACAAACAACCGGATTATAACTGGATATATTGAAAATCTATTAGTCAGTGACGAACACACGTATTTATGTAGAGATTAAAAATCTGAATGTTTTGAACAGAGGAACTAATTTACCATCGTCACAAAAACATTCTTATTTTATCCTAAGTACCTCCATTTGAATTAATCTCGCCTTACGATAATAAAGAGGGTGTAAAAATCCTGCTCCAAGCAGTCGTGGAAACATTTTTGTGATCATGGTAGATCTCGAAATGTCGGTATAGGTAAAACTTGAGACTTTCAGGAAGATTTATTTATTTATTTAATCACAACTTACAACTATCATTACAGGCGTGCCTAATGCGATAGGGAATTCCAATATTAGTCACACGCTAGTGAACATTTCAGTAGCACGGTGTATATAGTGCTGCTTTTGTGATCTCACTCAGAGTACAATAAAAAATGTCCGTGTCAGACGCGATAACGTTAAGAGTGCGTAGTGCGCGCGTCATAGGCGCCTGGCTGAGCAGGTTGGTCCGAGCGCGCGGCTCCGCCACGAGCCGCGGCCGGCGCCGGCGCCGGACATAGCCGTCCGGAACATTAAAATATATTTGCCCCAGTATGTCGCCATTTTGCACCTTGCCTCTAACCACTTTAAATATATATGAAACTAAGCGAGTTCTCTCCTGACCCTCAAAGATAGAAAAGGTAAGCCAAGACAGATAAACAGATCGAGAAATATAGCAGGTCTGGCCGAGAATGCTATGCTATAAAAGAAGGAGACAGAATTTCTAGGCCAAGCAACACCCTTTTTTATTTTTTATACATTCAAGTCACGAGACGAGCTAGAAGTTCGCTTGGTGGTAAGCGTCACGCCTGCCACTAACAGTAGCAGTGCCAGAATTGTAAACTTGCGAACGCAATCCTGCGCCGCACTGCACTGCGCTCGTCACCCTGAGATATTAGATGTTAAATCTCTACTAACCCAGTAATTTATCTGGTAACATTGTCCTTCAAACCGGAACACAGTAATGCTTGCACACTACTGCTTGGCGGCTTCCCCAGGCGAACTCTGCAATAAAGTCAACCACCATTTTTGTAGGCACTACAAAAATCTAAGCTAATCCAATAGCTAAGTATAGAGTTAGAAATATTTTAATTAGAAAATAATCTTTCTAACAGTTGCCTAAGAAGAGCTTACTTCCACGTCAAGTAATTAGAATTTAAAATATGAGAGCTTTATTAAAGAATGCCTCATTATAATTGGAATCATTCGAAATCAATCATTATCTTTCCAATTTACTTCACTGAAGAGAGTAGATGGATCGGCCACTCGTTGGCAGTGAAGAGACTCAGCGTAGCGAGTTTTGGCGTAGAGAGAGCTCGATGCTTACGGCCGAGCCGCTGGATGAAAAGAAACTCACTATATCGAGACTTACTGCAGATATTTCGACGTGCCGGGCTACAATTCAGTTAATCGTATCAACCACTAGCTGTGCCCCATAGAGTAAGTAAATACTACGTACTGTGCCCCGCGGTTTCGCCCGCGCAATATCGCGGATCTAAGATTTATTTCTGGGAGGGGCACATGGGCCATAGGCCTAGTTTCCCTATAGTATTATCCTATGGTGTCTTTGGGATCGATATTTTTTTAATGACATACAAGAATTAACTATAAAAATACTTATAATACAAATGAAACAATGAGAAATTACAGTCATGTTTATTATTCAAAAAGAAACAAATGTTATTCAAGCGGTATCTTATAAATCTCCCAGTTCTTTGTTATATTTAAAACGTTTTGGGGGGGCACGTGCCCTGTGTCCACCCCTGGATCCGCCCTTGCACCCGCGTGATGATGAAAAAAGGCGAAGATGATGATAAAAAAATTGCCTATATGTTATTCCAGGATATAAGGTTCATTCCAAGTTTAATTAAAATTCGTTCAGTTATTTTGGCCGGACGGGAGCAGGGTTTGTCACTTCTTCTGTTTTCCTCACGTTTTACCCGTTACTGAAATGCTATAGAGGTATATGAAAATCTGTACGTCAACTCCAGGAAATCGATTGTAATCATCTTAGAGCTCATTAGTACGGGTCCAAGATTTGAACCCATGACCTCACGATTCTAAGACTAGGAGTCTTACATTACCTAGGCTACAAAGGCTTTCCTTTTCAACCCTAGGTATTCAGTGAAAAATTATGTTTTCGTGTAGACTAAAGGGGAGTGGGTTTTCGAGACCCCCTAACCCCTTATAATGTAGGTATTACGGCTTTGTATAGACGACTACCTACCTATATTAGGTAGAAGTCCCGCTGGTAGGTAGTTAGACTTTTACAAGTACAGGCTTGTAACAAAAAAAAAATAACCAAAGCCTCCGCATTCCGACAAAAGCACGTCAATAAAGTTGGAACGCGCATAAATCCCGTTGTTAGAGGTAACTGCAGACACGCATAGCTCAGGCGGCACGGTTGCACGGTGCACGGCCCCCAATTTGTTCGCAATTTGTAGTGGCAGGCTATGCCAAAAACAGGCCGTATCGCTTGATTGCGTCCCCGTAACGATGACTCGACGGTTTTCAGCACTTCAGGTGCGTTGTACAGCTGGTAGGTACACATGACTTACATTAGCGTAGTTATATTTAAATATTCAACTAGCGTCGTGGCTACGCAGGGCTGGGTGCAATGTGCCTACTAATCTGGCGTCAAAAGTGCTTTAATATAAGTATTTATTCATAGTATTTATTAGTGTTAGCAATGTAAGTGATGCCCAAATAGTAGATTATGCACTAAGGGAATAAAGCAGTGTCTTACGTCGCGGGCGGCTTATTGAACCCTGAGCGTTACGAGGGAGTCTATATAGAGTTATATAGAGTCCTGAGTGAAGCGAAGGGTTCAAGCTGCCCAAGACGAAGACAGGCTTTATTCCAGAGGAGTATACTCTACTTTTCACACCTTCTGCGAGACAATAAAAGCCAGGGCTCCATAAATTAAAATTCACTGTCAATCACAGGACCAAACACCGTCTTTTGTTTCACATTCTTTGTAAACACACTTTTTTTGAGTTCTGCTTATGGTGGCCAGATCGATTTTCGAACAAACCTCTTTACAATGCCATATGGGCATTTTTTTACATAGAGTTTTCCACGAGTTTCCACACGAATTTAACGTTCCAAATTCAAATCACTTTATTCCTTAGGGAGTTTCATACAACTTTATATCCCTTAAGACAGAATGCTTTACTTTACGTTGAGGTTGCATGATTAGTAATTGGACATTGTCGAGCAGGTGGTGTGAAAAAATACTTACGACACACTACGACAACCTGCCGTTAATTGCATCCACCGGTTGCCCGCGACTTTCACAATGTTGTTATGTTAACGTGTTACAATTGGTTAATTATTTTAATACCTATACGTGTACCTTCTAAAAGAAATTCTCTAATAGCATAGGACATTTTCACTAAGTAGTTATAACTAAGGAAGAATCATCATCATCAGCCAGAAGACGTCGACTGCTGGACGATGGCCTTAATAGGGACGGGTTGCCATAATCCTCACGCTTGGCAGGTGGCTTGGGGATCGCAGAATACTCACCACCGTTAACAGAGAGGACGCTGCTGGCCGTCCACCGATGGTTCTGGATACAGTTTTAGGACATACCCAAGTCTCAGATAAGTAAGAAAGAATGCGTATGGGAAATATTCTAAGCTTTTAGTAACTTGTTAAGTATGACTACATAATCAGAAATAAAACTTAGAAAATTCGTACCTACCTGTCTAATTCTGTCAGTTATTTACTTAGTTTACATGTTAATATGTAATAATACATGTAAAATGTAAGTATGTTAATAGTTAATGTTATGTTTACACATTTATATTTACTACTTGACCTGCCGTTTATGAGAAAGAAAACTTTTGTTAGAATGTTTCTTAGTCGATATATAAATGTTACACTATTATTAGGTATACTAGTATTATTTTATTATGAAAACTGACGTGGTTTTGACACATTTTGTTATATTTATACGGGAATACTCACGTTTAATGAAATCGGATACTCCGACTATAGTTTCGATCACATCCGGTGACCTTTTTCAAAGAGTGAAAACAGAGACCGACGCGCGTGCGGCTGCGTCCTGCTTTGCACTGAAACGTGAGTGCTTTAATTAAGGCTTACCGTACATCAATTCGGCACGGCACCCGACAGGCACCACCGGTCCGGCGCCGTACCGTTCGTTATCCACCACGCACACCTATCCGGCACGGCCAGTCGCGTCTGACCGCTCCGCCAAGATCTCCCCGAGTCAAAGTATTCTTTGGCCAGGACGCATCTCTCCGCCGTTCTATGCTCGCACAGCGATATTATGGATACGCTACGACGACACGCTATTACTATTGGCACTATTCACACTAGAATTGAAAATTTTATGATTTTAAGTGCTGTTTTTTTGTAGTTATACAAGTAGGCATACAATGTACGTAAATACTTATATAACACCAAGATGTACTTAACGACAACGAACGGCAGATAATTTTCGTTACTAACGAGATATCGCATTATCAAAGAACGCCCGCGCCGGTGATAACGACGAACGTACTATCTAATACAGTCTTCACGCATGGTCATAGAAATTATACTACTTACGTTATATCGTTATGGAAGGATGAGATCTCATCGTGCGCAAAGATAAATGCGAGTGTTTGTCTGTCGTTTCAACTTGACAAGGCTAAAAACCCTAGAGTATTTTTAGAACAACGAGCTGTTACAGTTGTAAGTCATTTCGGTTAGATAGGGTTTGGGTAGATATAGGTTACTTAATACTAACGGGAACTAGGTACTTAAGTACCTAGGAACACCTGGTTTAAACCTCTACCTGTGACAAGACACTGTCGTGGCTTGCAGCATAGTGCACTAAAGTAAGTAAGTTCGTATAGGCTGAGTTGCCAGCTCTAGTGTCAGAGTTAATGTGCCGCCTGAAGGCCTCTGACATGGCTGACGGTTGTTGTTATAGAAACTAGAACAAACAACCGGGACCAACAATTTAACGTGTCATCCGATCCACGGTAGCGCTCAGAAATAAATGCCACTCACAGTCACCCATCCGAAGACTGACCGGACTGCTTATAAGCAACGGAAGGTCGGACGGACGATCACCGATGTTAATAACATCGGTGATCGTTTAGAATCACCTAGACAAGCTACGCCACCAGCGCTTGTACTGCACTATAAGTTGAGAACCTATGAGTTAACTCTGACACTAGGGCTGGCCACTCAGCCTATACGAACTTACTTACTTTAGTTTATACCTACGACATTGCGCGTGCCCGGCCATTCCCGCACCTCAGTGACTATTGACGCATCGGCGCGGCAGCCGCGTGACATCGACGTGCCAAATGGTACAGTGGAATGTCGACGCACTGTTTTACAAATACAGAACAAATTCGCTTGCACTGAATATGACTTATGATTGTAGTTAAGTATGTGCGTATTGAAGGTAGGGGAAGACAACTACCTAGCCTCTCGACCAAGCTCAAAAAACAACAGACACAGTAACATATACTTAAACGTCAATTTGTTTGAGTATTTCTAGCTTGAACCTCGCTTCGATCGGACAAGTGTGATGAGTGTCGTCAGCCATAAAACGTCCACTGCTGGACGAAGGCCGCCTCCCCCTTAATAGATGAGTGTTGCCATAATCCCCACGCTCGGCAGGCGGCTTGGGGACATACCCAGGTCCATCATCCATTCTGTGATGAGTGTGAATGCTTATTAATATGCATGTAAATAGATGTTAATATAATGTAGACTTAGGTAAGTCGGTCTACGTTATAACATATTTCCACGCAAATTGCCTTTTCAATTACCTTTGGTATAATCGCAGCCGTTGACGGCAACGCAATGAGACACTCGAGTCGTCAATTAAGCGATCGAGCGGATCGTGCGAGTCGAGCGATCTCCGGAAATGTGCTTTTGGCTAAATGGCACACTCGCAGTCGCGTTGAAGGTGTACAGAGACGGCGGAGAGGCTGCAGGGGGTATGTGAGATGCTTGGAAATTTAGCCTATGTACTTTCGTAGGAAAGTAAAGCAAAATGGGAACAAAACTTAGCGACTTACTTTACTATTTAATACAAATACAAAATTGTTTATTGAAGTATTGACCAAATATATTACATAAAACCTTTAAGTACAGGAGAAGTAATGCACGGGAAGCGAATTAAGCGCGCTCCAGCATAGTACGGCCATTGAACAAAATACTTTTTACAAAAAACAATTTAAAATTGTGATGTCCTATAAATTGCCCTAATGTGTGCTTTCCAGCTTGCCAGTCGACAAATGTCGCAGCGAGCAGCGAATGGACGGGCCCAGCGCTTGCAATTCGTTCAAAATTAACAAGTCAACACAATCAAGCATACCTAGCTAAAAGTATGCATATTACATTTGCCGGAAAATAGAGATAGCGAATCTAATTACTGCATGACAAATAGAGAACACATGAATTTGTCTATTGCTCTCGAATCTCGAACATTCACGAGCATTGACAAAGGATTCCCGCAGTCTCTCTGTCTCGAAATATTACGATCGCCTCAAAATGGCGATTACTCGATAACATATTTATTGAAATTAATAACAGTTGTGACAAAATACAGTGATTAATGTGTATTTACTTGTGGAATGTGATCTCCAAATTTTTATTGCGAATTATAGTAGTGTTCGTACACTTGGGGAATGCACACGAAAGCATAATTTGGATCTATTTGTATTGTCGTATCGTACGGCTCGCATGTCGCAAAGACAGAGTATGACTGACGCGAGTGGAGAGTTGGCGCTCATGTAATAGTCCTCAAAATCCGTGCTCTTATTTCCCGTCCATTCATTTTATCATTGTCGCTGGCACCGAGAAGATTTTATACTCCCTGTTCAGCATTAACTAGGTCCCTGGCAGCTACGGTGCGAGCTAATTGCCGATGCAAGCGACGTCGACGCCGCGCCGCGTCGGGACGCACGACGAATGATTTCAATTACGTAATTAGATTTATACGCGTCTGTACTTTGACGATTTCAGGACAACTTGCGATGTAATGCATGAATGCTTGCTATTTCTGGTAATTCTGGATATTATTAGGCACTTGGCTATGTGTTGACAAACGAGGTGGGTCCAACTATATGACTAAAAGTAATGTTACTAACACATTAAGCGCGTGGAGACTTATGTAAGTGGTAGGACTCTACTGCAGAGTCCGCCTGGGGAAGTACCACACCTTTGCCAGTTATTCAACCGCTAAGCAGTAGTGTGCAAGCATTACTGTGTTCCAGTTTGAAGGGCAATATTACCAGATAAATTACTGGGTATGAAGAGATTTAAGATCAGGTTTCTCAGGGTGACGAGCGCAGTGCAGTGCGGCACAGGATTGTGTTCGCAAGTTCACAATTCTGGCACTGTTACTGTTAGTGGCAGACGTGATGCTTACCACCAGGCGAACGTCTCGCTCGTATCGTCACTTGATTGTATAAAAAAAAATATGCTACTCACATACAAGTATGAAGCATATGGAGTTAGAGTGATGACGAGCGAGGTTTAAGACTTTAGGCCTTGTAGTCTAGAAGATTACACGATAAGTATTGTTTTTTTCCCGTTGCATTTATGTAAAAACTAAATAAGAGGGATAGGATAAATAATAATACAAATAGTTGTTATCCTTGTTGAGTAGAACTTTATTATCTTTGGTAGGTATATCAAGTTCTGGAATAGCCCGAGAGCAATCGGTATTCCAATGGTATAGAATCATCATTATCAGCCAGAAGACGTCCACTACTGGACGAAGGCCTCTCCCTTAATAGGGAGGGGTTGCCATAATCCCCACGCTTGGCAGGCTGCAGAGTGTTACCACCGTTAACTAAGAGGACGCTGCTGCCCATCCTCCGGTGGTTCTGGATGCAGTTTTAAGACATACCCAGATCAAGGGATAGATAGATAGATAGATTAACTCTTTATTGTACACACAAAAAGAAATGATAACAGTCATGATATGTCAAGTGGTATAGAATAAACAAGAAAAAAAATGGAGTTACATAATACCCATATTCAATGATGGACCTGGGTATGTCCTTAAACTGGACCTGGGTATGTCCTTAAACTGGACCTGGGTATGTCCTTAAACTGGACCTGGGTATGTTCTTAAACTGGACCTGGGTATGTCCTTAAACTGGACCTGGGTATGTCCTTAAACTGGACCTGGGTATGTCCTTAAACTGGACCTGGGTATGTCCTTAAACTGCAACCAGACCCACCGGTGGACGGGCAGCAGCATCCTCTTGGTTAACGGTGGTGACCATTCTTCGATCCCCAAGCCGCCTGCCAAGCGTGGGGATTATGGCAACACCTCTCTATTAAGGGAGAGGCCTTCGTACAGCAGTGGACGTTTTATGGCTGACGACGAATACCCATATTCAATAGGCACCTGATCCTTTTTACATGGGTTTTTAAGAAAGCTTGTGTCCTAAATTTCGTTGACACTGATGGTAGATCAACACACTTAAATATTGTCACACCTATAAGGAAAACCTGAAATATGCTTGAGTACCATAGAGCATGAAAATAGGGCTTGTCGTCTATTCGCATAATTTGAATTGCAGTCATCAAATCATCTCACCTACATAGTATAATGATCAAATGATGTCTGCCATCTTGATCTTTGTTATACATTTTCACCTTGAACAAAATGCGAATCCCTAATCCACCTTATTCTATTTAAAGAAAATATAATGATCAACAATGGAACCAAGTCGGAGTAGGAACCTAATCCTCTTTTTAACTTTAGACAAAGATCAAAGCCAAGCTCGAGTAGGATGAGGGTCCCATACTTGATATCGGAAACTGGGTGTTAGGAGGCAGGGTGCTTGGGAATGTGGTTTGAAAATGTACCTACTTATTAGTAGACTTTGTGCCCCGCGGCTTTACCGTTATAATTAAAAATGGTGGCGACGACGACGCACTGAATGTAGCCAATTTACAACCGACTTAAAAAAAGGAGGTTCAAAATTAGTATTTTTTTTTGTATGTATGTTACGTGATTAAACGTCAACTATAAATTGATTTTGATGATTCTTTTTTTGTTTGGTAGGTAATAATAAAAATACTTCAGAGGTATTCCCATATGAATTTTATCGAAATCGATTTAGTAGTTTGGTTTTAAGTCAAAATTACTGAAATAAATCAATATAACTGGAAAATATGAAAATGTCATCGGCCGCAGAGGATGAAGAGCTGGCTAGCCCCGGACCTTCCGGCGCAGTATACTCATACACAAGAGGTAACAATTCATATTATTCTAGGTCAACACGAGGACGAGGAAACTACAACAACTGCCAACAAAATGCGAGGTACGTAAATAACTATAGAGGCAATTATAGAGGGAATGTCCAGGACAACAGAAACCAACGTGGATTTCCAAGGACAAACAGAGGTGCTTATCGAGGCCATATCTACAATAATCAGTATCAGCGAGGATACGTCAGGTCGAACAGAGGCAACTACCAAGGTTCGTACAATAACCGTCAAGGTCAATGTTATGCAGCAGCAAAAGACGACCAGAAAGAGGACGAAATTATTAATTTAGTCGAGTTTTTTCGGACCTAACTATGTACTCGTATGTCAATGTTTAGATTTTGTCTATTTCAATTTTCGAAACAAAAGACTCAAATTTTTGTTAGATACCGGTGCATCAATTTCAATAATTTTAACAAGTTGCATTAACCAAAACAATATTACAACTTATAACGATAAAACTATTATAAATGGCATTGGTGGAAAAGTACAATCAAAGTGCTGTGATAACATTCCATTACAAACGGACAACGGTGTAGAGTTTCCTCACAAGTGCTATCTATTTGACACGTTGCCGTGTGAAGCCGACGGTATTATCGGTTTAGATTTTCTTAGAAATTACAAAGCAAATATAGACTTAACCTAACACCTTATACACTACACAGGTTTTAAAAGCGTATTATCAAGCATTGTCTTTTTGACCGACGACATTGTGAAAGTCGCGGACAACCGATGGTTGCATATGGCAGGTTGTCGTACAGTGTGGCGGTCTAAGGGGAGGCCTTCGTTCAGCAGTGGACGTCTCCGGGCTCATGATGATGATGAATTTTCTTTTTCAGATTTTTAGCTGTCACTATACCAATCTTTAGATAAGCCAAGCAGCTTGGTCATAAAACTAAAATATTACCTACTATCGAATTCATTCACCTACTATTATGGTTATTTAATTAGATATGCTAGGGATCTAATGTAGCTATACAAAAAATATTAAAATACATAAAAAAACGAGAAATTCTTCAAAACGTTCTTAAACGATAATAGACATAAGTAATATTATAGAATATTTTTTTCACGAAGTTGTAATCAAATGAAACTCTTTTTCTATTGAATGGAAATTAGCACTATCCATGTCCGAGTTTATGTGAACAGAAAATATGCTATCAGTACAGTAAAATCTCAGCTTTTTATAACTTTCTTAATCCTGAAACCTCCAACAAAACTGTTGTGGAGGGAGCTTAAGATACAAGAGCCCTCTCATGGCATCAAGGTATATTACTGATGAATTGTTAAAAATTTTTTTTTTGTTAAGAATTTTATAAAATAATCATTGCCGTAAATATTGCTATCATCTACAATAGTTACCCGGCCTAACTAAAAAGACAAAAAAACTGTTTGAAACTTGAATCGACGCTCACGCGCTCCATAACAATTTTGTAATTATTATGAAATACTTACCAAACCAGCGACAATGATAAGATGAATGGACGGGAAATAAGCGCACGGATTTTGAAGACTATATGTTGAGAGCCGGCTCTCCACTCGCTTCAGTCATACTCTGCCTTTGCGACATGCGAGCTGTACGATACGACAATACAAACTTCTAATACATGTACATGTGTTATCTTTTTGTCATGCAGTAATTAGATTCGCTATCTCTATTTTCCGGCAAATGTAATATGCATACTTTTAGCTAGGTATGCTTGATTGGGTTGTCTTGTTAATTTTGATCGATTTGCAAGCGCTGGGCCCGTCTATTCCATTATCACCGTCGCTGTACCAAATCATGAACGGTTCGTAGTGCGGAGGTATAACCCTCAAATCTGTTTACCAGGAGGCGCATTAGCTTCTGCCTCGCGATATTGGATCACGTTGCATATGACTAGATATGAAAGCCTTTATTAAATTTCGAACGGGGAAAGCTGATGAAGCATCTTATAACTTTTTTATATTTTACTTTTAAGACAAGACTTGGGTGTTTAGTTGAAGCAGTTTATTTTTTAACCGGCAATGTTGGAAAAATAAAGGTAATATTATTTTGTTTACTCGTTTGCGTTTTTTTTAATTCTATTTAGGTTCGCGTTTGACTACACCCTGCCTGATGGTAAGCAACGGTGCAGTCTAGGATGGAGCACGCACCTAGAAGGAACCTATTTACTCTAGATTTAAAGACGTAATAATAATAATAATTAGTCGTTTCGGCAAACGGTCTCTTAGCGAAGAGCCTCGACCAATAGGTACCTCAAGAGGCTTTCGCTAGATGGTTGGGTCAACAGTCAGATACAAAAGGCAGTGGTCCTTGACACGGCACGCATTGTCAGAAGGTTTGAAAAAAAACTTGAGTTTAAGATAGTTTATAAATGTGGTCAATTTTGAAGGCTTTAGTTGACATTACTAAACTAATTAAAATATTGCTGTCACTTTTTAACTAGGCATGTTAGATAAGAGCAGCAATACTTTAGTTAGTTTAGTTCTGTCAACTAAAACCTTCAAACTCGACCACATTGAATGGATAATAATAATAATAATTATTAATAATTTATATTGTAAGGACCTGGGTATGTCCTTAAACTGCAACCAGACCCACCGGAGGACGGGCAGCAGCGTCCTCTTGGTTAACGGTGGTGACCATTCTGCGATCCCCAAGCCGCCTGCCAAGCGGGATTATGGCAACACCCCTCTATAAAGGGGGAGGCCTTCGTCCAGCAGTGGACGTTTTATGGCTGACGACGATATTGTAAGGTACGGAAAACACTGGGAAGAATCCGGGAGAGAATTCCACAACCTTGCAGAACGAATAAAAAATTTGGAATCGAAATGCTTTGTGCGTACGTGTGGAATGTCCACCATGTACGAATGACGCTTTGGTTGCGTTTGTCTGGCCGTCCGATAATAGAAAGGGGCAGGTGGAATGAAGTTGTGCAGCCCAGGGCACACTGAAATGTACTTATGCGATAGAATACCGACAAGCAAGCAACCCTACGTCGATGCTCTTAGATTTGCAGCGGAGACTGGACCAAAGTGTCGTTGCTTCAGCCTCTATCAATATGTGGCTATATACCTTTTACGATAGTCAGAACAGGCGGTCATGACGTTATTTTATACAACCCTCGAATAAGTGAGTGCTTACAAATTTTAGCAAAGAAAAGGACGATGGTGTTGAAAAGTAGGTTAACTAGATATAAAAAAAAATAACAGCCGCCCAGTCTCTAGGTGTTTGATTGATTGCACCGAGCCCTTCACAATCTATATGCTAATTCTACCTCCTATTTATACACACTGCATCCTTATTATGTAAATGGGACAGCTCGATTTGCGTAATCTGAGATCACGGAAGAAATGCTGCTGGTTTTCGAGTGCGGATGCGAAGCCTACCTAAATCGTAAATAACAGTGAACCTGAGAATACGTTTACTCGTGGGAAATTTCGTTTTAAACTCTATTGATTAGGTCTAGTGCGTCCAGTTTTGAATATGATTTTGAAAACTTTTAAGAACTCTACTAAAGTAAGTTTGTATAGGCTGATAGGCCCGCTCTAATGTCAGAGTTAATGTGCCCCCCCGCCCGAAGGCTGTGGCCTGTGGCCCGACGGCCTGTCACTAAAAGGAACTCTACTGAAAACTTACATACATATTTGAACGCCTTTATCCCGTTGGGGTAGGCAGAAGCAGAGGTATTATCCTTCCACTTATTACAGTCCTGACCTTTGAGCACATATAATTGGAGATGCCAGTGGCGATAATCTGTTTGCATTATTTTCTACCAATTTTGACGGGGCCGAGATAAACATACACTTTTATCTAAACTTTCACACTAATAAAACAAATTCCTGTTTGTATGAACGCACACTAGAACTAACTCATAATACATATAAAGGGATTGTCCATTGACTATATCTATGTTCATTGTTTATTGACTATAATCTATTTCTATTGTTATTGACCTTTTAACAGCCCTCTGTTAAATACAACTTGGCTTGCGACCAAAGGTATAATATGCTCGAAGGTCCGGATACACATTGTTCGCTTCTAAAGAGTCTATAATTCTAATCTCATGAGCATCTCTAAACATGCTCATATGCTCTGCCTGTACAGTACACCTGACCTCTAAAATAAGATGTCTTCAATATAATATGCATGTGTTTCAATTATTAAAAATAATAGGATAAATGGAGAGTTTAACTGAATCTTATGCTTACGTCGAAAAAAATTGGTAAAGTTCTGAAATATAAGCGTTGAAACTATTTGGACAGTCATCTGTCCCTTTCTAGCAAAACACGTGCAAAATAAAGAATTTGTTTGGAATCGTGATCTTTGACGTTATAAACCTAGTATAACATGAAACTAAAATGTTTATAACTTCGTTATTTCTGCACATATTAATATTATTATTATTTTATTTTAACATGTAGCTCAGTACCTATTATAATAATATTACATGTCATCAAACGCATGTTTCTACTCATGTTAATGCAAATAAATAGATCTTTATCTTTATTTTTACTTTCGATGATTTGTTTTGTTACCAGTCAGGTTTATTGTGAGTCAATAAAAAAAACACATGCATAATTATTCTCTATTTAATCGCGACAAGTTCGCCCACGTTGAGCTCAACGGAGTTGCCTATTCATACCTACCACACACTAAAAAGTACCTATTTCATAATCATGATTATAAAAATTATGTGTAGCATGAACATTATACTTTACTACTGCTTAATAATATACATAATCATAATCATAATCATAATAATTTATTGTCGAACTGTGTGGTACAAGATCTTATAAATACATAGGTTAAGTTTCAACAGCTTCGCCCATTAAGGACTTACAATATTTTCAAAATTGCGAGATTTCATTACAACAGGTATTAAGATAATATTTAATAATTAATCGATTAGTATTAATAAATGTCAAATCCATAAAAATAATAAGCTAACAAAAAAAACCTATTTTACTAATACATTGTTCAATTTGTCATTAAAATATTATTCTATTGTGTAGTAAACCTTTATTGTCAATAAATTCAATAATTTTCGCCTAAATTCAGCCACGCTTACCGATTCCAACACTGATTTAGGCAAATGATTATATACTTTTGGACCCATTCCTAACACACTCTTGTTAAATAGAGCGGTGCTGTGGCGAGGCATGCTAATTTTATTAACATGGCGTTTAGATGACAAACACTGAAATTGATGTAAATTATTTCTCACAAATAATGCTATTTCATATATGTACAGGCACGGAAAGGTCAATATTTTGAATTTTTTGAAGTACTGCTTGCAGGAATCTCTGGTTTTTAAATGACACATATAGGTACCTATTTGGATTACTAGGTCACTAGATTTTATGACAGTGATTTAATTTTTCTTAAAATAGATCAAAAGTGCATAGATTTCCTGTAGATTTGTACCATCACGCCTTTTTATTGACTATATCAGAATCGAATAGCCTACAAGGATGTTCTACAGTGATAGAAAAAGCATTTTCATTTATAAGTTGAATTTGTATTGGAAAGTCTAAGACATCAAGTACGAGTCGGGCTTACTTACCAAGTGTTCCGTATTACCACAAGTAGGTACTATACTATCAAGCTCGTTATACCATGAATTTTTTTGGTTCTGCGCGGAAAGGTATCTTTGTGGTATCACACGGATTTCAGGCCATGGTGCTATTACCCCGCCCCCCCCCCCCCCCACTCAACACTTTATTTTTAACATTTAGGTGTGAGTTCACACTCTACTATAAGTAAGAGAAGCACACAATTTTGACAAAATTGCCAATCAGTTAGCATCATTTTAAGGGCATATTCTGTACACCATAACAAACAACTTTTACTATGGGGCCAACACTGAAATAGCGAAAAAAATATCAGCTGTTCCATACAAAAAGTTCATCGACCTTGAGAAAAATGTATGGAAAAGCTGTTTTTTTTTTGCGATTTCAATGTTGGCCCCATAGTAAAAGTTGTTTGTTTTGGTGTACAGAATATGTCCTTAAAAGGATGCTAACTGATTAGAATTAACCCTGTATATGTAAACGTATTGGCAAAGACTGGCTAAAACCCCAATCCGAACTAGCCCGGGCGAATGGCGTGCGATAAAATCAGAAATAAAGCCGTTTACAAACTTCACTCCTCCGAACTTTTCTCCCGAGGGAAACTTGTTTGACACTTTGTTTTAACTTAAAAACCTTATAAATAGTGTCCCCACTGAGAGAATTTTACGATTCCATTATTTTGCGACTTCTTCTTGATAGTAAAAGGTCCTATAGGAATAGACGGAACGGTTTAGAGAAAAAGTGAGAATATGGAAGTTAACCGTAGATGTTTGTGAGACGTAAGCCTACAGGGAAAAAAGTTTTCCTTTGTTTTAATTTGCTTTAACACTAAAGAGTGGTATTGTGTATAAATAATTTAAACAACAAAAACGCCCACTAAGTAAAAATTACTTACTGTTTTACTTGTTGTTTATGGGTGAAGCCCGAAATAATTGAATTTAAATTTATTTATTTTTTTACGTGGAAAGAAAATTTTTCGGATAAAACCTATTTTTAATTTACCTACTGACTAATAAAAGTGAAGCCACTGTAGCTTGCTTGGCTGTCCCTTCACTAGGGAAATCACTGGTGACAGTAATCACTGTTTTTCCTCTAGTCGATGTCAGCAAACTGAGTAGCAGGCGTGCAACGACGGAGAGATTGAAAAAAAACAACATTTTATGTTAATGTTTGTGTATTTTGCGTATACAAATTTTCTTTCTGACTCTATAAGCTATAGGTACTTAACCAAAACGACAACTTTACTAAAAAACCAGTGTGAAATTGGGAATCTAGTATGTCATCATCATCATCACCAGCCCGGAGACGCCCATTGCTGAATGAAGGCCTCCCCCTTAGACCACCACACTGTCCGACAACCTGCCATTTGCATCCACCTTTTACAATGTTGTCGGTCTAGTGGGAGGCCTTCCTACGCTGCGTCTTCCGGTTCGCGGTCGCCACTCAAAAACCTTTCTTCCTCATCGGTTATCAGTTCGCCGAACTATGTGGCCTGCCCATTGCCACTTCATCTTGCAAACCCTGCGAGCTATGTCGGTGACCTTGGTTCTTTGGCGAATATCCTCGTTCCGGATTTTATCGCTAGGAATCTATTATGTATTACCTATTTATCGACAGTAAAATGGTAATTTTGAAGGGGTTTTCTCCTCACAGTTTTTGTCCTATTGGCTCAATATTCGATAGGATACAATAATATTAGTCTGTGGGCGTAAGCTAAGTAGGTAATTCTGGATGTTTGGATGTAGGCGACGCTGATGAAACATTACTTCGACAAGAATTCTGCCGTAATAGCATAGAATAAATAATAGTACTAAGGTAATACCTCAACGGGTGCAAGTAGGTACACTTGCATTTCGCTTAACGCTGTGCTTAAACATGGATGCCATCATGATTGTCGGAGATTTGCCATGTTATTATGTGTGATAATCTCGGAACTTTTTTCTATGATTTTTAACCGCTTTATCAGACGTCTCAATAATGAAATTAAAAATATTTTAGTTTAGTGTCTGAGAAAAGTAGCTTAATGATATGGAATAACGCAGCGACAATGATAAAATGAATGGACGGGAAATAATCGCAAAGATTTTGAAAACTATATGTTGAGCGCCGGCTCTCCACTCGCTTCAGTCATACTCTGCCTTTGCGACATGCGAGACGTACGATACGACAATACAAACTTCTAATACATGTACATGTGTTCTCTTTTTGTAATGCAGTAATTAGATTCGCTATCTCTATTTCCCGACAAATGTAATATGCATACTTTTAGCTAGGTATGCTTGATTATGTTGTCTTATTAATTTTGATCAATTTGCAAGCGCTGGGCCCGTCCATTCCATTATCACCGTCGCTGGAATAACGGGTATATTCGGTAAAACCTATTGGAGTTTTTGATAGAGAACTGCTGCTAGACAATTGAGTTGTTGTCATGGAAATTTTAATAGATTAAGAATTTCCAACGACGAAAGATAATAAATATCTTTCGGCCTATGAGTCATCTTTGTGCTCCGACGCCGCTGAAGTGGCAAAATACGAATAAAAATGCGATAACTTGTCATCTCACATGACAGTCGGCTGAAGCGATCATCATAATCTTATCATTTATTATAAAACACGCTGTTACTCAATACCAGTTGTCACTGAAACACAGAATAGCCAAAATGAAAGTAGCTCTGGTCGTCTTCGCCCTCATCGGGGCTGTGTTCGCTGCTCCTCAGCCCAAAAAGCTCTTCCACGAGCATTTCGATGAGTTCATGAACATCATTGTCGAAGAAGCAGGCCATGAGCTGGAACATGTCCTCTCCCACTACCTGGAGTACGATGAGTTCCTGACCTCGCTGGACTACATCAGGACCAACAACTTCAAGGATCTGGTTTACGAAATGGAACACTTGCCTGAATTCCAAGCTGTGAGTATTGCTAATACGTTGTTTAATACGCCAGTAAGCTTCACTTGCAACGATGCTATATAACTATACTATATAAAATCTTTAAAGTCCATTTTAGCTTTCATCTAAGCATGGTTTTTTTGTTAATAATTTACAGGAATATGTAGATATGACGATACAATAATTTGGTGCTATCGAGCTGATATGATGAAGGAACTAAGAGGTGGACTTGGACAGTGGAACTTTTATGGCTAATAAATTTCTCGAGTTTGGGTTTATTTGGTTTATTTTTACATTAAACTTGGTGATGTGGATCTGATGATGAAAGTGGATGGTGGAACTCTTCAAAGGCTATTAATGACAATAAAAACAAGTTTCGCACACTCAGTAATTATTTGTCGAAATGCATTCAGATGGAATTATGCCAATTAAAATCCCGCTGGTGGCCTGCTATGATGATACAGAATCACACTCATTACTGAGCTTTGGCTATAATAGTACGGAAGCAATTAGAGTCCAACTCGTACTGTTGCACTGCACTGCTGATTGATTATTACAAGTTTCTTATTTCCCAAAAGACTTGATAACGAGATTCACTGTTATATTTTTACAGGTGGTTGATTTCTTGGAGAATGACAACATTGACATTCACTTCTTCCTTGACTTATTCAACGACATGCTTGGTAAGTTGAAAACTGTAATCTGGGCATCTTAAAGGCTAGAGTAAATATGTACCTTCCATACCCACGTGCTTCATCTTAAACTACCACTCGTCACTTTTAATAGGATGACTTGGCGGTCGAACGCAGAATTATTCTATAAAAAATGGTAAAAACATTGCTAGGCATTGAAAACGCAATTTCAGACAACTTTAGTACCTCTACTTTTTGGGGTCTGTATGGGAAATTAAGAATACTTTGAACACTATATTTGTTTGTCAGTATGTTTGCCTGTCTATCTGTAAGTAGGTATATCTCGTGCAGCTCGTTTATTCAGAGGCTAGAGCAATTATAAGATCTATACTTTTTTCTGGTGTTGAATTTTAGATAATAAAATCTATCTAGCCTAACTCAAAAAAAAAAATTTTTTTGTAACTTTACAGCTTGATATATGGAAACTGGAAATAAAAAAATATTGTACGAAAATATTTTAGAACAGTATATCTCAACTCTTGCCCCACTTTAAGGGTTTCGTACTCGAAAGGTGTCCAACGAATCCTGGAAGTTTTACCATAACACAGCTGACATAATGTTTTTCAGAAAACGTGATCCGTGCTAGAGGCGCTCGTCACGAGACCAGCGGCACCAACTTCGCCTCTTTCATCGAAGACTGCATCGCTGAATTCCCTAAGGACAAGCTGTCTGCCCTCTTCGAACAGAAAATGGCCGGAGATGAAGAATTCAGAACTGCCATCGAGAACCTCCAAAGCGAGGAATGGGACGCCGTCTTCACAGCTCTCTGGGATAGCGAAGTCTTCCAAGCCGAGGTCCAGACGTTGGCAGAGCATGGTATTGATATCCACGCTGTACTTCACGAGATCATCGCCATTTTTGGCCAGTAAACTGATGTTTCATACGTTTGATGATAAGAAATAAATTTCTTCATCAATATGTTGAATTTTCATTACTTATTTCTCTATTTAGAACCATATCAAATATTCTTCTCTATTTATTACCTCATCATCATCATCAGCCCGTAGACGTCCACTGCTGAACAAAGGCCTCCCCCTTAGACCGCCACACTGTACGACAACCTGCCACTTGCATCCACCGGTTGCCCGCGACTTTTACAATGTCGTCGGCCCACCTAGTGGGAGGCCTTCCTACGCTGCGTCTTCCGGTTATAGCTCGCAAGGTTTGCAAGTTGAAGTGGCAATGGGTAGGCCACAACGCTCGCAGAACTGACAACCGACGGGGAAGAAAGGTTCTTGAGTGGCGACCGCGAACCGGAAGATTTATTACCTATATCGTCAAAATTATGTACAGAAATAATAGCAATAATTATTGACCAAAGTAGGTAATAATAAGCTAAGCTATCATCATCAGCCAGATGACGTCCACTGCTAGACGAAATAATAATATTATTACTAGGGGTAATACCACAGAATAAATAATAGTACTACGTACAGAAAGTTCACTCCGCAAAGGAATTGAAATAAATAAGGACTCTATCTACTAGGCAATAAAGTAGCAATTCAACTCGCACAGCGCTGGATACCGCTCGCTATATTCACCTAGACGATAAATAAATAAATATTTACATAAGTTTGCATGCCATTTGTACACAACATTCTAGATTCTAAGTAAAATGTATTATTTAAGGTTGTTGGAAATAAATGGGCTTTATTATTTTTTATTATTATATTCACCTAGATATACCGCTCTCTTTCTATCACGTATGCTTAGTTACGTGCGACGAGGCTAGCGTGCGGGCGGCCACTGACTTCAGCCTTGCAATGTCCTCCCGGACGGAGCGCCGGCCGAACATACCTAAACTGCGGAGTGACACCCCTAAGATAATACTATATAAACCTATTTTAATACAGACACATTCTGAAAAATAAAAGTAATATTTTAAACATTTTGGCAACAGGGGCAAAATCAACTTTAGGCTTCAAGAATAATAATATTCCTACCACGCTGGTTTTTACATTGTAATCATAATTGGTAATCACTTTTACTATGAAAACTATATATCTAGATATCCCCTAAACTATATTTTGTCATTTGTGAATAATAATATAGTAACATACTTTTCTATGGAAGAGCTGATTCGTTTTCGCGATTTCAGAGTCGGTCCATAAGCAAACGTTTATTACAATAATGAGTACTAACCTTTACTAATAAGAACCCCTTTTGGCGTAGTACTTTCTATCCACGTAAATGCGTAATCTGTACGAGTATGACGATAAAAAAATAATTAATACCTAATCTAGTTATTTTTTTTTGTATTTTATTACAGTTTCAATCAATTCAAAAACAGTCGAACGGTCACAGCAAACGCCCTTTATGTAGCGCCAGCTACGCCTTAAAGTCCGGTGACGCTGTAGAGGCCATCTGAGGTCAACAGCAGAAGACATTCATTAAAAAAAATATTGGTTTAGTGACTTTTTCTCTGTCGCAGTCGCAGCCAGCTTTTAGCCTATTTTGAACACGGCTTATTATTTTTGACCGTTTGGTTATGCCGACTAAGCAAAAAACTCAAACTTTTGTATGCAATAGATAGCGCATTACTATCTCGACACGGCGAACAGATTATAGCTCTAAGCAGGTGTCTTGAAGTACTTCGATTTGCTGTGGTTATCTTCCTTCCTGAATCAAACCCAGGTCAACCCCAGATTGTTGCACAACTTCCAATTTCGAACCGCTTCAAATACCGACTGACAAGTCACCAAATCTTTTGAATTGTTTGTAACAATAAAACATTTTGTAATAAAATCTATCTAGCGAAAACTATTGAATTGGAACATTCTTGTCTGCCCCGCCTTAAAGTTACAATGAAAGTGCAAAACAAAGTTGTAATTGATCATTGTTACTCTCAGGTAGTAGCGACCCAAAACTTGGAGCCGGAAGTATCTTTGTTGCATTATTAATTATGGCCGAGTAACTCTTGCCCAGACAATAGAAAACAAGAAAACAAGTTATGGAAGGCTAAGTCAAGGGCTAAGCCATACCTACATACATGACTGCTGAGCGTCATTATTTATTTTATTAGGTTATTGCTGTACAGCACGCCTAAGTCTTTTCAATCTAACGTTTTAAATATCCGTTTCTAAAGTATAATTACTAGCTCTACACACATAAACTGGACTCAAAATTTTAATTATATAATTAAGTATAGTAAACCCACCACAAAAAAAACCTACCCAAAGACCCTATTTGATTGTATGTGTAAACCTTATTTGGCCTGTATCTTAGGTAAATGTATTGGGATCATACCAGGTTATCATTTTGTTTATGGTTAAAGTTATGTAAAAATCGGGACAAGTATTAAAAGTGCTAAGACATTACGGTCTAACGCATAGGTAAGCATTGCTATTCAACGTGGCAATGCCACCAATATGCTGGGTACAGCATGTTGGTGACTGCTGACTGGTAGTGAGTGGGCTTTAGCATGGGATCATTTTGATCTCTAGAATTTCATGGGTCTGGCCTGGATACAATCCTTTTGTTTTTATGTAGAAGATTAAATTTAGTACTTAGATTGTATGTCTTTTGTTTTATAGTTACTAAAGGGAAAGGCTTACAGTTGACTCAAAAGTTAAGTCTCTTTTTGCTCTTTTAGCATGTCTTTAAAATGTTATCTCGTCCTCACCTATACCTAGGTATGTAGCAGAAAGTGTTTGTTATTGTTTTTTTTAGCTAGAAATAGACAGATAGATTCTTTTGCAAAGACAATGATCATTGTATGTATGTTTATTAAACAACATCTAAACAGTTACATAGCATTTTTTTCAATGTACATGTCAGTTAACGCTTGCTAGATACAGAAGTTGGTCTCGACGTAAATATAATAATAAAAAAAAAAGACGATATATTTTTGTGGTTTAGTAAAAGTGAAAAAATGAGAAACAAATTTATTATTTTAGTATCATTATTTATCAGTCTCGGACTAGTTTTAGGATCCGTTACTCCTAATGGTGCCATTGAGGTGAGTTAATTAGTATAATAAAAATTTGTATGTACAATAGGGTAGATGACTGATGTTTATATCGTTGAAGAATTTAAGTAAATATAGTATGTTTATTGAAAAAATAATTTAAATTCGTTTATAATGTTCTGATATATAAGCGTTTAAAGTTTTTGTTAGAAACAACTCTGTCCCTTTCCCACAAAACAAAAAATGACGTCACACCTTACTTGTCAGAATATAATTTATATGGCGTACAGAGAAGTGACGTCACGATTTGCTGTTTCGCTTCTCTGTCTAGCATGATATTAAAATGCTTATAAGTTGCTTATTTTTGATCAGATTTTCATTTTCTTTTCATTAATCAGCTATATTTATGGGCCACATTTTAAAAAGATAATAAAAAAATCCAGTCATCTAGCCTATTGTACAATAGGGCAGATGAAGATGACTGATGTTTATATCGTTGAAACCAATAGCTATGATGAAGAATTTAAGTAAATATAATATGTTTATTGAAAAAAATATTTAAATCGGTCATTAATGTTTCTGATAAGTATATAAGCGCTTAAAGTTTTCGGTAGAGAAAGCTTTGTCCCTTTCCCACAAAACAAAGTATGACGTCACGCCTCTGTGCTCCTTACTTGTCAGAATATAATTTATATGGCGTACAGAGAAGTGACGTCTTAACCTCCTCTCTGTCTAGCATGATATTAAAATTGCTTATAAGTTGCTTATTTATGATCAGATTTTCATATTGTTTTCATTAATCAGCTATATTTATGGGCCACATTTTAGTTGGACAATAAAAAAAACAGTTATCAAGCCTATTGTAGGTACATAGCCGAGGGTGACTATAATATAGTAGAAGAATCTACTACTGGATTTTCGGTGAAGGAAAACATCGTGGGGAATCTTGCTTACGGGAGAAGAGATGCATTTGCATATGTGAATCCACCAACATGGAACTGGGGCAGTATGGTGGATAAGGCACTATCACTTATCTCGCTGACCTCAATAAGTGTAGCGGGGAAGTAAAATATAAAAATTTACTCCCCACTGACTTCTTCTAGAGACGTTGAGAATTTTGATTCATTACGTCCTTACTCTGATGCAGACGTCTTTCTTACACTGATATACGTAAAGCAGAATAAGTGAGGGGGAGATACGTGATATAAGTGAAGGGGAAATGGGAAGAAATTTAGAAAAAAAAAATGGTATTTAAAATACGCGGTTCCTGCAACCCGCGGTGAATCTGCGGGGTGCCTCTAGTTGGGTATATATTTATATAGGATAATATATATTTTAATACCATCAAGTGATGAGACGAGCAAGACGTTCGCCTGGTGGTAAGCGCCATGCCTGCCACTAACAGTAGCAGTGCCAGAATTGTGAACTAGCGAACACTATCCTGCGCCGCACTGCACTGCGCTCGTCACCTTGAGATATTAGATGTTAAATCTCTTCATACCCAGTAATTTCCCGGAACACAGTAAAGCTTACACACTACTGCTTGGCGGTTGAATAACTGGCAAAGGTGTGGTACTTCCCCAGGCGGACTCTGCAGTAGAGTCCTACCACTACAAAAAGAACTAATATTTACAAATAATTTTAGTTATTAATATTCATGTAACGCTTAGAATAATATTTTTCACAGATTAATATAGCTAGCACAACCACGCCTGATATTTCCTATGAAAACTCATCACAAAGTAATTTTAAAAATATCAGCGCAATCAATGATACAGAGTTATTTCAAATATTGGAAGAAAAGGCGAGCAATCTAAGTGAGAGGTCGTTAATTTTCATAAACAAGAAACTCAAGACATTACGTAGAATTCCTTTGAAGAATACATACAAAGGCTTTCAGGCTTTTATGGCCCAGCCATCGCAAGGTAGTCGATGGATGGCTGAAGAAAAGTTACCACAAACATTTGTTAAGGGGCAATTGACCAATAATGTAAAAACTATTCAACGCCAACATTTTGAACCGAACATTGGAAAGTCAAAACCGGTATTACAAACAATGTACAGGTATGTGTACCCAGAGCAGACCAAAAGAAACAAATCATGCATG
The DNA here is from genome assembly GCA_905404285.2 of Erannis defoliaria. NCBI lineage: Eukaryota > Metazoa > Arthropoda > Insecta > Lepidoptera > Geometridae > Erannis > Erannis defoliaria. The sequence continues at coordinate 8,353,843 of FR990085.1, read as the reverse complement.
TATGAGGAACAACAAGAAAATAACCGACAGACAAACGAAACTAATCTTGAAGCGGTCGAGAAAACTGAAGTAAGTTATAAAAAGCCACAGACCAAAGTCTACGACATGAAATCGCGAGACCTTTTGAAAAATGATATAAAAAACAGTAACAGAGGTTCTCTTTCTAGTGTTGCTCCTGTACAGCTTAGCAAAAATATAGTAATTAAATCCTACACCAATAGAAAAACTAAGTCTAACGGTGAACATTGTGGGTTCCTCAAACCAAGCTGGTTGCATCGTCTGACCTTTAATAAAAATCTAGGTGATAGATTGAGTTCAATTGATGTACCTAACATAGATCATTTTGTTGGAGACACATATACTGATGAAAAACTTGACAGATATATTAAAGAAGCACTGTCTGAATTACAGACAGAGATACAGAAATCTGACGACGACATTGAAAAACAGAAATCTGACGGCGAAATTGAGAGACAGAAATCTGACGACAAAACTGAGGAACATAAATATGATAACGAAATTGATGATCGAAAACGGAACAAAGAATCAGAACTGCAACAAAAGGATGATGAAAAAAACGCCATTGACACGAGTAATAAAAAGCTAAATGAATTGATGGCGGAAATCGGTGTGGATTAGTGTTGCAAGTAGTGCTATAATATCTCATATAAAAAAATGAAAGAAAAATAGCAATTTTTTATTAACATTACTGATACATGGTTTTTATTCTGTGTTGTACTTAATATTATGTATGAAATGTTATCCACTTATTTAAATAAAGTGACCTTAGTACTTTCATTGGTTTGTTTCATTGGATTAACTTCAGTATCTAAAGACATATAATATGATATTTTGGCCTAGTTGGTACAGGGAGGAATGGGTTTTTTTATCACTAGGCCTCATGCATTTGAGATAATGTAGGTATGTCTTGAGCATTTACTTTTATTATTGTCATCGTCATGACTAACGTATTTACCTTTTACAACTGTATGGTAAACAAAGAATCGAACACTATAGGTAATATTAATAACTTGTTTCTTTATTTATATTACTTAAGTAATAAAAGTGAAGTGAAGTTGAAGTGTCATTAAGCAGGCCACATCGCTCGAAGAACTGACAACCGATGGGGAAGAAATGTTCTTGAGTGGCGACCGCGAACCGGAAGACGCAGCGTAGGAAGGCCTCCCACTAGGTGGACCGACGACATTGTAAAACTCGCGGGCAACCGGTGGATGCAAATGGCATGTTGTCGTACAGTATGGCGTGCCATTTACGTACATCCACCGGTTGCCCTTCACTCAACCCTTATACGCCAAGTTTGCCCCCCCCCCTCCCCAGCTTCTGCCTCCCCTATTATGGCTGGATTATAGCCCAGTATACCTCCAAATCAATAAAACGTTTTAAAAAAAAAACAGTCTACTTCAATTTCGACTACCTGGATGACATCTTCATATTTTCCAGTAATTTTGATTTATTCCAGTATTTTTGATTTAAAAACCAAACTACTAAACCAAAACTTTCGACAAAAAAAAAAATTTATAGATCATTAAAACTTATAAGGGACCACTTCAGAAGTAGGTCATCTCAGAGATGAAAAACAAAACAAAAAAAGAATCATCAAAATCAGGTCATAATAAAAAATCAAAAGTATCGAATCGAATTGTGAACCTCTTTTTTTGAAGTCGGTTAATAATAATACATGACACAAAATGCTTTCAATATCTCAAGTTAAATGTAGCATAACCATTCCAAACACGTGTTATAAAATGGAACTGTAAAGAATTCGAATAGTGTGACCACTGGGCACGCATTTCAAAAGCTCTAAAAGTGCAGTTGGGATTGCATAGGACTTGAAGAGAGGGCAAAGTGCGGCAGCAAGATCGGCGATAGTGACTCAAAGCTATCGAGATTGCCATCGCTGCGCGCACACTTCCACACACACCAGCGTTTGTTGCTCCGAGAAATGAAAAGCAAACAACGTGCGCCAACATATGTCCAGATAGCCAATAGACTGTGCCGTGGAGTAAAGATTGACCGGAAGGGACAGAGATACACAGGATTTCGCTGAAGGCTGTTGGTTCGAAGTAATGTTGAACATTTTATCTTTCAGGACATGATAGAGGCTTATGTAGGTGATATTGTAAAGCTTATGATAAAACACGAAATGAACACTATTATTATAATTATCTAGGTATATATACCTCTATAATGTTTTACTTAATATTTTTATGGGAAATAAGCCGTAAAACTAGGAAGGAAACGAAATGGTGCTCAAACGTGAGTTTGTAAGTGTTATACGTTCTGCATACATTGTCATTTACCCTGATAGTCCTAATTTTTATGTTTTCTGCAAAAAAAAAACTGTACCTATTGAATACTATTAAACCATGAAGCGCAAAAGAAGCAGTGTTGCCAATTCAGCACTTTATATGCTAAATCTATTTTAGTAGGTTGAGCACAACATTTTTACGTACAGCAACAATCCATACCAATATTCAATTCAATTCATTGATATAAAATTCTCAAATTGTATGATTAATCTTTTTAAATTTAAGTTTTAATTGACATTTTTATTTTGACTTTTTTATTTAATTTTACTCGAAAATATTGTTATTGCATGCTGTCTTCACCTATAATTATTGTGACATTTGGCTTTATACTATTAGTTTTAAACCGTTTTAAAAATGTATTGATGTACACAGTGTTGGTGAACTTATATAAATAAATATCAATCTAGAACTAAATAGCATTAGTAATTTTATACATATACATTTTCTAGATATATTTACTAAAAGCAACGGAATCGGCTAAAAATAAACAATTTTTCGTTAATTTTAGGTAATGAGTTTAACGCTATTAAAAAAAACAGCAAACTATATGTTTTATAGATTCCTACACCAATTAGTGATATATACAGTTGGTAACCCCGATAGAAGACAGCTCAGTTTTAGAGTAAGTTTAACATATAGGCTGCATGCTCCCGCATTAGTTCAAATAATGCTATAGCATTAGTATTATTCTGCTAAAATCACCGTGTAATACACTAGGGTAGGGTATTGCTATAAAGGTCTTATTATAGTAGATTATGCACTAAGGGAATAAAGCAGTGTCTTACGTCGCGGGCGGCATATTGAATCCTGAGTGTTACGAGTCTAGAGTTATATAGATAGAGTCCTGAGTGAAGCGAGGGGTTCAAGCTGCCCAAGACAAAGACAGGCTTTATTCCAGAGGAGCCATTGAAGAGAGAAGTGAATAGAACGGAAATATGACGGGCCGCGCTAGCCGGCAATAAGTGCAAATGCACTTGATGAAAATTCTATCAATATACATGTTTTTAAGCTGAGAATACTCAAAAAGACAATTTAAATAGACGCGTAGGAAACCAAACCACATTGCATCGTAAATAGATCCATTTTAATCTGTTGCAAAATGGCATTTCTATACGAATAAGTTGCAAATAAGTGTGAAACTGGCGACAGCGGTATACGATGGCTTTTGAACATGGTTTTCACAGCCGTTCTAACCTAAAAAGTAGGGCTTTCGCTTTTCTGTGAGAGGAGCATACCTACTCTGCTTCTCACACCTTCTGCGAGACAATAAAAAGCCAGGGCTCCATAAATTAAAATTCACTGTCAATCACAGGACCAAACACCTTCTTTTGTTTCACATTCTTTGTTAACGCACCTTTTTTTTTGAGTTCTGCTTATGGTGGCCAGTTCAATTTTCGAACAAACCTCTTTACAATGCCATGAGGCCATTTTTTTACTTAGAGTTTTCCACGAGTTTCGACATGAATTTGACGTTCCAAATTCAAATCACTTTATTCCTCAGGGAGTTTCATACAACTTTATATCCCTTATGACAGAATGCTTTACTTTACGTTGAGGTTGCATGGTATGTACCTAATTGAACATTGTCGAGCAGGTGGTGTGAAAAAATAATTTTGACCGTGCCAAGCACTGAAGAGAGAGAACTTCGCTTTTCTGTGGTGCCAATAAGGCACCAAAAATTACCTACTAACATATTTTTTTGCATAATCTGTTATTGATAGGCCATATTTTTGTCTATTATGTATAGATGTCGTTGGCGATGAGGGTCCGCTGGCGCTTGTCACGTATAGAGACTGCGGCGATCAATAGGTTAATAAGCGTAGAGTAGCTTTAGGATAGTTAATCTGCCCTTTGTCAATACCTTTCTTTCAAATTTGCATGTCTTTTTTTTTATACAATCAAGTGACGAGGCGAGCAAGACGTTCGCCTGGTGGTAAGCGTCACGTCTGCCACTAGCAGTAGCAGTGCCAGAATTGTGAACTTGCAAACATAATCCTGCGCCGCACTGCACTGCGCTCGTCACCCTGAGATATTAGATGTTAAATCTCTTCATACCCAGTAATTTATCTGGTCTCTCTTCTAGTCGATGGATGAAAACAAAATATGCTAAAGCTACTCCTCGTTTATTAATAAAGCCCTTTTGAGTTCGAGAGAGCTTTTTCTAAGGAACCCTGAAAAGCATGTGAGTAAGTACTGGTGTATCTAGAATTTCTATTTCCCATGTTTTCGTTTACAGTATTTGCAGAGGAAAATGACTTCGCTCGGACCTGAGACATTATTCGATAATATATATGCCTTCCGTTGGATCGTTCTTCCAATTTTAGATTGCTCTTGAATTAAAACGCGTTAGTTTTTTTTTAAATCTCTTCTTTCCTCCTAAGAGGATTTTGGCGTCGCACTCTGTGCATTTGCCAGTGTCAAGTATTTATAATATATCAAGTTTTTGATGAATTTCAAGTCAAGAATAAATCTTAGCCACTGTTAAACTATTGATAATTGCGAGCGAGTTCAATGAAACTAGTGTCGTAGCCATTACTGATTTATTCATACCCACATACTACAATTTAATATACTCATTTACAACTACCTACAATCCCCTTATCAAAACAATAATTAATTACGAAAGCTTTATAGTTATAATTAAACTTTCTAATCCATTCAAATACAAATAGTCTATTATTGCAATAGACATATTTTTATACACAATTGATAATTAAACTTACATTACATGCTTATCTGAATAACATTTAAATTGATATAATAATTTCATTTACATTAATTTGATTCTGGAAACAACATTTTCCAATAAACACATATTATTATCTATTTACCTTCTTCAACAATTTTTATTTTTATTTTTGTTAATCTTATTTTTATTATGTACATTTAGTATTTAAAAAAATGTTTTACTTAATCAACAGAATAGTTTACCATTTCCTGATATATATATATATATATATATATAATATGATATACACATTATTAACTTTTTATTTTATTTTACATGCATTTGTTGTTAGTACCTATTTTTATTATTTCTTATTCTGTATACTATTCATATTATGAAATTGATTTACTGTAGCCCTATATCTTAAATGCTTAATTAAATACCTATAACATTATTCAATGACTACTCAACTAACTATACCTAACCAGCACTGATAATACTATCACTTCACAACATAGACTTTCCATCAAGTATTGCGACATCAGCGCCTGGCGCGTGTGCGCAACTCCCCAGGGCAGGTCCACCGATCAGGAGGCATCACTTCCCTGCCGGAACGAGTGCGGTGATTAGAAGACGTGGTAGGTGGAGCGACACTGGAGCTGTGCCTGTCATCCGCACTGATATCTACATTTGCTGAGATGTCGTCATAGTTAAACGAGTAACTGGCCGGTGGATCTATTCGTTTGTCAGAGTCGATTATTATATGTTTTCTATTACGTCGTAACTTATTACCTGAAACCATCTTTATCAAATATGAGCGTATACCAACTATGGATTCTACTGTGCCCGACTCCCATCTACTGCCTAATCTTATTTTTACTTTCTGTCCTATCTGCAATGGTTTTAAATCCCTCGACCCTCTGTCATAGTACTGTTTTTGATACGTTTGACGATCTAATAGTTTAGTGTGAATGTTCATATGTAGTTTAGGTTCATAAAATGTTGTCGACCTCGGCAGGATGGTACGGAGTTTCCTATTATACAACAACTCGGCCGGAGACGGCAGGTCAGCACTTATAGGTGTATTGAGGTATTCTAAGTGGGCTAATTTGAAATCGCCGTTATCTTCGCGCACTTTTTTCATGATGTTCTTAATAGTTTGTATACTACGTTCTGCTTGTCCATTCGACTGAGCGAACCTTGGCGATGATGTTATGTGTTGAAATTTCCAGTCGTCTGAAAATGTGTTAAAATAATTAGAATAAAATTCAGGCCCATTGTCTGAAATTAAAATTTTTGGAATCCCATGTCTTACAAAAATACTTTTAATTTTTGATATTATTTCTTCTGACCTCAAAGAATTAAGTTTTTCGATTTCTATAAATTTGCTAAAATAGTCCACCATTAGAATATAGCTGTCACCCGCAAAATGAAATATATCCGCGCCTACTTTTTGCCACGGAGTGGTTGGTATTTCGTGCGGAATCAATGGTTCTTTTGTATTCTGTTTCCTATGTGTTAAGCACACCTGACAATTCGACAAGTAATCTTCTAGTTGTGTATTTATATTCGGCCAGAATATGATTTCCCGCGCTCTTAATTTACATTTTTCGATACCTAAATGTCCTATGTGAACCTTTTTCATCATTTCTTGACGCAAACATTTCGGTATAATAATTCTACTTCCTTTCCATACGATTCCAAAATTTACTGTGAGCTCATCTCTATAATCCCAATATGGTTTAAGAATGTTTTCTAATTGTTTTTTCTCGACTGGCCAACCGGATCTGATTACTTTTATGAGTTTTTGTAGCTCGTCATCATCTTTCCCCGTGCATTTTTGTATTTGTATGAAATGAGAGTCGATCAGCTGATTGCTCGCTGATAACGCGCACACTTGCGCCTGTAAATCTAAGTGATCGCGTGTCTGTGTGTGTGAGTCGCCGTCGCCGGCGCCTACCTCGCTCGGTGCAACTGCCCGCGATAGCGTGTCTGCGATGAATAGGTACTTACCTGGTTTGTATACGAGTTTGAACGTATATGGCTGCAATCGCATCAACATTCTCTGTAACCGGGCAGGTGCATTTGCTAAAGATTTTTTAATGATACTGACGAGAGGTTTATGGTCGGTTTCGACTGTTACATCTGTCCTACCGTATATATATGTATAGAACCGCTCACACGCGAATACACATGCATAAAGTTCCTTTTCGATTTGTGCGTAAGCTTGCTCAGTTTTAGTTAAGGATCGCGACGCATAAGCTACTGGTAGACCGTCCTATAGAAGACAGGCGCCTAGACCATTTTTGCTTGAATCTACCGATATGGTTACCGGTTTATCCAACGTATAATATTGTAAAACAGGTGCATTTATGAGGAATTGTTTTAATCTTTCGAAACATTTTTGGTGCCTGTCTTCCCAGTGCCATTCTACTTCCTTTTTTAGTAGCTCTCTTAGTGCAGATGTTTGCTCAGACATATTAGGTATAAAGTTATTAACATACGTGACCATACCTAGGAATCTTTCGACATCTTTAACATTTATTGGTGTAGGCATATTTTTTATAGCATTAACCCGTGACTCGTCAGGAGATATACCCTTTTCTGAGATTTTGTGACCTAGATATTTGATTTCTGATAGTCCAATTTTACACTTTTCTACATTTAATTTAATATTTATTTCTCTGCACCTCTGCAAGACTGCTCGTAGTCTTTGATCATGAATTTTCCTGCAGGGGGCATAAATTAAAATATCATCAACGAATTGTATGACCCCTTCTAGGTCATCTAGATGCTCATACAGTTTCCTATGAAAGATTTCGGACGCGGAGCATATTCCAAATGGCATTCTTAGGAATCTAAATCGACCAAAAACAGTGTTAAATGTACACAAATCAGTGTCCTGTAATTTTACCTGGTAAAACGAGTGCTTGGCGTCCAGGGTACTGAATACCGTAGCTCCTGATAATCGTGCAGTAACTTCTTCGAAAGTAGGAAGCTTGAAATGCTCGCGCTTTATAGCCCTATTCAAATCTTGAGGATCCAAACATATACGAATGTCCCCGTTTGGTTTCCGTGCAACCGTCATACTATTAACCCAATCTGTTGGCCCTTCTACCTTCGTGATTATCCCTTGTTTTTCCATTTCCATAAGTTTGTTTTTAACCTGGTCTTTAATAGCTTCTGGCAATTTTCTAGGAGGGTGAATGACCGGCTCAGCATTTTCTTTTAACTGTATTTTATATTCCCCCGGTAAACAACCTACTCCCTCAAATACATCTTTGAATTCATCGATAATTTTACTACTATCATTTTTTTCACTCACAGACCATACCCTTTTTATCAGCTGTAACTCTTCACACGAATGTTTCCCTAATATAGGTACCGAATTGGAATTAACTATAATACATTTTAAGAAATATGTATTCCCCTTGTGTATAACTTTTAAATAACATTTGCCGCTGACTCCTATTTCACTCCCTGAATAAGCATTTAATTTTATAGACGTTGAGACTACATCAGACTCCGACAAACCAATAGTATGCAAACATCTCTTAGGAATAATGTTAACATCAGCTCCAGTATCTAATTTGAACTTTAGAATTTTATTATTTACTTGCAAGTCTGCGAGCCACTGTTCACTTCTATTATAAGTATTATTGTGTTTGTTTACCTGATCGGCGAACCTCTCCTGAACCTCATAGACGCGGCACACTTTTGCAAAATGATTCATCCGGTTACATTTGTTACACTGACGCCCGTATGCGGGACACTGGAGCTTTCTGTGTCGTATGCCACACCTGGAACACTGCACGACGAGATTGTCATTCGTGTACTGCTGCGCTGCATTATATGTTCGAGATTGGCTGTTTACTCCACCGCCGCGGGCCGGTCTGCCGCGCGACTGGAATACCTGCCGAGGGTACGTCGTCGCCCTCTGGTTTGGCGTATAATGTTGACCACCACGTCCCCGATTCACCCAGTGGACGTCTGCTGAAGTGTTTTGGTTGAAGTCGTGGTACTGTACGCTCACTTCATGCGCGCGATGCTCCGCGTTTTCCGTATTCAGGTGTACGGCCTGTGCCCGGGATATTTCGGCTAACCTACATATATCGATCGCTTTTGACAATGTCAGATCGACTTCTCTGAGTAATCTTTCCCGCAGTACACCGTCTTTTATCCCGCATGTCAGTCGGTCACGGACTAAATCTTCCCATAAATCTTTAAATGCACACTTAACGGCCATCTTGTTAAGCTCAAATACGTATTGCTCAATAGACTCCAAATCATGCTGGTCTCTGGTAAAAAATCTATGTCGCTCCACAGTTAAGTTCTTCTTTGGCAGAAACACCCCATCGAACTTTTGTATTAATTCCTCAACTGTCTTAAACTCCTCGCTGAACTGATCGAATACCTCTCGGCATCGCTCTCCGATGATATGCAATAGTATATTCAACTGTACTTTTTTATCTTTTTTCGCCAATTCACATGCTTCGTAATAAATCTGGAAGGATTTCTTCCACTTTTCCCATTCCTTGCTTAGGTTTCCCGATGTTACGTTTGCTAAGTTGTTCTCGAAATGAAACGGCTGTGGCGGTTGTAGCAAGGAATCCATTCTTGCTGTTTTTCCCAAATCCACACTCGTACATGTACACCAGCACTCTCTTGGCTTATTTTTAAATCTTTCTGTAACTTTTATACCGACTGCGCCATGTTAAACTATTGATAATTGCGAGCGAGTTCAATGAAACTAGTGTCGTAGCCATTACTGATTTATTCATACCCACATACTACAATTTAATATACTCATTTACAACTACCTACAGCCACAGCCAAAGTCACACTTAGTAAGTCACAGTCAAGTCCAGTCATGCCCTAGTAAAGTCGTGGCAACTTTACTAGGCTTATAAGCTTCTTCGAAATTTTGGAAACAACACGAAAAGACATAAAATGTATGTGTGTATGTAATAAAATGTATGTAATAGCAGATCTTTTAGCTGTTCGTAAATTCGACGCAGTTATTTCGAAGTTATCTCAATAAGTAGCGTTGGGTAGGACACTTGGCCAGATGCGGTAATGGCAAGTATGGAGCAAGTCTTTGACAGAATGATGGCCACGTATTCGCGCAAGCGCAGCTGTAGAAGACCAGACAAACGGTGGCGGGATGACATCCGGAAGCTCCGGAAGTTTTCTGCACAAGCACCCAGACAAGATTGGCGCTTAACAGGGAACACTGGCGAAGGAGGGACGAGGCTTATGCCCTGCAGTGGACTGAATGTGGATCCACATTGCGTTTTTCCCCCGCTAGGTGGCGCAACGTCGATGCGGCCATAGATGCGGTCAATTGTCCTGTCAATATCATACATTTTGTCGTTTTTTTTTTGTTTTCAACCGACTTCAAAACAGCAGAAAAACTTCTCTATTCGATTGTATGTTTTTTTTTGTATGTATGTTACGTGATTACTCCGCCAATCATGAACTGATTTTGATGATTATTTTTTTGTTTGGGAGTTAATACTTCAAAGGGTGGTTCCATAAACATTTTATTGAAATCGGTTCAGTAGTTTGGTTTATAAATCAAAATTACTAAAAAAATATGAAGATGTCATTCAGGTATTCGAAGTTGAAGCCGGATGAATAAAATAAAAAAAGACATTGTTTTTGCAGACTCGGATTAACAGGAAGAATCTGCATAACTATATTGGTTTGTACAGCAATCCTTTGCCTTGCTAATTAAAGCTCTGCCCAACATTAAATGTAAACAACAAATCCATTTTCAGGTCAAATGCTGCGTAGATTCTAGGCACAGTACCCAGTATTTTTCCTTGTACTAGATTATCTACAACGCCCTTATCAAGAGTAGATAGATTTATGCAACAATTAACAAAAAATCTTGATTTTGCTACATCCGGATTGCCGCTGGCACCATCTGCAAAATGTTTTGCCTGTGGAACCTCGTTAAGATAAAGATAATGATGAATATATTAATAGTACCTACTACCAGTTTTTTGGACTTAATGAATAATCTCGTCAGCATAATGTAGAGGCGTTTAAAATTGCATCCTCATTCCCGGCAAAGTTGCTAAGAATTCTATAAACTCATTTTCAATACTCAAATTTTCATATAGTTCCTGAGACTTCAACAGGTTCTCAAGTTTTAAACTTTCGAACCGTCACTCGCGATCTCGAAATGTGCATATTTCATTTAGCACAGAAACTTGAGCTCTCGTTTCATTTTCACTGTTTATAAGGATATTTATAAATTGCTATTTTGGTTTGGTTTCTTCAATATTATCACTACCAAGCGGATTGATGATTAATTCAGCACAATATTTTGTCCGTTTTTACAACTTATTACGTAGTATTTTTTTTCTTTGTTAATAGCATCGCACGTTGTGCATTCTGCCAGTGTCAAGTATAATATGAATGTTCAAGTTTATGTAGTATTTTAGTAGTATTATCAACTCAGCTTTTACGGAGTTTTGAAAACAACACAAAAGGATATATTTCACCACATTATATCATTTGCCTAAACTTGTGCATGTAATCCAACACTCAATGAATAAAACACCACCATTTTTAATAATTAATTCGCGAAAAAACACTAGTTTTTAGAAAATAATAGAATGCAGCGACATGATTTTTCCGTGTTGCCGGCAAAACCGACCTTTCGCTTACCAGATTTGCTTGTCATTGTCAAGTTATTTATTTTAACTTATTGTGCCACAGATCGAAAATATTATGCTCTTTTGACTGATATCTAATCGGGATAATGAGAACTAGTTAAAAAATAAAACATGTTTGGAAATCATTTTCTCTCACTACGGGAAAATAGCTTATTGACACATAGTAACTTTCGTCATTGTTACAGTTGGGTATATTTTTTTCTAATTAAAGACAATTATTTGATCCCTGCTTGACGCTTGTGGTATCTAACCAGAGAAGGTAGTTCTAGTTTTTGTTTTATTTATACGGGGATACTCACGTTTAACTAAATCGGATACGCCGATTCATTTTCAGTTTGATTTTTTGAAGTCGAATCGTGCAATGTAAATGCCACAGTCTCTTTAGCCTGTTTAATTATGTAGTTGAGCATAATCGTGAAATTTCTTGATTTACAACAATGAAATTGGTAAGAATTAGGCCTGTGAAGGGGGCTAGGGGTTAGCGGCTATTAAGGGGAGGCCTTCGTCTAGCAGTGGACTATCCTATCTATTCTACTATCTGGCTGATAAGTGAGGGCTTTCGCTTTTCCTTAAAATGTACACTACAGCTTTATACATTGCCCACTAGCTAACATAACAACGTATTTTTTCACGATTTTAGTATTCATATCTGTAAATGTATATTATCTTACTTTTTATAATTATTGCGCGGACGATTGCTAAAAAAGGCAGTCTATGCTGTCTGTCTGTCTCTGCTCTGTGATGTATTGTCTAGATACGAAACAGGCGTCTCCATGTGATCCTAATTATGTATTCAGCGGTCAGGAAACAGTAAATCAGTCACAACTACTGACGTGGTCTGACCAGTGACGTATTTGTATGCAATTGCGGTATCTATTGCATTATTGGATTCCGAGATGATGATAAATTAACTTACTAATTGATTCGGCAGATAATTAATTTGACTGCCTTATAGCTCAGTTGGTAGCATGTCTACCTTCAGAGCTGTAGGGTGTGGGTTCGATCCCCACCCAGGGCAAACATTTATGTGACGAACATAGATGTTTGTTATGTGTCTGGGTGTAGTATGTATTAACAAAAAAAGGTTCCGGACCCCCTAAACGCCCCCTTATATACGCCCATAGTTGCAGGTAACTATGGGAAGCGTAGTCCACTGTTTAGCAGTTTGCAAATTAAAAGTGGAATCAAACCGTTTTGATCGTGTTTTTGAAATGTCAACCATAAAACGATGGTGACTTTTTTTTACATCTTACACACAGCGCCATCTAGCCCCATACTAAGCAAAGCTTGTATTATGGAAATCAGATAGCTGATAGAATACTTATATACATTTTTTCCCGTAAATACATACTACGCCCAGACACAGAACAAACATCTATGTTCGTCGCATACATTTTTGTCCTGGGTGGGGATCGAACCCACGCCCTACAGCTCTGAAAGCATATATGCTACCAACTGAGCTTCAAGGCTGTCAAGATGTAGGTATCATGTTTCTGCCTAACAAATGAAGTTGAGCAGTGGGTACTTAATACCTCTGATCAACTGAAACTGCACACATAGAAATAAAAACTACAAATCTCATAATTAATATGCTTCACCCACACTAAGATATCTTAAAGTAAAAAAATATCAATTTCTTTTTTCTTGCTACAAGATGTTCTCATCTCAATCCAGCCTCGATCCAGTTTCACTTCCATATCTTTACAGAAAATTGATTGCTTGCAGGCATAACATAGACACATTTCCTGTAATAAGAAACAACGATTCCTGTCAAAACAAATAAGGATGATATCAGCATAAGCAAAACGTTTCAGAACAATATCGGCTTACACACTGGATAAAATAAGTAGCTTCATAACATTTCTCCACCTTTATTGGCAAAATACATACATGTTGAAATAACTGACAATAGCGGTGTTATTTTTTTTCTTATTAATTGTCATCGCACGTTATGCATTCTGCCAGTGTTAAGTTTATGAATTTTCAAGTTTCTTTTATTAAAATCAAGTCAAATATGTCGTGAAATCACAGTCAGTCACACGAAACCAGTAATAGTCGAGTCCAAGTCATGCCCTAGTAAATTTATGACGACTTTACTATGAGCTTCTACGGAGTTTTGAAAACAACACGAAAAGACATGCTTATTTATTTATTGGAAAACCAACAGCTATTATCACTTAAAAATTGACTAATAAAAACAGAAAGCTAACTAAAGGTTTTCACGTATAGTGACATCCAAGACAATAGATTACAGATGAACATAAAGACGTGCTCGACTAACACAGTATTGAAGAGAAGAAATATATAATTATGTTTATATATATATATATAGTAACTAGTAATACCCTAGTACCTACCAATAAAGAGATGTACATAATCAAATAGTATTATTTGTGGTTCCACTCATAAAATAGTTCCTACTCAGTCGCTGCCTAGCCGTGTTAACGCTCTTACAGAACAGATCCAAGTCAGTGTGCCTGCACAGTTTATTAAAATTGTGGCTAGCTCGCCATAAAAATGAATTTTGCCTATAATTAGTTGCAACTATAGGGGTCGAAATAATAGGGTTAAATCGGATGGATTTTGAGGGAGCGCGAATAGAGATCTTGCTCAATAACTCGGGACAGTCAATAACATTAGAAGTTATCTTCAATAAGAAAGACAAATCAGCTATTTCGCGTCTTTTTGAAAGCGGAAGAAGATGAAATTTCTTGCAGAACTCATGGTATTTTGAAGATCTATAGGGAATTTCTAGCCGAAAACAAAGATATTTAATAAATTTAATTTGAATCCTTTCAGTTCATGAACCTAGAAAAAAAGTCGGACAGATTCTCACTAACAACATACTGTGTCACTCAGAGTCGGCCAGCTTTACTGTACGTACAGGCCGGCACGCACACATTCACACATGAGTCAGCCATTACGCGGGCAAACGCAACACAGTCGGCACGGCTACGCTACGAAAAAAATAGAATGTCTTGTGTGGTAAAGTGGTGTAAAAACCGTAGTGATCAAAAGAAAAAAAACCCAGGAATCACGTTTCATAGGTAAATGAATAATTCAATCACTTAGTTCCCGATTTTATACATTATAACCAATATTCATGCGACAGAACAAAATAATTCGTCAGAATACCAGTGCTGCCAATATTCATTTGTGCAAATTACCCGAAATATATGGGTGTTCCGACACTTCTGCCTACCACTTCGGGGATACACAGACATGATGATATGACCTGAAATAATACGACTTTTTTTTATTAATTCTATAGTTATAATTAAAAAACCAGCCAAGTGTGAGTCAGACTCGGGCACCAAGGGTTCCGTAACAAAAAATGATCGGGTTTCAAAACGAGATTAGAAATTCGCTGCTAAAAAGACAACATTACGCGATATTCACAGGCGGTCACCCAAACAAGTACTGACCGCGCCCGTCATTGCTTAATTTCGGTGATCTTGCGAGGTTTTTTAATCCAGCCCACCGACTCGCACATGGCTGGTTTTTAGTTGTTATAGCGGTAACAGAAACACATCATCACACAACATCAACACACAAAACATCAACAACATCAACATAATCTGTGAAAATTTCAACTTTCTAACTATCACGCGGGTTGGTGGATTCACATACGCCATTGAATTTCTTCTCTGAACATAATATGCCGGTTTTCTCACGATGTTTTCCTTCACCGAAAAGCCCAGTGGTGTTAAATACGTACATAAATTCTAAAGACCCATTGGTACGAGCCGCCGGGATTCGACCACCCGCATGAGCATCTATTGGTCTCCCAAATAAGCCAACACGGCCTTGATAAGGACTTATTCGCGTAACATTTAAATTTTATTTCATGTACTTTGTACTAGATTTCCTAAAGAAAACGAAGCATGGAGAAATTATTGGATCCAAATAATTAGAAATTGTAACAGTGAAAACAATTGGAATCCAAACAAATACTTACAGCGTGATTTGCAGTTTGCATTTTGACGCTAATGACTTATATACAACTAAAAGAGGCCTCAGGCGTGTTGTTACATATGCAGTACCTCATAAGGTAAATTAAATATTTACGCTTACATGGCATTTATTTTGAACTACTTACCTACTATTCAAACTTTTCCTCGTGCTTCTTTTTACCAAATCTACCTATCTTTTTACCTATTAGTGTTGATACATTCAAAAATGTTGTTCCAAAATGACATTCAATCTCCAGTACATTATTTGTTTATAGGTTTTATTTGAGCTAACACAAATGGCAGAGGAACTTTTTTTATTTAGAGCTTCCATACTTTAGGGAGGTAATTTAAAATGGTTGCCTTATATTAGTTCAAGTGGACGAAATTGCGGCCAAAATCTAGTTTCAATAAACTTGTCTGCCGACCTGTATTTGTCTAGATAATACAAGGTATTTTTTTTGGGAATTACGGCAACCCTAATTTCATTCGCACATAGATAGCTGCCGCCATTACGGTGACACAGTGTTGTCTTTGCGGGAGTTCCGTCCGACTTTTTTTATAGGTTCATGTTTCAGTTCTATCAATGTAGATACCACACGAAAAGACATGTTTCACCACATTATATCACTTGCCCACATGCACGAGGCATGTAATTCAACACTAAATGAATAAAACACCACAATTTTAAATCATTAATTCGCGATAAAACAAAAGTTTAAGAAAATAATAGAATGCAACGACATGTTCTCTCGTCATGTTTTTCCGTGTTCCCGCCAAAACTCCAATAAGTGTTGTAGGGCTTACATACCTTCAGTTCAGACACTCTGAATAGAGAATCCGAGTTTTGGCGGGAACGCGAAAAAATCATGTCGTTGCATTGTATTGTTACGAATATTATGAATATGTCAGGGCTAATATTGCATGTCTATTTAGAGACAAGTTTGTTTAACTCTTTATAAACAGATTGTTCGGTAAGAAACAAAATAATAATATGTTTTTGAATATTGGTTGTATTTCCGAGTTTTCTTATAAAACAAAGATCTTTCGTGTGCAGTATAGTTGAATGAAGTGTGTCAAGTGTATGTATGATTGAATGAATGAGTGAGTGGCTGCACAGAAGGCGCGAGGTTTAAACGTACATACGTTTAAACCTCGCGCCTTCTGTGAAAACATACATATGTTTAAATGACAAAATATGAAATAAGTTGAATCGCGAAGAAGGCGGGAACACAGATTATACTCTGTATGTAACATCTAGTTTTACCAACAAACTGCAATAAATATATTTTGATTTTGTTTGTTTTTTGATTTAATTATTAAAATAGCACAAATATATACGAGTATATTAAAGGCTATCTTATAAGATAAACCTGCGATATCACGTCACATCACTCTAATATTATAAACATTTATTTAACATCTAAGAAAACTTAAAAAAAAACAACTGACTTCAATTTCGATTACCTGGATGACATATTTTTTTCCAGTTATCTTGATTTAAAAAACAAACTACTAAACTAAATTCGATAAAATTTATTTGAGATTACCTCTGAAAAAAGAAACAATTTATAATTGGCGGAGTAATCACGTAACAAACATTTAAAAAAAACAGTCTAATTGTGAACCTCCTTTTATGAAAGTCGGTTGAAAAAATAAATAATTATTGGGGCACATTTTACACACAGCGCCATCTATCCCCATACTAAGCAAAGCTTTTATTATGGAAACCAGATAGCTGATAGAATACTTCAAAACTTTTTTTTTTTGTAAATCCATACTTATAATATATACTACACCCAAATTACTTACTAATTACTTACTTACTTATAATATGTACTACATCTATGTTCGTCACATAAATTTTGGTCCTGGGTGAACTGAACCCACGCCCTACAGCTCTGAAGGCAGACATGGTACCAACTGAGCTATATGGCTTTAGATGTTTAACCACACTAGGCAGCCTCAACGAAATTTCTTAGTAAGAATGGCTGTCTGTATCCTCAGCAGTCTTTCAATATCTGCCCGTCATGCGGGATTGATTGATGCGCTTCCACCTTCTCGCTATTCAGCTCTGATAAGTAACTCTATACTAATTTACTTTGCTTTCATTCGCCACTTTTGTACTGGTTTTGCATTTATCGTTGCGGAATTATGATTATAAGTACCTGCCATTGAGCTAATATCTATAGAGCCTCAAACGTGCAAAAAAAAATGTCCGCGCCAAATTCGGCGCACGCTACGCATTGCGCCGACTTTTTGAACGACATAAACTACGATAACACACAAGCGACCAAGCATGCATTGAACACTATACAAGTGACATAACGTCTAAATTCGAACAATTGTGAACTATATAATGCACGTATAGGTATGTACAACGGCACTTGAACGTTTTTTGACTGTTTTCACTTAGCGATTGTGACTCTTTAGATATTAGCTCAATGCTGATAAAAGAAAAAGCATTCAGGAAAACAGATAACATCTTCCAATTTCAACGTAATGTCCATAAACTGGAGCAAACATACGAGTTCCGTATACAGACTGCATAGTGCATAATCCCCGCACGCTCGGTGCAACCTGCAACCTCTTGAAGAGTAAGTAAATAGAAGGTCTATGAATCACCGTAACCGTTTTCCGATAAGGAGAGGCCGCTCTCGCTGCCCGATATAGTCGACGGGCCCTGTTTTATTGTGCTACTATTTTCACTCTATCGCCAGGCAACGCAGTTCGGGCGGAAACTCAGATAAAGTCGCGGCCTCACTGTAATATACTACCTACTGGGCTAACTACCGCGGGGTCTACGAATGTTCGTAGTTTTATAGAGACAGACGGCTCTACGAAGTTTTGATCATGCAATAGAGGTTGACTTATAATAAATCTATTTATCTATATATATATAATAAAACTGTAACGAGGCCACTACTGTACATTGAAGATATATTTAAAAATCATTTTTTTAAGAGTGAATGAGAGCTACAGAACCCAAAAATATAGTTTTTATATTTTTTGTCTGTCTGTCTTTCTGTCTGTCTGTCTGTCTGTCCGGGATAAACTCAGAAACCACGTCACGAATTTAAATGCAGTTTCTTGAAATATGATCTATAAAGTCTGGCGCTTTAGCATAGGCTATGTTTTATCAAAATCGGCCCAGAAGTAATGACGCAATTTATGAAAAAATATAGAAGTCCACTATAACTTAAACCCCGGAACAAACCGAGCCCGTAAAGTCTGAGGATCAGCTTATACTGGATAGTTAATCATGTGAGTTTGGAGTAAGGAAGATAAATGGATTGACATGCGATTTTCGATTTGCATCATCAGCCCGGAGACGTCCACTGCTGAACGAAGGCCTCCCCCTTAGACCGCCACACTGTACGACAACCTGCCATATGCATCCACCGGCTGCCCGCGACTTTTACAATGTCGTCGGTCCACCTAGTGGGAGGCCTTCCTACGCTGTGCCTTCCGGTTCGCGGTCGCCACTCAAGAACCTTTCTTCCCCATCGGTTGTCAGTTCTTTGAGCGATGTGACCTGCCCATTGCCACTTCAACTTGCAAACCTTGCGAGCTATGTCGGTAACTTTGGTTCTTTGGCGAATATCCTCGTTCCGGATTCTATCGCGCAAAGTAACTCCGAGCATAGCTCTCTCCATTGCCCGTTGCGTGACTCTAAGTTTCTCCAAAAGGCCAGCAGTTAAAGACCACATTTCAGTTCCATGTCATCACTGGCAACACACACTGGTCGTATACCCTTGTCTTCAGACACTGCGAGATTTTGGACGAGAAGATATTACGCAATTTTCCGAACGCTTCCGAACGTTCGTCTAAGTAGATGTTATTTTTTCCCAACTTCCTTATAGTTAGCTTGATACAACTGCAGTGCACTGTAAAACTTTTCTGTTTACAAAATTGCTAGATGCAGAAGTTATAAAACTGGCGACAATGTAGAAGTCAAAGTTAAGTGTCCTTCGTGACTATTTGTCAGTTATATGGACGACGTACGACCAACGAGAAGAGGGTGCTACCGTAATTTTGAATGCTAAAAAATATTGTTTGTCCAAAATGTATAGTAAGTAGATACAATGTTTACAGATACTACTTGTGAAACTTTTAAACTTTCGCGATTTGAACACATAATTATGTTTATCACCGGGACTTAATCGCGCACTTTTCAGTCAGCTCGTGACCACGGCCATTGGAACATGGTCGAAACGTCGAGGTAAATAAAAATAAATTTATTTGTGCGCGATTAAGTCCCGGTGATAAACATAATTAGATACTACTTGTATGTAAAGGCTTTTCCTATAAGCATGTAGCCTAATGGTGAAACTTTCTCTTATACAGGGTTAGTTCTAATCAGTTAGCATCCTTTTATGGGCATATTTTGTACATCAAAATAAACAACTTTTACTATGGGACCAACATTGAAATCGCGACAACCCGATATTAGATGTCAAATCTCTTCACGCCTAGTAATTTCTCTGGTAACATTGCCATTCAAACCGGAACACAGTAATGCTTGCAGACTACAGCTAGGCTATTTAATAAAACTAAAAAATGTAATTGTTTGCAATAGAGTCCTACCACTAAAACTGTCATAACCTTTACCTTAGAGGTATGCATGTACATTCCAAGAATTTCGAGGATAAACAAAAAAAGGGTTAAATATAAGACCTCCTCATGAGTCACGAAAATCTTAGTCAAATCTACAGCTTTCGTTACAGAAACTAGAATGTTATAAGGACTACTGATGTGCACGACGTCTTGTCTTTCTACTCGTTTCTACTCGTAAATCCAAAAGGAACACAGACTGATACGCTTAGCTGACATTCAAAAAGTTCAAAGTGGTTCTAATGTTTTGGGGTTCTCCACCAATGTTTTATATCGATCACGCTTCAACGAGGGTTGAAGTCATAGCTGGGCATTATTTTTTAGAAACGAATACGGGCGCCACTATAGCCAGTATCAAAGCGAGGAAGATGATTAGATGAATTCACCCAATCACATTCACTATTTTTTTAAGCCTTTTCAGGCATAACATGTTCAGTAAACTAGGGTTTGGCAAGTCTCGAAATTTTTGAAGCCCAGGGACATGAGATCACCCACGATCTAAGTCCAAAGTGAAAACGCGATGTTAATTATTGGCAACTTCACTTCATCGAAACTTGAGACCGATTTTGGAATGTAACAAAAAACTTACTGTACATAATCCTCTAGGTAAGGCGTAGCCAAGTCTGTTTTTAACTGGCTCGAAAAGGACGAGGTTCTTAATTCGGTTAAGAAGGAGGTTTTGTTTGTTTGTTACTTCAGTGTATTCCGTAATTTACGAAAAATTTTTATTTATTTATTTGGAAGGATTTACTTTCAAATTGGTCCGATAGAAAATTAATAAAAATCAGTTAAGTAATTTGGTTTTTAAATTAAAGTAACTGGAAAATGCCATCCAAGTATACGAAATTGAAGTTGTTTTTTTAAAGTACTTGATTGCATAATATCTTTTTGGTTGTGACATATTGGTATCAAATTGGTAAGTACCTACTGAGTTAGTCGAAGAGGTAGGTATGGTTTCCGACTCTCTTAATCAATTTTTTATCCGGAACCATCAGCGAGTGAGTAGCAATCAGACTTGAGCATCTATTTTCTGTGCATTCGTTTGTTGTGTTGTTGTTAGATCACGCCATTCGGAAACTGAGGAGGGTCCGTTGTCAAAGTAACAAGGGGTAATGCACGGACCACGCTCCCTATTTCCGAGACGCTGGTTCACTATGGAACCTGTTAGAATGCGACTTCAAAAGGCTCGAGATGCCCACGGCCTTTCAGCCGGCGACTCAATCATTAGATTTTCTTGGAGCTTCGCTTGCAATATACAAGTCACAGCTATAGAGTAGAGACGCGCTAGAGTTTTGTCTGACGTCTCTATTTACTTATTGTAGAACTTCACATTTGAAAAGACTTCATTTAGACTTGGTTTTGGACCGATACCGAAGTGCTCTCTCTCTTTCTGATCAGCTGTTTAAAGGCTAGACATGATAAGGTAAGCAAATTTTCAATTAAACTTAGGTAGTATAGTGTAGGAGACTGCACTTTTTAGAATTGACCAATATAGACAATTGTAAAAATATTTAGCCATTTGTTGAAAGTCATCAGCGATTATCTACAGCGATGCAGAAGTGTGCAAAAGTGTGTTCCGGTTTGAAGGTTACTGTAGCATGTAGTATTACAGGGAGTAAGATACTCGCTATCGAATTTTTCAAAGCAATAAGCGGCGATTCAGCGATGCCATAGACTTTGTTTTGGTATACTCAAAGTTCTGCGTGCTAAAATGGAGAAGCTTTATCTCTTACTATTAGGTGAACGTCTCGCTCGTCTGATTAGTTAATACTAAAAACCGTCACACACGATGAAGATGCTATAATATTTTATGTTATCTTAGAACACATTTCAATAGGTACCGCTACTCATACAAAACAAATGACGAACAAGTGACGAAGGTAATGTACAAAGTTAAAAAAAATACTAATATTGATTGTGTTGTCTTACATCGAAAAAACAATTGAAATCGGCTCGTAAATTCTTGAAATATAAGCGTTCAAAGTACTTGGTAGTCCCTTGGTCCCTTTCTAGCAAAACACGATTTGTTTGGAATCGTGGACTTTGACGTCATTTGCTAGTATAGTGCCCGCCCTGTCTAACATGAAACTAAAATGTTTATAACTTCGTTACTTGTGCACATATTTAAATTTTGTTATTGATGTGTTGTTTTGTTGCGAGTCAGCTCTTTTGTGAGCCAATTAAAAAAACATGCATATTCCCTATTATGAATTATGCTTCTGTGGGAGAATATCAGAAATTAGTTATTTCTAGTAACTTTCTCGATCAACTGGCATGAGAACTCGCTCAGTACAAATCAGCAACAAGTCGAAATTTAGAAAAGCGTATCGGCTTTGAGTTTTCCTCAGCTTCAAATCAAGTAAAATATCAATTCAAAACGTCTGTCTAGCTCACTGGGAAATCTCGAAAGAAAAATGTATATAGTTTATCTACCAACCAAAAAAAGGTATTTGGTTATATATACTCTGTTCTTTACAAATTAAGCACAAATTAGCTTGCACTGACTCGATGGGACTAGTGTGATAGACCCAATAAGATAAGATTGGAGTTGTTTAAAATTATTGTGTTTTGGTGCAACTATGCTTAGAGGCGCTTTCTATGGGGGTAAGTCTTCTGTACATAGTGGGTACATTCATATTTTCTGTGCTAAAACTATATAGATTTATCTAATGTTGGGATCGTAAAAATACTCAAGTACAAATACAGGTAAATGGAATCACAACAAAGTCATGGTACATCCCAGCTTCCCATTTCGCACGTCCCACCCACACCCAGTTTATATCTGTCACAGTTTCGCGTCACGTGGAACAATAAACTGCATAGTGCATCCGCTTTTATTATAAACTTTTCTAATAAAACTGCCGATGAACAGAAATTGAGTGTTTGCAAAATTCTCTCGAACTTATAATTTTATTGCCAACAGCGACATTCGCAATTTGCTGTTCGGGTTCGTGACGAAATTTCGAATTGCGCACGTGTATGAGTTTTTACGGCTAATACTGACTGTTAGCTGTAAAACGATTGTGTAATAGTTTGTTGAAGCTTTTAAAAACTAGTTACTGAAAACATTGCCAAGTCAATTTATCAACATAATCATCAGCAGCCAGACGACATCCACTGATGGTTGAAGGTAAACCTAACCCTTCCCCTTAACAGGGAGGGGCTGCCATTGCCATAATACCCACGCTTGGCAGGCGGCTTGGGGATCGCAGAATGTTCGCCAGTGTACAGTGTACATCTTCGTTAACCGAGAAGACGCTGCTGCCCGTTCCTCGGTGATTCGTGGATGCAGTTTTAGATAGGTACCCGGGTCCCAAATTGGTAGACCGATGTTAATTGAGAGAACTAAATTGTTCTTCCGAATTTGCACCATTATCAGCGTAAGTATATACTTACTACTTTTGTAGTGGTAGGACTCTATTGCAGAGTCCACCTGAAAAAAGTACCACGCCTCTGCCAGTTATTCAATCGTCAAACAGTCGTCGTCTGCCATAAAACGTCCACCGCTGGACGAAGGCCTCCTCCTTAATAAGGAGGGGTTGCCATAATTCCCACTCTTGGAAGGCGGCAATCAGTAGTGTATTGTTACCAAAGAAATTACTGGGCATAAAGAGATTTGACATCTATTTCTATCAGCTATATGGTTTCCGTTGTACTAGCTTTGCTTAGTTTGGGGCTAGATGGCGCTGTGTGAAAAATGACCACCGATATTTATCTACTATCGCAGGGTGCGAGTGCAGGGCGGCGCAGGGTTTTGTTCACACGTTCACAATTCTGGCACTACTGCTGTTACGGACATGCGAGCTCAAGATGGTCGGTTATCGGCACGGGTACATTTTGAAAAGAAGGAGCCAGAATGAGCAATGAAGGAGCAATAGAAGCTTTTAAGCAACGTTTGCTTACCACCAGGCAAACGTTTCGATCGTCTTGGAACTTCATAGCTCCTTCATTGCTCATTCTGGCTCCTTCTTTTCGAAATGTTCCTCGTGCTGATAACCGACCATCTTGACCTCTTGGGCGTTGCTCGCCAGACCCAAAATTTAGAGTTGGGGGCCACCCCAACCCTCAACTTTGGCTCCTATATTGAGTCAAAGGCCCAAATGGCTGCTAAAAAGCAGGGTATCCTCTCTAGGTTCAGCGGTATTTCACGCCGGAACAGTTGCTCACATTGTAACGAGCACAAGTTCGGTTGTGCTAACTCACGAAATTTGGTATAAAGATAGCAGAAACCTGGAAAAGACAAAGCCTACATTTTATTGTCATCTTCGTCACCCTTTTTTATCACAACTCGAATGCAATCACCGGGCCAACAACGGTCCGAGACAAAAAAATCAAAGTGCTCAGTACGTTTAGTGACAAGCTAGACTCAATTTGCCGTCAATATACGAAACTCCACTTCACTCCAATTAAATATAGGACCTAAAATGGAGTCAATTACTCAAATCAGTTCCACCCAGGAGTATCGTTTGATAAACGCGAAAAGCATTTCTCACGGACTCGAGTCCGGAGTCAAAATTGAATATAATCTCGGGTTCGTTTACTGCTGTGGTCCGGCAAACGAGATGAGTCCGCTTCATTGCGCGCGGGACTCGATAGAGGCCTCTGGGGAGTGGTAAACAGCGTAGTTGTGCTGCTTTTTTTCATACAAAACAACGCAAGATTTTATTATAAAATCTGACGTGGATTCGTGGTTCGAAACTGTAGTCGGAGTATCCAATTTAAACGTGAGTATTCTCGTATATATAAAACAAGAACGTAACATTTAATTTTAAGTATTTTTTTACTCTGAGTGCTGCTAGATACCTTACTGCAGAGGCCGGTAACTTCTAGAAGTGCTTATGGATGTCGACGCACGTGGAAATGTGGGCTGAGTGCAGTGTTACCAGATGAAAAATTCAAACTACTGTGTCAGCAGACTAAAATTACCGTGTTTTTTTTCTTAATCCTCCGAAGAGGACTTGGCGTCGCACACCTGTGAATTACCGTGTTTTAAGTGCAATTACCTTAATATATTTTTTAATTACCGTGTATATTACCGTGTCAATGTAAAATGAAATACCTACAACGTTTTTATAATGTACTAATAAACTTTTTAGCATTTTTTAAAGATAATCTAGTGTAAGTATTATCTAGAGATAGTTAAGTTAACTTTTGGGAGAATAATTTATTTTTATTACAAATAAATTATTTATTAAAAGACTTCAATTTCGACTAGCTGGATGAAATCTTCATATTTTCCAGTTATTTTGATTTATTCCATTAATTTTGTTTTAAAAACCACTAAACTGATCTACATAAAATGTATACGAGACCACCTCTGAAGTATCACCTACCAAACAAAAGAAATAATCATCAACATCAATTCATAATTGGCGGAGTAATCACGCAACAAACATACAAAAAATAAATACATTGAGAACCTCCTCATTTGAAGTCGGTTGAAAAAGACGTCAGTTCTTGCATTACCTAAAATATCCACATTTCCGAGCCAGATTGCAGGTGTGTCAGTATAACACGCGCCATAAACCAACGCCACAAAAACTAAACAATAAAACCTGACAGACACTAGCGAATTAGTAAAAATGTAAGTACATTGTTGTGTGAGTCTCCGTCGGGACTCATGTAGGTATTCTTTGTTGGTGTGCAATAAAATATTTAATTACTGTGTGAAATCCTGGGCGCTCGCGTAAGCGCTTTTTTCGCATCCTTTTCAGTGACATGCTTTCGTTCTATGCGAATGGATATTAAAAATATTTTTCACTGGAAACAATTGAAATATTATGTGGTACGTACTAGAGACATCAAAGCATATACGCGTTGTGGCGCAATGCATGGATAACCTTATACCTACAGACAGGTGGCATCGTGTTGGTTCAGAAAATAACAAAATTAATTCTATAAAAGTCATATAATTTTCGAGTAGAAACGAGTCAAATGTTTTCTTAAAAAAATAAAACTGGAGACACAGAAATGGTACCTAGTGTAAATTCGATACCACATCAGCAGGCCTAGGATGCGCAACGCGAGAAAACTTTCTCGATTCTTAAAAACAGGACAAGGCTGCGACTCTGTATAAGTCTGTCTCGTTTTCGCACGACAAAAAGACATGACAAAGTTTTCTCGCGGTGCGCATCCTAGCCCTGCTGACCAAGACTAACTAACTAAAAAACAGATCGAGAAAAATCCTTGATTTGACCTTACTCGAATAACTCGAAATGTCAAATAACTCGAGAACTACGCGAGTTTTACGGAACACAATTTTTGATTTTCTTAACCATGTCACCCATCTGTTAGTAGGTATGTTGGTAGGCTAGCATCCACTCATTTTGCCACACCTTGTATATTTAAGCATGAAGCATAATCAGCCTTAATCAACGCCTTTAAATTTTGTCTCCGTAAGTACGTATTCAGATTTTGTCAAGTCAAATAACTTTTAATTTAAACGCGACATAAAATGTGCAAGCGAGCATGGCCCGTAGTACTATTATTTATTCTGTGCCTGGGCTGATGAGATTTAACCTATAGCGTGCATCCTACTACATAACGTAATCTTTATGCTTTAAAATAAGTGATGTAGTTGACGGTATGATGTGTATACTAGCCCGAATAAAATGCACTGGCAGAATGCACAGCGTGGGATGCCAATAAATAAATAAAAAACTACCTACCTGCCAAATTTCAGCTTCAGAGATCAAGTAGTTTTCGAGATTTCGTGTTTAGTCAGTGAGTGAGTGATTTTCGCTTTTTATATATATAGATATGTAACAAAAATTTTTTTTAACATTTAGTTTAGTACGGCCAGCAATGGACTTGTGATGATAAAATGGTAATGATGATTCTGATTGCAGGAACAATGCAGGGTCCAAATCGGTTGCTAAATGAGATTTTGACGGTTCCTGAATGCTTGAATCTCGCGCCGTATCTAATTGCTCCAGTTTACTCATGAACGATCATAGAGATACCTGGCAATTACAACTAACGAGAAATGTGCTGGTGATTCGACTAATGCATGCAAATTAGGAACTAGATAGCCAAATTTCATCGTCGTAGGTGTTGTTGAAGTAGGTAGGTGTCATGCTAAAATACATAACTAAATATATCGAAAAAAATGTTTCAACGGGTTTTTTGTCAATATTCCCATATTGGCAAAAAATAACTGAATTTTGCCTTTAGCTGGATGGTGGCAAGTAAAAGCAATGTATAAACCTACACTGGTGCTTATGCGCCAGAATCGTCCAATATTTTTTAAAGGTCGAGTTCGTCATGATCCAATAAAACAAGGTCTGCTATTCCGGAAGTGACACTTGCTTACGTCCAGTTGCCACTTTATGGCAACAAAATTGGAAAATTGGGAATAAAATCTGTTAATAATTTATTAATTATAAAATACACAAATCATTTAATTTGTCATTTTGTGTCCGCTCAAGATAAATGATTCAAGTTAAACACGAATTAACATAGTTTCAAGCAGAATCACATAGTTTTATGGGATTCCCACAGGTAATATACGGAGAACGGGGAGTTATGATTTCACGCTACTGGTCATTTCACGTCGATGACGTAGGCTTGTGTCACCCACGTGACCCTTTGTCACTCGGAATGGCATACCTGGCGGAGTATATTTCTATACCATGGAGTTCGTCACGCCATGGTGTCGGGTGCGACCTCAGGGTCGACTATTCAGGGGTACCCAATCCGTAGAGACCTTTGCCTACATGTCCGGGTGCATTCGGTTAACGTGGCCCGCCTACTCCCATTTGAGCCTGGCAGATTTGAAGTTAAATATGTTTGTGTGTAATAAAATGTACGCGAAAATCAAGTGGATAAAACAAATCGAAATGTCTCTGATTTACTGATGGAAAAGCCTAAACTCAAGCCGTAAAATCAAAAACCACAGCCAGTCCCAAAATGAAGCAAATTCCCGAATCATTCATGTAAACGAACTCTTTTGACCGCTGACCGCTTAACCCGGGCGTTTTTTTTAATTTAACATCAAACCCCTCGATTCAGGGTCCGTTGCAAGCCAAAGCCCTAAATTACAAAAGTTAATACATCCTGTCAGACCCTATTCATGCATTCGAGCACATTGCTGCTAAAACCACGTACAACGCTTACCCACAATATGTAGTTGATTTTAGAGGCAGTACATAAACTCAAACTATAGAAACAAGTAGTAAAATATCTTCGAGCTTAACATAATAAACAAAGAACACAAAATAATGACACAGAAGTTAAAGTTAAAAGACTGAATGTACCGAAAGTTGTCAATATACGGAATCTTTGTGTATTACAAAGTTTCCGTAAATTAAAACTTTCGGTACACTCGGTTTTTAAAGTGAAAATGAATATACCTACTTAATGAAAATTAAAACAGACTGCTTAATCAATATTATGCTTAATCATTATTACTGTTCAGCGTACAGAGAAGTGACGTCACGATTTGCTGTTTCGCCTCTCTGTCTAGCATGATATTAAAATGCTTATCAGTTGCTTATTTCTGATCAGATTTTAATTTTCTTTTCATTAATCAGCTATATTTATGGGCCAAGTTTTAATAGGACTATTTAAAAAAATCAGTCATCTAGCCTATTATAAGTACCAAAAATCTCAATCATTGTAGGTCCAATAAAGCGTTGGGTTTTTTTTGTTGGCTTCTTTTGAAAGCACTACAATTTTTTTTGGGTCAAACGTCCATACTTATGATACTACGTGAAAAGTTTTTTTTAGCCTAGTGGTGAAGCTTGCACATACAATTTAAATGCACATACTCGGCCAAAATGCTATAATTTATACGCCCTGCCTTATGCCTTATGCCTTACATCGTACCGTGCATCTATAGCAAATTCAGTCACTGTATTCCACTATACGCTGAAACCGCCACAAAGGGAATTATCTACTCAGCTGTACCTTTAGATGTAGATGTCACACAATCTGACAGCTGTACGCCATTGTACAGTCGTACAATAGTTGTTATCTTAGAAATGTTCTCGTTACCGCCTAATTTTCAGCTCGAGTGTCAACGGTGAGAACACCCGTCAAATTATGTCGTTTGGAACCTTCCTACCTCTACAACTTATATTATTATTATTCATTCTACCTATTATGAAGATGTAGAACATTTTGCCCTATTTAGTGTAGTGGTAGGACTCTATTGTAGAGTCCGCGTGGGGACCTTTGCTAGTTATTCAACCGCGCGCCAAGCAGGAGTGTGCAAGCATGCAGCATTACTGTGTTTCGGTTTAAGGCCGCCCTCATCCATGTTTCAATGCACATTTTCACATTTTTTACTGCGATCAATCATTATTCTAAAGTTGAATGAGAAAACGCCACATTTAGCGGAACAAAAATATGGCAGTTACGCAGATTCGTGCGTGTCAAGAATCGATTTTCGTTTTTTTTTACCCATTTTCAATTTATTACAAGCATAATATAAATATTTTTTCAAAACTAAGAGCTACAAATCGAGAAACCAGCGACAATGATAAGATGAATGGACGGGAAGTAAGCGCACGGATTTTGAAGACTATATGTTGAGCGCCGGCTCTCCTCTCGCTTCAGTCATACTCTGCCTTTGCGACATGCGAGCCGTACGATACGACAATACAAACTTCTAATGCATGTACATGTGTTCTCTTTTTGTCATGCAGTAATTAGATTCACTCTATTATCCGGCAAATGTAATAATTATGCATACTTTTAGCTAGTTATGCTTTATTGTGCTGTCTTGTTAATTTTGATCGGTTTGCAAGCGTTGGGCCCGTCCATTCCATTATCAACGTCGCTGTGAGAAACTATATTATTTACAAGTGAGTAAATTTTCGTGCTAAATTTGTAAAAAATTAATGATTAAAACTGTTGTAATGTGTAAAAATAGAGATGTTTTGTAATTTTTTTTCTCCTTATAATTTTTTTTTAAAAAATTACAAAAGCGTCACATCACTTCTCAAATCTTATAGTTACAAATATATTTTTTGGACGTGATTTTTTTGAACAGGGTTTTTTTTAAGGGGGAAAGTTATCAGAAATATAACTGGGCATGAAGAGATTTAACATCTAATATCTCAGGCTGAGGAGCCATTCGTATTTATGCAACGAGTGTGTATAAACTTCACAATTTGGTACGTACTGAGCTATGGTCATCTTCTCGTCTACCGTAAATTCAATGAGAAAGTAAATTTTTTTTTCGCAATGTTTCGTCAACACAATAAATAAGAATGTAAATAGATTAGCTATCGGCATACATGCATTAAAGTACTTATCGAATTGAGAACATTCCTCCTTATAAGTTGGTTAAAAAGCGTATATAATTGAGAATATTCCTCCTTAAGGAAGTTGGTTAAAAAGCGACTTATAGAGTAAGAGACACAAACTCTTTATTGTGTACACCAATATAAAAAGATACAAAAAGAACAGTCATAAATACAATTTTTTTCTTTCCTCCTAAGAGGATTATGGCATCGCACTTTGTGCATTTGTTAGTATCATTTCAAGTATATTTATTTATATATTTCAAGTTTTTAATAAATTTCAAGTTACTCCATTATATGACTACCCCACTCATGCGCATAAATCAGCACTTATTTATAAAACGCCACTATTTTTATGCATTAACACTGGAAAAAACACAAGTTATGGAAAATAATACAATGCAGCGACAATGTATTTTTTTGCGTTCCCGCCAAAACTCCCTAAATACCTTTATTAACTTGTGTTTATGTTAATTAAAATAAGTATGTATACTGTATGTTTATGTATGTTGTTCCGTCAAAAATAAATAATCTAGTCGGCAGCCACTTTTGAGATGTAGTGCTAATTTATCTCACAAATTGAATCCAGTGCAGAACTAGTTCCACTAATACAGTCCCGAGGCGGTTGAGAGACGGAACAAATTGCTGTGAAATAAACTGCACCACACCGCACATACCCGACTTGTTTGATAGTTGAATTAAATTGCGTTAACAGACAGATGATATACCTACCTCATTTCATCTTGGTGCGCGTTGGTTAAAAGTTTAATGCGATTTTATAAAGTAGGTTAAGTTTAAAATGCTGAAAAACTTATGTATGCAAGTCCTAGTGTTCGTTTTGAGATTGGAGTACAATTTTATTACATCTCAGTTAACGTAATACTAGGGCTTCACCTGCGTGTAATGCCATTATTTAGCGCGGTATTTGATACAGTACGCAGATATGGCCGGGCGCTACCACGCTAATAAGCTAGTGGCATTATTAATGCCGTTAGACGTTAGCCGATATTCAAACTCAAATGAATGTGGCCACCCAATGCAATAGTGCATTGTTTAATGCACCATTTTTGTACGTGTAATTATTTCGATAACTGGACGTAGCGTCACGCAGATGAAGCCCTAGCATAAGGTAAAAAATGGTGCGTTATCATCCAGTAAACGTCCGCTGCTGGACGAAGGCCTGCCCCTTAATAGTGGTGGGGGGGCATAATCCCCACACATGGCGGGCACTTGGGGATCGCACAATGATCACCACGTTAACCGAGTAGACGCTGCAGGTAGAAATTGCATATAACTGGTTTATACAGCAATCCTTTGCCTTGCTAAGTAAAGCTCTGTCTAACATAAAATGTAAACAACTATCCTAAACTACAAATCTATTTTCTGGCCGTCAACAGCTGCACAGATTCTTAAAACAAGGCACAGTACCCAGTATTTTTCCTTGGACTAGATTATCTACAACGCCCTCATCCAGAGCATAGGTTAAAGGCAAAAATCAACAAGAAAACTTGATTTTACCACACCCGGACCGCCGCTGGCGCCATCTGCGAGATTTGCCTGTAGAATCTCATTAAAAACCCTTCCATTACCGTTATCTCTAACTATTCATAAAATATTTCTCGGTTCCCTGCATGCGTTATCAACTCAAAAAATCCATTACCCAGCGTTATTCAGCGCGAGCAAATGGATACACAAACATACTGGTTGGAGTGGCATTCTTCACCAGGGAGGTATCTCGGTGCATTTCGCGAGACGGCAAAACGGGACGCGGCTCGACTTAAGTGGCTGCTTTGTCGTTCCCGTTGCAACGGGAAATCTCTCATACGCCGCGCGTTGCCTACAAGATATGTGGGTAAGACTAGAGATGCCAGGTGACTTACTGTCAAAATCAGGACAATATGTTTTTAACTGGAAAATACCTTTATTGATTACTAGCTACGGCTACTGCTACTGCTGTGGCTAATAATATTATATCCCGATAAAATATAGCATTCAAGGATATTTTTGTATTATTTATACGGGAATACTCACGTTTAATTAAATCGGATACTCCGACTATAGTTTCGATTACATCCGGTGACCTTTTTTAAAGAGTGAAAACAGAGCCCGACGCGCGTGCAGCTGCGTCCTGCTTAGCACAAAAAAATAATACAAAAATGTGTCAAATCCACGTCAGTTTTCATTCAGGGATAGTGTAACTGATGTCAGCCTGTTTTTAGGTCCAAAAAAACATTAAAAATATTATACCTATTTTGTTTTGGTAAAACTGATTTCATAAATATTTGTAGGTAGGTAGTTTTAATACCAGGTTATTTTTTTTAATATGTAACTAAAAGGTAAAACAATACTGAAGGGTACATATGTACTCATCATTATGATCAAATTTAACTACGGGGCCAACCCTAAAATCGTGGGAAAAGAAACTCCAATAATTGGACGTAAAGTGTCACGCAGATGAAGCCCCAGCATTAGCGCAAAAAATATTTTTTTTTCTTTAAACTTTTCCTTCTCAAACTCTGACTATTATGAAATGTGTGTACCAAACAACGACGCGACGTCGTGAATACGTAAAGAGGTAACATTTTAACTTTTTATCCAGGTAATCCTGTTTTTTTCCCACTGCACCTGGCAACACTAAGCTCAAAGTGCGGTACAGAGCGTGCCACAAGCGTGTGTCGTAAGAAAATTGGATAATCGTAAATGCTTTGTTAGATCTTCTAGGATTCCATAATAGTTTGGTGTTTTGTACTGCATTTTTTTCGATAAAGCCTCGGATCAAATGGTATTTTTTCTCCTAACAAATAATTCAACAATAAAAAGTTTTATTAAATTAAGTTTAAAACGCGTAATAACTAAAAAAGTTGTTATGAAACTGTTTAAGCAATTTTCACGCATAAGACCCTTAATAGGCTAGATGACTGGTTTTTTTTTATTGTCCTATTCAAATATGGCCCATAAATATAGATGATTAATGAAAAGAAAATTAAAATCTGAACAAAAATAAGCAACTTATACGCATTTTAATATCATGCTAGACAGAGAGGCGAAACCGCAAATCGTGACGTCACTTCTCAGGACGCCATATAAATTATATTCTGACAAGTAAGGCGTGACGTAATTCTTTGTTTTGTGGGAAAGGGACAGAGTTGTCTCTAACAAAAACTTAAAACGCTCATATATCAGAACATTATTAACCGATTTAAATAATGTTTTCAATTACCATACTATATTTACTTAAATTCTTCATCAAAGCTATTGGTTTCAACGATTTAAACATCAGTCATCTAGCCTATTAGTGGCCATTTCTCTGAGCACCATCTAGCCCTAAACTAAGCAAAAAAGTAATTTCTATTATGTATAGATTTCTAATGTGATGATGGATAGATGATAGTTTTGTATCTGGGTGTTATGTAAGTGTTCTTACTTAATAAAACCCAGATACAGAACTTAACCCCCAAGACCCCCCCAAAACGAAACCCCAAGCCGTTTGCCAAGCGTGGGGATTATGGCAACCCCTCCCTAATAAGGGGGAGGCCTTCGTCCAGCAGTGGACATCTTCCGGTTGATGATGATGACAGAACTTACATCTATCCATACTAAACAAACAACTATCCAAAATTCCAATAGCAAAGTAAAATTTAAAGTGCCAATCCCAAACAAACGTGTGAAACTTTTAGTGCCTTCACCGAGTTTGAACACAAAGCTCTCCGTGATCCTATTATCATCCGTTTAAAATAGCATTAGAGTCCGCTTACCTCGATCAGGAATGAAATGGTAACGAGCTCGGGCCAGCAAATTAGCCATCGCCAGAGCCGAGCCAGGGGACGCCTCGTGCTAACACAATTCTGGAACCACGAGAGACAAGAGACGTGGTCATGGTAGTGTCCAGGTACTTGTTGACTGCATATTACAACGGTAAAGATGCAATAATGCGCTACGGTATTAACTCGAACGAACAATAAGAGCGTATGCAAAAGTGTGTTTGCTGTAATGGTGCAATAGATTTGTTTGAAGTTCGAAACGGAAATAGCTTCTTGCACTTTTACCATATAGCTAGACTACTTTTAATTTCGAAAGATTATGCTAGGTGAAACGGTAAGGCGCTGCTACTAAGCAATAGTACGTAGTACCATTTATATCTTGTTCTGTGGCAATAGTCCGATTAATGGAACCACGCGGTCGAACCACGTGCCCACATATTTTACTATTGTAACATTTGAAAACTTTTGTTATGTTTTTTATTACTTTTAGGCTTGCGTATGGACCTGGGTATGTCCTTACTGCAACCAGACCCACCGGAGGACGGGCATCAGCGTCTTTTTGGTTAACGGTGGTGAGCATTCTGCGATCCTCAAGCCGCCTACCAAGCGTGGGGATTATGGCAACACCCCTCTATAAAGGGGGAGGCCTTCGTCCAGCAGTGGACGTTTTATGGCTGACGACGACGAGGCCTGCGTTTGTCTGCCATCTCGTCTGATGAAAAATGAAAAATGCAAGTTTTAAAAAGAATTTAATGTACTTTCATGATTTATTGTTATCAGCATAGACGGCGTATCTGACTTAATTAAACATGAGTACCTAATCTATATATACTAGAGGTCGCCCGCGACTTTGTCCGCGACATACGGAAGAAATTCGACGGAAAAACGTGGTGAATTTTGGGAGCGGGCCGAAATTCATCCGTACGCGGACGAAGTCGCGGGCGACCTCTAGTTATCTAATAAAATGCTAATGTAAGTATAAAAAAAAATATTAACTGTTTTTGGTCTAAATCGAATAAGAACTAGAATAACTGGAAGTCTTTTCAACATTCTTTATAAACCTCTTGACTGAGTTAAATGGCTTACGGCAAGTGGGCGGGAAAGCACAAGCAAACAGGTTCACGAAAAGGAGACTTTCTATAGGATGTCCATTTCAGTTTAAATCTTTTTAGTAAATTTTTAGTTGTGTGTGTGTTTGAATTTGCTGGCTGAGATTTATAAAAAGTGGGCTCGGAAGCCATGTTCAAAATATTGCTTTTTTTGTTTGTGGAAAAGTTCCCTAAGTTATCTACTTACAACAGAATACATAAAATCAACTACTTAGGTACCTAGGTACTACATAAAAATAAACTAATCGTATTCATACCGATAGAAGTCTGGCACAACCCAAATGCCCAAGCCCAGTACTAGTCTCCTGCGATAGATTAGATTAATTTAATTAATTATTGTTTTATTAAAATCGCCTCGACTCAGGATTTCTACAGTCAGATGGATCCCTCTAAGTTGAAAAAAAAAACTTCATGTGGTTCGATTGATCGCACTGACTGGAAAAAAACTTCACATTATTCTGAACCACGCGGTCGAACCACCTGCTGGCCACAGCCAGCGTCACCAGCATGCTGGCGGCATTTCCACGTTGTGTGTTGGGCCAAATAAACACTGATTTACGATTTCCTCATTGCAAATAAACGGCAGCATTTTGATCACGCATCGCTACGACCAGGCGCTCGGATATTTTTTTGAAAAAAAAGAGCTCACGTATAAAAAATATATTTTATTTTGATATTTTAATATTATATGTCAAAATATACCTATATAATTGCATTGTGCTTACGCACAAGGACGTAGCGTGAAAGGTCGACTATTTTATATAACTTAGGGTCCACTCAGGTTTAAATAGACGTAAAAGACAAACAAGGAAGGGCTCGGCTTTAAGCCATCGTCTTCCTCAGCCTACATACGTCATCACCTTACTTACAAAACCAAAGAAAACTCTAAAGTAGGTTTTCTTTTTCAGGATTGGGTCATCTTTTGACTTGGCTTAACATAACAGAAGAAATCATAAGCAGTACCTTTACATTTTTATAATATTATTTCAATAGTTTTTTCACTAATACCTAAGATGACATCCTAGACTTCTTTGTATTCAGTGCATTTATAGAGTTAGAAGCTTCGTAGGTAATAAGCTTTTCAAATTCGCCGACCACAGTGCAGCTAAGTACCTCCTAACATAAGAGTCTTACGTCTAGCTTTGCCTCCCTGAGACCCTCACTGGGGCGGGCTTAGGGGCGTATAATAACTGTGAGCTAGACGGTTAGGGTGCAAGGAACACTTTAGTGTCACACTCGCTTCTAGAGATATTATGCTTCATCAAACGTTAACGAGTGACTACTATGTAGAGAATTCCAAGACGTAGAAAATGATTTGTGCAATAAAAACGAAGGCATGCAAGTTGTTTAGGTTAAATAAATAAAAAAATATCGGTGGACATTTTTTATACAGCGCCATCTAGCCCAAAACTAAGCAAAGCGTCGGCGTCGTATAGATAAAGTGTTTATAACTCCTAGTTTTCGTAAATTTTTCATGCATAGATTTTTCTCTTTCTTGGGTGGATTCTTATATAACCTATTATCTAAGTCAGTTGCACTGACGCTGCTAAATCATTACTTGCTTAAAAATGCGGTCACCAGCATTCTTCTACCACTTTCTTATCACATAGTCACAAGGTAGGTGAATCCCCGACTTACCGTTTGCACCATTGACTTGCACCATCAGTGGTGCAGATGCAACTGCTTTGTATCGTTTGCACCATTCAAATTAATACAGCTATTTCACCTTGCTTTCCTTTTTCAAGCTTAAACAATCTATCTATCTATATATATAAAAGGCTCTATCGACCATGCATAATTCGGCACCAAAAATCCATTCAATCCACGCAAACATACATCGCACATCCCTTACACTCCCCTCATACACACACGCACACACCCCACACAGCCCCACACAATCACACACAATCACACAACACAATCCTTTAACTCTTTGCACACGTACTTAGAAAATTAGTTAAATTTTAATTAAATCTTAAGCTTCACCTAGTCCTATTTTAACTATTTATTGTTCATAAAAAATTGTGGATGTAAACTGTTGGTAAGGGGAACACGGATTTCTGATGTACAAGCTACTCGTAGCATAGTTTGGAAATTCTGGGCTCAAAAAAAAATTGAAACTAGATAGCTGATAGAATACTTATATACATTTTTTTTGTAAATACATACTCATAATACATACTACACCCAGACACAGAACAAACATCTATGTTTGTCACATAAATGTTTGCCACATAAATGTTTGCCCTGGGTGGGGATCGAACCCACGCCCTATCTCTGAATGCAGACATGGTACCAACTGAGCTATAAGCAGCTTGATGGAAGCCACAGCTCAGCTTCGTATTGTTTATTTTTCTAAGTTTCACCAGGCAAAAGAAAAATGGCTTCATGCAATATAAGGTAAATAAAATGGACTGCAAATATGAAGAATCTACAGAAATGCCTTTGTTCTATTCGCAAAAGATGCATACAAGAGTTCTAGTAGAAAAGTATGTATGGTAATCGTGACTAGACTGCTTTAACGTACGCGACGATATTCATATTTCAACTGATATCGGCGTGAGATTCAAATACGACTGCACTACGCGTACTTACGAGATAACTGCTGAGAATCTTCAAGCAATTTTACTATCAAGAGCTCAATAATAAAGTTCATATTCCGACGATACGAACTGCTGAAAGGTAGCAGTAGCGGTAGTTTTCAGAGCAGAAGTATGCAATAAAGACGTCAATCCGTAACGACGGATGCGGCTATTATCCAGTTGGTGCACTGAGTGCTTTATGATGTAAACGCTCTCTGAATAAAGATTGATGCTAAACCAATGCACGAATATCGCCATAAATATTTTATTATAAACTAGTCTACCAGGTAAACGACATTCTGTTAAGGAAATAATTAATGTTACATCAGAATTCGTGGAAGCACGTCAAAGCTTTTCCTATAAAAGTAAAATTATGTTATCAAATTTTGCCACTGAAGATCAAAGTTGAATAGGGCTCATGCTAAAAATACTGAAGGATGGGGCACGGGCTCCGTTCGCTCCACTCAGCCTTATATATTTTTTTGAACTACAAATACATGTGAACCTAAACATAATAATTAAAATTGATCAAGCATAAGCCGGAATCGTGCATTGAGGGTTTCATACACCTAATTAGTTCAGTTTAAAATCTCTAGTAAAAGCTCCTCTCGTATTGGGCCGGTTGTTACATTAAGAAGAAAGGAAGAAGACGGAAATCAAATTTATTTGTAACATCAGTAAGGTATGTAACTATAATTTATTAACAATCCTGGGGTCACTAAAATGCCTTCAACTCAGCATAGTGCTGTTTAACAAACATCGCTGATCTTCCCTTGAGGCCAGCTCAAGTGAGGTCAGGAAAGGCTTAAAACAGTGAAACAACACTAATATAAAACTATTTAAAATTACGTCTGTACACACATTTTATTTTATTAGACGAAATAAAATGACAGATTGAAAGTAATATAGTCTACACTAAAGTCGCTCTAAGATTGGGCAATATCTTGGAGGATTTTCTTGGGTACTTAATCAAAGGGCAATATAGAGAGACTGGCATTGTTTAATGCATTATTTAATGCATCCAGCATGTCTTTTTAGTTTTATGAGTAGGTACGTGTATTTGAATGTTTTGAAATGAATAACATTAATTTTAATTTTTGAACTACTATGGACTTAAAATATTTCCGAAATAAATGATATAATGATAATAATAATAATTGTAATGTTTTATTGACGTCATCATCATCAGTCTGCAAAGCAAAAGCCTCCTCCCTCATTCAACAGTCATCCCTATTAATCGATAATCGATATTCATCATATTTTATTAATGACATATAGACTGACAATCATAAAAATATAGGATTGTTTATTTGTGCCACACAATACATTTGTCACTATTTAACTATTATCTTAACACGACTGTATATTATACAGCCCAGTTATGATGAAATATTAAATAACCTCGATCTTACGATTATTATAATAAGGTAGCGCCTCTCGTGTCACTCTGACTTTTGATGTGCTTTTGATAGTACAAAGTTAAACCGGTCTGTTTGTTCAGATTTCACAAAACCACGGATAAAACTTTTTCGCAGTTTCCTTTGTTGCAGTTGTACGTGGACCACGTAGTTGTACCTTATTAAAGTTCGAGAGTAGGAAGCTGTGACCCAATCTTGAAAGTTGCTTTTTGCTTTGCATATTCTGTGCTCTCGTTTTGCGCGAGACTATTTAAAGTTAGAAGCGTTAATATTTTACACTTAACCGCAAATCTCGTGGCGTAATTTGTTAGCACCACAGTACAAATACCGCGTTGACTTCGCTGCAGCCATTTGTGGATACTCATTGCTGTGGCCAAGCTTGCAAAACGTAAATGGCCTCTTCATACTACGCTATATTGAATGTTCGGCTTGATAGATATTATGTATTCTAATACCTGGATCTGGGTATGTCCTAAAACAGCAACCAGAACCACCGGAGGACGGGCAGCAGCGTCCTCTCCGTTAACGGTTGTGAACATTCTGCGATCCCCAAGGCGTCTGCCAAGCGTGGGGATTATGGCAACCTATTAAGGAGGAGGTCTTCGTCCAGCAGTGGACGTTTTCTGGCTGATGGGTGGATATATTCTAATATAATCATAAAAACTACAAAGATTACTTAGCCTAAAATACAAAAAAAAAACAAAAGGATTGTATCCAGACCAATGAAAGTCTAGAGGCAATCCAAATGCTCAAACGCACTACCAGTCGGCAGCGTACCCAGCATGCTGGCGGCATTG
Organism: Erannis defoliaria; assembly: GCA_905404285.2. Taxonomy (NCBI): domain Eukaryota; kingdom Metazoa; phylum Arthropoda; class Insecta; order Lepidoptera; family Geometridae; genus Erannis; species Erannis defoliaria. The sequence goes on along the minus strand of FR990085.1, from coordinate 8,313,681 downwards.
CCACGCTGATTTATATATTATCGTATTTACTTATTATATATATTTTTTTAAATTGAATAGTCTTACTATCTAATAAGAAAATTCGGATGATTCCCACACATTTCGTTGGCTTCGTTGTAAAATGTTCCTTTTGTAAAATGTCGTTTAGCACAATGTTCTGATGTGAATTATATTTTCTATGGAATAGTTGATACTTTTAGCGTTTCAGTAGCTTAAAAAGATATTAAAAAAACAAAAGTTAACAAAAGTCACAGTAAAAATAGTGAAGTATTTTAGCTATAAAAAAAATAGCCACTCTGATCTAACCTGATGTTATACCGTAGATATTATTTTCTTAAGGGCATTCATATCTTAAAATCAGCTTGAGGGGATCGTTTTATTATATTTTCCGACAAATCTATCTCGTGGTATAGTCCGACGAAGCTTTTGCTTACATTCTTTTGCGAGTGTACGGGACAAAAACAATGCCAGTGAAAAACTTATGACTTTTGTTGACGATGTTATACAGATGCCACCGCCGGCAAAATATTTTTTTTTGTATGTTCAAAACAATAACTAAATACATTTTAATACTAAGTAAGTAAGTATTACTTACTTTTTACTTAATACTTACAATACACTTTACAATGGAACTAAACCTATTTATCATTTTCATATAGGTAACGTAACTACTCGTAATTACCTAGTTTTGGTTAAAAAAATATATAATTTCGTTTAAAACGCCTGATACTAGAAATCGGCTAAAGTTAAAAATAAAGTAGGCTAATTAATATTATTACGGGAACAAAGTTCAACATTCTGAAACTGCTACTGTTATGGGCAGGCATGAGGCTTACCACCAGGCAAACGTCTTGCAAGTGTCGTCACACCCACAGAAAAGCGAAATCCCTACTTCTTAGTAGAACGGCTGTCAAAACAATGTTCTAAAGCAATTGTATGGAAAACCACTGTCGCCAGTTTCACACTTATTTGTATAGAAACTACGACGAAAAAACGCCAATAATTGGTCGCGCATTTGTAGTAAAACGCTCCAAATGCCAATTTGCACCAGATTAAAGTTGATCTAATTACGATACAATGTGGTTTGGTTTCCTACGCGTCTATTTAAATTGTCTTTTTGAGTATTCTCAGTTTAAAAACATGTATATTAGTAGAATTGTCATTTAGCGCATTTGCACCTAACGCCGGCTAGCGCGGTCCGTCACATTTCCGTTCTATTTACTTACTTCTCTCTTCAGTGGTCACACCATTCCGTAAAATATATATTTGCGAAAGTTTGTCGGTATATGTGTATGTTAGTTACCTCTTCACGCCAAAACGGCTGATCGGATTTGGATGAAATTTTAAAGACAGCTTATTTATTACCAGGAATAACATCATATATAAGCTATTTATTTATCATCATCATCACGCGGGAGAAACCACGGGACGTAGCTAGTTACAAAAAAAAACATTTAGACTTAAGGTTATGTACAGACATAATACCAACTTTTTACAGAACAAGTTAAAGTCAACAATGAAATACAGGCCACTAGTTAACATGAATAGGTTGCTTACAATCAAACCGCTTGACTACGCCGCGACAATGGCTGGTAGGTGTCAAGAACAGTCTCTGGCCACCATAGTGATAGCAAAGTGGACGTATAACACGTAACGCGCGTTAGCGTCGAGTGGGGTGTAGCCGTACCCCATTATCTAGGGCTAATAGGGCTGCCAAACAGCTTTTTAATACTAAGGATAAAGATATTTGGGACCAAGACTAGTATGTAACTTCATAAAGTTTTAGCCATACAAAAGTTTTCGTTGATTTGTTCAATTATTAAAATAGTTTTGCAAAAGTAGTCGTTGACCTACTATACTATGAATATCGATGTCGAATAGTCAAATAACAATACTAAAAAAAACCCGATTCAAATTTTTTTTTTTGATGTAATTTGAATTATCATTGCAAAACCGGCCTAGCACCTACTACCATATATTTAGAAAACCGGCCTCACTTCGCTGTTCGCAGAGTTTCGTTTTAACTTTTTTATTTAGTCTGATATAATCTAGAGTGGACCTGGGTATGTCCTTAAACTGCAACCAGAACCACCGGAGGATGGGCAGCAGCGACCTCTTGGTTGACGGTGGTGAGCATTCTGCGATCCCCAAGCGGCCTGCCAAGCGTCCAGCAGTGGGCATTTTATGGCTGATGATGAATCTAGAGTGGAAACCACGAATCGACAAACGTAATGAAGGATATACCTTGAGACTCGATGGAGTAACGCTACGTAGGACAGGTTGCAATTGTTTTTAAGTCCAGCAGTGGACTACGATAAGCTGATTATGGTGATAATGAAAGAATCTTATAACCTGGTAGTGTCCTAAAACTGCATCCAGGACCGCCGGAGAACGGACAGCGGCGTGCTCTCTGCTAACGGTGGTGAGCATTCTGCGATCCCCAAGCCGCCTGCCAAGCGTGGTTATGCAAACTCACCACACACTGACAAAAATACACTATTAAGGGACAGGCCGTTGTCCACCAGTGAACGTCACTGGCTGATGATGATGAAATAATCTTACCCTGGAAATTAGGCAATGCACCGGCCATACTTCTTATGATGCAATTCATAGGCAGCGTGGTTTTCTTATCATCAGGAAACCGGCTTGCCTGTTTTCCAGGGGCACTACTTGAGTACGGCGACTATGTTTCTACTTAAATGTCTGCCTATAAGCTGCTATGGAGTTTGGCAGAGTTATAAATTGAGCTATGTAATAATTGCTCTGAGACAAAAAGAAAAAAAAGAAAATATTAAGGCTTCTTTAGTGCTCCTTGATATATTTGTAGCCAGCGGCACTATATCATCAATTGTATAAATAGAAAAGGTACATACTATATATGAGTATACAATGATATTAATTATATGTTTCCTCTTCAGCGCGCCATATTTTACAGAACAAAAAGACCAGTCAGAAAAGGTTATTCCCTAAAACTATTTAAACAATACCCGTGTTGTCTTGTGACTCTTGAACGGATACCAACCCTGAAGAGGTGCTCTAGCGGTGTATAAAGGCACCCACTTTGCACGAAAGACAGTAAACTAAAACAGCCACTACACGGCTGTTTTAGCTAGTAACTAGGTTTTTAAAGGCTCTTGCACGAAAATGTAGCTACAAGAATATTCCGAAGAGTGCCTGTTTTGTAGCTTTGATCTTGGTGAAAGCGTTCTTTCCACCGTATTGACCGTTTTTGCTAAGAATAGGGTAGATGACTGATGTTTATATCGTTGAAACTAATAGCTTTGATGAAAAATTTAAGTTAATATTGTATGTTTATTGTAAAAAATATTTAAATCGGTTAATAATGTTCTGATATATGAGCGTTTAAAGTTTTTGTTAGAGACAACTCTGTCCCTTTCCCACAAAACAAAAAATGACGTCACGCCTTACTTGTCTGAATATAATTTATATGGCGTACAGAGAAGTGACGTCACGATTTGCTGTTTCGCCTCTCTGTCTAGCGTGATATTAAAATGCTCATAAGTTGCTTATTTTTGATCAGATTTTCATTTATCAACTATATTTATGGGCCACATTTTTAGAGGAAAATAAAAAAAACCAGTCATCTAGCCTATTGAAACCGTCTGTTTTTTACTGAGTTTTTTTGGCTTAGGACATTTTCCATACGCAAGTGGCCTAGTGGTACAAATTCACCATGTATGAACTAGGCCAAAATAAGAGTAATTAAGTATGCCTATAATGAGTTAATTCTGGAGTAGCCATTATCTTTCTTACAAGTGTCGTGTCAATTAAGATTAAAAGATTAAAAAGCATTAACATTAAAAAAAAACAGAATGAGTATTTAGAATAAAATCAAAAAATATTCTAAATTTATACAGATTACGAAATACAGTTAACGAAGTAACTAAGGAGAATATTATAGAAAGCCAGTTAAACAACAAATAGAAAAAATATGCATAATTAAGATATTAAAAAAAACCTACCTACGGAATCCTAACATGAGCATGGAATCCACTGCATGCACGGATTCTTCATAAAAACATAGGAAACGAGCAAGGACAAAAATGCTTTTGTGGCTACAAAAACATTGTTAATACAATATCCTGATTTCTCCCGTACGTTACGAACGATTATAACAATAGAGACCCGTATCCTTGCAGATGAAATCACAACTCTGTAGGTAGAGAAGGCAACGTGCTTGTGTAGGTAAGTCGCGATAACTCGAATCCTGACGTCTCAGATAAACACCGCCGCCAGCCATCCGTAAGAACTGATAGCCGCATGTGTCTGTATTAGAACGATGTACTGGTGTTGTTGCGACGTTTTCGAAGTATTTAAAAAAGTTTTTCATTATAACGATAGCTAAGTTAAGCATGGTGATCTGGATTCTATGCTAAAAGAAAAGAGTTTATTAAATCAGCTTGTACATTAGGTACAAAAGCAATTTTAAATGATTCAGGTAATAAAAATGCCCTCCAATTGAATGACAGAGCAAGATGAAGACAGAACGTGTTTAGGCCACCACTGAAGTTTAGCGACAATAGCTGGATTTAGTTATCAATGTCATCAATTATTCAATGTCATTAGAGTTTACTTGCTATTCTTATGTTAAGCCGGTTATGGTAGCGCTTCTATCGGGCTTGAGTGGTGGCGTCACAGAAACGCGAAATCCCTAATTCTTAGGTAGAACGGCTGTCAAAACAATGTTGTAAAACAATGGTATGGAAAGCCGCTGTCGCCAGTTTCACACTTCTCGTCATCAGCTATAAAACGTCCACTGCTGGACGAAGGCCTCCCCCTTAATAGAGGGGTGTTGCCATACTCCCCACGCTTGGCAGGCGGCTTGGGGATTACAGAATGTTCACCACCGTTAACCAAACGCTGCTTCCCGTTCTCCGGTGGGTCTGGTTGTAGTTTAAGGAAATACCCCCAGGTTCACACTTATTTGTATAGAAACTACGACGAAAAAATGCCAATCATTGGTCGCGCATTTGAAGTAAAACGCTGGAAATGCCATTTAACAACAGATTAAAATTGATCTAATTACGACGCCATGTGGTTTGAATTGTATTTTTGAGTATTCTCAGTTTAAAAACATGTATTTTGGTAGAATTGTCATTAAGTCCATAGCGCGGCCCGTCACATTTCCATTCTGTTCACTTATCTCTTCAGTGGGTGGCGTGGTATCAAAGGCACGGCATCGGAGTGTCACAGAATCGTGAACAGTCTGTACGGGTTGTAAAGATATTGAATCAGATCAAATATTAAGATAGTGGTAGTATTACGAAACGCTACTATGAAAAGTTCTCATCACTTAACTACGCGAGTTAAAACATAATAATAAACAAAAGTAGCCGAAAAACTAAGTAAGCGGTAACTGTTTATTTATTACAGCCTTGATTACATCTCATCTAATGTTAAGTGTATAAGAGTAAGAAACCGTTTCTCTCCACCTTTAGGTAATTCTAACTCGTATTAGTTAATAAATCAGACGTCGAAGTTTCTGCATGAATATCATCACCAAAAAGCGCAAATTCAACTTTAAATTACCCTTGGACTGGCCAATCGCTTTGAAACTCCACCCTTTCAAGTAAAGTGGGGCATTGGATAAGGGTAACAATGCATTAACACTTCATGAAAATTGATGAAAACGTACAGCGATGTTACTGGTCAGAAAATGGGCAGTTAGCAGTTAGTAGTTAGTAAAAAAAAATATGCATCCCTATTTAGCTGGTTAAAAGATCGAAGATATTAAGTTGTTGAATTTGGGTCCTTATAGGCGGACTGTCTGGCCACACCTGCGTGGAATAGCAATCCTTCGCCAAACCTTGCTAGACTGCCATCAAAAAGTTCGGCCGAATACATTGTTTCATCTATACTCTAATCGTACTTCTTGGCTACACCTGCATGGTTTGGCGAAATATTCGGCGAACGCCGCAGGTGTAGGCAGGTTTCATTTTAGTGTTAAACACCCTACATCAATGTTTTGGCAGGGACATGGAAAAATCATGTCGACACTCTGATTTTTTTTCCAAGACATTTGTTATTTCAAATAAAGTGGTTGCATTTTACTAATTTGCATAATTACTAACACTTACCTAAGTGATTAGTCTTTCCGTGCTGCCTCCATAAACTCCTTAGAAGCTTCCATTAAAGTCACCACCACTTGACAGAGCCATGACTTAGATTTGACTGTGACTAATTTTGTTTAACTTTAACTGCGTCTTGTCTGATGAAACTTAATTGATGCAACTAAAACAGAAAATAATAAACTAAAAATGGACACTGGCAGAATGTTCAAAGGGAGATGCCAAATCCAAATTCACGTTAAAAAAAAACAACTTCATCGAATACTAATAAATATATATTGGTAGGTATTAAATTGTGCAAAAATTCTGCGTTATCAGAACCTAAACTAAAGCTTATTTCGTACAGTAAGGAAAAGAGGTCATATATTTTTGGTGACTTTACCGCATCGAATACTAAGTGATGACGTAGTAGGTACATTTATGATAAGTAATGGGATACTCAGTAAGTGTGAGTAAGTTACGCACTCTGCCTTGGTTCGGGAGAGTTTACTAGGCAAACAGTTTCGGACTGATTGGGGGTACCGTCCAATGTTTGTCGGATACTTGTGCAAAGGAATAGCACTAAGCGAGTACCTAAGTTCGTACCTACGACACTGAGAACGGTATTGAATAATGTATCTCCAAACACAGTGCTTATTTTTCATAATTATGTAATTTGCCAGCTAGAACTAAAGAAAACAAAAATGTGCAAACCTCGGCAGTTTTCATCTAGTAAATTTCTCTGGTTTTCATAGTAGAACTAAAGAGTTACGATGGCTAAATTAAGAGCCTAATAGGGAGTTTTGGCGGGAAGACGGAAAAATCATGTCGCTGCATTCTATTATTTTCTTAAACTTGTGTTTTTTCGCAAATTAATGATTAAAAATGTTGGTGTTTTATTCATTGAGTGTTGAATTACATGCACGAGTGTGGGAAAGTGATATAATGAGGTGAAACATGTATTTTCGTGTTGTTTTCAAAACTCCGTAGAAACTCATAGTATAGTCGCCACGACTTTACTAGGATATGACTTGGACTCGACTATGGCAAAATTCGTGTGACTGACTGTGATTTCATGACATATTTGACTTGATTTTAATAAAAAACTTGAAAATCATAAACTTGGCACTGGCAGAATGCACAACGTGCAATGCCAACAACTAAGAAAAAAAAAATGTTTTCTCTAATCACAAAACCTCAATTGTTCTCGAGTTTTTTTAAATGCGATGGTGTGACGAGACGAGCGAAACGTTCGCATGGTATGGAGTTTTCTTCAATTTTAATTTAAGTAGGTATTCTTTTGATCAGGTAAATCCTTGGAGGATTTAGCTCTCTTTCTCTCGTACTTAATTAAAGGGTAAAACTCAAAGCTGGCTCCTACGGCACCTACATTAATTCACCTGGCTATACCAGGGGCATTTTTTTTCTCCTTGGTCCACCCCAAGTTAACTGGGTGTACCAGGGGATTTTATTTCTCCCCATAGGCCACCTATGTAGTTATTCATTTCTGACTTTTAGAATATATTGCCTGTAGTCCACCTAGAAAAAACAAATTAGGGTAAGTACCTAATGTTGACTGTTTTCTTTGGGTTATTCACCAAGTGGACTCGAGGAGCTTGACACGCGTGTGTCCAGTTGCCGAAACTCAAAATAGGCTACACTGGGAAAAATACACAGCTTTCGAACACGGCTCCAGTTTCTGTAGCCATGTAAACGACTGTGCCAGCCAGGTTTGGCAGCCGTGTGAAGAGCCGTGTACGTGGTTAGAGATTTTACACGGCTGCGTAAGCCAATTATACTGCTGCGTTAGCCGGTAAAGACGGCTACGCTTACTGTATTAAATAATTTTACAGCCGTGTCACAACCGTAGCCGTGCAAAAATACACGGCTACATTCTAACACGGTTAGCGTATTGGTGTAGGCAAAGCTCGTCGGGCCGTGTGTTAAACGGAAACGGTTTGCGGAGCCGTCCTAAACACGGCACGACTGGCCGTGTGCCAAACTAAATCTGGTTGCGATAGCCGTGTCAGAAACGCGTGTCACCGTAGCCGTGTTAGCGACACACGACAAACTTTACCGTGTTGACACGACTGCAACTACAGTACCGGGTTTATACGGCTCTGCCAAGCCGATAAATCGGCCCTTTTTTTTCCCAGTGTACACTTGTTATTTCGTCATCTGGACACGCTAGAGTCTTCACGCGTGTCCACATAGTGTAATTAGCATTAAATTACATTTTTGTTATCGTCAACTGGACATACTCAGAAAACAATCTATTAAAGTTTGTTAGTCAAAGTTTGCAAGTTGAAGTGGCAATGGGCAGCCCACATCGCTCGAAGAACTGACAACCGATGGGGAAGAAAGGTTCTTGAGTGGCGACCGCGAACCGGAAGACGCAGCGTAGGAAGGCCTCCCACTAGGTGGACCGACGACATTGTAAAAGTCGCGGGCAACCGGTGGATGCAAGTGGCAGGTTGTCGTACAGTGTGGCGGTCTAAGGGGGAGGTCTCCGTTCAGCAGTAGACGTCTCCGGGCTGATGATGATGAATCAAAGTTTGTATGAAAATGTGGTGCGGACATAATTGGTTATTGGTCGTTTGGTTCGCCGAAATGGGGGTGCAGTTAAATAGCGTTCGGGAAGTGTTGTGATTGTAATGACAATTAGGGTGGCTTTGTGGAACGCCAATTTGGGTTATGATATCGCCAAATGACTGCATTTAAGTAAGTAAAACGAGCTAGGTTAGGAGGAATCATAATTAGGTCAGCGTTTAAAAAAGCATATTCAGCCTTTTTAATAGTCCACTCCTAAAGAAAATATAACCCTCCAAAGATTCGTATGAAAATATTTAAAGGGCTATGTTTCTTTGCTGAAAAAAAGGAAATGACAGAGATGTCTACAGTAGACCTGGACTATAGAAAAAAAAGATTGCTCTAGAGGCATTGTCCAGGGGCCGTACCATAAACGCTTATTACGGGACCGAATAGGCTCAGCTGCCGACACTGCGCGACCGCGAACCTTATTGCGAGGCGATAAATTTAAATTTTAAAGCGGTTCACGGTACGGCCCCAGGAAGAAAATAAGGGAACACGTTTGTATGGAGAATCGGTTACCGATTCCCTCTTAAACTTAACCTCGAAGGGCTCGAAGGGCGATTGCGTTTTTCCGTAATTTTGACATTATTAGTTTATGTAAAAGACTATATTAAATTTTTAATTTTACAGGCCATGTAGGTTAGTATTCAACTGAATGTTATGATTTGGAGAGCGGAAGGTAAGTCTCATACACGGAAAAAATTATCAACGGGGCAATACTGTTCAATAACAATAAAGTTTGGAAGACGGAAAAAATAAGTAAGTACTCAGGTAGCATTTTATAAATATTATGTACATAATATATATATTAAATAGGCTGATAATACTGAATATCATCGTTTTAAAAAGCCTAGAGCAGCAGTCTTTTTTTTTATTCTGTCGAGTGACGATACGAGCGGGACGTTTGCCTGGTGGTAAGCGTCAAGCCTCCCCATAACAGTAGCAATGCCAGAATTGTGAACTTGCGAATACAATCCCGCACTGCGCCAGTCTTTAAAAAAAATTACTGACATATCCGATCAACTTTGTCTAATCATTAAAATTCTAGTAACACCAGAATTCAAAGGGTGGTTGTACCTGGTAAGTAGCCTTTGAACGTACCTACACATACACCGATTTCTAATGTAAGTGTTAGTAGGATCTGCTGCGTGGGCTTGCGTATAAATTCGCTTACCTAATTAATAAATGGTGCGTTCAATTTCGACAAAGTTTGGTGCTTCAATAATTATAACGAAGACTTTACTTGACCTTTGTACCTGTCGGGTGAGTCTGGAGAAACTCTTCAGTATTTTATAGATTTTAATAGTATTAGTACTTGGCTGTAAATTATACTATAACAATGTTCTGAAACTGTAAAGTTTCTGGGGTTTCATTCAAAACTCGGCCCGAAAATTTAGAGTATATAATAATAAAATACGTATTTTAATTTTTTTCAAAATTAACCCTAGGGGAGGTGCAAGGGAGTTCTAAAGTTTGTATGTATTTTTTTTATTCTGGTTCGATTTATGCACAATTTGGTATAAATAAACTTTAAAGTAAATAATGAAATGCATTTGTTGCCGATTTTTCTCGTAATGTAAAAACGATAATACAAGCAATGAAGAATCAAACTTGCTGAGGTATAGCATAGCATAGTATAGCATATTTATAATAGCATAGCATAGTTCGATCGATACATTTGACATGTAAATCGGTAAAATTCGATTAAAATCGGTATTTTCTCAAGTTAGTCAGATATCAGCTATATCGACACGTCGAATTAGCGACATACAGAACGGTATTCGCGCTGTTCGTTAAGTAATTGTAACTCAAATATTGGTCTGACCAATAATTTACCATTAACATTTCCCAGTGCAGTTTAAAACCATCGGAGCGTGGTATTGATTCCATCCATCAAGAGTTGGAGAGCACACTGCGGATTGGGGCTCGCAACCATTTCGATGAGCTTTCAACAAGTGATCTCATGTGTTCAGTGTTCTAGTTATCCATTTAATGTATATTATTTACTATTTTACGGCCTGCTTATTCACCTGCGTCTCAGAGGACCCGTTTATAATAGCTAATGAAAATTTAGGAATGGTTTTTGATTCTAATCACCAATATTTTTATCTTTTTACTTGGTAGTAATATCTACACTAATATTATAGCGCTCGTGGCGTAGCTTGTCTAGGTGATTCTAAACGATCACCGATGTTAAGCAACGGACGGTCCGGTCAGTCTTCGGATGGGTGATCGTGAGTGGCATTTATTTCTGAGCGCTACCGTGGATCGGATGACACCTTAAATTGTTGGTCCCGGTTGTTTGTTCTAGTATCTATAACAACAACCGTCAGCCATGTCAGAGGCCTTCGGCTGGCCATTCAGCCTATACGAACTTACTTACTTATAGAGCTAAAGTTAGTCTGATCCGAGTTACATATACAGACCGATTCAAACTTAATGGCTGTGAACTTAGGCACGAGACGCTGCGCAGTAGCAAAAATTAGGCGTGCGGTGTGCGTACAATCGCAAAGTCTCGCGTTCGCTCGCACTTCACTATTAAAATTGAATCAGTCTGAACCATGCACTAATAGAAAAAGCTGCACTGCACCGTCAATACTATAAGCTACATTATAATAGGCTTATGCCCATTGCCATAGGATGCAACAGGATGTCACAGCAGATATACATTTTTACTTGTATCTCAAACAATTTCTCAATAAGAAAAATCAACAAATAATCTATAATAATAATAATAATTGTAGTATTAATGTTAATAAAAAACGTAATATTTTAAGAATTTTAAAGGCTATTCAAGATAACGCTATTATTTAACTTAAAAAACTTATACAATATGCCTATATTATAATCTAGAGATATTGACTGAAACCCTAGTTTTAGTATGTAGTAGTGAAACACACACACATACACATGACAATTATAACAAAGCAAAAACACATTCTTGAAAATTATAAACGTTTTTTTTTCGTTTTTTTTAAATGACGCGACGGTTATGAACATCGTAATTACTTACAATCATTCAGTGAGAACTATTTATACTACTCGTATCATATAAAGAGAAGTGAGTATGCGCATAGGTAACACAATCATACTTACTATAGTCACCGCGTTACTAACTGAGTCGTGCGGCCATAAATCATGGCCACACGACCCACAAGTGCAAGCAAGACCCACAACTGCGACCACAAGCAAGATCCACAAGTGCGAGCGAGATAGAGATAGTGAAATGATTTATGGCCGCACGACTAAGTTGGTAACGCGGTGACTATAGTAAATACTCGTATGTATTCATGCCAAAAACCCAAAACATATTAAATAATGAAATAATAATGCATAATAATGAAAACACCTTTTAATTTATCTCGAAATTGACTTGAGACACTTCGCAAGTTTTCTTGAAAACAAGCCTTACTTTTTGTAGCGTTGTTAAGGTCACGAGATGGGCCAATTTGTTTAACTTTTCTGCTTACATTAGCCAAGACGAGTTTTCACGGGTCTCTTATGAAAGTCTTTGCTACAATATAGATGTGAAACAGTGACTAAACTATGTACTTATAATTAGTTCAAATTGCGCCTCCTATATGTCCGTTTGATTCATAGATAAATTGGTGAAAAACCATGCACTTCAGCATTATGGAAGATACGAGTATTTAGGAGCGGGCCGAATTTCTTCCGTACGCGGACGAATTCGTGGGGGACCTCAACAAAAATTGATTAATTTTAAATACCTCGAAAACTATTAACTTTCGCCGATACATTAGTGGGTTAAATTTGATGTATGTTAGGTCCCTTATCTGGTCCTGCCGGAATACGTCGAGTTACCAGTAACCCTGTATATAAGTTTACCTTTAAGATAAAAACACAAAAAAACATAATAATATAAATATAAATTATATACAGAACTGGATCTAGTCTTTAGTTAGCTAGGAAAACTTTAAAGGCCGACTTGTTTTCTACTTCGTGACCTCAATCACTGTTCTCCAACTGCAGCGTATCTTCGAGCCACTTAGCGCTACCATAAAAGTTAAATGCGCTATAAATCATGCTAGCAGGAGACAGAAGGGGCTGCGATAATGAACTGCCGCCTTCGCAACTGTAGCTTCCTATCTACGAGTACGTATTGCTGGTAGAAAATTAACGCGAAAGTTACCAAGACTTTGTTCTAGCTTCTGCTATAGTTTATCGCCTTAGGTTAATAGGTGATTTTATTTTATAAACCACTTTAGAAAAAACTATAGAAAAGTTTATTTTCATCCCATCTATTCGAAAAGGACGACTTGGTTCGCCTTTAAGTGCCCCCGAAGGTGGTGCTTTCTATACGAAACTTTTAGCGGGCAGTAATGAGTTTTTAATCCTCTTTATAAGTGCGCCGCAATTATCTTTGCCGCGCACTTTTTGAATTTGGAACATCTTAGTTTCCAGCGCCAAAGAAATCGAACGCAAATATTGTTTGAATTATGACTAGCTGGTACGACGGCCCATAGACGAGCCGCCAGCTGAATAAAAAAAAACTAATTAAAAACGCGCGAACTACATCCCGAATAACTTGACACTGGCAAATGCACAGGATGTGCGACGCCAAGTCCTGAAATGAAACAAAAAGGAATATTACAGCCCGCGTTTTCGACAATTTTCACGGATTGTTAGTAATTCATGGTTTTGTTTAGAAAAATGAGTTCTTCAAGTGACATTTAATAAAATATGAGGCACCTTTTATTTTCTCATAGTGGGTGATGAAAAGTAGAGTGTATCACTCGGGCGCAAAATATATCTTTGGCTCGGGCGACAGCGACAATGATAAAATGAATGAACGGGAAATAAGCGCATGGATTTTGAAGACTATATGTTGAGCGCCAGCTCTCCTCTCGCGTCAGTCTTTCTCTGTCTTTGCGACATTCGATCCGTACGATACGACAATACAAACTTCTAATACATGTACATGTGTTCTATTTTTGTCATGCAGTAATTAGATTCGCTATCTCTATTTTCTGGTTAATGTAATATGCATACTTTTAGCTGGGTATGCTTGATTGTGTTGGCTTGTTAATTTTGAACGATTTGCAAGCGCTGGGCCCGTCCATTCCATTATCACTGTCGCTGTCGGGCGACGTACTTATGAATCCCTCGCTACGCTACTACGGGGTTAATTTCAATTATCATTCTTCGTACTGCATAAAATATACTTTTCATAATAATATTCTATTATTTCAGAAGTTTAATGTACCTTGGATATTTTAGTAGTAGGTAAGTATTACAAGCGCAATATAATTTAGATTGAAAATAATATGATTCATATTAGTATACAACCGGCAATAGATTACGCCAACTACTAATTAAGGCCTATATCTATGAAGTAAATACTAAAAAAGAAACAAGTTTCAAACGATCAACAAAAGTCACACAATAACAAACGGTGCAAACCATAGAAAAGCGAAAGAAAGTAAGAACGGCTGTTAAAAAAATTTTGTAAAGCAATTGTATGGAAAACCACTGTCACCAGTTTCACACATAATTTTATAGAAATTAGGACAAAAAAATGCCAATCATTGGTCGCGCATTTGAAGTAAAACACTCGAAATGCCATTTTGCAACAGATTAAGTTCGATCTAATTACGATGCAATGTGGTTTGGTTTCCTACGCGTCTATTTAAATTGTCTTTTTGAGTATTCTCAGTTTAAAAAATATATATTGGTAGAATTGTCATTAAGCGCATTTACACTTAATGCCGGCTAGCGCGGCCCGTCACATTTCCGTTCTATTCATTTATCTCTTCAGTGGTGCAATCAATCGCAAAATGGTTAGAGACGCAGCAGCTGTACTCAGTACAGTACAATTAGGTGTGTGGAACTATGGTCTGCCATTTGAATACTCTAATTCTTTATTTACAATATAATTATATCCTAAATTTTTTACTTGTAGTTCTCTTGTGTCTTGTGATTTTTGAAACAAGATTCTATTAGCGTTCTTCTTAGTTTCTTAGTGGCTGATAGCCTTGAAATAATTAAAATTGGTTTAATTATTTTGTTAAAATAATTGTTATATCTGACACTTCGTTAAATAAAGGAGTTCTCAGACTTTTCTTTTTATAATATATAAATTATGGCGTCATTGTTAAAATCCCTTAACACACGAATAATGTTTATCAGGCAAATATTGTAAGATCATTCAAGTCGAAGCAATTCGGGCCCATTAAGTACTTAGGTATAAAAAGTAAACGTTTCAAATAACGATATCGTCAACACAGAGATTCGGACCCTCATTAAGGTTTTCGCTTTGTGCTATTAATATTTTGAAATATATGTCTTTGACTGTAGATACTTATGTCTTATCGTCATACTTATTTTATCAAGTTTTGTACAGAACTAACCGCATCAAGGTCATCTGCGAAATTGGTGGTGAGTCTATTGACGCCTAAAATTGAAAATGCTTCATTTACACTAAAGTAGCTGTATAAACGGGAGGCAATAATGTACGACACAGATAATGTACGGCATGATATTGTACGGCATAATAATGCACAGCATGATAATTGATGTACATGTACATTGAATATCATGCTGTGCAATATCGTGCCGTGCAATATCATGCCGTACATTATCGGCTCGGCTCAATAATGCACACCCCGATTTTGTACAGACTGATATTTGATGTACAAGAACACGAATTCCTTATTTGTATAGCAGTTAGGTTCAGGTTATTTTTTTTAATGTCAATTTGAGAAATTTACTCGAATTATTGGCTGTATAATATAGGGCCGTACTTTATAGACACGAGCCGATAATGGACGGCCAGTATTGTACGACATGGATTGTATAGCATGATATGCGATGTACATGTACACCAATTATCATGCTGTGCATTATTATGCCGTACATTATCGTGTCGGCAAATATCATGTTGTACATTATAGACACCCGTATAAACCACCGAAGGACGGGCAGCAGCGTCCACTCGCTTAACGATGGTGAGCATTCCGCGACCCCCAAGTCGCCTGCCAAGCGAAGGGATTATTGCAAACCCGCCCGCTTAAGAGGGGAGGCCATCGTTCAGCAGTGGACGTCTTCTAGCTGATGATGATGATAAAGATGATCTATATGTACTGGGCTATAAACTTAAATAGTACTAAGCCGATAGCAGAGTCATTTTGCTGACCACCCTGAATTTTATTTACTACTAGGCCAACCCAAAAGTCCCGAAAAAAATGAGCTGTCCCATTAATTTTCCCAAGAGTCCGTGAACTTTTTCTATGCAACAGCTTTTTCGCAATTTCAGGGTTGGCCTTATATACTACAACTTGTTCACAATGATGAGTATCATGACTCCTTTTTGGATACTAAGCTAACCGGAAACACCGGTGTTTAGAATGTGTAACAAAAAGGTTCAACAATACGGAAGGGTATGTATGTACTCATTATTATGAACAGCTTTTACTATGGGGCCAGCAATGAAATCGCGAAAAAAATCACTAATTTTGTCCAAAGTCAATGAACATTTTGTATAGAACAGCTGTTTTTTTTTCGGAATTTCAGTGTTGGCCTCATAGTAAAAGTTGTTCATAATGATGAGTATACACAGTAAATACATACCCTTCAGTATTGTTGAACCTTTATGTTACACGTTGTATAACCCAAAAGCGCAGCGCTCAATGCCCTGACTCCCTGCCTACTGCTATTCCGTCACTGCTCGCTAGAATTGGCATCAAAGCTACGCGGCAATGCGCCTGACATTCACAAGTCAACAGCCTTTGAATGCAGTTCTTTTGACGTTCTCGCAAAGCGTCGCGTGTTATCTTAATCAGCGCGCCTTGGCGGCATTGTGGATGCTCACACTCCAGCAGCTAACAATTCTACTAGCATGCACAGGCAATGCTTCTAATCCTTTGAGTTATGAGTTAAAACTTGTAAGCCGGCGTTGTGAAGTAGTAGATTATTTTAAGCGTTACAATCTTGAATATAAATCTGCATAGAGTTTGGCTGAAAGTTGATTTTATTTCATTTCTTGTATTAATAAATGCTTGCTACACTTACAGCGACGCTAAATCGTGTGACAAGCCAGGAAAATACATTAAAATTAATGAAATTAAATTTAAAATGATTAAAATAAATAAATATGACATATTAAATTCGTACATTAAGATAAAAATGAAAACATAAAAAAATAAAAGATACATTCACAAACATACAAAGTTTAATCAAACATATAAATATTTATATTAAATATTTTTTGTAGTGGTAGGACTCTACTGCAGAGTCCGCCTGGGGAAGTACCACACCTTTGCTAGTTATTCTATCGCCAAGCAGTAGTGAGCAAGCATTATTGTGTTCCGGTTTGAAGGGCAATGTTACCAGAGAAATTACTGGGTATGAAGAGATTTATAATCTAATATCTCAGGGTGACGAGCGCAGTGCGGTGCGGCGCAGGATTGTGTTCACAAGTTCACAATTCTAGCGCTGCTACTGTTAGTGGCAGGCGTGACGCTTACCATCAGGTGAAAGTCAGGCTCGTCCCGTCACTAGACTGTTAAAAAAAAAAAATACTAGAGCGAAGGCCATGGCCATGGGAGCGTACTGCGCTGATGACAGAACAGAGCAAATTTGACAGGAGTTTTGTGTTAGCAGAAAAAAATAAGAACCAAAATGTGGAAAATATGAACGTGGAGATACCGTAATAAATGTATCTGGAGAGACAGCGTAGCTATATAGCTGAAGCGTAGCAAAATAACGGTTGCTACGGCGTAGCATGAGGCACCGTAGAGGTGGCGTAGCTAAACGGGTTTTATAATAAACATTTGTATTGGCTTATTAGAATAGTTTATTCGTATTTGTCTTTGTCTTACTATAACTATTTGCAAGAAAGGAAAAGACAAAAACTAAATAACCTATTCTATCAAATTTTGTAGCTCCGTGAATAAAGACAAAAAATATATTAAGACAATTAAATGACACTCAAAGTATGAAAGATACTTCATACACTTCTTGGAGTATGAATAGAATGATAAAGTCGGTAGTGAAGAATAATGTCAAACATTATAATATAATACAACGCAATATGAAGAAATGACAAAAAAGCCAATGAAGTTCGAAGTAGTGAAAACAAAGTTAAGTAGGTACTTGCTTATTTTTTTCAGGTAGCGGGGTTAGACATAACAGTTCAACGAAGGCCTCCCCCTTAGACCGCTACACTGCCCAACAACCGGCTATTTGCATCTACCGGCTGCCCGCGACTTTTACAATGTCGTCGGTCCACCTAGTGGGAGGCTTTCCTGTATACGCTGCGTCTTCCGATTCGCGGTCGCCACTCAAGAAACTTTCTTCCCCATCGGTTGTCAGTTCTTCGAGCGATGTGGCCTGCCTATTGCCACTTCAAGTTGCAAACCCTGCGAGCTATGTCGGTGGCTTTGGTTCTTTGGCGAAAATCCTCGTTCCGGATTTTATCGCACAAAGTAACTCCGAGCATAACTCTCTCCATTACCCGTTGCTTCACTCTGAGTTTCTCCAAAATGCCAGCAGTTAAATACCACGTTTCAGTTCCATATGTCATCACCGGCAACACAAACATAATAGTTACGAAGCCAAAAATAACTCATTTTACATCGTACGTACATTACATTACATACGTTACATTTTTCATCATTTTACTCATTTTATATTTTAAATCGTCATCATCAGCTCTAAGATGACCACTGCAGAATGCTCAGCACCGTTAACCGAGAGGACGCTGCTGCTTACGTACGTCATACTAATACAATTAATCAAATATTCAATATTAATCAAATTAAATTTACAATACAAAATTTTGTCCTTAAGAAGTTATTTATTGTGCAAACTCAATCAAAAATTGCGATCAAAATACCGTTTTTTTTCCGGCTAATGACGTTTTTGTACGAAAGCGCTGGTTTATTAGATTTAGAGTTGATCCCATCATCATCACCAGCCATAAGACGTATACTACTGGAGGAAGGCCTCCCCCTTACTAGGGAGGGGTTGCCATTGTCCCCACGCTTGGCAGGCGGCTTGGGGATCGCTGATACCATAGTAAAAGTTATTCCTTACGGTTTAGTGCTAGTTTCGCATAACGCTGTACAGTAAACTTTTCTTATTGGATGGCGGATTGATCATAGCACAGTTTCATCCGCCTAGAATGTAGCATCATAATAAATAAACTAAGCAAAATTCAGGTACACGTTAGCAATAACAGAAATGGAAGCTAGCACTGAACTCACGGTATTGTAAACTCGTTTCAACACTACCTTGCACCCGTATTGTAGCGCTCTGCCTTGGCATCCTCTGCAATACGTGAATGTGGAACAGTTACTTAGTTCCAAAACGCAGAGTTAAAGTATCATTAAAGTATATTTTTTACTCTGTGGTCCATGATCCATTACTGTAATAAAAATATATATAATTTGCTCGTAATAAATCTTCCTTTATTGTGATACTAGAGGTCGCCCGTGACTTCGCCCGCGTACGGTAGAAATTCGGCCCGCTCCCAAAATGTCTTTTTTTACAACCCCCTCCCATCTTTCCCCCATTTATATATTCCCTGTCAAAAAAATACTGAATACAGCATTTTTTATTTTAAATTAACAAGGTCGCCCGTGACTTCGTCTGTGTACGGAAGAAATTCGGGCCGCTTCCACAGTAGGCTAGACGACTAGTTTTTTTTATCGTCCTATTAAAATGTGGCTCATAAATATAGCTGATTAATGAAAATCTGATCAAAAATAAGCAACTTATAAGCATTTTAATATCATACTAGACAGAGAGGCGAAACAGCAAATCGTGACGTCACTTCTCTGTACGCCATATAAATTATATTCTGACAAGTAAGGCGTGACGTCATTTTTTGTTTTGTAGGAAAGGGACAGAGTTGCTTCTACCAAAAACTTTAAACGCTTATATATCAGAACATGAATAACCTATTTAAATATTTTTTTCAATAAACATACTATATTTTACTTAAATTCTTCATCAAAGCTATTGGTGTCAACGATATAAACATCAGTCATCTACCCTATTCACCAGTTTTTATGCCTACCAGATTATGAAATAGGCCTCCACTCCCACAGAATTTCCGAAAAGCTACAATATTGGCTTATTCAAAATGCTTTTATTTAACAGAATCTTTAAATGTCGGTAACGTTGGGTAACTCTTGGTGTTACAGACTAAAATTGTATAGTACCATATTGCACAGTAAGCGACGGTGATTATTTGCAATCCGTTTATTTGTTTGCTACCTTTGGAAGAAAGTAACTGCTAAAAGATCAACTGTATCGAACCTAAGTACTGACCATTCTGGGATAGAGTGTTTCAGCAAACACATTGCTTTGTGAAGGCCTACGTTCAAATGCGTACCTCCTAACGCTCCGCTGCCCCTTCTGATGTACACTGATTGTTGATGTTTCAATTAGAAGTGTAGTAAATGGCACGTGCCCCCGCCGTTCCATGAATATGCGTTTATGGATGCTAGCGTAGACGCGAACGCATCGACTTTTATTGCATTGAGCGGATAGTTAGTTTCAACTAAATATAGAACAGCAAAACATGGCTAGATATTGTAGTGGTAGGACTCTAATACAGAGTCCACCTGGGGAAGTACCACACCTTTGTCAGCTATTCAAACGCCAAGCAGTAGTGTGCAAGCGTTACTTTGTTCCGGTTTGAAGGGCAATGCTACCAGATAAATTACTGGGTATGAAGAGATTTAACATCTAATATCTCAGGGTGACGAGCGCAGTGATATAGATATATATAGATATATATTTCTATTTCTAACACTTTCACACACATTTTTGATTGAGACTTTGGTATTATATCAGTCAAAGTATATGTATATGATGATGTCGTCGTCAGCCATTATATTATATTATATTATATGATGATGTAATATAACATTATAATAATAATATTATATTATCACATAATAGACGTCTCTGGGTTGATGATGATGAAATATTATATTATACTGCTGAAGGAAGGCCTCCCCCTTAGACCACCACACTGTACGACAACCTGCTATTTGGATCCACCGGTTGCCAACGTCTTTTAAAATGTCATCGGCCCAACAACATTTAAAAAATAATGTAAATTGTGATGTTACTCTATTAGTTACCTATTAATATAGTTATAATCTGGTTGTAGTAAAGGGCTAACGTGAGCACAAACCGTAAGTTTTCGCCATAATAAACCATAAAACTGTTAGCACTACGTTTAAATTTAGCTTTTACATCACCACGTATGATTAAATTAAACTACAATCAAACTTTACAAACATCACCTAACTTACTAGGACTAGCAAAACTCTGCACTCTAGCGAGATTGCGTGCAATATTTTAATGACAAACACTCTGAATTACCGTTCGTATACATCACTCAGCGCAGAGTTGAATCTTGCAAATATTTGTGCTACAAAACTTCATGGGAACACTCTGACGATGTATTTAAATGTCAGTAGGTATGTGCTGGCAAAACTACGACAAATCATAAAAAAAAAGAGATTCAGAGAATTGTTTTTTTATTGAATGATATATGATACTGGTTACTAAGAAGTACTTTTTGTATATAAAAATTCCATTGTTATCGAAATAATAGTTACATTGTATCGATCGCTATCTTTATCTATACTTCTATACCTATGGAAACCCTATTTTTTTTGAAATACATATCATCAGCCTTTGTTTTAATCTAGGGCCTATGGCGAACAAACATACCCAAGTATTCACACACAAACGTAGTTTAGCGACAACAGAAAATAAATAAAAAAATATGTATATACATATTTTTAGTTTTTTTCGTCATATGACGGAGGAGGGTCCTTTCGCCATCATCAATTCGATGAAGAAAACAAGCGCGTACAATCAATCAAATTATAATCTTCAAAGGCACAGTACAGTAATCAGGTAGGCACAAATAAGTTGTAGGTTCCGTGTCCACAGCACGCGCCGCTCGCCAATGGGAAAGTGAAGTCACCGATCGACGGCGCGCACGTCACCGACTCCATCGAGTGCCACTGGTGGCACTGGTGGCACTGGTGGCGCTGGCGTCCCGGATACGACTCGATTGCGACATATATATCAATTTTATATATATATAAACATATATAAAATTCTCCATAAGTACAGTGTTAGTAGTAGTGTTTTAAACCTATGATATTATTTTAGTAGTAGTAAGTAAAATTATTGATAATATTTTTTCCAGCGAGAGATTGATACACACTCAATTGTAAGTATAAGTAGCTACAACTGACTGTATATCCTTCCAGTGCTGTACGATTATTAATATTTCTCTAAATAACATAAAGGAGAAGGGAGTTCGTGAGCCATTACGGGAGTTACACCCCTAAACTTCGTCCTCGCTTCGCCCATGAGTCAGCCTGTTAGTTGCAACTTGTCAACAGTTGAAAGACAAACGAAATGCGACAGGGCGAGGCACATTGTTTAAAATCAACTGTAGAGCGCTAAAGTTCACTTTTAATTTGGGTGCGAGCTGCTAAGCTTCTTTCACATTAGAGTTTTTTTTTGCTAAATTTATTAGTGATCCTATAAAATTATCTTTGAATTCCTACTTGTATTTGTTTATGCTCGTCGTCGGCCATAAGACGTCCACTGCTGGACGTAGGCCTCCCCCTTAATAGGGAGGGGTTGCAGTAATCACCACGCTTGTCAGGCTCGCAGAACCTGGAATCGCAGAGGATCGCAGAATGCTCACCAGCTTTAACCAAGAGGACGCTGCTGACCTTAGAGCAACGCGGTCTTCCTTCCGACTTCCGGCACAGCGGAAGACCGCGTTGCTCTAAGCTGCTGACCGTCCTCCAGTTGTTCTGGTTGCAGTTTAAGGACATACCCAGGTCAAAAATACATACTGTTGGTTATCCTATATGCATTAAAAGGTACTGGCAAAATTAATTAGTCTTACTCAGTCTTTAATTGGCCAACCAAGTACTTTGAAAGCGTCGTCTGGATTATCCCTCTCCTTTTTTATAGCGAAGACGTGAGTACTTAACGCCAAGAATCCTAAGTTTATTAGGTTGGTAATTACGTTTGAGAGGCTCTATGGCGACATGTGAGCGTGGCCTTAGATTGGGACAGCTGTCTAATAGAAGCTATAATGAACTACGATCTTAAAACAATACGACACTGCATAGTAACGACGACAGAATTAAAAGATGTGACTTTTTTAAATGAAATGTATTACTTGAAATAGCGGAAATCTAGTGCTATCCCATAAAATATAATATGTCTCAAATTAGCTACATGTATTACTCTAAATATTTCATCATCAGCCCGGAGACGTCCACTGCTGGACGAAGGCCTCCCCCTTAGACCGCCACACTGTTCGACAACCTGCCATTTGCATCCACCGGTTGCCCGCGACTTTTACAACGTCATCGGTCCACGTAGTGGGAGGCCTTCCTACGCTGCGTCTTCCGGTTCGCGGTCGCCACTCAAGAACCTTTCTTCCACATCGGTTGTCAGTTCTTCGACCGATGTGGCCTGCCCATTGCCACTTCAACTTGGAAACTCTTCGAGCTATGTCGGTGACTTTGGTTTTTTGGCGAATATCCTCATTCCGGACTTTATCGCGCAAAGTAACTCCGAGCATAGCTCTCTCCATTGCCCGTTGGGCGACTCTGAGCCTCTCCAAAAGGCCAGCATTTAAAGACCACGTTTCAGTTCCATATGTCATCACTGGCAGCACATACTGGTTGAAGACCTTTGTCTTCAGATCCTGCGGGATTTTGGACGAGAAGATATTACGCAATTTTCCGAACGCTGCCCATCCGAGTTGGATTCTTCGGGCGACCTCTTTGTCGAAGTTGGACTTACCTAACTGAACAATCTGTCCAAGGTAGTTGTAGTGGTCAACAACTTCGAGAGTATCGTTCCCAACGACAACCGGTACGGGCACAACATGGACATTGGACATGATCTTTGTCTTGTACATGTTCATTTTAAGACCCACCTTTTGGGAAACATTACTGAGGTCGCTGAGCATAGTATTGAGGTCCTTCAGCGACTCTGCCATGATGACTATATTATCGGCAAAGCGAAGGTGAGGGTGAGTCTAAATATTTAGGTCTGATAGATTAATTCATGGCTATCGCTAATGTCCAGAGTATGTCCTAAAACTGAAGTCCAGAACTACTGGAGGACGGGCAGTAGTATCCTCTCGGTTAGTAATGGAATACAGTCGTTAAGTGGTAAGCATTGTATACTGGGGCAGCTAAGGCAGCTTGGGGACCTGCCTGCCAAGTATGGGGATTATGGCATCCCACCCCCTCTTTAAAGGGGAGGTCTTCTGGCTGATGATGATCATTTAGAATTAATCTCATTATGTACTCTTAGTATGTGAAACTTTCCAAACATAAAAAAATACTTTTAATGACACTATTATTACATAATATATAATACAGTATTGTAATATTCTTAAGTTCACATTGCATTTAACAAACTATATAAAAAAAGCCGTAGTGTTGGACAACGTACAGCCAGGTAGAGTGCCGACCTTCGTAAAACGGCGAGTAATAACTGGATGCAGAGAGCTGCCGACCGAGCTCAATGACGTACATTAGGAGATGTCTACGTCCAGCAGTGGACAATAAAAGACTTGTAACGATGATCAGAGGTTACCGTACGACCTCCGTTCATTGGTCTCTAGCGTCAGCAAATTTTTTGGGTTGTATCGTATTAGTAACTATCAGTAAGTACTATCACCGTTCCTTTTCAGGAACAGTCTTACTACTACACCCGTAATTACTATACAAATACTTATCCTTGGAGGATCTAACTCTGGCTGGGTATACAGGGTTAGTTCTAATCAGTTAGCGTCCTTTTATTCTGTGCATCAAAACAAAAAAAAAATACCAAGCGACCAACATTGAAATCGCGCAAAAAAAAACAGTTCATCGAACTTGGGCAAAATGTATGGAACAGCTGTTTTTTTTGTGTTTTCAATTTTAGTAAAAGTTGTTTTTTAAGAGGATGCTAACTGATTAGAACTAGCCCTGTATAATCAAAATACTTATCAAATGATTGTCTAAGATGAACATCGTGCATCGGCATCTTTCTAAATCGAAATAGTCTATTATTATAAAATCACAAGATCTTTTTTTATCGCTACTCTTATTTTCTGTCGCTGGAAAACCACCTTAACAACGCACAATAGAAGCTCGGAAATGACCCGGCGCTGGCTTCCAATGCAACGTATTGTCCACTCTCACGCCCTCTCTAGTTTGCTCGGATATTTGAAATGTTTTTGAAAGCCTCTTTATTTTGAACGACGTGCTTAGCTCGCTTAGGCCATTGTTGCGATTTAGGTATTTATAAGTACATGCTTTCTGTCCGAAAAAACCCTGGCAGACTCCTATACAGTTTCAGGCTAGTAGAAAGAAGCCGTGTGCATTAATTAAACTTGTACGAACTGATAGAGGAAATTAAGTATATTTAAATAGTAAAATGGATTATTTTTCTAGAAGTATGGAGAAAAAAGTTATTTAGAAAAAACATCTGTTAGGTTAGGCTAACGCCCAATTGGAATAGGTTTTTATCACGCTCACAGCGCCAACAGAGATTTTGACGCATTTCGTACTTGACTTGACTTCTTGGTTTATCTGGACGTATTTTGGAACGCTGCGATCAGAGGCTGCGATTTATCGATGACATTGACAGAGACTAGACAGTTAGAACTAGGTTGCAACGTGTCATCCGAACGATAACAATATAATGAGAACCATTTTTTTTTACGTTTTATTTACATTGTTTTTCAGTTGTATGTACTTACATAAGTATCTATTTTATAGATGTGCCTTCGCACTTCGGTGCCCCCTCCCTCGTCGCGATGCCCGCTGCGCTGCGTGGTCTGATATTTCCTATAAATAACTTTGCACCACCCACAAATCAGTTCTACGGGTTGATATTGAAAAAAGATGAATTAAACTTTCTTTTTTTTTTTTTTTTTTTTTTTTCCACTCTCTTAATCATCATCATCATCAGCCCGGAGACGTCCACTGCTGAATGCAAGCCAGCAATTTAATTCCCAGCTTCATCGATAATGCTTCATATTTTAAGAAGACCACAAAAATATAACATGAATTTCCACATATATGGGCAACATTTGATGTGTAATTATATTTTTCTGGACCGAGGCGAATTCTGCCATCCTACTTTAGGTAAATTAAACTCGAATAATTTAGATTGGATATGTAAGCTGCATCATACTCTAATAGAATATCAAATTACAGTTTAAGTGTTTTTCCAATGCAAAACAAAATAATGGTACGCTATTATCACGTTATAAATGAACTTCCCATCATCTTATTCCACGTCACTAACCCATTAATAGTGATTGGATGTACGATTATCAACATCATCCAACGTGGTGTAGGCGGATGTGCATTTCGGGACAGGCGTACTGTCCCGAGTCCCGAAATGCACATCCTTCGGTTCGGAAAAGACTTCGGTGCGTTCCACTGGAGATCCCGGAGCCAACAACCCACCCCCCCCCCCCCCTCCCTACGCGTCGTCCTTTATAAGACCATTATAAAATTTTATTGTTAACAAAAAGAGAGGTAAATTTTTTACGCTTTAGGTTTTGACGCCTTTATCAGGTATATATGGAAGTACATCAACAGCCGGAAGACGTCTACTGCTGGACGAAGGCCTCTCCCTCAAAGGGAGGTGTTGCCATAATCCCCACGCTTGGCAGGCGGCTTGGGGATCGCAGAATGGTTACCACCGTTAACTGAGAGGACGCTGCTGCCCGTCCTCCGGTGGTTCTGGATGCAGTTTTAGGACATACCCAGGTCCATTCCAGGTATATGGAAGCGAGTCTTCTGTACTAGGTACATATTTATTTTTCTGTGATGCATGGTATTTTGAACCTTAAGCGGAACTAAGCGAAACTCAAAGAAAGCGCCTCAAGCCAGGTAACTAAAATCTTGCACCGGAAAGAGCGCGCACAAATCACGCGGTAACGACCCTTGTAGTGCGCCGCGGCGACTCCACAATTACAACTTTGTTTTACCTCATTATTCATCCTTTTGTTGCCACCGACGACGCTGCAAATTTTATGACGCGGAGTTTTATTAAAACTAAACGCTGGAAAGTTATTGAAAGAGTTTTATTAATTTCGTATTTTTTTTTTACAATTTATACAGGATGTTTTTTGTAGGCGTGGCATTATTTAAGGGGCTAAAATCAAAGTTTTAAGAAAAATATGGATAAAATGAATGTTACTTTTTTAAAATTATTCTTAAAGCATATAGCACTCATTCTTGTTTCAGTAACGCTTGCATTTAATATATTCCTTCTCATGTTTAGAAAGTTGTTTCTATTAAAATACTTGTCACGAAAATGCTGCCAGTATTTTTACTCAGCCGAGCGCAATTTCAATTCAGCGTAAATTGAACAATCACGAGCGCTTGTCTCGCGAAGTTAGAAAGTACGCAACAATGCGGCATTACGCCGCCTCATTCTTGGGCCACTTCTGCATAAAGTTAGCCAAATTAATTTAGTTTAAGAACTGTCAGGTACTCCTAAACAAAAAGTAAACTCCTTCCTTCCCAGTTTTTATTGCACAAGATTACAAACCCGGTTAATTTATTCCCGAAATTTGTCTCATCGTGAAAAATTCGCCTTCGCAATCGCCTACAAAAGAATGACTAATGGCTTTGTAAAACAAAGTTACATGAACGCAGCGAAACTTTAAAAGCTTTCAAGGGCGTGAATTATTATCTTATGCCCTTCTATTAGGTGACTATACCTATATCACTAGTATTTATTTAATGATTTTACTTTACGTAAACAATGATTAAGTATTCGGATGAATATTATTTGGATACACTGAGTTACAAGCTGATATTGGAACGTAAAAATTAAGCTAAAATATTGTATTCATATTGTTTTATATTTTTTTGAACAATTGAACCGCTGAATTGCCCATGCAACCCGATCGGACAAGCGTAAGAATATTCGAAAAACAAGCCGAGAATAATGTGCAATATAAATATTTAACTTTCCCCAGTGCTGTCACAAAAGGGCGGAAAGGCTTGGCATTTTAGTTGTTTACCAACACGGGTTTTCCATGCGAAACGTCGGTATAGTAAGTGAAAATAGCAAGTCACTATTTACAGAAATGTGAACAAATTGCGGCTCAGAGTTCAGGGATAAGCCAGTGTCAATTACATATTGAGTAGGGTCCCCGTTGGTTGCGACAAATTGAATGGCCTAAGGAGCTCTAGCCACCCGAATGACTGGCAATATTTACCACTAAAACACGGATTATCTGCTTATGTGACGGTATATTTTCTAATACGGCAGACATCGCACACTATTTTGATGGCTCTCAATATCACACTCTATTGGAAACGGTTCAGACAGCTACGGTTATTGATATGAGAAAAAAATGCAATTTTCTTACTGACATGCGAGCTTTTACGTAGCCTGATAAAAATCTTTTTTGTCACCTTCATAATATTAGACGAAAAAACTTTACTTTTCATTTCGTCGTTAAAAAACGTGTAATATACAACTTCTAAATTAAGTTGAGTCGTTTTGCTCATTAAAATGTAACTACTATTGTTCACATTGAATTATTAACTAATAAAAAAACTGCTTGAATTAACAAGCATCTTTTAAGATTTCATACAAAAATGTAGCACCAGTTACTAACTGTAACGTCTAACGTTAACTGACGTAGTGTTAACAACAGCAGTGTGGCAATAAATTAGCTGACAAGTGGCGGTTGCAACTTTATCTCGTTTTCACCCCGTGTATGGGGGATTGGAGGGGTTTCGATTAGTTCGTGGTGAAATTACGACGTCTCCACGATTTGTGCGTGGTGATCGACACTTTTTTGATGACCATTTAAAAAATTCTGTAAAGTTGAACTGGGTGAGTTCTGAAACTACATCCAGAACTGCAGGAAGGCCGGAAGCGTCTCTGTAAAAATTGTTGAGTTATCATTCTCATTTGGATGTGTTTTCGAAGTAAGTAAATAAAATTTGTGGTAAAAGTAACTTGTGGCCCAGAAAAAGACTCGTACACGATCTCAATGGCTCAAGGATGGCTCTATTCCTGGTCTAGATAGTATTTGAATGATGAATTTAAATATCTACTCTGGGCGAACTACTAAGTACTAACGGGCTGTTAGGTCCCGTGTCTTTATGGTCCATTGATATTCGACACAAGAAATTCTATTGCAACAAATACAATACATATAGACAAAAACAAAAACAATAACGATTTTTTGTCGGAAAAACAACATTTTAGGACATACCTAACATTCCACACTGGGACCAGTTTCACATAGATTTAGTCCTGTTATATTAAATTGAACGAATGTATTTCATGTAAAATTACGTGCTGGTCATTAAACTCGAAGAGATTTAGGTGGATTTCGGTGAATATCAACGGTTATAGGTACGTAATTTAAGCTTAGATTTAAACTGTAACAATTTGAATACAAATTGAAACGTGCCCTTTATTTGTCAGTCTGTAACATAAAGGACACCAGATCACAGAATAAAGAATAGTTAGCACTGGTCGATGTAAAGGCAGGGGGGGGGGGGGGGGGGTGTCACTCCACAGTTTAGGTATGTTCGGCCGGCGCTCCGTCCGGGTGGACAATGCAAGGCAGAAGTCGCACACTAGCCTCGACGCACGTAACTAAGCATACGTGATAGAAAGAGAGCGGTATATCTAGGTGAATATAGCGAGCGGTATCCAGCGCTGTGCGAGTTGAATTGCTACTTTATTGTCTAGTAGATAGAGTCCTTATTTATTTCAATTCCTTTGCGGAGTTAACTTTCTGTACGGAGTACTATTCTTTATTCTGTGGTAAAGGTTCCCAAATATTTTACTTGGTTTTTTTTTATTGGTCGCGTCATGCTATCTATTCGCTTGGTGTTAAGTAATTTATTCTGTAGTTAAGTGACGATTTGGCATATAGGTAAAAACATAATAAAAAAAACGACTTAAACACAAAATCAAATCAAAGCAATTTCGTTTAATTGGATGACATATTATTTCCAGTAATTTTTATTTAATAACCAAACTACTGAACCGATTTCAAATAATACTAATGGGTAAGAAGTATATCTAACCAAATAATAATAATTATTTGGGGCTTTTATTTTAAGTTTTGTACCTATATATTATATTTATGGGTTTGTTTTGTATATAAGTTCTTAATTTTAACTTAAGTTGTTTTAAATATTTTTTACTACAATGTAAGTAAGTATATAAATGTAAATAATAATAATTAATTCGGTTTATAAGTGAAAAAGAGGTCTGGGATAACAAACATAAAAAAGCATACAAACGAGTTGAGAACCTCCTCCTTTTTTGAAGTCGATTAAAAATAGAAAGCGCACTAACCCGACAATTATTCATTTTTCTACAATAACTAGTACATTAAACTTTTATTCGATTTATAAGTATACCTATATTATAAATTACTTCCTATATTTTTATCTATTATTTAAGGCTACTAAAGTAAGTAAGTTCGTATAGGCTGAGGTGCCAACCCTTTTGTCAGAGTTAATGTGCCGCCCGAAGGCCTCTGACATGGCTGACGATTGTTGTTTCAGAAACTAGAAAAAACAACCGGGTCCAACAATTTAACGTGTCATCCGACCCACGGTAGCGCTCAGAAATAAATGCCACTCACGGTCACCCATCCGAAGACTGACCGGAACGTCCGTTGCTTAACATCGGTGATCGTTTAGTATCACCTAGACAAGCTACGCCACGAGCGGCTGGCCACTCAGTCTATACGAACTTACTTACTACGGAAACGGCTACGGAAAAAATATATGACAGTTATTGGGACAAAGCTTGTTAATTGCGTTAATAACTAGTTACCTGAATAGACATCTGTTGGAAACGAACCTGTCAGTTAGGTTAACGCAATAGGTAATTAGGGACGCTCCGAATGCGGAATGCGTCAATTTTGTTGGAATGACACCCACAATTATCATACGTAACAATTCTATCTATGAATAAGTAATTTTGAAAATGGGAACAGTCCAGATTTTCAACCGACTTCAAAAAAGGAGGCTCTCAATTCGACTGTATGTTTTTTTTTGTATTTATGTTACGTGATTACTCCGCCAATTATGAACTGATTTTGATGTTTTTTTTTTGTTTGGTAGATAATAAATATTTCAGAGGTTACATATAAATTTTATCGAAATCGGTGTAGTAGTTTGGTATTTAAATCAAAATTACTAGAAAATATGAAGATGTCATCCAGGTATTCGAAGTTGAAGTCGGTTGTATTTTTTTTAAGTCGAGTCGCCTTCCTGTGACAGATGTGGCTCGATTGATGATGTTTACCACATTTTAATGGAGTGTGCCTGGAACGAAGAAATACGCCGTAAACTTTTTAACCGTGCGAATGTACTGTGGCAAGTGGGTGGCTGTAATAGCGTTCTGTCCGAGCCCGACTCACAAGATGCCAGAGGGTTGTACGATGTATACCATGCAGCTCTCAAAGAAAGATCTCAATTGATTTACATGTTTAAATAACTGTTTAGTTATAAGGGTGACATTGTATTAAAACCCTGTATAAATAAATAAAAGATTTAAAAAAAGAAAAAAAGCGTATTATGTTTAATATGAAAACTGACGTGGTTTTGACACATTTTTGTTTTATTTATACGGCAATACTTACGAAAAGCAAAGCTTTGTGCTAAGCAGGACGCAGTTGCACGCGCGTCGGGCTCTGTTTTCACTCTTTGAAAAAGGTCACCGGATGTGATCGACACTATAGTCGGAGTATCCGATTTAATTAAACGTGAGTATTCCCGTATAAATAAAACAAAAATGTATTATGTTTACTTTAATTTATTTGCCCTTTCTTTTTGTGATCGAGACATATATAATATCACAGCAAAAAATATGTTATTTATGGAATTAGTCGTATATTCCCCGTGGCCTCCACCATCTTTGCGACCACTGTTGGTAATATTAGGGTATATTGCTTAGTGTTAGGTAATATGCACATTGCTCAATCTTTATCCACCAATTACATTAAAATTGTCGAGACGCAAGACAAGAGGGTAGATAACTGATGTTTATATCGTTGAAACCAATAGCTTAGATGAAGAATTTAAGTAAATATAGTATGTTTATTGAAAAAATTATTAAAATCGGTTAATAATGTTCTGATATATGAGCGTTTAAAGTTTTTGTTAGAGCAACTCTGTCGCTTTCCCACAAAACAAAAAATGACGTCACGCCTTACTTGTCAGAATAGAATTTATATGGCGTACAGAGAAGTGACGTCACGATTTGATGTTTCGCCTCTCTGTCTAGCATGATATTAAAATGCTTATAAGTTGCTTATTTTTGATCAGATTTTCGTTTTCTTTTCATTAATCAGCTATATATATGGGCCACATTTTAATAGGACAATAAGAAAAACCAGTCATCAAGCCTATTCAGATTCAACTCTATCCGACACAGTATCGAGAAAGGACAAGATGATGAAAATAACGAAGTTACAGAATTCAGTAAATCAACGCTTGAATTTAATAAATTTTACAAATGATGTAAATGTAAATGTATTGTGTAAACAAAACAAGATCCCCTTCAAATTGATTCAAGCAAGCCATCCTTCATAATCAATTCAAATGGCAAAAACGAAGCTCGAATACAAATTTATTTGTCACAAGGTGTTAAACCCTTTACCCAAAGTTGTTAAACAATGTTGCCCGGATTCAGCAGAAACAACCGACGAAATAGGGCGAAACAGCGTGACTAATAAGGAGGATTAAAATATCTTAGAGCCTTTTTACTTAGTTTAATCTGGAGTTTTTGGAGATTAACCTAATTATACCGGCTTGCCGTCAGTGCAGAGTTGGTAGAATTTTACCCTAATATTTACGAATCTGGTTACTTTATTCAGTGTTGCTAGGTTAGGTTCACAATTATTTGCTTGATTGATGCATATAGAAAATGTATAACAGTTTAATAAAATTGGTTATTAATAATATGTCATCATCATCATCAGCCAGAAGACGTCCACTGCTAGACGAAGGCCTCTCCCTTAATAGGGAGGGGTTTCCATAATCTCCACGCTTGGCAGGTAGCTTAGAGATCGCAGTATGCTCACCACCGTTAGCTGAAAGGACGCTGCTACCCATTCTCCGGAGTTCTGGATGTAGATTTAGAAAATATAGATTAATGATATGAATTTCTGGAAAATTCATATATTTTTTCTTTTTTTTTATACTTTCTCGTGACGAGACGAGCAAGACTTTCGCCTGGTGGTAAGCGTCACGCCTGCCACTAACAGTAGCAGCGCCAGAATTGTGAACTTGCGAACACAATCCTGCGCCGCACTGCACTGCGCTCGTCACCCTGAGATATTAGATGTTAAATCTCTTCATACCCAGTAGTTTCTCTGGTAACATTGCCCTTCAAACCGGAACATAGTAATGCTTGCGCACTACTGCTTGGCAGTTGAATAACTGGCAAAGGTGTGGTACTTTCCCAGGCGGACTCCGCAGTAGAGTCCTACCACTACAGATTTATATCACTATATTTAGTAAAGTAAGTACAGACAGATTAAAGGAGATACATTTTATTATATATTTATGGATGTAACAGACATTACCTACTCAGTTTTGATATATCTGTATCTTGGGCACACAAAGACTTATAATATGTTCAAATTGACAAAGTTGGGTTGAAGCTGAGGTCCGTACCGTTTGAGGTGCCCTTGAGCAAGTCGCCTATAAACTTAACTTTAGGTCTAGTGCCATTTGCGCTTGCCTAAAGTCTGGTGATGCTGGAGAGGCCGCCTGAGGCCGACAGTAGAAAAAAAGGTAATTATAGGGCTCACCCATGTATTTACATGATAACTGTCAAAATTTGTTGAGCTACCTTTTCACCTAAACTTTATTTTTACTTACGTTTACGTTACTAAAATTTATCTCCAGCTGACCGAGGACTCACAGTATACGTTATGTTATGATTAAGTCCCGGTGA
Organism: Erannis defoliaria; assembly: GCA_905404285.2. Taxonomy (NCBI): domain Eukaryota; kingdom Metazoa; phylum Arthropoda; class Insecta; order Lepidoptera; family Geometridae; genus Erannis; species Erannis defoliaria. Next base: position 8,280,028 of record FR990085.1, on the reverse strand, counting down.
TAAACATAATTATGTGTTCAAATCGCGAAAGTTTTAAAGTTTCATACATTATGTTGTTCATAAATTACGTAAGTTTGTTTAAAATTTAGTAGGTAGTTATTTGACACAAACTGCTTAAGAATAAACTTTTCCTACTTGTTTTGAGCTAGTAGATTGGAAATTTTAACATACAGCGCATGAAATTGTAGCTCTAACTATTGTTTCTAGATGTTTTGGGGAGATTTCAAAGTTTGACCTTGTAGCACAGCATATAAATGTTGTCTAATAATTTTGTATTTAGTAACTTCATTATACAAAGTGATCATTATGGAGCTGCTTGAATTTTTAACAGGTAATCTGATATTTAAATATATACGAAACAGTCGGTTTTCTAATACTTAGGAAGTTATTAAAATATTCTGTAAAACAGAGATTGCATAATTAGTAAGCTTAGACTTAAATTAAGTATTTTCATACCAGGGAAAGATACTCTGGCTTATAAAAATTGTAGGAATAAAAAACAACAACACTTACAGGTTTAAAATTGTAGTAAGTACTTACTAAATTAAATCGTTTTTTACTAAACATAAAATATCGTATAATTCTATTAGGAAAACGACCAAAGAAACTACTGGTATGAAGAGATTTAACATCTAATATCTCAGGGTGACGAGCGCAGTGCACTGCGGCGCAGAACAGTGTTCGCAAGTTCACAATTCTAGCACTGCTACTGTTAGTGGCAGGCATGACGCTTACCACCAGGTGAACATCTTGTCATTTAGTCACTTGGTAGTATTAAAAAACTACTTTTACTTTCCGTCGAAAAATTAAATTAAAAGCCGTGTGCTATGGCATAATCAACAAAACAAAAAAGACTGTATTATATGTTTTTATTTCAATGGGTTCTGTTTTTTCGCATATCGCACTTTTCTGTTTTTAGGTTGTAACGAAAAGATTCCATACAGTCTTGAAAAAAGTATAAAAATAGTGTGTGTGTATAAGGCTTAGATTAAACTCATTGTCACTTCAAGGTTTTTCTGATGGAATCAGAAGGTGCCAGAACTTTATAATGCAGTGTGACCGCGCTCTTCCAATATTATTTGCTAGAAATTAATGTAAAAAAATATTATTTGGAAACTACTTGTTCAGTTTTTAATGTTTTGATCATCATCATCATCAACAGACAGAACACATTCACAGCTGAACGATGGCCTCCCCCATAATAGGGAGGGGTTCCCATAATCCCCCACTCTTGCTGGCGGCACGGGGGTTTTTGATCATGACTGTTTAATATTTTTTATCGCTTTTGATATGTAACTTTAAGGTGGCTATAGTCGGAGTATCCGATTTAATCAAACAAAAATGTAACTTAAAATCAAACAAAAATGTAACTTAAAGGTGTTGTTACAAATAAATGTATTAACTACTTCTCCAATCCCTCTGCTTAGGTCTTTACGGTTATCATTAATATTTTGATTGATCGGAATAATTTATTAAAAAAATATTTATTAGAGATCAGTTATAAATAAAATACAATGCTTTGATAAAGAATCAATTGACCGTACCGTCCATAAAACGCAATAACTGGCAAAAAATATTCAGGAAAAACATTTTGAGCTGCCCACGTACATTTTGAACCTTATTAAAACTGCTTAGTCATTTCGCAGTATCCCATATTTATTGGCAACAAATTTCCAGTGGATATTTCGGTTTATCGACATCGGAAGCGGGGAGGGGCGGGGAGTAGATTAGCCGGCACGAATCCCTCATAACGTTTTAGGTAGGCCATGGATAAACGACGGGTCATCGGGGCCAGTACAGGTATGCGGTGAACTTGATTTGGAATTTAGTATGGTAAGGAAATTATGGTATTAATGGGGTCACTCACATTGAGGTTGTTAAGATGGTCGACGGTTGTTTGACGCTTGAACTGTTCAAAGAATACGTAGTGTAGGAGTGTAGGTATAGGCCACCTACTAGGGCTGACGACATTGTGAAAGTCGCTTGCAACCGATGGATGCAAATGGCTGGTTGTCGTATAGTGTAGCGGATCCAAAAAGGAGGTCCAACTGCACTTGACGTCTTCTGGCTGATGACTGTTAAAAGATTTACTATTCGTTTGGTTTGAATTTATTGTGTATGCCGGTCTCATCCCATGAAGAGATACCACATGGGATCCATTTTATTTAAAAAAAAAATTTAAGCCAGTCTCATCCCACTGGCCGTAGCATCTTCATTCGGAATAATGATCATCCTTAGGTTATTCAAGATAAAGGCGAATAGCTAGTTCCTTGAAAACGTGCTCCATTTTCGATTACACGATCATTTTTAATCAGGTGAGATCGTATAAAAGCACCCTCAGTCCGTTATAAAAAAATATATGAGAATTTAGCTCAATTATACATCAAATATGTTAAAATATCCAAGCTACTAGGAACTAGAAAATAAAACTCTAGAGCTTTCTGCTTTTATAACCTTACAACCAAAATAGATAATTTAACCAGCAACCAGATAACCTAAAATAGTAGTGTTAGCTTAGAGTATTTTTCTAGCTTATATGCGGATGATGCAGTGACCTCAAATGGTAACCGACATATCGGAAATCACCATTCAACATACAGGCTGAGGTTGAAACACCTAATGATTGCCCTGATTGACCGCAATCAGATCGGCGCCGTGGCATTGCATAAGTGGACTATGGGAATATTGGTATTTGCTCACCTGTGCTATATCTGTATTCTATACCAATAAATACCATATGGGTTATCATAATAATTCGTACTAGCAGCCCGCCCTGACTTCAGACAGGTACATATACTTATACATTATAATATGTAAAGGTATTACTTAAAAATTTTAAAGTTCAGGATTATAAGTCGGTAACTTGTAAGGTAAGTTAAAAAAAAAAACTGACTTCAAATTAATATGGGACCACTCCGGGAGATATATACCCTTTACACTTTTTACGATACACTATACCCTTTCATAAAAAAAGATTTTTCAAAATCGGTCCACAATTGACGGAGAAATCGGTGAACACAAAAAAAACATACATACCGTCGAACATAGAACCTCCTCTTTTTTCGAAGCCGGTTAAAAATAATGATCCCGTATCGAAATCCGTTGCTAAGTTTAAAAGAAATAAGGCAATACAATTACGGATTTTCATAACACTGACTTTACGGCGAAGGATAACATCGTGAGTCCCACAAAAAAGCGATAGTCCTACTTCTTAGTGCATATAGGAGAAGAAATTAGTGGCGTACGTGCATGAAATGAAATCCAAGAACCTGTAACTGTAAGTCCAGTAGTGGATTATTACGTCTGATTATGCTAACCAACAGACACGCAAAATGCAACTTCATTTTATATTATTGCTGATCATATCTGTCTGTAGTAGTGTGAAGGCTATATATTAGCATATGGGAAATTTAATTCGACTTCAGAAATGTATCCTTAATAGTAGGCCTAATACGTTAAGACCGATATATGGAAAACTAACGTCGGACAACAGTAATTAGTAGAGTTAGAATCAATAAAGTCTCTCTAAATTTAGATTACAGCTTTCTTCCAGGTAACAGTATGTAGCGCTAGTGGCGTAGCATGTCTAGGTGATTCTAATCGATCACCGATGTTAAGCAACGGACGGTCCGGTCAGTCTTCGGATGGGTGATCGTGAGTGGCATTTATTTCTGAGCGCTACCGTGGGTCGGATGACACGTTAAATTGTTGGTCCCGGTTGTTTGTTCTAGTTTCTATAATAACAATCGTCAGCCATGTCAGAGGCCTTCGGGCGGCACATTAACTCTGACACTAGGGCTGGCCACTCAGCCTATACGAACTTACTTTTTTCCAGGTAACCTGAACTATCCTAAATGTATAGTATAAACCACATCACTGCATAATCAACTGTATCATAAGGCGGGGTAAAACTAAAGAAGCGTCACGAGGTGTAATGACGAAGACTGCAGTTCCTATAGCCTAGCAAGAACAGAACACAGACAGATAGCAAAATGTGCTATTGGCCTACCACCAGATCTATATCGCGGTAAATACGCGTAAATGATATCAGTCTGAGTCATGGAATACTATACTATCAAAAGACAGAGGACGGAGCGCATATAGGCATACCTACCTGTTATGCCTATATACACCCAGCACTAAGATACATTAAGAAGAGGTTTAACAATCTATGTGTTCTAATCACAGGCCGTCACAGACGACGAAAATGCTATAATATTTCATGTTAAGATAAAATATCGCTCGCCATACAATTTTGAAATATATAATTATCTTCGTCACTTGTTCGTCATTTGTTTTCTATAAGTTACGATATTGAAATATGTTCTAGGATAACATGAAATATTATAGCATTTTCACCGTGTGTGACGGCTTTAGAACAAAATGTTATCTCACAGATACATGCTTCGAATAATACGCATGAGAATCAATTGAATGAATGATTTATTTGTCTGTGAAAAAGGAGAATTAGCACAGCCCCACGGTTTTAACCAAGATTCCTGGGATAAAAGTTACTTATGTGTTATTCTAAGGCATAGACTACTTCCATATGAAATTTCATCCAAACCCGTTCGGCTATTTTTGTGCGATTCATTATGAAACAATCAATCTACTTAAACATCCAAATATTCAAACGTCCAAACATATACATTTTGAAATGTATATTATTAATTCATTGAACACATAAAAAAACCGGTAAACCGAGGTACGGGTGCCATTTCTCCCGTTAACATGGCATTGTCAGGCGACATCTCCTGATTGAGTCTGTCGCAACAGGAGCAAGAAATCGTGCGCACTTATGATACTTAGCTATCTCATGTGCGTCTACTGCCAGCTTATCTTCCTGTCTTTGTATTAAACAATGGTAGTGTAGCTGTGTGCACCTTATTTGTTATTGTAAAATTTTCTGTACATTATAATTTTATCGTGATAAGCGTACCCCGTCTCCCATTTTTTCGACTGACTTCAAAAAAAGAGGTTCTCAATTATGTATGTTACGCGATTACTCCGCCAATTATGAACTGATTTTGATCATTCTTTTTTTGTTTGGCAGAAGGTGACCTTTAGAGGTGGTCCCATATAAAGTTTATCAAAATCGGTTTCGTAGTTTAGTTTGTAAATCAATATTACTAGAAAATATGAAGATGTCATCCAGGTATTCGAAGTTGAAGTCGGTTGTATTAAAAAATAAAATAAGAATATATATATATATATATAGTCTTGTATTGTGCCTACGTCCGCAGTATTCTTGAGTACTGTTCGCAGGTATGGAATCCGTATTATAAATGCAATATCTCACGTATAGAACGAGTTCAACGTAAATTTCTCAGATTGTTACAATTCCGCTCAAGAACTTATAACGATGAATATCATCAAAGATGCAAACGTCATCACCTGCTTCCACTCGAGAGAAGACGAACTATAGCTGATGTAACATATTTTGTTAATATTTTAAATGCAAAGGTAGACAACCCTGAACTTCTTAGTAAAATATCATTTTCTACTCCATCAATACGATCCAGACGTACCCCCCTTTTCTACGTATCTATAGCCAAGACAAATTACAAAAAAAGTACCTTCCTTCACAGGACCTCTTCATTTGTTAACAAATACTTATTAAATAATAATATAGACGTATTTAGCGATAGCGTAAATGTTATACGCTCTCATTTAGCTTCCGAATTTTTTCATTCACAAATTTAAATTATTTTTTGACTCATAATATTGTACTCTTCCAGTTCAGTTGTTTATGTATATGTGGCGTCCCGCACGTTGAACCTCGAACCTGAAACATAAAAATAATAAATTAATAATACATAGTGAATGAAATAACATTATATAAAATCATATCATACTTACCAAGCGTAGATATCGGAAAGCAGTCGTCGATCGTGTCGTGTCGCATAAAGTGTGTAAAAAGCCGACCGCTGCGAGAACAATAGAACTCCGGCGCAGGCAGCGCTTGGCCGCGTGATCGCTTGCCGCCCGCGCCCAGTCAGCCACGCACGTTCAGAGCAGACGCACGCTACTTGACGCTATTTTTACATTCCGCGCGCTCGCAAATATTTACCTGTTTTCTTGTGCTGTATTTCCTATCTATCGAACTGACATTCTTCCGATCGCCTTCGTTTGTGAATCTGTGCTTTGTGCTTCCTTCCTATAAGCTTACCTTCTGCGCATAAACTGTATCCGTGTTTTCAAAATATAAACATTTGAACATTTTGTGGGTGTTGTTTACTCGACTGATCATCATCACCATCCTTCACCCACATAACTGGTGACCCCCTACAAAAGAACATGGAAGGAAGAGGTAAAGATGGCGGCAACGCGTCGTCAGGCACAAGTTCCGCCCCAGCAAGGGCATTTATACCTCACGACACGACTCAACTTTTTCGTGTCGGAGTTAAGCCACCACCGTTCTGGCCGGAAGAACCCGCCGTATGGTTTTCGCAGCTGGAGGGAAACTTCGTACTATCCGGAATTAAAGATGACGAGACTAAATTTTATTACGTAACGTCGACCCTGGAACAAAGATACGCCGCCGAGGTAAAAGATATTATTATTTCTCCACCGAAGACGGGAAAGTACGAGCAACTTAAAGCCGAGCTGATCAAGCGTCTCTCAGCTTCACGAGAAAAAGAAGTTAAGCAGTTATTAATGCATGAAGAGCTCGGGGACCGCCGACCATCACAATTCCTCAGACATTTGCAACGATTGGCGGGTCCAACGGTGCCAAAGGAGTTCATTCAAACTATTTGGACCAGTCGCCTACCCACCGCTTTGCAGCCAATCATTGTGTCACAGAAGACAGCCGATTTACAAGCTCTTGCAGATTTGGCCGACAGTGTACATGAGATAGTACCTAGCACACCTCAAGTAGCTGCCGCATCACTATCTCCCGTTTCACAGTTAGACATGATGGCAAAGCAAATCTCAGAATTAACGAAGAAGATAGATACCTTAACTGCACGTGACAGCCGACGACCACGGACGACTACTCGGGACAATCAGGACCGCCACGATAGGTCACGATCCCGATCAAGCTACAGACGATTTCCGAACTGCTGGTATCATCACAAGTACGGCAAGGACGCGAAGCATTGCTGGAAGCCCTGCGATTACAAGCCGGAAAACTAACAAGGCAATCGGTAATGGCGACATCCGATAGCCAATCTACAACTGGTCGCCTGTTCGTGACGGATAGCAGGTCGAAGATGCAGTTTCTGGTCGACACAGGTAGCGACCTCTGCGTCTTCCCCCGCACTGCGCTCCGTGAACGCCGATCTGCAAGCAATTATCAACTTTATGCGGCGAATGGAACGCCTATAAATACCTACGGTTTCGCCCATCTCGAGTTAAACCTTGGTCTACGTCGAAGCTACAGCTGGCGCTTCATCGTCGCAGATGTTACGAAACCGATAATAGGCATCGACTTCCTGTCTTACTATAGTCTCATAGTCGATTGCCGGAACCAACGTCTGATAGACAGTACTACGACTCTGTCAACCGCAGCAGAGGCTGTCTCATCGTCGAACACGATATCTTCAATCAAGACACTGATCGGCGACTCAGACTACCATGACTTACTACGTCAGTTTCCTGAAATAACAAGACCTGCAGGTGCGGAGCGCACCACGAAACATACTAATGTCCACCACATAAGGACTACACCAGGACCTCCAGTATCGTGCACTCCGCGTCGTCTGGCCCCAGACAAACTACTCATTGCGAAGAAAGAGTTCGAAGCCATGATCAAGAACGGAACGGCAAGACCATCCGAGAGCCCGTGGGCATCGCCCTTACATCTAGCGCCGAAGAAAGATAACGGGTGGCGGCCATGCGGCGACTACCGAATGCTAAACGCACGAACCGTCCCTGACCGCTACCCCATCCGCAACATTCATGACTTCACTCACAGCATATCTGGCTGCCGCGTCTTCTCGAAAATCGACTTGGTTAAGGCCTACAACCAGATCCCTGTAAATCAAGAGGACATCGCAAAGACCGCAATTTGCACACCGTTTGGTCTTTTCGAGTTTCCGTATATGACGTTTGGTTTGCGAAACGCAGGCCAAACATTTCAACGTTTTGTCGATAATATGACCAGAGGACTCGACTTCACGTACACATATCTTGATGATTTTTTGGTATTTTCCCAAGACGAGACCAGTCACAAAGACCACCTGTCACAACTCTTCAGGAAACTACGCGAAAACGGCATGGTGATAAACACTTCAAAGTGTGTATTCGGAGTTCCCGAAGTAACCTTTCTTGGCTATACAGTTTCGTCTGAAGGTGTAAAGCCGCTGGAATCGAAGGTTGAAGCCATCAAGAATTTTCCAGTACCAAAAACTGTAAGAGAATTGCGGCGTTTTTTGGGCATGCTAAACTTTTACCGGAAATTCATATCCGCAGCAGCCCAAATACAAGCACCACTACATGCCTTACTCACCGACAAAGTAAAAGGATCGCACCCAGTGACAATTATCGGAGACACGTTAATAGCATTCGAAAAATGCAAAACCAGCCTGTGTCAAGCCACGCTACTAACACACCCAGACCTAAACGCGAGGATAGCTATAGTCACAGATGCGTCAGATACGGCAATGGGCGCTGTTATTAACCAATACAGAAACAACATTTGGGAACCCCTTGCTTTCTTCTCACGGAAACTCAGCTCATCGCAAGTAAAATATTCCCCTTACGACAGGGAATTACTCGCGATCTACGAGGGAATCCGTTACTTCAGACATATGGTGGAAGCACGTCATTTTACAGTATATACGGATCACAAACCATTGTGCTACGCTTTTGAGACCCGGAAAGAGAAATGCTCGCCTCGACAATTCCGACATCTTGACTACATCGCACAATTTACAACTGATATACGTCACATATCAGGGAAGGACAATGTCGTGGCAGACACTTTATCGAGGATCGAGGAAGTAGCTCAGCCTGTCGACTTAGAACTCCTGGCGAAATCGCAAGAAACAGATCCAGAGCTGAAACGATTGCTTGAAGGAGGAACTTCACTTAACTTACGCAGAACAACTATTCCTGGAACGCAGAGTCAACTCTATTGCGATGACAGCGATCAGGCATCGAGACCTTACGTGACAGCACCATTCCGACGCAGAGTGTTTGAAAGCCTACACTTTCTGAGCCATCCTGGCGCTAATGCAACCGCAAAGTTGGTGGCTCAGCGCTACGTATGGCCTGGCATTAGAAAAGATTGCCGCGAATGGGCGAGGACTTGTCACCCCTGTCAACGATCCAAAGTTACAAGGCACGTATCTACAGCTCCTGGAACATTCCGACTTCCACGAGCCAGATTTACAACGATCCACATAGATCTTATAGGTCCCATGCCCACATCAAATGGCTACAGATATTGCCTAACTGCAGTGGATAGATATACGAGATGGCCAGAAGCCATACCAATAATGGACATAACAGCAGAGACGGTCGCCAAAGCTTTGATTTCCGGCTGGATAGCACGATTTGGTTGTCCTACTGCTATAATAACCGACAGAGGCCGCCAGTTTGAATCAACACTTTTCAAGCACCTGGCCGAAATGACTGGATTTGAACATAAACGTACCACAGCGTACCACCCTGCCTGCAATGGAATGGTAGAGAGGTTCCACAGGCAGTTGAAAGCCGCTATCGTATGCCATGCCAATCCCAACTGGACGGAATCGCTTCCACTAATCCTACTAGGAATCAGAAGCGCACACAAAGATGACATCCAGGCGTCTTCAGCAGAACTAGTTTATGGAGAGTCGCTGAGGTTGCCTGGGGAGCTATTACAACCATCTGAAAACAAAACTGACGATATTACGGAATTTATGGCAAGATTAAGGTTAATTGCTAAGAATATTCAACCACAGCCAGCATCCCGACACAGCAATAAAACAATATTCGTCTTCAAAGAACTCGCTACTTCAACTCACGTGTACCTCAGAGAAGATGCTCTCAAAGGTGCCCTTCAACCAGCTTACACGGGACCTCACGAAGTCCTGGAAAGAGGCCACAAAGTCTTCAAGATCCTGATAAAAGGGAAACCAGTAACTGTAACGATAGAACGACTGAAACCCGCCTACATACTTACCGGAAGAGACGACAGCAGACTCCCAATCCAAGATGTCGACGATACGCCACCTCCACCCATAACGGAGCCACACGACGAGAAGAAATCTGAAAAGAAAACGCGTTCAGGAAGAACAGTGAGATTTCCTAAATATTATCGCCCGTAAGACGGTCTCTGGGGGGGAGTGGTGTGGCGTCCCGCACGTTGAACCTCGAACCTGAAACATAAAAATAATAAATTAATAATACATAGTGAATGAAATAACATTATATAAAATCATATCATACTTACCAAGCGTAGATATCGGAAAGCAGTCGTCGATCGTGTCGTGTCGCATAAAGTGTGTAAAAAGCCGACCGCTGCGAGAACAATAGAACTCCGGCGCAGGCAGCGCTTGGCCGCGTGATCGCTTGCCGCCCGCGCCCAGTCAGCCACGCACGTTCAGAGCAGACGCACGCTACTTGACGCTATTTTTACATTCCGCGCGCTCGCAAATATTTACCTGTTTTCTTGTGCTGTATTTCCTATCTATCGAACTGACATTCTTCCGATCGCCTTCGTTTGTGAATCTGTGCTTTGTGCTTCCTTCCTATAAGCTTACCTTCTGCGCATAAACTGTATCCGTGTTTTCAAAATATAAACATTTGAACATTTTGTGGGTGTTGTTTACTCGACTGATCATCATCACCATCCTTCACCCACATATACTTACTACATACTGTTGCTACGCAGTTTATGATGTATTTAATCTTTACTTTACTATTCTATTGGCGGAAACTTATAATTAGCCCAGTCATAGAACCAAGTGTTAACATTCATTTATTTAGGCTGTTAGTTTTCCTAAAAATGTAAAATAAATAAATAAAATAAAATATATTGGGGGACATTTTACACACAGCTCCATCTAGCCCCATACTAAGCAAAGCTTGTACTATGGAAACCAGATAGCTGATAGCATACTTATATATATATTTTTCGTAAATATATACTTATAAATACATACTACACCCAGACACAGAACAAACATCTATGTTCGTCACATAAATGTTTGCCCTGGGTGGGGATCGAACCAAAAGAAAAAGCGTATTATATTTAAATCAGTGTAGGTATTTTATGATATGATTTCGATTGCATATTCTTTTCCAACGTCGTTCCCGAGGTTACAATGAAATCAATGTCGCGTTGCTAATGTTTATGCAATATTCTGAGCAACACGGCATTGCAGTAAAATGGGTCATATTATAAATTGAGACGTTATGAATTTTCAGCTAGAAATAAAGCAGTAGAATGGTATTTGATTGATTCGATTTGGTGATTTTGATATTATATATATACACAATATATATGTATATCTTGTGAGAACAACATACTTTATGCAACATATACATTTATTTTATTAAGATATTTTTATTATTAAAATATATTCAAAATTATAACTGTTAAAATATTTAATTTGTCCTTAAATTATATTTCAGAGTCAAATAGAAATATTGTCAATAATTATAAAATAGAATGTCCAAGATCGTGCCCGGCCACTGAAGAGAGAAGTGAATAGAACGGAAATGTGACGGGCCGCGCTAGCCGGCATTAAGTGCAAATGCGCTTGATGACAATTCTACCAATAATACATGTTTTTAATCTAAGAATACTCAAAAAGACAATTTAAATGGACGTGTAGGAAACCAAACCACATTGCATAGTAATTAGATCAATTTTAATCTGTTGCAAAATTGCATTTCTAGCATTTTACTTCAAATGCGCGACCAATGATTGGCATTTTTTCGTCGTAGTTTCTATAAAAATAAATGTGAAACTGGCGACAGCGGTTTTCCATACGATTGCCTTAGAACATTGTTTTGATAGCCGTTCTAACCTAAGAAGTAGGGCTTTCGCTTTTCTATGTGCCTGGCCCCCCGACCAAACTTGCCCATCAAGCCAGCGGCATTGCCACGCTGAATCGCCAAGGAAATACGCTGGGCGAGAAAATGACCATGGGTCCCGCCCTTTTTCCCTCAAACGACGACCTATTTCGGCTACCAATTTCTTGGTGTCGGAGCCCCATGATCCCGCTATATATTATATATATTATATTTATTTATATAATTTTACTTTTTTTCAACCGTGCCTCGCTGTTTTATCCTTATTAAAAATAGTTGCCAGTATATAAACAATAATGATCTTAAGCATTTCAAATTCAAACAGCATTTAAAGAATAGGTATTATTTTGACAAACATTCGTTAGTTATTAAGCATACAAATATAATTAAGTAGGTAATATAGAGAATTCGAATCATGATTAGCTGAATATTCGAATGATCTAGTAGATCATTCTAGAGTAATTTGTATTGATAATGAACGCTCAGAAGCGATAACAATATTACAGTCCACTGCTAAATAAAGCCTTCCCAAAAAGACTCAGAGTCACTCAGCTCGATCTCCAGCTTTTGGCTGTTTTAATAGCCCTTTGTTCTAATTCCATGGTAAGTTTACTGTTGGTGGATATGGTCTTATCGCTTTTCGATGGTTAGTCCAGCTGGACTATTAACTGGCTGCACAGAAAAGCGAAAGCTCTACATCTTATATATTTTTTTAAAGCTTAGGCTGATTATGCTTGAATTATCTGAGCCAGGGAAATTTTATGAGTGCTAGGTACAAATTAATGCGTACCAATGCGTGCGTGTGTTTGGAATTCCGCCAATTAGGGTCATTACAGACGTCATTTAGTATTATGCTAAATGACTTTTGTGATTACCCTGTTGGGCGGAAGGCATTGGTACGCCGTCTCACAGGTTTTCCTAGTTTGCGCACCAATGCCCTCCCACCAGCAGGGCGAGTACCGTTCTGTATGTCACTAATTTGACGTGTCGGTATAGCTGATTTGTATGATGAATTTGAGCAAATACCAATTTTTATCGAATTTTACCGATTTAAATGTCAAAGGACCTGGGGATGTCCTAAAACTGCATCCAGAACCACCGGAGGACGGGCAGCAGCGTCCTCTCAGTTAACGGTGGTAACCATTCTGAGATCCCCAAGCCGCCTGCCAAGCGTGGGGATTATGGCAACAAGGCCTTCGTCCAGCAGTGGACGTCTTCCGGCTGTTGAGGTGAAATGTCAAATTTATCGATCGTTACGAACGGTACTCGCGCTGTTGGAACGCTAACCTTGATGCATTATGTACATAAAGCAGATGTTTGTTAACGATACTAAATACAGACAGTGAAAGAGACCACAGAAAGACAGCCCCTATTATTAACATTTCAAAGCTAGCTTCGATAACTAAAGGTAACCAAGCCTCCGAGGAAGCATTAAAGTTAAGAGAGTTAATTTAAAATCACATGTCGTGCCTAATTGCGATCTCAAACCGATTTGAGAAGGTTCGTGGTACGGTTAGTGAGCTAATACGGTTCCGTAATTAATACGTACCTTGTGCGAACATCGAACTACTAATGAAGCCCTGAGTAGGCTATAAAGACGGAAACTCGCTCACTGAATGCTAGTTTTTGTAAACTTTTGCTGATGTTGTGTTCTACTTTCTGTGGAAATGTAGTTGTTTTTGCTCTTTTGCACCTTTTTTGGGATTTGGATGAGTCTAAGTAAAACTTTTTCTATATTTTTTGGATTTTCTTTTTTCGCTAGCCTGCTGTGATTTATGTACCTACTATATACAAACCACTAACGAAATGTAATCTTTTGGAGTAATATCTTCTGTTTCTTTTGGGAGAGTGTGTTTCTGATCTGCATGTCACTATACTATTCGAGGGATGGTGCCCGTTAAAGCGACATCATTTTAAGGTTGATACTCACGAAACCCGAACGAAACTATTTGATTCCCCTTCCTTTGTGCAAACCACTAAACAATGAAATTGCGCTACTCGTTTGGGTCACCTGATAGATTTAACCTGTCTTCAATTTGTGAGTGAATTGATTTCTTGTGGCTAAGCGTGCTCCATCGTACGATATGAAAGCAAGTCGATATGTGAAAAAATCTGCTGAGCAAGCATCCGATGAAAATAATAAAAACGGGTGTCATACTATGACACCCGGTGGGAACGTAATGCCATAAGATTTTCGACAAATATTTAATTATGTGGTAAAGCTATAGCTACGGCCTCGAGTATAGGCAATATAAGCATCATTACCTAATAAAAATAAAAAAGAGCGGGGAAGAGACAAAAGGGCGGCGCGATGAAATATTTTGCAATTTTCCAAATTATTTTGCATATTTTTTATTTATTTTTTGTATTTAAACTATACTTTATAATAAGCTGGTGTAGCTGCGCGCAACAAATGTGTATTTTATCGTACAAAACACCAGTGAAGGTAATCGCCCTGAAAAGGGCGTTTACCTACCGGACCCATTCCTACCTACGGAGAAAAAACGCTCGAGCTTGACCTCAACTTACGCCGTCCATTCAAGTGGACGTTCATCGTTGCGGAAGTCAGTAAACCAATCATAGGTGCTGACTTCCTCAAACAACATCAACTCATAGTAGATATGAAGAACAGAAAACTCATCGACGGCAAGACTAAGCTATTTTCAACCTCATTCGTCCGAGCTACAAACACACCTACCATACGCAGCATTGACGTTGAACAGTCCTACCACGACATCCTGGCGGAATTTCCTGGAACTACAAGATTGACTTCTATGAAGCTAAGCCCGAAACACAACGTAGAACATTTCTTGGAAACAACTGGGCCGCCTATTTACTCACGAGCCCGGCCTATAGCTCCGCATCGATACGAACATGTGAAGAAGGAGTTTGAAAACATGATTGAACAAGGACTATGCCGTCCAAGCAAAAGTCCCTGGTCGTCTCCGCTGCACATCGTGCCGAAGAAGAATGGAGACCTACGTGTTTGTGGTGATTACAGACGCTTGAACGCCGTTACGGTACCAGATCGGTATCCTATTCCAAGAATCAAAGACTTCACATTTCAATTAGCACAAAAGAACCTATTCAGCACCCTAGATTTGAACCGTGCTTATCAGCAGATCAGCGTGAGAGAAGAAGACATCCAGAAGACGGCAATAATAACACCGATGGGCCTTTTTGAGTTCCCAAGAATGTGTCCAGGACTGAAGAACGCGGGACAGACATTTCAGCGGTTTATTCACGAAGTAATGCGCGGCCTTGATTACGCTTACGTGTTCATTGACGACGTTTTATTAGCCAGTACCGATGAAAAAAGCCGAACCAAACAAAGAGCCAAAGAGAACAACTGCGCACGGTACTGAAGCGACTAGAAGACAATGGCATCACAATAAACCCATCAAAATGCATTTTAGGAAAACCCGAAGTTACATTCCTAGGGTTTTCCGTTAGCAATCAAGGGATCAGACCGCCTGACGAAAAAGTAACAGCAATCAGCAGCTATCCAAGACCGACTACAATCGAAGAGCTGAGGCGTTTTCTCGGGATGTTAAATTTCTACCGAGAACATATTCCAAAGGCAGCGGAAATTCAAGCCCCACTACATGCTTACTTACACAACGTGAAGAAAAGAGACAAAACAAAGATAGATTGGAATAACGTCGCTATAGCAGCATTTGAAGCTTGCAAAGTTGCAATTCAAAACGCAGCTTTGCTCGCGCACCCGTCCCACGATGCGACGCTTGCGATTTTTAGCGATGCTTCTGATACTTGTGCAGGCGCCGCCCTGCAACAATACATTGACAAGAAATGGCAACCGCTAGGATATTTCTCAAAGAAGTTTTCCGAGGCGCAGCGCAAGTACAGCACATTTGACCGAGAACTTCTTGCCATCTACATGTCAATACAACATTTCCGGAAACTGTTCGAAGGGCGACACCTTATCGTGTATACCGACCACAAACCGCTGACCTACGTGTTCCAGAAGTCACCATCAGCATCAGAAACGCCACGACGGGCACGACAACTAATCTTCATCAGCGAATTCACCACCGACCTACGTCATGTCAGCGCCAGCGATAATGTAGTCGCCGATGCACTGAGCCGCATTCCAATCGACGGTATCATGACGTCACTCGATTACCAAAAGATCTCGGAAGCACAAAAGAAGGACAATGAAGTCATTCAGAAACTCGCGCAGCAGAGTAACTTAACAATAAAACCAGTTACATTGTCTGACGCGAAGACGACGATCTACTGCGAAACATCTACTTCCCGCATTCGACCCTATCTTCCTGAACATTTTCGGCGAGCCGCATTCGACGCCGTCCACGGGTTAAGTCACCCTGGAATACGAACAACGCGCAAGCTTATGACTCAGCGTTTTTTCTGGCCGGCTATGAATATTGAGGTTGGAAAATGGGCGAAACACTGCATCGAATGCCAAAAAAACAAAGTGCAACGGCACACGTCAAGCCCGGTATCAACCTTCCAACCTACTTCGGGAAGATTTGAACACCTCCATGTCGACGTGGTGGGACCTCTCGCGACGTCACCTGACGGCCACAGATACCTCGTCACAATGATCGATCGAGTCACACGATGGCCGGAAGCGATACCTACAGACGATGTATCAGCCGAGTCCATCGCGAAAATCGTCTACGAGCACTGGATTACTCGCTACGGCTTGCCTCAATTCCTGACTACTGACCAGGGCAGATGTTTCACATCACAACTTTTCGCCAGGCTCATGAAAAGTATGGGAATAAAACGAACACAGAGTTCACCATATCACGCGCAGGCAAATGGAAAAGTCGAACGCTGGCATCGCTCACTCAAAGCTTCACTGAAGACTCGTCTATCTGAACAGACAACGTGGATCGACGAGCTACCTACAGTCATGCTCGGTCTGCGTGCCGCAACACGCACGGACACGGGCGTCAGCGCAGCCGAGCTAACCTACGGTCACAGCCTACGCCTACCAGCCGACTTTTTCACAACGTCGTCGACAGCAGAATACCAGGAAATGAACTATGACTACGTCAGCCAACTGCGTGCTTCCATCCACGCCGTGAAACCGCGTCTGTCTACCGTGGCACACGGAAACCTGCGCCCTATCTTCGTGCATCAAGATTTACAAACATGTTCTCATGTTTTTGTAAGAAACGACGCAGTTAAGAAGCCGCTACAAGCGCCGTACGATGGACCCTACAAAGTCTTACAACGGAACGACAAGACTTTTGTTTTACAACTACCCGATCGCCGATCGCCTACTATATCGATCGATCGCCTCAAGCCTGCTTACCTATTAAACGAAGATTCGACAGAGGACTTACCGTCACCTACGCAGCCACATAACCAGCAGTCCACAACAGAGCGAACTGCGAGTACATCACCCCGCCAACTGTCCATGCCGTCACACAAGCCTATTTTGAAGACAACTCGAAGCGGGCGGGTCGTAACTACTCCGGTACGCTTTCGCTAGGGGAGGAATTATGTAGCTGCGCGCAACAAATGTGTATTTTATCGTACAAAACACCAGTGAAGGTAATCGCCCTGAAAAGGGCGTTTTATTCCGAAGAGGAGCACGTTGGGAACCGACGAGGCTCCGGCACACCAGATCTGGTCACGCGATGTCCTTCGTGTCGGAGCGTCCTGGCGGCGCGGCCGCGGAGCGACGCGCGACGTGCACACACTGCGCCGGCCGCTGCTGGAATGCGACCTCGAGCCGTTTTTTTTTTTTTTTTTTTTTTTTATGAATGACTATGCTGTTGGCCTCAGTTGGCCTCTACAGCGTCACCGGACTTTAGGCAAGCGCAAACGGCGCTCGGCCTAGGTTTAGGTTAAAGGCGACTAGCTCAAGGGCACCTCAGACGGTACGAACCTCGGCTTGGCCGTCGCCGGGAGTGGGGTCAGACTTGCCCTGGCACCCCAGAAGGGGTATGCCCTGGGGCCCTAGTAGATTGATCTGGTTGACTACTTGGAGAGAATCTAACAGATCTTCTGACAGAT
Organism: Erannis defoliaria; assembly: GCA_905404285.2. Lineage (NCBI taxonomy): Eukaryota > Metazoa > Arthropoda > Insecta > Lepidoptera > Geometridae > Erannis > Erannis defoliaria. The sequence goes on along the minus strand of FR990085.1, from coordinate 8,262,049 downwards.
CTGGGGAGTCCTCGACCTCGCCGGCGAGGTCGGTGCGTGTTTGTGTGCCTTTGGTAACCGGCGCCTATACCAAAGACGGAATACTTCTTGTTGCTAGGAGTGGTCGGATCAGGCGAGCCCAGCGCCGCCGAGGTGATGACGGCTATGGGGTCGTCCGGGTCGCCCAAGACGTGTCTGGGGCGTCTACGGAAGGGGGGTGGGTCTGTCGTGTCTGTCGTATAGTTCGAGGCTTGGACTATGAGTGGATTGGGATGGTGGGGGGTCGCATCGAAATAGCGGCGCGAAGCGTACTTAATGTACTGACGGATGGAGGGGAGTTCGAGATCGCAGTGCAGGTCGGAGTTTCGCATGAACCAGCTAGCACCGACTGCTCTGCGGATGAATCTATTTTGTATGACTTGGAGTTTCTCTAGATCTATGCTGGAGGCATGAGCGAACGCCACGGAGGCGTACGTCATGACGGGGCGAATACAAGTTTTGTAAATTGTAACCTTATTTCTAAGGGACAATTTACTACGCTCGTTGAGAAGGGGAGTGAGCCGGCCTAAGAAGAAGGCTGCTCGGTTGCGAACTAACTGGATATGCTTAGAGAACGTGAGTCGACGATCAAGGGTCACACCGAGATACTTGGTCTCGGTAGCCCATGGGATGGGCTGGCCGTTGAGCGTGACATGCTTAGAAGGAGGTCTTTTGAACGGATGAAAGTACACGGCTGCACTTTTATCGGGGTTAACGGTGATAGCCCACTTCTTGAACCAGTCTCCGAGGAGATTGAGGGCTCGTTGAAGGTGGGCTAGCTGAATGACCTTGTTCCACCCTCTGGTGTAGAGGGCGGTGTCATCGGCAAAGAGAGCAAGCTCCACTTTGGGGGTGCGTGGGATGTCACAGGTGAAAAGCGAGAAGAGAATCGGGGCCACAGCGGAGCCCTGAGGGACTCCGGAGCCGATGTCGTGGGGGGAGGAGCGTTGTCCCTCGACGCGGTATCGAAAGCTTCGAGCCCTGAGAAAGTCTTGTATTATGAGTACAAGACGGTCTGGCAGCCCGAGCTGATACAGCTTGTATATCAGCCCGTTGTGCCAGACTTTATCGAAAGCTTTCGCGACGTCGAGGAACACCGCTACAGTCCCTTGGGGGAACGGCTTGTGGGTGTAACCATGGCCGGGTTTCTTGTTGAAACCTTCTAGGACGTACTCCGTGATGCGGTGTACTTGTTGGACGCAAGAGTGTCTGGCTCTAAAGCCGAACTGTTCATCAGGGAGGAGGTTGTTGTCTTTGACACAGGACCAGATGCGCTTCAGAAGGACGCGCTCGTAGACCTTGCCCAGGGTACTGAGGAGACTAATGGGACGGTAGCTAGAGGGCTCGGAAGCCTTCTTGCCGGGTTTGTGGATGCCGATGACGTCGGCGGATTTCCACGCGTCGGGGAAAATGCAATTGGCGATGGCCGCATTGAAGATGCTAACTAGAAGGTGAACTAGCGTAATGGAGAAGTGCTTGAGCACTTTGTTACTGATGCCGTCCGCACCTGGAGCTTTCCTGGTGTGGAGGCCTTTAATAATCGACTCAACCTCGGAAGCTGTGACAGGCTCGAGTTCATCAAAGGGGGGAAGTGAGGATCTGTATTCGACTTCACTGTTCACCTTATCGAGGTGAGCAGGGTCGACATGTTCTAAACTGGGGCTGCACTGCGTTTCGAGGCTGTCGGCCAGGCATTCGGCCTTTTCCTCGTCGTCAAACGCGGGGGGGAGGTCAGGTCGGGTGAGAGGGGGCATAGTCGTAACAGAGTCTGATTTCAGGGATCTAGTCAGCCGCCAGAATGCCAGGTGGGATGGCTCGATCCCCGAGAGTAAGTCATCCCACCGTTGATTACGGAGTTCACTCATGCGGTTTTTTACGGCACGTTCGTAATACCGCAGAGTGGCTCTGTTATCCTCGGTGCGAGCTCGATCGAATGCCCTAGTGGCAGCGTGTTTCGCTCTCAGTAGGTCCCTCGCGTCCTCAGGCAGGGCCCAGCGTTGGTCTCCCTCGGCTGGGACCTGCTTTGAGGCCTCACCAACGGTGGTGCGGAGGTGGCTAGTGAGAGCGTCAATGGAGGTAGAGATGTCGTCAGGGGTAACAATGTCGTCAGGGATTCTGTCCAAGTCAGGGGAACTACAAGCTTTCAGGGCATCGCCTAAGTGCTTCCAGTTGACCACGGTCTTAGTCAGAGGAGGTCTGTCAGTCGGATCGGGGCCTAAATGCATGAGGACGGGTCGGTGGTCAGAGTCGAGTTCGTGTAGTACTTCCAATGAGCGTAACTGGAGGGTCACGCCCTTTAGAAGCGCTAAGTCGAGTACGTCAGGTCTGTAGTTCAAGTTCAGGGGAAAGTGGGTCGGAGTACTGGGAGGAACTATGTCAAAGTTGAGGTCGTCAGAGAGGGAGTTCAGAAGGTTTCCCTTCGTATTGGTCGTGTTGCAGCCCCATAAAATGTGCTTGCTGTTGAAGTCGCCAGCCAGAATGACTGCGCTTCCGAGAGAGAGAAGAGCCTCGAGGTCACTCCTGAGGAGAGTCTTATTACCGGAGAGGTAGCAGGATACTAGGGTAATGGGTTGATGACCGGTCATCGAAAGGCGGCAACAGGAAGCTTCCATTGCTGAGAGAGAAGGGGTGTCGATGGGAATGCAGTGAAGGGACCTTTTGTAATAGATGAGAGTACCGCCTTTTATGGTGGTAGTCCTATCATTACGAACGAGCGAGTAGTTTGCGATCCTGGGATCCCTCTTGCTAGGTTTTAGAAAGGTCTCGTTCACTAGCATAACATCGGCCTGGTGGGTTGAGAGGAAGTGCCGAATCAAGGGACGCTGGTCCCTTGCTTCGGTGGTGATGCCGTTGGCATTAAACCATGCCAACGAAAGGGAGCGGGGTCTAACACGTTTGGGTGTACTATACATGTTGGTTCCTAAGGACGTTGGGGGCGAAGCGCTGTAGTGCACCGAAGAGCCTATAATGCTCATCGAGGATGTCGATGAGATTATGGTTCTCCCGGACCTTCTGGGCTACATGTCGAACCTCGTCGAGGTTAACCGACATCGCAATTTCAGCGAGGAGGAGTAGATCCGCTTTCGGGCTGGAGGAGCCAGGGGCGGATCGTTTGGGGGTGGAGGGCTTGGGCGGAAGGGCAGGGCGGGCCTGGGTCTTGGCATGAGCGGGAGATGGCGCAGGGGCGGGTGGGAGCGGTTGAGTCGCCTGAGGAGTGCTGGGCGGATTTGACCATGCATTAGTCAGTGGGACAGGGGCGTCAACGAATTTTGACACCTGGCGGGGTTGGGCAGGTTTTGGCTTAGGGCCAGCTGTTTTTGAGCGAGACGGTAAGGGTTTCTTGGCCTTAGGGGCCTTGGGACAGCCGCGATAATTCGCGGTATGGCCCTGAGTGCCACAGAGGACACAACTGGGGAGAGTAGGGTCGTCCTTCTTACGAAGGCACTCCGCGGTGCTATGATCGCCCGCGCACTTCACGCACCTGAAGGGTGCGTAGCAGTAGCGGGCAGAGTGTCCGTATAGCTGGCAACGATGACACTGTCCTGGAATGGACTTTTTGTGAGGGACTTGGAAGTCGAGGCCGGAGAGATGGAGAATCGATTTGGTAGTCCAAATTTTCTTCCCTTCCTGGGTATTCGTAAGAGTGACCAGCACCATGTCATAGGGTTCTTTGGTCCTGCCGTTGTACATCCGGCTGACCGAAAGAACAGGGAGGTCTTGGGTGAGGAGGTCGTTATGGATTGCCAGGAAGGGAATCTCCTTGGGGATGCCCTTTACGACAACTCGGATGTCTTTCTCCTCATCGAGAGCGTATCTGTGGAAGTGAATATTCGCGTCGCGGAGGTAGGTAGTGGCTTTGCGGTAGTCGTCGGGGGAGGCTAGACGGACCATAATGCCGTCTTTGTTTGGTTTGGCGGAAAACTGGATCTGTAGATCCGAGAGGTTACGCGAGACGAGTTCCCATAGTTCCCGGTTGCGGACAACTATGGTACCGGTCTTAGGGTGGGGAGCAGGGTCGACAATCGGACCGTCCGATTCCGAACGGAGCGGAGAGTCCGATTGGGCGGAGTCGGAGGCAGGTTTAGTCCCTGAAGTGGGGCAAGGGGCCTTGGGGGGAGGAGGGAGGGAAGCAGTGGTAGCGGGACGCTTTTTACCCTTTTTGGAGGCGACGACTGTGAAGCCGTCGTCCTGGGTAGAAGTGTCCATTTCTGGAGAGTCGGGGCTGTCCGAAATGGACGGACGGAGTGGACGGGGGGTAGGGGAGCACGAGCGGCGTCCGTGGCGGGAGCGACTTCGCGACCGGGATCGGCTCCTTGCTGGAGCGCGACCCCTAGGCCGAGAGTGGCTCCCGTCACGGGCGGAGGGTTTCGGAGGAGGTGGAGGCTTGGGAGCTGAGGGGCCTGGCGCCGAAAAATTCGGCGTCAGTTTGCAGGCAGAAGCTGCCTGCCCTCGTGGAGTCTTAGGACGGGCGAGAGACTTTTGCGCGTATGTCTGGGGAGCGCGAACGAATTCCTCCATTTCGGAGGGGTTGGCCTTCAGGTGGTCCAACAAAGTTTTCGCGACGAAGCTGATGGCTTCGTCGAGATCCTTTTGGGAGACCATCCTAAGGCGGGAGAGTTGCGGGGGTTGGGGGAGGAGGTCCCCAACAGGAGAAGAAAGTGTGTGATCCCTCTGCCGGGGGTAGACAGGGGGCTGCGTACCTAGTGTATTACCTAGAGGGTGTACCAGCTGCCAGTGTTATTTTATTGTGCAGCTGGTTGTGTGCCTGCGATATCTGGTGTCGACTAGGGGTGACCCCAAGGCCGGTGGTTCCAGACCCAGCCGGATTCTGTTGTTCCCCAGGCGGGGGAAAAACAGGCGCTCCGGGGCAACGCCCGATCGGTTTCGTTGTCACCGTTAGAAGTGTCAGCCGATCGACCACCCACGTGGATTTTATGAAAACACTAAGAGTGGTTCGCTCTGAAAAGAGCGGTTTGGACGAAGGCAGCAGGCCCGGAAGCCCGGCTGCGAAGCGGTGAGAGCCCTGCACTCACAATCACACTCGACTCGTTAGAGTTTACGCTAATAAATTAGCGCAAACACCACGTGGCCGAGGTAACGGGTGCTAGGACTCGAAGCTGCGCGGCGGCGGCTTCGGAGGCGGAGGCGTCCGAGCGGCGCGGTTGCGCCGAGCGGAGTGAGTCCGGCGGCGGGGCAGAGCCTCCGGCGGACAGGAGCGGACAGCGAGCAGCGAGTAGCGGGCGGAAACGTCCGTACAGCGCGGCGATGCGGAGCGAAGTGTTCTCCCCGACCTCGAGCCGCGCGCGCTCTGTATACTTACAGTGTGCGAGCGGTAACTAAGCGGAGGAGCGAGACAGCGCGAAAACATTGTTTTAAAACCGCCTTTTCGGCATTTTGAATATTAAATTAATTTCTAGCTTTAGTATAAATGTAGGTGATTTCTTTTCAATATATTCATTCCTTATCTTACTCTCAAACAAGCGTTTTACTCATCTACCTGTACTTAAGGCCTCCTAAACTGGTTTTATTTAAATTAAGTAAGTACTTGAATTGTTTGAGTAAATAGTAGATTACTCACCTAGGGAGTAAAGGTGACAAACATGAGATCTGTGGCTTCTTTGCTTGCTCCCGTGGTGTGTATACGATTTTACGTGCCGCTGCGGAGAGGAAGTGGTTCCTTTCGCTCCGCGCAGCGAGGCTAAAGTAGACAATTTATCCCCGAAAATAAGCAAACACTATACAAGCCTTGGTCTGCAATGACTGCACTGTTGGTCAATTGGCCACGCTATATAATGGCCTCGAGCTAAGCTTAGCTACGCTCTCGGCTTTCAAGCTTGGTTATCATGGCAGGTTTTGCTGTCCGCGCTATAAAGGTCAACCTTTCAGTCTCGGTCTCTATTCGATATTGTCCTTCAAAGGCTGCAATGATAACTGCACTCTGACGACCTGGACCTGCGCTACGCTGTGCTACGCTGCGCTTTCGCCCATCATCATCGCTGCTAGCAACGCAGTCATTACCGACCGCGACAGTAATTTACTATTGTACACGTACATAAATATAATGTACTATAATAAATATAATATAATGTAGTTATGCACTCTGGTACGCGGACCGAGACGATAAACATACATGCGTAGGCGGCAGAACCGCTGAGTTGCGTCTAGACACACGGTGGCCGTCTGGACTGCATAACTGATAAGGAAGACACCTCTGACAGTCTCACCTAGGATTTAAGTTAGTTATAAATCAACTCCCATTTGTATCGGACTAAGTAATTAAATCATTAATTAATTAATTTGCTTTTTAAAAACAAAATCCCGCGTCCTCCAATCTTGACTGGCGCAGCCGGTAGGATTGCCGGGATATACGTTCGCGAAAGTTGCTTTTGAAGTAAAAGTGCGATTCGGGCGTATCAATTTAGTCACGTTTTCCTAAAACCTCAGTGATCGTGGCTGACGGCAATCTACGAACCAAATAAATAAGTCATATTGTGCGCGGAAGGTTTTTACAAGGACGAGCCAGCCTAACTACAATAGAAGGATGCGGACGAGCATACTGTGAGTAAACTTTTTCGCATTTCCGTTCCGTTCCCATCTATTTCCGTTTGTTAGACCAAATAATCGCTATTTGATTTTCTTTTACGTACTAAAATCGTCGTTATAATTTTACTGTGTCACTAATTTTAGTTTAAGTAAGAACATAGATAGGTTTATTAATTAAAAATGGAGCAAAGTATTAGAATAGTACCTAAGGATCTATTGTGTATTATACCTAAATTTGAAGGTGAGGAAAATTTGTTGAACCTTTTTATTAAGAAAAGTCAATATATACATAATGGGTATGCATCTCCTACCAATTCTGTACAACAGACATACGTGTTCCATGCTATTACTAGTAGACTACATGGTAGAGCAGCAGCTCTATTAAGCGAGCGCGAGGACATTAACTCATGGGCCGCACTTAGAGATGTCTTAATTCAACATTTCGGCGACCCACGCTCCGAGGACTGTATCGCGATAGAACTCGAACAAATGAAAATCAATTCAGGCGAATCTTACATCGACTTTTGTCATCGTATCCAACACATGCGTAGTACATTGTTTGCTAAAGTCAATTTAATTACCGATGAAGGAGTAAAGACGGCGAAAATGATTGTGTACAACAACATGGCACTAAACGTATTTTTATACAATCTGACTGAGGATTTAATTCGTATTGTGCGTCTTAAAGGGTGTTCTAATTTAGAAACGGCCTTAAGTATAGTTACCGAGGAAGTGAACTTCATGATACAGTTTAATGCAAAGCATAAGCAACGCCAAGCTTCAACGCCTCAGAAACCACCACAGCCCACGCTTAATACCGCTCCTAACAACTTTAAATTTGAGAACCCTCCGGTTTACCCACAAAATAAATTTATAATGCCTAATCAAAATTCAAGATTTGGCATACCTCCACAGCCACTTCAAGGCTTTAAATTTGGCGTGCAGCCTCAAAACCCACCTACGGGATTTAGGTTTAATCAAAACCAGGGGCCTCAAAACTTTAGGTTCGGCATCCCGCGACAACAAACTGGCTTTAATTTTGGTGTTCCCCAACAAGGTCAAGGTTTTAGACCACCAATGAACTCTAATTTCAATAGACCCCCAATGAACCCTAACTTCAATAGACCGCCTTTTCTTCCACAGCAGTTTGGTCAACCTCAACAAAGATTCAAATTCGGAATTCCAAACCAAAATGTACCACGTCCGAAACCGCTAGAGGACACAGATGTGTCAATGCGCACCGCTCGCCCCTTAAGACAAAACATGGTAAACACTTCCGCTGACAGTGAAAATTTATTCTATAACAATGAACTTGTCGAGGCCTTACCGGAACAAGTAGACGACCAGAATGCTTTTTATTACGATGAAAATTATACCTATAATATGGAAATGCCTGAACCCCAAATTTATGAGACGGTTGTAGATTCCATTGACTACCAAGACCCAAGTGCCATAGAAAATTTTCATGTACAAGCCTCCAGTTTCCACCCGAAATAATACAGCTACATTGCGATACCATTTTAAAACTTCCTCACATTGAGATTCCCGAAATTAAATCACGCTTTATGATAGACACCGGAAGTACGCGCTCATTTATAAGCCCAGCAAAAGCAGACGAATACTTTTCCGGTTTTAAATATCACGAACCCTTTGAGGTAATCAGCACTCATGCCCGTAGCCAACATAATGAAGCGATATGTATACCATCGTTAAAAACTTTTAAGTGTATAGGGAAACACAAGTTTTATGTGTATGACGTTGACAATCGTTACGACGGTTTGATAGGTAGCGACCTCCTAAAACAACTTGAAGCCAAAATTGACATGAAAAACCAGATTTTGCAGACACCTTACACAAACATACCAATTGTGTATAATCCACCATACGAGATAACGTTAGAACCCAGGGCGGACACACGTGTTAAGATCCCGACCGATTTGAAAAACGGCGAAGCCATTGTAGATTTTGTTGATTTCGGGCAAGGTGTAAGAATGCCAGCTGCGCTCGTGACATGCGTGGATTCATTTGCATATACTATCATACAGAATGCCTCCGAAGACATTATTTCAATGTCATTCGCGAAACCCTTAAGAGTTACTAAGTACGAAAGGGAAGAATGTACTGTGAACGCTACATCAAACGAGTGCGAGGTAGATGTGCTTTTAAAACAAAATCTGAAAAAGCTTCGCCTAGATCACACCAATAAGGAAGAGCGCGAGTGTATTGAAAATTTATGCTACGAATATCGAGACATTTTTCATTGTGATGGCATTCCGCTCTCTTTTACAAATAATGTGAAACACGAAATTAGGACTAAAAATGAAGATCCCATATTTATTCGGCCGTATAGACACCCACCAGTTTACAATGAGGAAATCCAAAATCAAGTCACCAAACTCCTCGAAAATGACGTTATAAGGGAATCACATTCCCCATGGAGTGCGCCGGTACACCTTGTGCCTAAAAAAGCCGACGCTTCGGGTGAAAAGAAGTACAGGATGGTAATTGACTACAGGCGCCTGAATGAGATCACTACAGATGACAAGTACCCCTTGCCTAACATTGCAGACCTTTTTGATAAATTAGGGAAATCTGTGTATTTTAGTACCATCGATTTAGCAAGCGGGTACCACCAAATCGAAGTTAAGGAGGAGGATAGGTTTAAGACAGCGTTTTCCACGCAGGCAGGTCATTATGAGTTCACCCGTATGCCGTTCGGGCTGAAAACAGCTCCAGCCACGTTCCAGCGTGCGATGGACAATGTGCTTAGGGGTCTACAAGGACTACATTGCCTTGTCTACCTAGATGATATAATAGTATATTCATCTAGCCTGCAAGAGCACATTGGGAAATTGCGCATGGTCTTCGAACGACTTAGAGCAACTAACTTGAAGGTCACATTAGACAAGTGCGAGTTTTTCCGCAAGGAAGTCCATCTACCACTTAATAGGCCAGACTTAGTAAAACAATTTCTAAAAGATTTCATAAAACCAAATGTAAAACATTTCATCTACTTTGAACATGAAACACATAGGAAACAGTTCGCAGCAGCCACTATTGCACTATTTAAGAAAGATGCAGTTAAGATATTAGAATGCACACAGAGAGTAGTATACGTCGAAGATGAAAACGAGCAGAGAGAAATAGTAATGAAGTACCATATTGGAAAAACCTGTCATCGAGGCATAAAAGAAACACTTGTACACTTGAAAAGAACGTATTACTGGATTAGCATGGACTTAACTGTAGCCACTACTATAAACGCCTGTGAAGGCTGTAAAACTATGAAATACGACAGGAAACCGTTGAAACCCGAACTGCAACTCACACAAACCCAAACCAAACCTTTCCAAGAGATTTTCATGGATGTGTTTAGTATGGAAGGAAAATCGTACCTAACATTAGTCGACGCCTTTAGTAAACTCGGTCAGGCCATAGAGATAAGCAATAAAACAACACCGGAAATAATTAGAGCCCTCATAAAATACTTTTCTATCTATGGAGTCCCGCTAAGAATTAGCGCTGACTCTGGTTCGGAATTTAACAACGTTCTCTTGAAAGAAACTTTAAGTTTCTACAAAGTAGATCTACATATAGGTACCCCACATAACCCGAATTCGATGGGGCTCGTTGAGCGTTTCCACTCTACTCTCATTGAAATCTACCGACTGGCCAAATATGAACATAAGTTTACTGATGCAGCATCTGTGATGACCTACTCACTTATGTCATATAACCAAACTATTCATTCAAGCACGGGATTAACTCCCTTCGAGGTTGTTTTCGGCCACACTGACTCAACAAGCGCTTTCGATGTCGAGTTTAATAAGGAATATACACAAAAATTGGTCAGAGATCACAAAAAACGCATAAAATTTCTATATGAATATTTAACAAATAAAGCCATTGATAATAAAGAAAAAATTAAGAAAAAACACGGAGGTGAAAAGAAATTTGAAGTACAGGAAGGTGACACGGTGTTTATAAAGGGCGTAAACGAAAGGAGAGGAAAGGATAAACCACGATACGCAAAGGCGGAGGTTGTAGGAGAAATAGTTAGAAACATAGTCCCGCTTAAAGTTAAAGGTCGCGAAACTAAAGCACCAATTAAGGATCTGAAACGTCCTTCACAGGTGCGCCCTGATCCTGATGCAGGCGTCAGCTGCCCTGGCCCTTCTGCTTCAGAGGATCAGAGACAATCCAGGAGTCTTCCCGATCAGAGAAGGCCAAGCCCTTATTAGTAGTGATAAGTGGTCTATTATTAAGATTTTAGATTTAACCTTTATAAAAAGCGACTTAGATTTTAATTTGAATAGATATATAAATTTAAATAAGCATATAACAAATTACTTTGATAAGAAACCGATTAACCCCGACGTCAACGATATAAAGACTCAGACAGATTTTATTAAAAATAGAACTATGCAGAAGTTGTACCAATTATTACCGACAAGAAGAACTAAACGCGGTATTTTAAATCCTCTCGGTTCCATTATTAAGCTAGTTTCAGGTAATCTAGATAACGACGACGCGATTAAGTACGATGCGCTAATAAATGACGTAAAATCTAAGCAAAATTCGGTGAATAAAAAAGTAACAGTGGTCGCCGAAATGATGAAATCCTTGATGAAGGTCACTAATAATACGAAATACAATTTCATCCAATTAGATAGAGCTATTTTGGAAATCAGAAAACAATTAAATGATACAAATACCACTCGAGACATTTATAGAATTACTAATACTTACCACTTATTTCTACACAACTTTCAAACCCTTTATACTATATTGGACGAAATTGAAACCTTAGTGGCGTTTAGTAAACTGGGAATGTTACACCAATCGATTGTGGACTCCAATGAATTATTATTGATGCTCAAAGACATCGAACGACAAAATAAGCTTATGTATCCGGTAAATTCAGAAAATTTGTTGAAATTAGAGCAATGTATAGACCTAAAGGCTTACGCAAAAGAAAATCAAATAACTTTTATAATGGACGTCCCTCTTGTTGAAAATGATATATATACATATTATAGAATCCTTCCCTTACCTATTACGAATACCTTTAACCAAACTCACCTTATCTTACCTAAATATCCCTACCTATTAGCGAAAAGGTCGAAAACAGTGTCGCTCTCACGCCCCTGCAGGGAAGTTGAAGAGTCCTTATACCTTTGTGAAGAAGACTACTCACCCGCATTCATTAAAAATGCCTGCGTCGCGAACCTGATAAGCTTTGCCGCAGATACAACACAATGCCGCCCAATTCCGGTTGACTTGGAAGACGTAAAAGTAGAGAAGATACAAAGCAACAGGTGGATGCTTTTCAGCAAGCCCATCCTCATTCTTACTCAGAACTGCAAGGACGACATCACTTATCATCATGTTCAGGGAACTTATATCGTATCTACTGATGACGATTGCGAGGCGGAAATCGCAGGAATGACCATGAAGAGACATCGTGGAAATATGGGAAAAATGAGTTTACCTGACTTACCAATAGTAAACCTTCCAGCCGTAACTCCACCAAAGATGACATCACCTCCGGAACCTGTGAACCTGCAAGGATTAGATCTAACCGACCTCCAACTTCTGTCTAACGTGCTAGTGAAAAGTGATAGTGTCATGGGCCAATATAGTGAAAACGAAAGTGTCGTAAGCGTAAGGAAGATAAGCATCGGAACGTTGATCTTATACATTATTTTAGGAATTATATTTACGTGTTTTATGTTAAAATGTGTTAATCGAAATTATCGGAAACAGGGTACGTCCCCCGAGAATTTCGAACTTGAGGAGGGAGGAGTTATGCACTCTGGTACGCGGACCGAGACGATAAACATACATGCGTAGGCGGCAGAACCGCTGAGTTGCGTCTAGACACACGGTGGCCGTCTGGACTGCATAACTGATAAGGAAGACACCTCTGACAGTCTCACCTAGGATTTAAGTTAGTTATAAATCAACTCCCATTTGTATCGGACTAAGTAATTAAATCATTAATTAATTAATTTGCTTTTTAAAAACAAAATCCCGCGTCCTCCAATCTTGACTATGTACCTTGTACACTATCTATATTTTCTGATTCTGTCAATCAATGAACCATATTTTCTACAGAAAGCATTATCTGTTTCAACTGGAGGGAGAGCTCCGAAATATTCATAAGGAAAACGCGATGAAATCTATTTTGTTTTTGTTTTATTTATAGAGACGTCATGTCTGAATCATAAAAGAGCAGAAGAGTGACATGATTATAATAAACGTTATTGATTTATTTTGTACAAACTGTGCGCCTTCACGTCTTTTGTAACTCACGGTTAATTTTATGCATTTCCGGGATAAAAATTATTTCAAGTCTGACTGTTAAGTTTAGATTATTATGCGTGTACCATTAAAGATTATAGAGGCGTTACTTTTAGCATTTAATCTTACCTCTCTGACTTACACTTAGGAGAGCATTTTTCTCTCCTTAGGAGGTCCTAAATACGTAAAATCAATGCAATTATGTACTAAATCGGTTTTGATTCTTTAGTTTAAAAAAAACTTTAAAACACCCACTTTATTACCCTCTATTTTCTGTTTTGTAGCATTTCAATAAACTTCTAAATGGGCTAGTTAAAACAACTTATTAAAACTTTTAATACCTAGTTAACTAAAAATAATAATTAAATTGAAAATAATAAAGAGCTATAACTTAAAGCAGCATGTTTCTAAGACCTCTGTTATAATTATGTAAGTACCTAACTTTTAGAATGAATTGTGTATTTGAATTCCAAAAAATTTTGATAAGCACATCCATACATTTCTAACTTCACAGCATCGGCTCACCTGCCTAGGGTGGCCGACTCGCCGCCCGCCCTGTATTGAAGGTGGGTTGCTCACTACAGGCTCAGTACTCCGCGAAACGCGGCCCAGTGCACACGCGGTCACGCGCGATGCCTAAAAAGCATGCTCTCACGTAATCAAAACTTTCACCAGTGCAATTCTGAATCGATCTCAAATTGCAGTCATAAAATTAAACTAGTTATCGCTCCCTTGTGTCTTTTTTCATGTGTTATAGTGGTATAGACATACGTATATATAACTAAATAGGTATTAGGTACATATTAACACCGGCATGACGGTATTGTTTGTAGTAAACAATGGACTATGCAGTTGACAGATATCAGCTGTTTTGTGGTAGGTATATACATTAACTTTTCTAGCGATTAAAGCGTGAACTGTTGTTATAGGTTACTGCATTCACTTACTATGTTTATCCTTTTGCATTTAACAGTCCTTTTCGAAAGCTTAACATTACTGTATAGTATATAGATACGTAAATTCTGAGTTATTACATGATACTTAGTCTTTTTTTTTGTAAACGGTCCCCCTGGTTTCACCGCTACATCAGTGATGATGTCAAAACGAATTCGAAGAAATGTATAGCAAGACGCTTTTGAATTTCAAATTATTATGAATTTTTTGATTGCTATTACAGTAAATTCTCGAATATTTCGTTCAAAAATCGAAATGTATTTATGTAAGTCTTTGAGATAAGGACTGCAATTTTTTTTAGTATGTTTGTTTATTTTTAATATTTCATCAAAAGCCTTCAAAATTGGCTGTAGCGTTGAAACATAACCGTCATATGCATAAAACACTAAACCCAATTTTAGTAAAAAAGTGTTTTGTATTCTTTTTTCAAATTAAATTCGTAATTTTAAAGAAATGGACAAAACAATTTTTAACTAAAATTGGGTTTAGTGTTTTATGCATAAGACGGTTAACTTAGAATTCTAGATGGACACTTGTTTTTCATAGTTGCATAATATTCAGATGCCTTTACCTAGTATTCAGTTTACCTAGCTTTATAATATTATGCATTCTATTCCCATGTGAATACAATACCGCAACGTGTAATATAATTAATTACCTAGAGTGTAATAATGTTAATTGACAGTAGTAAACCGTACCGTTACTGTTTTAGTGATATTGTCTGGTTTTATATGGAACAGAACAGGTTATTTTTGGCACATTTGTGTTTATGGTTGCAATAAAATACCTACGTGTATTTGCAATCAATAACCAAGTGGTATAAAAATATAGAGTTAAGGATTAAATTGAAGATTACAAAATCTAATACAAAATAAAATAAATATTTTTAAATAAATAACTTTTAACGTTACTGGTTAGTTATTAAATAAATAACCAGTCATGTTACTGGTTAGTTATTAAATAAATAACCAGTCATGTTACTGGTTAGTTATTAAAATATATAACCAGCCACTTTCTGGTTAGTTATTACAATAACAATGTTACTGGTTATTTATATACAATCTTGTTTCTAATAAAAACAGTCATGGTTTGATCAATCAGTTAACAATTTTAAATGGTCTCTAATTAGATACACGGTTTTAAAATTTAAGTTCATAATAGTATATATTAGATATCGATTAATAATCGACTTGTATAACGTATTGTCGACTCTAGCATTGTCTATGGGATTAGCTTTTTTTTCTCTCAATAAAAATGGCGTATAGCGTAGGACGTAACTGTAGTGTCTTGTTACCTTTTCTTCTTTATATCTATCAATAAAGCGTTTGTATCTGATTAGACTCTGGGAGTATATTTCTATATACAATAGTATTAATGTACAAGGTGTACTCGTACATAAACGAAGGTGATTGCTTATCGTCTATGATTTTCCAGATAGAACATGGGTTGACAATGACATTTCAATAGCGGATTAAACCTAGACTGGATGGCAAAAACCATATGTGATGATGATGATGATGATTTGAGAGGGAGTTATTTTTTTTTAAATATTAGACGGTGGCCTTTTTATGAAGTTTGGTGAAGGCAATAATAATAATAATAATAATAAAAAATAATCAACACGGCAATGCTGTCAATCTTTTAGCATTTTTTCTTTAGTCAAGGGTTTGTAGATTAGATTGGTTTTAATTTTGTTTAAACATAAAAAATAAATTTGAAATCACATAGATGATATTCTGTGGAGATGCCTAAATATTTAACGCGTGAGTTAACTGTATGAACATTTCAGTATAGCTTGGTAAAAAAGCAGCAATTAATAAGGGCGTAAATACCCTTGTATATAGTTCTGAATTCTAAGTGGTTGAATTTTCCCATTGACGCACATAATAAATAATAGTACTGCGATTGACGTGATAATCTACAGTATTTTAAAGAGAGAAAATATTTTCTGTCTCAAGACTATTTTGCCAAGTAATACATTTTTATATGCAGCCGTAAAATGAAAACAAACGAAATTTGTCCGCCATCAGCGTGTACACAGACAAGCTGAAATGACTGCTTTAGCTCAGTTGGTAGCATGTCTGCTTTGAGGGCTGTATGCGGACAGGGACAAAAATGTACGCGACGAACATAGATGTTTGTCAATTTTCATTACTATAACTTCAAAAACAAAGAACTTTCCATACAACATTCCACCCCCTTCCTTCTTTCCCTTGAATCGTCCCTGTCATTCTTTTTTTGAAAATAGCATTTTTTTTATCTTAAATGAACTATCCAAATCCAAATTTTCGTGACTAAAAGTACAAAAACAAAGGAATTTCATACAAAATTCCCCCCCTTTTCCCCTCTTGGAGTTCTAATTTTGAAAAATCCTTTTTTAGTACACCCCTACGCATCGAGACGAATACACCCTCCAAATTTCAAGTCTGTACGACCAGCTGTTTGGGCTGTGCGTTGTCTGTCAGTCAGTCACCAATCATTCAGTCAGTCAGGACAGAGCCTCTTATAGTATTAGATAGAAGATAGATAGATGTATTTACAAAAAAAAGTAGTTTCTGTGTCTGGGTGTTGTATGTATTTTTTTTTAAGTTTATTTCGGACCACTGCAGATAATTATCATATCAACTATCTGGTACAAGATTTGCATAGTTTGGGGCTAGATGGTGCTGTGTGAAATTTTCACTAATATTAATTTAGTAAGTTTGTATAAAAAAATATGTTATTTAACAAAGTAAATGTTTCAAATAGTATAGTCAGTTCAGTCCATAATTATACATTATCGTTTGGTTGCATACTTCTAAAGATATATTTAATTTGGGCATGCAGTGGCTTCATCACTGTTATACAACTTAATCAGTTCCAAGTCTAGAGAGTCTCCGGGCATCTCTACGGAATGTCACCTCTTTGGTTATTATTCATTATGGTTTTTGATAAATGTATATTTCCTGCTTATTAATTAATGTCTTTATAAAAGCCATACCTACTTGTTTATGCACTACTTAGTATACTTATTTGATTAATTGACGCTTTAAATTTCCTAATTAGACGCTTCATACTCCATGTTAATCAGAGAGTACTTAGTTTTTCTTGAAATCATTAGCATAGCTATTACCGTAGGCTTTTACATTAATATGCATGACTTATAAGTTTACTTTAGAATGTTTCTGCGTTATTATGTAAAGTTAATAATTTATGGTTTCGAGGATTTCGACTCGTAAATCGGGAATATCAGGATAAGTCCATATTAAACTTTTGGGCCTTGGTATTATAATTATCATATTTTCATTCTACGTATTATACAGGGTTAGTTCTAATCAGTTAGTATCCATTTTAGGGCATATTCTGTAGGTACATCAAAACAAAAAACTTTTACCATGGGGCCAACATTGAAATTACAACAACATAAAACAGCTGTAACATACATTTTGCCCAAGGTTGTTGAACTTTTTGTATGTAACAGCTGGTTTTTTTTGCGATATCAATGTTGGGCCGAAGTCATCTCTGTCAAAAAATATTGAAAATACCATTTTTTATTTTTATATAAACTACATATTTTTTTATAAACTTAATTTATATAAACTTTAAAAACAGAGAACTTTTTCGTTTAGGCTGTGCGTTGATAGCTCAGTCAGGACTTTGAATTTTATATATTCAGATATATAGATATCTGAAGGTAGCTATGGTAAGTATTTACAAAAAAAAAGTTCATATAAGTATTCTATAATTTGTCTGGTTTTCATAGTACTAGGATTTCTTAGTTTTGGGCTAGATAGCGCTGTTTGAAATGTCCGCCAATATTTATTTACTTGTTCCTACTGACATAGTGTGTACACTGTACGTGTACGTACATCCTTCAAATTTATTTGTGTTGCTGAATAGGTCTCTGGTGAAGATAAACTTATAAACGGTGCAAATGCTTGTCAACAAGGCTTTAAGGCAATTTCCTCTGAACATCTAACAATTTCCTGACAAATCCTCCACTGAAATCAAAGCTCAGAAAAAACGGAATAAAGGAAAACAGGTTTCTGGAACGGAAGCCGTACAAATCCAGAACAACTTCGCGTTTAGTTTACAAATGTTTATATGGGACACGTTTATTGGAGACTAGAGGTCGCCCGCGACTTCGTCTGTGTACGGAAGAAATTCGGCCCGCTCCCAAAATTCACTACTTTAAATCATCCCAAGCAATTTTTTTAGCCTGCTCAACTCTACCGACTCTACCGACTCGACCGACTCGACCGACTCGACCGACCCTACCAACTCTACCGACTCTACCAACGTCCTCCCCCCCACAACTTCCCCCCTTTGAATGAACTACCCAAATACCAACTTTCATCACTATAAAACAAAGAACTTTCCATACACATTTATTCTATTTCATTGTTTTCTGGACTAAAGTTATTAATTTGACTTTAAAATATATTTTCTTGTTGATTTTATTTTTAAATCTGCTGTCGTTTGAAGGCTTTGGTATGACTTCATACAAAATCAGAATCACATTTACATTTAACATGTACTTTATTCCAATCAATTTTTTAATTCTATTTACAATAGCATGTAGAATGCCACTTTAGCTTGAAGTGGGAGAACGTTGTCCCTAAACTATATTAGCTGTTTGGCACTCGAGTTGGGTCGTTTAGTCCCCTTTGATGAAGTATTTGCTCCTTGAAAGCTTTGTTGAATTTTTCTTCGAGATTTTTCTTTAAAATAAACACAGCGCCTTCCGTGTAAGCGCTGGATCGCAGCGAAAAATTGTAAAAAGTTGCGTTCCAGTCCTTCAACTATAAACACTAGAGAGCTTTCTATTTTCTTTTTCTTCATTTTATAAAGTTGCCTTTCGCGAGTTGCACATAATTTTTTATAAGTAGAAGATAAAATATAATTTTGAATTTGATAATACCGGCTGTTAGTTTGAACACCGTTATCCTTCTAGGATATCATTGTACTCATCATTATGAACAATATTATGAAGATAAGAGAGGAATAAATTTGGAAGTGGAAAATCGAAGATGAGTTGCGAAATTTGTAGAGAGAGGCCTACCTAATAACATGTCCAGTAGTGGACAGCAGGACAGCAGTAGTGGAGCATGAAAGACTGTTGCTGATCAAATACAGGTTGTTAGTTTGAACACCGTTATCCTTCTAGGATATCATTGTAGTCATCATTATGAACAACTTTTACTATGGGGCCAACCCTGAAATCACGAAAAAAACAGCTGTTCCATACAAAAAGATTCATCAATTTTCATTAATACATCTTTTTTTTCGTGATTTCAGGGTTGGCCCCATAGTAAAAGTTGTTCATAATGATGAGTACAATGGTGAGTTTTCCACTTCCAAATTTATTCCTCTCTTATCTTCTCTAAACCCCAAATGAAAAGAAAAACGATATTTTTTTAATTTTTGAATTTTTTTTTGCGGTGTTGTAGATGGACTACGTGATAGGCAAGAATAGTATAATACGTTTTTTGAGAATAACATTACCTATAAAATTGAGCAATGGTACAACCGAGATATTATTATTTATTATTATGATTATGTTATGGTATTTTAGAGCCGAGGCGTGGCTCTAAAATACCCATAATATTTAAATCAATTAATATAATCTATTTAATCCCCATTCAATATTAGTGTAGGAAGATTCCATTGATTTCATAACAATAGCCTGCTAACTGCTAAACGTTATTAGCACGCTATTCATGGTTATATAAACAAGAATTGATAATAGTTCTCTTGATATCCGTAGAATGATAATCTGAAGGTAATCCTTTCCTGTGACACCTTACTATTATCCCTATTGATTCACTAATGAGAGTTAATATGGCTTAACGCACCGATAGCATCAGACACTAGCGGTTCTAAGCAGCGACGGAGATAATGGAATGGACGGGCCCAGCGCTTGCAAATCGTTCAAAATTAACAAGTCAACACAATCAAGCATACCTAGCTAAAACTATGTAGTATTACATTTGCCGGAAAATAGAGATAGCGAATCTAATTACTGCATGACAAAAAGAGAACACATGTACATGTATTACAAGTTTATATTGTTATATCGTACAGCTCGCATGTCGCAATACAGAGTATGACTGAAGCGAGTGGAGAGCCGAAACCCAAAAAATAGACTTCAAAATCCGTGCACTTATTTCCCGTCCATTCATCTTATCATTGTCGCTGGTTCTAAGGAACTAAATACCTAGGTAATGGAGATTGAAATAATAGTTGTTTTAGGAACTTATCGTTATGGTATGATAGTAGCTAAATTTAAGTGAAAATGAATATTTAAAGAAACTAGACACATATCAAATTTTAAGAGTGGAACTGGGCATTTATAAGTGACGGTGTAGTCTACTATGTTAAACATATCTAATCTGAAAAAGGAACTCGCTTTCAGGTTAGGCTGCTGGAACACGACATTGGGTGCTAGTGGACGATTTGGTAGACTTTATGATACGAAGCGTTTTTAAATAGCGGGTTGGAACCGCGCACCGAAAGTTTCGTAATAAAAATAATTATTGATAATTATTTATTATTATTATAATAATTATTTATTTTATTATTATTACTATTATAATTATTGTATTTAATTATTTATTAATAAATATTGGCCTTTTACAAAAAAAGAAAACACTTGAGCTCACATAATATTGATCTAACTGATTTTTAGTGGCAGCCTTAATTAACTATAACGATATACATGCAATCTAACTAACAATGCTTTTAACCTACTACACAAAAACAATAAGGACCAACGGAAGTCTAGAGACGGTGGACTCCACCAGTAGCAGCACGCAGGCGACAAAAACAGCTCAGACTTGTAAAAAGATCACGCTGTGAATTTAAAAACTCTAGTCTAGAGGTATTTAGCGACAACAACCTACACAGACTGCTTATAGGTACTACTTAGCCTACTACACAAAAACAAAAGAATTATATCCAGACCGATCTAGAGTCTAGAGACAAGCGTAACTAGTACCACAGGCAGCGTCGGACTGGCCATATAGTCGTGGTGGCGTTTTCCAGCCGGGCCCTAGTCTGTACGGGCCGCAACGGGCCTGGCTATCGAAGCTTGCCGCAAGCCAGGCGGTACGTACGGTAGGGGGCCCGCGCATGCTAGGGCCCAGTTCTTGGACCTAAATGTAAAAAAGATGTGTGTGTGTGTGTTCATACATGCTTAGAGATAAAACAAAACTTCGAAAAGTAGTTGACTCTAAGCCATCCCTGAAGCTTGTTTTGGAAATTTCTAAATGGCGGCGCTGATTTGAAGTGTATAAAAGAGTGTTGAAAGAAAGTTGACATTGAACGAGACAAATTTTTTTTTTGGTTTTGCACTAGCTCTTGTAATATTAGTGTGATTATTTTCCAATACTACCCCATCTACCATTATCCCGTCCCGGGCTCCGGGCTTGTAAGCCACCCGGACCCTTCCGGCCCAATCCGACCCTGCTAGTACACAATGCACACAGTCGGTAATTGCGTCAAAAACATATCACAAGGCATGTAATGCAATCAACTCAGAAATTAGCAGACTGCGCTACTGCACTACGGCACGCTTGACGGCTTGACGCTTATTATACGTGTAAATAGCCTGTCATTTGAACAGAAACTTGTCATGTAAGTTATACTCATCGAGCATAAATGAAGGAGTGTGTACTTTGTTGCAGGTGGTGGTTCCGAGACCGTTTTGCCGCTAAAAGAGTCCTGAATAATTCATTTGGATATTTAACCGCGTTGCGAAGCTACCCGTGCGTGATACCGCACTATTTCAAGGCTCTCTGCAGATAAAGCACTTTGAAACTACATTTAAAGCATAGTCACTTATCAATATTTTGTCGTTCCTGTTGTAGTAGCTCTCTGATAGATACACGTTGTTTTTTTTTATTGCTGTTTAACACCGGACTCCAAGATCCATTGCTTTTGTGAAAACTTAACAGTTTTTGTTAACTAATTAACATAAAAAACTAACGAGTTTAAAAAAGGTAATTAAATGTAATTTGTTCTACTTATTAATAGCTCTACAATATGTATCAATAATCTTGTTGTAAGAAACTCTTTAAAGCTCATATCAAATACACCACCAAAAAACCTTACACGGTACTAATTAATTGGCTAGGGAACGGTTGCGAGGATGTTATGTACAAGATAACCAACAACTTTTGTTCTACGACTTTTGAAAATTATGAAAGAAAAATCAGTTCCATAAATTTTATCACAAGATCCCCGAACATTTTGTATAGAATACCTTATATTTTTTTCGGCGATTTCTAAATTCGACCTACAAAACATGGTGAGCATTCTGCGAACCCCAAGCCGCCTGCCAAGCGTGGGGATTATGACAACCCCTATTAAGAGGCCTTCGTTTAGCTGTGGACGTTTTCTGGCTGATGATGAGATCAAGTAAAATATTTTTTGTCTGTATTGTAAAACTAGAGGTCGCCCACGACTTCGTCCGCGTACCGAAGAAATTCGCCCCGCTCCCAAATACTCGTATCTTCCATACCACTGGGTTAATTACTAACTATTTTCTTCCTCATATTCACCACTTTAAATCATCCCCCTTCCCCATTAAGTCATCACTGTTCAAAAAAAATAATAAAGTTTTGTAATTTATTTCACTATAACTTCAAAAACAGAAAACCTTCAATACTACATTCCACCCCCATTTCACCCCCTTAAATCATCCCTGTCGAAACAATATTGAAAACAGCATTTTTTATTTTATATGAACTATCCAAATACAAATTTTCATGATTAAAAGTTCAAACACAAAGGAATTTCATACAAAAGTTTCCCCCCTTTTTCCCCATTCTTAGTACACCCCTATGCATCAAAACGAATACATCCTCCAAATTTCAAGTCTGTCCGAGCGGTTTAGGTCGTGCGTTGTCTGTCTTTCAATCAATCAGTCAGTCAGTCAGGACAGAGATTCTTATAGTAATAGATTGTGGAGCTGCATGCAAAAGTGACATTTTACACACACACACTCACACCAACACTGTTCATTGGTTAGATAACTCGTTAAATATTCGATTCCGGTAGTCCTATCTAACCGCAACATTGTACTACGAACGTCGCACATAATTATCACACAAAATTAAAGTTGTATAGTTAATTGGACTGAACGTTTTGAAAATAACGGCCTTACTTAAAAAAACTTCTCAACCGTTAATCACTGCTTAAGATTCTCTGCCCTCTTCTCTCTGACGTGAAGTGTAACATGCAAGAACAAGACAGAGAAGTTTAAGCAGTGACTAAGAGAATCGAGATTATTTTAGGTAAGACTGAATGTGTCAGCTTAAATTAAATAAAAATAGGTTAATGGAGCTAAACTTACGATCACAAATTGATTCTTGACGACTTTAGTGTGGTAAAAGTTTTCTTTAACTTTTATTTAGATCGACAGTAAATAAAAAATGAGAGTGAAGTATTAATACTCGCATATGTTACTCGAAACTAGTTTGTTTGCTTAAAAATAGCTATTTCTTGAAAACTTAACAACTTCTATCTTTTATAGAACGTTAAAGTAACTTCAGAAAAATGTTGCCAAAATTATTATGACTTAATAAACATTAAAAAGTGTCAATAAAAAAATGTGGAACAGCAGTAATGGAATTATGAAGTCAGTGTTACGACATTTGGTTCTGGTCGTGATGGCAGCTGTATTTGTTCTGGGGACTGGAGAGTGGACTGAAGATGCAGAGGACTTGGGTAAGTTAATATCAGACATTTTATGATTAGAATGCGATATAGTCTTCAGATAAAGGTGATCACTTAATTGTCCGCGCTTAACATACCTACACCATACACGTACTCGTAAAAAAAAATATGACCACGAGCCAAACTAAGTTAGCTTAGCTCATGAATCTGCGGTTACTTTTCGTATTTTGGTTCACACCAAGAGCTGCTAATATTGTAACATACCTTTACAAAATAATAGTCTATTTGTGGTAACTCTACATTAATCCTATACTTAGCAATATTCTAGTCAATGTCGCACAAATACACTGCTTAATATTTCATCTTAGCTCAAGTGCGCTCAGTCAATTTCATAGTCTCAAAAAATTACAACACATTGTCATCATGCCATTCGAGTAGAAATAATAACTATGAATAGATTTTTATCAAACACGGATTTATTCATTTTCTGATTAAAATAATACATTTTAACTTCTTTTCAATTAAATAAATACATTTAACACAAACTGATTTATAAAGTTTTTGAATATGACCATCATCATCTTCCATTGCCCACTAAAAGTTGGTAACTGTTATTTTTGACACGGTACTCTGTCGGCCGTCACTCTTAGGCCGTTTGTCCACACCGAGATGTCAACGAGAACGAGATGACGTCGCCAAAGTAGTGAAACACAGATTACTAAAGCCGCGTGTCCACCGCACGTCCGTCACGGCGCGGCGCTCGGTTGACGGACGTACGGTGGACACGCGGTTATAGTAATCTGTGTAGTTAAGCTGGCTTTTCACAAATACAAATATAGAAACCCCGCTCCCAAAATTCACCCCTTTTTACCCCCCCCCCCCCCAACTCCCCCCTTGAATGAACTACCTGAATATCAATTCTCATCACTATAACATCAAAAACAAAGAATATTCCATACATCATGCCACCTTCCCCCTTAAATCATCCCTGTCAAAAAAATATTGATAACAGCATTTTTTATTTTAAATTAACTATCCAAATCCAAATTTTTATTTCAGAAACAAAGGACTTTCATACAAACGTTTCCCCCCTTTTTCACAGTTTCCTAACCTTTCTCGACTAGACTAGACTGCGTTAAGACGTAACTCACAAAAATTAAAACATTTTACGCATCATTCAAAATCCACATTGTAACAAATTACCAAAAAGAGCTCAAAGAACCTAATGCTATTCCAATCCAACCTGATTGCTCGCCTGCTTGTCTAGAATTCTAAAAGCACGGAAGCTACGCTGAACAAATTTACATTTTTATTTCGGAAGCTGCCATCGTTGGGTACAACAAAAGTTTGTATTGTCCCCGTTTTGAAACAGAGTGATCTTTGAACGGCCCGCTTCTTTACATCTTCATACCTGTTCGTTCTTGAAATGACGGTGTAATAAAACTACTGTAAAATAGAGAGATTTTTATTTAACTCTTGAGTGTTTCGAGGCGTGATAGCTGAAGATAAAAATCAAGTGTACCGTAACATAAAGACTTGACCATTAAAAAAAAACACTATACTCTGTTCGCTGAGAATGTGTAATAGAGAAATCAGGTTTCTGCACGTCATTGGTCGCAGATAGCGAACATAGTTATTACCGTCATAGCTAGTACCGTCCTTATCACTTACATACCGCCCTATATTAGACATTCTCAGCGAACAGAGTATAGAAAAGATTCTCAATAAAACCGTGTTAACAATTTAATTGAAATACACAAATTTAGTTTAACTGAATGAATTTATTTGATCACACCGTTCCTTAGCATCAGGTAAAGTGTGGTAAAACTAATCCTGAATAATTGTTTTTTTTAATTGAAAAACGCTTACTTGTTTAGATTCTCAAATCTTGAATGATCATGACCGAATATTTTAAACCTTTTTTACCTTATTTTTTCAAAACAATTTTTTAAGAAAAATCTGATCGTAATCTCACGTAGGTTTACTTTTTTGTGTACTGTACCATATTCCATGGAGCGGCTGGCGTGGCGCCAGACAATTTCATTGTCTCTGTCGGGACCCCTTCGAGTGTCATCGATGCAGATATTTCTATTATTGAGATACTAACGTCTCCCGGCCTTTTGATCTTTGTTCCACTCCAGTGGACATCTAATCAAAGAGACCGAAACAAGGCGTTAAATTTAATAACGACATTTTTGAGAGATTTTATTAAAGTCGTTGAATTCATTTGATAGAAGTTATTTTGGTGTCGTTTGAATGTTTTTATTACAAGGATTATTTATTCTTATTATTTTATATTATTGTCGACACGTACTATAATTATATTTTACTAAAGCTTACGTGATATTATGTGAAGTTGTTCTCAGAATTCAGGTAAGGCTGGCAGCATATTTAGATGATTACTAGCTGCGCCCCGCAGTTTTACCCGCGATTGTTGGGATAAAAAGTAGCCTATGTTTTATTCCAAAGTATTAGCTACCTCTAAACCAAATTTCATTCAAATCCATTCAGCCGTTGCAGCGTGAAGGAGTAACAAACATACACACACACACCAATCGACAAACTTTCGAATTTTTAATATTAATTAGTAATTATTAGTAGGATTGTATCAGCCTTGGCAACATATTTTCAACTTGATTTTTTATCCACATTATATTATTTTCTAATCAGGACAACATTTTAATAAACGGGCAATTTTTGTATACGTAGAACAGTTTACTTAAATATTATGTTCTCTAATTACTAACTTGTTAAGGTAGTAAGACAAGTAACTAACTAAGTAAATATTTATGCAAAGGAAAAGTTCTTCAATGTTTTTAACTGCCTTTGTTGCATTCAATGTTGCGAGTGCTACTATAGACGTACCCAAGAGTACAAACGTTATTTCCACGAGTATTAAAAAAACAACCATTTATAACTTTTAAGACCAGCAACCGAGAGAACATAGGCAAGGACAATCGTGGACGGAAGTGAAGAAAGAGTTCCAACAGCTAGATTACCATACCGATCGGGAGTTGGCGCAGAGCCAAACAATTACTCTGTCTCGTCACAGTTCCTACAAGTGATGGGCCCAAGCGTCACGGTTTCACTTAGTATTTCAATGTGTTTTATGTAGGAATTGCGAATCTTTTGTGACCAATCTATTTTCATTAACATGTCATCACAATATTTGTGATTTCATAGAACTCTACCGTCTGTCTCATTTGACTGAATCTATTGTAGTGATAGGGCAAAGAGCCGACTCCTCCAAGGGTAGGATTCTATTGCAGAGTTCGCCTAGGGAATTACCGTTGCCATTTACTCAACCGCCAAGCAGTAGTGTGCAAGTAGTACTGTGATTTGGTTTGAAGGGCAATGTTACCAGATAAATTACTGGGCTTGAATAGATTTGACGTCAAATATTTGGTGACGAGCGCAGAGAAGTACAGTGCAGGGTTTTGTACGCAAGTTCACAATTCTGGCACTGCTTCTGGTTATGGACAGGTGTATTCTTACCACCAGGCAAACGCATTGTCTTGTCACTCCAGTGCAATAAACTGATTGCGTGAAAGAAGTAATTTATGATGACGCTAAAAGTGATCCGGCATAAAATATTTGCACTCGACACATTGAGCTAATATCTATAGTCACAAACGTGCAAAAACGTCGGCCCACGCTATGCAGAGCGCCGACTTTTTGAAAGGCTTGAACTAACGATAAGACACAAACGCTCAAGCATACATTGAAACGTATATGAACTATATAATGAACATATACGCTATACGTATAGGTATCTACAACGGCACTCGGACGTTTTTTGACTGTTTTCACTTAGAGATTGTGACTCTTTAGATATTAGCTCAATGACTCCATACAAGATAAAGATCTACGGCGCAAACCGTGGATGGCAGGATTCCAACCATACTTGGGTCATAGCACGTAGAATTTCTAAGCTGCTACCATTTTGCTACGTTTTAGCTGCAATTTTAGTGCAAGAAATAATAGTTTGAGCCACATAGTTAGTATGAAACTGGGCTTTAAACTCGGACAATCGAGTTGGATGGGTAATCTTCTTTTAACTGTTTTTATCATAAATTGATGTAGGAACGTTTGGTCACCAACTCGCCAGGTGGTAAGCGAACGAAAACAATATAATGATAACCATATTGTGTTTGGATAATAAACAAGTAATATCTAAAATAAATGCAACAATGTTAGTTTTAATTCCCAGCTTTATAAATTATGCTTAATATTTTAAGAAAACCACAATAATATAACATGAATTTCCACATATTATATAGGCAACATTAATGATGTGTTATTGTTTTTGGCCCCAGGCGAATTCTGTCATCCTTCTTTGGAGAATTATTATTTTGTCTTTTATTTGACAGCTTTTAATTCCCAGCTTTATAAATTATGCTTAATATTTTAAGAAAACCACAATAATATAACATGAATTTCCACATATTATATAGGCAACATTAATGATGTGTTATTGTTTTTGGCCCCAGGCGAATTCTGTCATCCTTCTTTGGAGAATTATTATTTTGTCTTTTATTTGACAGCCTTATAGCTTAGTTGGTAGCATGTCTGCCTTCAGAGCTGTAGGGCGTGAGTTCGATCCTCACCCAGGGCAAAAATTTATATGACGAATATAGATGTTTGTTCTGTGTCTGGGTGTAGTATGTATTTACGGAAAAAACAACAAAGATAAAATATATATATATAAGTATTCTATCAGCTATCTGGTTTCCATAATACAAGCTTTGCTTAGTATGGGGCTAGTGGCGCTGTGTGTAAAATGTCCACCAATATTTATTAATTTATTTATAAAACGGAATAATTTCTGATGCAATATAGTTGTTTTACTGTTTCTTATCAAGACAAAAACTCAAAGCGACGAGTAATCCGAGTTATCTTTACCAGAGCGACTTCTGAAATAATATTAATATTGGAAGGAGCATACGAAAAACCACTGAGACCAAGGCACGCTCCGTCATAAACCGAGATAAAGTGCTGACATAAAAGACAAAAAAAGTTGATAAATGAGATTACACGGTAGGTAATATAACCATCTCTATCTAAGTAGATAGTGTGTTAGATAACAATACTTGTCAACGACAGTAAGAGCGTAATTACAATACTGCACTGGATTTCCTTGGCATTTTTTTAGTTTAAAAGTATCTCATTTACACCGGTGTGAAGTTGGCAGCCAAACTTAGCTGCCTATAATACGACCAAATTAAGATGGTATTTTTTGTGAAGTTAGCAGCCAACATGGTTACGACCTAAAATCGCCTGAAAACTTCAACAAACGTCATGCAGGGGGCTTCAGAAATGTGTAAACTACCATAATTACCTTTAAAAAGTATAAAATCATAACTAAAAATTAAAAATTAAAGAAATTTGGGTTTTGAAAATCGTTAAATAATACCAATCTGAAACTGAATCGAGCTATACCTGGTATGCGGAATAAAAGCTTGTATATCTAGCTACAATATTAGCCCTAACACGTTCTGGCTAAATAATATCATCGTAAGAAAATCAGCAGCTGAAATTACCTAAGTAGCAAACAAATATTTAAAAAATAATCTAAATTTGGAAAATTGTTCAATAATACCAATCTGAAATCGAATCGAGCTATACCTGGTATGCAGCATAAAAGCCTGTATATCTAGCTACAATATTAGCCCTAACAGGTTCTGGCTAAATCATATCATCATACGAAAATCAGCAGCTGAAATCACCTAAGTAAAAAACAAATATATTAAAAATTCCAAAATGTAGGTTTTGAAAATAGTTCAATAACTCCAATCTGAAATTGAATCGAGCTATACCTGGTATGCAGCATGAAAGCTTGTATATCTAGCTACAATATGAACCCTAACAAGTTCTGGCTAAATCATATCATCATACGAAAATCAGCAGCTGAAATCACCTAAGTAGAAAACAAATATTTTGATAATTTCAAAATGTAGGTTTTGAAAATAGTTCAATAACACCAATCTGAAAATGAATCGAGCTATACCTTGTATGCAGCATGAAAGCTTGTATATCTAGCTACAATAACAGCTCTAACAGGTTTTGGCTAAATCATATCATCAGAAGAAAATCAGCAGCTGAAATTACCTAAGTAGCAAACAAATATTTAAAAAATTATCTAAATTTGGAAAATTGTTCTATAATACCAATCTGAAATCGAATCGAGCTATACCTGGTATGCAGCATGAAAGCCTGTATATCTAGGTACAATATGAGCCCTAACAGGTTCTGGCTAAATCATATCATCATACGAAAATCAGCAGCTGAAATCACCTAAGTAGCAAACAAATATTTAAAAACTCCAAAATGTTGGGTTTAAAAATCGTTCAATAACACCAATTTGAAATTGAATCGAGCTATACCTGGTATGCAGCATGAATGCTTGTATATCTAGGTACAATATGAACTCTAACAGGTTCTGGCTAAATCATATCATCATACGAAAATCAGCAGCTGAAATCACCTAAGTAGAAAACAAATATTTTGATAATTTCAAAATGTAGGTTTTGAAAATAGTTCAATAACTCCAATCTGAAATTGAATCGAGCTATACCTTGTATGCAGCATGAATGCCAGTATATCTAGGTACAATATGAGCTCTAACAGGTTCTGGCTAAATCATATCATCATACGAAAATCAGCAGCTGAAATGACCTAAGTAGAAAACAAATATATAAAAAATTCCAAAATGTAGGTTTTGAAAATCGTTCAATAACTCCAATCTGAAAATGAACCGACCTATACGTGGTATGCAGCAAGAAAGCCTGTATATCTAGCTACAATATGAACCCTAACAGGTTCTGGCTAAATCATATCATCATACGAAAATCAGCAGCTGAAATCACCTAAGTAGAAAACAAATATTTTGAAAATTTCAAAATTTGGAAAATTGTTCAATAACACCAATCTGAAAATGAATCGAGCTATACCTTGTATGCAGCATGAAAACTTGTATATCTAGCTACAATATCAGCTCTAACAGGTTTTGGCGAAATCATATTATCAGAAGAAAATCAGCAGCTGAAATTACCTAAGTAGCAAACAAATATTTAAAAAATTATCTAAATTTGGAAAATTGTTCTATAATACCAATCTGAAATCGAATCGAGCTATACCCGGTATGCAGCATGAATGCCTGTATATCTAGGTACAATATGAGCTCTGACAGGTTCTGGCTAAATCATATCATCATACAAAAATCAGCAGCTGAAATGACCTAAGTAGAAAACAAATATATTAAAAATTAAAAAAATTAGGTTTTGAATTTCGTTCAATAACTCCAATCTGAAATTGAACCGAGCTATACTTCGTATGCAGCATGAATGCCTGTATATATAGGTACAATATGAGTCCTAACAAATTCTGGCTAAATCATATCATCATACGAAAATCAGCAGCTGAAATCACCTAAGTAGAAAACAAATATATTAAAAATTCCAAACTGTAGGTTTTAAAAATCGTTCAATAACTCCAATCTCAAATCGAATCAAACTATACCTGGTATGCAGCATGAAAGCCTGTATATCTAGGTACAATATGAGCCCTCACAGGTTCTGGCTAAATCATATCATCATACGAAAATCAGCAGCTGAAATGACCTAAGTAGAAAACAAATATTTCAAAAATTCCAAAATTTAGGTTTTGAAAATCGTTCAATAACTCCAATCTGAAACTGAAGCGACCTATACCTGGTATGCAGCAAGAAAGCCTGTATATCTAGCTACAACATGAACCCTAACAAGTTCTGGCTAAATCATATCATCATACGAAAATCAGCAGCTGAAATCACCTAAGTAGAAAACAAATATTTTGAAAATTTCAAAATTTTGAAAATTTTTCTATAATAACAATCTGAAATCGAATCTAGCTATACCTTGTATGCAGCATTAAAGCTTGTATATCTAGCTACAATATGAGCCCTAACATATTCTGGCTTAATGATATCATCTAACGAAAATCAGCAGATGAAATCACCTAAGTAGAAAACAAATATTAAAAAAAAACAAAATGTAGGTTTGGAAAATTGTTCAATAACACCAATCTGAAAATGAATCGAGCTATACCTTGTATGCAGCATGAAAGCTTGTATATCTAGCTACAATATCAGCTCTAACAGGTTTTGGCTAAATCATATCATCAGAAGAAAATCAGCAGCTGAAATCACCTAAGTAGCAAACAAAAAACCAAAATGTTGTTTATTTTTTATATTTGTTGCTATTCAGTTTTTTAGCCAGAATCTGCTAGTGCTCATTTTGTAGCTAGATATACAGGCTTTAATGCTGCATACCATGTATAGCTCGATTCGATTTCAGATCGGTGTTATTGAACAATTTTCCTAACCTACATTTTGCGTTTTTTTTAAATATTAGTTTGCTACTCAAGTGATTTCAGCTGCTGATTTTCGTATGATGATATGATTTAGCCAGAATTTTTTAGGGCTCATAGTGTAGGTAGATATACAGACTTTCATGCTGCATACCAGGTTTAGCTCAATTCAATTTCAGATTGGTGTTACTAAACAATTTTTTAAATTTAGTTTATTTTTTTAATATTTGTTTGCTACTTAGGTCATTTCAGCTGCTGATTTTCGTATGATGATATGATTTAGCCAGAACTTTTTAGGACTCATATTGTACCTAGATATACAGGCATTCATGCTGCATACCGCGTATAGCTTGATTCGATTTCAGATTGGAGTTATTGAACAATTTTCAAAACCTAAATTTTGGAATTTTTGAAATATTTGTTTTCTACTTAGGTCATTTCAGCTGCTGGTTTTCGTATGATGATATGATTTAGCCAGAACCTGTTAGGGCTCATATTGTACCTAGATATACAGGCTTTCATGCTGCATACCAGGTATAGCTTGATTCGATTTCAGATTGGAGTTATTGAACGATTTTCAAAACCTAAATTTTGGAATTTTTAAAATATTTGTTTTCTACTTAGGTCATTTCAGCTGCTGATTTTCGTATGATGATATGATTTAGCCAGAACCTGTTTGGGCTCATATTGTACCTAGATATACAGGCATTCATGCTGCATACTAGGTATAGCTTGATTCGATTTCAGATTGGAGTTATTGAACGATTTTCAAAACCTAAATTTTGGAATTTTTAAAATATTTGTTTTCTACTTAGGTCATTTCAGCTGCTGATTTTCGTATGATGATATGATTTAGCCAGAACCTGTTAGGGCTCATATTGTACCTAGATATACAGGCTTTCATGCTGCATACCAGATATAGCTCGATTCGATTTCAGATTGGAGTTATTGAACTATTTTCAAAACCTAAATTTTGGAATTTTTAAAATATTTGTTTTCTACTTAGGTCATTTCAGCTGCTGATTTTCGTATGATGATATAATTTAGCCAGAACCTGTTAAGGTTCATTTTGTAGCTAGATGTACAGGCTTTCATGCTGCATACCAGGTATAGCTCGATTCGATTCCAGATTGGAGTTATTGAACGATTTTCAAAACCTAAATTTAGGAATTTTTGAAATATTTGTTTTCTACTTAGGTCATTTCAGCTGCTGATTTTCGTATGATGATATGATTTAGCCAGAATCTGTTAGGGCTCATATCGTAGCTAGATATACAGGCTTTCATGCTGCATACCAGGTATAGGTCGCTTCAGTTTCAGATTGGAGTTATTGAACGATTTTCA
Source organism: Erannis defoliaria (assembly GCA_905404285.2). Classification (NCBI taxonomy): domain Eukaryota; kingdom Metazoa; phylum Arthropoda; class Insecta; order Lepidoptera; family Geometridae; genus Erannis; species Erannis defoliaria. The sequence goes on along the minus strand of FR990085.1, from coordinate 8,228,884 downwards.
AAACCTAAATTTTGGAATTTTTGAAATATTTGTTTTCTACTTAGGTCATTTCAGCTGCTGATTTTCGTATGATGATATGATTTAGCCAGAACCTGTTTGGGCTCATATTGTACCTAGATATACAGGCATTCATGCTGCATACCAGATATAGCTCGATTCGATTTCAGATTGGAGTTATTGAACTATTTTCAAAACCTAAATTTTGGAATTTTTAAAATATTTGTTTTCTACTTAGGTCATTTCAGCTGCTGATTTTCGTATGATGATATGATTTAGCCAGAATCTGTTAGGGCTCATATTGTAGCTAGATATACAGGCTTTCATGCTGCATACCAGGTATAGCTCGATTCGATTCCAGATTGGAGTTATTGAACGAAATTCAAAACCTAATTTTTTAAATTTTTTATTTATTTGTTTTCTACTTAGGTCATTTCAGCTGCTGATTTTTGTATGATGATATGATTTAGCCAGAACCTGTCAGAGCTCATATTGTACCTAGATATACAGGCATTCATGCTGCATACCGGGTATAGCTCGATTCGATTTCAGATTGGTATTATAGAACAATTTTCCAAATTTAGATATTTTTTTAAATATTTGTTTGCTACTTAGGTAATTTCAGCTGCTGATTTTCTTCTGATGATATGATTTCGCCAAAACCTGTTAGAGCTGATATTGTAGCTAGATATACAAGCTTTCATGATGCATACAAGGTATAGCTCGATTCATTTTCAGATTGGTGTTATTGAACAATTTTCCAAATTTTGAAATTTTCAAAATATTTGTTTTGTACTTAGGTGATTTCAGCTGCTGATTTTCGTATGATGATATGATTTAGCCAGAACCTGTTAGGGTTCATATTGTAGCTAGATATACAGGCTTTCTAGCTGCATACCACGTATAGGTCGTTTCAATTTCAGATTGGAGTTATTGAACGATTTTCAAAACCTACATTTTGGAATTTTTTATATATTTGTTTTCTACTTAGGTCATTTCAGCTGCTGATTTTCGTATGATGATATGATTTAGCCAGAACTTGTTAGAGCTCATATTGTACCTAGATATACTGGCATTCATGCTGCATACAAGGTATAGCTCGATTCAATTTCAGATTGGAGTTATTGAACTATTTTCAAAACCTAAATTTTGGAATTTTTATAATATTTGTTTTCTACTTAGGTCATTTCAGCTGCTGATTTTCGTATGATGATATGATTTAGCCAGAATCTGTTAGGGCTCATATTGTAGCTAGATATACAGGCTTTCATGCTGCATACCAGGTATAGCTCGATTCGATTCCAGATTGGAGTTATTGAACGATTTTCAAAACCTAAATTTTGGAATTTTTGAAATATTTGTTTTCTACTTAGGTCATTTCAGCTGCTGATTTTCGTATGATGATATGATTTAGCCAGAATCTGTTCGGGCTCATATTGTAGCTAGATATACAGGCTTTCATGCTGCATACCAGGTATAGCTCGATTCGATTTCAGATTGGTATTATAGAACAATTTTCCAAATTTAGATAATTTTTTAAATATTTGTTTGCTACTTAGGTAATTTCAGCTGCTGATTTTCGTATGATGATATGATTTAGCCAGAACCTGTTAGGGTTCATTTGGTAGCTAGATATACAAGCTTTTATTCCGCATACCAGGTATAGCTCGATTCAGTTTCAGATTGGTATTATTTAACGATTTTCAAAACCCAAATTTCTTTTATTATTAATATTTAGTTATGATTTTATACTTTTTAAAGGTAATTATGGTAGTTTACACATTTCTGAAGCCCCCTGCAATACGTTTGTTGAAGTTTTTAGGCGATTTCAGGTCGTAACCACGTTGGCTGCTAACTTCACAAAAAATACCATCTTAATTTGGTCGTATTATAGGCAGCTAAGTTTGGCTGCCAACTTCACACCGGTCTCATTTACTACGAGTATTTACTCTTCTTAGACCAGAACATTTCTCACACACAAAACAGAAAAGAACAGCAGCTGGTCAGAATGTTTAATATTTTCTTCTTCTGTGTTGAGATATCTACAGTCAATAGTGTTTTTAATGCTATCTTAATGTAATTTCGAGTATTCAGTATTTAACAAAAACTAATATAATTTTAAAGAACACGAAATAATATTTGATGTTAATAAAAATATAAGCATAAAAGCATAATCAGCGTTTTTAATAGTCCACTGCTTGACTTAGGCTTACCCTCGAAGGGTGAATGGGCCATATTTACGCTGGCCTAGTAACGTTAAAAAAAATATTTACCACAATCTCTGGCTAGCCCATACTGTCCAACATTTTATATTGTACTAGTTGTATCAAAGAGACTGAAAGTCAAACTCATCTGTCCCTGTCCATCACGTTTTTTTAATACCATCAAGGTTTACATCTACTTTGAAGCACACCACTTGTGCAAACTAACTTTGCACACTTTAACTTAGAAAGCACTGAATTTATGAACCAGTTTGCTTTGGACAAAGCACTTTCAAAGTTGTTTAACAAAACATTTCACTTCATAAAATTTACCAACTCTGCGTTTTCGTTATTCTAAGTGCCTTATCTAAAATCGAAATCTAGAAACAATATTCACTTTACAATCCAATCTATTCTCATTTTGGAAATGTATAGAATTGAAAGCAATAAGACTGTCAATAAAGACACGATCCTACGTGTAGGTGTCTCTAAGATAAAGTGCAATTTTTTTGCTACATTCAAAGAAGTATTGTATTGACGTTCAAGAAACGCCTTTTTACTTTTAAGTGTTTGGTTCTGCTCATTCGTAGATATGGTTATAATTCTTCGAACTTAGTGTTATTGATTTCACGTTTTCTGTGGAAATTAGAGTGAAAAATTGAAAGAATAACAACAAATAATAGTAATACATCCAATTAAAAAAAAACACGACAAGGAGACTGAAAAAATATAGGTCACGCTGGGAAAATTTAATGATTCCAACGATAGCTCGTACATCCAAATTTGTTCAGGCATTTAGAAGTTACAGTGGAAGAAAGAAACTCATCTATATACATACGCACAAGTATAATTTATATATATACATACATGAATACTAAAAAAATATAGTCCTTTTTTGGGTAGTCAGGGTCGTCTAGTTAAGTCCAAGTCAGTCTCTTGCTAAAGAATCTTGAAATTGAATTAATTCATATTTGCAACATTTTTAACAATTACATACTCACATGTTTATTTATAACTATTTGTTACATAGCATTAAACACGTGATAAGGCAAGCGAGCTCCATCTTCAAACCCACCATCACTTTCCATCAGTCAAATTGTGGTCAAATGCTTGCGTAGTCTGTTGTACGGAACTCTCGATATATGAGCCTGTCTCACACATGCCTTGACCTGTTAATATCTACTTTTACCTTTTCAGTCGCTAAGTCCTCAATTTCAACAATTTCCGAAATGCACGCGACCTCTCTTATCCTTCGCTTGATTATTTCAGTGAAACAGTAAACAAGGATTGTTGGCAAAAGCTATTTAGGTTCCATCTCAAAGGCATAGACGGCCGGGTAATCAATCCTACACAGTTAACTGGAAGCCATTTTCAAATTCACTTAACGGAGGTATTTAGGTTGATCTAGAATTCAAATTTAAGCTCTCTTCAGCACAGAATTGGTTTCCAGATTATATTATCCTTCTTTGTTTTAAATATAAGTTATACATAAATTCTAAAAGTTTTTTTGTTGTTCATCATCATCATCAGCCCGGAGACGTCCACTGCTGAACGAATGCCTCTCCCTTAGACCGCCACACTGTACGACAACCTGCCATTTGCATCCACCGGTTGCCCGCTACTTTTACAATGTCGTCGGTCCACCTAGTGGGAGACTTTCCTATGCTGCGTCTTCCGGTTCGCGGTCGCCACTCACGAACTTTTCTTCCCCATCGGTTATCAGTTCGTCGAGCGATGTGGCCTGCCCATTGCCACTTCAACTTGCAAACCCTGTGAGCTATGTCGGTGACGAATATCTTGGATCTTTGGCGAATATCCTCGTTCTGGATTTTATCGCGCAAAGTAACTCCGAGCATAGCAAGCTCCATTGCCTTGCATTGCCAGCTCCGTTGCGTGATTCTGACTTTCTCCAATAGGCCAGCAGTTACGTTTTCATACTGTTGTTCATAATAGAATTTAAATAGGTGCATTGAGCAGAATTTACATTGTAGAAGAACTGACAGTTTTTATGATAATCAGCTCTTTTTATTAGTACTTTGCTAGGCTTAGGCCTAAGCTCTTGAAGGACGTTTGGACTGTATCTACTATGCTGGCCCTGTTGCGGGTTCGTAGATTCACTTACTCCATTGACTTTCTTCTCCGGCTGTAAGCAGGTCTTGATGTTTTCCTTCACCCAAAAAACCCAGTGGTAAGAAAATACGTAAATAATTTCCAAAGAGCACCAAAGAGCTCAGCTCGGTACGAGCCTGGGACTTGAACACGCAACCTCAGGTCGAGCGGTCTCTTTAAATTTTTGGTTCTCCAGTTGACACTAGACTAGTGAAAATGTCGAAACATAAGCGACGGTTTCGTGTCTCCCCTGCGGAAAGATAAAATTGTATGAAAATGACATTAGCTTGAGAAATTTCACGTGACTGCTGATGTCATTTTCATACAATTTTATCTTTCCGCAGGCGTTAACGCTAACAGAAAGTGGTTCTTGTCTAGACCCTCTGATTCCCCCTTGGGGACGACATAAGGATTAAAAAAATCTTTATGTCTCCCCCAAAGCAGGGAGATATCAGTGCTTACTCTTAAAATTGTATAGGTAGGAGCTTGGTGGCAGATATCGATGTCCAAGTTGTTGAAAAAGCACTAGAAAGTGAAATACAATTTCCAATTAACACGGTTGTTCATTGCAGTTCTATCATTATTTACTGGATTGAATTTTACAGTGATTATGATGTGAAACGAGCGCGTGATATTTCAGCACAGTTGCAAGTACCATGTTGTGAAAGACGGGCACGAGTTTCAAAACGTGGCAGGTATCCCGTAATAGGCTAGATGACTGTTTTTTTTGTTGTCCTATTCAAATGTGGCCCATAAATATAGCTGATTAGTGAAAATCTGATCAAAATTAAGCTACTTATAAGCATTTTAATATCATGCTAGACAGAGAGGCGAAACAGCAAATCGTGACGTCACTTCTCTGTACGCCATATAAATTCTATTCTGACAAGTAAGGCGTGACGTCATTTTTTGTTTTGTGGGAAAGGGACAGAGTTGTCTCTAACAAAAACTTTAAACGCTCATATATCAGAACATTATTAACCGATTTAAATAATGTTTTCAATTACCATACTATATTTACTTAAATTCTTCATCAAAGCTATTGATTTCAACGATTTAAACATCAGTCATCTAGTAGGCTATGCACCAATTTTTTTTCATATATAATTTTATTATCACGACATCATTCTCCGAAAGCGTTTTTGCGTTTGGCATTTACCTCTAATTAGCTCACCAAGAAGATAAGCTACGAGTACAACTTCCCACAAGGAAGGAAAATCGCTTTACTACGAGTACAAGGCGCTTTACTTAGTATTTTAGATATTACGCTGGATCATGGGCGTATATAAGAGGGGGTTGTTTAGAGGTTCCGGACCTCCACCTTAGCATCCGAGAAAATAATTAAAATGGATAATATCATAATATACTATGACATCCGGCGGGAATGAAGTGCCATAAGCTATTTAAATATATGATATTATATCGTCTTCGTGTGCTACCACCTTGCATTGTTTACACTCCAAAACCGCAATCGTTGTACATTTTTGGACCCTCGGAATCTAGCTACGCTATCACGTGAAAGCTATAGCTACGCCCATGCGCTGTATACTACTACTGTAATAAAACCAATTAGGTACCTACCTACGTAAACAATGTCATATTTTACAAGGTAATAAAACACTTGATGTGGTATAAAACAAAAACGTTAAAGGTACAAAAAAAAGTAAAGAGTCTTTTGAAAGAGATCAATTAAGGCACCCCAGACAAAGTGATTGACTTTCTTTACCCCTTTGGAACACACCCTTGTTTGTCCCCAGCCACACCCCCTAAGGCTCATTGATTTAGTAATGAGTATTTATAGGTAACTGAGGAGTTCCATTTCTAGATAATTGTATATTTTGCTGTTGGTTGGTGTAGGCTTAGCAAAAACCAGAGTGTGTTGGCTATTTCCCCTTTTTTAAATGTATGTTTGTTTTAGTAGTGTGGGTAGATTAATAGTAATAGACAAGTTAAACTAAAAAATGAAGCGCCGGAACTACAGCAGCTCGTTGACGAAATTGCAAAGATTGCGGGAATAAGTCTGTTTTTTTTTTCACTTTTTCGTTTCTTATAGTATTTGATGTCATAAGTCTATCATTAACTAGCCTCTACTGTAATAAAAAAAATACTTTATAATAAAGTAAATAATAAAAACAATTAAACAGAAAATGTTAGCGTTTAAATTAAAACAACGTTACGTTTTATTTCTGTCAATTAAAAACTTCTTGAACTGTCGAGTAACAGTTAGGTAGAGGAAAATTATTTCGCGTTTACAACGCGAACCCCAATTAATCTGCAAGTTTATTTTTGTGGCCGGAATATATCCAAAATAATTGTTTCAGATGGTTGCACTGAAACTTTCCGGTTGTTGAGTAAATATTCCAGTTTTGAATAAGCGGGAAATTTTTGAATTGCAACCGTAATTTTAGCTCGACTCTCTCCCATTCCTTCCAAGTGACCGTGCCAGCGAAGTATCTGCCTAGCTGCAAGTGAGACACGCAACACAGCCACGAAACACCGTCACCGAGCTCAAGTCATATGAACGTCGAGCATCGAGCATCGATATTCGAGTTACGAGTATAATATGAACTCTCCGCCCACGGTAGAAGTGGCTGTCGCGCGCTTCTGCTTCTCAGACACCGCTTCTAGTGTCAGGTAGCATTTTGTGGCTGTGGCGCGTGTCCCGTATGCTAGTACTCTAAATAATGTGCTTTCGTTTCGCCTACAAACTCGAATTGTAGACTGGCTGGCAGGAAACCGCACAGGACATGGAAAAGTCACGACTCTTGGTATTGGACAACAGGGCTTAATCCTACAACGGCCCATTTTGGGTCGATGTGTTAGCTCAGTAAGCAGACACCGAGATTTTGTTTTAAGCATTAATCACAGATGAACACCTGTGATATAAAACTTAGCTATAAATGATTCTAACTTCTAAAATAGTATTACAATCAAGTTACCTGCTAGTAACCTCACGCACATTTCCAATTTTTGCAATACTTATACAACATAATTCCATTAGTTTTAGTATTGTTTTTGCATTTAAATCAAATTAACTTTACCTAACTTTCAGTCTTCTGCATTTTTCACCGTTTGTCTAAACGCCATAGATTGAGGACTGCGGGCTAGAAGCGACATTTGAGAAACGTTGCGGCTCATATAGGGGTCATCGCGCTTTGTTATACGTCACCTGGTCGTACTTATTCTGATTACGTAGTATTTTTTTATAAAACTCAACAAAAACGTTGGGAAAAAACAAAAACAAAGAATGGGAAGTTTTCTGTCAGCTGTCAAAACGTAGTTCTACAGCCAAAGGATATTCGGCGCGGGTGAGAAATGGCCCTCTTTTTTTCCAATTTTTCTTGTGAAAAAGCAGTTCACCCTTCACTGCTTCACTTCACAGTTCGCGTTCGTTGGTGAAATGCTTTTCCAAGTTTTCTTGTATCATTTTGCTGAAATTCTGATAAATTGTTACGTAACGTTATTGTTATTATTTTTTCTTTATATTCATTGTTATTTTTATTGATATTAATTAATTAATTGATTAGGCGCACTCACTCATTTGCGTGGAATAACGAAATCTTAAGAAATAATATGGGCAAGTACTTTATTAGACAAACAATAACCACAAAAAACGCATGACACATCTGATATAAATGAAATAAGGTAACTTTTTTATTTATGACCTTTTTACTTTGCTTCATTCGTTCATAATTTTTAGAACCATAGACAAGATAGTGAAACTGTTCAGGGCCATGTCTCTTCATTGCCATCGAACAGATTTTTATGAACTATATATTTTTTTTCATTGTCTGTCTGAAAATCACCCATTGTTCGAGTCATGTCTTTATTTTATAATATTATTTTATCTGTGGTTAAAATACACAAGGAAACAATGAGTAGAAATGCGAAAATAGTGGCACATTTTACCTACTCAAACAAATAGCAACTCTAAGCTGAAAGGATAAGGCTAAAAATGCAATGTAAGTGACTGGTTGTCGCGACTCCAACGACAGCTGAACGTCATCGAATTGTATGCAAACTGGTGCACCGGAGAGTTTTAGGTGTACCGCGGTCGAGCGGCTGATGCAAAATTCTCCGTTTCTATGATTGAAGATGGCAATTCTCATGTTTTTCTCCCTTTTAATACACATGGGGTACACATGGATGGACATTGGAATAGTAATTCCGTCTTTCGCTCTTCCTCTTTAAAATTAGTAACAAAAAAAATAAAAAAAATAAGACGGGTTTACTCCAAGGAACCACCCCATTCTACGTTTATTGATAAGTTTGCTATTTAATTCGATGCTGAACACAGCCGAGAACGTATATAACCGAGCGGGAATGTATTGTAACGGAACTTCATATCGCAGCAATATAACAGAATAGGGCTCCGTGTAGACTTGAACACGAAAGCGTTACAGGTCACCGATTCTGAGCTCAGTACTATGTAACTTGTATAGTAGAGGTATTCTTATTTCGCTTGCACTTGTATTTTGTAGCGTTCTCGATTTGGTATTGATTTGAACCTGATGAAAACTAGAATAAGACTGCAAGGCAGATTGTCATTTTATTTTGTAAGTATTATTTGTTTAATGTTTAACCGTTGTTTGTTTAAAGTTTTACTGCAGTTTATATAAAGACTAACTTAACTGCTTAAGTTAACAAAAGTCACTGAACTTCTGCGCAATTCAAATTGTATAGTGTACTCATCAGCCAGAAAACTTCTACTGCTAGACGCAGGCCTCTCCCAGGTGTTGCCATAATCCCCAGGCTTGACAGGCGGCTTAGGGATCAGAGAATGCTCGTCACCGTTAACAGAGAGGACGCTGCTGCCCGTCCTCCGGTGGTTGCAGTTTTAGGACATACCCAGGTCAATCGTGTAGTGTACAAGTCACAATTTCAATTAACGTCGTTTAACTTTAAGTTTAGTTGTTAAGAAAGGCTTAACATTAGGGATAATATTAAGCAACGGTGGGTCGAAGACAATAAACTCACCTAGCCTGGATTGGGAAATGGCTCGCCTACATCAGAATACTAGAAAGTACCTACTACCCAACCAGTATACTTACTAAAGTTCTATTATTATTAACGGGATATAAACAACCGTGATAGTTTAAAACAGTGCAGTATACTTACTGTATTTTGGCAACTTTATTCTATTGTGACGTTAAGTACGGAGATAAATGGTTTGGGTTTGGTTACGTCATAAATAACTTAACCAGTTAAATAAGAAGATTTATTATTCTCCCTGAGAAGTTTTATTCGTTTCAACTCTTAATGTTCTTATTTTAATGTTTTACTATATACTATAATGTACTTATATAGCGAAGAGCCTCGACTGACACCTTATGAGGCTCTTACTAGATAATTTAGTCCAAGATCAGATTCAATATAAGCAGTTATGTTTGATATGGCACCCATTGTCAGAAGCCTCACTCATAACCTAACCTAACCACCGGTGGTTCTCTAGTTGTAAGGATTTTACTTGGAGGATCTAGCTCTCAGGGATTTTGTAATAGTTATGTTTTAAATTTATATACTAGCAGTGTCCCACGGTACCACCCGTGAATCTTGAGATAAAAAGTAGCCTTTGTGTTATTTCAAGATATAAGCTACAAATATACTAAATTTCATCCAAATCCGTTTATTCGTTTTTGCGTGATTGAGTAAGAAATATTTAAACAATGTTTGACATTCATATTATTAGTAGGATTGTAAACAATCTCTAACCCAATGAATAAAAATAAATACGCAATTAGTTAGTAATAGCTTATTAAATACATATTTTTATTTTGAGGCCTTCGGGCGGCACATTAACTCTGACACTAGGGCTGGCCACTCAGCTTATACGAACTTACTTACTTATATACTAGGTGCGTATTACATGGGAAATTAATTAACGTGACCCTATCAATGACTTCATCATCACTTATCGACGTTGACTTCGGAAGAGCGTGGACCATTTAATTATCTGGTCGCGGTCAGTATTTATTTCCAGTGCTAATTAATGCTGCATAAATAACGGTATCACTGGAAAACGTAATTAAACTGCTCGGGTTTGGTTCCGCGGAAATAGCTGGATTAATACTTGTGCGGAAAATGTGGTGAGATCGGTACAGATACGTTCAAACCAAAAGATGAGCCGTTATTTCGTGTTCAGAGCAGATCTTTACATCAGATTTTATAACTGTTTTAATCTTTTCTTTTAGCAATAAGTTTATGTTATTAGGGTGACATCATGTTGACTCTTGTTTTAAAACTTTATCTATATTTATAAAAGAGAAGCGTATACCTTTCGGACAAGAAATATCAAAAAGTACCAAAGCCACGATTCTACAATTTTGCATGTGGTTTATTGTTAGGACGTAGATGCTTACTAAGAACGGATTTTGCGAAATTCTACTCGTACGGGGTGCAATGGAGAGTGCAAGTTTGTATGGGAAAAAATCCTTTTTCGATGTTAACGCGATGAAATTTCGTACACATATTAAGGAATGGGAAAAAATTTACCGTTCATTAATATTTTTTCTGTTAGACTGTTAGAAGTGATTTATGGGGGTGCAAATTTATCTATACGAAATCTCAGAAACTATACCAAAGTGATTTTTCAAAGTGGTTTGTTTTTATGTCGTAGGTTCTACATAAGACGATATTGAACAATTCCACCCTTAATAGAGGGTGAAAATTGGTATGATGACATTTTTGTACTAAGTTAAAAAAAGTTAAATACTTGAAAGGCAACCAATGTAGTTGTAGTGTACTCTACTGCAGAGGGGGAAAGGAAAAAGGCTATGGGGAAGTACCACACCTTTGCCAGTTATTCAACCGCCAAGCAGTAGTGTGTAAGCATTACTGTGTTCCGGTTTGAAGGGCAATGTTGCCAGTTTTTTTCATTTTTTTTAAATATATTTATTGGCTTGCGTTTGACTGCCATCTCGTCTGATGATAAACGAAGATGCAGTGAAGCACGCTTGCCAATAAGAAACCGATTCACTCGCGACTTGAATACACCCAGATTATAATTATCGGGAAACACCCACTCAGGCAGCGCATTCCACTGTTTAGCAGTTCGAATAAAGAAAGTGGAATCAAACCGTTTCGTACGGGTTTTTGGTATATCAACCATAAAACGGTGTCGCTCTTGCAAGGTCCTGGCCGTCCGATAGAAGAATGGGCAGGGTCCCCCTAAGATCATGCAAATCCGAAGCACACTCTCCGAAATGTATACCGAAAAAATACCGATAGGCTAGCTACTTTTCGAAGATGATCGAGGCTTTGTAGCTTGGTCCGAACTAGACAGTCGTTGCCAATGATTCTCCTGGCACGTTTCTCGATTGACTCCAACGTCTCAAGCTGGTTACTGGGTACTAATATCTCAGGGTGACGAGCGCAGTGCAGTGCGGCGCAGGATTTTGTTCGTAAGTTCACAATTCTGGCACTGCTATTACTGTTAATGACATGCGTGACGCTTACCACCAGGTGAATGTCTTGCTCATCTCGTCACTTGAACGTATAAAAAATAACCGACTTCATTTCCGTGCAGCAGTTTTTACGTTATATTTCACTCAGATCTTAGAAGTTTTACATAGAATTTTCACCAAATGTCTATCAAGTCTTTTAGCAGAGTGTGTCGTGGCTTGCCATCCAATAATATACGTATAATTATGCTCGACGAATTTGTGTTATCAAAACAAATAAAACTAGCCCAAATACGATGGGTAACAAAGGATTGCTAGTATGCAGGTTCAATAGGCTAGATGACTGGTTTTTTTATTGTCCTATTAAAATGTGGCCCATAAATATAGCTGATGAATGAAAAGAAAATGAAAATCTGATCAAAAATAAGCAACTTCAAATCGTTACGTCACTTCTCTGTACGCCATATAAATTCTATTCTGACAAGTAAGACGTGACGTCATTTTTTGTTTTGTGGGAAAGGGACAAAGTTGTCTCTAACAAAAACTTTAAACGCTCATATATCAGAACATTATTAACAGATTTAAATATTTTTTTCAAAAAACATACTATATTTACTTAAATTATTCATCAAAGCTATTGGTTTCAACGATATAAACATCAGTCATCTACCCTATTCCGGCCAGAGGTCATAATTTTTCTTACTGTTTATGCTTTAAACACAGAAATAGGTACCCAAAGTGTGGAAACACTTCATAATAAAAATATTCAAAATGATGAATTTAACTATATTACTCTGACTCTTAAAATTAAGTTGGCTACTCATCAACATTTATACTACTCAGTAAATCTCATTTTATGGTATCTAATAAAATTTTGTTGGTACCTGCTTTATATTGCGTACCTAACTAAAATAAAATGATAAAGTAGAAAGCGTAATATTTTATTATTGGTTTAGTTTAGCCATCTGTGTGAAGAACTGAAGCATAATAATTTTCATAAATTATTAAGTTTCGCGTCGGAAATTTTATTTACATAATTATAAAACGTCACCATCATCAACAGCCAAAAAACGCCCACTGCTAAACGAAGGTCTTACCATTAATAGAGGGGGATTTACCAAAATCCCCACGCTTGGCTGGCGGCTTGGGGAACGTAGAATGCTTACCACCGTTAACGGAGAGAATGCTGCAGTTGTCCGCCCGGCCTCCGGTGTTTCTGGATGCAGTTTTACGACATGCCCACGCCTAGGTCCAATTATAAAATGCTATTGTAATTCTGTTGTTCATATTCTACCTATTGTAAAGTAAGTAACTTCGTATAGGCTGAGTGGCCAGCCCTAAGTGTCAGAGTAATTGTATTCTTGGATGTATTTTAGAGATCTGAAATTGACAGCGTAGCGTAAGGCATTCTATGAAGTGAAGTGATTCTATGGTAGGATATATTTTGTTTTATTTATACGGGAATACTCACGTTTAATTAAATCGGATACTCCGACTATAGTTTCGATCACATCCTGTGACCTTTTTCAAAGAGTGAAAACAGAGCCCGACGCGCGATAGGATAGGAAGCGCGTAGGTAGGATATAGATACATACAAGTATAAGTATGACAGCTGGTAGTAGCTGGAAGCAAAATATACCATGCTAAGCACTTGACTGAACTTAGTAGAGAGATAAAAAATATAATGATAAATTAGGTATAAAATGTTACATTTTAGCTTAGACAAAAGCAGCACAATATTATTACCTTTCAAATGCAAATAAAAAATGCTACTAGTAAGTAAAGCTTACTACTCTGTGAGAGAATTTACAAACGGCAAATTATAAATTAGTACCTACCTATACTATAGTGTACCTAATATATATATTTATTATTACCGAGTATAAGATTTACTTATAAATTGTATTTATTAATAAATGATCTGAATCTGAATCTTACCTACAGTATTTGGTCATATTTACACATTTTAACACACATTACCACATTACACATACCTTTTTAAAAATTATTATAACCAAACACTAGGTACTAGGCTTTTTTTTTGAAATATTTATTTATATTTATTTTATTGTAAATAAGTAGTTTTTAGTATATAGTTTAAATATTTATTTTAAGTTTTGTACATTAAAATAAAATAAGCCTATTTATGTCAAATTTAATATAAATAGAAAAAAAACAAACACTTAGGATTTAGTTTCATATTTGTGTATTCGGGCCCTAGTGCCAGAGTTAATGTGCCGACATTAACTCTGACACTAGGGCTGCCTGAGAGGCTTACTTCCTAAAAATATTATGTTTTGGAATTAAAGATAACAACACATTTTCAATTTGGTAGTACTGGTAGCGAGGGGGTGTGTTCGCGCATGTGTACACTTGCGCACAAAAGTACTAGGCCTATTGTTTTAAATAATTATTAATTAGCCTTTTGCTCGCAGCTTCGTATATTGGTTATTGCTAGGTACATGGCATAATATATTAGATATCGCCTAAATCGCCTACTGCGCAGCTTAACCGCCAGCGTTCTTTTTACATGACGCGACCTATATCTACGTTTGCTAAATGTGTTCCTCGAAAGTTAGCCGTTGTTGGGATTTTAATATTTTAACAGAAACTTAATATTTGCTGTCATATAGGCTTTAGAATTTAGATGAAGGATCGCTGTTGATTCCACTGAGTTCAGTCTGACTATGTCCGTGGTAATCTAAAAACTATCACTGAAAATCAATAGGTATGCCGTAGACTTACCTAATAGGCTAGATGACTGGATTTTTATTGTCCTATTAAAATGTGGCCCATAAATATAGCTGTTTAATAAAAAGAAAATGAAAATCTGATCAAAAATAAGCAACTTATAAGCATTTTAATATCATGCTAGACAGAGAGGCGAAACAGCAAATCGTGACGTCACTTCTCTGTACGCCATATAAATTCTATTCTGACAAGTAAGGCGTGACGTAATTTTTTGTTTTGTGGGAAAGGGACAGAGTTGTCTCTAACAAAAACTTTAAATGCTCATATATCAGAACATTATTAACCGAATTACATAATTTTTTCAATAAAAATACTATATTTACTTAAATTCTTTATCAAGGCTATTAGTTTCAATGATATAAATATCAGTCATCTACCCTATTCACCTGGATGAATTATTATTATTTTTATTATTATTACCCGCGACAGTTTTTAACTTATGCGGGTAACATCGTTCTACCAGTGTTTATAAATGTACATTTGTTTTATGTTCCTAATAAAGATCAATTTCATTTTATTTCTTTTCATTTCAAGTATACAGAATCAGTACCTATAATATTTTTTTCTGTCATCATCATCATCATCAGACCGGAGACGTCCACTGCTGAACGAAGGCCTCCCCCTTAGACCGCCACACTGTACGACAACCTGCCATTTGCATCCACCGGTTGCCGGCGACTTTTACAATGTCGTCTGTCCACCTATGTATTTCTATGTACCTATGTTTTTCTATGTAGCTTTGTGAATTCAAGCAGCTACGAACTACTACAGTATAGACACTCTCGTACTATACTATACTTCACTACTCTGAATAGTATAGTTGATTACCTACCTTTTAGACTTTGATAACAATTATAGCTAAAAAGTACCTTTACTGAAACGTACCTTTATCAGATCAATGCTGAAATGGGTTAGAGTAATCAAAAAATATATATTTTGTGCCTCAAATGTATGTATTAAGGTAAGCCACTTAGTCTTTAATAACAAAATTGTCTATTTACCCACTAAAAGTAACTTATTTATGTTTCCTCTATTAACGGTGGATTTATGTCGCATCGATCATCGACAATGATAAAATGAATGGACGAGAAATAAGCGCACAGATTTTGAAGACCATATAAATATATGTTGAGCGTAAGCTCTCAACTCGCGTCAGTCATATTTTGTATTTGCGACATGCGAGCCGTACGATACGACAATACAAACTTATAATACATGTACAGGTGTTCTCTTTTTGTCATGCAGTAATTAGATTCGCTATCTCTATTTTCTGGAAAATGTAATATACATACTTTTAGCTAGGTGTGCTTGATTCTGTTGACTTATTAATTTTGAACGATTTGCAAGCGCTGGGCCCGTCCATTCCAGTAACACCGTCGCTGGCATCGAAACCTCGATGATGGATCGGTCTCGTTTCTTCATCGATATTAACTCTCATTAACTTTGAGGAAGTGATTAATGTCGATTATTGACAGATTATGATGTTCAATTTTCGCTGGAGTTCCTTGTTTTGAGAAGAAAATACTCAATTATTTCGATGTTCAAATAATAAAACAAAAGCTGATCTTCTGCTTGATCTTCAAGGAAATAAACAAGTCAATTTTACTTGCCCTATGATAATAAACTAACAAATAACCAGTCATATTTTTAAAGTACATACTCGTAGTTAATGAACATAAAAATACTAAAATAAAATTTCATTCTAAAATTCATATTACAAATATAATTGAATATCTTAATTCGGAATAGGGATGCGCGCGGACTGCTCGTCGAGTCGACTCAGCTCATTAACTTCTTCTTGAAACGCTAATTAAGCACTCTTTGAAGTATTCACCAGGCGATTTCGTCGCCTCTCGCCTCGCCGTTCCATCCCGGCTACCCTCTGCATCTCAATTATGCAATACAATTTTAATTTTACTATCAAACTTGCAAACCAATTAAAACCAACCGCGCTCAATCTTAAGTATATTCATAGCGTTTTCGACACTATTATTAACATCGATACATAATAGTAGAGTATGCACTAAGGGAATAAAGCAGTGTCTTACGTTGCGGGCGGCATATTGAACCCTGAGAGCAACGAGGGAGCCTAGAGTTATATAGAGTCTTGAGTGAAGCGAGGGGTTCAAGCTGCCCAAGACGAAGACAGCTAGAGCATACTCTAATTTTCACACTTTCTGCGAGACAATAAAAAGCCAGAGCATAAATAATTCCACAAATTTAAATTCACTGACAATCACAGAACCAAACACCGTCCATTGTTTCACATTATTTGTGAAACGCACCTTTTTTTAAAAATTCTACTTATAGTTGCCAGTTCGATTTTCGAACAAACCTCTTTACAATGCCATATGGGCATTTTTTAACTTGGAGTTTTCCACGAGCTTCCACACGAATTTGACGTTCCAAATTCAAATCACTTTATTCATTAGGGAGTTTCTTACAACTTTATATCTTTCAAGAGATAATGCTTTACTTTACGTTGAGGTTGCATGATATATAATTGGACATTGTCGAGCAGGTGGTGTGAAAAATTGATTATAAGAGAAACTCCTTTGAAGTCGAAATGCCATGTTTCAAAGGCGAAGCAATAAAGGCACGCGATGAGAGACAAATCCATATCGCTCGAGGATTGCGCCGTGGTGAGAATCAATCGACAATTTCATTGAGTGGAAAGTTATGAACGTAATGTAATTTGCAGTGTTGCAGGAATGTGCAGACCTGCGAACAAAGGTTATAATCGTTTTATTATAAATCAGAACGCGTAAAGGCCTTGCGAAGTCATGAAGAATTGTTTCCGACCTTTTATCTAATTTGCTTTACGCCAGCTATGGAGGCTCAAGGTCGGTGTGAACCTTACGAGCAGCATAAAAAGAGTTAATTCAGTCATGATTATATGGAGGCTTTTACGAATATACGCTTTGTTAAAGGGGCATTAATCCGATAACGGAAAGAAAAGTAATTGGGACTTTTTGGGGAATAAAAATGAAGTGCTTCAACAAATTGGTACAATGAAAAAAGATAAGACAAAGTTTGCGCTATTATCATTAGAGTCTGGAGTTGTTTGAAAGTTTTGTAAAATATAGTTGTGATATCACGATACGGGCCGGCAACAGGCCAAGTTTGGGAAGCTTTCCAAGTGAACTTGTGACGTAGATCAGTCAGAGGTGCTTTGATAAACTGGCTTTTGTGTCCCTTTGTGCCTCGATAATCCCTGTTCACAATGCCGCCAGCTCCGCGTTGATATATGGGCTGCTTTCCCCATACTAAACTTTCAAATAAGTGAGGAAGTGTTCGGGAGTTACGGAAATTTTCGTGTGTGTTAACTTAGGTTAACTTGATATTGATCTAATTTGAAGGGCTATGTGGTGTGCTTAATTTTCCGATAGAGTACAAGCACATTATCAGCAACATATTATCATATAGGTAATTGTTTATTTATTTGATTCAAGTAGTAGGTACGGCAGTATATTATTATCGTAGTAGGTGACATTTTTGAGAATAACATTACTAAGGTTCAGTAAAAATATCATTTTGATCATAATAAGTTATAAAACTTAATTAAAAAAAAAAACTTATTAAAATCTTAAAATCTTATTTTTAATTAATAATAATTAAAAATAAGATTTTAGGTTTTATGAGTGAGTACTTACTTGAATTGAAATATTATTTATTTCTAAACCTTTGTTATGCTATTCTAGTGTTAGTTGCTAGTGAATTTATCCGTAACTTCACTGACTGCGACTTTTTATAACTATATTCAGTGATTTTATACATTCAAAAACGTTATAATTCGCGAGCGAGGTACTTCATGCGTTTCGAATATTAATGAATAAAATGTTCTCATTGAAAACATGATATTGCAGCCTTTCTACTTATTTTTCTTTATGAAATGATTTAATGAATTCATAATGTAACTAGCTGCACCTCGCGGTTTCACCCGCGATTTTTGGAATAAAATGAAGCCTATGTTTTTTTCAAGGAATACCAAATTTCATCCAAGTCCCTTCAGCGTGAAATAGTAACAAACATACACACACACACACACCCCCACACACCGACAAACTTTCGCATTTATAATACTAGTGGGAAGTCACTAGTCACAGCGACAATCAAAGTAAAGCAGTGTAACTCTTAAAGACAGTAGACCTTTCTTTATTTTTAACCGACTTCAAAAAAGGCAGAGGTTCTGAATTCGGTTGTATATTTGTTACCTCAGAACTCAGAACTCCGTCATTTAACCGATTTGAAAAATTCTTGAAAGGGCTTACTTACAGATTGTTCCCAAAAAATGACATAAAAATCGGTTCAGTAGTTTGGTTTTTAAATAAAAAAAATTGTCATTGAAATCGAAGACAGTTCATAAAAAAATATGTACATGTTGTATCATAGTAGCAGGGGGGTGTCACTCCACAGTTTAAGTATGTGCGGCCGGCGCTCCGTCCGGGTGGACAATGCAAGGCAGAAGTCAGTCGCCGCCCGCACGCTAGCCTCGTCGCACGTAACTAAGCGTACGTGATAGAAAGAGAGCGGTATAACTAGGTGAATATAGCGAGCGGTAACCAGCGCTGTGCGAGTTGAATTGCTACTTTATTGCCTAGTACATAGAGTCCTTATTTATTTTAATTCCTTTGCGGAGTTAACTTTCTGTACGTAGTACTATTATTTATTCTGTGATAGTAGCATTAAAACCATTAGTTGGGCCCTTCGGTTACACCCGCGATTCTTGAGCTAAAAGTAAATAACTGGTTTTTGTAAGTAGGTATAAAAATAATTTTCCAAAATTTTCACTAATCGTCTTCCGACGATAATTACCGCCTACCGGAAAATTTGGAGACAATAAAGCACTGCATTGTCTAAACAGATAGCGAAAACCTTTCAAGCACCACGGGAAGTTCTGCCCAGAAAGAAGTCATTAGCAAAGTTAGAAGAAACTTTCTTACCCTGAGGGAATAAATATTTTCGCAGACGGCGGATAACAATTGCGCCATTTTGACGAAATTGTTTTACCCATAGACGTTGATGGTTTGTTTAAGGATTAGAAGTGAATTTGCTTATAGCTATTGGAAGCTTGCTCTATAATCACTTTAGTAGGTTAACGAAATGACCGCTATAGTCGTCTGTACGTGATAAGAAAATAATGTATCACAAAAAAAAATCCCTGACTGTTATGGTAAAAAGTATGCCGCAGGAATACAAATCGGTAAACGTACTCGTAGCGAAGCACGTCCTGAGAATATATGAAGTGACGATATACGTAAGACAGCTGACAGTGTATGGACACGCGAAGCCGAAGATTATAGGGCTTAGTGGCGTGCCTTGGGGAGACCTATATCCAAGAATAGAATTTTTTTTATACCTTACCTTTTTTTTGCCTGGTCAACAAACTACAAAGACTACGTCACAAAAAACAAAAGTTTTGTATCCAGACCGATGAAAGTCTAGAGACAATCCAAATGCTCAAACCCACTACCAGTCGGTAGCGTACCCAGCGTGCTGGCGGCATTGCCACGTTGAATGACAATGCTTATGCATGACTATAATAGGTTGACTATGATGATAACGATGACAATAAATATGGTTAGTGATAAGTGGTTAGTGTGATGCATAGATTACACGGGCTTCGTACTTCGTAGTTAATGGGTATGGTTAGTGAAAGTATGGTTGTGAGTTTGCTGTCCTATTATTTTATAGATATATTTATTTATTTATTTAAATGCACATGTACAAAGCATTAAAATCTACATAATGTAAACACAGAAGTAGGACTATACTAAGTACATACCCTGTAAGGGCGTCGCATTAATATTACACATCAGGACGAAGATTAGTGTCGTGAGTTTGAAACATATTTGTTATCCTCTAAAAACTCTTCTATACTGTAGTAACATTTATTTATAAGTAATTTTTTAAGTTTCCTTTGGATTTTTTTTTCATTAGGCTCATTTTTTATGTCATTTGGGAGTGCATTATATATTTTGATTAGCATATACTCTGGTCCCTTCCTGACTATTTCTAATTTCGGTTCCGGTGCTGCGAGTTGGTTTTGTCTTCGGGGATTTTTATTGAAAGTAAATAGGCTTGGGTGTTTTTTTACGAACAGAGCTGCTTCTAGGATATATATACATGGTAAAGACAGAATTTTTTGTTTTATAAAGTGAGATTTACAGCTACCGCGTTGCCGGATATTAACCAGTATACGGATACATTTTTTTTGCATGATAAAGAGGTCCTTGGCGTCTGTACTATTACCCCATATAATAATACCATATCTTAACCAGGCAAAGGCATATGCATAGTAAGTGCTCATAGCTGTATTTATATTAGTATTCGCTTTTAAAACCGATAAAGCGTAGACAAACTGTGACAATTTTGATTTAATTTTTTCGATATGGGTTTTAAAGTTGAGAAACGAATCGATATCAACACCCAAGAGAGTGTAACTATATATTTCATCGATATTTATTGACTTAGAGACGGCGGCAAGGTTTAGGGGAGTTTTCTGATATGGGTGGAATTGTATTATCCTTGATTTATTTGTATTCATCTCTAGGTTGTGTGCTTCTAACCATGATTTGACGTGTGTAAATGTGTCCTTAATTTGGTGTAATGTATTTGTGTCAGGTGAGCATTTGAAGAGTAAGGATACGTCATCAGCGAATAGCACACAGGGGTTATCAAATAGTTTTGGCAGACTGTTTATATAAATTAGGAACAAAACGCATCCTAGTACACTACCCTGTGGAATTGAACAGTTTAATGTAAGTAATTCTGAAAGTACATTTTGCTTCATGGAATTTTCTTGAGAAGAAAAATCTATTTCTACGAGTTGTTTTCTGTTCGATAGATAGGACCTTAACCAGTTCAGAGGTTTTCCTCTTATTCCTATATCACTTAGTTTTGATAATAATATGTTATGTGACACTTTATCGTACGCTTTTTTCATATCCAGCAGAAGGCCGACCGCATGATGCTTATCCTTGATATAGTTTAAGATGTTTAAGACGTATTTATAAATTGCGAGACTGGTAGAAGATCTCTTCCTAAAGCCAAATTGATTTTCATTTAGTAGTTTATATTTTTCTAAAAAGGCGTATATTCGATTGGACATTATACTTTCGAATACTTTTGAAATAGAGGGTAGTAACGCAATGGGTCTGTAGCTATACATATCAGTTGCTTTTCCAGACTTTTTTAAAACAGGTCTCACTTTTGCTATTTTAAGTTTTTCTGGGAAACATTCTTGTTCTATTGATTGGTTGATTAGTTTAGTTAAAGGAGGTGTCAGTTCAGTTATGCATGTTTTTATAAGTGAGGAGGGAATGTCATCTATGCCACTACTATGTTTGTTTGCAAGTTTTTTTATAGTTTTGGTAACTTCATTTTCTGTGACTGGAGCCAAATACATAGAGTTAGTTACATTATTTTGATAATTATTTAAACTGCTAGCGTTTAAACTGCTAGCGTTTAAATTTGTAGAGCTTGTTTTGCCAATTGAAGCAAAATATTCATTGAGATGGTTCGCAACAGTAACTGGATCACTTATGGTAGAGTCATTAATTTTAAGTGTTATGTCTGGTTTTTTTCTGACAGATTGTTTATTTGTGATCTCATTAATTATGTTCCACATTGTTTTGGTTTTATTCTTGGCTTTTTCCATTCTTTTTGTAAAGCAAATTTTTTTTGAAATCTTAACGCTTTTTTTTAATATTTTTTGAAATAGTGTGTGATACTTTTTTTAAATTTTGTCGTTTGATTCATTAATTAGGGTTTTTAGGACTCTCTTTTGTTTACATGCCTTTTTTATTCCTACTGTGAGCCAATCTTGTTTTAATTTCGGTTTCAAGGGTGTTATTTTGTAAGGTATGTAAGTGTTTAATAATTCTCTTATTTTATCGTCGAAATTGTTGTAATTTTTATTTATATGATAGTCTTTATTTATTATGTTATTCCAATCTACTTGTGTTAGCGCATTTTTGAATTTATTAACGTTCGATGTAGTGAAAACTCTTTTTCTTATAAATTCTTTTCTGTTATTATCGTTTTTGTTTGCTATTATTGATTTAAATTTGCAGTTTAGTGCTTTATGGTCGGAAAGACCATAGTCTTTAACCACAGTATTAGAATTTTGATAATGGTTTGTAAATAGCAGGTCTAAATATGTGGCCGTATTGACGGTTTCTCTAGTTGGAAGAGTAATTTTTTGGTAGAAATTTTTTTCAAGCATAATATTTTGCAATCGTAAATAGTCACTTGATCTTTTATTTCTATCTAAATTATATAAATACGACAACCTGCCATTTGCATCCACAGGTTGCCCGCGACTTTCACAATGTCGTCGGTCCACCTAGTTAGGAGGTCTACCTACGCTGCGTCTTCTGTTTCGTGGTCGGAACCACAAACAAACAACACAAACTTTCACATTTAAAATATTACTTAGTAGAATTTCGTGGCCTGTAAGGTCAAGTACAAAGTACGACTACGCTTTTATGCCAAGGTGTCCAATCCTTCACCGCAAACGCACTACTTATATCCACCAAAAAGTTGATAGATGAGTAAGAAACTTTATGTTCATTGTCTAACGTTTAACAAAACGTCATTACGTCATGTAGAGTTCTAGTTTGCTCATTTTAATTTGTTAACACCACTGAAGAGAGAAGAGCTTTCGCTTTTCTGTGGTAAAACACCTCCTAGTCGCTCGCAGAAAAAAAAAGATGGTTATCAGAAAAGCAATAAAAAACACATAAAAATCCGTTAGATGGCGTTGACGAGACATGGTTCTGAATAGTCACCATACCTAGTCTGTGGTTCTGAAGATTTTAAATGAATGAATGAATTCAAAATCAAGAAAAAAAAACAAAATTAAAAAAACTATAAATAGCTTATTTCAATTACATCAGTTCAGTTAGTCGAAAAGATAGATTATATCTCTCAGGAAACAAAAAAGCCCAACAATTTTACTTTAAAACTTATAATTTTAGATTTTACTTTAAGGTAAGTAAGGTATCTTCTTCTTCGTCGAGTCGATGATCCATTAATAATAGTAGATACTACATAATGAAATGTGAATGAAATGAAATGAAATTGTTTATTGACCGGACTTTCATCCACAAATAAAAAAAATACTATACAAATAAAATAAAATAGACTACCAACTATATATACTTATACATAACTATAAAAACTAAAAACGACAATTTATTTAATACTTTCGACCAGTGTTTGGCAACAGAGATCCCGCAAGGAGTGGCTTTTTGGTACCTGTAGGCCTATGCCAGCTTATGAGGCACCAACTGACATACGAGGAAAGTAAGCGATATCGATTGGCATGACTTCGCTCGAGCTAAAAATAGAATAAAATTGAACATTCTGACATAAAAAACAAAGTGCCTACCTAAACATATACCATTTTTACAAGCGTATATGTACGAGTATATTGAGTAAAAAGAGCGTCATTGTGCATATAAAATTGCTCTCACAAATAAGCTCTCGATTCCCATCGCCATGAATTTTACGCGCCGTAATTCCAGTGTACTAAATGCTCAATAAAAAAGGCGGGCCATTTCTTGCGGGAACTGGTAACTGTGAGGAAGGAAGACATTGGAGTGACGTTAGTTTGATATACGAGCGGGCGTCTTTTGTGCGTTAGTCGTTAATACGGGAGCACAATGCGCAGCCGACAGCCCTTGGAGTTACGCCCGACTTAAGAAAGCGGCCTATTACACCGTTCTGTAACTGCCGGACCAATTGGCTTTTGTGGAGGTGGAATGACGGATCGGTTGACCGCCTACATTCACGTTTACTTTACTCTGTATAAAGTTTCAAAACGGACAACCCTACCCAATAGTGCTTAATTCTTTTTGGGTTTATTAGTTTTTGCCAAGTGATTCACTTGGCAAAGGACCAAAATAATATGCCATACAATGGCTTATTATAGCCTGTTGTTGTTGATGTTGTTGATGGTGAAGATTAACACTTTTTAGCTCCAGGCTCTAATTTAGAGAGTGCATGTGATTAAAGAGTGAAGAATGTGACTCATTTTTAAATTGATTCTGGCAATACATCACTTGGCATAGATAAAACTCTCTAATTTTGCGAAAAGTCTTACCGTGAGAAAATCTTATTTTAAAGCAGTGGTCTTAACACTAACTAAATCATTTAAATTCTGAGCAATAAGTACAAATGATTTGCGATATAACAGGGTTATATTTACTAAAAAAAATACAGTTTAGTATAATTTACATAATTTAATTAGGTCCGTAGTATTTCAGCAATGTTACATCATGGTGTTGTTTTCTGTAATCTTAGGGCAAGGCGTGAGGGCATAGTTAATTATGGCGTATGTCAGTGTCAAATGTAGAGTAGCACGGGTATATTTTGTGGCTGGAAAGAAATCGCACAGTTTCATTTGGGGCACGAATAATTTTACGAGCCTCTTGAATAATAAAATATTATAATAAAGTTCTTTGTTGATGATATAAAATGTGACGGGATCTTTTAAAATATGAGATATAAAAGCTCCCGTCTTTTACAGGATTTAGTAGAGAATTATACTAAATATTTTAGTAAAAGAGCACAAAAATTTGTATTTGTTGCTAATTGCGTAAGGAAATTCCAATTGTATACATTACTATTATTTTGTTCACATTCTACTTGTGTGTTTTTGAACTGCTTATTTTGATTGATTGTCAAATAGTTAAATAGTTTGTGGCAACAATAACTTTGTTCTAAATTCTAAATTAAGAAGCAAGAAAGTTGCGCATTATAAAATAACGCGCAATAATAGCTTTTTTTATCCAACTCAGTCAAATATACGTATTCACTATAAGCTCCAAATAACTAGATGATATTTCTTTAGTTTTAGCCATGACGGTACAATATTGTAAAATACCGGGTGTTAGTTTGAACACTGTTATCCTTCTAGGATAAGGGCCAACCCTGAAATCACGGAAAGAAACAGCTGTTCCATACATATTGTCCAAGATCGATGAACTTTTTTGTATGGAACTGCAGTATTTTTTCGCTATTTTTTAAAAATTATTTAGTAGCTGCGCCCCGCGGTTTCAACCGCTATTCGTGGGATAAAAAGTAACCTATGTTTTATTCCAAGGTATAATCTACCTCTATACCCAATTTTATCGAAATCTGTTCAGCCGTTTCAGCGTGAAAGAGTAACAAGCATCCATTCCATACACCCATACATACAAACTTTCGCGTTTATAATATTAGTAGGATTTATTTAAGTACTTTGTCCAAGCTACGTTTGATGTGAATGAATACGCAAAAAATTGCATTTTTTGAGATGTGACTCAATTTACGCTGCATTATATTTTCACACGCCGACGAAATATGATTTGTCTGTCGCCTTGCTATTGCTATTACGCGACGAAAATAGCGACTCATAATAATTCACAAAATTATATCTTGGCAAAAATAAAAATTATCGCAAATAAGTAGTTCTAAATTTCTGAGGTCTGAGGACGAAAATTGGATGAAATTTTCCCAATGGTTTTTTGAACAAGGATAGAAAAAAGTTTCGTCTCTAGACGTTTTTTGTCTAGACGTACATACGCTGGTAGGACATTGTTTTTATAATCTCCTCACGAAGAAATTGTATTATTTAACGTATGACGAGGCAGTATGTCTTCACGGCTTTAGCCTGCCCAAAAGGTGAAATAACAAAAATAAAAAAATTGGCCCAACCTCTGTATATGGTACTTCGTAGTATTTTTGAATCAGCAATGCATTTTGCATTCAGCCAGTGAGAAAATAGTTCTGTTTTCCTTTTTTGAAAACTCATTTCAGAATCTATAATGCACATATGAGCTGTCAAGCTGTTTTTGCGGCTTGGCGCAGCCACGACACGAGCGAACGCTTTAGAAATAATTGTATGCACATAATTATTTGTGCAACGCCTGCTTTGTGCGGACACCCGGGAACAAAGCGCGAGACGAGACGCGAGAAAACCTCGTTCTGGCTAGGAATACGTGTGACTGGAATAGACAACGATTTAATAAGGTTGTTTTATGTGTTCGGTAGACGTCTTGGTTAGCGAGTTGCAATGACGGTTGTGGAAATGATAAAATGTCGCGTAATTAACGTCGTAAACTTTCTATTGTTTCATATCGCTCCCAGCTTTCTGACCAAGCTAACCGATGTGATTATGTCATCTTAACGTAATGTGCGTTATACAATATTGTGTTTTTATTTGTGTATCATTTTTAATTTTAAAAACTCAAAATCAAACCGAACAAAAAAATAACATTAGAAAAAAAAATACAAATTCAGAATTTGAACCCTAGATACTTACTATGATACTTTAAATCCAAAACCCAACGCGAGTACCGTTGTGTATGTCGGTAATTTGTCGTGTCGGTATAGTTGTTTTATTTAACGTATTTGAGAAAATATACCAATATTTATCGAATTTTATTGATTTAAATGTCAACTTTAAATATATTTATTTATTTTATTTTCAGAAATCACTATAAATTACTTGAAATAAATGTAATTAATGATGTATTATTATTAATTTGCCTCATCCATTTGTTTATCTCCATGTTCGAGTACGACGAAAACCGCAGGTGTTTCATTATTCCGTTTTAATGGCGTCAGCACCATCGGGTTACGCGTCAGTACGTTCAGTCTAGAGCGGGAATTCCTCGGGAATACAATACAACTATAATACAATTCATCTACACGTGTGAAAATATCCGGTTTTAGGTTAAAAAAAAGCGGTGGCGTAGCCTGCATAGACCCTCTACAATAAGCGTAGAATGAGTACGGTGTACGTAGACGGTCTACGAAAATATTCTACGCGCAATTTTATCCAAAACAACTTAACTCCTTAAAGCTTGGATTTTTAGGTGTGGTTTTTAAGACAAAAAAAGTTGCATAATATACCTAGTTGTATGAGTAGTAGTAATTTTCATTGAAAAAATATGTGCTTAATAGTATATATTTTGCTATGAAAACTTATCATGATCAACTTAGTTTTAAAATAAATAAATGCCATTTTTAAATGCAAAACTTACATTTTTATTTTTAATGTGTTGTTAGGCCCACGACTTATAAGTTTTATAATCTCCTGACATACCTACTAATACTATGATAAGGTCAGTGAGAAAACAGTTCTTGTTTGAAAATGTATTAGTTTCGAAGCCTCTAATCCAAACATTAATCCGATAGTTTCAGTTTGGGGTATTCGAAAATCAACAAACAAAACTTTGTATAAAAATCAAATATAAACGCTCTCAATTTGCCATAAAATATGTATTTGCACAACAAAAACAGTGAATATATTTCATATACGCAAATTGGTTTGTTATTCCCAGAGCGGCAGTAAATTCCTAAGCGTACTATTGCCAACTACTACAGTGAAGGATAGTGTTGCCTAAACACAGGCTATCGCGGCCAAATAGGTCTTGGTCTTGCAAAAAAGATTATTTCAAGAATATTTTTTTTTACACAATAACCAAAATGAGATTTTAACCAGTAATCGCCCGCTGCTAAGCACAGGGGGCTCTTCTTGTTCACAACTATTTCCGGTCCAGTATCAATCTTAGCCGAGCGGGACCCGCGATTTTTGCAATAATTATCGTCGGTTCAACGAGGTGGTGGGGTGCCCAACGCTCCTTTTACCGGTACGTGGCTACGATTCCGGCAAACTTTGGGTACATCTACCATCACTCTGCCTGGCAACATGTCCACGCTATTCATATCAACTTTGTCATTGTGGTTTCAGTATGACACACACTAATGCTACATTTATTTGACACTTGTTTTTTCATTTGAACTCACGCATGACATTTTATAACTATGTGTTCTCGTTGTTGCCCTCTCGTCAAATATATCGAATATAATCGATGAAATAAAATGAAAAGAAATTTATAAGACATCAACAAACGAAATTTACATAATCAGATATGTTATACAGTAGTTTGTTCCTTAAGAGACAGTCCTTGAGGAGAAACATTGTTACCTACGCTAGGAATTAACATGTGTTATGCCGTAACAATACCCTCCGCCTCTATATAATACAAGTCTAATTAATAAAAAAGTTAATTTGGAATAGTAAATCTTAATATTATTATAAAAAAATAGGGAATTTATTAATAGGGAGGAAGGGAGAATGTGTGTGTAGGGTGTGTGTGTAATAAATAACTATATGTAAGACTTGCAGTCTTACAAAACATGTAGTTGAAGGTAGACCGAAGCAAAGATCAAGACTGGTGTTGTCTCGTTTTGGTCTTGTATTTAGGCAACAATAGTGAAGGACTTGTGAGAGAAATATCGTAACTGCAAAATGATAATGCCGTATTATGTAAATTGTTTACGCTTTCACGACCGTGGAGGGCTTTATTTGACTACTATGTAGCTAGAGATGTTGTGGAGACCGATTTGAGATAATGTTATCTATTTTGGACACTAATAAAGTATTGTTTCATGTAACAATGAAATGTAAGTAATAAATTCGTGTAACAATGATACATGTAAAGTGGTTTTACTATTATACAGAGAAGTTTTTAAAATGTATATACACCTTCTGTTTTAGACCATACCAATTTCAAATTCGAATTATAACAACACACACATTGAACATACCACCCAGACACAGAACATACATCTATGTTCGTCTCATAAATGTTTGTCTGGGAAATCGAGAGACCGGGTGGGAATCGAACCCAGGCCCGATAGCTCTCAAAGCAGACACTTTCAACCGAGCTATATGGCAGTCATTTATGAAATAAATAAGTATTCTTAATTTTTTTTTTTTAGTTTTAGTTTTCTAGTAAATTTTAAGTTAAGTTCTAAAAGAATACAAACTCAAAACTGCTTAGCAGCTGCTTTAATCGATTTGATTGTACAATAAAGCTCACTGTTTTTTACCGATCTTATGATATATCAAACGTCGTTCATAAGAGGGGACAAAAAACAGGGGACCAAACACTCTTTAGTCTGTTCTTTACCTTTTCACTCATGTTTTCTCGCATCGTGTAAGCCGACGCAGTCATTGTCAATGCGAATCAATAAATTCAACCCTTTTTATGATTCAGTCATTCGGTTTTATTGCTTCTGTACGTGCTTCTGAACGTGCATCATTCGGTGACAATAAAAATACCTAACGACCTTTATATCGCGAACGAAATATAAAAAAATTTGATGTAACAACATATTTTTTGCGATGCGCTAAACTCGCTGCGTTCGCGCTTTTACAATGCCATTTCAAACATCATTTCTGTATTATTAGACGATTTATATTTTCTTGTAAATATAATTTTATGGCTGCATTTGATGTGGAGAATTAATAGCGGCCACTTTCCGTCATAAAAAGTATTGCTTAGTGCAGTTTTACATTTTAAATTTACGTAATAATTGGCCGGAGCCATAAATTTTAAAATGTCGCCGAGAGTTTCAGCGTTTTTACTTTGTATGTTAATTTAGAGTGAAGGAATTGTTTAGGTAAAATTATAGCTGCTTCCATTACGCACTGACATCGCAAAATTTTTACGAAGCGTAGACAATTAAAATAAGGCGGGGCGCAAACTGACGGGGAAAAAGTGAAGGGATATAAAAAAAGTTCCATTATGGCAGGGTTACAAATGAGAGCGGGCGGGAAAGTTATCCCTGTTATCTCCCTGGGAAGAGCCTGGTGTCTCTCCGGAATAACAGTACATCAGTACCAATTGTGTACAACTCTCTGCGTTGGTGTATGATTGATATCTTTTTAACGGGACGCAGTAGACACAATTCAATTAAGACAATAGGAAAACTGACCATTTGCTGTTTATTGGTGGAATTTATCGAACAATAGATTTAACTCTTTAACAGGCTTACTCATTATGAAATAAAACAGTCGAATGGATAAAATATAACAAAATAAAGGGGAATTATTATGATCTAGCATTTAGGAAATCTGTTATTACGTAGCCCTGATGAATTTTATACCGACCGCTAGTTTATTAAAGTTTTTGTAATTGGCTTTATAATTAATTTAATATTAACTTTATACATTTTTCAAATATTTATACATATTAGGTAAATGAGGCTAACATAATTATTAAGAAGTTGTCTAAGACATACATAAATAGTTTTAATACCTTCTTAGTTTTATTTATGTATTTTAATCTAAATTGTAATTTATAAGTTAATAGTATTTCCTAATAATTATAATTTTATAATAAAATTATTGAAAAAAAAGTTTAGTAGGTTTTATTATTAGTTTTTCTTTCTTCTCGGTGAGTGCAAATTATTATAATAATATATGATTGTTTAACTTTTTTTTTTACTAGTATACTTCAAGTGCTTATTGCTCTTTATCTTTATATTTGTTCTACATTAGTTTATTTCTATTCTAACTATCCAACTTTTTGTAGCGTCTTGTTTTTTATAATACTGCCAAAAGTGGAAACTCTAAATGGTTTTTTGTGTTCTATCTAAGTTTATATTATGTTATTTAAGACCGCGAGGTTCGCAAAAAATATTAAATAAAATAAATAACAATATAATCTAAGAAAAAAGTCTATAGTTATTATAGGCCAAAGCAATGTTTGTTACAAACAATTTTCTCAATTCTAATTCCAGTATTAATCAACGTAATGCAATACCACAGAATAAATAATAGTATTAGGTAGCAATACTTCATATTCTTAATCAAGCTATTACTAAATGGCCAGTTTGAGTGCAGATTAGGCTCAGACATTTATTATTTTAGGCCAAACTCCCCTAAGGGAAAGGTCATATCGTTATTCGGCGAAGTACTTATCATGAACTTCAGGTAATTTAACATAGTACGAACCCGTTTCGGTAGTTATGAGAAAGTTAATATTTTGTATATCGTGTTAATATTACGTAGGTGTATTTGAAAGTCAAAAGTCAAATTTTGTATACAACCTACTTACCTTCGAAATTATTATTTATCCGAGCCATTTAACATGAAAAATGGCTATTTTGTGATTAAGTAATGTAACGATCCAAAGGAATAGGAGTTTTACGTCTTGAAAGTAATTTTATTTGCCTACTTACTAATAACACATACCAAAATTTGTTTTAATTTCTAGTGTTTTTCCGCTGTAATATCGTTTCGAGTACTTATAGGATGAAGGGACACACTAAAATCTACTGTAACTACGAGTATCAACCTTAATTGAAATTGAACCTAACCTGAAACAAAAAATCAATTAAACCTGAAACAAAATGTCAATTAAACCTGAAAGCAATTTATTAATAAATTCTGAAAACAAATAATGATTTTAAGCTGTTTCAATGTAATATTTTCCTGAAACAAAATAATGACCAACTCATTCCCAGCCAAGCGCTTGAGGAGTCAACACGTCCTGAGGATGCCTCGTGCAGAGGTGAAACACGTGTCGACAACCGAGTACTTCTAAAGGATTAAGGGTGATATAATTATTTTTGTTTTATTACTTATTGATCATATTATTTTTGTATGTTATATTATATTATGTATGTAATGTTATATTATGTTATATAATTATTATCTATTTACAGGTTGATCATCATTATTTTGTTTCAGGAAAATATTACATTGAAACAGCTTAAAATCATTATTTGTTTTCAGAATTTATTAATAAATTGCTTTCAGGTTTAATTGACATTTTGTTTCAGGTTTAATTGATTTTTTGTTTCAGGTTAGGTTCAATTTCAATTAAGGTTGATAGTTACAGTAGATTTTAGTGTGTCTCTTCATCCTATAAGTACTCGAAACGATATTACAGCGGAAAAACACAAGAAATTAAAACAAATTTTGGTCACAATGGACTTCCGCAAAGTAACGCCTGAAGCAATCACATAATAACACATACATTGCTACCCACTTACAAATAGTTATAGGTTCACTCTGATGAATAGGTACATAATGATAAATATGAGTAAATCTTGTTTCTCTAAAAGATGTAAGAAGAACACATTTCAGATTCTGACAAGAAATACCAGAAAACTTCAAAGACTCAAAGATAGACCTAAAATACTAAAAAATTACATACTTGTAGATTTATCTTACAACTTTGTAAATACATAACCTCTTAAAATTTGCCAAAAGAATATTTTAGCTCTTCTGTATTCAGAGCATAATTCATAACTGTCTGTGCTTACCTATTTCACCCGCGTGATAAAGAGAACATTTGTCGCTAACTGTAAAAACAATAATTTTGGTATGCGGGACGAACAAAGAGCAAATATTATCATGAGGAACGAACAAAATAATTTTTAATGTCGTGGACCGAAAACTCGGGACGAATATGGCATAAATCAGAAATGGCGATGGCGATGACGACTAAATGTCGCCAGTTGTGTTTTAAAAAATGTTTAGCGGTTTGTATACCGGTTTACTAAAGTTCATTAATCAGCCAAGCCGCTTGATTGTATACAGGCAACAAACGGACAGACAGAGTATTTTTCCAACAAAATGTATATTAGTGAGAATAGACTTTAAATAAATTTAGCCTTCATTTTCAAGTTAGTTCAATTAAGGCTTCATAGGTTGTTCGTAGGTGTATGCTATTTGATTACAAGTTTTCTAATTATATCGAAATATCATACACTTACAAAGTAATAAAGGTGTCAAGAAACCATTACTTTCAGAGTAACAACTGTAATAACAATATTCAACGCCTGTTAGGTAAGTTAAGCACTTTACGCTAGAAGATTACCTACTCTATAAGTCGGCTTAAGCCTGTAGTGACCCGAAGACATGTGAGTCCAATGTCAAAAGGTTTCTACACCCACTCAAATTTTAAATGGTGTTTCAAGCAAAATGAAACTATATGAAAAACGTTCACGAAAATGTTGATAGGGTTGCCAGGTGTTCTGTATTTACTGAAATGCTCGGTATTCTGAATATTGTTATGGTTGTCGGTTATACAGCATGAATTGA
Source organism: Erannis defoliaria (assembly GCA_905404285.2). NCBI lineage: Eukaryota > Metazoa > Arthropoda > Insecta > Lepidoptera > Geometridae > Erannis > Erannis defoliaria. The sequence goes on along the minus strand of FR990085.1, from coordinate 8,195,531 downwards.
CAGTCGGAATTGAAATAGACTTCAAAAAATACCCAACAGCCATTGTATACAATGGCTGTTGGGTATTTTTTGCGTTTCGCAGTTTGGGCCATTGTATACAATGGCTGTTGGGTATTTTTTGAAGTCCATTTCAATTCCGACTGTCAATTCATGCTGTATTCACGATCTGCACTTGGATAGTTCTATATTTTGTAGACTTGATGGGGTCGCTCTCTAAAAATTACGAGTACCATTGATTATGTAACAGGAACCAGGCAGATGACATGTTCGGTTGAAAGTTTTTATATAATTACTAGCCGACCCGTCCCGGCTTCGCACGGGGGTAAATACCCATTTTAAACCGACTAAAAAAGAAGGAAGTTATAAATTCGACACGTCTGTAATATTAGCTGTACCCCGCGGTTCCACCCGCCTGATGAAGAAAACGGCGACGATGATAATACAAAAATTGCCTATAATGCTGTCACCGCTATTCCTTTAAAAGCCAAGTACTTCCCATACAAAGTTTCATCCCGCGTTTCACCCCCTTAAGTCATCCCTGTCAAAAAAATATTAATAATATCATATTTTATTTTGTATGAACTACCCAAATAGGTACCAATTTCCATCACTTCACCTTTTTACTACAGGACAAGTAGAAAGACGGCCCACTATCATCCTTATATTGTGGATTTTCCTTGGATACGTACCAAACGTTTTGACTCCACGTTTCTAATTCGTACAGCCAAGGAGTGGAACAAGCTGCCGGCTTCCTTGTTTCCTGAGAGATATAATCTAGACCTCTTCAAGGTCAGAGTGAATAGGTATCTTCTAAGTCTGCGTGCTTCATCCTCGACCACATCGTCGCTTACCAACAGGCGAGTTGGTGGTCAAACGCACACTTATAAGTGTTAAAAAAAAACACTATAACTTCAAAAACAAACACTTTCCATATAGAGTTATACTTATATCCCCCGTTCCACCCCCTTAATTCAGCCCTGTCGCAAAATTCGTTCTTAGCTGACGTATCTTACCTACAAACTACCTACCTGCTAAATTTCAGCTTCAGGGATCAAGTGGTTTTCGAGATTTCGTGTTTATTCAGTGAGTGAGAGAGTGATTTTCGCTTTTATATATATAGATTATCATAGATTATCATAGATACTGAGTCGATCTTGTAATGAAGATAGACGCTGACTATTAGCTTAAAAACCGTTGTCACACAATACTCGGTAATTTTGTCAATTTGATCTGGCAACTTTATTATAGACGCGCCTTTTCGTGATATTATTTTCATTTATTGCATGCGAAATTCATTAGGTGTGAAAGTGAGCTTATTTTAGAGCATATATGGAAATTGTAGCTAATATTCCAGCGTCAACATTTTATGAGTTTGAGTTTTATAAGTAAAACAGCTTCACGGAGTTGAATTAAGTTTTGATGGCACGTCACGAAAATTTAACATTGGGTACATTTCTAGGCAGGTATTATTACTCTATTGACGAATAAAAAAAAATAGATGATACGTATTAATAAAAAAAAAGTATAGAATAACAGTTGATAATTTTTTATCAGGTATTCATATAACGTTATTATTACTAATATTACTGACACAATTTATTATTAATTTATGACGAACCTACTAAAATATCTCTACTTAATAGGTCTTATAAAATGAAGTCGTCTTCATCTCTTCCTATGATTGCTGCGCCCGAGTTTCATATGGACCTCCATATGAAACTGTACTTTTTTGACAATAATTACCTATATACTATAGAAGCAATAAAAAACAAAAGTGAAACAATACTTAAGGGTATGTATGTACTCATCATTATGATTTTACTATAAATAATAATAATTAAATAATAAATATTGGGGGACATTTTACACACAGCGCCGTCTAGCCCCATACTAAGCAAAGCTTGTAACATGGAAACCAGATAGCTGATACAATGCTTATATACATTTTTATCCGTAAATACATACTTATAATACTTACTACACCCAGACACAGAACAAACATCTATGTTCGTCACATAAATGTTTGCCCTGGGTGGGGATCGAACCCACGCCCTACAGCTCTGAAGGCAGACATGCTACCAGCTGAGCTATGAGGCCAAAAAGGAAATCGCGAAAAAATAATCTGCTGTTCCATACAAAAAGTTAATTGACCTTGGACAAAATGTTGGAACTGCTGTTTTTTCGCGATTTCAAGTTTGGCCCTATAGTAAAAGTTATTCATAATGATGAGTACATACATAATCCTTCAGTATTATTGATCCTTTGTGTTGCACATTGTATATCTGTTCCAAAGTAGCGCTGGGCAGATCGTGGCTAGACGTGGTGAAGGCAGGAGTAAAGCTCTGACTAACTGGTTACCGATATCATATAAGCAAGATAAGTGATAGAAAGAGCTAAATAAGTACAGCTATTAGGTAAATACCCTTAAAAACCTTAATAGTTAGTAAAGAAAATAAGCTACAGATATTTATTTGTTACTGTAACCTTAAATCGTAAACGTTTATGATCTGACATGTTTGTGTGTTCCGACATTTCACCCAATAACCCACAGGAATCTTATACTTTTTTTCATATACATTCAAGTGACGAGACGATCAAGACGTTCACCTGGTGGTCAGCGTGACGCCTGTCACTAACAGTAGCAGTGCTAGAATTGTGAACTTGCGAATACAATCCTGCGCCGCACTGCACTGCGCTCGTCACCCTGAGATATTAGATGTTCAATCTCTTCATATCCAGTAATTAAAAATTAGTCTTCGTGTTGTTTATTTCAATATTTTTCTTATTGTAATAATAGATCTATTTTTGACTAAATAAATACTCTATCACGGAAACCTACGCAATAATATGACTGCGATTTTTATAGCAAAAATTATTAAAAAATAAACACGATATGTACGTATCTTGTATTATAATACCTTCTTCCTTATTATTGTATTGTTCTTGTATTATAGCTGTTTGTATTATATTTAAGCTGTCTGTTTTAGATTTAATTTATTTCAATACCATGGTTGCTTGGAAGAGCTGTTAGCGATAAGGCCACTTGTGGCACTAGTTTCTTTAGGTTCTTGTTGCTATTGTTGTTTTATATTTGGTGGGCACAATAAAGAGTTTCTATCTATATATCTAAAGCCTGCTTTAGTTTACCTTATTCGTCGTCAGCCATAAAACGTCCACTGCTAGACGAAGGCCTCCCCCTTAATAGAGGGGTGTTGCCATAATCCCCACGCTTGACAGGCGGTTTGGGGATCGCAGAATGGTCACCACCGTTAACCAAGAGGACGCTGCTGCCCGTACTCCGGTGGGTCTAGTTGCAGTTTAAAGACATACCCAGGTCCAAGTTTACCTTATTGTAGTTATTATTTTCATAAAATAATTTTTCGACGTTACTTGTGAGTAACGATGATCGATGTTTGTGATGTTCATTTTAGCATACATTTTTGTAACCCTACTCATTATAGTGCGTGTTCGGTAAGAATCAAATAATATATAGGTTTTTGAATATTGGCTATATTTCCAAGTTTTTTAATGAAACAAAAGATCTTTCGTGTGCAGTGTAGTTGAATGAAGTATGTCAAGTGAATGTATGATTGAATGAATGAGTTATGTGAATGAGTGAGTGGCTGCACAGAAGGCGCGAGCTTTAAACGTATGTAAGTATGTTAGTTGGAGTTTTGGCGGGAACACGGAAAAATCATGTCGTTGCATTCTATTATTTTCTTAAACTTCTATTTTATCGCGAATTAATGATAAAAAATGGTGGTGTTTTATTCATTGAGTGTTGAATTACATGCACGTGTGGGCAAGTGATATAATGTGGTGAAACATGACTTTTCGTGTTGTTTTCAAAACTCCATAGAAGCTCATAGTAAAGTCGTTACTAGGGTATGACTTGGACTCGACTATGACTAATTTCATGTGAGTTACTATGATTTCATGACTTATTTGACTTGATGATAACAAATAAATGTGGAAATTCATAAACTTGACACTGGCAAAATGCACAACGTGCGATGCCAAATACTAAGAAAAAAAAAAGTATGTTAGTTGACAAATATGAAATAAGTTCAATCGCGAAGAAGGCGCGAACAGTGTGTATACTTTTAATTGGCAATTTATGTAAGCAATTTATTATTCACTTTGTAAGCATTTCAGTGATTATATTATTCTCATAGACTAGTCGTTCTGTAGTTTCATAATGGATTTTCATATTTTAGTACTATGCGCTATCGATTTACGTGTGGCGGCCCAAAGGGGAGGTCTTCGTTTCGCAGCGGAATTCTTCTGGATGATGATAATTTGATCGATTTACGTCGACTTGTGTACGAACGCACAGGGCCCTGTTTTAAAAAGCTACAAGTCTTGTACTTGTAGTGAAAAAATGGGAACACCGCAAAAAATATTGAGTACGGCGTTTTGTAAAACTACAAGACAACCAGTGTACAAACTACAAGTACAAGTACTTGCATATAGGATAAAGAGAAACCATCTACCTGTAACTGGTAACTTGTAGTTACTGGTACAAGAAGCTACTACAATTGTAAGCTTGTACTTGTAGCTTTATAAAACAGGGCCCAGTAAGCCTAGATATCTAGCAGCATTGCGACTCAAGTCTACGAATGACTAAAAATGCATGATAATAAACTAATTTCTCTGTGCAACCTGCCTAAAAGAACAATCAGACTTCAGAGCTAACAAGCCACAAGTATACGGGTGTTTGCGCCGCTCGAAAATTGATATTTTTTTAGGAAAGTGTATTTAACCAACGAAGGAAATAACGCAGCGGAACCGCGATTATGCTCCGAGATAATACTAACGTTCAGTTATTTATGGCCCTGATAAACCGGGCGATGATTTAAGTAACTGAGATAATTCACGATTTACAACAGCGAATAACATGTTTACAATAAATTATTATTAATTTACCGAGATTTTGGGGATCTTTTTAAAGAAAAGTCGACGTGAATTGTTTTATAAATTTATGTTTACTCACAGTTGGGACAGTTACATGGTTATTTACAGTATTAAGTGATTATTTTGTGAAAGGACCTACCAATATTTCGATGCAGTTTAATGGACCATGTTAACGAGAAGACCAAGTAATGCGCGTGGGTTTCAACGAAGACAACAGCCATGCCATAGCATAGGTATAATTCATAACCACGATAGTTTAAAATAGCGCGAATTCGTCTCTTGGCGTTTATTTTATTTTATTGAATGAGGTACAGTTACAGACTAAAAGGCTATCTAATATTATGAAAATAATATGGTGGCACTGTGAACCTAAAGTCCAATTAAAACCGTACACAAATTACACATAAAAAGCATAGATATTAACGGTAGTTGACTATAACTAAGAGTACAGGTAGATTTTTATGTAACCAACTTGCTGAAATTAAGTTTAAATGAGTAAAAGCCAGATGTAAACATGTCTCTGGGATTTTTAAATTATTGTATACCTACGTCACATTCTAGCCAAAGGACGTTGAGTGATACATTATTGTAGGAAGGAGTAGCAGGTGTTATTTGAAAAGTCGAGAGATTGGGTAGTCATGTTGCGAGTTTAGTTCCCAAAAGTCGTTACGTGCTACTAAATCAAATAAGCAAAAACATTAACTACAGCTTTCGTAGAAAGACCTATTCAATAATATTTTTATGGACAACGCAATGTGTCGCTTCGTCGAAAAAACTCCCACTCAGTTGTAGTCATCACGAGAACGACTCTAACAAAAGATAGGCGGACCCTGGCTCGTTTATCAGACCCTTATGAGGGCTCATTGCGTACGCTCCACCCTTGATTTTTTACCACTGTCGTCACAAGATAAATGTCAAGTTCAAGGCCCTATGACAATCTCTGTACATGACAAATAAGTTTGTGAGTACGGTAATTGAACTGACGGAGTCGGAACAGGAAGCCATACGAGTACAAATAAAAATCAAATTTCAATTATTTTTTGTGTAGGTACTTAGTTGGGCGTGTTTACGCTAAAGCCATTTCTTTAGGCGCAGGTCGTTTATTTTTTTCTCTTCTTTCCTCCTAGGAGGATTATTGCATCGCACTTTGTGCATTTGCCAGTGTCAAGTATTTAGTTGCGACTTTCTGTCTGATATTTATAAACAAAATAATAAAGTTTGTTTCATTATGTATCTATTGTACTGTTTTCGCGCAAATGTTTTGTAAAATTTTGTATGACACACGTGCGGTATTGGTTTTTACAAACTCATGACAATGGTAAGCCGTATATTACATTATTCTACTCGTTTGTAAAAACCAACTCACCGCACTATACTTAGTTACTATCATAAATAAGTATTTCATCACACTTGCTCGTAAAGTGGATCTTATTGCATCGGTTTTAAGCTCATAATCCAAGCTATTACGCACGCGTGCTTTTTACTTTACATTACGGCACATGGTGCTATAATAGGTATAACCCGGTAAAGTCAAGTTTGTACGTGACTGCAATTAGACGAACGTATACGAAGCACTCTTAATATAGCCGGGTAATACTTACAGATTTTTTGTCATACCAACAAACAGTTCTTATGCCGCTGAAGTATATGTCAACCTGCGCGCGCATTACTGATTTGGACGCCATTTTCCGTAATTGTTTGTTGACGATTTCGCTGTGTGGTTGATTATTATCAAAAAAAATATTGTTTTTTCCTCGCAAGTGTGACGAAAACAGTCGTATGAAACTCTTGTGCTATGTTTCAATACACTCTCGGCTTCCTTATCGCATAATACCGCCTCTAGTGTAATGACCAACATAGCACACTTGTATCATAATGTACTATTTCATCACACTTGCTCGTAAAGTAGATCTTATTACATCGCTGTTAGGCTCATAATCCAAGCTATTACACACGCGTGCTTTTTACTTTACATTACGGCACTTGTACTATAATAGGTATAACCCGGTAAAGTCAAGTTTGTACGTGACTGCAATTAGACGTACGTATACGAAGCACTCTTAATATAGCCGGGTAATACTTTTTTACAGTTTTTTTGTAATACCAACAAAGAGTTCTTATGCCGCTGAAGTAAATGTCAACCTGCGCGCGCATTACTGATTTGGGCACCATTTTCCGCAAATGTTTGTTGACGTTTTCGCTGTGTGGTTGATTATTATCACAAAAAAATGTTTTTTCCTCGCAAGTGTGACGAAAACAGTCGTATGGAACTCTTGTGCTATTAGTCATTACGCTCTCGGCTTCCTTATCGCGCTCGCCTGCGGCTCGCGCGCATAATACCGCCTCTAGTGTAATGACCAACATAGCACACTCGTATCATAATGTACTATTATAGCATAATAGGCTTGCGTTAGACTGCCACCTCGCTTAATGTTAAGCGAAGATGCTGTGTACGATGAAACACGCTTCTCTAAAAGAAATCGATTCTCTCGTGACTTAAAGACACGCAACAACACGACTTTATGAAATAAAATAATAAATAAATAAATATTAGTGGTCATTTTAACAAAGCGCCATGGACTCAGACTAAGCAAAGCTTGTACTATAGGAACTAGATACCTATTAGAATACTTATATACTTACTTACCTATTTTTTTATTGTAAATACATACTTACAATACATACATTGTTATTTTGTAAATTTGTACTTTTCGTTTTAATAGAGTTAGGCGTAGATTCATCGCCGATGTGTAAGGAAATAATAGAGTTCTAGGTATACCCTCGCATATTTGGACTTGTCAGAATGTCATCATCATCGTCAGCCCCCTTAGAAAACCACACTGTACAACAACCTGTCATGTGCCACCAGTCACCCGCGACTTTTACAATGTCGTCGATCCACCTAGTGGAAGGCCTACCTACACTGCGCCTTCCCATACGTGGTCTCGACTCAAGAACGTTTCTTCTCCATCGGTTATGAGTTTTTCGAGCAATGTGGCCTGGCCGTAGCCATATCAGCTTGCAAACCCTAACAGCTATGTCAGTGACTTTGATTCTTTGATGAATATCCTCGTTCCGGATTTTATCGCGGAAAGTTACTCCAAGCATAGCTCTCTCCATTGCTCGTTGCGTGAATCTGAGTTTCTCCAAAAGGCCAGCAGTTAAACAGTATGTATTACTTACTCAAAGCATTATAATATACTAGGGGACACGTATTTTGCTTCAAGCCTGTCTCGCTGTCCGAAAGAAACCGAGCGGAAAAGCTTGTTCCTGAAAAATAATCTCCAAGATTGCTCGGAAGCTTTTCAAAACATCATTTTGTTTCTTTTCCGCTTCGTAGCAACGGATCACGCGGATTTTATTTCTTTGTTTAGTCAGGGGTGAAAAGGGCAAGAGGGTAACAAGAGCCAATAGAATTACTAGGGGATGCTTAAAACCGATTAGTAGGACGCGGAAACTGCTGGCCTTAGTAGAATTAGGGAATACTTTCAGGTAAATAGCATCTGCGGGGAATCTGTTCAGGCTTTGGTAAAATGTTAATATGGCTCGTCCAAATGCGTTCGTAGCTTACGTGCTTTTATACAGTTCAACAGTTACTTTTTTATTTATAGTTCTCTTACTTTTTGTAGTTTTTATAATCTAAACTTGAATTGTAATTTGCTTTTATTACGGAACTTGTGAAATTTGCGGAGGTAGGCGTTGACATCTGCGACACAGTTTCATATTTCTGCAGGTGTCATCAATCTTCATTGTTTCTGAGTCTTTATGTTATTGTTCCAAATAAACAGATTATTATTAATATTTAAAAATTCAATAAAAAATAACTTTTTTTCTTGTTTTTTTTTTGTCTACAAGTGTGTCGTGCGCCGTGACTTCTATTTTGAGGCTGAGGCCGCACATTGATAACATGTCTCATAGAATTTTCAAATGTCTGAGTCAGCGTGTTTGTTCGAGTATAAAGAAACGAAATCTTTCAACATCTGGTGCCGTATACGTTTTGTATTGTTTATATTCACTCTGTATTCAGAAACCTATAAACTGAGTTGCAAAATGAAAGCTGGTAAATCATCGCGCGTTTACGTGACGGCGGCTGCTGTTGCCGTCGTAAAACATACCGCTGCGATCTGACTGCCACGGATGTTACGTCACACATTAGCAGCGTGATTTGACCGTTTGTCATCTCGTCACGTTGATCAATGCTCTGTGATAACTGTTTTAGAAACTACGTTGTTAATTCAATCTCTAAATCTTCTATTTAATTTAGCTCTTTTTTGTTTATTTCTAAAACTTCTTTAACTTGTTAGTTTAATTCTAATACTTTTTTTTCATCCCACCAGTTCGTAAAACAACGTTTTAATCTTACATGAGTGCTGTACTTGGGTATATCCTATATATGCATCCCGAACCACCGGAGGTCGAGCATCGGCATCCTCTCGGTTGACGGTGGTAGTATAAGTACGCCTAAAAGGGTTGTTTTAGCCGCACTCACATCATCAGCCAAAAGACATCCACTGCTGGATGAAGTTCTCCTCCTAAATAGGGGAAGTTATCATAATCCCCGCGCTTTGCAGGCGGCTTGGGGATCGCAGAATGCTCACCCCCGTTAACCGAGAGGACGCTGCTGCTGGTCCTCCGTTGGTTCTGGATGCAGGTTAAGGACAAATAATATAATATTATTATGTGCCATTAAATATTATATTCTTGTTAAGTTTAGTGTATAAGCTCCCTAAATCAATTGTACTCCCGAATCTAGCCAATTTGCGTTACAAAAGTTGTTCACCTTGATGGGTCATCATCCTTATGTTTTAGCAAACCTGGAACACTGTAAATGCACTGATATAAGTGCACACTAAAGGCTCGCGCACACTATACTTTTTATCCCAGAAACATTTACATGGTTGCCTTAAGACTGCAGGTGAAACTGCCAGAACACCGGATGTAAGGAATACTGCCTAAAAGCTAGTAGGTATTAGGCAAATTGAGCATCATCATAATTAAATCACAACGCTATAATAGCCGTTGCGTTTATTCAATGAATATCCAAGAAACATTGTTTGCCATCGCTTTTAATGCTGAAAATGTAATACCTATTCATTAGATAAAATTTTCTTTATGGCTTCCGAAAGCGATATTTTAACCCGAATAATTTCAACGTACAAGCTACGTTTACGCGGATTTCATTAAGATTATTTCCGTCGTAACAGCTACTAAATGGGTTTTGTTTTAATTTTGATAAGTTAAAAGAAGGATTGAATCTAATTTAGGCGTCAAGAAAATGCCTTGAAACAATTTTCTTTAGTCATTTTTGCTAGAGATAAAAATAAATAAAACGTTTTGTCCTATTTTCTTAGTTTTGTTATTAAACTAGAGTAAAAGTTGTTTCTCTACATCAGTCTTTCACATTTAACTGTTGATCCTATGTCTACCTGTGAAGATTTGGTACATTCTCGTACAATACTTGATTACAATTTTTTCAGACATACAGTAAGTTTTTGTAGTTGTTGGATTCTATTGCAAAGGCCACCTGCATAAGTACCACTCGTTTGCCAGTTGTTCAACTGCCAATCAGTAGTGTGCAAGCATTACGACTGTTTTTCGGTTTGTAGGGCAATGTTACCAGAGAAATGGAATGAGGCATTTTCGAGAGAGGGCATGAAGAAATTTAACATCTAATACTTATCTCAGAGTGACGAGCGCAGTGTAGTGCGGCGCATGAGTTTGATGGTATGTTCCCGATTCTGGAACTGCTACCTGTTAGTGGCAGGCATGACGCTTTCCCCCTGGCGAACGTCTTGCTCGTCTCATCACTTGATAGTATTAAAACAAACTTATTTATTTGAAGGAGCTCTATGCAGAAGGCTAAAAAGGTAACTTGGTAGGTATAGCCTCAATTTAGGTCAAAGCTTTATTAGCTGAAGCTAAGTGGCGTTTACCACGTTTCGCTCGTCTTTTCATACTAATCAATAAAAAAGTTTCCTTGCAATGTTTTATTTCCTCAAAAATTCAATGATATGAGTTTTTAACGTACCTTATTAATTGGGGAGAACAAATTAGCAACGGGCCCGGAATCGAACCGACATCTCGTGATTGTAATGCGCATCTTCTCTTATAACAGGGCCACCACGGTTTAACATGAGACGAACAAGATTGTATCTCACTAGAACTTAACAAATAATGTATCCATAAAAAACAAAACAAAGAACAAAACCCCCACAGTTAAGTCGATAACTTTTGGTCCTTCACCATAAAGTCAGTACTGTTTCGTATTTGGAGAACCATAAAGCACCGTTCCCATACGATGTACCGTCGTACACGTACACAGAAAAATTATATGCCAAGTTTCACGATACAAGCTTTGTGATAAATACGCCACTATTTTCCCTATTAAAAAGGGTATACTTAGTTTAGTTTCGGAATTCGTCTATTGTTTTTATAGACCGAGTTTTAAATTTGAAAAAGGAACAGACAAAAAACTCGTACAAAACGATTTGATTCCACTTTCAGTGTTGATAGCGAATGGTAGTCAAACACAAGCCTATACATAAATAATTACTATTAAAAAAAAACTTCAATTGCGGTTACCAGGATGACATCTTTTTTCAGTTATTTAAATTTAAAACCCAAACTACTGAACCAAAATTTCTATAAAATGTATATGCAAAAGCCTCAAACAAAAAAAGAATCATCAAAATCAATTCATAAATTGGCGGAACAATCGCGTGCCAAACATACTAAAAAAAATGAACACGTTTGAAAATAACTATTATTAATATTAATAATATTATTAGCTATTCCGAAACTAATCCACATTCATTAGCATAGGCACAGGCATAGGCGTTGTCATAAATACAATGGTGATAAGATTATTTAAGAATTATTTAAATATATTTTGAATATTTTATCATCACCACAGAATAAATAATAGTACTACGTACAGAATGTTCACTCCGCAAAGGAATTGAAATAAATAAGGACTCTATCTACTAGGCATTAAAGTAGCAATTCCACTCGCACAGCGCTGGATACCGCTCGCTATATTCACCTAGATATACCGCTCTCTTTCTATCACGTATGCTTAGTTACGTGCGTCGAGGCTAGCGTGCGGGCGGCCACTGACTTCAGCCTTGCAATGCCCTCCCGGACGGAGCGCCGGCCGAACATACCTAAACTGCGGAGTGACCCCCCCCCCTGTTATCACTACGTATTCAGGGTTAGTTCTAATCAGTTAGCATCCTTTTAAGGTCATAATGTAGTCGATTCTGACGGTTTTAGTTGACAGTTCTAAATTAATTAAAATATTGCTGTCACTATTTAACTAGGCATGTTAGCTAAGGACAGCAATACTGTAGTTAGTTTAGAACTGTCAACTAAAACCGCCAGAATCGACCACATTCTGTATATAAATACAAACAACTTTTACTATCGGGCCAACATTGAAAAAATATTATTTGTATGGAACAGCTGATAAATTATTCGCGATTTCAATGTTGGCCCCATAGTAAAAGTTGTTTGTTTTGAGGAACAGAATATGCCCTTAAAAGGATGCTAACTGATTAGACAATAGACAATATTTTATTTGTAGGAAAAACACATTTTGTACACAAGACAAGACAATATAAACTCATAACAAATTTAAACAGTACAAAATAGTTTTTCGCCACAAACCGGTTCCAACTCAGCATAATTAGGACTAAGCCTGTATAGGTACGTTATTAATTGGTACGTTTAAAACATGTATATACATGTATATATTATATTGGTACTTATATATGTTATGTATATATTGTATTATTTATGTATCACTATTTATTGTATTTTAACATATGTTTTTTTAATTTGCAATATTAATTTATTATATTTTTTATATTATGTACACCACCGACCAAATTGCATTTGCCTTCGTTAGTCCAGTCCATCCAAAGGTTGCCTGGAAGAAATCGCTTAAGGTGATAAGGCCGCCCCTTGTACTGCCAAATAATATACCCTGATTAGTTGTAAGTTGTTCTATATTTCTGGTGTGCAATAAAGTTGCATTGTATTGTATAGGTAGCAATAATCATAGTAATTTTTTAGTTTTTTTATATATATTATATTTTTTGCGATGGATTCCGTGTTTTCAACACTGCGTCATAGTGAAAACAAGGTCTAAGGTACTTGCAGCCCCCGTCCTTGCGGCAAAAGGAGAATAGCCGGGCGGGACACTCATTCGGCACTCACATCTCATTGAGTGAGGACTCAGAGGTCTCGGAACCCTAGACGTCGTAATGAGCCCCTCGCTTTATTTACTTGTATATTGCGACGGCGATATGTCAAATTATGTGCTACGTAGCGCCTGAGGATGGCTTACGCCAAATTGTGGCGTAGAGTTTTCCTCTTTGCAACTTTCTTTAGATGTTCTAATAAAAGGTTGCTTGGAAAGGCATACAGTATACAACATGTAACAAAAAGGTTCAACAATACTGAAGGGTATGTATGTACTTATCATTATGAACAACTTTTACTATGAAGCTAAACCTGAAATCGCGAAAAAAAATCTGCTGGTCCATACATTTTGTCCAAGGCCAATGAGCTTTTTTTATGGATCACTTGACTTTTTTTTATGATTTCAGGGTTGGCCCTTTAGTAAAAGTTGTTCATAATGATGAGTACATACATACCCTCCAGTATTGTTGAACCTTTTTGTTACATGTTGTATATAATTATATAGGTATTATAAAAGCAAAAGTCAGCAAGTAAGTGTGTGCACTCGTACATTTATTTATTTAATTCTTTATTGCACACATAAATACATTAATGTACAAAAGGAGGACTTAATGCTAAAGCATTTTCTACATTGCGGTGACTCATTTTACTCTGAATTAATGCATAGGCCACATTATATCCCGGTTTTTTATACGGTCAAGTAACGAGACAAGCAAGACTTTCACCTGGTGGCAAGCGTCACGCCTGCCACTAATAGTAGCAGTGCTAGAATTGTGAATTTGCGAATACAATCCTGCGCCGCACTGTACTGCACTCGTCACCTTGAGATATCACATGTTAAACCTCTTCAAACCCAGTAATTTCTCTGGTAACATTGCCCTTCAAACCGAAACACAGTAATGCTTGCACACTACTGCTTGGCGGCTGAGTAACTGGCAAAGGTGTGGTACTTCCCCAGGCGGACTCTGCAGTAGAGTCCTACAACTACAATATGCTACATTCATAATATATTTTTAAAGATAACGGGTAAAACCGTGGAACGCTGCTAATAAAGTATGCATTCAGTAAAGTTATTGTGACAAAATATAAAAGAGAGAGTAGCGTAAATATTGCACTCAAATGTTTGTTAAACTTTTATGAAACATTTTATGAAAAGTTAAATTTTGCCATTTCCTTGGTGCACCAAATGATCTCAGAGCGCTACGTTTTAGAGTAAAAACTGTTTAAAAATAAAACGGAAGAGGCGAAATTATCTTCTAAAGTAAAAGCATCTTGGCAATAAACAAAAGGATTGTCTGACTTTTATGGAAACATAATAAAACCGTTCGTAAAGAAAAACTGTTTATAGTTGTTATAAACCGTTGTTGTCGCGAATACATGTACGAGTATATGTGAAACAATGTTTCAAAAGTTTACGAAACCTAAATTTTACTTCGTCATTTACATTATAGTTATGTATATTACATATATATATTTATGTGGTAAGTTGGTTTTTACAATGGAGTAGGTGAGTGTAAGGCCGAGACAAAGTCGGGGGCTTACCATAGTCACGAGTTTGTAAATATCAATTTTCGCACGTGTGTCATACAACGTTTTTCAACACATTTGCGAGAAAATAATACAAAAGGTAATGAAACGAACTTTTGGGGTTGAGATTTTAGGCCCTGGGGCCCTAGGCCGGCCGCACATAGCTTATATAGGGACCTGACCAAACGTTTAGTCCAGGTGTCAGGTGACCGGAATGCTACTATGTATTTTGGCCAAAAACTTAGAATTGCCATCCAACGTGACAATGCCGCCAGCATTCTGGACAATTTTACATCAATTACGGGGTGATTAGTAAGCTTCCTTTTTTATGTTGTAGGGTTTGTTTTTAATAGTTATACCTAATTAGTTTTAAATTTATTGTAAGTAGGTACTTTTAACCTGTGGACCTGGGTATGTCCTAAAACTGCACCCAGAACCACCGGAGGACGGGGCAGTAGCGTCCTCTCGGTAAACGGTGGTAACACTCTGCGATCCCCAAGCCGCCTGCCACCGTTAACTGAGAGGACGCTGCTGCCCGTCCTCCGGTGGTTCTGGATGCAGTTTTAGGACATACCTAGGTCCACGTTGGTTGTACACTTTACAGACATGTAAAAAAATATATTCTATGAAACGAACTTTATTATTTTGTTTATAAAAATATCAGTCGGATAGTAGAAAACATTTTTGACGTTTCTTATATAAAAATGGCGCGAATTTGCAAATGGCGCCACGTGCGCGTGGTGAAAAAAAGAACTACATATTCCGTCTCATTTTCTGTTATTTATTAAAGAGAGACAAGCGCATAGAGCAAAAGCGCTTCCAAGGAGGTTAAATCATTCTGCTTATATTTTATTCTCGTAATGTGAAACTCCTTGGTGGAATTTTTATATTTATATTTTTATGGATATGGAAATTAAACAAATACCTACCGTAAAGGGTGCACGGTGCTATACAACGGAATATGCGGTGAAATAGCACGCTCCGTTGTATGGTGCGTAATTTTTTACTTTCAAACGTATACTATACAGGCATCGTAAATGCATTTTGTGAGCTAACTTGTTATTGGATGTCAAACCTCTTCAAGCTTAGTATTTTTTCTGGTAGCAATGTCATTGAAACTGACACACAGTAATGCTTGCACACTACTGCTTGACGAATTAATAACTG
The DNA here is from genome assembly GCA_905404285.2 of Erannis defoliaria. Classification (NCBI taxonomy): domain Eukaryota; kingdom Metazoa; phylum Arthropoda; class Insecta; order Lepidoptera; family Geometridae; genus Erannis; species Erannis defoliaria. Next base: position 8,179,721 of record FR990085.1, on the reverse strand, counting down.
GCAGAAGCGTGGTACTTCCCCAGGTGGAGTCGAGCACGTAGTATTTACTTACTCTATGGAGTCAGCAATAAAGTCCTACCACTACAACAACATTACGTGGATATTACATTATAAAATATGATTCTCAGGTGACGGAATATTTTGTATTAAAACTAAGATGTAGATAGCAATGCTATCTACCATGCATATAATATGCATGGTAGATAGCAATAAGGCTGAAAAGCTCTACGGAGTATTATAAAATGTCAAGCCAAACGAATAAAAGTATCGCTGAAATCTCCTAGCAGTCCATTGGAACAGCAATGACACTATTTCTTGTCCACTAACATTAATATTTAATATTGAAGCAAAGCTATTGCTAGTCGATTGTGTAGCAGAGCAATAAAGGGCCAATAAATAACCGCAAACGCCCTCTATAGGTTATAAAAAGGTCAACTAAATTGTCATAGATCGCACAACGGACGAGTGTGCAACTGCGACTCCACCTACTAATACGTTTTTACAATCGTCCGATGGTAATAAAACAAGGATAGGTCTCGGATTAAGCTCGTTTATCATTCGCTTTGATGGCCCTTTTTGCTGTAATCATTCATTTTTCTTCCGTCGTTTTCTACTCCCTTTGCGTTTAAATGCCTTTTGTTGGTGCGGTAAACTCTTTTATCAAATTAACTCACCTCAAGTTTTTTCGGACTTTATTTATAGGAGTCGTAACGAAAGTAAAAATGAAATTGCTTCGGTAATTCCTGTGAGTTAATGTGGAGAGTCGCGTGCTTGACGGGTCTTAAATTCTGTGTCGCGCTGTTAAATCAATTAGTCGGTCGGTCCGGGCGTCTTAAAAGGCTTAAGAACTAGTGTACGGCGAAGTTGCCTAGCTCGTGATGGAAGCGTAATGAAATATCCGAGCTAAGTAGGGAGAAAGGGCAGACGTGTAGCTAACTTTCAATTAACAAATAAAATAACTAGTTTAATGTGCAAGCAGAATATTTAAACTAGTTTTAGCTGCGCTAACGTGTATCAGTCAGTTTTAGTAAATAAAAATGACCACATTATGTTTAAATCACATCACATCATCAGCCAGAACACGTCCACTAATGAACGAAAGCATCCCCCTTAATAGGGGGATATAATCTATAGTTATACTTTTATTATATTATAAATAATCCCCACGCTTGGCAGGCGGTTGAGGATCGCAGAAGGCTCACCACCGTTAATTGAGAGGACGTGCTGCCCGTCCGGTGGTTTTGGATCCAGTTTTAGGACATGCACACTGCACAGGACAAGGTCATAATATGATTTAATAAAAACCCTGAAATGTGGTACTTTAAGGTATTCATAATCAGCCTATTAAATAATCCACTGCCGGTCATAGGCCTATCCTTGAAGGGCGATTGGCCATACCACGCTAGCCCAGTTGCGGGTTGATAGGTACATTTATAGGTATATAGGTTCTAGAATTGTAAAACCTAGGTAACGCCAAAGATTAAACACAAATATTACTTCAAAATATGAAACAAATAATTGCTTTTGACATTTAATCTATTTCGAGTTTACCAAAGATGATTTCAAAGAAACTTTCTTTCAACACAAATCTCATCAATCAATATCGCCGTTCAAACTTCAAACCAAAATCCATTTGGAGCGGCAAAGTAAATAAAGAAGACCGTATTGTCATTGTTAGCAAGGTCTCTAAATCAATTAGAGGCTAGGATACGTTCTCAGTTTAATAAGGAGCTACGGCAGCCGTCAGGAGACATAAAACGCTGACCAGTTGCTCAGTGGAAGTTTTAAACAGTGAATAAACTATTAACGTCACAGCAAGAATACACTTTTGCGGCGATACGTGGAACGGTATCACTAAGTCAAACGGAGGTAATTGTGAACAGCTTTTACTATGGGACAAAAACTGACTCGTGAAAAAAAAACGGCGGTTTCATACATTTTGTCCAGGATAAATGAAAATGTTCAATGTCCAATTTTTTTTCGCGTATTGAGTTTTTGCTCCACACTAAAAGTGGCGGCCATTTAACTCTGACACTAGGCCACTTAGCCTATGCGATTTTTTTACGCGTTTTGCCTTCCTGTTAAATATTAATTTATTACCGATGTATATATAGTAGGTATAAAGGCAAAGCAGTTTAACTAAAATGTTTATCATCACATGCTTAACTCTGTCATCATATTTAGTAGTACAATCTGCCTTCTGCAAGGTTCGACCTTTTTTATCATTCTATCATTCGCTAAGCATGGAAAATTTGCATCACTCACTTTTGTCAGGGTGCTTTACTGTGTCAGTTACTTACTATGGTTTTTCGAAGGTACGAGCACATTTACCTTGGCTTGTGAACCACTCGGTCCACAAAGTGACTTCACCATCTGCTAACAAATATCGTCATGAGCTGTGAAAGCTTAGGTACTGTCCATATTATGTATACTGTGCCACATCCCAACAACGGTCACACAACATAATGGAAAATTGTCTAAAGGGTTTTTTTTATTATAACCACACTGTATCCACTTTAGTGGGACGAGAATTTGCGGTGGTCTCCTTTGTGACCTGGATTTTAGCCCTTTGTGAGAGAAAATCTTGGGTTAGATTACTCAGATTTGTATGTTACATTATAAGCAATGAATATGGCTTAATAAGATTTGGGGACGATTTTGTCGGAAAAAAAGATACAAGTAATAGTCACAAAACCGAGGATTAATTAAAATTCTTAAGAAAAAAAAACTTTTAGACAATGGTATGGTTATGGTTTTATTCTTAATATTTACTAGTTAACAGCTGTATGACGTACAATGTTGCTGAAGATCGAAAACAAAAAGTAAGCCATTATAGGCTGAGTGGCTTGAGCGTAGTTTTAGAGTTAATCTACCGCCCGAAGGCCAATAGCAGAAGAAAAGCTTCTTTTTTTTTGCACTGTCAAGTGACGAGACGAGCAATACTTTCACCTGGTGGTAAGCGTCACACCTGCCACTAACAGTAGCATTGCCAGTATTATGAACTTGCGAACACAATCCTGTGCTGCATTGAACTGCGCTCGTCACCCTGAGATATTACTTAGATGTTAGATCTCTTCATACCCAATAAATTATCTGGTATAACATTGCCCTTCAAACCGGAACACAGTAATGCTTGCACACTACTGCTTGGCATTTGAATAACTGGCAAATGAGTGGTACTTCCCCAGGCGGACTCTGCAGTAGAGGCCTACCACTACAAAACTGCTTCACACACTGCTTCATGGTGGGTGAAGTTTTTATCGATCATATAATTTTTTCAATAATCGACTTGTGGATCAGTGGTAGCACTGACGGCTTATGAGCTTAAGTCTCAGGTACGATTCGCAGCCAAACCGATGTTTGAATGTGGTGATAGTTAGGATATGAATCATCATCAACACAACAGCCAGAAATCAATCGCAACCCCCTTTTAATGGGGATTAAAAGGGGGTTGCGATATTCTCTTCGCTTGGCAGGTGGTTAGGGGATCGCAGAATGCTCACCACCGTTAACTGAAAAGATGCTGCTGCCCGTCTCTGGTGGTTCTGGATGCAGTTTTAGGACATAACCAGGTACATATTAAGCTATGAGTGTGAATACGTAGAGCAGAAGTAGAGTACGAGTAGAATAGCGTTATTAATTTAACAATAATATTTCTGAAACCTTTTCCAAAAAACATTTTCTAAATAAAATACTTTTCATACAACAGAGATGTGACCCTATGCTTCATTACCAATATACCTTTCCCATACTAGAACTTCCACAGCGATAAAAAACTTAAGTACTCGTAGGTACTTAATACAGGGATTGTCTGCTATATTCACGCATTCAGTATAGAAGGCAATAAACTAGAATCTAATTTCTGAACACGTGGACTGTCCTCGCTACACATCAATACGTCTCTATAAAACCTTCGCTTCACACCCTCGGGGCTACTGAATCACCGAGGCTATAAAAACCTGTATAATTTTATTTTGCCTGCAGGACTTGTGATATACGGTCGCCATTAGCTATTAGGTAATTCAACACGAAACGTTTTGTTCCCAGGACAAATTGCACTTCTGTTAGTGGACAAATTGTAAGTGCATTAATTGAAGTAATTGCGAGTTTAATCGTAGTTTACGTTTAGTTTTCAGATGTTGTTTTGTTTTAGATATTCTAATTTTAAAGGTGCAGACTTGTACTTTGGTGTAATATAGTGTTACCTACGGCCTGAGCATCAGGGAAGTTTCACTTCCATAAAAAACGTATCTAAACCTCGTTATTATTATACCTATAATTCTTCTATACCTATACGGTCAGGACTTCGAAAAACAGCGTTTCATGGTGGATATTCCAAAAACTCGTACATAATGGTATGATTCCACTTTCATTATTTGAACTGCTAAACCGTGGAACGCGTTGCCTGAGTGGGTGTTTCCCGATAATTATAATCTGGGTGTTTTCAAGTCGCAAACAAGTGAATTGATTTTTTTAAGCAAGCATGTTCCATCGCAGACTGCATCTTCGTTTAACATCAGACGAGATGGCAGTCAAGCGCAGGCCTATAAATTATTTTAAAAAAACTTCCTGTACAACAATGTGATATTCAGTGCAAGCTAATTTTTAGTTTATTAGTATATGACAGTGTGTCGGTTTTTCAATGTAGTGGTTGGCTCGTTGATGTTACGTGGCTCCCGCCGGCTACGATATACGAGTACGCGCGAGCCTATCATCACTTTCATAGATTAAGTATACAAACTGTGTAGGTGGAATATCACTGTTCCATACATATACGACAGTAGTAAAAAGATACGTAGAGTACAAATTAGCTTGCACCGAATACGACATGGTTGTAGTTATGTATATACATTGTGGTTGATTGATTGATTGATTGATTGATTAACTCTTTATTGTTCACACCAAGAATTACACAGAAATAATTTAATAAACTTAAATATTGGAACAAGTGGCGGCCTTATTGCTAAAAGCAATCTCTTCCAGGCAACCTTTGGATGGAGAGGATTTCTAGAATGCATAGAAGACGGGGTGTGCAAGAAAAGAAAAGTGTGTGAAATCATAAACATGTACCATAAATACAAGAACTAGAACTAGAAGTAAGTACAAGTATTATTTAATTATATAAGTCTACATTAGTACTGTACCTACTAGTGTAGGCTTATATAATTAAATAATACTTGTACTTACTTCTAGTGGGCTTCCACTAAAAGTTAAAGGATTTCAGGAAAAAACTGACAGTCGTGTAGAGAACGCTGCGCTCGCATAATAGGTAGGTACTATACTATATGTACAGCAGATTCTCTCCCTTAGAAAACATGTCTAAATATAGATAATTTGTGGTACAGGTAAAACGTCGCGTCGTCCAATGGATGGAGAGAGCTTGATAAGAGCACTCAAAGTGAGCGTTCGCGGCTTGGCTGAATTTTTACATTCAGATCGCCTAAAATGATAAGTAACAAGCAAATGTTACAAGTCATTTGCGACTTGATAGTGTAGTATTAAAAACTGTAAAGCGTAAATGCGTTTTCTATTTATTTTACTCGTTCGAGAAACCACAATATATTTTTTCACAAATGGAAAAGTTTTCCTCAAAAATATTACTCAACTAATAAAAACCACAACATTTTCACGAGCTCTGTACTCTTTACCACCGCGCCAAGACCAACAGCGCCAGAAATTCCATTCAATAAGACGACACTATCGATGGAACAACTTACTGAAGCGACTGTTGAACTGTTTGCCTACAAACTTCTATCGTAATGAAAAGTAAATTTCTCTCGTCTACGAGAGGACATAAAAAATAAACTAGTTCACTCGACTCCGCCGCATCGAGTTTGGTTTTCAAAATATTTACCTATTTTGTGCGACGTTGTGGTGTAACAGTGACGCAAATATGAACAGACGCGGCAGACAAGGAGTAAAGAACATTTTACGTACAATGGCAATAAGATGTTTTATAACATTAATTATGACATGCGAATACCGACCGTGAGGAACTGGGTATGTCCTAAAACTCCATATAGAACCACTGGAGGTCGCTATGGAAGATCTAGTGTGCGATAGGTAATGAAGGCTATGACAAATGAAAAGTCTTATAAAGAAAATATATTTGCAAAACGTTTCTGACGTTCATGACTGTAAAATAAATAAATAACGCTACGTATAGCTTAATGTGGACCCGGCTTAGTCCTAAACTGCATCCAGAACTACCAGAGATGGGCAGCAGCGTCTTCTCGGTTAACGTGCTGAGCATTCTGCGATCCCCAAGACACCTGACAAGCGTGGATGGGGGATTGTGGCAAACCAGGGGGGGGTTTAAATTACGGAAGGAGTTCGTTCAGCAGTTTAGACATATTCTGGCTGATGATGATGACACTAAAAAAATGCCTGATTATAAGACCGAGCACACTATCTTAAATTGCACCATATAGTTTTTAAATGCAAGCGATTCTGTTTATACTTACGTCTTCTTCCTTTTTGCGAAACAGCTTAGTAAATTTTTATGAAACTCTGCGAAAGAATATCGTATAATTATCATGATTTCGACATTGCGTATTTATTTTATATTACAAAAATGTGCGGGGAAACTGGACAATTGCAGTTTTTTTTTACAATGTAAGTGCAGATTAGTACGTTTATACGTGGACGTTCCAAGAAGCCTTACAAGTAACTAGTGAAGTCTACAATCGTGTTCTTGCTTCGTTCCGACACTACAGGGTATTGAACCGTCACGTAACTACTGGGTTCATTGTCTTGAGTAGGTCATGTTAAGTAAATTATACAGGGAATTTAATATAAATACCAATTTGACCGCAATGTACAGAGAACTTCATTCTGCGATCCCCAAGCCGCCTGCCAAGCGTGGGGATTATGGCAACACCCCTCTATTAATGGGGAGGCCTTCGTCCAGCAGTGGACGTTTTATGGCTGATGACGACGACGACGTACATAGAACAAAATTGTGCGAACGCGTTTCTTTATAATATTTTAAAGTTAATTCAACTACAGATTGATTGATTATATTATTATGCATGCAACAAAATCAAGTATTCATAAAAAAATAAAAAAACAAAAAAATAAACAGAGGTTTGATCTATCTTCATTCCAAATTTAATTCAATTCCGTTAAAAACATAACGCGCTCTCGCACACACTCACAACTTTTCGCATCTGTAATAAGTGTGTGAAGTGTGATGTGATATGTGCCTACACTATTATATAGAAATATGATAGTGTAGCGACCCGTCAAGGTGTCTCCCTTTATAAGGGCTCTCGCGACCCGCCCTAAGTCCCTTCCGACGTACAGGTGACGACCACTTAAGGGCACGCTCTAAGTACATTTTAAGTATGTTAATACCTTGGATCCAACGTAATTAGGTAACAATGTAATATACAGCTTAGCTTTTTGCAAAGCCATGATGCAAACAAGAATTACTTGTAATTATTCAACTATGAGAATATTAAATACTTCTTTAGACCTGGGTATGTCCTAAAACTGCATTCAGTACAACCGGAGGACGGGCAGCAGCGTCCTCTCGTTTAACGGTGAACATTCTGCGATCCACAAGCCACCTGCCGAGCCTAGGGATTATGGCAACCTCTCCCAGGCCTTCGTCCAGCAGTGAATGTCTCCTGGCTGATAATGATGAAAAATTATGAGACTATTAAATACCGAAATGTTTTTTCAGTTATTTTTTCACTAACTGATTTAGCCTGTGTCGTTTAGGAATAATATTGGATACATTATTTGTAAATAATGTATTTAAAATCGTCGGCATAATATGATTTAATAGGCAATAACAACACAAATCAACAAATAATAATTACACCTATTTATTTACACGCAGATCGCAATTTATTTTCCATTCTGTGCAAAATAAATAACTGCTCTCAAACAACGCATTAAGCAATATATTTCACAAGCTTTTGTATCACGAAGCGAAGTGGGTACTGTCGGCAATAAAAGCCGTATGACTTCCCCATACGAGCTGATATTTAAAAAATATTACCGGGTTTAACCCAACAACGTACAGCTGAAATGTTGGATCGTGAAGTCTTAGATGTTAATTTTTGGTACTGTCGCTACAATTTTCCGACTAGACGGAAGCGATTGTGAAAGCTCGGCACACAATGGCTGACAGTATATTAAGTTTCACTTGTTTATAAGGGGCTCTTATTGTGGCCGTGGATACACATGGTTGGAAGATGGAGAGTCGCGAGGCTGTCTACTCGAGGGCGCTTTTTCGTAAAGTACGCCTTTTGTGGCTTGCGGAGTGTTTGCTAATGGGGCCTCTTTGATGAGTCGGGCTCCTTGACAATCGGCGATTAGCTCAGTCTCGCAAGAAAATCGTCTTGTGGATAACAATTGAATCCCTCAGTATTTTAATGATTGAAGCCGTAGTAGCCTATTGGGAAGGTCGTGTAGGACTATCTATACAATGTGTAACAATAATACGCTTTAAAAAAAATACAACCGACTTCAACTTCGAATACCTGGGTGACATCTTCATATATTCTAGTAATTTTGATTTAAAAACCAAACTACTGAACCGATTTTGATAAAATGTATATGGGACTACCTCTAAAGTATTACCTACCAAACAAAAAATTATCATCAAAATCAGTTCATAATTGACAGAGTAAAAAAAACAGTCGAATTGAGAACCTCTTTTTTTGAAGTCGTTTGAAAAGATTCCATAATAATGAAGGGTATATATGTTATTATCATTATGAACAACTTTTACTATGACGCAAACCTAGAAATGGCGAAAAAAAACAGCTGTTCCATATATTTTGTCCAATAAAATTTTTCTATAGAACAGCTGATTATTTTTCGCGATTTCAGGTTTGGCCTCAATGTAAAAGTTGTTTATAATGATGAGTACATACATACTCTTCAGTATTGTCGAACCTTTTCAACCGACTTGAAAAAAGGAGGAGGTTATCAATTCGAATGTATGTATTTTTGTATTTTTTTTGTATGTACGAAGATATCATAAGCCGAATTAATCCATACGTCATAGGTAAACGTCCGGAAAAGATATAAGGATAAACCTTCTGTTTGATTTATACTATAATCTGTGTTACTAAGATACTGAATCCACTTGAAGATATATTTTATCTTAAAGTGGATTCAGTATTAAAGAGACATATTATTCGATAACAGTTTGACACTCATGAAACCATTATTGGTGGACTCTTTTCCTTGGAATTGATACTACAAGTTGTTATTTTTGCCAGCATCATATAGAGCATGTAACTCTATTGCACTGACTTTCTACCTGAGTACATTTCTATGCAAGGAAAGGTAACGCTATAAGTTATATCGAGAGCTCGGTTACTACCATTCTCTCGGAAATTGTTATTGCTGCAGAGACTATTAAGAGATCTTGTGTGGATAAAACTCACGTCATTTTACAAGTAATTTCTCAGAGCTGGGCTTAAAATCTGATATTAATTATTAACAATTTGAGTTTCTAGTTTTGTCTGTATTTAGCACAAATACACTGATGAAGCCTTAAAACCTAATAAAGTTCTTAGTAATTATATTTATCACTGGGACAAAACAATTTATTATTTGTCTCGATATATACGTTCGTGCCGTGACACATATATGACTAGATGACTGGTTTTTTTTTATTGTCCTGTTCAAATGTGGCCCATAAATATAGCTGATTAATGAAAAGAAAATTAAAATCTGATCAAAAATAAGCAACTTATAAGCATTTTAATATCATGCTAGACAGAGAGGCGAAACAGCAAATCGTGATGTCACTTGTCAGGACGCCATATACATTCTATTCTGACAAGTAAGCCGTGACGTCATTTTTTGAAAAAGGGGTTTTTCGGGTTTTTGCATTCGAGTAATGTGAGATTGTACTCGTATACACTAAAAGTCCGGTGGCCTGCCTAGGTGATTGACGTAGAGGCTCCGGGATCTGAGTGGTAGGCATGGGAGCTATTAGAAATGTATTTTGGCTCCTCCCAGGAAAGCGGCATACCAAGACATACTGTGCCAAAAGTATGCTACCGTCTACGACAACGTGGGTCAGTGGGTCACACACCGTTGTCGTCCTGCCAGGACTCTTTGGGTGGATGGTAACAGTCTCAACTCTAATGATTTCGAGACTAGAGGTTTTAGTAGTCTCTATAAAGGAGAAACTCGGTCTTTGTGCTCAGATACTCAGTATACAAACTTTAAAAAAAGTAAAAATACGTAGTAGGAATAAGTAATAAAAAATGTTACAGATTGGTTATATTTTTTTATGTGCGCTGCTGACTTTGTGTTATGTAATGTAAAGAGTTTTATTTTTGTTCCGACAGAAGAGATATAGGCGAATATATTCTATCATCCGAAAAGTTGATAAAAGAGCACGATAACAATAGGCAGATGGCTAGGTACTTAACAGACAGATTTCCTCACAAACCCACATCACTTCCACTAGTACAATAACGTGAAATACCGAACTTTTACTTTTGCATCTTTACGTGCCATAAAACCTTCTTTCTCCGACCACTTTACATGGGTTTTCCGTACGGACGCCTTTGTCCGTCTCCACTACACGGTGCGGGCACACAATATATCGTGCGTCTTTGTTAAAATGACCGGCCCGGATAACCGGGTATCCTCAGGCGGATCTAATTGATTCATGAGCCATATGAGCAAGAGATAAGACCTTAATAACGGCTGACACGGTGCTTAATTAGTGACGATTTTAACTGAAACTAGAGTTTGTGATAAGACGGTTATACGGGAAATTATTATATTATTCAGCCTTTTGTTCCTGCCTAATAAACGCGGCAGTAATGTGGTAAAAGGGTATTTATATAGGCGCTGTGTGAGGACTAAATAGGTTTAGGTGTAATAAGGGAATGGGAATTAGAGCGGATGAGATGGAAAGGATGAGATGTCATTTTTCATTGGCGGAGAGGCCTGGGGCAAATATTACTAATGTATACTCTTTATTCCAGGAACAATTCAATTCAAATTCATTTTATTCTGTAAACATATTACATGCATTTAGAAACGTCAATTATACAATCATAATAGTTAAGTTTGAAATTGATTATATATTAGATAAAAATAACAATTATAATAATTTAGGTCGGCAAAAGCATCGTCGGTAAAATTTAAACTACCAAGTCAATTTATAATGTTTTTTTTTAAATAATCTAAAAATAAATTAAGTCGGTTTAGATATAGTTCTGTACGAGATAGCATCTGCTAATCTGTAATAGCTTTTATCAATCACATAATATATATTTTTAACAAAATAATTACAATAATATGTTTTCTATCACGTGTCACTCTCATTAATATTGCCATGAGACTGGCAAGGCCTGAAACTATCTTGCATCTTAGTTGCCCTGAAACATGCTGGGTAGTATTGAGTTTTATTTGAATTTACCACATTCTTTGCAATTTAAAACAACAGACAAAGTAATAATATAGCTGTTGTATTAGTTAAGAACACATTTCCGAAACCGTCTCGGTGGTTTGGGACCACAAATAAAATTTTCTTGAAGTTACAAATTGTTGAAATTGCTTACTACTACTTACTCTTGGTTTTCTATTTTCTACTAAAAAATATATATGAAAATGTTTTGTTTATTGTCGCCCTACTGACAAGAACAGAGAGCTCTCGTAGCGCTATCTCCCTCGGACGCGTTACCTAGGAAGTAAGCAATCCAGGTACGTAGTAAACATCTCCAAGGCAGCTTAAACCATCCTCGACACTCTGTCGCTTAAGAGTAGACAAGTTGGTCACTTCTCCATAGAAACGCGGTAGTATTACTACTCCACTATGTAATTTTGTAGGTCCAAGACTAAGTATTATATCGATTAATCTCTTCATTATCTAGGATTGTAAATTATTACGAAAGTAAAAAGTTAATAAACATGAAAGTTATGAGCCAGGAAACATCTTATATCTTAGCTCAATTTTAACGCCACATTGGACGTAAATAAATAACATAAAGAATACGAAAACTCTAACATTATTTATTAAGCGGCATAGTTTAGTCCATAAACATTTCAAATAACTTAAGTTGGAATAAATTAACTCAGACTTTATTCAACCACATTAATGCAGCCAAAGGTCGACAAAAAAAAATTGCGCGCTCATTTATCTTTCTTTCTCCCTTTCCCACAGTTTGTTTGATGAAGAGAGCATGCTTTTTAGCCGCGCCCACCGATGAGTTCGAGCCGTCAACTTGTCAATCCTTAACATCAGTGTACACTTCCAGTTAGCAGCATTGAACCAGTCAATCATAAAGAATCAACAAAGATTGGAATCGTATAAGGTACCTAGTAAGAACCACTTCGCAATGTCACCCTCAAAGAGCAAAGAACACCTCAAACATTTCACCGCACTCCTCATAATAATGATTTGCTGTTCATGTTTTTGAGTTTAAGGACGATAAATCTCAACATTACCGCATTACGAGGGCGATAAGTGCCTCGGAACGTATCATTTATCGTGCATAAAGTTGGCAACGCTGACATCGTGGTTCCACTGATTCAGTACAGTAAGTTTATACGAGTACGATCAGTTCAAATTAATAAAATTCATTAACAGATTTGCCTACAAGAGAATTTGAAGGAATATTTCCCCGATCTTTGACTATATTTATTTATTTATTATACCGGGTGTTAGTTTATCCTTCTAGGATATCATTGTGCTCATCATTATGAACAACTTTTACTATGGGGCCAACCCTGAAATCACGAAAAAAAACAGCTGTTCCATACATTTTGTCCAAGATCGATGAACCATTTTGTATGGAACAGCTGTTTTTTTCGTGATTTCAAGGTTACTCCATAGTAAAAGTTGTTCACAATGAAGAATAAAAAAATATATTAGAAGGATAACGGTGTTCAAACTAACACCCGGTATACATTATGACGAAGTTCAAGATTGTGCCGTCTTTTTGTCTCTTTATCTTGTTCTGTCCACTATACAGGGTTAGTTCTAGTTAGTTAGCATCATTTTAAGGGCATATTCTGTACATCAAAACAAACAACTTTTACTATGGGGTCAACATTGAAATCGCAAAAAAATTGTCAGCGGTTCCATACACAAAGTTCATCGACATTGGGCAAAATGTATGGAACAGCTGTTATTTTTTTGCGATTTCATTGTTGGCCCCATAGTAAAAGTTATTTGTTTTGATGTACAGAATATAAGGGATATATTATAAAAGGATGCTAACTGGTTAGAAATAACCCTGTATAGCAACGCATCATGGCTTTACCTGCTATCTAGCAAGCATAACGTTTACCACTAACTTTCTTTTGTGATTCATATGCAAGACAAAAAATCCGCATTTATGGTTTCCTGAATTGATCTATCATAATCTTGGAGGATCTAGCTCTTGGAGGATCCAGCTCTCTCTCTCTCATATAATAAATGTATGATATGAAGTGTTTCCACACTTTGGGTATTTCTATGTTTTTGTTTTGTTGGGACGGAAATCCAGAGATTGCTCGTATGCAGGTTCAACTCCTGCCAGAGGTCATAGTTTTTCTTACTGTACTTATATGCAAAATAATGCATAATAAAACAATAACCTGGAAATGGAAAATAACCTGATTTATTAAAAAAAAAAATACAAATTACCAAAAAAAAACTGTTTTAATTCAATTGCTCTAAATTATCAGCGACATCACCACTTTTTTTTTTACGACTTACATAGTCAAACTAATGTTTTAGCACAGCAGCCGTTTAATTTTTATTATTCCATGCCTACATTTTGAATAATTAAATAAAATCTCACCTAAATTGCTCAAAGCCAGCATCAATTGTATCATGGGATTTTCGACTCTAAACTAATGCAAGACGCGCCGGTGAAATCTGTTATTTTTCTGGCATTAGTCGCACTCTTAAGGGGAAGGCCTTCATCCAGCAGTGGGCGTCTCCTGGCTGATAATGACGAAGATGATGAAATCTACAAATTTTATTGTTTACCCCTAATCTGGAGGTAACTTGGATACTGCATCAATATCACACCATAACATTGTGGCATCGTCGCGTGATTCTGCAAAATTCTTCCTTCAAAGGTTTGTTTTTTGTAAGAATATATTTTTATCTCTCCCTTGTGAGATAAGTTTCCATGGAGTTATATTAACGACAGTTCAGAGTAGGGCCGTGAAGATTAGGCCTTTCTATCATGTGCGGTTTACTCACTTGTGTCAAGTTAGGGGGTTTTTGTGGGTAAACTACGATGACTTGCTGTTTAAACGACTAACTGATAAAGGGTCTTATTGATCCATTAATAGGGTGACTTGCTTGTGTGTTTTATGTACTTACTCACACGAGAATTTGATTGATTGATTGGTTCCACAGGCAAACTTTTTTGCAGATGTCGCCAGGGACGGTCCGGATTTGGCAAAATCAAGTGTTCCCCTTAATTGTTGCCTATATCTATCTCCTCTTGATGAGGGCATTGTCGAAAATTTAGCCCAAGGAAAGATATTGAGAACTGTGCCTTGTTTTAACAATGTATGCAGCTGTTGACGGCATGAAAATAGATTTGTAGGTTAAATAGTTCTTTACATTTTATTTTGGACAGGGCTTTATCTAGCAAGGCAAAGGAATGCTGTACAAACCAATATATGCAGTTTCACCCTGGTAATCCGAGTCTACAAAATATTCTGCAAATAAATTGTCATCGTTCTTATTTTCACCAAATAAATACGAGTACCATACCTAGTATATAAAAAGAAAATTTTTGGGTTTTTTTTTAGTTTTCGAGGTCCTGACTGACTTACTAAGTGTGACTTTGACCTGAGACTTGAAAATTATCAAAAGCTTGATACAAATAAATACTTGACACAGGCAAATGCACAAAGTGAGACGCCATAATACTCCTAGGAGGAAAAATGAAATGGCGCGAATTAACAAATGGCGCTACGTGCGCGTGGTGAAAATTAGAACTAAATTTTTCGTCTCATTTTCTGTTTAGTATTAAAGTGAGACAAACGTATTGACCAAAAGCGCTTCCAAGGAGTTTCGATCATTAGCTTATTTATTCTCGTAATCTAAAACTCTTTGGTGGAGCTTTTATATTATTATTTTTATGGGAATCAAAAAAATACCGTAAAGTTTACGCACGTCGCTATACAAGGGAGCGTGCGATAAAATATGTGCTTAGCTGAGAGTACCTATTTTACCGCACGCACCGTTGTATTGCAGTGCCTAATGTTCAACTTTCGAACGATGTATACAGGCTTCGTAAATGCATTTTTCGAGCAAATGTGTTGTAAACGTTTTTAATAATAGACATTTTCCAATAGCCCTTTGATTTTGAGGAAAATATAAATGTTCATTGTAATTTTATTTTGAGTTACTAAAATAAATAAAAATACCTATTTTGTACACAGTATTATTGTATGAAATTAGTTTATTTTTAGTATTTTTTTAAAGTACTTGCGTAGAATCTTAAAGTCATGTAACTTAAATTAAGTTTTTTTTATCTTTCGTTTTAAATTAAAACAAAATACATACATAAATAGTAGAATAAACCATCAAAATTAAGTCTATTCTAGACTTCACCTAAAACGTAAGATTTAAAAAAAAACTAATAAACGAATACACGAAACGAATAAAAATCGAGAAACTATTTCTTATTTTTAAGGTACGTGTACCTATCTATTTCAAAGCATATAATGCTTGTATTCTATATCTGATTTTTTCTTTCTACACCTTCTAATATAGATAATGCAGTAGGTATACTTCTAGTCTAGTTTATGAAGCGAAACTACCTAGGCTCAGATAAAGCAATCGCCATGAATCGTACCGCCGTAGATCATTTATCACGGTCCAATAGACGTTTTTACCTAACGCCCCTATTCTTTCAGCCTTTTTGTCGTGTCTACACTTTCACCTAGAGTGAGGAATAAGCGAGGGCGGTGAAAGCTTCGGCTAATAGAGCTTTGACCTAAATTGAGGCTATACCTACCAAGTTACCTTTTTGGCGTTCGGTATAGAGCTCCTTCAAATAAATAAGATTTTTTTAGTACTATCAAGTGACGAGACGAGCAAGACGTTCGCCAGGGGGAAATCTGCCTGCCACTAACAGTAGCAGTGCTAGAATTGTGAACTTGTGAACACAATCCTGCGCTGCACTGCACTGCGCTCGTCACCCTGAGATATTAGATGTTAAATCTCTTCAACCCAATCATTTCTCAGGTAACATTGCGCTTCAACCGGAACACGGTAATGCTTGCACACTACTGCTTGGCAGTTGAATAACTGGCAAAGATGCGGTACTTCCTCAGACGGACTCTGCAGTAGAGTATAGAGTATTTCCTTTGTAAGAGTCGTAATAAACATCATTCTTTCATAATTTTCTTCGAGTCTTCATTATCTTTTCACCTTTGACTTTGATTTCATCATCGTTAATACCAAACTTCATTTTTTTATGTCTCTTCCAAGACAGTAATATCAATCTTTGGCTTTGTGAATTTTGTTATTGCACCCGTTATTGCGATCAGAAAATATTGGTAACGTATCCATGTATCTTAGTACTATAGATATAATAAGTTATTCTTTTACATGAGATAGTAAGAAATAGATTATTTTTCATTTGAAAAATAAAAATATGTGTGAAAATAAACTATTGTTTTAGATACAAATTTAATTAAAAAAATTACTTATCGGCAGGATTCAAGGTTTATTCACCAACTCGATACGAGAGGCTGGACACGCGTGTGTCCAGTTGGTAAACTCAAAATAGGTATCACTTTTTATAGACGCGCAACAATCTAGTTACGGCCTTATCGCTCTAGCGTAACGTACGGTTGTCTTACTATCTGACCCAGGTTTCGAATACCAGCCCAGACCAGCAGCAGGCTAGCGCTGGTTGTTAGCAACCAGCATTACGCTGAGTTGTGCTCACTAACCAGCATTACGCTGAGTTGGGATCAGTTTCGTGACAAAAAAATATGGGTGGTCACTATTTATTATTTAGTTTTTTTTGGCTCGAATAGGGTAGATGACTGATTTAATTAATTTATTTTATATTTAGTTAATCATTACATTTTGCCCAAGGTTGATGATCTTTTTATATGGAACAGCTGATATTTTTTTCGCGTTTTTAATGTTGGGCATATTGTAAAATTTGTTTGTTTTGATGTACAGACCCTTAAAAGGATGCTAACTGATTAGAACTAATCCTGTATATACGAGTACTACAACTGGTACGTGTTAACCCCCTACGAAACATCATGAGGTCTTTACGACCAACGAGGTAAGCAGTACGTAGTACACCAAAGAGCTGGCACGTTCGTCCGACAATTAACCCCGTTAATTTAATTTTTCATGCCTGAGAAATTATAGCCAGTCCAAGCCTGCTGGCAATTTAGAAAGTAAACCTTAACACTTACACGTTTGCTAGCCTCTATTTTCATGACTAATGGTGAAATAACTGTGGTAAAGATTTTATGATGATCACTCTAAGTGAAATGAGACAGATACTTTGCTTTAACAGCGACTTGATTTGCAAGTTTTCTGACAGCTGTCAAAACGTAGTTCTACAGCCAAAGGATAGATGGCGCTTGACGAGATATGATTATCTTTTTTGCGCATTTGCTTAATGAAAACGCAAACACACTACTATAATTACTAATCCTCGCTTACTAATTTGTGTTGTGGAAGAACAAAAGCATAATAAATACCATGGTAAGTACTTTATTAGAGAAACAATAACCGTAAAAAAAGCATGACAAAACAGCAGGGATATTCACAACTCAATCGGAAAGGTTTACGTTCGGATACACATTATCCGTCTCAGTCTTCTACATTCCGGATGACATAGACAGAGAATGTGGATTCGTACGGAAACCTTTCCGAATGAGTTGTGAATACCCCTCCTAATGTAAATGAAATAAGCTTTTTTATTTATTTTTCGTTTTGACTTTGATTCATTCATTCAAAATATTCAGAACCACATAATAGGTAGTGTGATAATAATATAAATAATATTCAGAATCATATCTCGTCAACGCCATCTAACGGATTTTTAAGAACATTTTTTTTATTGGCTGTTTAAAACCGCCCATTAGGCCTTTATTTCATAGACAATTATTTAGGTTTTTTATTTTTGTGTTAGATTGCACATTTTGTCGAATAGAATAACGTAGACTTTTCAATAAGTTTTACAGTGCTCCTTGGTACGTGAATAAATTTAATTTGAAAATTCCTATCTTACATGTCCAAGATGTCTAGGAATTTTATTATTTTGAGTCTAGATCTTAATATTCTGCTAGTTTACAATCTAAGACTAGGTTTTATCAAATTTGCTAAACTCAATTCAGCTAAGGAATATTTCAATGCTAATAGAAACGTGACCACAAAACTAACTTATTTTGGTAGAGTAGTTATATAGTATCGAATATGGCGAGCCGTAAAAACCAAGGAAAGTATTTTCCCAAGCATGTGAGTAAGGTTTTGTACAATTTGTACATACGTGGTCCCAAATATAACGTAGACCTACATAATTAGCTGTTTGCGCCCCAAAGGAAAAGTACCGCAAAAATATTAAACTAACGAGTGGCCGGCCTAGAAATGGGGCAACACCGAAATTACTACCGCCACCTAATGCCTACTCCGGAGGCCCAGGTGGCACAACACTGGAATGGAGGCTTAAACGATTTCCCTTCTGCAAAAGCATAGTGTAAGTGTATTGGAATTGACAGTATCAGAGCTTGAATGACAACCCGGTTTGCTACAGATTATTTCAAACTAAGTTGTATACTAAGGCGAGGTAGAATTGACTAAGAATTCCTTTGAAAGAAAATAAGATGGAAAAATTATAGATGATTTAAAACTAAGACAAATAGTAGGATACCTAGGACATGAAGATATCATCTTAGACCATAGTCCATTTACAGTAATATAGTATATAGTAGTAATACTTTGATAATAAGGAGGGGTTGCCAAAATCCCCACACTTGGCAGGCGGCTTGGGGATCTCAGAATGCTTACCACCGTTAACTAAGAGGACGCTGCTGCGCGTCCTCTGGCGGTTCTGGGTGCAGTTTTAGGGCATACCCAGGTCCATCTTTGTTTGACTCCACTTAAGATTTCGCCTCTAACTACGTGTCATCACCACTGAATTATCTATAATCTATTCTTCGTCTTTTGACAGTAGTGCCCATCCAGTTTCTGCTTGTTTTTTACCTTTCACACAATATTTTACAGACGATGGCACATTTTTTGGCTTGCCCGTTGCGTACCGAAGGTTGTACACAAAAAACCTAAAGCTGGATTCCGAGAATGCGGTAGAAGTGGCCAGATTTTGCTAAAAAATATATAAAAAGTAAAAAAAAAACTAATAACTATAATAAAAGGCTCTGTCCTGACTGACTGACTGACAGACAACGCACAGCCCAAACCGCTGGTCGTACAGACTTGGAATTTGGAGTGTGTATTCGTCTCAATGCGGAGGGGTGTAAGAAAAGATTTTTCGAAATTCGACCCTCAAGAGGGGGAAAAAGGAGGGGGAAGTTTGTATGAAAGTCCTTTGTTTTGGACTTTTAGTCACGAAAATTTGGATTTGAATAGTTAATTTAAAATAAAAAATACTGTATAAAAATTGTTTTTGACAGGGACGATTTAAGGGGGGGGGGGAAGGGGGGGTGTAATGTTGTATGGAAAGTTCTTTGTTTTTGAAGTTATAGTGATGAAAATTGATATTTGGGTAGTTCATTCAAAGGAAGGGAAGTTGGGGGGGGAGTTGGTAGAGTCGGTAGAGTCGGTCGCGTCGGTAGAGTCGGTAGAGTCGGTCACGTCGGTAGAGTCGGTCGTGTCGGTAGAGTCGGTAAGTCGGTAGAGTCGGTAAGTCGGTCATGTCGGTAGAGTCGGTAAGAGTCGATTGAGTCGGTCGCGTCGGTAGAGTCGGTCGCGTCGGTAGAGTCGGTAAGTCGGTAGAGTCGGTAAGTCGGTCATGTCGGTAGAGTCGGTAGAGTCGGTAGAGTCGGTAGAGTCGGTAGAGTCGGTAGAGTCGGTAGAGTCGGTAGAGTCGGTAGAGTCGGTAGAGTCGGTAGAGTCGGTAGAGTCGGTCGTGTCGGTAGAGTTTGCTCGGACTGATTTAAAGTGGAGAATTTTGGGAGTGGGCCGAATTTCTTCTGTACGCGGACGAAGTCGCGGGCGACCACTAGTATTAAATAAAAAAAAAATTTAATGCAAAAATACACAAAGAATTTAAATACAAAAAAAAACTTTAAATCGAAATGATGATGATGATTAATTTGCAGTATTATATAGTTTAGTTTACTGTATTATAGTTTTGGAATAAAATGGTGTGAGAGATCGGGGCATCTGCATGGAAAAGTTAACGAACTGTTTTTCACTGTGTTCAAGGCTTACCAAGTTGTGGTAATAAAGCCTAGTTTTACCGTGAAACACGACACTTAGCATGAATATTTCAGTGGTGTGCATTTTGTATGTGAAGTCATCATGGTTTCAATGGAGAATTCACGAAGCGTGCTCGCACACGTTCGTTAGGTATAAGTAGTGAATAAACATCTTGAAAGTAAATGTCGGTAGAATGTCAGTACTTGTGTTTCACTTGAACCCCCGCAGTTGCCTTTGAATAAGAACCATTTTATAGTTTTATCAGACATTAATTAAAAGAATTTTTCATTTATGAATGAAAAATTACAAAAAAAATTTTCGTGTGTATACTTACTTCTAAGGTCTTATCAGAATAAATACAATTTGTTGATTTTAGACCATTCAGTGTAGCCCATACAGTTCATAATTATTTAGTCCCATAGAGGTTGGCCTCGGTACATTCTGACATTACCCTACTTTTTACCCATCGGTATAAGGCAGAAACCCCAACAAAGGGAGTCGAATTCGGTCCTAAGGTTGTGTACTTGTTGCATGCGTAACGTAATATTTACTTATTTGATTTTTAATTTACATTCAATTATTATTTTGACATTTAATTATTATTTAATTTTTATTTTGTTTTAACTATAGTTTAATTTCTCGACTTTTGATTATTTATTGATTGACATTGACCTACTACCGAATTTTTAATCTAATCCCATTTGTGTTTTTTTAATTTGCAATTTGTGTATATGGATGTAATTGGTCTGAAAAAAAATATATTAATATCATCACATATGTATTTGATTTCTTAGATTTTTAAGTTTTTTTACAATCAATATAATATGAATATAAAAAAATAAATTATAAAAAACTTAAAAACTAGGGTGTCGCCGGCAGCGGGGCAGGGCTCAAGCTGCCGGTGGTTAGGGCTGCAGAGTGAGGAACCTCCTGACAATGCGCGCCGTGTCCAGGACCACTGCCTTTTGTATCTGACCCTTGACCCAACCGCCCAGCGAAAGCTTCTTGAGGTATTGGTCGAGGCTGTTCGCTATAAGACTATTTGCCGAAACGACTATCGGGACAATGATCGTCGAGTCAACATCCCACATGGCGGTTATTTGGAAGGCCAAGTCGAGGTACTTATTATTATTACTACCACACAACTTAAATATGAGCGCTTGTAAATAAATATGTATTTCCGAGAAAACTTTTTTTATCAGTTTGTTTTGGATCTGAACATTACTGAAAGGTAACCGGCGGCCTTCACTGCTCAGTTTTTGTTTGCCATCGCCATTATCCTACATATTATACGAAGATCCTAAAAAAACATGCGGTCGACCAACCAAACGTTATTGACCTTTGATATAAACCTAACAAAAATAACACCGTACCGAGAAACTTCAACAAATTACTAAGAAACCTTTGATCATGTTGGCAAATTTTGTTCCTAGTATTTTTTTATTTGCCTTTTGTTCTACCGTTTCATTTTCTTTGGCTTGTCATATAGTAGCATAACGCAGATTTAATTTAAAGACTAATTCAAAGATTTAAAGCTTAAAATCAAGGTGCTAGATATAAAGGGGCGGTAGACACCACAAGTGCTATTGAAAGCACGAATTTCTGTAACACTAATCGGTTTCAAACCTATTGCTGGATAGCTGGATAGATAGGTAGGAAAACTACGTCAGCCCAGGTGGACGGAGTTCTATTCGAACCCTTTTAATTTGAATGCATATTAATTAATAGCAACGCCTCGCTGTTTTTTACAGAAACATTATTGTTTTGGAATGGGGATCCAAACTGCGTTTTTTTCCGCTAGGTGGCATATCGTCAATGGGGCCATAGTCAACGGTCAATCACATACATTTTGTTGTTTTTTGGTTTTGTTTTTGCAGAAAACATTTTAAAGACTCGCATTACCAGAAGGAATCTGTTATTACTGGTTTGTACAGCAATCGTTTGCACTGGTTTGTACAGCACCCAGTATTTTTCCGTGGACTAGATTAACGACAAAGTCCTCATTAAGAGCTCATAGATTTAAGCAACGATTAACAAGAAAACTTGATTTTGGCACATCCGGACCGCCACTGGCATCAACTACGAAAAGTTTTGCCTGTGGAACCTCATTCAGTACCTTCAATAGTTATTATTTCTATCACCATCACCAAAACCTAAAAGTAAGTAAGGTGTGCTGCCCGAAGGCCTTAGATAATGGCTTGCCGGTTGTTGATAGTAATATAGAACAAACAGCTATAGTCTTATTTAGATTGACATCATAGTTTGGACAAAAACAATACCGCACGCTCTACAACACGGTAGTTAAAGCAAACTTCATAGAGTAGGTTCATTGCAAGCGTTAGTGTTAGGTAGAGCTCCTATTGAGCTCACACACGAGATACGCAAACCACATTTCCATCGGAGTACGGGTAGAATGCAGCTACTGGGGACCTACAAAACCGACTTCAGTTCATTGCATTACGCACCCCTGTGCGACACGTGTTAACTACTAGGAAGATCTGGGAACATGTTGCTATTGCATTTTGTACTTGGATAATCTAACCAGCGGAGTTGAGTCTACCGAAGCTATTTTTTCTAAGGAATTTTGAATCATTTTGTTATTGTACCCATACAACAATAAAAAGCAATTTGCACACGAAAAATATTGACACTTAAACATGGGGCATTTATTTTTCTGTATTTGTGATAACCATGTTATCACTGATAACCGGTGTTACTACTACTCCAAAGAGTTTTTAATAAAATTAAAAAACTTGTAATTTGTTTGATACTAGTCCACGGGTATCTGCAACTCTTCTTAAAGTGTTCCAGTGATTTTTTAGTTTGTTCTTCATCTATCAACATAGATAAAAATCTGTATTATGATTGAAACTTCTTACTAAAAACTCAGATAAGTTTGCGTAAATTTAATTTGTACATGATACACAAACCGCATACTAAACAAGAACAACCGACATCTGCAGAAGCTACCGACCCCGAGGTTCTAAACTTAATTGCACCAAGGGCCATGTTGACGTGACACATTTCATTAAATATTATAACTGTTCTTCCCTAGTGGCATATTAAGGGGAATATAATAGCTCTACCATGTATTTTTTTCTCCTTAGAAAATTATCGCAAATACTATTATGTCATTACAGTCAAAAAAGTCACAGTTTAAGTCAAGGAAAGACACGGCCAAGATGAAGACAACCCCAATAAAGGTGGGGATTGTAAAAGTATACCATATTACAACTTCAATGAAATTGGGAATAATGTGAAAGCACAGTATACTGTATTACCTAATAAGAATTTTTGAATTCATACTGGTTAGTACCAAATCCTATTTCCTTTGGCAAGTGCAGCACAAGTTTTGCGATTAATTAACTACTAAATAACGGCATGGTACGCCCAAATGGTGAAGCAAACCGCACAGAGTATGACCAAACTATTAAGAGTGACTGGTCACTTGGTCCAGCGAAGCTACTTGACCACTACTTCAGTGTTGCCAACAGCGTAGGGCCTGAATTCACTATTTACCACAGCTTAAGTAGCCTAAAGTAGCCAAATTTCAGCGTTTACCAAAAGTAGCCTAAAGTAACCTGCCTAAGCGCCAAAACATCGCTATAAATTAAAAAAATTTTTGTTCATTTAGCTTATTTATTTGTAACCTTACATAAAAATAAGAATAAATGGCTTGTCCCTAGCCTTTAAAAGGGATCAGTCGCCTTTCAGATTTTTTCATCTCCGTTTGTCGTCCTGAGTAGCCTAAATGGCGACAAATCGCTTACGTTGACCACACTGCACTACTTACTGATTAAACCGGGATTATAATTTGGTAATACTATTGTAAGGACTCCTCCTTATGAAGATCCTAGATTAATGATAATGCAGGAGTTGTAATTGCCACTAATTTTTTGCTATTTTTGTATGTATAGTAGAATTTTTGTTTTATTCATAATCATTAAGTACTCACGTTTAATTAAGTTGCATACTCCGACTATAGTTCCGATCACACCCGGTGATCTTCTTTCACCTTCGTAGTTTTCAAGGAAAACCACATCAATTTTCATAGTAAAATTGATAAAATAAAGGAAAAAAACGATTTTTCGAAAAAGACGAATCCATTGATGCCCTTGTTCTTGGGTCCTCGTACTAGCCGATGCTTAACACCAAACTGGGTTATCTTCCGGGTAGATTTCCCCAAAGATCATTTTTGAAAAGGTTATTTTAAAATCAAATTCTGGGAACAGTATTTCGATTATAATAATCGTAGCGGTGTTTGCGGCGGTCTCCGGCGTCTTGACGGGATTCTCGGCGTTCCGCTGAACATTCCCTCTATATTTCCCGAGTGTAAAGCCACAGTGAAGAAACTTCCTGTTGTGTTTCGGGAAAGTTACTAGTACTTGGAAAATTCAAACCGTACACGCATGATGTTTACCTATAAGATATTGTTTCATGTTTTGTTAGAAATCTTTGCCGGTTTATGTTTGTTTTACCTTTTCAACCAATTCGTTTCAAGGTAATATTTTTATTGTTTGTACGTTACGCGATTACTCCGCCAATTATGAACTGATGTTGACGATTTTTTTTTGGTAGGTAATACTTCAGAGGTGGTCCCATATAAATTTTTCTCGAAATCGGTTCAGTAGTTTGGTTTTAAAATTAAAATTACTAGAAAATATGAATATTTCATCCAGGTATTCGAAGTTGAAAACGGGCGTTTTTTTTAATAAGCGTATTATGTTTTACCGTAACCCATGAAAAACAACTCAATCAAGTATTTTTTTTATTACTACCGTAAGCGGATATTTAGACTACAGTTGCTGTGGTTCACAATACATACTGCGTAAGAACCTGAACTTGACTTTTTGACCTGGGGTTAAAATTGAATGAAAACAAGTCAAAAATTACAAAATTCAAGATAGAAAAAGCGTTGGGTTCCGCAAACTGAAATCACCAAAAATTGCTTAAACGAAAATATATAGATAGATAGATAGATAGAAACTCTTTATTGTGCACACCAAAAAAATACAATAGAGAAAGATACACCTTATGAGCTAGTGCCACAATATAGTGTTATATAAGTCAGGATGAAAGACAGACTTATGTTATAGTTGTTTTTTACAGATTTAAGGTACCTAAGATAATATTTATTTAGAATGTAATATTTATTTCAGCATGATATCTCCACGCATTCCTGGGAAAAATGGTCTTGTCAGACAGACTACGAAGTGATCTTAGAAGGTTTTTTTATTTACTTTTTGATAAAAGTTTGTAGAAGAAAATATTACTATTATCTTACGGTTTTTGTTTCACTGTGGCATCGTCAAACTTACGAACAACGGACTCGCTTGTACCATCTAATATGGAACATGGCTTCGCACTGCGTCGACTCGGCCAATTCTCTCCGTCTCAACTACACGGACTATTCGAAGCAACAGAAGCCAATTGTAGCAATACATTTTAGACACCAGTCTGTGAACCCTAGAAGGTAGATAGCATAAAGTAAATATCTTGTTTACTCAATATAACAGTCAAAAACATAAAAATAAAATGTTCTAGTTTTCCTAGTAGTTTTTTTTTCTATAATTCCGTAATCATACATTCAAATGATATACCTAATAATAAGAAATTTTGGAATTAAATTATTATATTTTATGGCAGTTATATTAATTTTTAGGGTTCCGTCATGTAGTGGCAAGTGACCCTGCCTCAGGTACCTATGTTTTTTTTTTTTGGGTTCTGCGAACACAAACACTCAAAGCGACGCTATGAAGTCTCACACGTGTTATCTCAATGGAAAGTTTAGAAATCACAAACTCTGAATAGATAAGCAAAACTGACCCCATTCTTATATCCATAAAGCTCAAAGTTGACAGAGCTCTGGCACATATAATATATGTCGTTTTAAAGCAGGATTTCTACCAATATTTAGAACAAAGAGCGTTTATGGCTCGGAAGAAGAGTTTTGCTGCACGTTCTTGGAAATCGTTAAATGCTACCAGATGTCTATTTCGGACTGTGAGAATGGAATGTATCTGTCCGAGTTATCATATGATTGCACTGACTGTGATTATTTTAGTCATGTAAATAATCACGGTTAGTAATAATTCATGATTAGACATGATGAGACACGGTTACTGTCACGTTTGTACCTTGACAACGGAAGTTAACGGAAAGCTGAATACTCAGACTACTTAACAACAGTACATTTATTACAGGAGGCTTAGTCACAAATTGTTCTAGGAGATAACTGTATATTTCTCATGTTCCATGGTAACGCATCGGAGGTGCCATCGTCCATCTCGCTCTGGCTGTCGGCTGAGACCTATTGCCGTTTCAGTAGACCAACGCGGGGGTGGCTTTGCGCAAGCGACGCCGTTTTTCCAGCCAATCAGAAGCTCCCACGAGCTTCCCTTAACCGAAGGAAAAGGCGTGGTTTCATCATCAAGAAAGAGGGGCTCGTTTAGCATTTTAGCGTCCCTAAGCGGCACTCAAGTTTTCAGGATTATAAAGGATGGTCGTGGACCACTTTGGTGGCTAAAAAGTCTGTACTCAGACTATTCATTGTGATTGTGTCATGAAGTCACTCAGATCAAAATGTTAAATCAATTGTGCAAAACAGTTTAAAATCATGGAAGTGCACACTGAGGGTTCCAGGTCACTGTATAAACAGCTAAGTACACTGTATCGTTCAAAGCGATTGATCCAATTGCAACTGTGAATAGTCATAACTTTGATCATTATAAAGGGTATCTCATCACTGATTATAAATCGTGTTAATATCAATTAACACTTTGCTATCCTGGCCTGTAAGGTCTGGATCTTATCAACAAATGTGGATAAAGCATTATCAGTGTGACTTTTGGATCAATCGAAGGAATTGTATTTTCTATAAATGTACCTATCCATCTATGCAAAAGTTATTGTCTATTTAAGTCAATCTGCCAAAACTACTGTATCTCCTGAGCGCGAATACATAAGTATATTGTGTATGCATAGATAGTACTGTCACGGTTATCCGTGCCGTTCAATTCACTCGCAACTGAACTAGTATCATTTATTATTCCCTTAACAAGGAATTAATGTGTATAAAATGACATAAATGATTATCATTAATAATAAAAGTAATTGAATAAATGCCGATTAAACTTCTCAGGATACAGTGACAAATATAAATAATCTTGTGATTAAATAATGAATAAAATTTATAAGGGCAATCACGAGTAATGTAAGCTTCTACGTTTACTACTTTATCTAGGCGCCTTCTCAGTTTTCGCTTTGTACTTTTCGCTTTCTGAGAAGCACGTGCGCTAGTAGACGAAAGGTACTTACTTACTTAATTACTGTTTTTCACGTTTCACATCTGAAGCGAAATACATAAACTTATACCTACTGATTTAGATCTGATCAAGTGCGTCCAAGCACACTTATGTAATTACTCGTTGATTATTGATCTTTGGGAAATATAATTTATTTTCTTGCCCTAAAACCTATTGTTTGATTTTATCTTCTGTTATCTATAAGCCTCGATCCCAGATAGGTAGGCTATGTACTAGGGATGTGATTATATTACTCATTCCACCTACTGACAGAACTATTTCTGATAATTCAATTCATTCGAATTTGAGCTATATATTTACATAGTAAATATGTATACACATATGTACAAACATGAATGTGTACATATATATGTAAATATGTATTGTCAATTAGACAGGTTAACGAAGACGTAGCTTCGATGCTGTGTAAGGCTATTATTTGTTGAAGTAGTGTATTGACGTGGATTCGATTGTGGTGATCAACTGGAATATACACTATATTCCAAGAACACATCAAGTTATTTTATGTCTCTAGTTAGTACACCTTTAGGTTGGGAATACCGACTCGCCAGTATAAATCACCCGAGCCTGACACTCTGCTGTGGCTCTGGTTGCATACACATGCCCTCCCCTTTGATGTAATGCACAGCAATACATCGCGGACTGTCACTGCCACTGTCAGCGGCCGCTGACCTCTGTTAAATCCATGGTTCGTATTCATACGAAAAGCCCGCACCCTAAGGTGCGCTGCTGTTTTAATGCGTTCTCACGCAGGCTCGCTGTCCGCCAAAGCAGTACTAGGTACTCTCCTTTTTAAAGGATCTTAGGTCTCGCAACAGAGTGAGTCAAGTGAATGTCAGTTGCCGATTGTGTAAGTTACCACAAATCAGTCACTTGTACCAAACCTTAAAATCTCATTGCTCATCTCAACGAGCTCCCTGCTCTGACCATTACTCTATTCTTTAATATTGTTCTATGGTCTACAAGCCTGAATGTATAACTTCACAATTGAGCATAAGCCGCGGTGTTCTATCACTATAGGTGTACTATTAATTATCAATGTCAGTAGACATGCAGATCCTTACGAAGGAACCACCATCTTAACCGCACCCGTGTCAATACAATACAATAAGCCTACTCTGAGAGCAGACGATCACTTTAAATGAATTTACTAGACCATACTTTCACATATAAACTAGACGATCACTTTATAAGAAATAGATTCTGGCTAAGATTTGCTAACTCCCCGTAACTCGGTGGAAATTGGAAAATCACTAGAATCGGTATAGACGAATAACGTTTACCACTACAGAAATTGGTGTCGTGACCCGGGATGTCAAATGTATATACTGGCTAACAAGGGCCAGATATTGGTGACGCGACCCGGGATATCTTGGACCAGGAATTGGTTTCTGAGACGCAATGTTTAAATAACTGAAAATCCTACATTCTGGGTTCGAGGCTAAAGATATTAATACGGCAATATAACTACTGGCTTAATTTGGGCCAGAAATTGGTGCATGTGACCAACAGTTTAGCTCCGTGTTAGACAGATATAGCACGAATAAACTCTTGAATTAAAATTAAAATAAAAACACAACGTAGACTTTCAATATTAGACGATCCGACAAACTTATCAAAAACAAATAATATTAAAATAAAAACACAACGTAGACTTTCAATATTAGACGATCCGACAAACTTATCAAAAACAAATAATATTAAAATAAAAACACAACGTAGACTTTTCAATACAAGACGATCACAAATAAATTTCATGAGCTAAAAATAAATATGAATGAATTTATATCCTAAATATAATGTAAATAGTATCTTTACTGAGCTATTGAAACAATTGACTTTGTAAAGTACCAGGCGCCGGTGTTTTGCAAGGCTAATTGGCTTTAAGAATGCAGTACTGATTTTATAGTATTAAAATTCTTAATTTTGCATTTAAAATATGAGCATGATGCTTAATATGATTAAAGTTTTGCACTTAGGAATCTAGAATCTATTGAAACCATATAAACATGGTAAGGTTTTAACTAGTCGTTATAGTTACAAACGACTTTCTAATCCGTAAGTGCGTTATTCAAGCTCATTGCTCATTCAAGCAGAGAATTAAGATGTTATAGCGTTATTAAACACTAAACAAAGTAGGTACATAAGTGAACCTAAAGTTCTAAACGAACAAATAAATAATAACCATTGTTTCAACCTAATTGAACAAACAGGTAGCGTTATTCGTAATCCTTACAGGAGAAACTAAAATGATTTAATCTAAATTAGAACAATAAAATTCTAAACTAAATCCGAATAACACAATAATTAATTTATAAATTAATAGATCCATTTAATTGATTACATATGGGCATTTAAATTTATCGTTACTATTTAAAAAACGAGTCATTTATGACATTTTATTATTTAAATGAATGAACGATACTATAATCGTAAAATTGGAGGGTGGTGCTTTGCACTACTCTAATTAATAATCCCAAATTTAGGATCAAACTCCATGCCGAGTCATTTTAAATATTTTATTATTTAAATGAATTAATGGTTCTATAATCGTAAGATTGGAGGGTGGTGCTTTGCACTATTCTATCTAATAATCTGAAATTTTGGATCAAACGCCATGCCAAGTATGAAATAGAAGTACCTATTTCAAAATGCTGATGATTGATGCAAGATCAAATAGCGGGTTCGAATCCTGTTGACTATAATAATATTTTAATGTGTATAAATTATTTTATACAGGGCCACATTATTTAATTTGAAGCTTGATTGTTGGAGAGGACAAGCAAATAATGATAATTCAGCTAGCTCGAATCCTGCGTGGCTGTTATATGCGAAGAATAACTATGTATACAGAGAATAATAAATGTTATTCTGATGTCTGATTGTTGGCACGATCTTGGACAGCGGATTTGAATCCTGCTGTCTATAATATATTTTAATGTGTATAAGTTATTTTATACAGGTCACATTATATAATTTGAAGCTTGATTGTTGGAGAGGACAAGCAAATAATAATAATACAGCGGGTTCGCGTATGTATGCAGAGAATAATAAACATTATTCTGATGTCCTTTTGCTGACACGATTTTGAACAACGAGTTGGAGTCCTACGCAGTTTTGTATGTATGCAATTAATAATTACCTATGTCGTACGGAACATAATAATAATTATTATAATGTTAATTTCTGATGGACGACACGACTTTAAGCGGCGGAATCAAACCCTGCCTATCTTATTATGTGCTACATAACTTTTCGGGGAAAATCATAATTTTCCCGACTACGCAAGAAGAAGGTCTATTTAATACCTGGTGGTGAATGCTATTTTAAATAGAAGGTGGAGTCCTGCTGAATTTTATGAAACATATGTTTGTCTTCTTACAATATAGTTATCATCCTATAGGGCAGGATGGCCATGATATCAAACATCAGTTTTGAGTCCTGCCTATGTAATAATTGTTCCCAATGTAATACAGAGTAGCGGATAATGAGAGGTTGATGATGATAATGTTACAAATATGAAACGAACGGAAGCAACAACGGAACAAATATTAACGGGTTCGATTCCTGTTACATTAAAATATGACTGTTACGAACACAGAAAAGCGAAAGCCCTATACTTCTGTTACGAACGACCTACAATCTAGATTTATCTAGAGTTCAGCATTATTATTTTTACAAAAATATAGATTCGAGGCCTACCAATATAATTGAAGAGATGGTGGTTATTATTATGATAATAATAATAAAATGATGGACCCGAATCTCATCTGAACTTCAACTGTGATTTATGATATAATATGCTAACTACTTATGATTTCACAATGCTGTATATTAACTCTACTCTACATACTTACCAAGCTGGTCAGCTTTGTGTGAGAATTTAGAGACGATGATGATGATGAGGATGGCGATGATGATGAGGATGGCGATGATGATGAGGATGGCGATGATGATGAGGATGGCGATGATGATGAGGATGGCGATGATGATGAGGATGGCGATGATGATGAGGATGGTGATGATGATAACGACGAAGATTATAATGATGATATTTTCAGTAATTGGAGTAATTTCAATTACTACCTATATTATGGACGAGAAGATGTTTTTTATATAATTTCATCATAAACGTATAATGTTAGAAACTTACAGGCTAATTAAGTGTTTGGTTCCCACTTAGCAATGTTGTTGTGATTATATTTCCAACGTATGGCAATACAACTAGGTTTACACTGGTTGGTAGAATATTTTACATAATATAAAAGGGGGATATTTGATACTCCATTTCGTTCAAAGATACGAGTAAGTGACACACTATAGGTCATCAATAAACAATTGACATTATTAATTTTGAGACCTAACTATTTGAAGAAATTATATTAAATTCAATATTATTTAATGCGTACGAGTATCATTGCGAGTAGAAGCGGGTTTTGCTAACGATGAGTGGTCGTGTGATCAAAATATATTGCAAACAAATATCATACAAGCAAAACCTACACAGGCTAAGGCTACGTGTAATGCGTTTTTGGGGAAAGGAAGATATGCAGCTTTAATGTAATTGGGCTCGTTACCTAGACGCAATCCGCACAATGTTCACACATTCCCATTTTACTCTATTCTAACTATCATGATGTAAAGTCGAATTATTATGTTTATGAACATAATTTATACAGAGTAACTAACTTAGCTACTACTTTAGTTTAACTTGTATATTCAAACAAATGGGAGAATTTATGTTTGTTAAATCCGATACTAAAGAATACATATACTAGTATGTGACGGAATTAAGATTGGGGGTTATTACTATGCGAATAATAGATAAGGGAGGATCATAGATTGGTAGACTCTGTATGTAAGTTGATGCATCAACTTAATATCCTCAACTATTTATAACATTTTGTTAATTTTAACAGAAATTTACTAAGTAAACATGAGGCGAACACAATAATAGGGAGTAACGAATTATAACTTTGAATGCGAAAAAAAAAAATTTATGTACATAGGTACAGTGTTTTTTTGAGAAAATTAATCAATCATATTATCATATTTTATTCATATTATATATTGATTAATTAATTGTCTGAGGGTGGCATGTAGTGGCAAGTGACCCTGCCTCAGGTACCTATGTTTTTTTTTTTGGGTTCTGCGAACACAAACACTCAAAGCGACGCTATGAAGTCTCACACGTGTTATCTCAATGGAAAGTTTAGAAATCACAAACTCTGAATAGATAAGCAAAACTGACCCCATTCTTATATCCATAAAGCTCAAAGTTGACAGAGCTCTGGCACATATAATATATGTCGTTTTAAAGCAGGATTTCTACCAATATTTAGAACAAAGAGCGTTTATGGCTCGGAAGAAGAGTTTTGCTGCACGTTCTTGGAAATCGTTAAATGCTACCAGATGTCTATTTCGGACTGTGAGAATGGAATGTATCTGTCCGAGTTATCATATGATTGCACTGACTGTGATTATTTTAGTCATGTAAATAATCACGGTTAGTAATAATTCATGATTAGACATGATGAGACATGGTTACTGTCACGTTTGTACCTTGACAACGCAAGTTAACGGAAAGCTGAATACTCAGACTACTTAACAACAGTACATTTATTACAGGAGGCTTAGTCACAAATTGTTCTAGGAGATAACTGTATATTTCTCATGTTCCATGGTAACGCATCGGAGGTGCCATCGTCCATCTCGCTCTGGCTGTCGGCTGAGACCTATTGCCGTTTCAGTAGACCAACGCGGGGGTGGCTTTGCGCAAGCGACGCCGTTTTTCCAGCCAATCAGAAGCTCCCACGAGCTTCCCTTAACCGAAGGAAAAGGCGTGGTTTCATCATCAAGAAAGAGGGGCTCGTTTAGCATTTTAGCGTCCCTAAGCGGCACTCAAGTTTTCAGGATTATAAAGGATGGTCGTGGACCACTTTGGTGGCTAAAAAGTCTGTACTCAGACTATTCATTGTGATTGTGTCATGAAGTCACTCAGATCAAAATGTTAAATCAATTGTGCAAAACAGTTTAAAATCATGGAAGTGCACACTGAGGGTTCCAGGTCACTGTATAAACAGCTAAGTACACTGTATCGTTCAAAGCGATTGATCCAATTGCAACTGTGAATAGTCATAACTTTGATCATTATAAAGGGTATCTCATCACTGATTATAAATCGTGTTAATATCAATTAACACTTTGCTATCCTGGCCTGTAAGGTCTGGATCTTATCAACAAATGTGGATAAAGCATTATCAGTGTGACTTTTGGATCAATCGAAGGAATTGTATTTTCTATAAATGTACCTATCCATCTATGCAAAAGTTATTGTCTATTTAAGTCAATCTGCCAAAACTACTGTATCTCCTGAGCGCGAATACATAAGTATATTGTGTATGCATAGATAGTACTGTCACGGTTATCCGTGCCGTTCAATTCACTCGCAACTGAACTAGTATCATTTATTATTCCCTTAACAAGGAATTAATGTGTATAAAATGACATAAATGATTATCATTAATAATAAAAGTAATTGAATAAATGCCGATTAAACTTCTCAGGATACAGTGACAAATATAAATAATCTTGTGATTAAATAATGAATAAAATTTATAAGGGCAATCACGAGTAATGTAAGCTTCTACGTTTACTACTTTATCTAGGCGCCTTCTCAGTTTTCGCTTTGTACTTTTCGCTTTCTGAGAAGCACGTGCGCTAGTAGACGAAAGGTACTTACTTACTTAATTACTGTTTTTCACGTTTCACATCTGAAGCGAAATACATAAACTTATACCTACTGATTTAGATCTGATCAAGTGCGTCCAAGCACACTTATGTAATTACTCGTTGATTATTGATCTTTGGGAAATATAATTTATTTTCTTGCCCTAAAACCTATTGTTTGATTTTATCTTCTGTTATCTATAAGCCTCGATCCCAGATAGGTAGGCTATGTACTAGGGATGTGATTATATTACTCATTCCACCTACTGACAGAACTATTTCTGATAATTCAATTCATTCGAATTTGAGCTATATATTTACATAGTAAATATGTATACACATATGTACAAACATGAATGTGTACATATATATGTAAATATGTATTGTCAATTAGACAGGTTAACGAAGACGTAGCTTCGATGCTGTGTAAGGCTATTATTTGTTGAAGTAGTGTATTGACGTGGATTCGATTGTGGTGATCAACTGGAATATACACTATATTCCAAGAACACATCAAGTTATTTTATGTCTCTAGTTAGTACACCTTTAGGTTGGGAATACCGACTCGCCAGTATAAATCACCCGAGCCTGACACTCTGCTGTGGCTCTGGTTGCATACACATGCCCTCCCCTTTGATGTAATGCACAGCAATACATCGCGGACTGTCACTGCCACTGTCAGCGGCCGCTGACCTCTGTTAAATCCATGGTTCGTATTCATACGAAAAGCCCGCACCCTAAGGTGCGCTGCTGTTTTAATGCGTTCTCACGCAGGCTCGCTGTCCGCCAAAGCAGTACTAGGTACTCTCCTTTTTAAAGGATCTTAGGTCTCGCAACAGAGTGAGTCAAGTGAATGTCAGTTGCCGATTGTGTAAGTTACCACAAATCAGTCACTTGTACCAAACCTTAAAATCTCATTGCTCATCTCAACGAGCTTCCCTGCTCTGACCATTACTCTATTCTTTAATATTGTTCTATGGTCTACAAGCCTGAATGTATAACTTCACAATTGAGCATAAGCCGCGGTGTTCTATCACTATAGGTGTACTATTAATTATCAATGTCAGTAGACATGCAGATCCTTACGAAGGAACCACCATCTTAACCGCACCCGTGTCAATACAATACAATAAGCCTACTCTGAGAGCAGACGATCACTTTAAATGAATTTACTAGACCATACTTTCACATATAAACTAGACGATCACTTTATAAGAAATAGATTCTGGCTAAGATTTGCTAACTCCCCGTAACTCGGTGGAAATTGGAAAATCACTAGAATCGGTATAGACGAATAACGTTTACCACTACAGTAACTCAAAAGGAAAAAGGATCACTTCATTATCCGATTGTCTGTCTTCTGTCTGCCCTTTTTCTCTGAAGCGCGTGGAGGGTATCAAGTTAAAATTAATATCAAATAGATACGTAAGTCCACGATACCTTGAAGCTCTAAAAAAATCAAGCTTATAAGTCAATGCACTGAAACATTACGTCAATTATTTCAGGATTTTTTGAGTTTTCTTGACTCGCAACTAAATAAAAATTCATATAGTACTCTTCCGGTTAACCTAGATCCATGAAATTTGGAAAGAAGCAAAGTAGGTATCATACTTAACACTAATTATGGGAAAAATCTGTTTTTAATGGATTTTAAGAAACAGCAAAGAAAGACATGTTACACCACATTATATTACTTGCCCATATTTTATGCACATGATTCGACCTTTAATTAATAAAACATCCCAATTTGTATTATTGATTATCACGTGAAAATAATACAATGCATTGAAAATATTACAAAGCAGCGACATGATTTTTCCGCGTTCCCGCCATAACTCCGTCTCTCGCTGTTTTCTAAGTCTGAGTGTTCTCTACATATTTTTGAATGTGTGAAATTCACACAGTTGGCGAATTAAACAAAAGTGGAAATTCTTTTAGGGCTGCTCACCCAAAGAGAATCCAGCTGTACCCTATTATTAAGCCGCCTATCTTGGCTGTCTGCTAGTCCGTCTATCCTGTCTTTACTGACCTATATCTCGTGATTCGTAATAGGTAACCGGTTGAAATTTTCACAGAATATATTCGTTAGATACTATCGTAGATTACCTTGTACTTGTGGTGGTACGGAACCCTCGTTATCCGAGTCGCAAGTGCGTAATTGACGGCTTTATTTTATTTTATACTTACGCCATCCGTGCATTCTGGACATTCCTCACGTACGCACAAGCGTTATGAGTCCACCTTTTTCTTAGTTTTCGCGGTTATAGGAAGTCACTGATGGAGTTTGTGTTCCTCGTAAGGTACAATATAAGTTTCTTGAAATCTAGAGTAAATAGACTTCATCTAGGTAAGCCAGTTTCAACAGTCCGACAACAGACAGAAGGGTGCGATTGACTACAACGCTTAAAATACTTAAACTACTTAATACTTATAATTATTTATATTACTTAATACTTACTACGTAACATTATGTAAGTTAGTTGTTCTACGGCATATACGTAATTCAATTAAATTGTGATACTCGTAACCATCACAAAATACTACACGTAGATAATAAATGTTCGTAGGTAGCTTTAAATGATTGAAGCAGTTTGTATTGGAGCCGCACCAAAACAGGGCGATCCCGAGCGCTCGCCTATTTACAAAGAGGTCGTCGGATCAAGTATTTTCATTCAAAATAGGGCAACGGTCAATCACAATCAGCATTAAAAAAAATCTGCATTTTAGGCACCTACCTAGCCACATACCGTTTTCACCATCAATACTTTAAATTTAGAGATCACTTAGCAGAGTTTAAGGGAACTTCTAAATAGAAAAATTTGGGTTTCAAAAATGTTTATATTGTCGCCCATGGCCACTTAAGAACATAGGTTTCACTTGAACAAGAAAATAGTAAAAACCAATCACGTAAGGGTAACTCCGCTATCATAAATGTACCTTAAATTTAAGGAATCAATGGTGTAAACGGGTATCACTTAATTATATCATCATTATCATCAGCCAGAAAGCGTCCACTTAATTTACGAAGGCCCCTTAATACGGAGCCATAATCTCCACGCTTGGCAGGCGGCATCGCAAAATGCTCACCACCGTTAACCGAGAGGACGCTGTTGTCCGTCCTCCGGTGTTTCTGTATGCAGTTTTAGGACATATCTAGGTTATAATTTATTAATAAAATATAATAAACGCGAAGTAGTTTTTGAAAAGTTCAACCGTCTTTTGTCTTTTGCTTTCTTTCAAATGTGTAACGCGGGGGACAAAGACAAAAGACAGATTATAGCTAAAGTTTACGCAACATAATGAAGGTGAGAATCATGATTTGTTACCCAACGTCCAAGGCAACTCTGTGAGCAAAATTTTCTCAAAAGTGTCCTTTCTTCGTAAGCTCCGCAGTTTGCAGGGTGGGTTTAACTTAGTAACGCCTTAAATATACATTTTGCAAGTTTTGCGTACTCTGCGACAGCTCAACAAGTTAACGTGAAAATTTCAACTTTAGTTAAAGTATAACAGGTATATTAGCTTAGGGGGAACTAAGCCGACAGGGGCTCATTGTACATTATTGTCATTGGGAACAACGAACTTGTTTTTTTAAGTACTTATTGTAGTTGGACTCATGGAACGTCCCAACCCCGAAACGCATCTAATAGTAGATTACTTGGTACTTACCTACATCACCGTTTCAAGCGTTAAGAAGCACTTAAAAGCTTCCTTAAAGATATAGTTGTAAAGCTAGTACTTTGCTTTAGTTTCGAACTGAAACTAGGAAGACGCTACAACCTGCCAGTTATAAACAATCGCGTCTGAATATCATTGAAATACGTATAGAACTGCGAAATAGAATCATAATTTCTAAGGCGCAGGTGGCAAAATTGTATGCCATTTTACTTTAAAAGCTGGCAATATACTAAAAAAGACGTTTAGAATTTATACCTTATCTTACAATTTCAAGTAAAAATGCTATAAGTGACTTAAATTCAATCACATCATCATCATCATCAGCCCGGAGACGTCCACTGCTGAACGAAGGCCTCCCCATTAGACCGCCACACTGTACGACAACCTGCCATTTACTTCCACCGGTAGCCCGCGACTTTTACAATGTCGTCGATCCACCTGGTGGGAGGCCTTCCTACGCTGCGTCTTCCGGTTCGCGGTCGCCACTCAAGAACCTTTCTTCCCCATCGGTTGTCAGTTCTTCGAGCGATGTGGCCTGCCCATTGCCACTTCACTTGCAAACCTTAAAAGCTATGTCGGTATATAACTTTGGTTCTTTGGCGGATATCCTCGTTCCGGATTCTATCGCACAAAATAACTCCGAGCATAGCTCTCTCCATTGCCCGTTGCGTGACTCTGAGTTTCTCTAAAAGGCCAGCAGTTAAAGAACACGTTTCTGTTCCATATGTCATTCCTGGCAACACAAAATAACTCGGCCGTAGACCCTTGTCTTCAGACACTTCAATCACATATCTGGTTACTATTAAATTATGTAATCGTAGAATGTGCTTAATAGGTTTTAGAGTTTCATTTCAAAATTCTGGAAAATTCATTGAGAACGGTCTACAGAAAAATATTTTTAAGCGTATATAAGCATAGAATTCCCCCAAGCCGCCCGCCAAGCGTGGGGATTATGGCAACACCCCTCTATTAAGGGGAGGCCTTCGTCCAGCAGTGGACGTTTTATGGCTGACAACGAAGCATAGAATTTGAACCTGAGTATGTCCTAAAACTGCACCCAGAACCACCGGAGAACGGGCAGCAGCGTCCTCTTAGTTAACGGTTGTAACACTCTGCGAACCCCAAGCCGCCTGCCAAGCATGGGGATTATGGCAACCCCTCCCTATTAAGGGGGAGGCCTTCGTCCTGCAGTGGACGGCTTCTGGCTGATGTGGAAGATGAGATGAAAAACACTAATCTAGTAAAGCTGCCGTCAATAATATTATGTTTTATAACCTAAAAAAGTAACCCAGTTTCTAATTAAAAAAAATTGAACTCTATTATGATGATTTATTACTAATTTATTCTATAAGATATACGTACAACTAAGTTATACGAGTACTATACTCACATCTAAATAAATATTTTATATCTACCTACCTACTTAGAGTTTTTATATCGTTGTTAACAAAACCAATAATCTAACTACAATACCGAAATATAAATTAAAAACAGATAAACTCCCTAATTAAAACTAAAATTAAATTAAAAAAATTATTAATTAATTTTTGATTAATAAAAAAATTCATCAGGGGTGAAACATTTCTAGTTATTAATAGTACTGTGTAGCTCAAAATAATTACTAGGTATGAGTTGAGAAAATATTATGATAGCCTAGAATAGCCTTAAAAGTTTTTATAAATATTAAAAATTATAACGCGTGACATACTTCCAGAGCCGTAATGAAATGGTGCGGTAATGAGATGGGCGGCTATGTGATATGCTTGAAACAGAACACGCTGTCTCATATTTTAATACCATTAAAACGGGCAGATTACAGAAACGCTGATTTTTTAAACTCACGGGAAAATGCGTAGGCAAAAGTTCAACCTTCCCTGAAGCGAAAATGAGATGAAACACATATCTGCTTCGCTCGCACTCACATCAATCTACGTCGCATGCAACGTGAGATTGTGTTTTTACAACTTTTTGTTGGTTGACTTTATTATACGCAATGGAATTCGTTTTTACTATGAATGCGCTGGAAAATATAAAAGGTTTTGTTTTATTTTTGTCTGTATTGTGTGCCAAATGCTTTATAAGAACGTGAGTAAATTCAAAAGTGCTTTTTTGCGCTCATTTTGTTCTACAGTCTGATAACTGACAGTAGTCTAATTATTATTTCGTATTTTTGAATATACATTATATATGTTTATATATATATTATATTTATATAATACGCTTTAAAAAAAAAATACAACCGACTTCAACTTCGAATACCTGTATAACATCTTTATATTTTCCTGATTTTTTCCAGTTATCTTGATTTAAAAACGCGTAACACAAACAAAAAAACGAAAATTGAATTCGAATTGAGAACCTCCTTTATAGTAGTCGGTTGAAAATTATAAGATATCGATATTTCGAGTCAATTGCAGTGTACATAATTTCAAAATTATAATATAGTCCACTGGGACACATAGGCCTCTCCCTTAGGACGCTGCAGATGTAACTTCTAAGTAATCTGTGAAAGTAAATGCATATAAATAGACGTTTTGAGCTAAATATGGTATTGTGGCCTTGAAATATTGTTTAAATTACTATGTTTTGCATACCTACGTATTTCAGTAAACATAAATCTATACACAATAACAAAAGCGATGTTGGTAAATTCAGAGAACTTTTACCATTTATTTCGTACCGTAGGCCTACTTGTACATGTGGGATGGTAAGCGTGGTAAGCCATTGATTTGCAAAATTGCTATTCTCTTTCCAAAAACTGTACAATTATGGTCCAAATATTAAAAAAAGCTTTTATTTTCTATGCCCTTTTTTATATTCAAAAGTCAAATTCAAATTCTACTTCCCAAACACTTTTTAACAACAACGACTACAATCTTTGGTTAGTACCAATATTTTAAATTTATATTTGTAGTTTATAGTCTGTAAGTATTATTATTTTTCCATTTTGACATTTAATGACTACAAGATTCTATCTATCTATCTATCTTTGGTTATGGCCTCTGCGGTATGGCCGCAATTTCGCCAATGTCGCGTGTATAGCTAAGAAGACAAACGCTGATAGGATTGGCCAGTGGTTAAGATGTACACTGTCAATTAACAGAATTATTTAAATTCATTTATCTTGATGTAATTTGACATTGATGAAATTATTATACATGACATTGACATTAATGACATTATTATATTTTCAAATGACATTATTATATTTTTTGATTTGTATAATTTAATATGAATTTAATTAACTAATGTAATTCGCAATAGCCGTTTTAGTTGATAAACAAATAAATAAATAAATTTACGTACTTAATACTTCAGCGTAGATAGAGAAATAACAATAATAATAAAGTCAAGTCAGCGCATACTTAATTCAAATAAATGTATCTCTTTCTTTATCGGAATAAGTTTACAAAGGTCTTATACAGTATGTAGTAAGTATCATCTCTAGGAAGGCGGCTCATAAATGCCGATTCAATAAAGCTACACCTTTCAATAAGTTCGGCAAAACTCGACTATTTCTTATTTGTCTTTTTACTGCTTTTTACTGAAGATATCGTATATTGTATGCGACCGAAATAGTTTACCAATGTACTTACTATCTCAAGTAGGCAATCAATAACTTCTTCGATGTAGATGTTCTTCTTCTTCTGCTTCACTCAGTGCACACGCACACGAAAATATGAGGCATTCGTAGGCCAAGCATCTCGAGAGTTCACGAAACTGAATAGATTGTGTACTTAGGTTTGTGATGAAACGAAATACCAGAAAAATTACTGAGTATGAAGAGATTTAACATCTAATATCTCAGGGTGACGAGCGCAGTGCAGTGCGGCGCAGGTTTGTTTTGTTTTCGCAAGTTCACAATTCTAGCACTGCTACTGTTAGTGGCAGGCGTGATGCCTACCACCAGGCGAACGTCAACTCGTCTCGTCAATTTTTTGCAAAAAAATATATATAAAACTCAACCCAAGTTACGTGGAGCAATCCATATTTAAAGTGAAAAATAAGAGAGATTTCATTTAGATGTGTGTTATCATTAAAATAAGTAGTATGTTTTATTTTGGCACACGTGGCCTAGTGGTAAAAGTTTTTTATACATTCTTGTAGTACATACTACGACAAAATGTCTTCAGGTTAGAAAGCTCTTAAATATTGTTACTATGAATAAGTCTCATACTAAAATAAAAAGGCGTAGATGTATAAAAACACACTGTAAACTTACCGCAACGCTATAGGTACTTACGTGGTAACTTTACGGAATAAAAACTAACTTTTATAGATATATTAAGTTCTTGATTTTAATTAATCAAGTATAAACTTATACCATCTTACCACAAAAAATATTTAAAGCAACGCTTAGACATCTGTTAACTAGACAGTGTCTAAAAGTTAAATACCGTTTAAACAGATGTTTTATTTCTCTTACCACAGGACCATGTTTAGCATGTGTTGTTAATTAATTTCACAAGCAAAACTGATTTACGTAAAATGACAAAACGGAGTTAAGCACGTCTTAAACCAAGGTTAGGTGCTGTTTAAATTAAAACGTGTGGCTAAGGCATGTCTATCATTAGACGAGTGCTAGGCGCGGATTTGTGGTACGAAATTTGTGAAACATCTGTTCGACACGTGTCTAAGGCTTGCCTAAATCTTTTGTGTTAAGACGGATATAGTGTTATAAATCTACGTAAATAGAAGTATTTAAGTCTTTATTCAAATCATTATCGATTATATCACTCCAAATCTGTACAGTACACACTACATTTATCACAAGTCTACATTGGCTAAGCTTCCTTAAATTCTAAATAATAACTTAAAATCTTCCTACGAGTAGGTACACATATAATTTGACGTTTCAATAAACTG
This sequence comes from Erannis defoliaria, assembly GCA_905404285.2. Lineage (NCBI taxonomy): Eukaryota > Metazoa > Arthropoda > Insecta > Lepidoptera > Geometridae > Erannis > Erannis defoliaria. Next base: position 8,136,770 of record FR990085.1, on the reverse strand, counting down.
CCCGTAAATCAAGATTTGATTTGAAATCTCTGTGCAAATTGATATCAGTAATAATATTTTCGACGCTACCACGAAATTCAATATCAAATGACGCCACCCAAGCGAAGGTTAATCCATCTTTTGATGAATAAATAACTCCTGTAATCCACTTGATTTGAATAACTATAGCCATAAGTCAATGGAGTAGGGGACCGAATGAAAGGGGCCCAACGACCCTGCCGTGAACCTGTTACGGAGCCTATCACGGTGCTGGTCAATGAATACGTTGTCGAGTTTAGATAGAAGGTACATAAGGTTGTTCAGTTTGAAAAGAAGTTACATTAAGGTCGTGTGAATTTTTACTAACTTCAGAAAGATAGGTACTTTGTCAATCTAGTTCCTAATTTGTATAAACATCAAATAGGCTGATTGCTCCGATTTTTTGTAAAAACATTTGCTCGGGATGATTTAAAGTGGTGAATTTTGGGAGCGGTCCGAATTTCTTCCGTACGCGGGCAACCTCTAATCATAATACATAGTACACTTTCCTTAAATAAGCAAGATTTTAGTGGCTTAGTGACACACATTTTCCATACGTCCTTGTATCAACTAGGCTAAAATACCCTTGCCTTTACCCCATGTTTCTGTTTATTTTAAGAATTGAGAATGTATCTTTTTAAGTTTATATAAATATTTACTTATTTAAATAAATAGATAGGCAACTCTATTTATTTTATCACCAGTTTTTATACGCTATGGAGTGACGGGAGGAACACGACGTTAGCCTGGTGCTAAGCCACAGAATAAATAATAGTACACAGAAATTTCACTCTGCAAATAATATTATTAGCTATTCCGAAACTAATCGACATTCATTAACAGGCATAGACATTGTCATAAATAAACAATGCTGACAAGTTTATTTAAGAGTTATTTATATATATTTTATCATCACCACAGAACAAATAATAGTACTACGTACAGAAAGTTCACTCCGCAAAAGAATTGAAATAAATAAGGACTCTACCCACGAGGCAATAAAGTAGCAATTCAACTCGTACAGCGCTGGATACCGCTTGTTATATTCACCTAGATAGCCGCTCCCTTTCTATCACGCAGCTCTATCTCTCCTGACGCGGCATCACGTCCGGCCCATATCAGTAGCAGTGCCATAATTGTGAACTTGCGAACAAAATCCGGGCCACACCAGAGAAATATGAGTTACAAAAAAAATAAAAATAAAAATGAAATATGAGTTAGTTATGAGTTGGCCCCTTTCATGTACTATGCACAGAAACTGGAAGAATTTTCAATTCTGTTTTCTATTGTACATAGAACTTTACACTATCATTAGGCTGGCTAGAACGGTTCTATGAGAAAATCTCATTTTCAACCGAATGTAAAATTATATTGGAGTCAATTTTGTTTAATAACGCCAGGTTACCTCTCCTAGGGGTTAATTGGTACACGGCCGGGAACTTTGCAAGCCATATGCGGTTTTCTAGATTTCCCTTCGCCCGAACGAATTTGGTAAGCAGGTGGGACTACGGCAGCCCAATTACTGTACATTGGGCAGGCTACCCCGCTACTGCAATATGATATTATGTAGGTATCCACCCCAATTGCCGTGAGACAGAATCGATTTTAGCGTGAATTAGTTTGTGGGACGATTTGTCCCTAATTGGACCCTTCGAAGTCCGCATTATATTGCTTATATTACTTAGAAATAAATATATAAATATAAATAAATATTAGTGTACATTTTACACAGCGCCATCTAGTGTCAAACTAAGCAAAACTTGTAATATGGAAACCAGATAACTGATAGAATACTATATACTATTTTGAATATTTTTGTATGAAGTGATTCCACACTTATGGTATTTCTATGTTTTTAAAGCTTAAACAGGAAGAAAAATTATGACCTCCGGCAGGACTCGAACCTGCATACGAGCAGTCGCTATGGGTTTCCGTCCCAACTGCTTTGCCAATTAAGCTACAGAAGTCTCTGCCTTAGACGCCAAATTTCCGAACCTGTTATAAGCTACCAACTAAAGCGTTGCTGGCGCCATCTGTAAATTTTATATACTATTTTTTGTAAATACATACTTACAATACATAAAAAACTCGGACACAGAACAAACATCCCACATAAATGTTTGCCCTGGGTGGGGATCGAACCCACGCCCTACACTCTCTGAAGGCAGACACGATACTTAAATATTTTTAAATTATTTCTGACGACTGCCTTAGTCAGTCAGAAATAATTAAAGAATTTTGAAATTCAAATGCGTAGGTAGGTAGCGTAGGTATGTGAATTATTGTTAATCCAGCAACACGCAACTGGGCCACCACCGCACCGGGGTGGATAAGGCTCAATCGTCCTTCGAGGTTAGGCCTTTGTCTTCATCACTACCAGTTAATCTGTGGTCCTAAAGATTCATGACCTTGATTCTATCATTCAAAGTCAAAGGAAAAAAAAGGTTATTACATTTACATCAGTTCTGTCATACTTTTTTTGTGGTTATTGTTTGTCTAACAAAGTTCCCCATGGTATTTCCTATCTTTTGTTCTTCCACAACACAAATTACTAAATGAGGATTCGTTATTATTAGTATAACTTTGTTTTTTTTATGTGTTCCTATTTTTGTTTTGTCGTGTCGATTCAATCTGTTTAATTTCAATTCAATGTGTATTCTAATCTAATTTTAATTTATTACGACGTTCTTCGATAAAATATTTTTTGTGTTAATGGATTTATCTAATCTGAAATAAATGATATTTGAATTTAATTTGAATCAAACAAATGCGAAAAATACAGAATATATGTCTTGTCAGCGCCATCTATCCTTTGGCTGTAGAACTACGTTCTGACACCTGTCAGATAACCTCATTTTACTTTGAAGAAGGTATCAAGTGTAAGCTGAAATGCAAATGGCAGGTTTGCGTAGATACCTATAACGAGCTTCTATAGAATACATACAAATACACGGATAATTACCACGCAGATTTAAAACCGAGCGCGAATCGAACCCAGGACTAAAAGCTTTTAAACAGACATGTTTAATGAGCTGCAGAGTGTAGGAATGTTTCCATGACACTCAAACGAAGCTCATAGTTTTTTTTTTTTTTTTATAATTTTATTTGAGTGATGAGACGAGCAAGACGTTCGCCTGGTAATAATCACGCCTGTCCATAACAGTAGCTGTGCTAGAATTATGAACTTGCGAACAAAATCCTGCACTGCAATACACGACCCTCGTCATCGGGAGAAATTTGATGTCAAATCTCTTTACGCCCAGAAATTTATCTGGTAACATTGATGAAACACAGGAAAGGTTGCACACTACTGCTTGGCGCTCGGATAACTGGCTAAAATGTGGCACTACCCCGAGTACTCTGCAACATCTATAATTTACTAGGTGCGCCCCGGTTTGCCCTGCGCTTCTTGTAACAAATAGTAAGCTAGATTTTATTTCAAAGTATAAGCTACCTTTATACCAATTTCACCCAAACATACATAGAGTACCTGGGTATGTCCTGGATCTGGGTATGTCCTAAAACTGCATCTAGAACCGCCGGAGGACGGGCAGCAGCGTCCTCTTAGTTAACGGTGGTGAGCATTCTGCGATTCCCAAGCCAAGCATGGGGATTATGGCAACCCCTCCTTATTAAGGGGGAGGACGTCTTCCGGCTGAAGATACATAGAGTAATAAACATACACACACACACACTCACACACTCTCACCAACAAACTTTCGCATTTATAATATTAGTAGGACTACTACATTTTTTGCTACGTCATTTTAATAATAATCAATTAATTATAAAAAATAATTAAGTACCAGCGTTGTACGCAAATAGGGGTTGCACTTTTTACTTTTTAAATTAAATTAACAAGCGACGCGGCGAGTACTAATTAGACCTTTGAAATATATTATACCCCAGCTACCCGTACTTAAAAATAATTAGCATATTTTTGTTTTTTTTTTACGTAAATAAAATTAAATCCATAACTTGCCCGTGATTAATATATTTTTTATTATAATTATGTAGGTATATTCACATAGATTTAAAACTTTGCTCAAGTTCATTAAAATAGGTTTAAAAAATATATTTTATGATATTTACATATGTACAAAACTTAAAATAAATAATAACGTAATAATAGTTCATTATAATTATTTTATTTATTTAAATTTTTTGCAATACAAAAATTAAAGGCCTTTCTTAAAAACGCCTTATTTACCTAATCAAAGATTGCAATACAAAAAAATTTACAAAATAAAAAAAAAAAAATATAAATTGTCAGCCTTGAATCGAAATGATAATGATGATGACCTAATCAAAGTTTTTATATAGGTAAGACCCTAAGTTTTCAGTACTAACTTACGTTATTTATCTTTAAGCGGATTTGTACTATTGTTGAGTTGTAATCTAAAATAAATTTCGTTGAAGTTCTAAAAGAAATTGAGACTGACAAAACATGAAAGCTTGTAAGGATCTTCACTCAAAAAGAGTTCAATAGGATCTTATTAAACCTACCCTACGCCATCTGGCTATCTGTTGGCAGTACCTATCTTTTATACATAGAAGTACCGTGCCTACATAATCTTTTGTACCGTAATAAGTAGCTGCTGAAAATTTAACTAAGAAATTAAGAAATACTGCTAAAATGTTAACTAGCTACAATTTTTTTATATATATGGCGTGGCATAAGCCTTTATTAACTACAAGAAACTACAAAGATACTACTTAGTATATTACACAAAAACAAAAGGTTTTTTTTAATTTATAGGCTTGCCTTTGACTGCTATCTCATCTGATGATAAACGAAGATGCAGCCTACGATGGAGCACGCTTGCCTAGAAGAAACCGATTCACTCGCAACTTGAAGACACCCAGATTATAATGATCGGGAAACACCCACTCGGGCAGCCCATTCCACTGTTCAGCAGTTCGAATAAAGAAAGTGGAATCAACCCGTTTCGTAAGAGTTTTTAGTACATCAACCATAAAACGGTTTCGCTTTTTCGAGGTCCTGGGGCCTCATTTTTTAATCGTACGCAAGCGTAGCGCATGCGAAAAGACGGCTCTTTCGAACTATATTGTTTGGAATAAGGTTCAATATCGTTTAAAAGCCGGCTCCTTTCGCATGCGCTACTTTGCGTACGATTCAAAAATGAGGCCCCTGGCCGTCCGATAGAAGAATGGGCAGGGGGGAATAAGATAATGCAAAACCGAAAAAAAATATATAAAAAAAAAACTTCTATTATTGTAACTTTTTTGGTACTATTATGATACAGTACATAAGTTACCATTAAGACATTGATATCTTTCGATCTCGTCAATAAATCATCAATAACCTTCAGAATATAATTATACCTATTATAGAACTATTTAGCTTACCAATACTTATAGAGAAGCAGATAAATTAAAAACGAACAAAGTAAAGTTTTCACTAGCATAATATAAAATCAACTCTACAAGGAACAAATCGACAATAGCATCTGCAACAGCGTTTAAGCCTAAACAAGACTCTTTCGTTTTCCTATTCGGGGCGACGTTCCACTGTTCGTGTTAACTTCCATAAAGCAAATAGAGGGCACCAACGTTTGTGTTCATTGAGGAGTAACTTTTAACGCCTTTTTGGACAATCTATTGTTATAAATAATGAATTCACTGAAAAGCTGTTAATTCTAGCATTAGTTTGAAGATTAAGTTTTTGTTGTGAGTGCCCATTCTGTTTTTCCTATACTAAAAAGTAAATGCCCATTTATGTGCCTCTTTACTTAAAAAAAGAATGCATTTAATATGAGGATAGTTGCAGTGCTTTACTTTACATTTATTTGCCGCTGTGAGTTGTTATTAAAGGCTTAGGACATTTCCCAAGTGCAGGTGGCCTAGTGATACAAATTTCCCATACTTCACTTGTGGTATGAACTAGGCCAAAATGTCACATGTCATTAGATATTTTTTTGCTAACGCCAAATTTTTGCATTTACATTTACCATTTAATTTTTTTAATACCATGGAACTAGGTACTCTATTAGAGCTAATATCTATAGAGTCACAAACATGCAAAAAAAATGTCCGCGCCAAAACGACTTGAACTACGATATGACGCAAGCGCTCAAGCATACATTGAACACTATATAAGCGCCATAACGTCTAAATTCGAACAGTTGTGAACTATATTATGCACGTATAGGTATTTTTAACTGTTTTAACTTAGATATTGTGACTGTTTAGGTATTAGCACAGTGTATATTACATAATAATACGCTTTTTAAAAAAATGCAACCGACTTCATCTTCGAATACCTGGATGACACCTTCATATTTTCTAGTAATTTTGATTTAAAAACCAAACTATTGAACCGTTTTCTAAAATTTATATGGGACCACTTCTTACCTACCAAACAAAAAAAACATCAAAATCAGTTCATAATTGGGGGAGTAATCGTGTAACATACATACAAAAAAAAACATACAGTCGAATAGAGAACCTCCTTTTTTGAAGGCGGTTGAAAAAACAAAAGGATTATTATGAACCGATGGATATCTCGTCTCAAACGTAAAATGAAACCCAACAGTCGGCGGCGTACCCAGCATGCTGAAGGCATTGCTTCGTGGAATGGCAACGCTTATGCATTGTACCTAAGAAGCTTATCCCACAATGGAGATTGCATTCAGAATATTCCTTTGAAACCTAAAAAAATTACCTTGAATAGCGCCTGTTGTCTGCTGTCTTACTCACTAAGATATAGTATTTGTATTGCAAAAAAAATATCTTGTAAAACACCATTCCATGTCAAATAGAATATGTTTTAAATCGAGTAAGCTAACATTTCGATTCGGCAGCCTTCAAAACAAAGCTAATATCCACGAAAATAGAAAGCGATAAACTTTGTCATAAAATGGAACGCGAATTAAGCACTCGCATTTTTCCTCCAAAAAAAGAGAATGAAAATATTGTCAGCCTATTATTTTCCCATTGACAAAACACGTTTTTTCCGAACAACGAACAACATAAAAAGTTTTAAGGCCGGCCCGCGACAACCGACGGGCTTTTGCGGTCAATTAAAAGAGTGCTGAATTTTGAGTTTCCAATGTTGTTAGAAATTTCGGAGGGTTGTTAATCGAGTAATCCAACTGTTAAACACGCATGAAGGGATTAAGAGGCAATTTGTTTACGTTCGTATAGGACTGGCGGGTGACGGGCGGGTACCATGTTGACTAAATAATACTTCGGTAATTCTGTGGTCACGCAGACGGGTTTGACTGCTGCGGGGTTGAGGTTACGATGAACTTGTCGGGTTTGAAGGGTCTAGTGGAGTTTAATTTTGACTTTTGTTACCAAGGAATATGTGAGTTGGTGTGTTAAAACAAGCATATTGGAATAGTTTGTCGAAACTTCCGCTGATAGTATATTATCGTAGTATTAACTGGGCTCGGCGGTATCACCCGTGTAGTGATGAAAATGGTGAAGATTATGTAAATGTAGTCTTTGTATTGTCTAAATTATCTAGATCAGCTAAGTTGTTTAATTCTGGGAAAGTAATAGAGTTACTTTCGTTTTTTTTGTTTACTGTCTATTATGCAATAAAACATAGAAATACCCAAAGTGTTTCCACACTTTTTATAAATATTATTAGTTACGAATTTAGGAGAGTAAGGTATTTTCATCGTATCTTCACTAATATTTACCTAATATATTGGGACCATATTTATTTTTGTGACGTCTCTAGAGGTCAATAGAAGTCTATATAAGTTTCATAGGACTATATATAATTTATATTACTATCCTATGGATAATTTGTTCTAATAAAATTGATGCTCCATTTTGTATATTAAAATTTGACTTATTTGTCAAGCTTGTAACACTATCAAACGTATAGTGTTGGCTCCTTTGCAGAAAAATATATCTAAACTAGCATTCTATATTCAATACAAACCCCTATTACTTGGCTATTGAACTATTCAAATTCTATTCTAAGTGTAAAAAGATTTACATTATGAAGTTCTTCTATAACTTATGTAATCAATTCTTTCGTTAAGGGCATAATACTTAATCATGGTGTGTGTAGACATTTGCACGTTTTGTAGATAACGTGTAAATAAAATAAAAAACTATTCTATTTTAAAGCATTTTTTTTAAAAGATCTTTTCATGATTATTTATTTCTAGTTGTTTATACCTTGTCAGGAGGAGGACATCAAAAAGTGTATAATTTTTTTTTTAATTTCTCCCTCAATATTTTTTTTTTATTAAAAACGAAAATGCTTTTAAAGTTTTTCTCATATTTCTCAAACTCTTCGTCAAATTAAATGATGTAAAACGAAAATGCTTTTGGAACATCAATATTCGTATACAACAACACAAACACACATACACTTTGAGCAATTCACACTCAGTGAATGTAACGAATATGAGAGCCGATGTCTGCTTACAAACTGCTATGCAGTTTGACAGAGTTATAAATTGAGCTATGTAATTATTTCTCTAAGACAAAAAAAAATATATAAAAACATAATCATGTTCAATTTAAATGAGCGAAAACGTGCTGTAAGTATCTAAGCGTGTGAATACCAACCTACAACTGTGCTAGCGTGGTGGATATGGCTCAATTGCTCTTCGAGAGTAAACCTTTGTTCAGGAAGTGGTCTTTTAGCAGGCTGATTGAGCTATATGTATGTGTGAGCTATACTTTGGGTCGCTTTTTTTATAGGAATCCTCCCCTGAAAAATAGGCATCGATTTTTTAATGATTTTTATACGTTCAAGTGATGTGACGAGCAAGACTTTCACCTGGTGGTAAGCGTTACGCCTGCCACTAGCAGTAGCAGTGCTAGAATTGTGAACTTGCGAATACAATCTTGCGCCGCACTGTACCTACTGCGCTCGTCACCCTGAGTTAAATCTCTTCATACCCAGTAATTTATCTGGAAACATTGCTCTTCAAACAGGAACACAGTAATGCTTGCACACTACTGCTTGGCGGTTGAATATCCGGCAAAAGTGTGGTACTTCCCCAGGCGGACTCTGCAGTAGAGTCCTACCACTTCAAACTAAACTGCAATGCTTCTGGTGTTGCAGTTATATCGACAAGCGGCGGTGACCTCTTAATCTTAACATGAAGAGGTCGCTTGTATACTTGATCCTCCATCCTATAAAAAAAAACTGAGCTAGATACTGATGAATTTTTGAATAGAAGTCTAGGCTTGCCTTTTTGGCTCTATCTAAAATAAAAAACTTGCGACTGAGATATTGGTGCGAACATCAAATATAATAATCTTAAAATGAAGCCGTCGAGTTGATCGATGTGGTGTGAACCGAAGAGTCGAGTCGCATCACTAATGAACCATAACTTCACCTGAGCTTGTCAGCTCCTAACGAGCCCCTCTATGCGTGTCGATGTCAAACTTACGAACTGTTAGGAGCTGACTGACTTTCGTAACGCTGTGAGTATACTTCTAACCACACTCAGATCAATTTCATTGAAACTTTTTTTTAAATAGCCTATCGCAGAAACTGTCTTAGTAAATCGTTTTTTTTCAGAATGCAATATCAAATGTACTAATGTTTGTTTATTTACTATGCTAATATGAGACATTTGCCTGGTGGTAAGCATCACCTGCCCTTAACAGTATGTAGCAGTGCCAGACTTATGAACTTGGGAACAAAATCCTGCGCCGCACCACTACGATAATCGTTAGACTGAGATGTCAAATCTCTTCATGCCCGGTAATTTCTTTATTCGTAGTTATTTACCTTCTTTGATCATACCATTACTTCTGCTGAGCTGAGGGCTGAGGCCAAACACTTAGCATGTCAACGAAAAAAAATTTATTATTGTTTTATTTATACGGGAATACTTACGTTTAATTAAATCGGATACTCTCGACTATAGTTTCAGTGTAGTGCTAAGCAGGACGCAGCTACACGCGCGTGGGGCTCTGTTTTCATTCTTTGAAAAAAATGTGTCAAAACCACGTCAGTTTTCATAATAGAAAAAAATATTGTAGTAGATTCTGTTTTCACTCTTTGAATAAGGTCACCGTATGTGATCGAAACTATAGTCAGAGTATCCGATATAATTAAACGTGAGTAAGCGAAATTATTATTTATTATTGATTAAAAAATAAAAAATAAATTACATGTAAATGCACTTGCATGTAAATTTATATTTCTATATATTAATAGTGAATAGCAATTATATGAATCCGAGAAGTTTTATGATTATAATTCTAATCCAATAGGCTAGATGACTGGTTTTTTTTATTGTCCTATTAAAATGTGGCCCATAATTCACCACACACCATTCACCGCTCGGTGCTATTAGAGAACGCACGTACGCTTGCTTGCAAAAAATTTCAGCGACTCTCAAACTTTCGTCAATATGTACATATGTGCTAGCTGTGGATCACAACACTCGGACGGAACGGTTTGCAGTGCCTGTAAGCAGCGGTACGACTACCCTTGCTCAGGAGTCACCGAGGCGGGCTACCGTAAACTCGGTGAGAGAAAGAACTTCTGGAGGTGCCCCAAATGCAAAGCCAACCCGGCTCCGTCTTCAGCTGCAACTTCGCCGCAACCAAACCAGTTGGACATAATACAAGAACAATTAAATAAAGTTATGTTCCAATTGAAGCCGTTAACTCCCTTGCTGGACGATATCAAGATAATAAAGAGTGAGTTAACCAGTATGAAGGAATCCCTGGAGATGGCCTACCAGCTCATTGGCGATCACTCAGAAAAGGTCAAAGTCCTGGAGTCCCGTGTGATCGCGATCGAAAAAACAGCGCAGGAAGTTCCTACTTTAAAGACTGAAATCGTCCGACTAAATCGAGAGCTGCAAGACCGAGACCAATGGGCAAGAGCCAATAACGTAGAGATAAGAGGCATACCCCAGAAGAATAACGAGAATTTGTACGAGATCGCGGACAAAATCGGCCTAATTTGTGATTTTCATATAAAAAAAGCAGAAATAAATTACATTGCGCGCATTCCAACACGAGTGCCAAATACTGAGAAACCCATAGTGATCGCTTTCAATAGCCGTTACTCGAAGGAAGAACTTGTAGCAGCTTCACGTAGGAGCAAGAAACTGAACCTCGCCAATCTTGGCTTTAGTACCTCAGGCAGCTTCTATGTCAATGATCATTTGACGCAACACAACAAGACTCTTTTGGGTAAAGCAAGAGCGTTGGCAAAGGAGAGGAACTTCCAGTATATATGGGTCAAACACTGCAAGATAATGGCCAGAAAATCGGATACTTCACCAATATTTTTTATAAAGTGCGAACACGATCTCACAAAAATTACTTAAATTTCTCATCAAAAATGTCTCTTTATTTGTTTAAATCAATGCTCGTCAGTTTGGGAAACACAACTAAAACCAGAGTCTATTGTTTACCTTATCGCTGCTCGAACGTCGTCGGGATGGTCAACCAGTTTACGCACGTAAGTTTGCACCAACTCATACGATTAGCGCGCCGACACTCAGCCGGTTGCGCTCGTCTAAAGCCCATTATCACTTGCACGGATTTTATGCGCATGCTGATTTGGCTTGCGAAGTATAACGTTATTTTCTATGTAATTATTACTACCCTACTTCTAATGTCTAATATAAAATTGCGTATTTTAAAGTTCTTTCATGAACAAATCTATTTAGTGTTACAGCTATCATTACTCACGAATATAAGCAAATTGTTTATACTCGCAAACAATCGTAATATTTGTTGTGTTTTTGCGCTTCAATTTAAGATAAAAGGATTGATACCAGTTTATTGGTTTCCAGACACAGTTAGCATTGCAAAATGCTATGGCTAGTAAGTTATTATCACAATCTGATTCGCTTGCGTTATTTATCATTAGTTGTTATCAATGGCGTCTAATAATTATAATGTTTACTATCAAAATGCTCGGGGGTTACGAACAAAAACGCACGTATTCAAAAGAAATCTACAGCTTAATTCATATGATATTGTCTCACTGACGGAGACATGGCTGCTTAGTGGTATAAATGATTGTGAACTATTTGATGATAGATATGTTATTTGGCGAAGGGACAGAAATTATACAGCCACGCACGAGAAGTATGGCGGGGGGGTACTTTTGGCTATAAAACGTGGGTACACAGCAGAAGAGCGCCCGGAATGGGGTTCCTCAGCAGAAGATATATGGGTCTCCGTCACACACAAAAACAAAAATAGGGTCACCTCTAAAATACATTTTTGTACTATTTATCTATGCAGTGAAAAACTCGGCCATTCATTCAACTCACAGCTCAGTAATTTTACAGCTAGTTTATCACTAATAGTCAACTCCTGCCCAAATGACAAATTTGTCATCATGGGAGATTTTAATTTAAGTAGTATACAATGGTCGCCTAACAGCCATGGCCTCCCCGTGTACTCTAATGTTAAAGGTGAAACACAAACATACTTCTTTGATACCGTGTCCGAATGTAGCCTGGCGCAATATAACTTATGCTATAATATCAACAACAGGGTTTTAGATTTGGTGCTGTGTAATACTTACCTCGAAGTATCATCTTGTGATGATCCCTTAGTACCCGAAGACTTACACCATAAATCTTTAAACTTAATTCTTAATTTAGAAGATTCTAAGCCATTAAAAGTAAACAAAAGACAAAAATATATTTATGAACTTGGTGACTATGATAATGTTAGATTAATTTTGGGTAACATAAACTGGAATGACTGTCTATCAAGTATACCTATAGAGGAGGCTGTAAATTGTTTTTATGAATGCTTATATGACGTCATAAATAAACATATTCCTCATAAACTTTTTTCCCCAACTAGTTTTCCATCATGGTATAACGCGTCTCTAAAAAAGGTCCTCAAAGAAAAATTTAAATATTTACAAAAATACAATACTTATGGCAACACTACGGATTATGACACCTTTTCTTTACTTCGAAAAAGAGCTAAATTCTTAGAAGATAATTGCTATAAAACCTATATTAAAAGATGCGAAGATTCAATAATTAAGAACCCCAAACTGTTCTGGTCATTTATTAAATCTACAAAAAATAACTCAAACAATCTTCCCTCGTCCCTATCATACGAAGGCCAATCGGCGGACACGGGAGAAGAAGTTTCTCGTCTTTTTTCAGCTTATTTCCAATCTACATTTCTCCCACCCACTACCAGCCAAAATGTTCAGAATGGGACTCGATCAAACTCTAACTATTCAATAAGTGAAGTAGAAATATTACCTGAAACACTACATACATTACTTAGATCCCTAGATCTCACAAAAGGAGCAGGTCCAGATCAAATTCCTCCATTATTTATTACTAAATGTGCAGATGTCTTAACGAAACCTCTTACTATCCTATTTAAACGCTCCTTAACGGAAGGTGTCGTCCCGAAAATTTGGAAATCTGCTTTTATTACCCCTATACACAAAAGTGGCCCGAGAAACAACATCAAAAATTATAGACCGATTTCAAAATTATGCATATTTGCCAAAGTTCTTGAAAGATTAGTTTATACTCAAGTTTATAACAGTTTATCAGCCTCATTTATTCCCGAACAGCATGGATTCATCAGGAATCGCTCCACTACATCTAATCTGTTATCTTTCGTCAATTACACAACTGCTGGGATGGATTCTGGGGGTCAGGTAGACTCTATTTTTACAGATTATAGTAAAGCATTCGATCGAATCGATCATGCAATACTACTTCAAAAGCTTTTTTCGGCAGGAATCCATGGCGACTTGTACAGGTGGTTTACCTCGTACATCGAGAACAGGTCTCAGGCTGTTGTTCTTAACGGTTACTCCTCAGCATGGAAATACGTACCTTCTGGAGTTCCCCAAGGTTCTCTGCTTGCTCCTTTGCTGTTTAACTTATTTGTTAACGATATCGGCGCATGTTTTCATCATTCAGAGTTCTTGCTGTACGCAGATGACATGAAAATCTTTAAACAAATCCGTAATATTGGTGATTGCCATCTGCTACAGCAGGATCTGAGTAGGTTTGAAGAATACTGTCGCCTCAACAAACTAGACCTAAACATTGCAAAATGCTATGCTATAACTTTTACCCGTAAAACTAAAACTTTTGAATTTAAATATTCACTTAAAAATCAACAACTCAAAATCGTAAATGAGATACGTGATCTAGGCGTTATTCACGATTCTAAGCTTACATACGATAAACATATTGATAACATCGCTAAGAGGGCTAACAAATCCATGGGATTTATCAAGAGATCTTGTTCCCAATTCTCTAGTATTAAAATTATTAAAATACTGTACTGTACATATGTTCGGAGCTTACTCGAGTATGGTTCACAAATCTGGAACCCCCAGTATGACATATATATCAATAGACTGGAATCAATCCAACGTAACTTTGTTAGATATCTCCAGTTCAAGTGCAAGAAATACGACAACGATTATGAGGCGAGGTGTAGAAGACATCACATGTTACCTCTTCACGAGCGACGCAGAATGGGTGATATAGTATTTTTAACAAAAATTGCTCAATGTCAAGTTGACTCTTCACACCTCCTCTCTAACATAAACTTGCACGTCCCTAGAATACTCGCAAGACATCCTAAATGCTTACACATCCCTCAGTGTGTGACTAATTATAGACAGAACTCCTTCTTTCTACGAGCATCTAACTATATAAACAAACTGGAAGACTATCCCGAATTTGACTTATTTAATTCATCCGCGAACTCGATAAAACTTAATATTACCAAAAACTGGTTTGGTGTGTCTCCTTGACTTATACTTAGTATACCTACATATTATTTATTTAATTTCATTTAAGTAATTGCAGACAAGTGTCTAATTAGTCTCAATATGCGGAAACTCTTAAATGGCGCATAGTTTCTATATGTTTAGTAATTATGTTTTTTTTTGTCGCTGTTAGTTTCCCGAATAAAATAAAATAAAATAAATAAATAAAATAAATATAGCCGATTAATGAAACGAAAATTAAAATCTGATCAAAAATAAGCAACTTATAAGCATTTTAATATCATGCTAGACAGAGAGGCAAAATAGCAAATCGTGAAGTCACTTGTCAGGACGCCATATAAATTATATTCTGACAAGTAAGGCGTGACGTCATGTTTTGTTTTGTGGGAAAGGGACAGAGTTGTCTCTAACAAAAACTTTAAACGCTCATATATCAGAACATTATTAACCGATTTAAATAATGTTTTCAATTACCATACTATATTTACTTACATTCTTCATCAAAGCTATTGGTTTCAACGATTTAAACATCAGTCATCTAGCCTATTTGATTATAGAGCTAAAAGTTGATTACCTGTCATAAATAGCCTTCATTAAATTTTCCTCGAAGCAATAATTTAATATGCCTTTCAGTCGGAGATGGCCAATAATATTTCTTTTTTGTCAAGGTTTATAGCAACTTCAGAAGCAGAATTTAATTAAAATGATGCAAATGTACACCTTTACTGAGCACTGCTCGAGAGTTTCTTTTGAGAGAGTTTTTATTAAATTTCTTCACTCAAACTCTGAATTAAAATGTCAAACATTGGATAATTATTATAATAGGCAACGTAACGCAACGTAATTCTTATTTAAGTTTCATAGGGAATGTGGTGCTAACTTTGTATATTCCCCTTAAACCCATTCGTAACAAAAAACTATAACTAGCTACGAAAAAAAAATATCTTCGCTTTTTAATATTCAATTTTTTTTTAAATACGAAAGCTGGCTAAGTGGCGTGCCACGGGCGCGGTCTATGTCTGAAAGTGGACTGATGAAGACGACGATGAAAAAGACTAGATAATTAACTATAGGCATACTTATTTAAATAGCAGATTTTTATGTTTTTCTGTTAACTATGTGATTCTCCCGCTACACCCTGTGCCGAGAATTTAAATGGGTAGGTACTATTTTTACCCCCGACGCAAAAATATGTTTTTAGTTTAACGTGTATATCTGCGTATTTGTCTGGTGTGTCTTTATGATATTTTGTAGCTCCCCAACGAGGAGCTATATATAGCCTCCGAGTCCCAAACGAATGAAAGAAGGTTTTTTTTGTTTGAGAGGTAATTTGACTGAAAGTGGCATTCGTCGGTTTCTTATATTTTTTCACCCTTTTGTTTTTTGTTGTTATGATATATTATGATCAAAATTTAATTTATTTGAAACAAAAGATAAGCGATAATCTAATCAATGGCTTAACCTATAAATTGGATTGGGATTTGGTTGCTGTGGTTTAATTGTGGCAAAAAGCGTCGAAAGGTTAGATTTTTTTTAATGAAATCAAACGATACATTAATAGTTCAGATGGATTTATAGTAAATCAATTAGGTATCTCATTATTGAGCACATAAATATTGTATTTGGAATCATAGTTATTATTATTTTAAATGGCTTGAATCATTTTCAAGTAACTTATAATTAATTATTCGTTTTTTTTATACAATCACGTGACAAGAAGAGCAAGACATCTGCCTGGTGGTAAGCGTCACGCCTGCCACTAACAGTAGCAGTGCTAGAATTGTGAACTTGCGAACACATTGCTGCGCCGCACTGCACTGCGCTCGTCACCCTGAGATAATAGATGTTAAATCTCTTCATACCCAGTAATTTATCTGGTAACATCGCCCTTCAAACCGGAACTCACTAATGCTTGCACACTACTGCTTGGCGCTTGAATAAGTGGCAAAGGTGAGGTATTTCCCCAAGCGGACTCTGCAGTAGAGTCCTACCGCCTACCTTTTAAAATTGGTATATACAGCGTTCCTGCTCCATTTCAATAACTGAACAATACCTTTAACATTATTAAAATAATATCCGTTCTCAAATTAATTATTCCAATATCTAAATTGAATACAATAATGATTCGTGTCGATTTGAAATATTTTGGGTGCGGTATCTGTCGCAGATTTCACATTATTCACATTACACTAATTTCATTAAGCGTGTTACGTACCTCATTATCTTTTCGCTTTATTAATTTGTATCGTTGGTTAAATTACCACAGCCTGTTACAACTTTAATGTCATGAAATGGTGTCACGCAAAGCTTTGTAGGGATTGGCTTCCGTATATTATGTAGTTTTGTGGCATTCATTTGCATCATGACATTTATTTTAGGGTCAGTAGGTTAATAGTTAAGTATATGATAATTCGTTATACGCACCGAACTGTGACCTAATCTAAATATTCACAGCTTAGGATGCTTTTTTAATGCCGTAGGTGGCAAAGTAGTAGATGGGTTGCTTATGGTAAGAAATCATCATCGCATATGGATATGTACAATACCAGAGAAACCAAAAATACGTTGCCGACCTAAAAGACTCTGTTGACACACCTTTTGATTCTTTAAAAGGCGAAAAATGGCCCGATAGCTCAACGGGAAGACCGAGAAAGGAAGTTTATTCCACATGTCGAAACTGTTAGGCAAGAAAGATCGCTTGAACTGCAATGCTTTAGCGCCCTCGTTATTTCCCGAAACTACGGGGTGTTGGTTTGAACACCGTTATCCTTCTAGGATATGATTGTACTCATCATTATGAACAACTTTTATTATGGGGACAACCCCGAAAAAGCGAAAAAAAAACTGTTGTTCCATACAAAAAGGTTCATCGATCTTGGACAAAATGTATGGAACAGCAAAAAAAATTTTCGCGATTTCAAGGTTGGCCCCATAGTAAAAGTTGTTCATAATGATGAGTATAATGAAATCCTAGAAGGATAACGGTGTTCAAACTAACAGCCTGTATTAAAACTGCGCCATAGCATGGTGGTAGAGTTTCTACTTCTAGTACTAAGCTTGTTCTAGTACTCAACTTGCTAGCTATCAAGCTCAATAAACTTACCGCAAACCATGTTCAGATACCCTTGACTCGACTATGTGTATCTATCTATACATCTTCATAAAACCAGATAAAAACAACATCTAGAATATCAAACCAAAAAAAAGTCCATTAGTGTTAATTTTTGGATTCAAGGATAGAGTGAATAAGTGCTTCCTACTCGTAGCTCTGCATGCTCCATCTTCGACCACACGCATGCGAGTTGGCGCTTATACGTAGACCTATTGTGTAAAAAAAACCGTTGATGAACTCTGGTCATTATCGAAAAAGCGATGACGCGGTCAAAGTGAGTTCCCCTTAATAGAGACAATAAGATACGTGTTAGGTCACATTCTTAGTAATATAATACCTAGCAGCTTAAGTTAGAACCAAATAACTTATTAGCATAATTAATATTAGCCTACTTAAGCCAGATTGTAATGAAATTAGGGTGACCAATACAAAGGGCAATATAAAAAAGTTCCTGTTTTATTTATACGGGAATAATTACGTTAATTAAATCGGATACTCCGACAATGTAAACAAAAATGTGTCAAAACCACGTCAGTTTTCATAATAAAATAAAAAAGTATGCAACCTACACCTAGGTACCTACTACCACAGAATAAATAATAGTACTCCAAACAGAAAGTTAAATCCGCAAAGGAATTGAAATAAATAAGGACTCTATCTACTAGGCAATAAAGTAGCAATTCAACTCGCACAGCGCTGGATACCGCTCGCTATATTCACCTAGATATACCGCTCTCTTTCTATCACGTATGCTTAGTTACGTGCGACGAGGCTAGCGACACCGCACCCCTGCTACTACTACGAAATTTCATGATGGTTGAATTAACGGTACCTAAGTAAGTACCTAAACATACAAACATACATAAATAGAAGTACAAAGGCCAATTTGTTCGAGTAGACTTAGATAAGTACCTTCTCTTTGTTTGGTACATCAGATCACTACTCCTCATCAACAGCTACTAGCAAACCTATCGAGTTTGGACTCATTTGGTTTGTTTTGACGAAACCCGTACATATCAGTACCTACTAGTGTTTTTAAAAATTATTTTTAAGTAATAATTTCTGAAAAAAATCATACTCTATTTCCTTGCTGGCATTGTGAAAAACTACCTATATGATCATGCCTCACCAGCAGGGCTTATCAGAATGAAGTATAACATTTAAGACCTCATTCGCGATGGTATCCTTCATAGAATTAAAAAAAAAATTGGACATTTTACACAGCGCCATCTGGCCCTAAACTAACCAAAGTTTGTGCTGTGGAAACCAGATAGCTGATAGAATACATAATACCTAGCTACTTTTATATTTGTAAATACATACTTATGATACATACTACACCTAGACACAGATCAAACATTTGTGTTCGTCACATACATTTTTGTCCTGGATGGGGATCGAACCCACGCCTTACAGCTCTGAAGGCAGGCATGCTACCAAAAGCGCTCTAAAAAATTAGAATTCATAACTACTTAAAACCAGAACGACTGGTCCGTTGTAGCTCTGGACAGAGACATATGGAAAGAGGGTAGGGAGGCCTTTGCCCAACATTGGGACAGCTCAGGCTCGTAATAATAATAATAATAACAATACGGCCTTGTCGAGTCAGAGGTGCCGTACTATAAGTACGCACCAGCTCCAGTTCTCGAAAATGGTCGTGCTTTGCTCTACTGGGACCGCTCCATCATCACGGACAGGACTATTGTCGCCAATAAGCCTGATATCGTGATGGTGGATCGGTCCCAGCGCCGGGCAGTGCTCGTCGACGTCACCATCCCACATGACGAGAATCTCGTAAAGGCCGAGAAGGACAAACTCAGCAAGTACCTTGACTTGGCCTTCGAGATAACCGCCATGTGGGATGTTGACTCGACGATCATTGTCCCGATAGTCGTTTCGGCGAATGGTCTCATAGCGAAGAGCCTCGACCAATACCTCAAGAGGCTCTCGCTAGACGGTTGGGTCAAGGGTCAGATACAAAAGGCAGTGGTACTTGACACGGCACGCATTGTCAGGAGGTTCCTCACTCTGCAGCCCTAACCACCGGCAGCTTGAGCCCTGCCCCGCTGCCGGCGGCACTCTAGGTTTAGGTTTTTTATAATATTTATGTTTTTAAATTTATATTGTAAAAAACTTAGATTTAAGAAAGTAAATAAATAAAGTGAATAATAATAATAATAACTACTTAAATATAAGTAAATTGCATTAAATCTTAACCAGATAATGTGGTCGATTCTGGCGGTTTTAGTTGTAAGAAAGTATTGCTGTCCTTAGCTAACATGCCTGGTAAAAAAGTGACAGCAATACTTTAGTTAGTTTAAAACTGTCAACTAAAACCGCCAGAATCGACCACATTATTTGCACAACAGACAAGAAACGACGTTTTTAAACAGATATGATACCTGTGAACAGCCACTAGAATTTCAACACGTTGAACTATTGACCTAACAAAAGCAAAACAAAGGTGCTTATTACCTACATATAGTTACGTATAACATGCCGCATCGAATGAGCCGGCTCTAAAACGACTTCGATCACGCGATTGTTTCGATTCGCGTCCCAAAAATTCTTACTAGAAATACTGGATTGCCTGCAAAACTCATTCGATACGTTTAATAATACGTATTATTTATAGGTCTTACAAATTCCAGAAAATAATGCGCATAAATATGCCTAATTACTTAACATTTTTAAGAAAACTAGCGTACATAATAACAAACACCTTTAAGTACGTTAACTTTATTCGTCAACACCAAAAACAAAAAAAGAGGTCCGAGGTAAATTACAATAATATTATTAATATAAATTAAAATATTATAAAACGAATTTATTTATTTTTGTAAGTCCAGGGATTATAAGTAATTTATTCTAAATCAAACTCGTGTTCGAAGTCGTAGAATAAAAGTTTAAACTAAAGTGTAAAATTGGTCGGCGAGTGGTTCATGTCATAATTTATAACAAACCAAAAATAAAGATCGGAAAACGTAAAATACGCTTACTTTCTTGTGCAGCGTATTTTTTTTTATAGACTTTATACTACAGGCTGATACAAACTTAATGGCGGCTGTAAAGTCCGTTGCAAACGAGACTTTGCGATTGTACGTATACTGCACGCCTAATTTTTGTTACTGCGCAGCGTCTCGCGCCTAAGTTCACAGCCGCCATTGAGTTTGAATCAGCCTGTATCAAGTACTTTGAAAAAAACAGGTGACATCTTTTTTCCAGTTATTTTAATATGAATATAATAATATAAACTACTGAACCGATTTCCGAAAAAAATATTGGGTTCGGAATTTTGGTTATAAAATCTGCCATAATTGATTTTCTGTGACGTCATAAAACCCTATGTCAATCGGACCACAATATCGAAATCAAATCGATTGACACCTCATCGCGAGAAAACCTGCAGACGTCGGTAAATAGTCGCCCTTCGAGGGTAGGCATGTGCCCACCAGTGGACTATTAACAAACTGGGCACGCTATACGTGGACTGCCAAAAACTTAATTCTTCCTATCGCTTAACCGTAATAGCTTAGTTGTGTAATAAATTGACGCAAAACTACAAGAATCGAAAACAACACTGGAGGCATCCTAAATAATTACATGAAGTAACTTGGCTTGACAGCTGGAATCGAATGCACTGAAATAGATGTCTGGAGCGCCATCTTGCGACCGATTATTCAATTCGAATCCATCTCACGTGTGTTCGGAAATCGGTCAGCGCAGCGGGTCCGTGAGGCTCCTGTCCGACCGCTGGCGAGCAGCGAGCAGAGAGTATGTACCTATAGTCGAATTCATAATTAGACTGACTAAACTGACGTTTCAAGTTTTGCTATTATTTGGCAAAATTTTAATAGTGCTGGGATAACAAGATTCAGTTTGTTAATTATGTCAAGAAACTTTATCTTTAACTAAATGTAGGTACTTGTGTTAACAAACTTGATAATTTCATACCAGTGAATTACTTCGATATTTTCATATTAGTCTTTGAAAAGGTGTAGTTCCTGATTTATGTACGATTTCAATCTTTTCAAGTATTTTTTTTACGTTATTTTTATCATGATGACACCTACATTTCCCTGTAGCATTTTTCAGAATAACTTTTAAACACAATATGTTTTCCCCGTTCTACCTGCACTTCTTCTCTCATGTTTAACGGCACTTAATAATTATTAGTTTTTTTTAAATGATATGAATTCAACTATATCCATCACTACGGTTTTTAGCAGGCAGCATTATTTTGAAAAGTGACATTTCAATCAATCAGTTTTGTCCATTTAATTTTTGAATCCGAGTATAGTTGTATTAATTTTGTCGCAAGGCAATGAGCGACTGGCGATTGCTAGCTTTATTCAGTTACTCACGTATGTACCAGTGCTAACATACTATGCGTACGTAATTTTTTTTTATCGGAGAGACATCTTCTAAAGATACCTGGTTATGTTTTTTTTTATTTGATTGATAGGCTTGCGTTTGTCTGCCATCTCGTCTGATGATAAACGAAAATGCAGCCTACGATGGAGCACGCTTGCCTAGAAGAAACCGATTCACTCGTGACTTGAAGACATCCAGATTATAATTATCGGGAAACACCCACTCGGGCTTTGGCACCATAGTATAGTATAGTCCGTAAAGGCTTTGGCACGATAGACCACATCCACACGTTTCGCCAGATTATACAGAAGACTGAGGAGTATAATCGGCCGTTAAGTCTAGCGTTTGTGGACTATGAAAAAGCCTTCGATTCCATCGAGACCTGGGCGGTATTGCAGTCCCTCCAGCGATGTCATATCGACTATAGGTATATCAAAGCGCTGAAGTGTTTGTATAGAAACGCCACAATGTCAATCCGGTTGCAGGACGAGAGCACGAAACCAATCCAATTGCAGAAAGGCGTGAGACAGGGAGACGTTATTTCTCCAAAACTGTTCATGAACGCATTGGAGGACGTTTTCAAGCTCTTGGAGTGGAACGGATTCGGCATCAACATTAATGGCGAATACATCTCATATACTACTCACCTTCGCTTTTCCGATGATATAGTCATCATGGCAGAGTCGCTGGAGGAGCTCAATACTATGTTCAGCGACCTCAGTAATGTTTCCCAACAGGTGGGTCTTAAAATGAACATGGACAAGACAAAGATCATGTCCAATGTCCACGTTGTGCCCGTACCGGTTGTCGTTGGGAACGATACTCTCGAAGTTGTTGACCACTACAACTACCTTGGACAGATTGTTCAGTTAGGTAGGTCCAACTTCGACAAAGAGGTCGCCCGAAGAATCCAACTCGGATGGGCAGCGTTCGGGAAATTGCGTAATATCTTCTCGTCCAAAATCCCTCAGTGTCTGAAGACAAGGGTCTACGACCAGTGTGTGCTGCCAGTGATGACATATGGAACTGAAACGTGGTCTTTAACTGCTGGCCTTTTGGAGAAACTCAGAGTCACGCAACGGGCAATGGAGAGAGCTATGCTCGGAGTTGCTTTGCGCGATAGTATCCGGAACGAGGATATTCGCCAAAGAACCAAAGTTACCGACACATCTCGCAAGTTTTGCAAGTTGAAGTGGCAATGAGCAGGCCACATCGCTCGAAGAACTGACAACCGATGGGGAAGAAAGGTTCATGAGTGGCGACCGCGAACCGGAAGACGCAGCGTAGGAAGGCCTCTCACTAGGTGGACCGACGACATTGTAAAAGTAACGGGCAACCGGTGGATGCAAATGGCAGGTTGTCGTACAGTGTGGCGGTCTAAGGGGGAGGCCTTCGTTCAGCAGTGGACGTCTCCGGGCTGATGATGACCCACTCGGGCAGCGAATTCCATTGTTTAGCAGTTCGAATAAAGAAATTGGAATCAAACCGTTCCGTAATGTTGGGGTAGAAGTAGGTTATGTAGGATTGAACCTACTAACAACACCTCGGTGGCCTCTTTGCAGGCAAAAAGACCGGCTACCGATCCGGGACGGAGGACACTGGGATCTCTATAGGTTCCTACGTACCACTTTGCTTTCGGCAACACTCCCGGGACAAACTGTGAACATTTACCCTTTTTCCCTGTACAACGATCCGGGCCAATCAGCGCTGTTGTCTTCCCAATGCATACGTAACAAGCGAGAGTCTTAGTGAGAGCTCTGCTCCCCAAGTGAGAGGCGCTGAGCGAGTTTTGTCGTCTGTGTTTTGTTTTGTCTTGTCACTGCGATAAAGTAGATCTCGTCGAGAGCGTGAATAGTCAGCAGTTATCTTTATTTTACTAAAACGGCACTCACGTCAATCGTGCGATTTTTGAGCAAGACACTATAGTCGATTGCTAATCGCTTACTATCTGGCGTGCGTGGCAGGACAGGTGCTTTCGGAAATCGGTCAGAGAGGTCCGTGCGGAGCCTCCGACTCCCTCTGGTGATGACGGCACGTGACAAGATTTTATTTTAACTCTACACCTTTGTTCTGTGTCACACAATACATTTTATTGCTTGTACATAGTCACAGAAAATCAATTTTCCCAGCGCGATGCCTTCCTGAATGTTTGGTTTACTTGTTAAGTTGTTTGTAAGGATTTTGGAATGTGTTTGGTTTGCTCAATACCTTACTAACTAGATATTCGTGTATACAAAAGAGAAAACCTATATTTAAACGCAAACTTATTATTAATAAAACAAAATGTTAAAATCAAATGATTGGAAGGATATCTTTTGAGCCGAAACAATTAAATTACGCTCCAGGTTAGTTTCGTATTTTTTTCAGTTCTCTAAAACTGGTCAGTCTAGAACCGAAAAATACTGGCTAAACTATCGCTTATGCAACTGTTAGCTAGAGCGATTAAACAGTGGTGAGAGCGACAAGCGGCCGCGTCTCCATAACACAGAATAAATAATGGTACTACGTACAGAAAGTTCACTCCGCGAAGGAATTTAAATTAATAAGGACTCTATCTGCTATAGACAATAAAGTAGCAATTCAACTCGCACAGCGCTGGATACCGCTAATATAGCTAGCGGTATACCGCTCTCTTTCTATCACGTATGCTTAGTTACGTGCGACAAGGCTAGCGTGCGGGCGGCCACTGACTTCAGCCTTGCAATGTCCTCCCGGACGGAGCACCTGCCGAATATACCTAAACTACGGAGTGACACCCCCCTGTCCCTAGTGGCTCCGCGTCCACACAGCGGCGTAGAAAAGGCCTCCGAGGGGCTAGTCAGCAGCTTAAACAATCATTTGGATTTCGGAAGATGCTATTAAAAAAATAATTAAAAAAACGTTTTGAAAAGAAAAAAAAACCTCCTTTTATATACCTATGATGCAGATGAGGTTTCTTAACTAATTCTTTTCGTTAATTGGACTACGGGACTTTGACTTTAACATGGTTCTGTAGTCCAACTAATAAAAATGCTGGACCACTACCCCTAGTGAAGGTCCGTAGTCCAACTAGTTGGACAGAGTAGTTGGACGACGACCCCGTGCCAATATTTACATTGGCTACTATCGCTAGAGGTACTATCGCTAGAGCGATGTGCGGTCAGCCTAAACTTACTCTTTCTTTACAACATAGTGTTTATTCAACAGTTTTAATCACTAAAATATTTTAAGAAAGGAAAGAAAAATATTAAGACCAAAAATATCGTGTTCTACAAAAGTTAATTTATTTATTTATTTAATAAACATACAAAACAGAATGCAATCATTTAAAGCTATTACATAAGTTACATTTTATAGATCTGTACTACATTCTAAAACTATTTATGCCTAGCTGCATTAATAATAGAAGTATTTAACATAATATACACTAGAGGATTAGGTATACAAGGCAAATAAAGAATTCGTTTTTGAACCTATTACAAAAATACATTTAATTAAAGCTAGCATGTAAGCACGTTGTAATAGAAAATAATTATTAATTATTACTAGATGTCATCAAATTTTAAATTAAATTGCAATGTCCTTTTTAATTGCCACTGAAAAGAACAAAACTTTATATTACAAGTGAATACATTGCCATCCAGCGTGGCAATGCCGCCAGCATGCTGGGTACGCTGCCGACTGGTAGTGGGTTTGAGCATTTGGATTGTCTTTAGCCTTTCATCGGTCTGGATGCAATCCTTTTGTTTTTTGTTGTGTAGTAGGCTAAGTAGTCTTTGTCGTTTGTTGTAGTTAATAAGGGCTTATGTAAAAAAATTACATTTGTATTACACTAAATATATTGTGTAAGAAGTTAGAAGATAAATTATTAAGAAGGGAATGGTAAGAAGATAATTAGTACGTAAGTATTCGTTGGAAGATTCTTAAAAGGTACATAACCCGGCGTGAATAGGCTAGTTGACAGTTTTTTTTTGTTGTCCTATTAAAATGTGGCCCATAAATATAGCTGATTAATGAAAAGAAAATGAAAATCTGATCAAAAATAAGCAACTTATAAGTATTTTAATATCATGCTAGACAGAGAGACGAAACAGCAAATCGTGACGTCACTTCTCTGTACGCCATATAAATTCTATTCTGACAAGTAAGGCGGGACGGCATTTTTTGTTTTGTGGGTAAGGGACAGAGTTGTCTTTAACAATAACTTTAAACGCTCATATATCAGAACATTATTAACTGATTAAAATTATTTTTTCAATAAACATACTATATTTACTTAAATTCTTCATCAAAGCTATTGGTTTCAATGAAATAAACATCAGTCATCTACCCTATTATTGAGTACATATCGAATCGAATAAAGTATCACAAATAACATTATCGAAACTGAAATACATTATGCTCAAATATTTTCATACTACTGACTTTTCGTTGAAGGGAAACATCGTGAGGGAACCCGCATACGTCTGTAGAAGAAATTCAGTGGCAAATGTGAAGACAGCAACTCGCGACGGGCCATTAGTGGATATAGCCCAATCGCCCTTCGGGGGTACCTAACCTAAGTCTAGCAGTGGACTACGTTTTTGCTTATAAATATTAAGTTGAAGTTTTCTAAAGAATTCGATACGAATACGCACTTAAACCTTTATATACTTTGGCGTAAAAGTAACACCAATAACACACACTGGTGATCAGTGGCCTCCAATCCGTCCAATTACCGGAATAGTGATCAGTGTGGCACTAACGGTGATTAGATATCCGTTCATCACGACAGAACTGTCGTGATCTTTCATCTCATAAATATGGTGGCCCTTATTTTAATCATCAAGAAATTTTTTAATAAATATTATACCGGCTGTAAGTTTGAACACCGTTATCCTTGTAGGATATCATTGTACAACATCATTATGAACAACTTTTACTGGGCTAACCGTGAAATAGGGATAAGAAATCAGTAGTTCCAGACAATTTTTTATTGAACTTGAACAAAATGTATGGAGTACAGGTTTTTTTTATTGCTATTTCAGGGTTGGCCCCATAGTTATAGTTTTTCATAATGATGAGTACAATAAATTCTTAGAAGGATAACGGTGTTCAAACAAACAGCCGGCATTGTTTGCAACCCTATATATGTCTATGTTGTAACCAGTGTTTTTTTTTTAGTGCCACTGCATGACGAAGGCCTCCCCCTTAATAGGGAGGGGTTACCAAAATCCCCACGCTTGGCAGGCGGCGGCTGGGGGCAGTGTGCCTCTCGTGTATAGAGTCATATTATTAAGTCTAACAATAGTGGACTACGATAGTTCGCGTTACCTATTCACGCCAAAAAGACTGAACAGATTTGGATGAAATTCGAAAGAAGATAGCTTATATACCGAAATAACTTATCTAGGCTACCTTTTATCATCATCGTCATCATCATTGCCGTTTTCATCACCACGCGAGTGGAACCGTGGGCTGCAGCTAGTTCAAAATATATTGAAGGATAGCTTTTTAAACTATTCATGAAA
This sequence comes from Erannis defoliaria, assembly GCA_905404285.2. Classification (NCBI taxonomy): domain Eukaryota; kingdom Metazoa; phylum Arthropoda; class Insecta; order Lepidoptera; family Geometridae; genus Erannis; species Erannis defoliaria. Next base: position 8,109,067 of record FR990085.1, on the reverse strand, counting down.
ACTCGCAGCTCTTTAGCATAAATATCCATCGTCTCACCTCTTTATTTACGGTATGACATAATCCGTAAACTCCAATATCCGAAGCCGATATGCGGCATCCCTACAAGCTCAATACGGGTTTATTATAAAAGTATTTGGGCTCATAGCCTCACGTGCCGAACAGCATTATGCGGCTCTACTTCTTCCACCGGATACGTTATATGGCCTGCACGTAATGAGGATATTATTTTGGGGTATTATACGCCTAAATAGTTAAATTATGCGCATGCAAACAAAATGTCAATACTTTCTCTAAATAGTAGGTATTTTAGTATGTTTATCAAAATTGTAACGTGTAGCTAACAAAATTTAGAGATGCATGGACCATAGGTATAGAGCTAATAATGAAATTAGGAGCTCTTGTCAATGGTTGTATCTGTTGCTTGCATTTCTGTGCGTCATCTTTGGAGTGCGAATATGGCGGACAACTTAAAAAAATGTTATGACAACAATCAAAAATAGTATTCAAATCAAGAGGGAAGATAATAAAAAAATACTCACCACAGACATTGTGAGAGTTATTTTCGGATTTAAATTACCTTTATGAACATTTATAGTCACGTCAATGATTTCTATGGCTCGATACGCCTGAGTTAAGAAATCGTAAGTCTAATTTCTCTTTGACAAAAGGACAACGCCATCTCTCGGATTTCGCGGTCACTACGTGCAGCGCCAGTAAGGCGTGGTAGAAGAAGCGCAAACTATACGAAACTAGAAACGACTTACCTATTACCTAAAAATTAAAGTTTTTGTGTAAAAGCAAGTTTAGTTTAACTTTAAATCTTGACTTACTGGTCATAAGAAACGCCACCTTTTGTTTACTGCACGTTGAAATGTAATTCGTACAGCCCTTCACCACACAGTTTGGCATTTTGATCTCAAGTAATCACGTCGGACGTGCGTCGCAGACTGAATCGGCATCGGTGTCAATGCGTTTCTTTGACACCGACGACTGGGCCACATTTCAAAATGGCGTCCAACCGGTCCCTACTATGTATGTCTATGAATGACGTAATCTGATGTCTTATCACTTAAAAATTATCCTTTCTGTTTGAAAACGATTTTTATTTCTAAGAACTTCCAGTATTATACCATTGTTCTAACGAGGGTTGAAATAACTTCGCCCCCTGGCTACGGCCCTGTTATACGGTACAAATTATCATAATGCATTCCGCGTCCCGGCCCCGACGTTTTACGCAATAAGGACGCTTGAGTAACGCGACTTAGAAGACATATTGACTGATGCCGTGGCATTTGCGAAGAATGCTGGGGAAATCTGACGATTTGATTTTCACTGACTGGTTTTCTCTTGTTAGTAAGTATGGCATATCGCTAACATACTTTGTATGCTGAATACAGTAACTAAAGCTTTTATTGAGGTCTGCTTCAATTTTTTACCCATTTCATGAAAAAAATACATCTTTTTAACAAAAAGATTGAATGTTTTCAGGAAATAAAATTTTACTTAAACTACTTTACTTACTTAAATCACACACACTCATTCAATCATCAGCCCGAAGACGTCCACTGCTGGACGAAGGCCTCCCTTCAATAGGGAGGGGTTACCATAATCCCCACTCTTGGCAGGCGGCTTGGGGATCGCAGAGTGTTACCACCGTTAACCAAGAGGACGCTGCTGCCTGTCCTCCGGTGGTTCTGGATGCAGTTTTAGGACATACCTAGGTTCATTTAACTACTTGAGTTTGACTTTACTATGATAAAGTACCTAAAAGTTTGTATGTGAAAGAGTAATTAAGTTTCATCTAGATGATGATGAAACTTCTCTACTTTCTTTATCCCCCCGCTGGATATAGTTTTATCTCTTGTTGTGCTATCTTTGATTTCACTGAGCATAGCAGCAGTTTCTAATAAAATTGGTATGTCTACACCGGAGTTACTTTTTTTGGAGCTAAATTTCTAAATAAACTAAACGGTATTTATAGTTGTTACTGAATTTTATACTAAAATTATCATTTCTAACAAGGTTACTGCTGTTGGGTGAAGATGCACGTTTAAATTGAGAGGTAATTAATATGCTTTTCCTATAGAAGTAAGAATCTGGTTGAGTACCTATTAATTCAACGAAGTCATTATGATATTATGAAAACTGACGTAATTTTGACATATTTTTTGTTTTATTTATACGGGAATACTCACGTTTCGCCACTCAAGAACCTTTCTTCCCCATCGGTTGTCAGATCTTCGAGCGATGTGGCCTGCCCATTGCCACTTCAACTTGCAAACCTTGCGAGCTATGTCGGTAACTTTGGTTCTTTGGCGAATATCCTCGTTCCAGATTCTATCGCGTAAAGTAACTCCGAGCATAGTTCTCTCCATTGCCCGTTGCCGCGAACCGGAAGACGCAGCGTAGGAAGGCCTCCCACTAGTTGGACCGACGACATTGTAAAAGTCGCGGGCAATCGGTGGATGTAAATGGAAGGTTGTCATACAGTATTGCAGTCTAAAGGGGAGGCCTTCGTTCAGTCGCAGTGGACGTCTCTGGGCTGATGATGACGATGATGACTCACGTTTAAATAAATCGGATACTCCGCCTATAGTTTCGATAACATCCGGTGACCTTTTTCAAAGAGTGAAAAGTGAAAAGAGTGAGTCCGACGCGCGTGCAGATGCGTCCTGCTTAGCTTTATTTAAACGTGAGTATTCCCGTATAAATAAAACAAAAAATGAAGTCATTATTCGAAGATTAGCTAAAGAACATCGTAACTATATTGCCACTTCCGCAGATATTCCGTCAAATCACCAAAAGAAATCGCAAACCTGCCCGCCGACATGTATAAATGTAGGGAGGAAAAACACAGTGCCCCAATTAACTTAGCCGAGATAAATGTTGGCCCTAAACTGTAGCCGAGTCAGAATACTCGCTTCATCCAACGTCATGGTTACGGATCTGGGGATCCCTTTGGGTTGGAGAAAAACGGTACGCTAATACACCGTCATTTGGATAAATAACTTGCTGTGTAAGCCTATTATTTTTGGGAAAGCTACGAAGACACAAATGAATAGCATAACATTACAAAGACTTTCCTTAAAACGATGACGTTAATTTTATGTAGTAATGCACACTTCATAATTGTATTGTGTATAACTTTATTGACGTTAATTTTAATTAATGCTGTTAGTTAAGACCCGACTAAAAACAGTAGCTGAAAGCAATAAAAAATTGGACGAATATAATTTATTTTGATATATATCCCATTATGCTAACTTCAATCTAACCTACTTAATATGTGCTCAAAACTATAACAAAATTTCAACCATAACTAGGTATACCTAAACTTAGTTGTTTCTGTTTCGAAAAGCTGTTTCTAAAGTCATTAATAAATAGGACTGACTGTCATAATCGAATACTTACTATTTAGCAATCATCATCGTCGGCAGCCTTCTCTATCCTACTGTTCTCGACCTCTCTCTTTTTAACCGACTTCAAAAAAGGAGGTTCTCAATTTAACTGTATGTTTTTTTTACGCTATTATTCCGCCAATTATGAACTGCATTTGATTATTCTTTTTTTTGGTAGGTAATAATACTTCAGAGGTGGTCCCATATAAGTTTTAACGAAATTGGTTCAGTAGGTTTTTAAATCAAAATTACTAAAAAATATGAAGATCTCATCCAGGTATTCGAATTTGAAGTCGGTTGTTTTTTTTAAAGCGTTTTATTTTGCCATCTGCTTCGGACACGCGCCAATCATATCCAGCTTTGACGCGCTATTTTAATAATACCGTCGGCCCATCTGGCTGCCGCTTGACTGATGCTCTGTATACCTATTTAAATAAACTTTATAAAATAAATAAATATAGGTGGACATGTTACTCAGCCCCATCTAGCCCGAAACTAAGCAAAACTTGGACCGTGGGAAGTACATAGCTGATACGTATATAAGTATTTTTTTGTATATACATTATACATACTTATTTGTAACTTTTTTTAGGCATAAGCATTTATTAACTACAACAAACTACAAAGACTACTTAGCCTACTACATTAAAAAAAACAAAAGGGTTGTATCCAGACCGATGAAAGTCTAGAGGCAATCCAAATGCTCAAACCCAATACCAGTCGGCATTGTTACCACTAACATTTGTTACTAGAATAAGAAACGTAGGATTATGCTAATTCTTTAATACTCATTATGTTTATGATAACAATAACATTACTGAACATCATCCCAGCAAAAACCTTAAAAGTACCTTTGAAATATAACAGACCTACCTCAAGTGAACTTATACACTCCCTGCTGCTGAAATAAAAAGCCACATAAATTACACTTCGACTTGGCAATGCTATCCGTTTTCACAAATCGAAATTGTCCAGAACCCCATTTCGCGTCATTTTCCTTGAACTTGGCCGACTTTTTCATTAAATTACTTTCGTAATGAATAAATGTATTACACCAGGGATTCCTTTCTTCACTTTTTGCTTCCTTATTTTATTATAAACCGAGGGAAGTGTCTTATGCTCCAAGTTATTTTTTATCCTGGGTGTCATAAATTGTATTTTAATGCCCCTTTTTGGATTAATTCTGAATGTAAATGGGGTGACCTCGCAACTGTCACCCGTCTTTAATGAACTGAATAAAAATAACAATGATGAAAATGTTCTTTCTACTCAAAGTTATGAAAAGCCTTTTGGTAACGTAATTTGAATTTTCTCTTTCGTTTAGGCACGGATGGTCTGCAACGGGAAGAAGACCTAATTAAGTCCGTTGTTATTTTAGAACTGATTGTTAAATGAGCTAACTTGTTTTCTTATAATGTAATTCTTGTCAAGATATAGTAGATTGTTGCACCGAGCGCAAAGTGAGAGTGACAATGTTGACTGGTGCCCGAGTGCACGCGAGGGCACTAAATTAACACGAGTGCATTAATTACTCACTTTAACAAGGTGCGTAATCTTCTTTTCTTTCAACTACCAATCTACCTACCCTGATAAAATATACCTACCTATTCAAAATAAAAACTCAAGTTAATGAAAACAAAGTTTAATTCATCTTCTCCTCAAACATTTAAAACTTACAATTATTTTCACTAAGTCGGTTTTATTCCGCCGATTTTTATTTTCAGCCAGTATCTTTTTGATCTAATGCATACATTTTATACTAAACTTAATGGGATACATTAAACCTCTGTGATAAATTTATATCTAAATAAAAAACAGTGCAACCATGAAAAATTGTGCAACCATGTGATTTCATATAACATATCTGCACTGTTTTAGTTCTAAGTAAAAAATACGTCCTTTGTGATCGGTTTTGTAGTGATCAATGATAACAATACTACGTAGTTAAAAGAACAATATTTTGCCAAGCAATTGTTAACAGTAGCTAGTTATTTCGATTTTATTTGATAAATAGTTACATTACCTCATTAGGTAGTGGTAGGTGGTTTTACCGTTTACTATAATTTCTAAGCAGAGAGAGCAAAAGCAAAGTGAATACCCTTTTGGTAACATACTCGTAGCTAGAAATTTCTCTGAGAAAAGTAGAAATGAATTTTCCTGTTGTTGCAGTGTCGACAGTAGACGTGGATGCGGTATTGGGGAAAAAAGCGTCCCTGCCGTGTGACGTCACTCCTGACGTAACCGAAGATCGCGTCTACATGGTGCTGTGGTTTAGGAAGAGCGGCGGGAAACCAATATACAGGTACGGTTAAAAAATACAATTAAGTAAGTAAGTAAGTAAGTTCGTATAGGCTGAGTGGCCAGCCCTAGTGTCAGAGTTAATGTGCCGCCCGAAGGCCTCTAGCATGGCTGACGGTTGTTGTTATAGAAACTAGAGCAAACAATCGGGACCAACAATTTAACGTGTCATCCGACACACAGTAGCGCTCAGAAATAAATGCCACTCACGGCACCCATCCGAAGACTGACCGGACCGTCCGTTGCTTAACATCGGTGATCGTTTAGAATCACCTAGACAAGCAACGCCACGAGCGCTACAATTGAAACGACTAGTGAAACAGTTATGAACAAAATCAGAGGTAATTTTTATGGAAGTGCCCAGCAAAGTCCTAGTTTATTTATTAAAAGTAGTTTTTTTTAAATTTGTTTTTAATACTGTCAAGTGACGAGACGAGCAAGACTTTCGCCTGGCGGTAAGCGTCACGCCTGCCACTAACAGTAAAAGTGCCAGAATTGTGAACTTGCGAACACAATCCTGCGCCGCACTGTACTGCACTTGTCACCCTGAGATATTAGATGTTAAATCTCTTTAAACCCAGTAATTTATCTGGGAACATTGCCCTTCAAACCGGAACACAGTAATGCTTGCACACTACTGCTTGGCGATTGAATAACTGGCAAAGGTGTGGCACTTCCCCAGGCGGACTCCGCAGTAGAGTCCTGCCACTACAAAAATATATACTATATACAAGATTATACTTTGTGCAGAAATATTAATAATAAATTACTGTCATAGTCTAAGATCCAATGAACAACGACCGTGTTTAGTAGTAGTAGTAACTTTTGAAAATTGTTTATTATCAAATTAAGGATGTTAAAAAATACATCGGGAGTGGGCTGGCAAAAAAAATACTGGCAAAAAAAAAATAAAAAAAAAAATAAAAAAAACTTTTTAATAATTATTGCACACATGGGTTTGGCGAATAAATTTAATAGATAGCAATCGTAAGTAGAAGAAGCCTATAGAATATGCACACGTTGGGTTCTCAGTTTTTTTCCTAGCGTAACTACTTACTGGGTTGACAGGTATAAACAGGTATGTTGATACTAGCTATTTTCACTAATTTGTTGATTAACTTATAAATATGAAAATAGCTAATGTACTTGGACCTGGGTATGTCCTAAAACTGCATCCAGAACCACCGGAGGACGGGCAGCAGCGTCCTCTCAGTTAACGGTGGTAACCATTCTGCGATCCCCAAGCCGCCTGCCAAGCGTGGGGATTATGGCAACACCTCCCTTTAAGGGAGAGGCCTTCGTCCAGCACTAGATGTCTTCCGGCTGTTGATGTAATGTACTTGACAATAAATATTGCAGTTACCACTTACAACTTCAAAAAATCTCCAATTATTATGTCCTCTTATTTGGTCCCTTCTTTCTGAAAATACTGGAGTAATATTTTTGTACCTCGACGATATTGCAAGCAAAAAAGCTTGATAAGAACCCCGCTGCTATTCGTAAAAGTAAATACCCTCTTAGTATCCCTTTGTGTTGGAAGACAACAATATGTTATAATAATGTTTTATGTTACCCAATGGCACACTACACACTACAGTATCATACATTACATATTTTTCTTATTCAATAAAGTGAACAAATTGCACGTCTCTTTGATTAAATTGTAAAAAATGAACTTGCATCATTATTGTAATAACCCTATCGCCGGTTAAGAACCAATAACATCTATCTCAAAAAAGTAAACTTTATACTAGGAGAAAAAAACGTTTTACAACTGAGATTAGAAACTTATTGGATGTGTTTATATAAAAATAACAGCTATTTACTATTACATTTTTTAAAAATTTGAGGTAGTCGTTTGACAGGCGTCATACTTACCTACTTATAACACCCCAAGTTAATTTTGAGTAAAAACATCAAAACCCGACTTTTAGACTATAGGTACCTATATTATGTACAAACTTAAACTCAAAAGTAGAAATAGTACATTATGATACGAGTGTGCTATGTTGGTCATTACACTAGAGGCGGTATTATGCGCGCGAGCCGCAGGCGAGTGCGATAAGGAGGCCGAGAGCGTAATGACTAATAGCACAAGAGTTCCATACGACTGTTTTCGTCACACTTGCGAGGAAAAAAACATTTTTTTTTTATAATAATCAACCACACAGCGAAAACGTCAACAAACATTTGCGAAAAATGGCGCCCAAATCAGTAATGCGCGCGCAGGTTGACATTTACGTCAGCGGCATAAGAACTCTTTGTTGGTATTACAAAAAAACTGTAAGATTACCCGGCTATATTAAGAGTGCTTCGTACACGTACGTCTAATTACAGTCACGTACAAACTTGACTTTACCGGGTTATACCTATTATAGTACAAGTGCCGTAATGTAAAGTAAAAAGCACGCGTGTATAATAGTTTGGATTATGAGCCTAAAAGCGATGTAATAAGATCTACTTTACGAGCAAGTGTGATGAAAATAATATTTTAATTAATACAAAGCAAAGAACGTGACGAAATTATTGATACTTATATAGTATATATATATTTTTACCAATTTATAATCAGTTATTTTTGGAGTCGAAAAGTGCTGAATCAATTTCGGTAAAATTTATAAGGGACCACCTCTGAAGTATGACATACCAAAAAAAATATGAATCATCAAAATCGGTACATGATTGAGGGAATATTCGCGTAACATACATAGAAAAAAAAAACATACAATCGAATTGAGAACCTCCTCCTTTTTTGAAGTTGGTTAAAAAAACATGCCAAGTGTGACATCGATGAGAATCATTTCACAGTTCTGTTTTACTTTCAAGCATAAAACCTGCTAATTAAAGAAGCGTAGAGTTTCAATTCCATCACAGAAAACAAACCAAAAAATTTACGTGATAATTAAAAGTGCGCAAATCAAAACTCCGCCGTGAGTTCGCAACTCGACTTAAAAACTTGGTGAATGCGTATTTAATTAACAGAGTAAAGTCGGCTCTAATGAACCGTACCTTAAACCGATGAACGGGAGCCGAGCACAACCGATCCAATTAGCTTAGAACTTAGAATACACCTTCAGGTTGCAAGGAATCAGTCAAGACGTCGTGGTCTCGTTAAGTGAATCACAAGAGATGTACGGCTCACATGGTATTTATTGTAATAGGCACGTGTCGTACTGAGACTTCATTCTACACCACAGAGTAATAGAAGAGAGATGTGATCAAAGGTTTTTTCTATAGAAGGACGCGTGACTGTGCGGGGAGGTGTAGGGTTGGCGGGAGGAGTGGTAAATTCCGCACATGGTGCTGCCATCTAGCAGAATTCAGGATAAGTTTTTTGAGAAGTGCTTTATCGACAAAATGGAGAATTGTTATAAACTCTAGATTTACTACTAGTGGCGCCATCTCTGGAGCTAGTTAAAACATCAAAAACGAACTATACCTAACATATTTCAAACAAACCACAAAAAACACAAATAAAATTACTTATGAATGAAATGAGACGCTAATCATGTCATCGGAATGTTTGCCTCGATAATAAGTGCAAGAAAAAACGCAGCCACTCAATTTTATTTTCACTTTTACTGCGTAAAAACACTAAAAGTCGTACATCTGTTTTGAAAGTTAGAATTACTGTTACGTGAGGCGGTCGCTCGCAGACTAACCAAATAAAGTGTGACGTCACACACTCCGTCCGCAAATTCTGTTCTACGACCGTAAGTTCCTCATCGCAACTCGCTATTCTCCATGTTCTACACGTAACTACTTAGATACCCATAGTTACATTAGTGGCGTATTTCAGCTAGGTTTTCCGAAAGTCAAACCAACGCAACCAGAAAGAATTGACCTGGTTTTTGGATTGGTGACCGTGCGTGGCATAACAGCAATTTTCTAGACAGGTTTTTTTTTAATTTTCTTCAACTCTACAGATAGCGCAGACTATTACATGCCAGTCAAAAACAGCATGGTATTTTTGATATCTGTGGCACATGAAATAAAATAAAAAACTGGTTAATGGCATCTGGTCTGCGCAAAGTCAGAGCCATCAACAATGAGCTCCTTTTTTTTTAATTGCCTGTAAGAAAATTGCCCGCTAGAAGTCGGCGGTACTGTGGATCAGAGAGATGTCAAATTCGAGTCCCGGTTGATTGTCCTATTTTTCAAGTCTTATCATACTCGATTTAAATTATTTTCGGACCAGGTTTCCTCACGATTTTACTATGAAAACTGACGTGGTTTTGCGAAGTATAGAACGTGGCCCCGGATGGTATGGACCTGGGTATGTCCTTAAACTGCAACCAGACCCACCAGAGGACGAGCAGCAGCATCCTCTTGGTTAACGGTGGTGGCCATTCTGCGATCCCCAAGCCGCCTGCCAAGCGTGGGGATTATGGCAACACCCCTCTATAAAGGGGGAGGCCTGCGTCTAGCAGTGGACGTTTTATGGCTGACGACGATAGAACGTGGCCGCACAAACTCGGTCTCTGTTTTCACTCCTTGAGATCACCGGATAGTCGATATCCGACTTTATTAAATGCAATGAATCCCGTAAATATGACAAAACTATTTTACTGGGTTGAATTGCGAGTGGTATGAAAATCTGTACAAACTCCAAAGAACTCATTAAGTAAAAGGGACCCGGAATTTAACCTATACCTATACGTCCTCACGATTTCCAATCAAACATTCTCCCGCAAGACTACTAAAAATACTAGTTATGGAATAATAATTAAATCCAGCAAGTATAAAAAATATAATGCTTTCGCCTCATTGAGCTAATATATAAAGAGTCACAATCTCTAAGTGAAAACAGTCAAAAACGTCCGAGTGCCTTTGTACATACCTTTACTTGCATTATATAGTTCACAATTGTTCGTTATGTCGCTTGTATGGTGTTCAATATATGCTTGAGTGCTTGTGTCTTATCGTAGTCCAAGTCGTTCAAAAGTCGGCGCACTCCATAACGTGCGCCGAGTTTTGGCGCGGACATTTCTTTAGCGGGGTCCTAAGAATTAACATACTGGTTTTTGTCCTATTGTCATTAGTCATATGCATCTAGTCATAAAATACTGTAGTCATAATGATACATGCGCATAATTTTTTACCGGCATAATTATTTTTTGTCCTTGTGTTTGTCGATCCTAATAGTAGTGTGACATAATGGTTAATACATCCTAAGATTAGTTGTCATAAATAGTAATGTTACTAATATCTTTGTTCTTAGAGTTATTGGTCCACAAGAATGATTAGTGCTATTAGTTTTTTTGGTTTAGTTTTTTTTTGCTAATTAGCTCAGTTAGTGGTGAAATGGGTGACAGATCCGAATCAGAGCACCCCGACTCCACCTAGTCTTGTGGTCCCTACCCCTAGAGTGTATATAAAAAGCGCGAGAGCCAGAAGCTCAAGGGAAGTCCTGAGAGGAGCGAGCCATACGAGGGCCGAGTGGAGCGAAGGGAAACTCAGAGGCGACCGCAAGAGCTTTTGGCGGGAGCCCACAAGAAATCAGTCGATAAAGTACATTCCTAAACATTTTTTCAATACATATCCACAAAATTAATTTTTATTGTTTTCAAAGTATACTTTTCCGCACACTCTTCTTTCAGGGAGAGGTTACGTCTCTCTCTCTCTCTCTCTCTCTCTCTCTCTAATTACACATTGGAAAGCCCTTTTCCCGCCTTAACCTTTTTGTTATTTCAACCCAGAAATGCTCATGCTAGATATTGAAGCTCGCTGACAGATCCGACTCGGATAGGTTAGGTGAGGAGTAGAAATGAAACAAATTTAATTATTTGGATGATTTTATATTAGGATGAGTAGCAGTTATGTTCATTTACTGTAGGATTAGATATAGTTAGGATTTTAAATTTTATGGCTTTTAATTATCATATCCAATGAATATTAGAAGCAGTGATGGTTTGCGTAGTAATGTTATGTAGATTTAGCATTAGGATAACTGATTATTAGGACTTAAAACGGTATGAAATACAAAATTAGGATGAAAAATTGTATGTGAATTATTAGGGACCCTTTTTTTGCACGTATAAGTATGACTCTATAGATATTAGCTCAATGTTTCGCCAAAAAACTCGCAAAATTACAGTCACTTTTTTTATGATCAACAGCTTATTCACCATACTGCATGATTCACTATTCTCCTTCCCCTTCCAGCAATGTAACAGAAAAATAACGGTTTTTTTTCCTTGTGTTAACTACATGCAACAGCAATTTGTAGGTAATTACATAATTATGCGCAGAGTATTTGATTTAACGCGTTTTTGCGCATTAAAAGTGTATTACGTGATTTTATACTTTCCTAATTTTAAACGCTCATTGACTGGCATTTGCAGGTGTCTATTTACTAAGGCAAACGATTATGCGAAATTGCAATTATAAGTATCTCGAAGGCTATAAAAGGGGCGGAACGAACGCTTTGCGGAGATAATACCGTCATAAAAAGCGTGCTTAAATTGTTAAATTTACCTGAGAACAGCAGGGTACAATCAAATCATCTCTTTTAAAGCTTCTTGCTGTATAATTTAGGACAGAGGTCGCCAGATTGAGAAATAGCGTTCCCGGAAATTGAAAAACTTCACCGGGCTGGCGTCCTTTATTCTAGAATTTGACGGCTTTTTCCAGACCCTGAAGCTATCTTGTCGTCAATTTACACAATTTTTATTGAAGTTGAGTAAAATTCTGTTTGTTTTTTTTATCACTTGGAGCTAAATTTAGTTTATGAAATTGTATGATGATGGTAGAACAGTTAAAGTTTACGCCTCGTTTCGTATGTCTTTATTTCGCTCACAGGTGTCTTTTATGAGGCTATGAGAAAATTGTATTAATATTCCAGCTGACTACAGAACATTACCGTATTATAAAGGTACTCTGTTAAGCTATATTAAAAAATCAGTGCTTGGTTCGTTCACCATTTCTTGGCTGTTATTTTCGGGAAAATGAAACATATATCACGTTCATACGTTTACGAGTCGATGATACTAAGAAAAACTCACTCACACACGTAAAGATGCAATCAACAGTGTGTGTAATAAATGTCCCCCCCCCCCCCCCCCCCAATATATAATATACAGCTAGATTCAGGATATAAAGGTATTTGAATTTTTTCATCAGCCTGTTAGACGTCCACTACTGGACGAAAGCCTCTCCCATTATAGGGAGGGGTTGCCATAATCCCCACGCTTGGCAGGCGGCTTGGGGATCGCAGAGTGTTACCACCGTTAACTAAGAGAACACCACCGCCCGTCCTCCTTCATTTTCGAGTTTCGGAATTGTTGTCCCCATGCCAGTTATGTTAGGATGAAATTTTGTAATTTTATTTTGTTTTTCAGTTTCGACGTTCGCGGGCGCTCGTTCAACAGTGCTCTGCAGTGGTCGGACCCCAGTGCCTTCGGTCCCCGGGCCTACTTTGCTACCATCACTCGACCTGCAGCCCTCACCCTCAGCTCTGTGCAGCTGGATGACGAAGGCGTCTACAGATGTAGAGTGGACTTCAAGAACTCTCCCACAAGGAACTTTCAAATTCGACTGACTGTTATAGGTAATATAAAATGACACCGCATGAAAATTGGTTGGGCCATATTCAAAAACGCAGGCCCTGGACAGCTTGACGAGTTAATTTATATACCGTTGAGTTTTTCGGACATTCACAGGTTTGTCACGATGTTTTCCTTCATCAAAAAGTCAGTGTCAGTTTTAAAATCTGTACGAAAATGCGTTAAAAGTACGGGCAGACCGCATAGATACGGGCCTAGAATACAATCTTTGATCACAAGATTATGAGGCATTTTCTCCTATCTACCAGCTACCAAGGGTCCTTACACCCTCTATAATTACGCATTGAAAATCACTAAAGAGAGAAGAGTAGGGCCTTCGCTTTTCTGTGTTGAAAATATAGACAACAGGCCAAGTCCTACGAGAGATCAGGCAAGCCATATGATAAAAACCCGTAAAGTTAAAGAATATGGAATTGTGATACGCAATGCAAAGAAATCTGTTTTATGACTACTATGCCCGAGAGTATAAGAAGTAAATTTAAAGCTCTAATCTGTAATATAAATCAAGGTACGTTAGTACCTTTCATTAAACGTAGTACGTACTTAGCTGAGAGAGAGTTATAAGCAAAAGAAATGGCGATTCTTAACACACACATTCACATACTCAGTAATTAGTTACAACAATTCAAATAAGTTAAACTTGTAAGTTTCTAATGATACTCCAATTTATTCTTATTGAAACATACTTTACGAGAAAAGTGGGATTGTTCAAGAATACTGAAGATTATAGAGCTAACTAATCCTGTTTTTTACAAAAGCCAAATAAATACTTATTTTTATTGAAAACCAGATAATCGTAGACAATGATAATAAATTTCAAGTCTAGAGATTGAATTTCAACTTTCAATGATTTCTAAGCGATTTAATATTGTTTCACGACTGCCCAAACAAGGTTGTGTAATATTTTCAGGGTTTATTTATTCCATCATAACAACAAAATGCCTGAACAGATTTGGATGTATGGGGTGTCGTTAGAATCCTTACATTATACCAAGCTCGGATACCAGTAAGTGACACTGGCACTTTTTTTTGACAAATGTCGTGTTCTTTGTATTATTTTTTTGTAATTTATTAGAATTACCTTAAACATACTTATAAAACTTTCACTACTTCACAATAATTATGTTGATCACCGAGACTCAAAAGCACACAAAACAATTTATTTTTATTTACATACCTCGACGCTTTGGCTATGTTTTAATGGCCGTGGTCACGAGCTGACTGGTGCCACACACTTGCCTAGTTTCAAACATATCTACATTAGTTAACATACTTACTGGGTAATAAAATAATAATTAAGAACGATTATATTAAAACAAACTCAGTTCACAATTATTCTAGTACCTAGTTATCCAATGACAATTACAACAACTTGGTTGACGGTGGTAGCACTCTGCGATCCCCAAGTCGCCTGCCAAGCGTGGAGGTTATGGCAACCCCTCTCTATTAAGGAGGAGGCCTTCGTCCAGTAGTGGAAGTTTTATGGCTGCCGATGATGAATAGGAACAACAAACACAAACACAAACTAACAACAAAAACAAACATAACAATGCCCAGTCATGATGCTTGCCACCAGGCGAGCCTCTCGCTAGTCTCGTCTCACAATTGTATAAAAAAATAAAAAAAACTTGGCAGGCTACTTTTGATATAATATTTTATGAGACAATAAATAAGACAGCTGGAAATCAATTTAGTGGTTAGAAGTTTCACGAGAACATAGCGCCTCGCGATGACATCCCGCAGACATTTTAATTATAAACTGTCGACCCTGGATTGCGGAGATGCTCAGCTGCCTGCAGATAAAAACCGCCGTCGCGATGACACAGATAAAATCTGCAGGAGACAGGTTAAATTTAAAAGGAAATTAGATTTGAATAGATCAAATTGTCCGAACGTCGAGAGCTCTGCAGACAAGTTTTCCATCATTAATAAACGAATAAAAACCCTCATTTAAATCGTCGCCAGAGAATTCGCTTGCACGCTCCATTTAATACCTTGATGATGTAATTATGTTGTTCGACGGCACTCACATTAATATTTCAGAAGCTGTACAAAATATGGCGGCAAATTGATTTTATTCGTTATTCATTCCGTAACAACGTGCGCGACAGCGTACCTACTTAGGCTGCACTGATAGACTTACTCGTATTTTATCACGAGAAAACATTTGATGCAAGAGCGTGAAACATAAACAGGAACTGTAAATGGCGAGAAAACTACGGTTGAGCATTTCAAGGAAATTACCCTATTCAAGGCGACGAAAGACGCAGTCAAAAGAGATGGGGAAGCAAATTTCTTTTGCGCAGAACAAAGCAGTTAAAAGTAAGCCTACATCGCATATATGCAGCTCCGTTGAAATCCATTAGTCTGTTCTCGCCGAGAGGTAATTTGCAAGGAGCCTTTTGTAAGTAAAGGGACTGTTCGCACAAAGAACCCACTTACTTACACAATCAGCCGTATTCATAACACCATAAAATATCCAATTACCATTGAGTTCGAGGGTGCGTATTAATGGCATCAAATAATAATCAAATGATACCCATAATGTAATATCTCATGATTGGGGCGTCTGCTAGCGTTCATATCCATAATATTTAGCGCGTTAAGTTAATTGGACGAGGTTCAAACGGTTGAAAGCATTGAGATAAACTCCACGTGTCCATATCCACTCAATCTATTTGATTAAGTTTTTGTCGTAAAACACAGAGCAATATAACTTCGTCAATGTTGTTAAAGCGCTCTCATTCGGTGCTCACCAGGCTACCTTAAAATTTTTAAAGCTGTCATAAGGTGAAAAATAATAGGCATATAAAATGGGTGGTTTGCCAAGTCGTTTATAAAAGGAGCATAAAATGCGAAGTTATTTTGCTGAATATTTTTGTTTCAGTGCCTCCACATCAAATGCTTATTTATGATTACTCTGGCGCTGACGTCTTGGGTGTGGTGGGGCCTTTAGAAGAAAACGCTGCTCTGGTGATGGTATGCGAGGTGCGGGGAGGTAAGTAAAAAATTTATGGAAAAATAAAATATTCATCAACACCCTTGTTACGCCAATCTTTCATTTTGTCAAGTAGGTAGGTACAGCTGAGAAAATGCCTTTTCACGTTTGTAAGGGTCTAAAAAACTAATAACAACTACGTTTATTTATAAAATTATATAAGTTAGATTAGATACCTACGTACAAATATGAAAGTTAAGAGACATTTGAAATGCAAAAAACCAATATTGTGTATTAAATATGTCGGTAATGCATTGAATGGCATACTTTGTGCTCCAAAGTCTTTTCGTGCCTATTTGTTTATTTCAGCTTAATTTATACAAATCAAAATGAAGTGATTATTTGACCTAACGTAACCGCTGTTGGCTTTACGTTTCAGAATAGTTCACCATGAGATAGCTGACGTTCTATCTTGAAAATTGATAGTCTTCCAATAAATCGTTAAAAGTGCCTTAAAGCAAAGCGTCACGGTTTTTCTATTGCTTGATTTATTTCATGGAAATATCGGGAGAGATATTCCATTCCAGTGGATTTGTTGAAAAGTTCGCGGCGGCGCGAAGCCGGAGTGGATTAACGATAGCACCGAATGTGATGACGAATTGAATCAGGGAGAATAGGGCAATGTGTTTTCTTTCTACACAAAATAAAATTAAACTAAACATTAGATATATTAAAACTAAACTGAATCGGACAACTGTAATGGTATTATTACCAAACGTGAAGAACCTTCGGAATGATTAATCTTTGCTAGTTAGGCGTGGAAAAAAAAGCTGTAATAACGTGTCTATTATTTTTTTGGTTATAATAAATCTACAAAGTTTGATCGCTGTTTTTTTTTTAATTTTCATGCATACTTTAATACCGTTTTACCCCTTTTAGAGGTTGAAAATAAAAAAATGCTGAAACCCATGTCTATATTATTAATTTATTTTTGTTTAGTATATTTACAAAGATCACTGTTAGCAACAAACAAAATTAAACTTTATTTTACCTTTCACCTCTTTAGGATATGAATATCTCAAATTTCGTTCTTAGTACGAGCTTAATTTACAAAAGGATACCTTTGTCCAAATTTAACACCTCTGGCGTGAAATGTGGACAAATGGCTTCAAAAACATTTTTTTTGTGCTATATAATAAGTGACATCTAGAAGATAATAGCTTCTGATAGTTTTAGAAACTACCAAATTGTAATATTATATTAATAAAAGTTATAAAATGAGACTGGTACTGAACTGCCTATCTAAAAATAAAATCCGAACAGAAGAGTTAAATTTTTCTATCGCCTGATTTCTGTTATGGAAACATTGGAAGAGATATTCCATCTGAATGAGTTCATTGAAAAGTCCGCAGTATGGTGGCTGGCGTTGGGCCAGAGGGATTATCTCCCGATTGTGATGACGCGGCGGGGTGGACAGGAGCCTTAGTTGCGACCCTGTTATCACACACGTATGGAGTTAATTATGTGCGTCGAATAAACGGACTCGGATTTTCTTTCACATTTAGTTTTGGTTCGATCTTGGTAAGAGAGGATTCAGGATCTAGTGAAATGAAATAAAAATAATACAATAACAGTAATAATATGTGGGATGGTGACTTGACAATCGTTGTCCCAATAGTCGTTTCGGCAAACGGACTTATAGCGAAGAGCCTCGACCAATACCTCAAGAGGCTCTCGCTAGGTGGTTGGGTCAAGGGTCAGATACAAAAGGCAGTGGTCCTTGACACGGCACGCATTGTCAGGAGGTTCCTCACTCTGCAGCCCTAACCACCGGCAGCTTGAGCCCTGCCCCGCTGCTAGCGGAACCGTAGGCACCCTTTATTATAATTTGTATTTATGTATTCTTATATTTATTGTAAAAAAATTAAGTAACTAAGAAATGAAATAAATACGTGTATAATAATATAATATCGGTGGACATTTTATTCACACAGCGCCAACTAGCCCCAAACAAAAATAAGCAAAGATTGTAATATGTAAACTAGATAGCTGATGAGATTACTTATATATTATACTTTTTTTTTCTAATGGCATGTACTAATACATACTACACTCAACAAACATAAAGTATAAAAAACTCCAGTAAAAAAAAACAAATTAAAAATAAATCTATATAGTATATATACTAAAAGGTATGTAAGGTTTTTTCTAAGTGACTGCCACACAGCTCAGTAACTCACTCAACAGCCCAAAGACGTCCACTGCTGGACGAAAGCCTCCCCCTTAAAAGGGAGGGGTTGCCATAATCTCCACGCTTGGCAGGCGGCTTGGGGATCGCTGAGTGTTACCCCCGTTAACCAAGAACACGCTGCTGCTCGTCCTCCGGTGGTTCTGGATGCAGTTTTAGGACATATAGGTCAGTAAAGTTGGTAGCAACTCTGCCTTATCAACTGCAACCGGAAAATAAAATGATGTCAAGAACATTTATATTATGTTTGTTCTGTGTTTCGGTGTTTAAATGAAAGTATGTTTTCACAAAAAACATATTATATAATATAATACAAGTGTGCCACGCATGTGTTATTCCAAGGTACATAAGCTACATCTGTACCATATTTCATCCAAATCTGTTCTGTCGTTATAGCTTGATTGAGTACAATCATCCAAAAAAAAAAATTGTACATGCATATAAATGGTCAAAATATTATTAAATCTAAATAGATTACGTTGTTACAAATTTGTTGCCCCTCGCCCAAACGTGCTTATTAGGCTAGCAGCATTCCCCCGCTGTATTGCGAGGGAAATCTGTTGCATAAGATATTCCCCGGGCCGTGGGTCTCGTCCCGCAGACGCCGACCTAGGTCTGCCACAAACTTCTTTGCTTCTGAACCCCACGGCCTCGCCACCTCCACAGCAAACGGCACGAAATTGTATGCCGATTCCAAAGCAGCGTATTTATGATGCTTGCCCAGTGCGGCTGCCTCCGTACCCCCACCAGCAACCCGCTGGGTGGCCGGCAGATGGCAAGCTGCGTAAGTGCTCACGCATGCGGCGTCCCAGATAGAAATAGAAATAGTTTATTACCAAATAGAGTATGTAGTACAATTTTTACTTCAAATAGGTACTAATATTATTTTGTTCTTAATCTATGGGCATTATTTTAGCTTTGTTAAAAAATACTCTACGTTACTTTAACCCATATTGATTTAAGGTATATCTAGGTCTGAAAGTACAGCAAATAAAAATTAAGTAGTAAATATTTGTTTTATGTATTCAAACGAAAATAAAAAGTGTTATTATATATATTATGTTGCCCCGATATCGGGGCACCTACAAATATTTTCCATTCAAGCCTGCCGTGATAAACTGCGAAACTTGGCAAACCCGCAAGACTTGATAACTTTATACATCCTAAATATTCTCTAGGTAATATCACACTAGCAAACACCCCACTTAGAATCTAGAGGTGTTTAGAAAATAGGTACCTATAACGAGATGCCTACCCAACCATATAATCAAAAACATCTTGCCTATCCTCGTTGATAAGATGGCGTATCAAGGGTATAGGGATGAGACTTTTACTTGTAGGTTTATGTGTAGGTAACTTTTTGTAAAACCAAAGTATGTTTATTTTTCTATGCAATGGAGTGGCGAGACAAGCAAGATGTTCGTCTAGTTGTAAGCAACACACCTGCTCATAACAGTAGCAGTGCTAGAATTGTGAACTTGCGAACAAAATTTTGCGCCGCACTGCACGCGCACTGGTGCGCTCGTCACTCTAATAGATTACATGTCAAATCTCTTCATGCTCAGTAATTGCTTTTTTAAAGGTTATTCCTTACAGCAGCACATAATACAATTCGCTAAATTTTTTATAAACAAAGTAAGTTTCAAATGTATGTTTTTTTCTAATTAATTGTAACTCATCCAACAGGAAAACCAGATCCGGAGGTTAATTGGTGGGTAGATGATACGGTGCTCCTGCCATACATCCGTGGAAAAACTGACGCCCACATTACGGAGAACCGGATGATGATTCCTCACGTGAAAAGAGAAGACCTGAACTCTACATTCAAATGTAAGGCGTCTAACACAAACTTGGTGCCGCCCTTGGAGAAAACTATCAGGCTAGAGCTAAATCGTAAGTATATTTCAATTCATATAGGTGTAATTAGGGCCTAGGTAACCCATCAGTAGCGCAAACCAAGGTTTCTGAGTTTTAGTTTTCAAAATTATGTATGACTAGCTTTTGCCCGCGGCTTTGCCCGCGGCTTTGCCCGCGTAGTAATGTTGAATACTTGAATTCGGTTAAATCGGGGCCCAACTCAATTGAATCACTAAAATACGTATATTATTGCATTTTTTCCAAGCCGCTTGCAAGTCTTTAAGTTTGCTTGAGGATGTCCAAATTTGGCATGTCGCGTTTGCAATACTTACTTCAAAACAAAGCCGTCTTGTTGAATTTTAAACAGACAGACAGATGGACATGACAGAATAGATGGATGGATGGACATGGAACTTCTGAAGATTGTGAGGCTTCTTTAAAAATATATGTGGGAGATATATCACTGCAGGTCGGTAAATTAGAATGTGATGAACTGGGAATAGTTGGGATGGTAAATGTAGGTGAAATTAATTTGTCATTTGTTAACTGAGTAGGCTGTACCGTAAATGTAGGTGAAATTAATTTATCAAACTGAGCCGTAAATGTTGGTGAATTCAGTTCAGAAAAATATCGGGCTGAAGAAGTTTGGACGGTATGAGTTGAAGACGTTTTGTGATTATTTTTGGGCATCTCTACAGCTAAAGAATCAAAGTACAAAGGCAAAGTAGAAGTTGCGTCAGAACTTATATCTTCTGTTTGAATGCAACTTGGAGATGTAGGAACCTCAACACGTCGCTTAGTTATTTTTTCGCTACTACTGGAACACGTGGAGTGCCGTTAGAAATTATATCTATGTCTTCTAACAGATACGCATCAAAATGATTTCCCGTAAATCGTAGCCACTTTATAGGTCTTCCTGCTGTACCAAACTTTGCATACAATTTGCCATTTTCATAAACTTCAAACTCAAACTCATATATTTGTCCTGCAGCGGCTAGTTCACACGCAGTGCCCCAACTCGACTGCCGTGACATGTCATTAAAGTATGCAGTCGCAGCGGTGTAGTTGTCGCCGTTTGAATCATGAGACATGATTTCAAACTCCTCCCAATTAGCTACTACATGAGTAACGATGTTTTTTCGCACCTCAATTGCCTTTTCTTGGGTACCGTGCATTAAAAAAGAAAGCGCACGAAAAAGACACGCTCCATCACCAACGATGGGAACAACATAGTGTTTTACCTTCGCTCCATGAATGAAGAGAAGTTCACTAAGCATTTTAAATAACAAACTAAATAACAATATCAACAGTAACAATATAAAAAAAACCTAATAACAAACAATGTAAACTAAAATTTAAAAAAAATACGAATAACAAACTAAATAGCAATCTAAATAATTACAGGAACAAATAACGATAATTATACGAAATGTAAATAACAAATGAAATGAAATAAGCTTAAGCAGAAAAAGTATGATAACAAAGAACGCAAAAAGATCACCAAAATATCGCAAGAATTACGAAACTTCGATAAAATACAGTGCTGCACTGATCGCTTAGGTAGGCTCGGTGTGGGTTGGAGTGGGGCGCGCTCGACGTACAGCGCGTCATTATACTCGGGTTTTAACGTATCTGAGCCGACGCGGGATGGACGGTTCGAAAGCGCTGTGCTTGGTGCGTGCACCGGATCAAGTACATGTGTTTAAAACATTTATCTTCTTACGCATAAACACTCGATTAGCTATTATTATTATTAGCTTATCTATAATTATATATATTTTTTTTCAAATGTAAAATTGACCCGTGGCCTTCCAGTTTTAAAATTGTTTGAAAATTCTGAAACATGTTTATGTTTATTTTATCTTATCTCTTAGGTCAAAAAACTTAACAGCCTTAAATGAATGGTTTCGGCAAAATGGTATTTTAATGATACATTGAACCCCTTGCGAATTTTTCAATATCGTTGCTGAGTGTGCGTTTCTCTGCATCAGCCCTTAACACTAATGGTATAGTCGAGCTTGATCTCACTGAAGCTACCACAGCTTGAGCTGAGTGTAAGTTTACACCACTCAAAATTTAGTTTAGGCATTTAAAAGTAAGTTAATTTAATATTAAAAATTAATTTAGCAGCTTAGGCTGTACAGTATCTATAATAATTATGTCCGTCAAACAGTCGTCTGCGTGGACCTACAAAAAAATAGCCTATGTCCGTTTCCGAACCTTATGTGCTATAACTACCTATCCAAAAATGCAGCTCCATCTGTTCAGCCGACCAATAAATACGCCCATCCCCGTCCCCATTCCCAGCCTCATCCCTATAAGCGCCCCCTTCCCCATCCCCATCCCGATACCAAATGTCATTTTAATATGAACACGCCCATCCCCGTCCCCATCCCCGTTCCCTCCCTCATCCCCATACCGAACCCCATCCTCACCCCATCCCATCCCCACCCCCATCCCGATTTCAACTTTCATCTTAATATGGACACGCCCATCCCCGTTCCCAGCCTCATCCACATCCGCATCCCATCCCCACCTGTCCCCACCAAATCCCCACCCATCCCCATCCCCACCCCATCCCCATCCCGATACCAAATGTCATTTTAATATGAACACGCCCATCCCCGTCCCCATCCCCGTTCCCTCCCTCATCCCCATCCCGAACCCCATCCTCACCCCATCCCATCCGCACCCCCATCCCGATTTCAACTTTCATCTTAATATGGACACGCCCATCCCCGTTCCCAGCCTCATCCACATCCACATCCCATCCCCACCTGTCCCCACCAAATCCCCAACCGTCTCCGCCCATCCGCACCCACATCCCCACCCCATCCCCATCCCCAACCCGATACCAATTGTAATCTTAATATTAACATGCCTATCTCCGTCCCGTCTCCGTTCCCAGTATCATCGCCACCCCCACCCCCACCCCCATCCCCACATCTATCCCCATCCCTATACCAAATTTCATTTTAATATGTACAGCCGTTACAAAGTTAAGGAGAAACAAACGTAGTATCACTAAAACTCAGTTTTTTTTTTATACTAACGGGAGCTGATTTTGAAAAAACTGTGACACCCGTATCTTCTTATTTTTATAGTAGAATATGTATACCAAGTTTTGTATCAATCGAACCAGAGAATAAAAAGTTTCATACAAACTTTAACACCCCATTTAACCCCCTTCGGGGTTGATTTTCGAAAAATCCTTTCTTAGTGGGCGTTTACACCTCTCCAAAAACATACCCTCCAAATTTCAAGTCTCTACGTTTAGCGGTTTGGGCTGTACGTTGTCTATATGTCAGTCAGTCAGTCAGTCAGTCAGTCAGTCAGTCAGGACAAAGCCTTTTATAGTTATAGATAAGTGAATGGTTAAGGCTGAGGCTACAATAAGCAGCAACGCGGCTTGCGGTAGGTACGTGATCAAAGCAAACAGTTAATATTCACGTTTAGGCTACACTGCACGCCAATATCGCTAGCAATCTTTATTTTGTTTACGCGATGGGAACAATATTAATGTCTCATGGCATCGGCTACATTGATCTATAAGCGAAAATGAAGCGAATTCATCAGAATTTTTCGGTTATAATATACTTAGCCATCCTGTGTGGACCTGGGTATGTCCTTAAACTGCAACCAGACCCACCGGAGGAAGGGCAGCAGCGTCCTCTTGGTTAACGGTGGTGAGCATTCTGCGATCCCGAAGCCGCCTGCCAAGCGTGGGGATTATGGCAACACCCCTCTATTAAGGGGAGGCCTTAGTCCAGCAGTGGACGTCTTATGGCTGACAACAACAAATATAGCCATACCATGTAATCACGTTTGTTACACCTACAATGCAGACTGTCAACTGCACTGTGCTACTGAGCAATGCAGTAAAATCCTTTAAAAGTAAATTTTGTTTCGCCAGCGCTCGTGCTCGCCACAAGAGCTAGCCAGGTTCGCTTGACGGATACGTCAAGGAGCACGAGATAAAATCTCGTTTCGCTCTTACAGTCGCATTGCTAAGCGCTGCCTACTGTAGCCTCAGCCTAAGTATGGGCATAGCTAATATACTAGGTATACTAGGTTATGGGCAAGCATGGGATATGTTATGCAAGTAAGGCGATTAATTTATCAGCCGATTATTTTAACAGGCTCGTGTTTGACCTCTATCCTGTCTGATGTTAAGCGATAAGCATATGGCATACAATGGAGCACGCTACTGCTTATTATTTATAGACATTTGGTTATACAGGGTTAGTTCTAATCAGTTAGCATCCTTTTAAGGGCATATTCTGTACATCAAAACAAACAACTTTTACTATGGGGCCAACATTGAGATCGCGAAAAAATTATCAGCTGTTCCATGCAAAAAATTCATCGACCTTGGGCAAAAAGTATGGAACAGCTGTTTTTTTGGCGATTTCAGTGTTGGCCCCATAGTAAAAGATGTTTGTATTGATGTACAGAATATGCCCTTAAACGGATGCTAACTGATTAGAACTAACCCTGTATATGAAACCATGTTTATACTTATAAGACAAACCGGAATGTGTAAATGTGAAAATAAAGCATTGAGCAATGTAAATGATTATTATACATTTGCTTTTATAATCTAAAAAAAACAAAAAGCAACCAGTAGGTATTTAAAATGTATTTTACATTTTTAACAAAAAGATGGGTACCTACATACCCTTTCAACACAAAAAGATAAAAAAGACACATTCCTACTATATGTATATAGGCTGCTACGGCTGGTATAATTATTAACTAGCCTCACTGTTATCGTTTCATTAAAAGAGCGTAAACCGCAAAATAAAAAATAAATGCCAGTGAAAATTAAAACAAACTTTAGCCTGAATGGATGGAATTCCCACTTGAAAGGATTTTATTAATCCTTTTGCGCCGTACTGTTTCGAATGAATTTTCAAGTCATAAAAAGATAGCAGACCAATTAAGTGGCAACTTAAAATGATAGGTACTTCAACGGGCCTTTTGTAAAACAAATCACATTTCAAGAGAATAAAGGATTGGCCTCCAGCAGAAATTTATTAAATTTTCACAATTTTCACACGATCAGAATTAACGAGCCATGTTTAAAAACATTTTTCTAAGCTGTTTATCTTTAAGCATGGAATTAATAATGGAAAAGTTTTTGGAGAAATTTTGCTTTAACGGTTTCGGTTTCGAGTTTCTTGAGTTGCTAAAACTCGTAAACACGTCTTATGTTTACATTAACATTACCCACATCATTGTTTATGTTCGTTCATAATTATTATCTCATTATGTCTAAGAGAGTTAAAGAAGATTAATTCTTTATGGTTGCTACCTTACCGGGTCACCGGTGTGGTGAACGGCTAGCTCGAGGGGTAGTGGGTTCTGTGTGCGCTCTGCGGGCCTGCCTCTGGCGGGTGAGATGGGGTTAGACCTACCTATCCGAGATAACTAATTCTAACAAGGGCGCCACCAGCACAATAATGCTGGGAAATGAGACAAGGAATTAGCGTCCAAATCTTATGTATTGTAAAATATGTTCTTCAATTTCTTACCATTGTACATCAATGACGGTTCTGTTAGTTATAGGTACATTCTTTAAGATATTTCTATTATGTTAGTACATTTGTTAAACAATGTAAAATTAAGTACTTAGGTACTAGGTTAAGTATAGATAAGTTAAACCTTTAATATTGTAGTTCTAAGTTTTAAAGTTACACCAAAGGATTGAGACAGAAGGGCCAGTTCTGCTCGATGAAGTTAAATTTACAATTCTTGATCACATAATTTCTAGTTATAGTCCAAAAACATTCTAGGTTCTTTCTTCGTTGTAGACACTTGACTGACGTGAGAAAATTAAGAGAAAATTGACATACCAAATGCGCGTGGCATTAATATTGATTAATTGAGCTTCACCAAGACATATTTCTGCTTCTAAATGTTATTGCGACGTATTCACGTCGAAATCAAAATGGTAGGCTACGAGTCATTTCGCAGACATGGACGCTTTACAAGCACAAACACTAAACCAAAACAAAAGAGCGGCGGAATCTGCAACAATGACAACGACGTTACTTCTAATTCTACTATAATTTAGGTACGTGGATTTGGAAAGAAGACGAGATGGGTTTCTTACCAATCCACCGCTTTGGACCTCATGGAATTGTTGGTGGCCATGCTATCATTAACTGCACGGCAATCATCCCAAGTACTGTGGAAATCAGTGAAAATGATAATCCTCGCTTCAATCTCCAGCGGGCAACGAATCAGGTTGAAAACCAAGTAAAATAACTTACTATTCTGCGGTGTGGTATTTAATTCACAGGAGCGGATTATTCGCCCGCTTACTCCATCAAAAACCAAAGTTAAAAAGGATGTTGCCAGGACTTGCCGGCGTAAAAACAAACAAAACTTTTCTTTCTGAATCGATAAATCAATAAAGGGCTGTTGAACCTAATGAATTCTGTTCTCAATGAAAAAATTACAGGAATCTACGAAATGTCAATGTCAACGTTATTACGTTACTTACTCTATGGTCAACATCTCAAACGTCATACTGTCAAGCGATATGTAAACAAAATCATAAGGGTTTCTAAAACGAAAGTTTTATAAAAAGATGTGTAAAATATTGTGATATCCCACACAAAATGATAAGCCACATCATATTTAACAAGTTATTATGTTCCACCGGCGTTCTTCAGTGAGGAAGGACTCCTGAAGATACGAAGCAAATGACAACAAAAATGTTTCTAGATTCTCTTACTTCTTTGCCTGAAGAACCCCTTCGACTGATGGGAGAAAACCCACAGGATACGTCTGAGCGTCGAAGAACACAAAACAAAGGTTTGCAACAAAAAAACATGATAAGGTTTTTGCAATGCAACATCACCCCCTTTCTAGAGCGAAATGTGGGTGAAAACAACAACATTTCGCGAGGAGCGAGCAGCGGAACCATCCTGGGACAACCAGTGCAAACGCAGTGCTAGCCAAATATCAAAATTTAATAAAGTTTTTGGAAATAATGGTTTAAAAATGAATTAATTCTTTTCTTAGGTTATAACAACACAAAATGAACAAAATGAACAACAGATCATCACGAGCATCCCACTGTGTAACCCTTCTTATTCTGTAGGTATCCTACCTTAAGTAAGTTTCTAAATTTTAAGTGTATGAACAATATCATAACTACTAATTCTATAAGTATATAACTTATACTATTCTATTTTAAGACAATAATGTTTGCCTTAGGTTCTTAAAATGGTTAATTCTTTCTTTCTTTCTAACTAAGTTACGGGATGAAACCCTAAACAAAGTAATTCTGTTCTGTTTACATACAGTACCGGTGTAAAATTAACCAAGCACTGCACGTAGCTACCTGCTTCGGTGCCAAATAATAGGGGAACTTGCCCCACTGGAAAGTTTGCTTCTTCGTACAATAACGAATGCTAATCATTTATTATGCGAGGTCGCATTGTTAACTCCTACGAGTATTGGATAAATACCTATTGTATTATACAACCTAATGGAACTAGGTCCTAATGGGATCCCTTATCTAAGTAAAACTAAAGCAGAGGAAAAGTGGTAGGTTTCCACCACCATAAACAATCACTCACCCTTACACAGTTCCTTCTAAACCTTTCACACTATCCTGTCACGGGCGATCCTTTCATAGCAGCGGTCAATCACACTCACTCTAATTCTATCATGCTTCATTTCTTCCAAAGTCACCTGTCACACCATACACTCACACACACATACAAACACTTGCATGCCTTCTACTCACCATCCCTATGCATTTTTTAATCCTAACATACAAAACTTAATTTTTTATTTTAATTATTCTATTTTATTTAAATTTAATTAATGGATGTTTTATCCCTATTCTTTCTAAACTACCATGCAATAAAACTACATATATTTCTTAAAGTAGATATTAATAACTACAAGCTATTATTAAGATTTGGACCTAAAATATAATTTCTTACTTATTTATTTAAGGAGAGTACTAACTCTATGTAAATAGTAGTTTATTCTATGACTCCACATGGACTATATCCTTAATGTGAGTTAAGCCAACATGTTTACCACTTAAGGCTCTTAAGCGATACACGAGTGGACTTATTCTTTCTTCGATTACACACTAAATATTTCTAGGTATCTTCTATTTCTATTCACTTCTCGTGGGGTCGATGACGATCTGTAGCTCACCTGGCTATTCTGTAAGTATTCTATTCTATTATCGGAGTGACTGCCTCGGCACACACGGTAGACACTGGCGATGCACGGGCCGTCGCAGGCTGCTCCGATGCTCCAGACTCGAAACAGATTTCTGATCCCCCTGAAATGTTTATGTCCAAAATTTTAACGCTTTCGCATTCTTTCTTTAGTTCTTGAATTTTTTCTGTTAACTCCTCCGCAGAAGGTGGAAGTCTGTTAAGCCTAAACTGAATATGGAGATTTCTAGAAATGAGTCTCTCTCTGCGGGGTGTTGTCATCGATTCTGATTCTATGATTTTGAAAATGTCATTTATTTTATTTTCACAAATTTCTAATTCTGTTTCTATGTTAAATTCTGAAGGGACAATGGTCTCTTCCAAACGGGAAGATTTGGATAATGAGGCAAGCTTTGTCCTCATTGCCTCGACCGTTCTGAAGTTTGTATGGCCACGGATCCGTAGCTCATACCGTAGCTCATCCATGAGTAGGTGGTAAAAGTTCATCTTAGCACTCGCCATGATGGAAGAAGTACCAAATACAAACAATGTATGAAACCAAGAAAAGTAAGACCAACCTCACACGATCCACGATATCAAGGGAGATGACACCGTTGAATGTCGACTGGCCGAAGGGAACCCGTCACACGTTGGGCGCGCCAAAATGCTACCTTACCGGGTCACCGGTGTGGTGAACGGCTAGCTCGAGGGGTAGTGGGTTCTGTGTGCGCTCTGCGGGCCTGCCTCTGGCGGGTGAGATGGGGTTAGACCTACCTATCCGAGATAACTAATTCTAACAAGGGCGCCACCAGCACAATAATGCTGGGAAATGAGACAAGGAATTAGCGTCCAAATCTTATGTATTGTAAAATATGTTCTTCAATTTCTTACCATTGTACATCAATGACGGTTCTGTTAGTTATAGGTACATTCTTTAAGATATTTCTATTATGTTAGTACATTTGTTAAACAATGTAAAATTAAGTACTTAGGTACTAGGTTAAGTATAGATAAGTTAAACCTTTAATATTGTAGTTCTAAGTTTTAAAGTTACACCAAAGGATTGAGACAGAAGGGCCAGTTCTGCTCGATGAAGTTAAATTTACAATTCTTGATCACATAATTTCTAGTTATAGTCCAAAAACATTCTAGGTTCTTTCTTCGTTGTAGACACTTGACTGACGTGAGAAAATTAAGAGAAAATTGACATACCAAATGCGCGTGGCATTAATATTGATTAATTGAGCTTCACCAAGACATATTTCTGCTTCTAAATGTTATTGCGACGTATTCACGTCGAAATCAAAATGGTAGGCTACGAGTCATTTCGCAGACATGGACGCTTTACAAGCACAAACACTAAACCAAAACAAAAGAGCGGCGGAATCTGCAACAATGACAACGACGTTACTTCTAATTCTACTATAATTTAGGTACGTGGATTTGGAAAGAAGACGAGATGGGTTTCTTACCAATCCACCGCTTTGGACCTCATGGAATTGTTGGTGGCCATGCTATCATTAACTGCACGGCAATCATCCCAAGTACTGTGGAAATCAGTGAAAATGATAATCCTCGCTTCAATCTCCAGCGGGCAACGAATCAGGTTGAAAACCAAGTAAAATAACTTACTATTCTGCGGTGTGGTATTTAATTCACAGGAGCGGATTATTCGCCCGCTTACTCCATCAAAAACCAAAGTTAAAAAGGATGTTGCCAGGACTTGCCGGCGTAAAAACAAACAAAACTTTTCTTTCTGAATCGATAAATCAATAAAGGGCTGTTGAACCTAATGAATTCTGTTCTCAATGAAAAAATTACAGGAATCTACGAAATGTCAATGTCAACGTTATTACGTTACTTACTCTATGGTCAACATCTCAAACGTCATACTGTCAAGCGATATGTAAACAAAATCATAAGGGTTTCTAAAACGAAAGTTTTATAAAAAGATGTGTAAAATATTGTGATATCCCACACAAAATGATAAGCCACATCATATTTAACAAGTTATTATGTTCCACCGGCGTTCTTCAGTGAGGAAGGACTCCTGAAGATACGAAGCAAATGACAACAAAAATGTTTCTAGATTCTCTTACTTCTTTGCCTGAAGAACCCCTTCGACTGATGGGAGAAAACCCACAGGATACGTCTGAGCGTCGAAGAACACAAAACAAAGGTTTGCAACAAAAAAACATGATAAGGTTTTTGCAATGCAACATGGTCTAACATCAACATCATAAAATAACATCAAGAAATGACTGTCTCTGAGAAAATGTACTTGATGTTGCTCATATTCGCATTAAGGAATTGTCTAGCACGAGATGAAGAGACAATATACGCAAGATTGTGGGTAAAGACTGGAAGCAAAAAGTCTGAAAGGCGAGCTTTGGAGAGCCCTTAGTCGTGCATCAAGAAAAGCTGATGATAAATCATCTGGCAAGTTTTTGTCAGTGTTTTTTCACAACAAATATAGCTAATGGCTCGTCTTTTCTCTAAGACAACTTGCCATTTGCATCCACCGGTTGCCCGCGAATTTTACAATGTCGTCGGTCCACCTAGTGGGAGGCCTTCCTACGCTGCGTCTTCCGGTTCGCGGTCGCCTCTCAAGAACCTTTCTTCCCAATCGGTTGTCCGTTTTTCGAGCGATGTGGCCTGCCCATTGCCACTTCAACTTGCAATTCTTGCGAGCTATGTCGGTAACTTTGGTTCATTGGCGAATATCCTCGTTCCAGATTCTATCGCGTAAAGTAACTCGGAGCATAGCTCTCTCCATTGCCCGTTGCGTGACTCTAAGTTTCTCCAACAGGCCAACAGTTAAAGACACAGAAGTTCAGAAGAAGAAGACAGAGAACAGTTCCATATGTCATCCCACACCACGCAGCATAAAGAAAACAATTAGCAAACAAGAACTTGAAAAGAGCTTGAAATCATTGCGAAACTGTGTAAACATTTCTGATACCATACAGACTCACTCCAGATCCAAGGAAGTCTAGAACGCTGATCTCTATGTACATCTACTTATTATAAACATTATCAGCCTTCCTTTCCCATTTATGAAAATAGGCCTCTACTAATGCTAGTCTTGCTAAGCTCGATCTTCGGGTTTTTTGGTTTCAATGTCGTCACTCTGTCGAGTCTTAGACTTCTACCTGGGTGTGTTTCATACATTGAAAAAGGGTTTGTCCTTACGCACTGTTTTTTTTTTTACTTGTGCGCGATCGGCACGGCACTTGCCTCAGAGGCTATTGGCGAGCCAGCGCAGCGACCGCGTACAGGACCAAGCGGTATAACGGAATATGAACTCACTGTTATTTTTCAAATACAGATTAAGCTTGCAATGAATATGATTTACGATTTCTATTGTAGTATTTTTTTTGTAGGTATGCGTCCTAAGTATTAACGGTATCTATGAGAGTGAATCTTCTGTATGTTGTACTATTTATCTTTTCTGTGCTATAAGTATACTAATGAAGTAGGTAGGTGGGTTATGTACACTAAAGAATCCACATCTGCTAAAGAATTAAATCATGAATTTCTATTTGACAGTGGCACCCCTCTCCGTATCGCTTGTAAACCGACCGCAGCAGCTTATAGCGGGCCAGTCGGCGACTCTGCGGTGCATGGCTGAAGGAAGCCGGCCGCCCGCAATTATAACTTGGTACAAGAACGACGTACTCTTTGAAAAGAAAATGGTGAGTAATATGGTATTGTGATAGTTTCTGCTTTATGTTATCTGCCATTATAGCTCAATTTCTAGTATATATATCTGCTGTGTGAGCTGTAGCGCGTGTGTTTGATTCCAACGATTTTATGTGTCCATTTATGTGACGAACATAAAATGTTTGTTCTTTGTCTGGGTGGTCATATAGACCACGAAGACAAAGAACAGACATATACGTACGTATTTATTTTTTAGCAGCTTCTTTTTTGCGATTGAACATTAATCCAATAGCGAAAATCCCTGGGTTAAACACCGTTGCGTAATTAAGCTGCGTCCATCCTAATTTCAATAGGCAAACGCCGCAGGTAGCACCTCAATTAACTTTCATTGTAATCCGGAACACGCACAGTAACGGTTTCCGAATAGATCTGCAAATTCGCAGTTCATATTAGTGATGGGGTATAGGAGCACTATTCATCTTTTCACGTCACATCAAATAACTGGACAAAAACAGCAGTTTTCGCAGATGGTGCCAGCGGGGCGGTCCGAATGTGGCAAAATCAATGTTAATCGTTTATTTTATTTTATTTATTATTATAATTTTAGGAAAACTAACAGCTAACCAAGGAAGACAAAAAAGAGAGTAGGTTGCATAAGGCCAATTACAAGTTTCCACAAATATATATAAATATAAGATGAAAAAAACAGCTTAGGTATAAAAACATAAAATACAATAACTATAATAACATATTGGTTATATATATATATTTTTTTTTTTTTTTTTTTTTTTTTTTAAGTCTTTATTAACTACAACAAACTACAATGACTACTTAGCCTACTACACAACAAAAAACAAAAGGATTGTATCCAGACCGATGAAACTCTAGAGACAATCCAAATGCTCAAACCCACTACCAGTCGGCAGCGTACCCAGCATGCTGGCGGCATTGCCACGCTGGATGGCAATGCTTATGCGTTGAGCCAAATAAACGCCAGCATTTTGATCACGCGTCGCGTCGACCAGGCGCTCGGATATGTTTTTGAAAAGATGATGAGCTCCCGGTCCCCACGGACCCAATGTCTCAACACCAAACGGCTCAAATATGTAACCTCTGCCGAGGTTAGCATATTTGCGCCGCTTGTGCCGCTCCGCCGAATTTGCCGCCGCACCAGCCCTACTCTGTGTCTCAGGAAGATGTGACGGTGCCAAAGTATCAACGCAAGTTGCGTCCCATACAAGGGGCCGTCCCATCTTCCAAGGCACAAGTGTCATACCGTCAGGTCTTTTGCCATCGTCACGCGCAAGGCCGCTCGGTTCGAGCACAGCTGCAACATTGGCGGTGGATAAAGCCCGGCGTATGACATCATTCAGGCTAGCGTGGCGGCCGATCCGACCAGCGCTTCTTGAGCAAGAGAGACCATGGTGACCGAGCTGATCGACAACAGTACCACACTGGCAGCGATGGGCCTCACAGCACCTTGCACCCAAGCGCAAGCTGACAGCTAGACGAAATGCAGTTGGGTCCAAAAGGCTACCAGTGTTAAAGGAGGGAATAGCCTGCAACCAAAGACCTGATTCCCATACAGAGACAGCAAGGATACGAGCGCGATCTGCGACGCTAGTACACGTATCTAGAAGAGATTTCCGTGCTAGTTCACAGATCGGCCCATCCCATAGTCTCTGCGAAGACAAAGTCCTCGGAAAATCAGTATTTGGGCAAGCCTCCCTCCAAACATTCTTGGCCTCATTCAAATGAGCTACTACTACACCGGAATGGCCTAAAGAGGGAAGAAGGATTTTTTTAATTAATTTATGTGTACTATGAACTGAGGACAAGAAAGCTGGTAGAGCTACACTTGAAATTTTGCGGATCCCTAAGCCTCCTAACCTTACTGGTAGTGAGGCTTGTGACCATGTCCTGTCATTCATGTCAACATTCAAAACCGATATTAGTGTTTCCTTTACGACATTGTCTAAGCTCGAAAGGAGCTCACCGTGTTTCCACAGTGGACTACATCGTAAAGTGTATATAAATTTTGGCACAAACAGACAATATTTGATAATGGTAAACGCCATGTGGGCGTTAATATTGAGTAACCTCCTGGAGGCACTCATAAAATTTTGAATTTTTTCTTCTACGAAAGGTGAAAAAGACTCATCTAAAATCGGTGAACCCAGTAGGCGAAGAGAACATCTATCCACAGATTTGATGTTTGGAGCCAAATCATTAAATTTTGCAATAACCAAATCTTTGTTCGGACATGAATCGCAAACATAGAGTTCGCATTTTGAAAAATTTAGTTCTAAGCCAATAAGACGAAATTCGTCTATGAGAATTTGCAAATCATTTAGGACAGTGCTCACATCACCTCCTAAGGTTCCGTCATCCAAATACCAAACATTAAGTTTGGATTGGAGACGTTGAATAATTGGATGAATGGCCAGGCTGAAAATGGCGGGACCGAATGGATCACCCTGTTGGCAGCCTACTGAAGATAACAAAACATTATTTTGGTATGTTAATTTTGTGGGATTGCCGTAGCATTGCCAAAGAAAGTTGAAAACGTCTGGAATTTTGTCTTTGATTTGTGTCAACAGGGCGCCTCTATCGACCGAATTAAAAGCATTTTTGACATCCACCTTTAGTAGCACCTCTCCACAATTTTGATCCAAAAAAGTCCGGAGAGAATGAACAGCAGCCTCACACCCACCTCGCGAACCAAAACCAAGCTGTATTGGTTGGAAAAGGCTACTCAAAAGAACAACCTTTTGCCTACAGCCTGCCTTGGCCGCGAGGCGACGGTATGTGGTGCCGACCGCAATAGGCCTGATACCACCATCTTTTTTGATAAGTGCGCATAAATTTGCGCCGTACAAAATTTCGATAACGTCACTATTGACTCGTCCCGACAACATAAGACTTACCAAAGCTGTAAGGTCTTTTAAGAGGGTCTCGCCCACCTCACCAGAGCTAAAAGATAGAAGATCTTTTAGATGTTGAGGTGTTAGGCCATCAAGGCCGCCAGCTGAGCCACTCTGAAAAGACGCCACAGCCGTTGCAATCTCCTGAGTCTGGACATCAATGGCAACGTCATCAGGTTGTGGTGGCTCAGGGAGGTGGAGGTTTGCCGCCGCAGGTGGATGTTTGTCACGAAGTGACTGAATCGTTTCTAATGTGTGGGGGGCAATGGTGTCGCTCGAGAACAAGACACGTGCGGCGCCTTTGATATCACCATCACTCATTTTGTTCTCTACTAATTTAAAAGTAACCGAATCGTCAGATTTTTTTGAATTTTGATTATTACGCCTTTTAGGCGGAATAATATTAGCAAGACCTAAAAAGTTCTCTTCCGATACTTTGTACTTTACACAGTTTTCCTTTACTGGTGGTTTTACTTTACTTTAGTGGTAAGGGATTTTTTGTTAGACGGGTCCGAATGAACGTAAAGCACATTGTATGGAAAAGAGAGGAGATGTTCCCAGGCCTGCTTTGAATTTTGGGTAACGGCATTCCGAATAGCAAAAGATAAACTTTGGGCAACCGAAATTCGAGCACCACGCGGGATGCGTTTTAAAATCGGAATAGAATTTTTTAATGAGCTTAAAACCTCCCAAAATGGTTTGGCAGGAGTAGCAGCGCTCATTGAACTGCTACTGGCTACGTTTGAGCCTGAAATTGGAGCCGAAAGTGGAATTTCATGAATTTTGTGACATCTGGTCTTGTGAATTTTGAGGCCTTTTTGGCCTTTAAAAAACTTGGCCTGGGGGCACTCTGTACACTGTATCATGTCCTGTTGCGACATCACGTTGATTTTTGATACTGCATTTCGCCCAGAAGGGGTCGAAGATGCCATGTTACAATAAAAATCTTATCTCTTAAAACTTAGATTCCCTAGTGACGCGACGGACGGTGACGTCTGCCAGACGTCAGGCGGTGACACGGCTTGAACTGCGCCGACTCGCCAGACGGCGCGCCGTTGACATGGAAACAGAAAACAAGAGTGTTTTAGAAAATATGAAATAAAGTAACTTAGGGGCTGTCCCCAGCCCTACAAACAATACCTCGGCGGAGTCAGAGGTAGAACAGGCGGCTGGTGAGCAGAAACAGCCTGAAAACTTGCGAAATGCTGAAAAAGAAACCGGAGAAAAAATTTGTCAACCGAAGTTGACAAGAACTTTTTTTTTTTTTTTTTTTTTTTTTGGTTATAATTATCTCTCTGCTCTTGATGAGAGCGTTGTCGTTGTTGCCTTGTTTTAAGAATATATGCAGCTGTTGACAGCCTGAAAATAGATTTGTTGGTTAGATACTTAGTTGTTTACATTTAACTTTGGACGGTTTTAACTAGCCAGGCAAAGGATTGCTGTACAAATCATTATAATTAAGCAGACATTCCCAGGCAACTCTAATAAGACTAAAACCATGAAATTGTAGAAAAAACAACAAAATGTATGCGAGACACTCACCGATCATCAAAATTCTAAGGTACTTCTAGCAGACCTACGAACTTGTAATTTTGCATGCGGAAAGTGTTAAGTGTACCACGCAATGGAAAATTAAACAAACGTTACTATAATATAATACGGTTGGTAATTTCACATTTTTATTAAAAGAGAAATATATCGAAAAGTAAATACATAGAAGCATAAAACTTGGTGTTAATCACTAATCAAATCACCATAAAAAAAACATGAACCATACTCTAATTGGCGGAAGCTGATATGCCCTCAGTTAAGAAAAAAATAATTAAAACTAGCTAAATTTGAGTCGGATTAGGTGAACTAAAATTATGAAAGCATCTATTCAATAGCTTTCGTCATAAATTGTTTCTTAATTAATTACGATTTATGCCATGTATCATGAGAAAGTTCGTCCCACATTAAAAAATCTGCTTTCGTCCGCATTGTATGCCGTATTCGACCCAAAATATATTTAAACTTAAACATTACCTACCAACACATACCGTCAAACGAATGTTTCTACTCATATTCAATGCAAATAAATATATCTTTATCTTTATCTAACATTTAGTGGCTACATAATCAATATTTATACGTCTTTAGTTTCTAATATAAAATATAGTTACGCAATCTCTTAGAAATATTATTTCTACATACAATCTGAAAAGCAATCAGCGGCGTTTTGTTAGTGATCTATGATTGCCTTCAGCAAACACATGCACACACAGAGAGACACAAAACAGAAAAACAACAAACAACAGTTCTATGAAATTGTAGAACCTGTAGGTACTTAAGTATATCAAGTTTCGTCAAGATTGGTTGAAAAATACGACCTGTACGCACAGCCTTACATTATACTTACACCCACAACAATACAATACAACAATACAATAACACTTTACACTTTTCACTTTTTTTTACAACCATACTTACATTCGGACAGATGAAAGCAAATGTTGCCAGTCGTTGCAGAGAATTCGCTCGCTCAGTCGATTACGTACACTAGTTTTTTAAATGTATTTGTGTCTACATTTTTCATCAAAATGCCACATGTAATTGCGATTGAAACGAATAAAAATTAAAGTGCGTTTTTAATAAAACCCCTATTCTTAAATTATATCGCCTAGTACACCAATCCCTACCAAGGTATCCCTCATGGTAAGGATAGGTGGAAAAAAATCCTTGTATATCCAATGCTGTGTAATTTTCCCATTTCCATTCGATTCATACTGGCCACGCTTAGATTGGTTCGATTGCTAAGCAATTAGTCGAGTAGTAAATCAAAGTCACTCAATGGGTGTAGCGATGTGGCTATCGATTACAGTAGCCGCCACCAGCGTTTTGAAATGAAACTTAATACATGATTTACACAAGTAACGACCCGTTGGAATTTTGAATTCTGTTTCTTTGTATATTATTGAATTCAGCCCGCTACTAATTTATAAATATAAGCTGATGAGGTATTAAGATTTAGTGCTATCCGATTCATTTAAATTTTACCTTTATCCATATATTTATATGGATAAATATATTTATCCATATGATATATTTTTGGCCGTTTATGAAATAATATTATAAGTATTATTATTTAGACTATAAAATTATTAGTTTTTCAATAATATCTAAATATATAATAGTAAGCTCGTATAGGCTGAGTGGCCAGAGTTAATGTGCCCAAAGGCCTCTGACATGGCTGACGGTTGTTGTTATAGAAACTAGAACAAACAACCGGGACCAACAATTTAACGTGTCATCTGACCCACGGTAGCGCTCAGAAATAAATGCCACTCACGGCACCCATCCGAAGACTGACCGGACCGTCCGTTGCTTAACTTCCGTCCTTTAGAATCACCTAGACCAGCTACGCCACGAGCGCTACAAATTATAATAATATATATTAATTATTTAAATAACATTATATTTTAACAAAAGACTACACTAAACGTATTTCACGTCACTATACTTCGTGACTTCAAATAATATAATGCAAAGTAAATTAATTATTTTGTAGGTGACCCACGGATCTGCACTGTCTCGAGTATATTAGCCCAAAGCTGATCCATTTAGAAGTCCCCGGAGATAGTCTGGCTTGCTGAAATTGAAAAAAGTCAATGTTGATTTTAATAAGGACAGCCAAAATAAATTAAGATGAACATTTTCTAACATCGTATTATTTACCAGACTAAACCCAAGAAATATTTATGCAACATGTTTGTCGTCTAAGACCTACTAAAACTTGATCATAAAATGGTAACTTCAGAATTGAAACTGTAAACTGTACTAGCTAGTTAGACGACATTGTAGTTGACAGGAAAGTAGCGAACTGCGACTGGTACAAGACCGCAAAGATGGATCACCAAAGAGGAGACCTATACACAGCTAAGGCAGCTAGCTCACTTCAGAAATGAACTGCGTTTAGAAAACAGAACGGTACACGTGTAGTTACGCACGCACACATCCGCAAATAAGGTGGAATATTAGG
Source organism: Erannis defoliaria (assembly GCA_905404285.2). Lineage (NCBI taxonomy): Eukaryota > Metazoa > Arthropoda > Insecta > Lepidoptera > Geometridae > Erannis > Erannis defoliaria. The sequence continues at coordinate 8,069,965 of FR990085.1, read as the reverse complement.
ACTCGCGGTGTGTTTGTGGATGTGTACGTGCGTTCGGATGTACACGTGTACCACTGTGTGTTGTAAACGCGATTCGTTTCTGGAGTGAGCTAGCTTTTCCTAATTTAGCTGAACTTATATATATATATATATCGTCCTTCTTGACGTGTCCATCAATGGCAAACCTTGCTAGCTCTTGTGGCGAGCACGCAGGTGGCTGGCGAAACCAAATTTACTTTTAAAGGACCTACTGCAAAGCGCACAGTGCCTATACTCAGGAGCAGGTGGAAGACTCTTGATGATGACGATGAATACCTAAACTACAGCAAAATGACACATTTATTTTGGATAATGCAAATGTGTAAGATAATTCTGTCTGAAACCTTTCTCCTCGGTTCGCTCGCTATCTGTTTGGCATCGTGATGCTCTCGCTCCTATAACTATAAGAACAACACACATGGACAAATTTGCGTCCAATATCCATCTCTGACGGTCTGCAGTTTGCGATACCGCGTTAGCAGCACGAGTACTTGACGACGTTATATTTGACATTTAAATCGTAATATTTTGATATTTAAATCGGTCTACTTCGTCTACTCAAATTGGTCTAAATAACCTGAGCCAGTCATATAAAGAATTCATCTAGGATAGTTATGACAAGAAGGCAAACATTTGTATATACCTTTGTTTTGAAGTTTTGAAAGTTGGCTCAAACCTCTTTTAGTATCTCGTGTCTGTAACTTGAGTAAATGGTCAAAAGTTGCGATAACTGATATTTCATGAATATATCGGTTTCTTAACGTCATATTTGCATTTTCTTGAAAGTTGTAGAATACTAATTTCTCTACAAATTTGGTTTACTTATATATATTTTTATAGGATTAATCATTTTTGAAATGGAGTGCACAGAGTGCGGAGCCCTCGCCTATATATAGCATCATGCCAACAGGTCAACCGTCAATCAGTGAGCTGAGTGAGTCAGCGACTTTCGCAATGTCGTCGGTCCACCTAGTGGGAGGCCTATCTGTGCCTTCCGGTCCCCCCTCCCTTTTTGAGACAATATGACTAGACTAACCTACGGTTACCGTTTTTGTGTGGTGCTTTACCGACACGTACTCGCGCTGCAGATCAGATATGTTCTGGCCCAGTTATTTTGACACTTTCAGCGCGAGTACCGTTCTATGTCGCTAAATTTGACATGTCAGTATAGCAGATTTATTAAGACGAATTTGAATTGAATTTGAATATACCGATATTTATCTAATTTTACCCTTTAAATGACAAATATAACGATCATCAAGAACATTACTTGCGCTGTTGGTCCGTTAATCTCGTTGAGCTGCGCCTTCTGGACCTCTTTCTTATCATTGCCTGTAATAAATATGTAACAAGCAATAAAATAAGATTTCATAGCAAAATACGCACGTTCATTTACTTGGATGACATGTTTTTTCCTGTTATTTTGATTTAAAAACCAAACTACTGAACCGTTTTTGATGAAATGCCTATAGGACTATTCTGAAATTATATCCTTATAAAAAAGCAATTTTCCAAATCGGTTCATAAATGAAGGACTTCTGAGGTAACAAACATAAAAAATACAACCGAATCATAAACCTCCTCCTTTCTTTAAAGTCGGTTAAAGTTTGCGTCTAAGTTAGATATTATCCTGGGATATCATTATGTACGAGTACATAATAATGCCACATAACTGAATTTTTAGCTGAAATTATATCGTGAAGAGTGTTTCAGGTATCTGGGCAAGCAAATGAGACGTGGTCCGTGAGCACCCTTGTCTTTAGCCCGGCACCAGAAGACAACGGCTCTACGATCAAGTGTATGGCAACCAATCCCCACCTGACGTCCTACATCTTCGACCAACTGGATCTTAATGTTGTATGTTAGTATCATGATCCAATTTTATAATATTTTTAGGGTTCCGTATTCAAAAGGGGAATGGGATCTAAGAATACGCTGTCTGTCTAAAGAGCATCTCCCTTCCACGACTGCGCTTACTAACGCGTGATCACCATAGTTAAACTTAAGTGGCGTTGGGTAGGACAATTCGCCAGATAAGGTGATGGCAGATCGAGTAAGTTTTTGACATAATTATGGCCACGTGATAATAGGTATGTTAATATAAATCGTAATATTTTTTAGTGCCTCGCGTACTCGTAGTATACATAAATCTCATTCTTTTTACTGTTATTTAATATTTAACTTCTCTTAAGAAAAGTAATAGAAAACAAAAGACTATCTCAATGAACATTGCAAAATAAGTCGTAAAAACACAACGCTAAAGTCCATAAAATATAAAGAAAACCAGCGAAACCACATCAATGTTTAACCAACTGAGTAAACCAGAAGGCTAGGAGACGTAACGAGCTAAAATGTACTATTCACTTTATCATTATCATACCGTCAAATGACGTGATGCTACATTTCCACTGAGAAATAATAAGCTATTGTTGAATAGCGTGCCTGTTGGACCTGGGTATGTCCGAAAACTGCAACCAGAACCACCGGAGGACGGGCAGCAGCGTCCTCTCCGTTAACAGTGGTGAGCATTCTGCGATCCCCAAGCCGCCTGCCAAGCGTGGGGATTATGGCAACACCTCCCTATTAAGGGGGTGGCCTTCGTCCAGCAGTGGACGTTTTCTGGCTGATGTGGGAATAGCGTGCTGTAGTAAACTTAACTTAATAAGTATTAACTTTTGTATAACAAGTTATCGATACGAACAAGACGCTCTTTTGATGATAAGGTTTAACGCTTAGCAGCTGCCCATGTTCGTTGAAGCGATATCCAGAACTTTGAGTAGTAAAATGGTAGTAAAACAGGGCATCACTGCTTTGAAGCCCGTTACTTTGTAATGTTCTAATTTCAATGGTATGTCTGATTAGGTTTCGCTAGACCCAGTACCTTTCAAACTGAAAGTATCTAGGTAAAGTCTGTGATACACCTATATACCTCTAAATTAAAAATGTTTTATAATAGAGTAGGTTAGTGCGCACTGGAAAAATGCTTAAACTTTTTAATAAACTACCGTTTTTCTCCAGACAGTCCACTAGTGTCGCTGACGCTGGGCAGCACTCTGAACCCTCATGACATCAAAGAAGGCGACGACGTTTACTTCGAGTGCAATATACGCGCAAACCCTCGGGAACATCGGATATCTTGGTACCATAACGTAAGTTTCGAATAACCAAAGTTTATATTGTAATTTACCCGTAAAGGGAATACCGTTCTAAAATTTATAGATAGCTCTTTGCCTATTCGGCCGAATGGCTATAACTCTGTCAGATTAATTTGATAGATACTTTGGAAGTTGACATTTTTAAACGCCATAGCAATTGTTATTATAAAACGTGGTCTTTCTAAAACTTATGATACTAAAAGCTTCTTAAATGTTAGCGAGAGTACAAGAAAAGTCTTGTTACGGAATTTTAATTAGCTGTAGTGATTTATGGGAATCAAAAGTTTAATTAATTCTACAGCAATTTTCACTGTTATTAAAATTCAAAAGGCCTACTTTTTCTTTATTGCTTTGAAACCTTTTAAGCGTGATTTATCGAAACCACGTCGTTATTTATCAGGAATATGCTTCAATACTTTTTTACCGGTAACGAACGGATAATGTGCTTAGACTTAGACTTGTTTGGGTGTGCGGGTGTGTGTTTGTACATGTACGTCTGTTGCATGTTTTGCTCAAAACAGTTAAACAAATTTAGTTTTTTTTTCTATGAAACCTGATTGAGCTTCTCAATTCGACTGTATGTCTCTTTTTTTTGTGTGTTGATACGCGATTATTCCGCCAATAAGTCAATATCTTCAGAGGTGGTCCCATAAACATTTTATCAAAATCGGTTCAGCAGTTTGGTTTTTAAATCAAAATTACTAGAAAATATTATGAAGATGCCATCCAGGTATTCGAAGTTGAAGTAGGTAGCTTTTTTTTAAAAGCTTATTATTGCATTAAGTTTTGAGCTGCTTAAAAAGACCAACTACTATACCTTTGTTGATGGGTGCTATTCAATATGGTCTTTTAAATTTGTAACAAACTAATAATCCTCACTCTAGGACAGGCCTGTGATACAGAACATGACTTCGGGCATCATAGTCAGTACAAAGTCACTGGTTCTTCAGAAAGTGACGAGAAGAGAAGCTGGTGCTTATTCTTGTAAGGCGGCGAACGCGAGGGGAGAGACGTCCAGTGCAGTTGTCACTTTACGCGTGCAATGTAAGTGGACACTTAATGGGGTAAGACTTAAAGCACAGAATAAATAATAGTACTACGTACAGAAAGTTCACTCCGAACTCCGACTCTATCTAGTAGGCAATAAAGTAGCAATTCAACTCGCACAGCGCTGGATACCGCTGGCTATATTCACCTAGATATACCGCTCTATTTCTATCACGTATGTTTAGATACGTGCGACGAGGCTAGCGTGCGCGCGGCCACTTTTAGCCTTGCATTGTCCTCCCGGACGGAGCGCCGGCCGAACATACCTAAACTGTGGAGTGACACCCCCCCCTGCTTAAAGTATCATTCATTATTGCTATCTCCTCGAATGCGATTTCTATAATACTGTAAGTATCTATTTTGTGTAATTTTTCAATTTGTTCTTGAAATTTCAAACCCTAATCAATAAAAGACAACCGTTTGAAACGATTAATTTTACATTGATTTTATCGTAAAACGACATCCTTAGAGTTTTTTTTTCATAGAGTGTAGTTGCGTTGCTTTACGTTGTTGTTGTTGGCCCTAGATGTTTCTACCGATGGTTTTTACCTGGTTTTTACATAATCTTTTACTTAATAACAAAAGAAGACAGTGACTCTCCTTACCAATGAGTTTGTGCCTTTCCGATTATACCTACGTTATTTTCGTTGGGTTGTCAATATCCAGAATGCAGCGCGCCGCTATCTCCATACCATATCCTTATCATAATTGAAGATAAATCACTGAGTATATTTATTAAAATCGCATTCATTGAGATTGCTGAAAATAACATTACGAAGGTTCAGGAAAGAACAAATTTTGTTTCAAGCAAGAAGAAAACTTGCTTCTAAAAGGTAAGTCATAAACCTGAAAAAACCCACTTGATGTATTCAAACTTTTTGGGAGTAAATCATATTTTTGCTGAAGCTTAGTAGTGTTATTCTCAGCAATTTCACCGATTGCGTTTATTTATAACTGTATTCGGCGATTATATCTTCAAAAATATAGAAATGCGCGAGCGAGATACCGCGCGGTGATCTGGAACTTCACTTCGAATGCAAAGATGATCTTCCCTATGACGGTATCTGGTCTGCGATTCTCCATAAAAATGTATTCCCCTATTGTCTTCCTGGATAATGCCTCTAGAGTAATCTTTTTTTTTATAAGGTCTATGCTTAAGTTAGACCCAAATTACTTATTAGCCTAATTAAGCTAGATTGTAATGTAATTAGTGTGACAAGACCAAAGGGCACCATAAAAAAATTAAATCTATTGTTTTGACATGTCTCTGTTGGAGAGATATGTCAAAAAAATATGAAAGAGACTCTTTTTTTCTTTTTTTCAGCAACTAAGTGATGATTTAAAAAAAAACCCTTTAAAAATCTTCATAGTGATTCTTGGCGGGTTAATTTTTTCATTAGCAATTAGTTGTGAAAATAGGAAATGAAAGAGACATGTCTACAGTAATCCTAGACTTTATAAAAAAATATGGCGAATCGCTGACCAGATTCCCTCTTAATAGAAATGCCTTATCTCTCAAGTAGGATGATAGAAAAAACGTATACCTACTTCAAGAAATTTCGTGATTAATTGGAAGAAGCTCAAGTACGTAATTATTTTATTATAAAATGAAATAAGGCAATCTTCTTTTATAGTCGCTTTTTCTGTTTGTACACAATAATATTTTCGCAGTTAAGTACTATACAGATTTTCTTTTACTCGTATTGTGTATAATTGTTTTTAGATTATAAATAAATTATAACAAAATTAAATGTCGTCAAAACATAATTGTCATTTAGTTAAAGAAACGTAAACGTAGTCTTCATCAACGTGTTGTCAACTTTTACTTAATTTATGGAGTTGTGTCATATAATGAGTTCAAATTAAATGTTGTTAGGGACTTTCTGAATTAGAAATTAAGCGAGTACCTAAAAGTATCAAGATGAGAAGAAAGATTGCATGCATTAATAATATGAAGCTGCAAAGATAAAAAATTCAAGATTTGATTAAGCTCTGACTTTATTAAAATTAAAATTATAATAAAAATTATTAAAGCTATGTCTGTCTGCCTGTAACTTAACCATAACATGTTTAATTGGCTGAATCCATTTCGATGAAAAATCACAATAAAAGTATATTTTATAAAAACAGAGAATTTTTTTTAATCTCAAAACTTGGTGCATCTACTCTTACATACATACAGTTTAATATCACCTGATTTTAAAAATAAAGATTATCAATATTAAAATGCAAAACACATTTAAAAAACTGAAACAAAGTTGACACAAATTGCGCTTAAATTCGAGCCAACAAACTAATTTCGTACAGCGTGTAGGTAACCCAAACTCACGAAATATCTCTGTTTAAAATGAAAATCGGATTACCAAAACAAAACCAAAATTACTAAAACATATTCGCATTAGAGGCACCCACTGAATTAATTCGGCTCCCCAGACCTAAGTTTAAACCTTCAAAGCCTATACACTTGTGTGTGTATATTTTAATTTCGCTCCAACCCCAACAGCGGTAGAGAGGAAGTGCGAACATCACATCTATGTACTTCTAGTTCATTTGCATATCACTAATACACCATATTACGAATATACCGGAAACGCAGGTATCTCATAAAAATGTCACCGGGAGATCGGTCTGAATTACTGCCCTATAAATACCGACGTGTCTGCGAATAGTATTCAAATGATTGCGGTAGGGATCGACGTACCGACTTCCTTCCGCAGCCGACCGTCCGCATAGTAATTGGCTCAGAGGCAGCACTGGCTCTAAATCATTAAAATTATTGCCTAATATTACTGCCGTTTTCCGACCACGCCGATCTGTTGTTCCGCAAGTTCCGTAACCTCCGTAGCTTTGTTTTAGTTGGCATAAATTTTCCACCAAATCCTAAAGACACATTTGCTCGCTAGAGTAATAAGCGGTTACCACTGTAGCCCGTTATTTATACGAGTACGCCACAGCAAAAATAAATAGAATGTAATGGAGAGAAACGAGCCTCGTAGCAGACTGACATTACTTCACGAGAACTTTATTGAATTTATTATAGAGAATTTCCATTTTTAAGTTCTCATTAACATCTGAAATTCAATTAATTACCATTTCAGTTCTCGACCGAAACACTCTATGAAGGACGAGCGCTCATTATTTTTAATGAAAGTATCTTAGTACCTATATAGCTAACTTGTTTTATGTATCTAAATCGATTCACATTTTGATATAGTTTGCAAATTGAAAACGATTCACAAATTCCATTTCGTAAGATTCAAACCAATTTTACTAATTGCAAAAGTTAAATACCCGAAATATTTAGAAGGACTCGAGAATTATTTGGAAATATTTCCTCAATTTGTGTTGAATTAATTCCAATCGAGTAACTAAGGGCCTCAATGCTAATTGGAGACAAAAATATGCGTGGATATAAAATATTTTGCATCAGGTTTGGGACAATAAAAGTAATTTTAAAAGGCATTACACAACAGATTTTTGGAGCGATTAGCCAGAGTCTCCCGAGAAATACAGTTGTAAAGGTGGTGATTAGGTAAATACAGGCAGGTACGCCTTCGTTATCCGTCGGATACGCCTACGTAAATCAACAACTGTGTCCGTTGCTTGATTTATTACACAACAGTATATTGGCGCATCGTGTAGCTTCCTTCCGCGAACGGCCAACCCGTACATAATTGCCGACGTGAGAGGGAAAGACGAAATAATTCGGCCACTGCCAAAATAATTGTTCGTATGATTTATGTTTATCGTTTTACGACAGGAAAACTCGCTGTTTGGAGTTTTAAATTTATTGTTATTTTATGCCTGTAATTTAGCGGGTCGAACGAACGTTAACATGCAAGCTAACGATAGGCGAACTTGGGGATGTTAAAACGGTCTGTCTGTCCTGATATTTGTATTTATTTATTCGTCATGTTTGTGAAAGCTTACGATTTTTCCCGCTAGCCAGCCTACTTTATTTTTGAGTGTGTAGAGAGTTTCAAGAGCTCAGATTCCTGTTATAAACCAACTATACTCGTAATATAAAATAAGTGTTATTTAATTATACTAGCGGACAGACATTAGAAAACAGTTATTTTTTATATTATTATTAAATTATTGCCGTTCATGTAGAGCAACAAAAAACAATCAATGACTTAAATTTATAAAAATTATAATTTTCGTAATGAGTTTTTGCACATTCAATTAACTTTAAATAACTCGTGCAAAAACGAATTTTAACGATTTAGAACTTGAAGAAAAAGCGGCACCGTTACCTGCTTGATATACCAAAAAATCGTACGAAACGGTTTGATTCCACTTTCTTTATTCGAACTGCTGAAAAGTGGAATGCGCTGCCTGAATGGGTGTTTCCCGATAATTTTAATCTAGGTGTCTTCAAGTCGCGAGTGAAGCGGTTTATTCTAGGCAAGCATGCTCCATCGTAGACTGCATCTTCGTTCAATATCAGGCGAGATGGCAGTAAGACGCAAGCCAATAAATAATATTTAAAAATATATATATAAAAAATACTAGAGCCTCTGACAAGAAGCCTACTTTTTTCAACAGTCGCGCCTGTTTGCTACGAGGTGACTCCGCAAGTAGTAGGCGCAGCGATAGACGAAGCGCTGCGCGTGCGCTGCTCAGTTCACGCAGACCCTGCTGACGTCACATTCGTTTGGCAGTTCAATAACAGTGGCGAGAGTTTTAACGTGTCTCCTGCGAGATATGGTAAGAATTCCATACCCTGTCACAATCACCTGGATCACACCTGCTATGTTTTATGTTTTCAGCAAGGATAAGACCATGCCAGATTCCTTTGGGCCATACACAGTTAGACTCCTCCAAGCATCAACTTTGACATTTAGGATTGTCCACACTATACAAGCTTGCTTATTTTGTTGTTACAGCGACCCTAAATGTCTCATAGACTCGCAATTTCAAAGGTGCTTCTTAAATAATAGTTGTAATTTTCTTTTAGCAAGCTTTTCAAGCTTCGTTTCTGCTGAAAAGTAAACTAGCCAGCACTAAATCTGATATCTTGAAGATTATGACTTAAACTAGTAGCCGGCCAAAATTGCTAATCGAGCTACTGAACAAAATGTTCCGAGACAAACCCAGGAACAACTTCAAAAAAGCACAAAAAATATACAATCTGTAACAGAAAGGTTCAACAATACTGAAGGGTATGTATGTACTCATTATTATGAACAACTTTTACTACGGGGACAACCTTAAAATCTCGATAAAATATCAGCTGTTCCATACATTTTGTCCAAGCCAATGAACTTTTTTTATGGAACAGCTGATATTATTTTCGCGATTTCAGGTTTGGCCCCATAGTAAAAGTTGTTCATAATGATGAGTACATACATACCCTTCAATATTTTTGAACCTTTTTGTTACATGTTGTATAATTAATCCTAATTATTAAACCCTATCACGAGGGTATCTCAACAACCTCGACATAAATGTGTCTTCATATCTAAATAATAATGAACTACTTAGTTAGATTCCTTCTAGGTAAATGTGCTCCATCCTAGACCGCACCATTGCTTAGCATCAGGCAGAGTGTGTTCAAACGTAAACGTTTGTAAAACTCAGCCTGTATAACCACTTGTTTACGCCAATCTTAGAACCGGTAACCGGTAAGATAGGTGTGAAGAGCGTGCGAACCAACGCCGCCGCGCCAGATCCAAACTGAAGGTAACTTCACTTTGGGCTTGTCGCGGCCGGCATTATAGTAAGTTGGTATGTTGATGTAAGGGTAAACAATGTATTTATTTGACAGCGCGAAATGATTGGTGCCGAGACAAAACATGGTGGTTTTTCGGTACTACTTATGATGTAATAATGTATGTACAAATTGTATTGAATAAATAAATAAATAAAAATTTTTTTTTTTCTGATTCAGCAGCGTGGGTACCGTTCTTGGCGATCGTTATATTTGACACTAGAGGTCGCCCGCGTACGGAAGAAATTCGACCCGCTCCCAAAATTCACCTTTTTAAATCATCCCGAGAAATTTTCCATTATATTTTTTACCCACCTGTTGGGAAACATTACTGAGGTTGCTGAGCATAGTATCGAGGTCCTTCAGCGAATCTGCCATGATGACTATATCATCGGCAAAGCGAAGGTGAGTGATATTTGATACCAAATCCGTTCCAGTCCAAGAGTTTGAAAACGTCCTCCAATGCGTTCGTGAACAGTTTCGGAGAAATAACGTCTCCCTGTATCACGTCTGAGGCGAAGCCTTACGCGCCTGAGGAGTATAATCGGCTGTTATGTCTAGCGTTTGTGGACTGTGAAAAAGCCTTCGATTCAATCGAGACCTGGGCGGTGTTGCAGTCCCTCCAGCGATGTCATATCGACTATAGGTATATCGAAGGGCTGAAGTGTTTGTATAGAAACGCCACAATTTCAATCCGGTTGCAGTTAATGACGAGAGCACGAAACCAATCCTTTTATATATCTTGATTTAATTCGTATATTTGACATCTAAATCGGTCAAATTCGATATAATCTCAAATTCTACCACGTCAAATTTAGCGACATATAGCCGGTACTTGCGTTGCAGTAATTCTATGAAGTCACTATATAAAAGCCTAACCGGTAACCTAACCTAACCGGTGGATGCAAATGGCAGGGTGTCGTACAGTGTGGCGGTCTAAGGGTGAGCAATGGACGTCTCCGGACTGATGATGATGATGACTATATATAAAAACTTGTTACGATATTCACGTGGTGGAATTTTCTCATACTTAATACCATACTTAAACTTATACTTACTGAGCCAAAATCTCCTGAATTAGGATTTCACATCTACGATAGTTCCATCACATTCATACACTTACCGAACTTGCTATCACACCCTCAATGGATAGAGTTCGAATCGAGTCGGTTCAATCAGCACCTCATGTCTACGGACAACGCCCTGAATGTGTAACGAAGCGCGCTGTTTACGTAAATCAAGGAGATTCCACCTTATAGACTCCATTATGCGAGCACTGTCAGCTAACACATTAGCACAAATAGGGCTTACTAAAATGCTTCAAAAGGTGCGACATTGAACGGAAGCATCAGAGCTTATCCCACGCGCACTTGAAACACTCAGCTACACTTTTCCAAGGCCCATTAGAGACAACATTGACCACTTGTCCGTATATCGACTCTATTTCAGGATTTCAGGGAAAAGTGACATAAATACCGATGAAATAGGTCTTTCTATTTTCTGACCAAAGCTTTTATTTATTTTATAATAGCTTTCCATTATAGATTTTTAACATTTTTATGATACCAACTTGGTATCATAAATGTACATAGTTAATTTACTGTCGTTTCTAAAATGAAAACTGCTACCCTTTTTTACGCTTGAAATCATGAGTAATATATTTAAATATTCATCATCATCATCATCAGCCCGGAGACGTCCACTGCTGAACGAAGGCCTCCCCCTTAGACCGCCACACTGTACGACAACCTGCCATTTGCATCCACCGGTTGCCCGCGACTTTTACAATGTCATCGGTCCACCTATATTAAAATATTATCTATAATTTATTAAATTTTAATCTATAATTTGCAAATAAATATACCTACTTACATTCAACAGATTCACACATGGAACATTAAAATTAATTATATTATACAATAATAATTCGAAATCAAATACATTTTATGAAATTAATTAACAATTTTTTAAGTGTCACGCATTCAGCCTAATTTAATCATTTTTGAGTTTGCTATAATTCGTGAATAATTTGATATTTCTTATGTTCTGGATCCTGATTTAGGGTAAAATGATTAACAATAATAAGTGTTATACAAAATAACAAAAAAAACACTGAAATTATATTATAATATACACCCCTCTATTAAGAGGGAGGCCGTCGTCCAGAAGCGGGTGTTTTATGGCTGATGATGATGAACTGAAATAATAACTTACTAATTATGAAAACTCTAAATTAGTGGATGTAGTGTCTATACAGTCTATAATCATTGACATAGATGCTATATCTTGGCTTAGCAAGACAATCCCTGTTCACAGTTTTATTTCGGCCCGTATTTAGCTGAGAGATTTGATGGCTGGATTTGCATGATTGTGAGTGTGAGTGAACTCGGGCTACGCGTATATGAAGTAAATGAAAAAGACGCCATTTATTTAGACTTTTTTAATTTCCCTATAGTATAACTGGTTCCGATATTTAAAATATCATAAGGTCAAACTTCTGTCTCCAAAGGAGAAATGATAATTATTTAGGTACGGTAAATGAAAGTCTAGAAATTTTTTCATCTCTATTGATATTACGACGGGGATGGTAGGATGGAAAATTTCTTCTAATAAAATAATTATGAGTTTAATATACTCCAGCTGGAAATGAAATTATGGCAATTAGGTACCAGCTAACTTGCTAACCAGTTAACCTGGTAACCTGAGTTGGTACATTATTTTCTGTTAGTCTCTTTTTCTTCCTCTCATCCATGTTAATGAGATTAATTGTTGAAAGAATAATAACACAAAAGTTACTCGTAACGATAAAAGTAGTACTCATCACTATGAACAACTTTTACTATGGAGCCAATCCTGAAATCGAAAAAATTACAATGAACTGATCCATACATTTCGTTGAGTAACTTAAACTTATTCAAAATGATGATTACAATAACCTCCTTTCTTTTGTACTTATGGTGTTCCAAAATATTGTTATATAGGAACCGTTAACGGTAGTCTGAGCGAGCTTCGCTACACACCAGCCAGCGAGCGGGACTACGGCGCCTTGACGTGTAGAGGGTCAAACTCTGTGGGCAGCCAGGCACAGCCGTGCGTCTTCCAAATTGTACCTGCTGGTAAGTTTAGACCTTTTAACTAATTATTTGGATAAACATTAATATAAATTGTTGAACAAAGGATCTCACAATTTTTCTCAAATTTATTTATTTGTATTTTGTGTTCTGATTTGGTGTGTGGCATACGTGTAGAAACCCGAAATAAAATATTCTAAATAAACCTTTGAGATTTTTGGGATGCCTTTCACCTGCAGTGGGACGATATAACAATAATTTCAAAATATATTTTTGCGTTAAAACATAATATGTTTGCCATCTCATAGGGACGCACTTACACTTGAGGCCTTACGGCTCCGAATGCAATCGCCGAGTAGCTCTAATAAGAGCTCTGTTGGATGCTTTTATGTATCAATGAGAGATGTCAATTATTAGAATTTGTTATTTTTGCCATGTCAGAGCACATTCACTCTGACACTAAGGCTGGCCACTCAGCCTATACGAACTTAATTACTTAATATTTTTTTAAGTATTTAAAATCTAAAATTACGTTTCTCACGCATTATTTAAATATCCTAGATTTACCTTCTAAAACTATTTTAATTTCCATTATTCGCAGAAATTGTCTACCTTCACAAGTCATAATCCATTTAACCAAGTTTCTAATTGTTAAACCCCTTCAACTTTCTCAGTTACTATTGGCTGGGCCAATTGGTTTCAAGTTTGCAAAGCAAATATTTGCAGAGCCTGTTGAACCATCTTTTAGGGACTAAGAAATCAATTGGAGTACTTCAAATTTATTTACCGAGGACTTTAAAGATGTAGCTAACTTCTTGAAAACTTCGTCTTTGTTAAGATGGGGTCTTGTCAGCTTAAGGTGCAACTAAGGGTAAAACGTTAGTTGTTAAGAAATCCAGATGTTTAGTTGAAACTTGGCTTTCTGTACTCATAATTCCTGAACCAATCAAGATAATGGAACTTATACGGAGTTCATACTCTCTACAGGACAAAATCTGCCTCGAAGTGATCTGACAGCTCACGAAAATTACCAACGTGATCAGACAATTACTCGTAGTAAGGTAAAATGGCAGTAGAACATAAACATTACATTCCCCGAAGAACAGATAACTGGTATGATAGAGCAAACGTATAGGAAACCTTGTGGGAACGGATGAAGTGACCATCTCTGTAAAGCAGCACAATACTGGGAGCGCAAAATTGCCGACCAAATTCAGCGTACACTAGGAAATGTCTATGTTCTGAGCAGTAGACAATAGACAGAAGGCTGATGATGATGGTGATCAAATCTCTAGTAACATAATGAGACATAGAATTGAATTTGCGTCTGCGATATTTTATTCATATGTTGTTATTGTTGATACATTTATTAACATTTTATAGATAGGTATTCAATTCTGAAACTTCACCCTTAAGTTAAATAGTTATAATCGTTATTGTTGTAATAATGAATTGTTACATTTGAAGTAGGTTCAGTTATGTTAATCTAGGCAAAGTTAGGTAAAGCTAAGTTTCAACTACTGGAACAATCAAAGGTATAACTTGATGATCATGTAGACTTGTAATTACTTTTCGTCTGTTTGAATATTCATAGTACTTGATAGCAATTCGACTAGGTATACGACTAAAATAGGTATATAAACAGAGAACTTTTTAGATTCAAAATACTTAACTTATAGATACTTCAATTACTCGGTAATTGTAACTTAGTATTTTTAAGAGATATTATTACCTTGTTTGTATCTACAACATCAGGCTTTGACATTGCATAGTCAACCACGTTGACCGGTTAGTGAATTCACGTATTATGTTATTAAATTTCTTCTCCAGACAAAATGTAGGTTTCTTCACGATATTTGCCTTCACCGAAAAATCATTGATATGAAATTTTAAAATACGGTCTACAATAATAAGTCCTTTTTTGCTATTTCTTTTTCTTTCTGCGATCGGCTGTGCCATGATCAGAAGTGACTGAGTGTGTTGGTCAGGTAAGGGTTAAAGTCCAGTGGCCTCATAACACTGATGTGTCATCCTTGCATTACTGGAAGCCAAGCCTTTTAATATTTTTTATTCCATGCCGTTTTAATTCTTTATACTGATTTCCTGTGTCTGCGAGCTGTGAGGCTAGCTTGTTGACATGTGATTCCAGGTTACATAATTGTTTTTACTGCAATAATGTATTTCCTCTTTCACCATTGGCATGTCTAAACCTTTGTGTATCTAGATACATATTTAAATAATCAGTTTTCTAATAATAAGTTTTGAAGAACTTGTTGGTACAGTTATGAGACCAAACCCAGACTTTACGAATGCGAATCGCATCTCCTATTTAATGCACGAATACGGCTTTTTTGGTTATGTTTTATTTGTCCAAAATGTCCCATACACTAATAAATATTGGCCCTCTGATAAGTTTTTACGCAATATTTATTTTGATCAAAATAATTTTGCTCCAATTTTCTCACTAGCCCGCCCATCACCACCACGTAACTGCACCATATCGTCTGGAAATGGGTCTAATTGGATAGAAGATTCTGGACGGGATGATTTTGGCGATGCTCTAGTCGTTCGCTGCGTCACCGGCTACGATGGTGGTCTGCCACAGCTGGTAGTGCTGGAAGCTTTGGACTCAACTACCGGCATCGTGAGGTTCAATGTTACTGCGAATGAGACTGGTGAGTTTAAAAAAGTTACCCACTAATATAATATTGTAGGAAGTAAAATATTTTCGAGAATAATATATATAGATATTCATAGAACGGTATATTTTATAAATGTATATAACGTATTAGCATAGGTTGGCTTTGGACTACATCATACTTGACGTATTCCATACTAGTTAATAGCTATTGTTGTAGGCCATAACATAATCTAATAGCAAAATAGGCCACAGGTTGTGGCTATATATGGATTACATCTATCTAGATCAAATATATAGCAGGGAGCTGTACCTATAAGGAGATGTATAGCAGGTAGGTCTCAAAAAACAAGGAACACAACAGGGAATTCTCAAATTTATATCTTGCTTAAATCACTAGATAGTACAGGTCTCTTTAAAAATAGCATGCAATTGTTACCGGCAACCTGATTACGTTAGCTGTCACTCAGAATATCAATTGCCAATCACTGTATTGCGTCCGGGAACATGAAGAAACTACTCCATTAAGAGTAAAACCTTACTCTATAATTTAAATTACGTGTAAAGACAAACAGGTCGCTGTTCTTCATCTCTTTCTATATCCTGTTATTTGGCTGGTATTCTGTCAAATGGTATATAGTTGTTTTGTATTACCTCCAAAAGATTAATTAATACTTTATTATCCAGACGGTGTGGCGCTATTTCTTGTACCGGCTCCAGTGTTGTGGTCAAGTGCCAGTGCTTTGAGGCTCACGGTACATTCGAGGAATGACAAGGGAGCGTCAGAGAGGATCATGTTGCAAGCGCTCACTTATCAGGACCCTGAAAGAAGAACAGGTTTGATCATTTTCTTTGGATTATTTTAAATTCGAATAAAAATATTTAAATAGATAGATTAAAATAAGCATTATGGTCGATTCTGACGTTTTTTGTTGACAGAACTAAACTTACTAAAGTATTGCTGTCCTTAGCTAACATGCCTAGTAATAAAGTGAGAGCAATATTTTAATTTGTTTAGAACTGTCAAATAAAACCGTCAGAATCGACCACATTATTGTTATAAAAATAATAGAAAATGAAACTTAAAAGTATCGTAACAATTACTATACGTAAATTTAGTAAAAAAGTCAATGTGCGCTGACTAACTAATTTGTTTAAGTTCCTAGTTCTGTTTATACAACCTAGTATAGTATTATAATTATCTTTGATACAACTTTCCCTTCGCTGATGCCTTATGTGTTTGACCAGTAAATTATTGAATATTATTTTAAAAACTCACGTGGCGTTGACACATTTTGTTTAATTGATAAGGGATTATTAACGTTTGTTACGTTATTTAAATTCCTTGTGAAAGCTTACCTCGGTTATTCGAAGCTCATTCACTAATATATTATAAGTAACTAATCCTTTTTCCTTAATATCAATACCCATTAATCGCATCATATTAGAAATATTAGATAGAGACATGGCGTGTTTAATGAAGCTAATACAGCAGCCAATAATGCCGTAACTAACTTTATATATTATCTATATAGCAGTGTGTATTAAATAGAAAAACAATAACGATTGTGTTACATCATAATCATCTAGCAGCAAATAATATATTGCAAAATTATAGATACATATAAAAATATCACTCTAATATTATAATAGTGTGAGTTCTTTTGAAGTCGTTTATATAGATACAAATAAAAATTAACGCTATTCCTTGGTAAGCGTATCACCTGGAAACAGTAAGATTGATGTGCATAATGGCCCAAGCAACACCTTTACAAAAAACATATAGAGAAATGTATTCGGGTAAATTTTAAAATTGGGCAAAGGTATTTTTGTTTGAACTTGCGACACAACCACATAAGTCACTTACTGATTTTTGCATTGAGCTAATATTTAAAGAGTCGCAATCTCTTAGTGAAAACAGTCAAAAAACGTCCGAGTGCCGTTGTCACAATTGTTCGAATTTAGACGTTATGTCGCTTGTTCAATTTATGCTTGGGCCCTTGTGTGTTATCGTAGTTCATGTCGTTTAAAAAGTCGGCGCAATGCGTATCGTGCGCCGAGTTTTGGCGCGGACATTTTTTTTGCACGTTTGTAACTATAGATAATAGCACAATGGATTTTTGCAGTGGGAGGTTTTCTGACATCTGACGAAATGTAGTTCTACAGCCAAAGATAGATGGCGATGACGAGACATGGTTCTCTTTTTTCGCATTTGTTTAATAAAAAAGCATTTACTCACCTTCACTACTTCAAATTGAGTTGTGGAAGAACTAAAGCATAGGGAATGGGCAAGTTCTTTGTTAGACAAAGTAAACAATACTTGTAACCACAAAAAAGGCATGACAGAACTAATGTAAATGAAATAAGCTTTTTTTATGTTTTGACCTTGCTTCATTCATTCAAAATCTTCAGAACCACAGACTAGGTAATGATACTATTCAGAACCATGTGTCGTCAACGCCATGTAACGGATTTCTATGAAATAATGTTTTTATTGCCTTAACATTTGAATATTATCAGTAAGTAAACTATGTTTTACATTTTAGATGGTGGCATCACTCTAATGGCAGGGATATCAAAAACAGCATTTTGGGCGATTGCATTTACGGTCTTAATTTGCTTATGTGCGGCAATTTTCACCGGGTACTTCTTGAAAAAGAGAAGGTGAATATAAAATATGTTTTAACTAAATACCCATTATAGGTATACATGCTCAAAAATATTCTTATGGTCTAATTTGCAGGAAGCCTAATTAGCAAAACGCCCATTTAGCAAAACGTCCAACTATCAGATGGTGTGTATATTGGATAACATTTGGTATAGAGAACATAGCTTATATACCTTCGAATAAAACATAGGCTACTTTTTATCCAAAGAACTGCGGGTGCACAGGGCGCAGCTATTATTAGCTAGTCTTCGTCGTCAGCCAACTGAGGGGTGCTGCCATAATCCCCACGCTTGGCAGGCGGCTTGGAGATCTGCTAGTCTTATCTAACATAACATAATCTAAGAGCACAAATGTTATTCACAACGATCACATTATGTTACTTAGTATTAGTCAAATATCAGTTACGCTCCATGCTATACGCGTGAACACTCAGAACAGGAACACAGAAGTAACAGTTACGAGTCTTTCGAGTAAAATTTTCGGAGTGCATGTCACAATATCGTTCCATTTCTCTAGGGCAAGACTTCCAACGAAGCAACCGTCTTCTGAACTGCAGCTCAACGCCAGTGACGGCCAATACGTGGTGGCTTACACCCTGAAGCCCCCAAAGCAAGCCCAGCCGGATATCCTCAATCCACCGCCAGGTACCTAATACCAAGAAATAACATTGTAAAGCAAAAAAAAACAATTATTTTATTGTAATTGGAATTAATCAGTTGTTTGTAATGTTTATTGTGTTGTGTTTATTAATTGTGTTGTTGTTTATTAATTAATTAATTGTAATTGTTAAATTGTTGGTATTTGTTGTTGTTTAGCATTTTGCTGATTGGCATAGGCTCAACCTTGACCGTATTCCATCGCTAGCTGGTTTGGTGTGCGTTTACGGATTCGTATAACTATGGCTTTGAACTTCTTTGGCTGCTATATACATTTTTCATGTGTTCTTCCACCGAACAGGTATGATAGGGGGATTATAATTATATTATCGATTAACCCGCCGTATTATAAAACGACCCTGTTTTTTATAACGGCTAATTATACAATTTGGCTGCGACATGTATATTATGGTTAAAATTGTTTCATTACAGCTTTAAGTAAGAAACATAATGTCACTCACAAACTTTGAAATTCTGTGATAGATTGGTGAAAGAAAAGGGAATCTAAAATACGCCTTATGCTGTCGACGATGAAGCCAACTATATTATACTGACACGGACACGGTCACCGTGTTGGTGAGATGATGATGGTGTGATTCATCAAAATAAACTAACCCGTCTTATTCACAAACAATCCATATTATGTAATTTAATTAATCTTGGCGACAAAAAGTGTCACGCGTAAAATCGAAACAGGACATGTCTGGTCTTAGAGTCGTCGTCAGCCATAAAACGTCCACTGCTGGACGAAGGCCTCCCCCTTTAAAGAGGGGTGTTGCCATAATCCCCACGCTTGACAGGCGGCTTGGGGATCGCAGAATGGTTACCACCGTTAACCAAGAGGACGCTGCTGCCGCCCTCCGGTCTTAGAGTAGTCCGACTAATCTCCGACTAATAGCTACAAACTCCAAACTATGTATTGATTTCATTGTTTTGATCAACCATTTTATTAAAACCTATTGTTTCTTGAACAAAACTTAATGTGTTTAACAAAATGGTTAAATCAAAAACTTTAATGACCGATAACATCATTTACTCAATTTTCGTTTACAAAATCACTAAAGTAAGTAAGTAAGTTCGTATAGGCTGAGTGGCCAGCGCCAGCGTCTAGTGTCAGAGTTAATGTGCCGCCCGAAGGGCTCTGACATGGCTGACGGTTGTTGTTACAGAAACTAGAACAAACAACCGGGACCAATAATTTAACGTGTAATCCGACCCACGGTAGCGCTCAGAAATAAATGCCACTCACGGTCACCCATCCGAAGACTGACCGGACTGTCGGTTGCTTAACATCAGTGATCGTTTAGAATCACCTAGACAAGCAACGCTACGAGCGCTACAAAATCACTATAAGGAGCGGACTGGTTGTATCAAACAAAACTAATATCTGAGCTATAGCACTAGGTACATTATTTATTTACCTGAGTCGGTGTTGACAAACTTATTCGACTTAAACTTCCGAGTTCAATAATCGATATTCGCAGAACCTGCATTTGCACTTTGGTGGAAGTTTTGAAGTTGTAGGTTGTTTTGAAACGAAAAACTGCGCTGCAGTTTCGATTGAGGATAATCGGCTGCGAAGTTACTTCTAGTTTGTAATATTCGTATTGCGCTGCAGTCTCTTGAACTGTTTAATTTTATAATTATTTCGTAAACGTACATAAAATTGCGTGGCGTAGGTTCACGGGGGATTTTTTGAGAGGAACTGAGTCTCATAATACGCTAAAATAAAAAACGACTCAACTAACCAGCCATTCCTAGTCTAAGGGTTTTCAGGCAAATCTATCTTTAAAGTGGTTTAAAGTCACCGCGATGGGTCTCATAAAAGGACAAAAGAAAATTTGGATAGCATGAAATCCAAATCAACGACAACGATAGATTGACCATTTTCACAGGCTAGATAAAATATCGTGACAGCATTAAACAAACACGACACGCCGCATGTTTGAGCTAGGGCCAAAATTCCGCCAATGCAAAACAGTGTTTAAACTTATGAATAGACTAATGATATTCCGGGATTTTAGTTCAGGTGTACTTATTGTTACATTCTAAAGCGAGTTTTGGTAAAACACGAGAATTAAATATCACACGAGTATGTCACAAACTATTGTATTGTTACAATAATGGGAAAAGTTCTAGCATGTGAAAACAATCCTCCTGTGTTTGTGCAAATTTTGCCACAATACAAAACACTTTAAAATATTAAGAAAAAACTGCATCAGTAAAAGTGCTGCTGTGAAATTTGTGGAATAATTTTCCTGTTATGCGTATTATGGATATTTTATTGTTCAGATTTGTCTTCATCGTCGACAGCATGTGGCGTAAGTAGTTTAGATTCCCTTTTCTTTCACCAATCTATCACACAATTTCAAAGTTTGTGAGTGACGTTAACGTTCAGTCGGATTGTAATACGGCTGAACAAATATCCGCCGCATTGTTTTCGGCATTCCGCGTTCTTCAATGCAGCTAGCCGTAATTTAATTGGGCGGGTCATGAACGGCGCTTTAGTAGTTTTAGTTCCAATTTCCGACACTGGCGACGCTGTCTGTCATAACAACAACAATGGCGTTGGCTGACAATATCATGTCAGTAAAAAAATAATTTAAAAAAATGGTTCTACCCATGGAAACGTGCTAAGTGAATGTGAAAAGTGATATTAAGAACAAGTTTAGTGTATAGTTATGTAATTTCTATGACTCTCAATGCGGAGATATAAAAAATCCGTGGACAAAAGAATGAATTTTGGAGGTTATAACGCACAACAAAACTGTTAAGGTGGCTATGGAATCTGGTGTATTGCGGAATTCTACGCAGTATTATTTGTGCACAAAATACGATGTAACGAATGTTGGCAGATAATCTGATCTTAAAGAAAAATACTCCAAAAGACCCTTCTATTCTGGTACCCATAGAACAATATTTTGATTCACCGATGGAAATCTATAATTAAAGTGGCCACGGTGGGCAAGAAAAATGCTGTATGGCATTAAAAAATTACTATATATTAAAAAAAAAGGCCATAGAAATATTTGTTTCCTTGTGTCGAACTTGTGAAACAAAACAGAAGAAAAGTTCAATACAAATTTTATTTTGACTACACATTGATTTATTTTGTTGATGGCAATGTCACTTGAATCCAATGCGGCTAAACGTGGGCCGCCATATTGTAGAACGTATCGCACTGACAATCCGGCTGAACGTTTACCCGCCGTTTTATAAAACGCCCCTGTTTTTTAAAATGGCTAGCTCTTATATAAAACGGCTAATTTTACTATTTGGCTGCGACATACATATAGGCTGGTAGAATAATTTATCTTTATTTTTATTTATTTATCCGGATAATTTAGGATTCTTGAATAGATAGCGGCAGAAACTAAAGAAAGAAGATTTGCTCCCATATAAAATACGTATATTATTGAAATACACACGCAATCACCAAGATTTTTACTAACATATTATTTTTAAGTTTTTACTAACAAAATTTGACTTTATTGCATGAAAAATATAATCAATTTGCTAATCACATTCAGTAGTAACCGATTGGATCACGGCGATAGTCCACTGAACCGCTGCGGTTCAATGTCGTTGATAGTATCCACGGATCATTATTTGATGTTGATGGCTCGTGAACATAATTTCTCCTACAAACACGACTCACCGTTGCGGGCAGGGGGCGAGGTAACGTTCTATGCTTGCGATTGGCCAATCACTGGGAAGACGCAATCTGAGTTATGAAATACAATGAGATTCTGATGTACAATTGGCTTTCGCAGTGGCTAGCAGTGGTTTTTAAACTGCTCATTTTCGTCTGAGGGGAAGTCGGACGATCAGTCAACAGGATTTACGAGTCTAGTCTTTGATAGCATCAGACAAGGAACACGTACCTACATTTGTAACTACCTATGTAAGGGACCTCCTCCTCTTAAGGCGGGGGGTTCCTTTTTTTTCCTGCTGTGCACGTCTTCTGGCTGCTGCTGTTGATGATGATGGTGACCTAAATTTCACAGTGTGCTTCTGGTAAAACATTACGTCGTTGCTAGTTTGTAATAATCTCTAAATATATTTGTGAACAGCTGCGATGACTGCATCGAATTCGAAAACGCCGTTTTTAGACGGGGGCCCTCCAAACGCAAAGTGCATAGAGGGTGCTGTCCAAAATGGCGCTCTTCACGCCAGAGATGAGTGGCGTGGCGCCGAGCGTGATCCAGCAATCTCGCCTGGTGACCAAGCTGTGAGTAACTACATTTTAGATACTTATTGGCTAGTTTTCTGGATCAGTGCTGCCTACTTAGCACCTTCGGTTCTAGATCTAGCACTAATTTCGTGTGTTGCGTACTAATATACAAGCATCTAGCACTAACTATTTAGCAAAAATACTGAGTATTTACTAGATAATGTATATAGCGTAATTCGCAGTAACGAAACGTTTTTTTCGTGTAGTTTAGTCAATTTTAGAATAATAATAATCATTTATTCATCAAGTATCATAGACTCATATACACCATTGAATTAATATTACAAAAAAAAATTTTTTTTTTTTTTTTTTGTTTATTTATGTTTTTTTCAAGTTAGCTCTACTTTTTGGCGATCACGTAGTATACCAGTATATAGATTCAAATCTAACTGTGCTGGATGCCATGCTTCCCTTCCCTTGTTTCCTTGTTTACCACGTCATCCCAAACAACCTTTTTATTTATTTAATATTGAAAAAAAATGGTTTTCTTATAATTGCTATTTTAATTTTAAAAATTTACTATCTAGAAAAAATAACTGATTTTTCGCTTGATGACTAAGGGAGTTTTAATTATTTATATTTCTCTGAAAAATTAAATGTAACTGAACCACTTCACATTCATCACACTTAATTTATTATAAATGCGAAAGTTAGTGAGTGTAAGAGTAGGTATGTATAATGTTTGTTATTTTCAACCGACTTTAAAAAAGGTTTTTTTGTAATTTTGTAATTTTTTTTGTATGTTTCTACTCGATTACTCCGCCAATTGTGAACTGATTTTGATGATTCTTTTTTATTTGGTAGGTAATACTTCAGAGGTGGTCCGATATAAATTTATCGAAATCGGCTCAGTAGTTTGGTTTTTAAATCAAAATTACTAGAAAATATGAAGATGTCTTCCAGGTATTCGAAGTTGAAGTAGGTTGTATTTTTTTTTAAAGCGTATTATTTCATCATTTTGTAACCGACTTAACGGATTTGGTTGTAGTTCGGAATGGAGGTATCTTAACTTGGATTAACAAATAGCGAACTTTAATCTCGGAAAAATGCTTACGATTACTGTATGGGTTTCACCTGAGGAATATCGCTAGATTTTGTAAAACTAGTTCATAACCCGTAACACAATGAAAATACCACATTTACCTGCTTCATACGCTGAAAAAAGTGCAAAAGCTTCGACACCTTCCTTTCCACCCACGTTCATAAAGAGTATCATGTTGAAAATCGTGCTCATTAAAATGTAGGTTTAATTACGCCGGAGACTGGCGTAATTGTAGTACTTCAGTCTAGTCTCAGCGCATTGCCTCGCAATATCAAATATGAAATACTAGGTCCCTAAGCTACTCCTTGTAGTTTAGCTGCTTTAGGTACAAGGAATATGCATGTGTTTAAATTATTAAAAATAATAGGATAAGTGGAGAGTTTAACTAAATCTGTTTTTTTTTGTTTTATTAATAAGTGCTTGCCACACTTACAGCGACGCCAAGGCGTGTGACAAGCCAGTAAAATGTCATGAAATCAAAAATCATCGAAACAAGTAACTTTAACCCTTTTGGACCTGGGTATGTCCTTAAACTGCAATCAGACCCACCGGAGGACGGGCAGCAGCGTCCTCTCGGTTAACAGTGGTAACCATTCTGCGATCCCCAAGCCGCCTGCCAAGCGTGGGGATTATGGTAACACCTCCCTTTAAGGGAGGACCTAAGGGGAGACCTTCGTCCAGCAGTGGACGTCTTCCGGCTGATGATGTGATGTGAAGTAATTAAAAAAAAAAAACTACTTCAAATTAATATGAGACCACCTCGGGAGTTACGTTCGGTAACGTAACGTACGGAGTTACGTAAGTCACTTAGTTACCTTAAAGAAAATAAAAAAAATCGGTTCACATTTAACGGAGACATTGGTGAACATACATTTTAAAAAAAACTCCTTTTTCGAAGCCGGTTAAAAACAATTGAAATCAGCTGGTAAAGTTCCAACCTTAATTGTTTTTTTTTTATATTTTACCCAGGAAGTTATTGGCTAAATTGCCAATAACCCTGTATGCTGTATAGGCGCAATATGAGAAAAACGCCCTCTAAACAAACAAAAAACGAACCTATATTTCAAATATCTTTTTCATGTTAACCGTCCGAATGTCGTTTTGACGGGATAAAATATTTTAGGTTCACTTGAACCGTCAATAAAAGCGATATCTATTTCCAAGCACAGTTTTTACTGTGTCTGTGCATGGAGATGTATGCGAATAACATAAATAGGTATTTTACGATCGAAAAAGGGTTTTTTATGTTAAGAAAGAGGCAGATTACATCTACAATTCCACATACATTACTATAGTGCTTGAAAACCTATAGGTACCTAAGTAACTATGAAAATGAATAAAATATTTATGAAAAAACTACATCAACAGCCGGAGGACGTCCATTGCTGGACGAAGGCCTCTCCCTTAAAGGGAGGTGTTGCCATAATCCCCACGCTTGGCAGGCGGCTTGGGGATCGCAGAATGTTTACCACCGTTAACTGAGAAGACGCTGCTGCCCGTCCTCCGGTGGTTCTGGTTGCAGTTTTAGGACATACCCAGGTCCAAAAAACTAGACATGAAAAAAACTAGTCATAGGTGAATTGTACTTCCTTAAATTTATTAGTTACTAGATATTTAGTTATTGAGATACTGCTTGCGCCCCGCGGTTTCAACTGCGTGATGTGAAAAAATAGAGATGATGATGAATCATTAGACAATATTACCAATATTCATTTCTACAGCGTGGCGCTACTGTGCCGACATTAAATTAACACACGTGTAGGGTTAATGATCAGTAACTAATCATCAGTAATGATTTTAATTTCACGTTTTTTTTTACATTATTTTTATGGTTACTGTTCATTAACCCTACACGTCGTGTGTTAATTTAATGTCGCCACAGTAGCGCCACGCTGTATAACCTGACTGAATAAAGAAAATAATATAAAATGGCGCCAATCATCATTACCTTTCATTCACTCTTTATTGTTGTCTTACTCACACACAAGACCGTACAGTATGGAATGCAAGTACAAGCCACTATTTTCGGTTCGTTTCTTTATTCAGTCTGCTGAAAATGCATCAAACTACCACTGCATCTAGAACCACCGGAGGACGAGCAGCAGCGTCCTTTCGGTTAACGGTGGTGAGCATTCTGCGATCCCCAAGCTGCCAGCAAAGCGTGGGGATTATGGCAACCCCTCCCTATTATGGGGAAGGCCTTCATCCAGCAGTCGTCTTCTGGTTTTTGATGATAATATTATCATAAATCGTTTATCCTTTATGCGTACCAGACAAATGGAGACCAATGTTTAAAATAAGTACTTTTCTCTGCAGGTTTTATCTTCACCAATGGCGTCGCTATCAAGTAAACAGCCTCTATTGTCGGGAACAACCACGTTGAGTAGAAGGGAGCATCTCATAGCTGAAGAAATCCCTGGCCCTGAAAGTTGTGTATAGAAATGAAACAATCAATTCGCTGTTTCTGGGTAAGTTTTAAAAGGATAAAAACTAGTCCGACTATATTAATGTAAAAGTTCGATGCTATGCGATGTTTGGAAATCCGCCCGCTCCCATATCCACCTAATGAATGTGAGAATAAAACTGATACTCATACGTACCTAAGTAAGTAGCAAGCGAAATAACGCTCCATTTGAATGTCTACCTGACTGTTATGCGAATTAGGTAGTTATTCAAGTGATTGAGTTTTCAATTTGTTTAAGTTTGAGGTAAAGCGTAATTAGGGTAGATGACTGATGTTAATATCGTTGAAACCAATAGATTTGATGAAGAATTTAAGTTAATATAGTATGTTTATTGAAAAAATAATTTAAATCGGTTTATAATGTTCTGATATATGAGAGTTTAAAGTTTTTGTTAGAGACGACTCTGTCCCTTTCCTACAAAACAGAAAATGACGTCACGTCTTACTTGTCAGAATAGAATTTATATGGCGAACTGAGAAGTGACGTCACGATTTGCTGTTTCGCCTCTCTGTCTAGCGTGATATTAAAATGCTTATAAGTTATAGTCGGAGTATCTGATTTAATAACCGTGAGTATTCCCGTATAAATAAAACAAAAATGCTTATAAATTGCTTATTTTTGATCAGATTTTCATTTTCTTTTCATTAATCAGCTATATTTAAGGGCCACATTTTAATAGGACAATTAAAAAAAACCAGTCATCTAGCCTATTCTGCTGATCTGTTTTAAAGAAAACTCAGCTAGACAATACGACTACACAATTATATATTTTTTTGAAGTTCTAATAATTTTAAAATCAATTACATGGGTCTTGTAACCATTAATTAAACTACTTAGTTATTCTTACTGAGCGATAGAGGGACTCCTAGATAGAAAATGAAACCCAATATTAGACTATTATGTATAATTGTAAATTGATGAATGTAATGTTGTAAATTTAACTAACTATTAATTTGAGTGCCACATACTTTTTGATGATTTAAAACTGATGTTAAACTTACCTGTGTACTATATTTACTATCTTATAGCGCTCTTCAAACGAAAGTAGGTAGCGTAATAATTGTAATGACTATTATTATTTATCTTTTAGTATAAATATTTGTAAAAAAGTTTTTTTATTAGTTTATGTATCCTAGGTACTTATTACAAACATAGTCTTTAATTTGTACATACTACGTATTGACTGTCAAATTGTGATAAATAAATTTGTAAATATATAAAATGTAAACAAGTGTAAACAACAATAATTAAAAAGAAATAAATTTTGTTCTGCAGAGAAATGTTTCGTTTCATTTTTTCTACTTAATGATATTATAATATTATGTAATTTTGGAGATACAGTTTTATTTACTTGAAAACATAAATCTTTCCACTATCGATCAGGATTCTGCTGAAACGAAATACATACAATCTCGCGTTTAGGACACATATGCCAGATTACGCATTTGCCATAAATAAAAAAATATACATTTATAAGTTCACTTTGGTCATGATTGGATAGACTAATAAGTGTTACATATTAAAAATGTTTTAACAAACAAAAATTTGGTGTTTACTAAACTAATGTTGGTTGGTTGGTTGTTTGTTTGTTGCTGGGTAATAATAGTAAAAAAATAATTACCTAATGCACGAATTATTCTTATATCGTTTTTTTTAAGCGCGTCTAGAGAGAGAGCTAGATCCTCTTAGTATCAAATAAATAAATAAAATACACTATAATTCTTGCCTTTTTGATCTCAAATTAAAATGTCAGGTGTCACTGCACCACATCCAATACAACTTGAGCTCTGTAAAAATGTAACTAAACGTTTCATTGGTATCTGAAAATCCGCAGCATCCGCTATTGAGTATCTATCCACTGGAGAAATTGATTAAGTTGCTTTAGGTTTTTCAAATTACCTTATAAACAAAATTAAGTTACAAGATAAAAATGGATCCATAAAACTTTATAATTATAGTAACTATAATTTGCTAACATTAGATTTATGCAAAGTTTTGGTTTAGTTTGTCTTTTAGTGCAATTTTAACAGCAACCAAGTGCCAAATCAAAAGAGCTGATGATGTGTTAATTTATTTTCCAGAGTTCATGTTTAATTACTACTCGAAGATTTTATCTATACGTTCCTTCGTACCTACAGTATCAATGTACTAAGGTAGGTAGATACACTACGTACTACACATTTATATTAATTTATATTTACATATTGTACTTATCTGTTTTCTTTTGTGAAAAAACATTTGTAACTCTCTCTAAAAATTATCTCCACTTCTAGACCAAAAATACCCATCTTCGAAACAGTAAATAATGCCAAATATTCTAGCTAAGTTTATTATGCTTATAGAAATTATTATTTTAGTCGCTCATTGCATTCGAGTTAATCGTGGCCACGTGAATTATGCAGTCTGCCTCTAAGGGAAATCCCGAAAGCGCAATCATGAGAATCCAACGTAATCCACCATCGGGCTTGCCGGTTAACCAATTAGGAATGTTTTGTAACTACTGCACATTGTGTAACCTCCTTTATCCACTCATCCTCAAAATATATGTTCCTATTTGCAAAATTCTGTTGAATACAAAGGGAAATTTGCGTGGTTACAGGTAAATGAGCTGAGATATTCTTGCTTTGAGTCTGGTACGAGATGGTTTAGCGTCTGCTATCTGCCTCTTCTATTCATATAAACGTCTTGCATAATAATATCCCCAGTACCTACCATCTTCAAACAATTCTCTATAAAAGAAGAATTAAATTATCTCAAATAATGAGCAGTATATTTCATTGAAATTACGTTCATCACCTTACATTTATCTAAGTTTAAGGGCGAGTAAAGACGCGTCATTTCTTTCTAGGCGTCGAGAATGGCGCAAAATTCCCAGGCGTGTGCTCGTTTAGCTCGTAATTTTTCATTGAGCCTGAGAGTCGGTGGGAAAGCCTCCAATTAAGTTTCTCTTTACCGTTTGGCTCGGGAAAGGGAAGAAAAATGAACAACAGAGACAGGGGACAGTTGTACGAGGCCTACGTCTACCGTATGATGTTAAATGACCTTTGCGAGCTCCCGAGCAAGCTCTTGTTCTATGTAACTTTTTGTGTAAAACAGTTTGTAGCGTTTCTATCGTGATCAAAGAACGTTTTTTTCGTGTTTCAAAGCGACTGTGTGAACTTTAAGTGTCGAAGTAAACGTCGTCTAATTGACTTCTTTGTTATTTAGTCTAGTCTTATTTTTCAGTTCAGTTTAGTTTTCATAAAATATATACCTAACACTTATTAGTAAAAAATCTATAGCACAAAATAAATACTTTACCTCAAATAGCACAACTGGACGAAAGGGCAGAATGATACCTTTTGGCTCCGCTGTGCAGTAACTATGCTTTTTGAAATTATTGTTTTAATAATAGTGAGACTAAACTAATGTTCATGTTTCATGAAACAACAAGGTACCAAGCAAGGTGCCAAGCAGGACGCAGCTGCACGCGCTTCGGGCTCTGTGTTCACTCTTTGAAAAAGGTCACCGGATGTGATCGAAACTATAGTCGAAATATCCGCTTTAATTAAACGTGAGTATTCCCGTATAAATAAAACAAAAACAAGGTACCAGTAAGATAATTATATAAAAAAACTATTACATTATGGGTTACTATAAGGAAACACACACACAAGCGAAACCGCGGTCGGGTAGTCATATAATAGTTAATAACTCAACTTACAAACAAACAAATTTTCTTATCAAAACAACGTAGGTATATTATTAGTATTATTTATGTAATGTTTAAATTTTAATTTTATATATATATTGTTTTTTTTTGGTAGTTTTCTCACCCCGTCTTCTTTATGTTTTTTGAATCCTTTCCATCCTAAGGTTGCCTGGAAGAGATCGTTTTTAGCGATAAGACCGCTAACTAGTTAACACTATAACACTAGTTCTAAGTTAGTTTTTTTTCTTTTGTGATCTTTATGACTGTAACCATTTCTTTTGGTGTGTATAATGTTTGTTTGTTTGTGTTTGGAGTCTATACATCTATAATTTAACATCAAACCAAAATCATTTCTTTTAATAAAATAACTGTGCTCAGTTATTAGTTTAAATGTTTGGTTTGTACAATAGAGTCTATCTATAAATCTATAATTTAATATTTGTACTCAGATATTGGTTAAAATTGGTTAAAATGTTAATGTTAATGTAAATGTTAAAATGTTACGCGAGAGAAACGTACAAGGAAAAATAAATAGCCTATTAATCTGAGATGTAAATGAAACATGACTTTAACACCATTAACGTAATAAATCCACTCACCTACAATGGTCATAAAATGGTGTAGGTTGATTGAGTCAGTATTTTTACTGCTTCGGCCCGAGAATCAATGGCGAATGTTACAGTAATAAAAACCATTTTACGATTGTTTTCACGGTAAAATTTGTGGCCCGTGAAATGCTCTTCCGCAGTCATTTTCTTACTGAATGTTCATCTCAGGAGACACTCCTGGCGTTCTTTGTTACGGCCGACAATTTAATTTGCTCTCACCTGTAAAATAAAACACGTCACCGCTTTGTCTACAGAACAATACGCAAAAAATCAACAACGCTGCAGAAATTGAATCTTACATGTCTGTATTTCAGTTTTTTCATTACATTTCTTTTCACGCCATACTCATCGCATGTCATTCCATAAATTCACGCTCAGTGAAATGGCCTTTGAATTTCAAAAGAGCTGAATCTTTGAGAGGAAGGTGGTGAGACCGCAGTGCAATCCCAGGTCCAAGCCCAACGGTAAAGGTGACCACCTCAGATATCCGAGCGAAGGTAGGTTAACTAATTGGGTAGGGTGGGTCGGATGTGCGAACAAGGCAAATGAAGATTTATCATCCACCTCGGTCCACGAGGCCGGTTATCAGCCCTGGCGGATATTTTTGTTCACCGTAACGGTACGGTTAATGCGTACCGGTCAATTGAAGGGAAAAATTATAAAGGTAAAGTTTCCGGAAATCCATGGAACAAATGAGCGTGTAATTTTATTTATGGTTGGGTTTGTTTATTCCTGCGTTGGTTTTACCTTTTACCATTATTATGATTTTAACGGGAAAGAATGATAAGAGTAACTGGGCAATATCTTTTTTGGTAGAAAGGTTTATGTCCAATGTGGGTGGAAACGGGATGAGGATGATTGAACACTTATTTCAGGGACGTACTTCGAAGCTCACACTCAAGTATTGAGGATTGATATTTCTGTCGGCTATATTGTGTAAGATATCTCTGTGAGTCTATTTTTGAAACTAGACCTATACCTAAATCTACGTTTTTAAATGTAGTATCCAAAATCCTCGATTATTATATATATAGATTTTTCAAATAAATAACAAAAACTTTATATTAAGTTATACAATTCATCAATTAGAATTAGAATTCGGTCATTTGCACGTCTGCATGCTTGCAAACTGAATACAATGTTCTGGAAACAATATTATTAAGATCTTTTTCATCACACTTGCTCGTAATGTGGATCTTATCACATCGGTTTTAGGCTCATAATCCAGCTTGGATTATTACGCACGCGTACTTTTTACTTTACATTACGGCACTTGTGCTATAAAAGGTATAACCCGTTAAAGTCTAGTTTGTACGTGACTGCAATTAGACGTAAGTATACGAAGCACTCCGCCCATACATATTACACACATATTGCATACATATTGGGCGGATAAATGTCCGCCCAATATGTATGTATGTATGTACTCTTAATATAGCCGGGTAATACTTATAGTTTTTTTGTAATACCAACAGCGTTCTTATGCTGCTGAAGTAAATTTCAACTTGCGCGCGCATTGCTGGTTTGGGCGCCATTTTCCACAAATATTTGTTGACGTTTTCGCTGTGTGGTTGATTATTATCAAAAAAAAGTTTGTTTTTTCCTCGCAAGTGTGATGAAAACAGTTCTATGGAACTCTTGTGCTATGTTAGTCATTACGCTCTCGGCTTCCTTATCGGATAATACCGCCTCTAGTTTAATGACCAACATAGCACACTTGTATCATAATGTACTATTATGTACTTGTGTTCTCGCAAATAAATTATTTGAATTTGATTTGATTTGTCAATTTCAGAATTTACCGACCCAAAGTATAAGAACCTGCGCATCGGACAGAGTAAACCCACCCCAGCACTAGTCACAGAGCTGGGACAAACTGTCGATGTCGACCTACTCTTTCTACACCAACCACACATATCTAAGTTTTTAATAAGTATTGAAGATCCCAAACGAAAAATACAAATAAATATATGCAGAACAATTTTATACAAAAAAAACTATAAAACAATGTGAAAACCATTCTCTATCGAGATACCTAATTACGCGACCAAAACTGAGTCATGCACTCATTAGACGTGTGACTCGTTAGTGCGTCGTCGCATCGCACTGGCAGTCATTTCGAGGCACGGAGTATCACACGATGCGGCGTCTCAATGCAACGCCACCGGCACTAAGGCGTCGCAGCGTTCCGTCCATGTCAGTCTTTGAATGGTTTTATAGCGTAAAAAAAATACTGCCACGCGCTACGTTGCCACTCTACGTTCTCAATCCGACGTTCCGATACGCGCGTGGTTGTCGTACGACGTCGCAGCGCACCGTGTGGCATACCATGGATATTTGTATGAAATACAACGGAGCGTAAACGCTCAATCGTCGCAACGCAGCGCAACGGAGCAATGTGGCTCCGCTCTTAGACCCGTTTAAACCAGCCAGACGTTTCTGAATAATACCAAAATATCCTATATGGATCCTATAGGTCCGCATCAATGCTTTGCTCCAAGCCTTCCATTTGATATAAATAGCAGCTGATTTAGCACCAATCACACCGAGGGCTCATTAGACCACCGCTGATCAACGGCCGGTCGATCGCGCTAACTTAATCACTGGTTACCGGGCCTGTAACGGCGAGTATCGGTCGGCGAGCGCCGCCGCCGGGTCAAATGTTGCCAGGGCTTAATGTTTTATCGTCACAGGTATTGTATTGATTTGAAGATATAGTTGCCACCCTATCTATAGGTTTCGTGTTATGTTGTGGAGGGTTAAATCCAGCAGTAGACTATTAACAAGACATCTAATTAAATAATGTGGTCGATTCTGGCGGTTTTAGTTGACAGTTCTAAACTAACTAAAGTATTGCTGTCACATTTTTACTAGGCATGTTAGCTAAGGACAGCAATACTTTAGTTAGTTTAGAACTGTCAACTAAAACCGCCAGAATCGACCACACTGAGCCCCGACAAAAAATATTATACTTAACCAGTATCACTTGGGATAATGTAAGGATTCTAACGACACCGATTTAGATGTGTGGCATCCAAATCTGTGCTGGCATTTAGAAGTTATGGTGTACACACACCATAACTTCTAACTTCGCTGCTGTGTGAACTAAGCGTATCTTATTTCTATGAAGCGCTATGGGAGTGAGCTAGCTGTTTTAATTTAAGCTGTGCCTTTGCCTTAATCAGACAATAGATTAAAGAAAAAAAAAAGGTTGTTATTGATCAAATTATTTAGAAAGATTTGCCTTTGCCTTAATTAGAAACTGGTTAAAAATAACAAAAAAATATAGGTTGTTATTGATCAAATTATTGAAAAAGAAGTTACTAATTAAACTAAGGATATAATATATCCTTACCTGTGTACCTGTACATAATTATTTTATTATGTACAGGTACACAGGTAAGATTTATTATGTACAGGTACACAGGTAAGACAGTAAGTAGAATTAGAAATCATGAGGTATACTTTTATATAATATTGTATACTTATATACTGGATTAAACAGAATAGTAGTACTTAGTCGAAAGACGCTCATTACTATCATCCTATTAAACAACTTTTAATAGTTATGGGACCAACCCTAAAATCGCTAAAAAGAAACGCAATTTTTGCACAGATTATTTGATATATATATTTTTTCTTTCTTACTATTTACCTCGCCGCGTAACTCTATTATAACGCATATCTTTGTATTAGTAAAAATTAAAAAACTACGTAACAATACCTACTCCAGATAAAGAACCAAGATCAATCAAAGATTCCTCTTCAAAAATTTCCCAAAAGATTATAACGTTTATTCCATTCAATAGCCTATTGAAGGCGAAAAACAGACAGTAAAATTCTCCCGTTTTATATTCCCTTTAGAGACTTCAAAACACGTAAGTATTTCATCAGTCGATGCTTTCTACGTCCTTTGTGAACATTAATCTGTACTTTTCTAAGCGTGTGCTTTGAGACGTAATAAAAATCGGCTTACACCGACACGTATAGGTGTCAGATGCGAAAAAACGAAGACAAAATACTCCTGCTATCATCATATACACTTTTACGTTGATACCTTTACAGAAAAAGGTGGTTTTTCAATTCCCCGACGGTAAAAACACCTTTGCCAAGACATATTCAGAGTCATGTCGGGTAAACACGTTTTGAGCATGTACGCAGTTTTATTTCACGTTGGAGTAAACACTTTCAAAGATGAATTCTTTGCTCGTCAAACAAACATGAAATATTTTGAATATTTTTCTCCTTTTCATCGTGAGTGATACCTGTCTTCGTATATCCAGGTAGAAACAAATACCTTTTTTGATCATGATCTTGAAAGTTATTCTTTCAAACCAGTTTATTTCAAAATGTAATATCAGAAAATAAAGAAGTTTTCAGAAGAGACTCTAAATACAAGCTGATACAAATTATAAAATAGACTACTTGACACTAAACGCAAGCCTATAAAGAGTAAATTGTTTTTTGTAGTAGTAGGACTCTACTGCAGAGTTCACCTGGTGAAGTACCACACCTTTGCCAGTTATTCAACCGCCAAGCAGTAGTGTGCAAGCATTACTGTTCCGGTTTGAAGGGCAATGTTACCAAATATATTACTAGGTATGAAGAGATTTATCATCTAATATCTCAGGGTGACGAGCGCAGTGCAGTGCAGAGTTGTGTTCGCAAGTTCACAATTCTCGCACTGCTACTGTTAATGGCAGGCGTGACGCTTACCACCAGGCGAACGTCTCTCTCGTCTCGTCACGTAATTGTATTAAAAAAAGAAAAAGAAAAAAAACACAAATGTCAGACACGAGACTTAGGTTCCCCTGTTCGTCGTCAGCCATAAGACGTCCACTGCTGGACGAAGGCCTCCCTATTGGGATGGCAACAGCCTTCTATTGAAGGCTGTTGCCATCCCCACGCTTGGCAGGCGGCCCAACGCATAAGCATTGCCATTCAACTGGGTACGCTGCTGACTGGTAGTGGGTTTGAGCATTTGGATTGCCTCTATACTTTCATCGGTTTGGATCACAGAAAAGCGAAGGCCCTACTCTACTTTTGACTGCCATATAACTCAGCGGTAGCGTGTCTGCCTTCAGAGCTGTAGGGCGTGGGTTCGATCCCCACCAAGGGCAAACATTTATGTGACGAACATAAATGTTTGTTCTGTGTCTGGGTGTAGTATGTATTATAAGTATGTATTTACAAAAAAAAATTATATAAGTATTCTATCAGCTATCTGGTTTCCATATTACAAGCTTTGGTTAGTTTGGGGCTAGATGGCGCTGTGTGAAAAAATGTCCTGCGATATTTGCGATATTTACTTTAGGTCTTTTCAGTGTTCTGGACACAATCCTTTTGTATTTATGTAGTAAGCTAAGTATTTTTTTTTAGTATATGTAGTCTTGGTAGTTTGTTGTAGTTAATAAAACATAAAATAACAGGTTCTACAATAAGCTAAGATATTTCACACAAAAATATTACTAAAAGTTAGGTAATACTTAATGTTATTTTTTTTCGTTTAACTTAATTATATAAGTTTGTGTTTGACAACCAAGGTCCTTAAGTGACGACACGGACTTCTACTTAATGTTTTTTTTTATATTTATTGTTTAGCCTTTTAAATAAGTTTGTGTTTGACAACCAAGTCGCCTGTTGTTAAGTGGCGACACGGTCAAAGATTAAGCACGCAGACTTAGAAGCTTAGAAGATATTAATTCCTTCTAACCTTAAACAGATCTAGATTACATGTCTCAGGAAACAGAAAATCTGTTTAGTTTACGAAAGTGCAACTTTTTAAGTCTATTAAATCTAATTATTTCCACTTGAGATACCCTAACAGGATATTATATAATTATCTTCAACAATTTATTTTCAAAATTATTATCATTTAATCTTTGAGGAATCAGCTGGCTGAATCAGTCAAAAAATCAAAGAATTCAATAAAAAATAATAAAAAAAATATAAAAAATAAACACTCCCTAGAGTTTTTTTTCTCACATTGCGACAGTTATGATCAAAGAGTGATCATTTTCAGTTCAAACTTTGGGCACCGTAGTTGACGCAAATTGAAACATCAAAGTAACGAAACAATCAAGTTTAACAGAACTACTGCTGCTTTTACTTAGCGGATTTTCATAATGAATTAATAAATGCGAGCATCATGATCTTTCGACGTTTACAGCTTCAAACCCGATGTATTCATTTTAT
Organism: Erannis defoliaria; assembly: GCA_905404285.2. Classification (NCBI taxonomy): domain Eukaryota; kingdom Metazoa; phylum Arthropoda; class Insecta; order Lepidoptera; family Geometridae; genus Erannis; species Erannis defoliaria. The sequence goes on along the minus strand of FR990085.1, from coordinate 8,032,764 downwards.
TTTAATTGTGTTGTAGTTATGAGTCTGTCTATCTAGCTCGGACTTTCGTACTTTTTTGTATTACAAGTCACATGTAACGTTACGAAGAACCATGATGTCAAGAAAAACTAGCATTGAAAAAGGACATTTACCGATACTGAACAAATATTAGTGCGACAGATACCTAAGAGTAAGTTTAGTACAACGATTCAAGTTACCTCTGCGTTTTGGCAATTTTCGTGTTTCGAGAGAACGGGATGATAATGAGAGAAACGTATACAGGGTTACTGGTAACTCGACGTTAAATCGAGATGTTAAATCTCTTCATACCCAGTAATTTCTCTGATAACATTGCCCTTCAAACCGGACACGGTAATGCTTGCACACTACTGCTTGGCGGTCGAATAACTGGCAAAGGTGTGATACTTCCCCAGGCGGACTCCGCAGTAGAGTCCTACCACTACAAATATTGAAACTGCGTCATAGCATGGTGGTAGAGTTTCTACTTCTAGTACTATTGTAAGCTTGTTCTAGTACTCAACTTGCTAGCTATCAATTTCAATAAACTTACCGCAAAGCATGTTCAGATACCCTTGACTCGAATATGGGTAATTTATACAGCTTCATAAAACAACATCTAGAATATCAAACCAAAAAAATATCTCTATTAGTGTTAATTTTTACGTCTCGGTAAATACGTTATTGCTATAATAGTGTTTATATGGAAATGACTTCTGACGGTTCAATAACAGTATTCGTGTCACCTTGCTTTGTGAAGAAAATAGCACTCTGTTACGAGACTTATGAGAATACGACGTGTCGACGGTCAAGCGAGAGTCAGGACGAAGCTACTTCCGGCCGGAAATTACGTAGTGACCGGTTTAGACGAAGAAGAATTGTTATTCTACTTTGTTATGAAAAAGCTTTTTATATTAAACTAGAGGGCGCCCGTGACTTCGTCCGCGTACGGAAGAAATTCGGCCCGCTCCCAAAATTCACCATTTATATCATACCGAGCAATTTTTTTAGCCCTCCCCCGAACTTCCCGAACTCTACCAACACTACCGACTCTACCGACTCTACCGACTCTACCGACTCGACCGACTCGACCGACTCTACCGACTCTACCGACTCTACCGACTCTACCGAATCTACCGACTCTACCGACACTGCCAACTTGCCCTTTGAATGATGAACTACCCAAATATCAATTTTCATCACTATAACTAAACTTCGAAAACAAAGAACTTTCCATACAACTTTCAACCCCTCTTTCCCCCCCCTTAAATCTTCACTGTTTTCATGTGACACTTTTAGAATGAAAATTTGTTAGTACCTGCCAACAAAACAAAATCCGTTAAGCGTCCTGTTTCGTCGCACAGTTACACAAAATCTATTACTGCGATACACACTTGTAAAAAATACAGTGCATAGTTAAGAGGTCACAAAAAAGATGTATGTAATAATAATACAATATATATCACGCACCTTGAAAAAAAATTGCATATGAAACATAAAAAACTTTTGTGTCGCATTTCTGAATATTTTGAGCGACAACTACTTACTATAGGTACTTTTTGTAATAAGAAAAAAAGAAATTGATTAAAGTAAAGACATATCTATAATTTATTTCTAATCTGAGTTCCATTCTTTTTAAGCAAAATAATACTGCGAAAAATTGGCCTTCAAATAACATCGCGATATTGAACTCTATTTTGTAACAATAAAAAATACCAAAAAGCTTGCTGATGCAGCGCCGTAATATTCTAGTTATGTTCTAATTTTGAAACACCCCCCCATTCACTGTTCCTCTAAAGCGCTAATAAGGCTGCGTAAGGACAGTCGTGAATACACACTCAAGATGAATAAACTTGTGTAATTTGGCTCGTAATTTATGTAGGCTCAGTTGAGTTACATTTAGGGTTGACATTCATTCGGATTTGTACGGACAATTTCAAGCTTGAGCTGACTTTATCTGATTATAATTTTTTCAGGGTTATTGTCATTTAGAAAACGATGAGAAGAATTGGGGAAACTAATGTAAAATGTTTTTTATTCATATTTTGTTGGACTAAATACATAGGTGGACATATCACACAACACCTTCTAGTTCAATATTATGTAAAATGTGTACTATGTTATGATGTTTTATGTAGGTACCTGCTATAGGAATTATTTAAGGTAACAGAAAAATACTTTTTATAACTGACAGCCGAGCTGTTTGACCATGGCTCACCTGATGTTAAATGTGGTCATAGCGTGATTGAAGAAGATAAAAACAGAGAGTACTCAGCATGTAAGGGAAGTAAAAAAAGGCTTTAGAAGTTTGGCAGCAAGGGCGGATCCAGGGGTGGGGCACAGGGGCACGTGCCCCCCCCCCCCCCCACTGTTTAAATGTAACAAACAAACAACTGGGAGATTAATAAGATACCGCTTTAACAATATTTGTTTCTTTCTCCATAATAAACATGTAATTTCCCATTATTAAATCTTTATTAAAAGTATTTCTTCTTTGTCAATAAAAAAGAACCAATTTCAAACACCATAGGATAAAACTATGGGGGAATTTGGCCTATGGCCCATGTGCCCTTCCCAGAAATAAATCCTGGATCCGCCCTTGTTTGGCTTAACGTGTGTTTTTAACTTGAGAGTAGCTACGGCTAGCTTGGCTGGCTCCAAGTACAAAAAGTACTCTACAACCATGCTTTATGGCTATAGTTTCCTCACAATATTTCCTTCACTGGCACCTTAAGATCATTTACTTTCATTTACTTGCGGCGTGCAAGCATCTCGTGTTGACATCTGAGCTATGAAACATCGCTACGTATTGCCTACTTTTATACCTTATTTTTTATTTAACCAACGTCCAGATTTTCTTGGAAACATAGTTCGTACTTAGATCTTGTACCAGTTTTTCAAAGTTCAATTATTATGGTCACCCTAATTTTACGTTTGTTGTGTCGACGATACGATAAATGTGATGCGAGTTGTGAGTTTACAAGCGTTTACAGAGATAAGGCTCGAATGATAAATGAACTTTTTTGTTGGTACAACTAATTAAATTACCAACTAGATTTCGAATGTGTTTAGACAATGTATTGTTGTTCTTTAGAGCTTTTTGTCATACTCGTAGTACTTATTGTACGAGTATGTCGCTTATTGTGGGTAATGTGGTTGTGAAAAGGGTTCGAAATGTTTTCTATGGAAGTTAGCTTATTCATCCACTCGCTGCCATCTTGATCAATAATGGCACGAAAATGTAATTAATAAAAGTAGTTTTTTTTGTGCAATTATTTATACTGCCCTCTAATAAATAGTAGTTAAACAACTTTGGAACTATTATTTAAATACAGACGTAATTACAGCATATTTAGAGATTGAATTTTTTCTCTTAAGCGATCTTTACCTCCAAATTTATCGGGATCGTGACACTTTAGGGTACCATTAATTATACTTGTATTTTTTTGTTTATTTAAGTGTCATTTATTACCGTGCGCGGAAACTATAAAAAAATCAAGACGGCGCGGCGGCCGGCGGGTCGATTATGCCACAAATAATCTTCTACCCCCTTTACAACGCGTTTCAACAAAAGGCAGAAAAGGCAAAAAGGCAGGCAGTTTCCGTATCAGAAACATCACGGTAAATGATGATGTTTCCAGTCGTCATGCCAAAACGTCTACATGGAAACAACGTTGGTCACAATAAAAGAGATAAAATTAAGTATACTGATTTAAAATTGAAATAAAATTCCGTGACCTCAATGTCTTAGGTTAAAAACCTCCCTGGAGAGGATCGCTAATGTCCCGGGACATGACAATACACGCGCCGTATCCGGACGCTCTGGATGACAGGACGTTTTAGAGAGCTTCCGGAACCTTCATGAAGGTCGGATGATTCATGGTTTTCTTTAAATAGTTGCTCGCTGAGGAATAGATGTGCTTGAAAAAACAAATCGTCTTCTTTGATTGAGTGTTAACAGGTGAAGTATCGAGCAACTAAACAGTGGAGGTTTGGTGGAAACAGAAAAATCATGTCGCTAAATTCTATTATTTTCTAAAACTTGCGTTTTTTGCGAATGTATGATTATTAGAGGTGGGTAGTGTTTTATTAATTAAGTGTTGAATTACATGCACGAGTGTGGGCAAGTGATATAATGTGGTCAAACAATATCTTTTCGTGTTGTTTTCATAACTCCGTAAAAGCTTATAAGTAAAGTCACCACAACGTTACTAGGCCATGACTTGGACTCGACTAATAATTTTGTGTGACTAACTGTGATTTCATGACATAATTATTGAAAATTCATAATTACTTGGCAGAATGCACAAAGAGCAATGCCAATAATTCAAAAAACATAATATACTTAATCATAATCATATAATGGTAACAGTTTGGTTACAGGTCATCATAATTTAAAGTATGTACCTAATAAAAATAATTTAAATGCTAAAAATGACCAAAAAAAACACAAATAATTAATATTAATTTAAAAATGATTACGACCTATATTTATTCTAAGATTATTACATATGTCAAATATCAAGATATTATTACAAGGATCTTATTTAATGAAATGAATTCGTTGTAGCTGTAGAACGTGTGCTCGATAAGCCAGCGTTTGAGTCGTGATTTAAAACTACCCGTAGTAGGCGCCGCGGTAATGTGTTCCGGCAACTTATTATACACTGTCGGACCCATAAGATGCGTCGACTTGGCCGACCTCTCCAGTGCGCGAGGCACCTCTGCGAGCTTGCCCTTGTAGCGGGCACTATCAAGCATCTTGTAGGAGACTCGGTTTAATCTTACATACACAGCGACATGAAAAATAACAAGTGTTGGCGGCAGTGTTAAGATCCCAAGCCTCTTGAAAGCGGAAACGTCGCGGACAGCGCGTTTTTGGAGGATAAAGATGCGCTTCCAGTCCGAAGGCCTGCCAAACAGCTCCATACCAAATTGCAACAGAGAGTGTTGCAAAATAATACATCCTTTCTGTTGCTTCGGGTACCACTCTAGCAACTCGGCGCAGAGCAAAGCACGCGCCTTCCAGTCTGCCGTAGAGTTTGTTGATATGGGTCTCCCAAGTCAGACTCCGGTCAATCTCTAATCCGAGAAAGGTCGTGGTTTTGGTCTTATCTATCTGTTTACCTTCTACTTGAACCAATAATCGTCGTGTTTGGTGGCCCGATAAACAGAAATGGATAAAGTGGGTCTTGGATAGATTCAGCGCCAGGCCATTAACCCGGAACCACCTCGTCAATTGAGAAGTCGTTTCGTTCGATCTCTGCTCCAGAAGACCAATATATCTGTACAGTGGCTTATGTAAAAAAAAACAGGTGGAGCTGTGTCGGGGCACACCAAGTAAGCGGATCTTGCAACCTCCTTGGGGCACACGGCCGTTGGTTTTAACGTGAAACGCTTACGTCAGCGAATCGCTTTTAGGGTCAAAGATTGAAACGAAAACGAGAATGATTTAGTTCTAAATAATTAAATACAATCCTGACAATAAATCTACTACGAGTACGCAGTACTATTGTTTATTCTGTGCTATAATTACAGTTACTGACAATATACTACATTTAATTTTTGTAAGTCCTAGAAATTAAATGACGTTTGTTTATTTAGGCGGATATTTAAAGTAAGATCCAATAGACAATATCATTTTAATTATTTCATTAAAAGATATCTAATCAGAAGACAAAAGTCATAAACAAACATCTCCGTTCGCATTGATCAGCAGTCAAATCTCCAAGTATTTTCGTCTCAGACCAGAATATTAGAAAAGTTTTTCGATCCGCTGAATAGTGCTGGCTACGTGAGACACAAATATTGCACCGGAGCTGGATAATCCCTGGCTTCCGGCCAGTTCACAATATGTAAGCGGTGTTTTCAATAGAGCAGTTTAGATACTAGCTCAATACTTCGCAATCAAGTAGCTGTGCATGTGGGAGGGAGTTTTACACGTGGAAAACATCAAAATTCAGAGAATAATAATAGCTTCTGTCTTATACCGGGCTTACTAAGCAGTAAAGGGGTCATTGTACTCATCAATGTAAACTACTATCACTACTACAAAATCACGAAACATACAAAATAAAACCATAAATATATTGTCAAGAGTCGATGAACTTTTTGTATGAAACAGCTGCTTTTTTTTGCGATATAATGACCCCCTTTCGGCATCCGGTATATTCAGAAACTATTATTATGTGTCTGATTCACGAACATCATTGACACTCGTGACAATGGTGTTTACCTAAGTTAAGTAATCGAAGTGTTGTTTCAATTTCGAACCCAACATAATAACTGTCAAAAATATTATATAGACTGTAATCGATAAAAAGTGTACCTAAATAAAATATAAACACAGCTTTTTCCAGTTACTTTCGAGAAGAGCACTATCCCATGCAACAAATAGACGGCAATAAGATTATTTTCATACCACCTGCTCGGCAATTTTCAACGTATAGCAAGGTATTATAAAATCCCTTGGGATTAAGTACATCCTAAAAAGGCTATAACTTGATTTGAATTTGGAACGTTAAAATTCGTATGAAAACTCTTGGCATAGATAATTATGGGCATTGTAAAGAAAGTTTATTCAAAAATCGAACTGATCACCGTTTAAGCATAACACAAAAAAAAGGCGCGACTGGGTTTTTATTGTCTCGCAGGGTATTAAAAGTAGAGCACTCAGCTCTGGGATAAAGTCTGTATTCGTCTTGGGCGGCTTGAACCCTTCGCTAACTCAGGACTCTACATAACTCAGAGTTCCTCGTTATATGCTACCCGTGACGTAAGACACTGCTTTATCCCCATGGTGTATAATCTACTATTACGCAATTAACATTTGAGATTTGAGACGAGATCTTAATATATATTACACGAGTACATTTACCAGCAAAACGTCATATCACTTTAATATTATGCAGTCGGACTAAATAGCCTTACTCGATACCTACAATCAAATAGAGATGTACAATAAGCATGACTATCGTAGACGTGCTTGCAAGTTCGATGATTCATGGACCGTATTCAGTACTACACAATTGAAATTAGTGCTATTGAAATTTAGAGATATTTAAATCCACAGGTGTAGCGAGGTCATCGGGCAGCAAGTATTGTTGAATTATGTTGTTGTTTTTAATAGTTCCTGGCCATGGATACTAGTCAGCTGAATACATTTTTCTTCATCGATCCTTCTTTCTCCAAATAAATGAGTCGTAGTCACAGCCCAAGTCACACACAGTAAGTCACAGTCAAGTGCAATCATGCCCTAGTAAAGTCGGGGCAACTTTACTACAAGCTTCTTCGAAGCTTTGGAAACAACACGAAAAGACATGTTTCTGCACATTTTATCACTTGCCCACACTCGTGCATGTAATTCAACACTCAATGAGTAAAACACCACCATTTTTAATCATTAATTCGCGAAAATACACAAGATAAAGAAAATAATAGAATGCAACGACATGATTTTTCCGTGTTCCCGCCAAAACTCCTGTTGAATTATGTGTCTTGCGGTGTTGCCGCGCTGGATGGCGAGGGAAATGTGCTGCACCAAATGATTATAGTATATACTGTGAACTGGTGAACTGGTGAACTTTTTTACATTCAGGAAAAAATGAGGGTGTAGTGTACTCATCATTATGAAAAAGTTTTAGTAAGGGTTTAGTACCTTGAAATCGTGAAAATAATAATCTGCTTTTCCATAGTAAAAATGTACTGACCTGGGACAAAATGTATGGAACAGCTGTTTTTTTTTTCGCGATTTCAAAGTTGGCCCCAAACTAATAGTTGTTCATAATGATGAGTACACTACACCCAAATTTTTTCCTGAAGGTACAAATTTTTTTAACATTAAGGTTTATTATTTTTAATCAACCCTATCACATGGTCGATAGTAAAACACTATTTAATATTTTTTTCTTGCTAGATTAAATCACCGAAAATCCCTCGTTTTGATATACATTTTTTATTTTCTTTGTAACCACAACGGGTGTATTTAAATGATTATTACTCTATCATTTTGGTAATTGCCATTCAACGTGGGAACGAGGCGAGTGTGATGGGCACCTTTGCACCGGGAACGGTCAGAGGCGGGTTATTTGATTAGTTATTTTTAAGGGTATGTTTGATTTTGACTTTGATTATATTTTTATTATTTTTAATATGTAACATTTGTAATTTTCTATTGACATACTTATTTGAACTATTTAAAAATAATACACTATAAAAAAATTGGTATTTTTTTATAGTATCGCTCTATTTCAGAATTGTGATTGATTTCGTAGTTTTGTCAATTCTATCTATAGGCTTGGCGCTGAACATGGAAAAATGAGATGAATGTACTGGGTTGAATGGCCTGCCAGTGATGATGATAAGCAGACCTGCCATGTCGTGCCAAGAAAATTCAGTATTCTGAAAAGGAAACAGCAGGTATTAGTTGGTAGTAGATGAACCTTCAAGTTTTAGAAGCAGGTAGGTACTTAATTAGGTTCATATTGATCCACCGTTTGCTATTCTATTTGTATCTTCTATGCAATAAATTGAATTGCTTTGTTTTACGAACTCATTCATGTCTTACCATTCGTGATAGAAAACAATAAACATGCGATAAATACTTGGCTATTGTTGGTTGCAGTCCGTTTGGATCGATTGTACTTGCAATAGCGGAGACTTGGAATGCAAGACTTTCCTTGAAAAGGCTCGTACGTTTTATCCTAGAGAACCATCGTAAGAACTCCATGATTTTTCTTTTACACCAAATTTTATTCAAACCTGCTCAGTTGTCACAGAGCAGAGAATATAGACATTAAAAAAAATCTTCGTCGTGAAGTCATTTAGTCATGAAAACAGAATATACACCACATTTTTTTATTAATGTCTAAAACTTTAAGGGGTCATTGTACTCATCATTATGACCAACTTTTCCTAAGGGGTCAACCCTGAAATCGCGAAAAAATTAACAACTGTTCCATATATTTTGTCCAAGGTCAATGAAGTTTTTGTATGGAACAGCTGTTTATTTTTTCGCGATATCAGGTTTGACCCCTTAGGAAAAGTTGTTCATAATGATGAGTACAATGACCCCTTAAAGTTTTAGATATTCATAAAAAATAGTGGTGTTCAAGCGACTATTAAACACCACTGCGGCGACGGCGGCTGCGGTGTGGCGGTCTAAGGGGGAGGCCTTCGTTCAGCAGTGGGCGTCTCCGGGCTAATGATGATGATGAAGCGACTATTATTTACCAGATATTTACCGTGATTATGTTGTAAAACTAACAAATAAACCAAAGTGCAACTGTGTTTCTGTGTGTGCGGGGATGTGTGCGCTCGCGCTCGCCTTTGTGTGTGGGCTTCACTGTTTATGCAACTTCGCTTAAGTATTGGCAGCTCGTTTCACAACATAATCATTATAAATACCCCGTAAATTTAATAGGTATAGTTAGTGATATTGAAATTCATAAAATGTGTCTAATTTCACCAAAAAAAATGCTTATCTAACAGCTTTTAACGCTAGCACAAAAATGGAAAACTGAAAAAATCCTGTCGACATCGGACTAACAAAGTTAATGCGACAAATTTGTGAAAAGCGAAAATAAATTAAATTTTTCGTAGCAAACGAGCTGACGTCATTCGTGTCCTATAAGCTACAAAGCGTTAAATTGCCAGTTTATAAAACATATCAAAAGGAATAGGTTTTGTACCGGCAAAATTCGCGACATTTTTACTGTCGTGAGCACGATGTTTCAAAATACGGGGTCAGCTATAGGCGTTGCAATAATTTGCAACGCTTTCTTCGAGTTTATACCAATGAAGGCTGCAAGCCAAAGCGCCCTCTGCCGAAAGTTATATATACCGGGTGTTAGGTTGAACACCGTTATCCTTCTAGGATATCTATTGTACTCATCATTATGAATAACTTTTAAACTTTCGCGATTTGAACACATAGTTAGTACAAGTCACAGCTATAAACATAATTATTATGAATAACTTTTACTATGGGGCCAATCCTAAAATCACGAAAAAAAAGCAGCTGTTCCATACATTTTGTCCAAGATCGATGAACCTTTTTGTATGGAACAGCTGTTTTTTTTTTCGTTATGGCCCCACAGTAAAAGTTGTTCATAATGATGAGTACAATAGATATCCTAGAAGGATAACGGTGTTCAAACTAACATCCTGTATACAGGGTTATAAGGAAAGGGTATGCTAAGCCGAAAACCCGTTAAAGTACTCATCATTCTGAACAACTTTTGTTCAGGCAGTTTTCCGGAAAACCTAATCGTTTTTGAGATACAGCCTTTCAAAGATCTCGTGAAAAAACTACGTGTTCAACCCTAGCATCAGCTGATCTAAAGGTCAATGGTCACGAAACTCCTCAAAATGTAGAAACAATGCAGTGCAGTAACCCAACTTTGCTGTCGGAGCAGAGTAGGTACATGTCGCCGCGCCGCGCCGCCGCTGTCTCAACGATGACTGTATTTATTTCGCACGAGTCACTTAAATACCCCAAGACCCCTTTGATTCCAGGACTCACATAAACTCAGACTAAAAAAAATCCAAGATAAGATCAGATATCAATCGATAAGATTGAACGAGAAAAATAAAATAAAAAAAAGAGAAATAAAAAAAAGCAAAAGTAACAAGAGAACTCATGAACATTTTGAAGAAATGATAGCTCAGTTGGTTATGCGATCCACTTCCACTTGAGCTTTCGGTGAACGAAAACACCGTGAGGAAACCATAGCATCATGATAGGATACTTTCTACTACTGCTCGCCTGACTCAAGTTACTAATCTGTCACCAAGCACCTAACAGTGTTTGAGCAGCCTCACTTTAGAGCCAGTTCCCATTCCAGACTAGGCTTGCTACAAACTTCCGTTACTGTGTCGCTTACCTACTATCAGGCGATCCGATGTTCAAATGCCTAATCTGCCAGTCTGGCATAATAAAAAATAGTAATTAGTTTTTTGTCGTAAGTTGGGCAACTGTTTCGCACTGTACTGGGACACTGAGATGAGCACACTTACATCTTTATTGTTATAAAACGCACACATATGGGCATACGCACGTGTGTGCAAAATCCCAATTAAAGAATAAAAGATGTACAGATAAGACAATGTTTGAGCTTTGCGCGTTGGAGTGATGCCATGACTTAGATAACATGTAAATGTAAATCTCGATTGCTTATTCTATCTATCAGAATCAGACAGTCTATCAGCTGACGTTAATGTAAGACGCGGTTGTTGTGGGTGTTTCATTAATCTAGGATGTATGCATAGATGGAGGCCCTTAGGTGGCCTCATGACTTGCCCTGATGGCGGGGGATTAGAATACGGCATCGGTATCCCCTGCCTTTAGAAAGTGCTTACTAAAAGGGGACTTCTGGGTTCGGGGCTAGCTAGCGGTGAGGTTCTAACCACCTGCATAAACGTGCCTGGGAAGGACGACAACGTCGAATGGCTGACGTTGTGGCAGGCGGAAGCGTCTCAGGACAGCTTGTAGCTGTCCCGAGAGGATCTGAAGCGCGGTGCTGAGGGCTCCGGTGCGTTCCCTTGGAGATCCCGGAGCCCTCGGTCAATCACCAAGGCAGGCCACCGGGGGGTGGGGGGCTTTAGTGGGTATAATCCCACATAACCCGGCTGCACCCCAAAGCAGTCTGGTATCTTATGAAGATTTCCCCGTCGTAAAAAAATTAAAATTGGCCTTATGACACTAGGGCCATCCACTCCACTCTCAGGGAAAGAACGTTAGGTAATTACGTGGTTTAATACTTTGTGATTAATTTGTCACTTCTGTAATGTTTTTGATCACTACTTGGCGGTGCGCGTAAACACTTGTTTTAAAAAAGCCGCAAAAGAAAGCCGGTCTTTGGCGGGCGGGCGGCATTTTTTGGAAAGAAAGAGAGAAACTACCGGGAAAATCTACTCACCTGCTCATCAATTTGTATTTTGTTTAATTAGATTATTTAGGAATGCAGTCTGTTGCTGGCTACCGATTCGTGCGTATATCGACAGCTTTTGTTAACGGGTTTTTTTGCGATTACTTTTGTTATTTGTTAATTTCTTTTGTTACTTGTTAATTTATTTCGTTACTTTGTTTTGTTGTGTTTGTGATAGTTTTAGCACAGAATAATAACTAGTTTAGTTACTAGTTATTATTCTGTGGTTTTAGTTAAAAATGATAGAATACTCCAACGCGGAGTATTACAATATGATGCTTTGCGTAGGAAAATGTGACGGTGTGCTGACAGCAGCACGGGTACTGTACGGAGAACGTTTTCCCAATCGTGCGTTACCCTCTTACCACTGCTTTCGTAATTTAACCCATCGGTTATTTAGTACGGGCTCTGTTCGAGCGCCGCATTCGGAAGGAAGACCTGTACCATCCAGTCAAACACGTACAGCACTGGAGGACTGTGTGCTCGAATACTTCCAGGAAGACCCAAGACGCAGCACTACCCGTGCCGGTCTTACCTTTGGCATTTCTCAGCCGGTCGCGTGGAAGATAATCCGTGGCGATGGCCAGCACCCGTACCACGTACAGCCCACGCAGGAGCTTCTTCAGCGAGATTACGCCCCTCGGGAAGATTTTTGTCGTTGGTATCTGGAGCAGCTAAATGACGATGAACTCGGTTTCGAGAACAGAGTTTTGTGGACGGACGAGTCCACATTCACGAGAGGCGGGATAGCAAACATCCACAATGAATATTTCTGGGCTCATCACAATCCCCACGTGTCGAAAGAGAATAGTTTCCAGCAAAGGTGGGCCATCAACGTATGGGCGGGGATAGTTGGCTCTCGCCTTATTGGTCCGGTATTTCTACCGAGTAGGCTTAGTGCCGAAAACTACATAAGATTTTTAAGGACGGAACTAGAAGATTCGCTGGAAGAGTTTCCTCTATCCGAGTATTACAGACTGATCTTCCAGCACGACGGCGCACCAGCTCATTATGCTCGCGACTGCAGGGCATATCTGGATGAAAGATTCTCCACCTGGATCGGCCGCGGAGGACCGGTTCCCTGGCCACCTCGCTCTCCGGACCTCACTCCACTGGACTTTTTTTTATGGGGCCACGTGAAGTGCATGGTGTATGCGGATGAATGCAGCAGCGAGGACGACATGCGTGCACGAATTGTGTCCGCCTTTGAGAGCATACGGACTACTCCAGGCAACAAAAGCAGTTCGTCGCCGCGCTGCCCTCTGCATCGAGATGCAAGGACGCCACTTCGAACCGTTCTTGTGAATGGACCAGGTAAGTAGTTTAGAGATTATTAAATCATTAAGCTTTAGGTACTTGTGGGTTTGGTTCCAAGTAGGCAATGGTGTGTGTTCAATTTTGTTTTCGGTCGCGGGACGCAGCGCGGGCGCTGGGGAGTTTCGGGGCGGGCGGGCGGCGCCCATCGCCCGTCTTGGGGATGTGTGCGTGTCGAACCGCGCGTGCTAGTGTGCGTGTACTGATAGATCGCGTGCTAGGGTTGTGCAATTTTAGAACAGATTTTTTTTTTTTTTCCTTTTGAAACTTTCAGGATATAATGGTTACAATGTATACATTCAAGGGTTTTTGGCTTAGCATACCCTTTCCTTATAACCCTGTATATTGGTGGACATTTTAGACACACCGCCATCAAGCCCCAAACTAAGCAAACCTTGTAATTCGGGAACCAGATAGTTGATAGCCATAATTATGTTAAATTTTAGTAGGGTGTGTTTTTTATCTTAAAAAATCTAAGATATAGCATCAAATTCGATAGAAAGTCTCACTAGTCTATACTATGCCACTAGTCGATTCTAGTTACTATTTGTCACACATAACGACACGAAATAAGAAAATATTGTGGACAGTCTGACACGTGTTCAGGGTATATAACAAATAATATGTACTAAGCCAGAAGGTCCTGTATTGCTTCGGGCGATAGACGTGACAGCGCCGTGTAGTGCAGAGCTACTGATCAAAAATATTACGACAGAAAAATGTAAAGCAACTTTTTTCTAAAGCTTTTGTTACATTAAGAGCGTTACAAATTCCTGCTTAAATTAATAGATGTCAATTAACGTTAGTTGAAATACGCAATATTAACTAATGTCATTTAAGTTTAAGCAGCGTTTTTAAGTAAAGCTGTATATTATCTGATATTTTTTCTATTCTCTGTCCATTATGAATCACTGTTTGAGAGCCCGTACAAAATTAACGACATAACCTTGTAAAGCGTCTAGTAATTTATACATTGAATACGTTTTATCTAGCATTTACCTGTTTACAAGGTTACGTTAACTGTTGACTATTGACTACGGTAACTCTTGGCTGTTAACTGTTGGTGGTGTAGTATAGGGAGGGGTATTAAATGACAGTACGCTTATTACTTCATAAACTAATAAACATAAGATTTCTGAAATTAACTGTTTTACACCTATCTTTTCAAACTATAAAAACTCTAAATAATCTTACAGCTTAACTTTTTAATTTAGTCATGGTCAGTTTTTTATCGCTAGACACTTTAATAAATTGAACAAAAAGTTATTCTCTAAAAAAATATGACCATTTTACTAAAGTAACCTGTGATCTCGGTCTCGCGCACCGGGTTGACGCTAAAACTCTGGAAAGTGCACCTGCGTCACCACTGCAGAAGAGGTTAGGTGTTAGTCCCACTAACCTCTTCTACCTTCTCTTCTTCTCTTCTTCTTTTCTTCGTCTTTCTCTTCTTCTCTTCTCTTCTTCTTTTTTCTCCCGTTAAAAAAAGCATTTTTTAAATATATTTTTATATGCTTGCGTTTGACTGCGATCTCGTCTGATGATAAACGAAGATGCAGTCTACGATGGAGCACGCTTGCCTAGAAGAATCCGATTCACTCGCGACTTGGGGACACCCAGATAACCTACCTACTTGTATTCACAACTCAATTCGATGGCGGACTATAAAGTTATTTTCTCGAACCACCCGGTCTCTCAGACATGTACGTCACAAACTGCGGGCTAAATACATAGGTGAGTACTTATTTATTTTGAAGTGATAAATTATTTTAGTACGCTAAACGAAAGTTTTATGCAGCGCACTATCGAATGTACTAAAAAGTCGACGAAGGCACTAACTGCCACTAATGTACTACCAACATTTTTATGGGCAGTCGTATAAAACCAACCGGTGCACTGTGAAAAACTAGAAATGCCCAGTTGCATTTCAAATTAACCGAGTCGACCTTTTGGACGGCGAATACAAATTTTGCTGGTGGACAGACTAAAAATACTGCTCGTCGAGTGTTACCAGTAACCTAACCAGATCATTGTTATTATTTTATTTACTTTACTTGCTCATTAATTAATAAATCGATTAACTGTAATCTGAAAATGTGTGTTACCGAACCATCGATTATCGATAGTTCAACTTTATCTTCAAAAATCAGTTGAGATACTAACACTATCATTTATTTGATTCAAGAATTGAAATTGAACGTTACTTTTTTTGCAATTCTATCGATAGTATCAATGCTACCGATACTATCAATATTTATTCTATTTTTCCAAGCTGATATCGATAATCTATTAATCAGTAACAAAGTAAAAAAGTAAGTAAGTTCGTATAGGCCGAGTGGTGGCCAGCCCTATTGTCAGAGTTAATGTGCCGCCCGAAGGCCACTGACATGGCTGACGGTTGTTGTTATAGAACCTAGAGCAAACAACCGGGATCAACAATTTAACGTGTCATCCGACCCACGGTAGCGCTCAGAAATAAATGCCACTCACGATCACCCATCCGAAGACTGACCGGACCGTCCGTTGCTTAACATCGGTGATCGTTTAGAATCACCTATACAAGCTACGCCACGAGGTAGTAAGTTAACAATACAAAGAATGTTAACATAATTATAATGCCCTGTTTTGTTTTTGATCAACAATTGCACACATAATAATATAGCTTAGGTACCACATAACTTTACTTACCTAGAAAAACCAAGAAATGTACCTATTTATGAAATGCTAAGATTTATCTAATGTGGTAAATTTTTTGGAAAAAATATTAAGATTACGTTGTATGAGTACGTAATATGAGACCAATGGGAAAGAGGTATCAATGCGCTGTATGGATCGGATCCGTACCTCCTCGATTCCAATATCGGTGAACTAGTTTAGCTGAAAACTGGTGCAGATGATGGAAGAAGTTGACACTCTCATCACGTGACGACTCTCATCGTTGAATAGACGGAAGGAGAAAGCAATGTTGCAGATTACTGTCATCGTCAATGAGACGTCTTAACTCGTCTTACCTAATTATGATCTGCCGCACAATACACGTTGGATATTTACACATGACCCCAAGTAGCTCGTGTTCCCGAGTATAGAATATAGCTGCATACTCTATACTTACCCACGGGCTTTTTACAATAATTGTAAAGAGCCTATGGGCTATCATAATTGTTATGATACTTAACAGGTGACGAGTATCCCTATGTCAATTTCGAAGACTGGTCGCCACCACGTATCGCACGTACATACGCTATAATGGATGCGACTAGTCTCCGAGACTTGAAATAATACTCGTTGCCAGTGAGTATCTTATTGTACAAAAAGGGCCATACTGTCAATGCATTTTATGTCAGCCAACAGCTAACCTCTTTGCGGCTCGGAACGGGACGTCGCGTTTATTGGGACAATGAAATTAGCATACTAATGAAAAATATTGGTGGACTCGACGCTGCGTCCAACGGTTAGCCTTCTTCCGCATTTTCCGCACTCAATTTATCAGTGGTTGGGGATAAAATTACATACAGACACATACAAAGACTTATCCAGAGGCTTAGTCATTTATTTGTAAAGCCAATTTACATGTCAAACTTATAGGTGAATAATAATAATTTAAAAAAAACATGATAAAAATCATATTACAAAATTACACAGTAAAAAAATACATTATATAAATTCTTTTTATAATTATAAAAATCGTCATAGCGATAGAATGCTTGCTCAATAAGCCAACGCTGGAGGCGACCTTTGAAGCTGTGCAGGCTGGGAGCTGCGGAAACTGAGTATATCCTTAAACTTATAACGCTAGGCTTATTTTATGCATGTAAATAAATATATAAATGTAAATAAAATAATTTATTTTTTAATTGAAAAAAAATTACTTCAATTTCAATTACCTGGGTGACATCTTTTTTCCAGTAATTTAAATTTAAAAACCAAAAAAATTACTGAACCGATTTCGACATAACTTATAATGTGACCATTTCTGAAGTTTGACCTACCAAACAAAAAAATAATCATCAAAATCAATAATTTGAATTTTTATAAACTTGTTTTTGCTCTCCTGTAAAGTAGTGATTTTCGACTTACTTATATCGTTTTGTACAGGAGACACAGAGTTAATAGTAATCGCGTAACAAAAATACAAAACAATCATAGAATACAGTCGAATTGAGAACCTCGTTTTTGAAGTCGGTTGAAAATTAATATACGAGCTTAGGTAGTATTACTAAGCTATGCTTATAAAATGTAAATTAATCAACCTGTTTTAGTGTTTATATGCTACTTTTGGATGATTGTGTTATACCATCGAATGATAATAGTACATTCTCTCTTACAAAATAAAAACGTCATAAAAGTGAAACGAATTACACATTTTAGCCAAAATTTTAAATTTTGTGTTTTTTGGAATAAATAAGAATCTTCACACATTAAGATTTTAAGCTTTTCATATTCTCTATTAAAAGCAAAAAAATCGCGTGAAAAAATATTTCGATACGGTAGTTAGTTTATAGACAATAGACAATATTTTATTTGTAGAAAAAACACATTTTGTACACAAGACAAGACAATATAAACCCATAACAAATTTAAACAGTACAAAATAGTTTTTCGCCACAAACCGGTTCCAACTCAGCATAATGCTGGCTGCGAACAGCCAGCGCTTGTCTTCCGTTGGAACCATTGGTGACGTCCCCCACACATACCACACGGCAGGGTACGCTTAAACAAACAAATATAACCAGAAACAAACAAAAACAATACAAGGTAATAATATATAAACAAATAAACGACGGCGATTTTATTTTATATATCGTGGCAAAAGACTGACGGAAAACAGGTGTCTGACAGTGACATTTGATCCACTCTGACATAATCTCGAGCGCTATAGAGTAAGCACTGGCAAAGATAATGTAACACTAAACACAGGATGCGGTGACTAACCAACCAGTACCAGCCTAAGTAAATTACTTGAAATTTAAGAATCAAAGAATACTTCGTAAGCAAACTTGAAATCAATCTGATTGCATAGCACTGGTGCATTAAGTGTTCGGTGGAGTGTCTCTGTGAAGTGAATAATAGGACTATCATGATAAAGAGCAACAGTAGCATTTACCTATATGGCACTGGTGTCTGTAACTAAGAGTTGTTCGCTTTTTTTGTGCTTGAATATAAATATTTTCAATTTAATTTTAAATCCGTGTATACTTTGCAGGTTCCTTATTGGCGGCGGAATGTTGTTCCAGCACTTAGACGCAGCGTATCTAAAGCTTCCTCTAAAAGCGGCGGAACAGTGTCGCTCTGTCAGAAGCTGCGATGAGCACTGGCGAGACTCAAATTTGCGATTTGTTCTCCACGACAACTTATCATAAAGATAAATCGGTGTTTTGTTTTTTATGACGCCGAACATAAGACATGCCAGATGTAACTTACGGCGATGCTTCATTTTCAAAAGAAGATGATTGTTTAAAAACGGGGTTACGTGAGACCTCAACGGAATGTCAAAGCAAAAACGGGCACAGGAATTCTGAACTCTTTGTATGATCTTTTGTGTTTTAACTAAGAGCCGCGAACCAAACACGGTGTCCAGGTAATTTAATTTCGATAAAATTATCTGTTCAGTTAGTTGGATACGCAACTCTTCTCTTAAGTATGGTCTTATTCTGTACAATACTTTAAGCTTGTAAAAACAGGTCTTAATGCAATTTATGACATGTTTATTGAACCTCAATTCGCAGTCCATAAGCAGCCCTAAGTTACGTGCTTCATACACTCGTTCAACAGGCTCACCCATGAGCGTAACACTCACAGAAGGACGGATACTAGCAATCTGATGGTTACTGCCGAGAATCATGTACTTTGTTTTAACAGGATTGAGTAGCAGACAGTTATTATCCGACCATGCTGCTACTCTCACTAGATCTTCATTTAAGTTTGCAATTGCTAAGTCTATTTGGGCCGGTTTGCACGATATGTATACCTGTATATCGTCCGCGTATATATGAAACTAATATTTTGAAAATATATTGTATATATTGTATATATTGAAAATAAGTTTCTGAGATAAGTACATCATTTTCAAAATAAGCTCCCGCCACTAATTTCTGCAGGCTGGCCCTCGCCGCGTTCATCTCGCGACGTCATCATACAAATCACACAATTTGTTGCACGCCGGCATTGTACGGTTCACTACGAACCGTTACCTTCGACCATGGTTCACTACTACTTTGTTTTAATATTCCAAGGTCATATTAGCTCAATAAATTTTTTACTAATTGTCCATCAGCAAATAATGCCAACCATAGCTGAATATTTTTATTTTTTAATTCGCAGGAACCGCCATACTAAGTCTCGTAAATTGACTGGGCTATTTTTTAAATTAATACAGATGCTTATATAATTTGTGCAGAAAGAGTCCTGGGATTTAAGAGCGATGCTATATTGAAATGTGTTTTTATTTCGATTGTGCTGTATCATTCTAAACTAAACTTAATTTGACAGGACTGTTGATTGTTGTTGATGTTGACTGTTGTTGTTTCTCACACATTGAAATGAAACAAGACAAATAATTTTAGTCGTGTTAGTCTAGTTTAGTTTAGTGAGTGGTACAACACACCGATGTTGATAGAACAGCTGATTTCGACTTTTATCAGTA
This sequence comes from Erannis defoliaria, assembly GCA_905404285.2. NCBI lineage: Eukaryota > Metazoa > Arthropoda > Insecta > Lepidoptera > Geometridae > Erannis > Erannis defoliaria. The sequence continues at coordinate 8,012,886 of FR990085.1, read as the reverse complement.
TAGGAAGGGGGTAGGGTCGCTATTAAGATTTTGGAACGTCTGTTCACTTTTCCGCCACTCACAATTCTCTTTTTGAACCGACTTTTTACCATTCTATAACGATGCGGCAGTGTTTCATAAAAGTAAATAAAGCAGGACCTGACACGCGCATCAGATATTGGTTGTTAGTAGACGATTTTATAAATTGACAATTTTCACACGAGCCTTTTACGTAAGAGCTTGTTAGCATAATGAAATCACCTACAGGTTTTTATGGTTGACAGTTTTAAAACTTTATAAAAACGTATATCGTATTTTCTTTTAAATTCAGGACATTACACACTACGCTTTGCCGACTCTTCAGGATAAAAATTCTATTAACATTTATTGTTACTGCACAGTCTGAAACTCCTGAATATTTATTATATTATTTATTTATATACTCAGCTCACTTTGTGAAAGTCAAACATTTTTTTTTCTGTTCTCTTGGATATTTGCAAATTTTCGAGATGTATGGTGAGGATGAGTTAAGTAGGCATTACCATTAAAAATGTCTCGTTAAAAATGTGATATAATTAACTTACTTACCAGATCCAACATATCCAGATCGTGGATAGGATCCTGATCCAGATCCTGGTTAGGGACCTGGGTATGTTCTAAAACTGCACACAGAACCAACGCAGGACGGGCAGCAGCGTCCTCTCGGTTAACGGTGGTGAGCATTCTGCGATCCCCAGGCCGCCAAACGTGAGAATTGTGGCAACCCATACCTATTAAGGGGGAGGCATTCGACTAGCAGTGGACGTCTTCTGGCTAATGATGAACATACTTATATAATCCAATAGCTAAAAGGTATAATTGAAGTGAGCTTTAATTTGTTAGGTACTTTATAAATATCTATTTCTATGTTCGTTATTGTATCATTTGTCATGTGTTTGCAAAAAATTTGTACTGTTAATATGTATATTTTTCATGTATCTATTTGTATTGTGTATTATGTATTACTTATTTATTTAAGTAGTAAGTTTATTCTTATAATGCAAACATTTATATTCAGAGATTAAATGATGTATATAAGAAACTACAAAGACTACTTAGCCTACTACACAACAAAAAACAAAAGAATTGTATACAGACCGATGAAAGTCTAGAGACAATCCAAATGCTCAAACCCACTACCAGTCGGCAGCGTACCCAGTATGCTGGCGGTATTGCCACGCTGGATGGCAATGCTTATGCGTTGAGTCAAATAAACGCCAGCATTTTGATCACGCGTCGAGTCGACCAGGCGCTCGGATATGTTTTTGAAAAGATGATGAGCTCCCGGTCCCCACGGACCCAATGTCTCAACACCAAACGGCTCAAATATGTAACCTCTGCTGAGGCATATTTCCGCCGCTTGTGCTGCTCCGCCGAATTTGCCGCCGCACCAGCCCTACTCTGTGTCTCAGGAAGATGTGACGGTGCCAAAGTATCAACGCAAGTTGCGTCCCATACAACGGGCCGTCCCAACTTCCAAGGCACAAGTGTCATACCGTCAGGCCTTTGCCATCGTCACGCGCAAGGCCGCTCGATTCGAGCACAGCTGCAACATTGGCGGTGGTTAAAGCCCGGCGTATGATATCATTCAGGCTAGCGTGGCGGCCGATTCGACCAGCGCTTCTTGACCAAGAGAGACCTAAGTATAAGTATATAAGTATATGTATATGTATGTATAAATATATAGATTATATTTATATTTTAATAATTTAATAATAATGTTTGTAGCATCTTCCGTCTTTATTCATGTATATATTCTTCCTTATGGTTGCCTGGAAGAGATCGCTTTTAGCGATAAGGCCACCAATTGTGGCACTAGCTCATAAGGTTCTGTATCTCTTTCTATTGTATTTTTTTGGTGTGCACAATAAAGAGTTTCTATCTATCTATCTATAATTAATACTAGTTCGTAGCTGGGCACAGCACCAGTTAATTGCACCTAACATTTTATTCAGTGAAACAGTTTACTTCATCGAGTCAGCGGTACCGGCCAATGAATAATGTAGTACCACGCCAAAATTTTAATGTATGCCGGATTTATCTATTCGTACTACAAAGGTCTCTTGACTACGACGCTGCTGGAGGAAATTTCGTGTAGAAAATAGAGATTATTTTAGCAACTATTCTGTCATATAAGCGTTGCGTAAAACGCTTTAATGATGAGGCGGGTGCCTGAATAGTTTGTTTAATATGAAATACTGTTATAGTATAATGTAATACTATTATAGTATAATGAAATACTATTATAGTATAATGAAATACTATTATAGTATAATGAAATACTATTATAGTATAATGAAATACTTTAATAGTATAAAATATAGTTATGAAGCAGTGTCAGAAAGAATTAAGCGAATGCTTCAACGAAGCGTTCACGAAGACGAAGAAAATATAATATTTGTACGTCGTGAATAGCAATTTAATTTGAAGTAAATCCGTAATGGCAACATTTTATGTAAGCTGTAAACAAGGTAAAAAAATAACATATTAGCTAAACGGTATAAAGTAAAAAAATTAAGAAAGAGGAAAAGAAAAAGAGGGAAGGGAGGCCTTTGCCCCGCAGTGGGACGATCACGGCTAAAAATGAATGAAATGAAATCACAAAACTCAATTTACTTTAATTTTACACAGTGAAATTAGGTTTTTGTGAGCGAGTTTATGGCAAGAACCTTTATTAACTACAACAAACTACATAGACAACATAAACTACTGTCAGCCTACTTACTACACAAAAATAAAAGGATTTTATCCAGACCTTTAAAAGTCTAGAGTCAATCCAAATGCTCAAACCCACTACCAGCTGGCAGCGTACCCAGCATGCTGGCGTCATAAGGTAGATGACTGATGTTTATATCGTTGAAACCAATAGCTTTAATGAAGAATTTAAGTAAATATAGTATGTTTATTGAAAAAACAATTTAAATCGGTTAATAATGTTCTGATATATGGGCGTTTAAAGTTTTTGTTAGAGACAACTCTGCCCCTTTCCCACAAAACAAAAAATGACGTCACGCCTTACTTGTCAGAATAGAATTTATATGGGGTATTGAGAAGTGACGTCACGATTTGCCATTTCTTCTCTCTGTCTAGCATGATATTAAAATGCTTATAAGTTGCTTATTTTTGATCAGATTTTCATTTTGTTTTCATTAATCAGCTATATTTATGGACCACATTTTAATAGGACAATAAAAAAACCAGTCATCTAGCCTATTGCCAGTTTAATAAGGTTTTGTTGTAAGTTGAGGTTGCAATAGACTGACAGTCTGCGTTTATATGTGAATGTCTGCCTGTGTGATTAATGATTGTTTTAGTGAGATCTTGAGTATTTATTAAATTATATTTTATAAAATAGCATAATAAACTAATAGCTATGGTGTACCCCTACATATTTTCCCTAAACCAAAATTCGGTTTACAGCACTATTCAAAGCAGTAACAGTCATATAAAATACAAAAATAGCTAAATTACATACAATAAACGCCTCAATAGCCCGAATTATAAAAGTGGTCTAATCGTAGCGATTAATCTATCAATGGTAGGGCTGAAGCCCACCAACGTGTGGTTAAAAATACCAACCACTTAGGTACCTATACACGGAAAATCATGTAACAATGTTCATTCACTTCATGTTCAGTTGAATAATTTATAAGAGGGACTTGTGAACGTACGTCGTACGCCATATACTCAGTCGTATCGATTTCGTACTTAAATGATCAGGATATTGTCGACTTATCCATTGGATAATAATCACAAAATGATGATGATTATGATGATAAAAATTAGCCTGCATGTTATTCTGAGAAATAAGCTATCCTCATTTTGAGTTTCATCCAAATCCGTCCAGCCGTTATGGCATCAAGAGCTAACAAACAAATGTGAAGCGATAAACACACACACACAGACCCACCGACAATCTTTTGCATTTACGAGTATAATAATCAGTTTTGTTAATTAAAATTAATAAGATTCAATTCAATGGCTAAATAATAGCGTTATTTATAAGTACTTACGTCAAAAGAAATTATTTATAATTCACTTCTCGTGCAGAACTTTAAAGCCAAATGACTGCAACGTCTGAAGGTTTTCGCAATCAAATACAAGTTTTTGCTAGAATAGCCGCCATAATAATGGTACATTAGATCTCTTTAGGGTTCAAATGAACAGATATAAGAAAGCATGAGCTTATGCCGCCTTGAGCCTTCCTGCCTTGAGTACGGAAACAAAAGATGAAGTCAGTTACTTTGCAACCGAGCAAAAGTATGGACTGCGACGCCATGAACGTTTTTTGGTTTATATCCTCTTTTACCTCTCTGGTTCGCACACAAATTAAAAAAGTAGACTTGATAACTCGCAAATTTGGGTATTGTACGAAAATATTCGTAACTTTACTTACAGTAAGTATATAGACGAATACTTTGTACGAATACCTTCCGATGCAAATGTATATTAAATTGTCTTTCCCTTTTTACTATTTTTATCGTAGGCTATCTGGGACCTAGGTGTTTTAATCACAGTGCACCTGCATGGTTAAGCATAATGTGTTCCAAGGACACACATATTATGTCTGGAGCGAGAATCGTCTGTTTATTTATTTATATAAATAACAGGATAATTTATGTGATGGCTGCGGTTCAGACCTATATAGTTATTGACATTGTTTCACTACAACATTATTTACTCTATGGTTGGGTACTTAATCACTGATCTCTTTTGATATGAATAATAGAGTAGGAACTCTATTTTGAAACTGTATCAAAAAAGATTAAAAAAAAACAGCAAAATTAAACTTTTTTTTTTGATAAAGTTGAAGTAAAAAGAATTATGCTTTGCAGTTGTTTGCAGTTTATACTTTTACTTTAAAAAAAAAAAATCCTCGGTGTTAATTCAGAACACAAAATACATGCATGAATTTTTTCAGCCACTCTGCAGATTATTTATATGGGTATGAACAGCGACAATGATAAAATGAATGGACGGGAAATAAGCGCGCGGATTTTGAAGACTATATTATGTTGAGCGCCGGCTGTCCAGTCGCGATAGTCATACTCGCGGCCGACTAACCTTAACACTGCTCTGCTGCTCTGTCACACTAATGGTGTTAAGGTTAGGAATAAAATTTCATAACCTTCACATTAGTGGTAAGGATAGGAATTCGCTTTCATAACCTTAACACCGTTGCGTAATTTTTTATCACGTTCACACTCATGACTGACCACGACCGACCAGGAGACCAGAAATACAGAGAAGGCAAGGGTTTACAAACCTTGATGGACCCGGGTATGTCCTAAAACTGCATCCAGAAACACCGGAAATAAGCAGCAGCGTCCTCTTAGTTAACGGTGGTAACACTCTGCGATCCCCAAGAAGCCTGCCAAGCGTGGGGATTATGGCAACCCCTCCCTATTAAGGGAAAGGCCTTCGTCCAGTAGTGGACGTCTTCTGGCTGATAATGATGAAGGGTTCAAGGGTTACGAAATGTGAAAAACGATACTGGGGCTTTATTTTTGAATCGTAGGTACGCAAAGTTGCGCATGCGAGCGGAGCTGACTTTCAAACGATATTGTTCGGAATAAGGTTCGAAAGTCGGCTCCGATCATATGCGCATTTTTGCGTACGATTCAAAAATAAGGTCCCTGGTACCTTGTTATCACAAAATGCTTAGGCTTTACACCTTTTTGTTTTATTCCCGTATAAATACCTCTTCATTATTTCTGATCTCCTGGTACTTTGTACTTATTAGTTGATAGTCTGTGCGGATAGGTAGATCAGAAAGAACACTGATGTTAAGGTTAGGAAATAATTTTCCTAACCTTCATACTACTATGCAGACAGTGTGAAGGTTAGGACATTTTATTCCTAACCTTAACACCAGTGTGACAGAGCAGTGTTAAGGTTAGTCGGCCGCGGTCAAACTCTGTCTTTGCGACATGCAAGCCGTGCGATATGACAATACAAACTTCTAATACATGTATATGTGTTCTCTTTTTGTCATGCAGTAATTAGATTCGCTATCTCTATTTTCTGGCAAATATAATATGCATACTTTTAGCTAGGTATGCTTGATTGTGTTGACTTATTAATTTTGAACGATTTGCAAGCGCTGGGCCCGTCCATTTCGTTATCACCGTCGCTGGGTTTGAACACACACCTTTACTTACACACACAAATTAACGCTTACCTGTGCGCATTAAAAAATAAACATAAGTACAGATTTTGCACGGAAATATGAGATGACTAGAATATTTCACATAAAATTCGTGTTTCGATGTGAATATCGTATGCGATAAAATCGTTCATATTATATACTTAGAGGGTAGGTATCGACGTATAGACGCTCACAAAGTGTTACCCAACACGCTTTTATTCTCCGCCTATCTTCAACGTTATGATCCCGTTTCGGAGCTCCCCTAAAACAATGCATTGAGGTCAAACACCATAAAGTTTTACACGCTGCATAATATTTCACATCACGCAACCCTTAGCTTCTCCGTTTATCGGTGTAAAACAGAATCAATTTTACGTAAAATCTTAAAAGTCACGTCCTAAGAGCGTCTTCACGCATAATCCGTAGATACCTTTAATGAATGAGTTTCATAAAAGCTTTTTGGTTTATTGTAAACAGGGTAAGAATTCATTAGCAGGCGCTTAAGTAACGTCGGGACCCTTGTACGTGACTCCGAGGTGATAAAATGGAGAGACGATGTCTTAGAGCCTGCCCGGCGTCTTAAATTAATAAAAAAATCTATGTGGGTTCAGCGGGATCCACAGTGAGCTGACACTTTTTGTTAGAGACGTGGGGTGACGTTATCATCGATTAACCAAAAACTTCCCTGCGTCAAATAATGTGGCCACTTAGCCGTGACATTGGCCGTTTTCAATATCTTCTAGAAAATGTGACGTCATCTCGTTCGTCAGGCTGGTCTCTTTTCGTTACGAGTTTTTTACTTGTAAGTTTTCTCGAGTAAAGAAAAGAAGAAGAGAGAAGTAAAGTAGGGCCTTCGCTTATCTGCGGACTCTGCCACTGCCTTGAAATACTTTTAAAATGTAATTGATATAATAAAATGTACGTAAATAATGATTAATAATCATAAGAGCTATATATTTTTTTGTTTAACCTTTGTTGTCCCACTGCTGGGCAAAGGTCTCCTCCAATTTCTTCCAGCTGTCTCGATCTTGTGCCAGCGCCGTCCAATCGTTTTTAAACTTCACGAGTTCGTCGCGCCATCGTGTCGGAGGGCGATTTCGGAGTCGACTGAAGAACTAATGAAATATATTATTACTAAATACAATTTTGAGAGAATTGCAATATTAATAAATTTTAATGACGTTAAAATTTTAATAAGAATCGTTTTGATCTAAATGCTATTTGTATTGACTAAAATAAAATATAATATTTTATATAGTACCTATATACTTCACCTACCACCTCCCCTTCACCCCCTTCAATTCCCCCACCCCCTTCCTTCCCCTTTCACCTTCACCTTTACTTTTCTATTGTATTTTTTTGGTGTACACAATAAAGAGTTTCTATCTATCTATCTATCTATATTATGATATTCTAAAGCACTTATTATGAGTACCCGTTACCTACATTTAGTATACATAATTTATAATGTAAATTACATGTGTCAGTCTCTTTCTGTTGAATATTATAGCTATACTATGAAAATAAAGTAGGTAAATAAAATAGACATTTAATTTGTTCCAAACCCTAACATTTTATGATCTGCTTACTAAATTAAATACTTTATACTTAACTAATAATACAGGTTTTTAAATAGATAACTTCTTTTTAGCTTACCAGTTAATACCACTGCTAAGCAAATGTGCGTGGAAGTGTGGAAGACACACATAACGTTAATAAATTAATAGAAAGTACTTAGTTAAGAATACCTATATAAAGCTTAATTATATATAGTAGCCTTAGGCTTAACGTTTGGCTAACCAAACGATTATTTACTAGACGAGACATCAGACGAAACAAAAGCGTTATCCAGTTTCAAACACTGGATTAAATCAAACCGACACCAATTTTCCAACGCTCTCAGGTACGCAGAATAGCGTGCGACACGCCACTAACGCAATCCCACTCGACATTCCTAGAACTGTTTCTCCAAACCTGGATTTTCTTCATAAATAAACTGGTAATCTTTTCCGCCTCGCTCAAATTGAATTTATAGTCAACAAAGCTGTTTCCCGGAGACCACGAAAAGATAAACCGAGATTTGCCGCGTGGCAATTAAAACTTTACCTTAGAACTAACTTCGTTAGCGGGCTAGTGTTTCTTGGAGAAGGATTATAAACGCAGCGGAGAAATATGTCCGCGTTACTTTTGAGCTCTAAAGTCGTACTGTGGACTGTAGTCGCCCGAGTGGTAAATTAGAGTCAAGAATTACAACACTAATGGAACTGTCTCGTGTAGATTTACTCCCACACTGAGGCAATATTACAGTCCTTATAGTTTAACTTGAAGTTTCACATGAAGTGCTTAGATAGAGTTCACTATAGGACGTCGACGTATTTTAGACAACCTTTCATATAGATAAGTGAATTTTTTTAAACATAGTTTTGGCTGCATTGAATACTATACCTTTTAGCTGTGGAATCACACTAACAAAAATGAGAAAGTTGATCGGTGTTTGTGTCCATTTTTGTTAACTCTTCACGCCAAAACGGCTGAACGGATTTGGATGAACATCGGAAAGGAGATTATTTCCCGGAATAACCTACAGGCATTTTTTTCATCATCATCTCGCGAGTGAAACCTCGGGATGCAGCTAGTAAATCATAAAAATAAATTAATATTATAAATAAATAAATAATAAATATTGGTGGACATTTCATGCACAGCGACATCTAGCTCAAAACTAAACAATGCTTGTACTTTGTAACCGGATAACTGATAGAACATGATGATAGATATCTTTATTTTTTTATAAATACATGCTTATGTATGAACATACAATTGCACCCAGACACAACAAACATCTATGTTCGTCGCTTAAATGTTTGGCCTGGGTAGGGATATAACCCACGCCTTACAACTCTCAAAGCAGAGATATTACAAATCAAGCTATAAAGCATTTTCCGTCGAATTATAATCTGAATCGATTAAAATAAAGGGTGAACAGATTTCTTAAAGGAGCCGCTATAGGCAAATTATTTATTCTGTGCTATAAGCAACGCACTGACACTGGTATTGTAAGTATCTGAGACTGACTTCTGATATTGTAGGTGTCCATAAGCGGCGGTGACCATCTCGAACTATCTGGTGGCACGTTGCTTATTTGCCACTTATTTATGAAAAAAATGGGACCTGGGTATGTCCTAAAACTGCATTCAGTACTACCGGAGGACGGGTAGCCGTGTCCTCTTGGTTACAAGTCGCCTGCTAAGCGTGGCGATAATGGCAACCCCTCCCCTCCCCTTAATAGGGGGAGGCCTTTTCGTCCAGCAGTGGACGTCTTCTGGCTGATGAGATGATGTCTATAAAAAAGGTAATGATTTTTGTTTTATTTGTATGGGAATACTCACGTTTAATTAAATCGGATACTCCGACTATAGTTTCAATCACATCTGGTGACCTTTTTCACAGACCCTGTCTTCATGGGGTCCGCGAGAGTGGACGTGTATCTGAAGGTGACGTGGTGAGCTCTGCGTGCTGGAATATTCCCGACACCGCACGAGAAAAAATACAACCGACTTTAACTTCGAATACCTGGATGACATCTTCATACTTTCTAGTTATTTTGATTTACAAAACCAAACCACTGAACCGATTTCGATAAAAAAAATATGGGACTACCTCTGACCACCTACCAAACAAAAAAAAACATCAAAATCAGTTCATAATTGGCGGCATAACATACATACAAAAAAAACATACAGTCGAATTGAGAACCTCCTTTTTTGAAGTCGGTTGAAAATGGTTCAGTATTTTTATACATCGTACGCAAGAGAGGCTCATATAAATTATTTTTCGCCGTTTCAAAGAACTTCCATTACATTGTTAGCAAAAAAGCAAGTTCATCACTATTGAGACAGATCAATAGGTATTTTTACAAAGACGAAAGGATTTATTCAATCCAAAACATCTTTCACTGGAACTGATGGGCTTAGGGATCGACAAAACCACTTTATCTTGTGGGTGTTAATCCTGAACTGTTCGCTTTGCCCTTATCGTCTGATTGCATAGAGTATCTGCTACTGAGAAAGTAAATTCGAAGACTGGTGAATTTTATCGTCCAGATACGTCTGAGTTTTTTTGCTTAAACACAGTTGTCTTTCACATTAATAGTAGATTACTCACCTGGGGAGCAAGAGTAAAGAAGTAGGATTTTTATGTAGTAGGACAAGTCTAGTAGGTAGTAGTTTTAGTAGTTTGTTGTAGTTAATAAAGGCTTATGCCTAAAAAAAGAGTAAATAATGTCTTAGATCTCTATATTGTCTCCCGAGGCGAATTTGAGGGTGACAAACATGAGATCTGAGGCTTCTCCACTTGATCCCGTGGTGTGTAATAAGTAGTACATTATGATACAAGTGTGCTATGTTGGTCATTACACTAGAGGCGGTATTATGCGATAAGGATGCCGAGAGTGTATTGAAACATAGCACAAGAGTTTCATACGACTGTTTTCGTCACACTTGCGAGGAAAAAACAATATTTTTTGATCATAATCAACCACACAGCGAAAACGTAAACAAACATTTGCGGAAAATGGCGCCCAGATCAGTAATGCGCGCGCAGGTTGACATTTACTTCAGCGGCATAAGAACTCTTTGTTGGTATTACAAAAAAACTGTAAGTATTACCCGGCTATATTAAGAGTGATTCGTATACGTACGTCTAATTGCAGTCACGTACAAACTTGACTTTACCGGGTTATACCTATTATAGCACCATGTGCCGTAATGTAAAGTAAAAAGTACACGTGCGTAATAGCTTGGATTATGAGCCTAAGTCCGATGCAATAAGATCCACTTTACGAGCAAGTGTGATGAAAAGGATTTTACGTGCCGCTGCGGGGAGGAAGTGGTTCCCTTCACTCCGCGTAGTGGGGCTAAAGTAGACACTTTAGCCCGGTAGGCACGTAAAATACATTTTGTCTTTTAGATTTAGTTTAGATTCAGTTAAAATTGATAACGATAAAATAAACAACTATTTTAGTACAGATTTTTATTTATTTGGAACAAGTCTAGAAAAAAAATGGCGCACGAAGAAAAAGCCAATTAATGCAAAGCAATGTATGCTGCAAAAGTGTGTTTTTCTATGATTGTAGAATTATTACTTGAATAAATAATAAAAATAAATTTAAAAAAACGAAGCTATTATGCTATCTTAAAACATAATGGATATAATAACTTTGTTTTTACACGACTGCAGAAAAATAGGAGTGTATTTTCAGTGTGTATCTATGTGATTTTCTTTATTGCACCATAACTTCTAAATGCCTGAATATATTTGGATATAATATGGGGTATCGTTAGAATCCCTACTCATCCCGAGTGAGACTAACTATAATAAAAAATAAAAAAAACAAGGCGGCTTTATGACACCATTTTCAAATCAGTTCATTCGTTAGTGTTTCGGCAGAGCTGTATTATTTTTAATTGACTTCAAAAAAGGTGGTTTCTTATTTCGACTGTAATTTTTTTTTAATGAAAAGTGAAACATTCATATTCGCATTCTGCTGTAATTTCGTTTTGTTTCTTTCTATTTCAAGAAAGGAGAAGTCTAAGTGAAACCTTTTGTTCAACGTTTTTCTGTTTACTGTAGCATAGCTCAGCTTGTACAAACATAATTTTATTGTTTTTTGTCAGTCAAGAAATAATTTCATTTTATTTAAAATGAAATGTTTTCTCGTGTGCGTTTGTGTTCTGTCGTATTAGTGTTTACAAAATGTTTTCAGTATACAGGGTTAGGGTAGTAATAATTCGAAAGGGGATCATTGTATTTTTTTACTATGAAATGAAACGGCTGTTTCATATACATTTCGTCAAAATCACGTTAGGTATGTTTTCCTAAGGAACAGTTGATCCTTTAACATTATTAGGTTCTACTGTTTCGTGTAACTATGACCTTTACCTGAAATACTAAATGATCTTTCCGAACTATTACCTCGTTACGTCTATCCTCTATCTCCACAAACCCTTAACCGAAGGCTCACATACTACTTATAAATAAAACGAACACCGAAAGCCGAAAGTCAGCGGAAGCTAAATTATAATGAGTGTTTTTTTTAATGATAAGCGGATTGTGATAGGCTCATTGTGATGTGACGAAATGATAAACCAAAAATGATGATGATGTGACGAAAATCTGACAAAAAGTCTCTACAAAATGGAGTACATATTTTTCACACTAATTCAAATGCAAATCCTATGAAAACAAACCCCATTCAAATAGTCGAGTCCATTTACTGCGAAAACAAAACCTCGTAAGTGTTATTGTAGTCGCTCACACCATGGCCCACCTTTAGGCGGGCGAAGGGTTTGCCTGATTACCGGCGAGTAAGCTTTGAACCAAATTTTTAAATTTTTCTTAGGAAATATTCTTCAGTTTTGTGCTTTAGTTATATGAGAGAGAGCTAGATCCTCCAAGGTTTTGTGTGACTATTATTGAGCAAATGAACTTATAATTGAAACTTTTTTTTGGTGACTAGAGATTATCTAGTCTCTAAATCTTCTAATGTTTCCAGCCTACATAGGAGCGCAGTCGAGCATTGTTATGTAAGCAAGTAGAGGGAGAGAGGTATACCCAACCAGCAGTTATAAATAATTCATTGAATTCTCGTTTTTTAAATAATTCAATTTTTTGTTTAGCTTAACATATCTACACAATGATATTATATATATAAGGAGGGAGATATATCATATCGCGCCCTAAAATAGCCCCGTGAAGACGGCCCTAAGGACTGTCTCGCTTGTCTACGCTCACTAAGCGAGACGCGCGCTATCCCCTTTGCTCTCATCAATGTGCTATCTTCTTTTGCACTCCAGCGCAACTAGTAAACATGACGGCGCGGGGGTCATTTTCAAACGTTGTTTTATTACGCGATCGTTCCTTCGTAATCTTTGTATCTACAGTATTATAACAATATTTTTCTGTTCTCTCGCTTGACGTCTACAATTGGACTGACAGTTAATTCAATATAAATAAGTACTTACATATCAGACAAAATCTGGCGCCGAATTTTATACCTTCATAATCTAAAATAGAGTACGAAGTTGTCTGAAATTTTCTGTTAGACATAAAAGTTGAGTTACATGTAGGTAGTTTCATAAAGCAATTATTGGCACGTGTTTCCCGTTTCTCGGCATTGAACTTACTATTTCTAGACTAAAATAGGATTAGGATTGTGAAAGTTTGAGGAGGCCATTAAATAAATTTATCAGTATAACAATGCTTTTAGCTATTTAAGCGCCTACATATTTAACCAAAAGTTATATTGGCATATTAACTTTATAATATACCTACAAACTTATACTTACCTTGTTGAAAGTATATATTCGGCGCAGGATTTACACAGGATGTACTATGTGAATGTGTATTAGAATAATCGAATGTGAATAGGGGGATATTAAAATTGTAAAAACTACATTTTTGTTTCTTGTGAAATTGTTTGATGTTAACTGATAATGAAACTGAAGCGTTACTTACATCGTCATCATCAGCCCGGAGACGTCCACTGCTGAATAACGACCTACCCCTTAGACCGCCATTCTACGACAACCTGCCATTTGTATCCACCGTTTGCCCGCGACTTTCACAATGTCGTCGGTCCGGATTTTGTTCCCGGGAGGTGGCGCATCGTCGATGCGGCCATAGTAAATAAATAAATAAATATTGAGGGGACATTTATTACACACAGCGCCATCTAGCCCCATACTAAGCAAAGCTTGTATTATGGAAACCAGATAGCTGATAGAATACTTATATACATATTTTTTTCGTAAATACATACTTATAATACATACTACACCCAGACACAGAACAAAGATCGATGGACGTCACAAACATTTTTGTCCTGGGTGGGGATCGAACCCACGCCCTACAGCTCTGAAGGCAGACATGCTACCAACTGAGCTATCAGGCTGTCAAACAACTGTCAATCTCATACATTTTGTCGATTTTTGTTTTGTTTTTGTAGAGAAGACGTTAAAGATTTAACAGAATCTGCTTCTACATGCTGGTTTATTCAGAAATCCTTTGCCTTGCTAATTAAAGCTCTGGCTAACATATAATTCAAACAACTGTTTAACCTATAAATTTATTTTCAGGCCGTCAACAGCTGCATATATTCTTAAAACAAGGCACAGTACCCAGTATTTTTCCTTGGACTAGATTATCGACAACGCCCTCATCAAGAGCAGATAGATATAAGAAACATTAATCGATTAACAAGAAAACTTGACTTGGCACATCTGGACCGCCGCTGGCGCCATCTGCGAAAAGTTTTGTCTGTATGGAACCTCATAGTACTTAACAGTCAACAATCTATGAGTCTATACCTCTTCCTAACTTCCTTTGGATTTTTATATTCTACCTACTCATTTTTATTTCAAACTAAAACTAATTAAGTACTTAATTTCATATGCTACTAAAATACTTAAGCGATACAATATTGTGTTGTGTTATTGAGTGTAATAACAAATAGTTATTGTCGGAATGCTCATACTAAAATATTATTCTCACAAAGTTATGAGTGGTGCAAACCAGCTGCAACATTGATATGATGCACACGTCTTCGTGCGTTTCTCACTCGAATCCAATTTCAAACGTGCAAGGTTTCACTGTTAACTATTTGTCACAAAATATGAAGCTACAAAAATTCATGAAATCGAGGCACCTCAGAAAAATTTCATGCTATTTATAACGAAGGAAGCCAGTGAGGAAGGAAGGCCAACCACCGGCAATTTCGTCGCGCGAAATAAATTCAAGAACTCTCCTTTGGCGATTTTTAATCCGAGTTTCCTTTGAATTATTCGAAGTACTACGAAGTCATAAGATGCAGGACCGAGTGTATTATTTTTAAGGGTTCGCGCATTGTGTGCTTCACTTGCGAACCAGTTTATTTTCCAGTCTGGGTGAATTTACCATCTTTGACCACATCGTCACTATTATCATCAGATAAGCTGTGGTAAAACACCAAGCCTGTCAAACCAAAAAAAATATGCTTTGTGAGATGTTAGTTTGTAGGTTGGTACATTTTAGAAATTATACGTGTTGATGGCTGGTACAAGATTTAGGTACATAAAATATATGATAATAAAGTTTTAAAGATGTTTATGGACAATAGACAATAGTTTATTCGTGGCAAAAGTATAAACAAAAAAGCAATTACACAGAACACGGAAAAGTAAAACATAAATAAAAAATTGTTTACCTTTTGCCACAAACCGGTTATGGTGAGGACAGAGAAACGATGCTATGTTACTTTACCGTAGAGTGAGTGTTATCACAGAAAAAATATACTGGTGTAAATGGCGCCTAAAATTGACATCATTTCTATCTATATTGTGCTCTCTTCCAATCACGGAAATAAAAATCTTTTTTGGTGATCGATTTTATGAATTGGTCAGACTTTTCAGCCTCTTCAGGCAGCATAAATTGTCATCTTGCACGGCTCTTGGCAATCACCAAAATCATTTAGATTTTTTTAGGCTTAATAATTATTACAATTTACTTCATATTTTGAACCTACTATTTCTAATGTGAGTTATTGTGTCACTCTATCCACACCATAATGTAATGAATAAAGGAACCTCACCTTTTTTTTTTAACTAACTTAGTCTTGTGAAACTACATATTTTAAAGATAGAAAAATAAAATAGATAAAATATTTAAAAAAAAAAAATTTTTATATTTGTGTCAAATAAATTGTTATAATTTGTAAATTCCATTTTTTTGCCTGATAGTAGAAATTCTGAAGAAAAAAATGTACTCTCTACCTTCCTTGCGATCATCTATACATCTCTACCTATTCGTTCATTTATTTTGCTTAGTACTTTAAGCAAACATTTTAATATATAACTTGTAGTGTATGATCCTCAATTTGTTTTCCCCACCGCATACCAAACCATCAAACCTCACTCCTCCAATCTTCACTAGGCCCATTCATGCAAAACTTCACGCAAAACTGCGCGGCACATAACGCGTCGACGTTATCGACAAATAGGTCCCCACAGCGCGCCCCAGGCACCGCATTCATAAATAAAATGACCCATTTCGGCTCCGAATCAAAAACTGCTGAATAGCACCCCTGTATAATTCAGCTCTAAAAACAGCCAACGACGGCCCACGTTGGGAAACATTTACATAAAATACAAACGTCATCTTTTCTTAGGTGGTCCCGCCCTGAGGCGAGACTAGTAATAAGGTTCACATGTGGGAACAATTGCTCTTACCTGATCGGTATCGTTTTTCCAAATGTAGTTTGGAATGGAGTCGGGTGGATCAAATAGGTTTGCTTAATTCAATACCCTGCAGTGGCGACGTTGGGGAAATTTAACGTCAGCACTAGAAGTTAGTCAAAGTACTTTGTTAGTCGATACTAACGACAGTGAGACGGACAAAAGTTACGATTTGTGTTTCTACAGGATGTTATTGAATTCATGAGCATTATCTTAGGGGCCATTAAACTCATCATAATGGACAACTTGTACTATGAAACTAACACCGAAAACGAGAAAAAAATCGCCTGTCCCACAAAAAAAATACAATAAATAAAATACATTTCGTCATGAAATGAATGGAGCAGCAGATTTTTTTCCATGATATCCGCTTTGGTATAACAGTGTGGATCCCCATTGCCAACGCTGCGCGACTTGTCGCGTTGCAGTGCGCGGTCACGCATGCAGCGACGGCGGCTGAACCTAAAGTGATTGTTTTTAAGATGTCACAGTACGGGCCTCGGTCTCATAAATCAACAGCCGCCCTTTGAAATGTTCTGCCACGGGATGCAATTTAGCTCGGGCAGATTCCTCTCCACCAGACTCCTACAGTGGTATCGAGAACGTCCAACAGGGCATTGGCAAAGTTTGTTTGGTTGACCTAGAAAGACTGATTTGGCTGTTCGATCCTCTCCCATTCTTTCCACGCAAATGATAAATGAATAAACCAAACCGAAATGCAGAGAAGGTGTTATTTGTTACTCTTTTTTTTCATTTCGCTGATTTTAATCATAGCTAACAATACACATTTAAAATATCTCTATATAAATATTTTCATCAACAAACAACTAAGTGGGTAAATATTGATAAAAACTTCAATTGTTGAAACCCTGGACAAGGTATAATGGCCAACATTTAATCGTAAAACTTTCCCCATTTTGTACCATATACTTAAATGAACTCAAGGATCATACTTTGTTTTACTGATAGTGAACAAAATTCATTGCCTCCTAATGCCACGAAGAGTTTTGTTCACGCTCTACGCCGGCGCGTAAAGGAATGCTTGGCAAAAGAAAATCCTAGAAAATTATCTCACAAAGGAAAACAGGCTTTTCATCTCATAATACAACATTCATTCATACACCGTTCATTAAGTCCATACGCTCCAGGGAATTCGGATTGATGTCGCCAAGGCTCTTAAGTGGCTACACCCACAGTCTTGCGCGCGGTAAATCTTTTGTGAAGTATTATGTAAACAAACTTGCGAAGCTGGGCGAAACAGCAGAACTGTGTGTCGTATTGTGTAGGGATGCGCGCGCGCGGGTGTATGTTTGGCACACACTGACCTCCGCGTGTGTGTCTGCTTGTGAAACTTGGTCTGTGTTGTAATGCTTATTTAATTACTCCTGTATAATTTTTGCCCTAAGCAATATATAGTCGATTAATAATAATAAATGTAATTCTTGTTACTCAATTATTTAAATTATTTGCAAGCTCTGCTTAGTATGGGGCTAGATGGCGCTGTGTGTAAAATGTCTCCCAATTTTAATTTTAATTTATTTATTTTATTTATTATGACTGTTTAATCAAAAAAAATGTTCCATTGTGGCTATATGAAGTCACATACATTTGCAAATGTACTAATTCTACCACCACATGATTGCATACGACCCCCTCTTTTCTCGCGAGAAAGCTCGCACGAGTGAAGCATGTCAAAACACATGTCTACATACATGTACGACTAGTATTTTTTCAACACTTGTACCCATTTGTCACGGGGTGGTATATTTTTCAAGGTACACAAACATCCTGACAGAGATTGTGTTCAGTCACCGTAACGGAAATATGTAATTAGAGGGGAGCGCGATACTTGTGGTTGGAAAAATATCGATATACGCGGAACTGATATATTTTTTTATGAGAGGCGTTATTTTTTTTATGGATAATTATGGTCCATTATAGACTATATCCATATAGACCTTTATAGAGTTATTGGCTCGTTGGTAACTAGCTAATAAACTCTACTAAACAGAATGGTAAACAACTTATCTTATCATTGTTAAAATTTGTCGAGAGTAAATATCTCATCGTAGATTGCATCTTCGTTTATCTTCAGACGAGATGGCAGTCAAACGCAAGCCTAAAAAAATATTAAAATATTGTAATTGAACAGCTGACTTTTCTTGTACAAAACTAGTTTGTTATACTGCTATTTTTCTTCTTCATTTTTAACATCGCACTTTGTGCATTCTGCCAAGTATTTGCATAATTTCAAGTTTTGACATCATCAGCTCAAATAAATCAGCCGCAAAATATTTCACAATCAAGTCCAAGTCATGCCCTAGAAAAGATGTGATGACTTTACTAGAAGCTTTTACAGAGTTTAGAAAACAACACGAAAAGACAATATTTCCGCGGCCGACTAACCTTCACACTGCTTTGTCACACTGTGTGACGGTTAGAAAGAAAATTTCATAACCTGCATACTGCAGCAGTATTTCACTTGGCCACACATTATGCACGTAATCCCGTATTTAATGAAGAAAACATCACAATTTTTAAACATTAGCACGATCCAAACCAATAATAAAACACAACTAAAAAAAAAACACGTTCCCGCCTAAACTTTCTCCTACGATATTGTTGATTACGATTATTACTACGAGTCCTGATTCTGAGTATGAAAATCATAGCTTTTCTTTAACTATGTATCTTATAGTTATATATTTAACACAATTATCGTAAAATCCCTATTACATTTTTTTTTAATGATTATTGTTTACATCCCTATTGCAAAAGAGAACACGACAAACCATTGACATGGAGTTTTGGCGGGATCACCGAAAAATCATGTCGTTGCATTCTATTATTTTCTTAAACTTAATGCGAATTAATGATTATAACCGGTGGTGTTTTATTCATTGAGTGTTGAATTACACGCACGAGTGTGGGCAAGTGATATAATGTGGTGAAACATGCCTTTTCGTGATGTTTTCAAAACTCTGTAGAAGCTCATAGTAAAGTCGCCACAACTTTACCAGGGCATGACTCGACAATGACTAATTTCGTGTGACTAACTGTGATTTCATGACATATTTGACATGATTTTAATAAAAAAACTTGAAAATTCATAACGAAATCAAATTCATAACAAAATCTGACACTGTCAGAATGTACGTGCGATGCTAATAACCTAGTGCTAATAACTAAGAAAAAAAAAGTAAAAAATTAAACCATTGACATTGATATTGTCACCGATGAGAGATGTGATCGAAACTTTAAATAAAATCTTAGAAAATTTACCTGGTATAAATCTAACTAGTGCGAACTAGTCTCTGAAATCTAGTATACTTTATTTTTTTTATTTATAGGCTTGCGTTTGACTGCCATCTCGTCTGATGTTAAACGAAGATGCAGCCTACGATGGAACACGCTTGCCTAGAAGAAACCGATTCATTCGCGACTTGAAGACACCCAGATTATAATTATCGGAAAAACCCCACTATTATATTATCTGTGGTATAAATAATCAGAAACAGAGTTTTGCTGAATTTTCAAGGTTTAAAATTATAGTCTGAGTATCCTGCTTAGTTAAAAGAGGGTAATTCATGGGTGACGCCAGGATTACTTTCAGGGACATGCATCTGCATCTACTTACACATTGTGGTCAATTTTGAAGTTTACAGTTCTAAACTAATTAAAATATTGCTGTCACTTTTATACTAGGCATGTTAGCTAAGGATAGCAATACTTTAGTTAGTTTAGTTCTGTCAACTAAAACCTTCAAAATCGACCATATTACACTATTAACTGTATAAAATATAGAATTATACATGTCACGTATATTATGTAGTAAATAAATGTCAAATTCAAATCGCGCGGGTATTTGAGTGAATATATTTCGCTCAACGAAAACACGCTAGAAAGAATACAAAAAAATAACGTGAGGTTAAATTAAGGTTAGAAAATTATGACCATGCTATTACGGAGTGTCCATTGCGATCTCATTACTAGTTATGGTACAGTCACGCTCATCAATAATCAATGGGACGTGACGTCTACCTATATTCAGATCAGTGCTACGTGATAAATCATCGGCATTTGCGATGGTATCGCGACGTCATTATTTGGCTCATTTGATGACGCTGTATGGGTCAGCTGATAAAAAGTTTGAAATCGCTATTTTTCTACTTTGATTCTCGGCTTAATAATTTACAGATGGCGCCTTCAAACGCTTTAGTTGATAAGCATTATACAGTTTGAGAATGATGACTAAGGCAGAGACTTCTGTAGCTTAATTGGCAAAACATTGGGACGGAAACCAAGATAATTGTTTGTATGCAGGTTCAAGTCCTGCCAGAGGTCATACCAAATTTTTCATACTATCTATTCAATAAAAACATAGAATACCCAAAGTGTGGAAACACTAAATAATTATTCAAAATATAGATATTTGTTTTGTGTCTGGGTGTTGTATGTATCGCCCGTTCCACTTGAATCCCCCATTTCGATCCCCAGAGGATCGAAAAGCACCCGCTATTCAATCACGATCCCCTGGGGGATCGAAAAATACTCGCCTGTTCCACCACGATCCCCCAGGGGATTGAAAAATACTCGTTAAAGTATGTATTAGAAAAAAAGGCCTTCGTCCAGCAGTGGACGTCTTCCGGCTGTTGATGATGATGATGAGCAAAAAAAGTAAAAACTTTGCTTAGTTTCGGGCTAGATGGCGCTGTGTGCAATATTGTTTTTTTTTTTTTACAGGATCAAATCAGTTGACTGCCATGAATAGGGAAGTAGTTAAATGTACATTACGTCAGAACGATATGATAATCGCTGATTTACTTTTTATACTAATTAAATATTTGTTAGTATAACAACTTGGCTAAAACGACTTGAACTTTTCCAGTAAGAACCTTGGAAATCCATAGGTACTTACGTAAAATTATCAAATTATGACTTGCAAAACTGGTGTGGCTGTGTGTTACAGTGTAACATAGGAAATAGGAAGATCTGCCACATTCAGCTCGACTTCTTCGCTGTAGTAACCCACCACATAATAAAATTAAGTGTTGAAAAACTTTATAGCGAAACTCTGAATTCAGTACGGTAGAATGCGCTAGGTGACAGTAAGGACTTGAAATGCAGGTGATTATTAACACTTGCTAGAAATAATTGAAACATGTTTTTATTTTTATTGCCCGAAAATAAAATACTTAAATATTAACTAGAGTCAAATTATCAAAAAAATAAGTTATAGAAATAAAGAAGTATTTGTTTTTCAGTTTTTCAAGTTTTGCATTTCATAGTTGTATTTACGAGATTCACAAAGGCGTTTCAATTCCATAAAATGTTTTGAGTTCTAGAACCGCAAATTGGTCAGTATTGATGGTTTTATGGAATTAGTTGACGCTGTATTTATTACGAAATGTTTTCACGCAAATTACATCTCGCTATACTACCAGGGGCCGTACCGTGAACTGCTTATAGCGGGACCGAATACGCTCAGCTGCCGACGCTGCGCGACTGTGAATTTTATCGCCTGGCAATAAGGTGGCACCGCGGTTGCGCAGTGTCGGCACCTGAACCTATTCGTTCCCGCTATAAGCAGTTCACGGTACGGCCCCTGGACTGGATGTCCGTTAGTTGAATAGCGGTTCCATTGAGTGTATTGAGAGGTGGAATCAGACGTAATTCTACAATTTACAGCCAATTAATATATAAAGGATTTTTTTTGGTTGCGTACTTGCCAACCTGTCGTACTAAAAATTAAGTAGTCCTTATCTATAATAGACTGCAATGAAAAAGACAGCGATGTTTTTAGTATGTTTACATCTGGCGCTGTGTGCAATATTGTTTTTTTTTTTTTACAGGATCAAATCAGTTGACTGCCATGAATAGGGAAGTAGTTAAATGTACATTACGTCAGAACGATATGATAATCGCTGATTTACTTTTTATACTAATTAAATATTTGTTAGTATAACAACTTGGCTAAAACGATATGAACTTTTCCAGTAAGAACCTTGGAAATCCATAGGTACTTACGTAAAATTATCAAATTATGACTTGCAAAACTGGTGTGGCTGTGTGTTACAGTGTAACATAGGAAATAGGAAGATCTGCCACATTCAGCTCGACTTCTTCGCTGTAGTAACCCACCACATAATAAAATTAAGTGTTGAAAAACTTTATAGCGAAACTCTGAATTCAGTACGGTAGAATGCGCTAGGTGACAGTAAGGACTTGAAATGCAGGTGATTATTAACACTTGCTAGAAATAATTGAAACATGTTTTTATTTTTATTGCCCGAAAATAAAATACTTAAATATTAACTAGAGTCAAATTATCAAAAAAATAAGTTATAGAAATAAAGAAGTATTTGTTTTTCAGTTTTTCAAGTTTTGCATTTCATAGTTGTATTTACGAGATTCACAAAGGCGTTTCAATTCCATAAAATGTTTTGAGTTCTAGAACCGCAAATTGGTCAGTATTGATGGTTTTATGGAATTAGTTGACGCTGTATTTATTACGAAATGTTTTCACGCAAATTACATCTCGCTATACTACCAGGGGCCGTACCGTGAACTGCTTATAGCGGGACCGAATACGCTCAGCTGCCGACGCTGCGCGACTGTGAATTTTATCGCCTGGCAATAAGGTGGCACCGCGGTTGCGCAGTGTCGGCACCTGAACCTATTCGTTCCCGCTATAAGCAGTTCACGGTACGGCCCCTGGACTGGATGTCCGTTAGTTGAATAGCGGTTCCATTGAGTGTATTGAGAGGTGGAATCAGACGTAATTCTACAATTTACAGCCAATTAATATATAAAGGATTTTTTTTGGTTGCGTACTTGCCAACCTGTCGTACTAAAAATTAAGTAGTCCTTATCTATAATAGACTGCAATGAAAAAGACAGCGATGTTTTTAGTATGTTTACATCTGTCAAATAAAGCCTTGGGAATAGACTGTACTCGTATTAGCAAATTTATAATACAAAAAAATTTGTTCCTACTCATTTACAGAATCCCCACTAAAAACTTTATACAATCTGTAACAAAAAGGTTCAACAATACTGAAGGGTACTCATCATTCTGAACAACTTTTACTATTGCGCCAACCATGAAATAGCAAAAAAACAACAGAAGTTGCATACATTTTGTCCAGCCAATGAACTTTTTGTATGGAACAGCTGTTTTTTTTGCGATTTCAGTTTTTGCTCCATAGTAAAAGTTGTTCATAACGATACATGCATACATACCCTTCAGTATTGTTGAACCATTTTGTTACATGTTGTATACACACTGTAACCATCAAAATGCTATTTTACGATATCCATATTGAAAAGGATCTTAAGGATCGACAAGTTGACGGCTCGAACTCATCAGTGGGCGCAGCTAAAAAGCATGCTCTCTTCATCAAACAAACTGTGGGAAAGGGAGAAAGAAAGATAAATGAGCGCGCAAATTTTTTTTTGTCGACCTTTGGCTGCAGTAATTTGGTTGAATAAACTCTGAGTAAATTTATTCCAACTTAAGTTATTTGAAATGTTTATGGACTAAACTATGCCGCTTGATAAATTATTTTAGTGTTTTCGTATTCCTTATGTTATTAATTTACGTCCAATGTGGCGTTAAAATTGAGCTAAAATACAAGATGTTTCCTGGCTCATAACTTTCATGTTTATTAACTTTTTACTTTCGTAATAATTTACAATCATAGATAATGAAGAGATTAATCGATATAATACTTAGTCTTGGACCTACAAAATTACATAGTGGAGTAGTAATACTACCGCGTTTCTATGGAGAAGTGACAAACTTGTCTACTCTTAAGAAGACATGGTAAACAAGTCTCATGTGTGCTAATAGCTATAGTAATAGTCCTTACTGTATTTTTCAATTCTGCGGTTATAAGTAAAAATCCAAGTCCGTCGACTCTGAATACTGGAATCCTCCATGAATTTATAGTACCACAAGAAACTTCAGGAAGGAACCTTGGCTCGGATTTTATAGTTAACAAAAGAAATATAAGCCGGCTTTATTTGAACCTAGCTGCGGGCTGCAGGTTTTCCTTCTGTCTCACAGATTTTTACGGGATATGAAACTATGAGTATGAAATAACGTTATTGACCTACGACTTAATTAAGTTACATCTATAGTATAGTTTTTAATACTATATATATATATATATATTTTTTGTTTGTTTTTTTCTATCTGCAATCAGCTCCCTTAGCTATAATCAAATTTTTTGTGATTGTCATAAGACTGTGAGTTTTCAGCACCCCCTGATGCATCAACTATTTTAATTTTAGCATTTTAGATTTTAGAGTACCTATTCCGGAATCAAATCAAGGCTATTCTTTTTCTTTTTAGTCGATATATGGACTCTGTAGGATCCAACAAGGTAGCAGCAAGTTGGTTCTTGTGTCTTTCAAGTCTTTGCTTGTATGTACTGCAAAATCTTTCCACTTCCTCCTTAATGAGAGGTAAAATAATACTATATAAAAAAACAAAATTAATATTAAAAAATATAAAAATAAATAAATTACTACTTATTCAAACAATTTCATTTTTTTATATCTATGTTATCGTATAATTGTTATAGTGTAATAGATAATGTAAACCTGCAAAGTTTTGTTATAGTCCCATCACTAGAAGCTGTGCTACCGTAAGTGCTCATAGGGGAATAAATCAGTTTTATTGTTTCCATAATAACACAAAGCATTTTTTTTAATGGTGCTATTTTGGGAATATGCTAGGTGCTCTTTTCATGATGCTCAAGAAATTGGTGCTCAAACGGGATTACCCCAAGAGTTATATAGCAAAAAAAAACATTTATTTAATAAATGTATTGAATATTTTTTATGAAGTGTTTCTACACTTTGGTCATTTCTATAAGTAGAATTATAACATCTGGCAGGAGTTGAACCTGATACGCTTTAGTTACGCTATACGCTTTAGATGACAGCTTAAACAGTAGGTCTAGGTATACTTATTAAATTTATTTTTATAGTATTCTATTATTACTACTAAATCAGGTACCAGGCTTCTAGGATAAGGAATCTGAAACATTTTGTTTTGAAAATTGATTCCTACAAGACAAGTTTACAAGCCCTACTTTTGAGTGCGGTGTAATGGCATAAGAACGGTGATAGTTTTTATTAAAATAACTGCTAGAGAGCGCCATGAACGTGACACGTCTCTGTGAGAACGTAATAGTTGTTCTGATGTTGGGAAATGGATGCTATTAAGCAAATTACTGTGTGCTGCAAGAATACATGCAATGCGTGCCTTCAAATCGGAACACAGTAATGCTTGCACACAACTGCTTGGCGGTTGAATAACTGGCAAAGATACTTCCCCAGGCGGACTCTGCCCTTGATTCATACCAGTTTGTGATCAAAGATCAAGAAACAACAGCAAGCTACATTACATTTGTTTCATAACGAATAGCAACTATTATGTAGACAATTTAAATTAGTTGCTTGTTAAACCGCTCTTGGAGGAGAATCAAACGCCGCCGGAGTATTTACGTCGACGTCGAAAGTCGAAAGTCGACGAACCGCGACTAGAGACGTGCCTGAAATACATTTGCTACAGCACTACAATATTTAACTGTTTTCAACGTAGCAAAGATAACCTCTGACTTATAGTTTTGATCTATTTGATCTAGGAATAGATTACACAGAAAAGCGAAAGCCCTACTTGTTAGGTAGAACGGCTGTAAAAACAATTTTCTAAAGCAATTGTATGGAAAACCGCTGTCGCCAGTTTCACACTTATTTTTGTAGAAACTTCGACGAAAATATACCAATTTTTGGTCGTGCATTTGAAGTTAAACGCTCGAAATGCCATTTTGCAACAGATTAACATTGATCTAAATATTTTTTGTGGTTTGGTTTCCTACGCGTCTATTTAAATTGTCTTTTTGAGTATTCTCAGTTTAAAAACATGTATATTGGTAGAATTGTCATTAAGCGCATTTGCACTTAATGCCGGCTAGCGCGTCCCGTCACATTTCCGTTCTATTCACTTATCTTTTCAGTGGTTGATTACATAAGTGAATGTGGAAATGTACCGTAAGAACATCTAAGCATCCGAATGTCGCCCTTTTTACTGCCTGCTTTTTATTCTCGAGTTTATATGATATATTATGTAGAAATATTTTATAATCAAATGAAAGTAAGTAGAAAATTGGGTCGACTTAGTTTGCATGTTGGGGCCATAATTACATATTTATTATTACGCTAATTAAAAAAAATGGTAGCAATCTTAGCCTAGCCCGAAAAAAACTGCACCAAAGCTAAAACGTCGAGGTAAATTAAATCGTTTTTCAGCGTCCTTGGCAAAACTGTAGGTTTTAAACCACGTGTTTCTAATTGCGAATCTTTGATTTGTGAATAAATTCCAGTATCTACCACACTACACAATGGATACACCATCCCCTTGCTTTCACCGATGTCGGGTAAAAACAACAAATTCACAAATCTGTCGCATCAGCTAAAACAAAAACAAACGTGTGTAAACATAATATTTTGTTGACGCAACGTTGTACAATGTTGTGTCACGTTGTGTCGAAAAATTCGGGCCTTACGTTTTTCCCCAGTATCCGAACACAATCGGATATCATTAGTGTTATTTATGTGTGCGTCGTGCCGTGGACGTCTCTCGACGTGACTTCAATTCGCAACGACCCTATGGCGGACACTTACTTTCCCATTGATTGCTTTTTAGTTTTCCGGGTATTTTCTATGAGATATGTAGGGGAGGGACGCGCAAAGCGGGCACCTTAAGATAAAGTTGATAAAAATTTGAAAATGCGGGACTACATTTCATAAAGTTTAACGTTGCATAGTCCAATTTATCATAAGTTATGAAATGAGAAATTGCGGAGAGTTAACATACAACCCTCACCCTCGCCCGCTTTGCCCGAGGGGGGGGGGGGGGGGGGACTAAAGCGGGCATACTTAAAATCGTATCTTAAACAGTATGAAAAACGTGTAAAACATTATTATAGTTTTTTAGTGGCTAAAAATTAAATACTTAGTGGTTATTCATAATATATGTTATTGTAAATTAATAAACGTACCAAAATGATAAATTGTCTTAATTGTTTACTCATTTAACAATAACTAGGTGTCAGTCCACAAAAAGCCGTCCATCTTGAAGACATATATTCTAATAACTCTTCTTCTTACTCAGGAGTGAAAAACTGGAGTAGGTATATCTTTCTAGCTTTTTTTTAACCGATCCTGATAGAAAATGTCTTTGGAGGGTAGACATTGAAATATACCGTACTTCACAATTCAAAAACGGGCAAAAAGGGCATGCCCGCTATGCCCAGCCCACTTTGCCCTTTGGAACGGTTATTTTTAATATGCAAGTTCTAACCTGTCATTATTGAATTATAATCATTCAAATACAATCAAAACACCACCAAAAAGATACAAAACCACATGCACAGTTTGAAATTAAGACAACTGACACCCAAAAATGGAAAACTTAATCAACATACCTTATTTTTTTTCAAACAGCACCAAAACAATGTTATGTCACGTGGCGCGCGCGTGTTTCATCTCAGGCGGACCAGGATGATTGCCGCGGGAAGCTCATGGTGAGAGACTTGTTCACGCGCAGCTGTGCCGCAATAGCTTTTGCAATTTCAATTATTATAATATTTGCAATACTTTTTTGGGGGTTGCCCGCTTTAGGCACGGTGCCCGCTTTGCGCCCCGTTCCCCTATTCTTTAAAATGCCAGCTTTGTCGATGACGTGACTGTCAAAGCGAGCGAACGTCATTTTGTCCTAAATTCGGATTTTAAATTCCATTCATTAAACCTGTCCATCCTACGCTATTTCTGCACAACCAATAGAAATTGTACAAAATTGACGTTTCAATTTTATATCGTTTTTTTTTTCGTTTTTATACCTACCAGAAAATACAATTTTTCCTCGGTCCATCTTGATGTAAGCAGCGCCTGGTGTGGTGGTTGGCACATTACTTCACGAAGGGTCAAAGCAACAGATTTCTCCAGGAATTTGCATGCGGCACTTGCTAAAAAAGTCAACTAATGCTACGATTATATAGAAAGTAAAACCCACGCCTACCACTTAGCTAGTATAGTATCATACATAACATTATAATATTTGCTCTTAGTAAATGTGAAACTCAGTAGTTATGTCAATATTGCTTTGCTAGTGTGTCGCTTTCTAAAGAAAAAACAATAAATAACACAGCAAACTTTAAGTCCATTCTCTTTTCGAACAAACTCTATCCTAATAATATAATATTATAAATGCGAAAGTTTGTTAATGTGCGTGTGTGTGAATATGTATGTTTGTTACTCCTTCACGCTGACACGGTTGAACGGATTTATATGAAATTTGGTATAGAGTACTTAGCTTAGATACCTTGGCATACCTAAAACATAGACAATTTTTTTATGCTTTATTCCAACAATCGCGGGTAAACCTGCGGGGCGCAGCTAGTAACTATATAAAGGTATCATTAGTCACTGAAAAGATATAAAATCACACTTAATCCCCAATAAGTCCGACCAATTAAATACCAAGATATTTAACCCCGTCCATCAATCTAGCATTAACATCGTGTCTAGATAGTCTCCACTCTCCCGACCTGAACAAAATGCAGGTACTATAATTACCAGCATGATAGAACGAGAGAAGAGCCACATTAACAAATGCGTTAAAAAGGGATAGGAGAACATTGATCAGGAGAGTCAATCCGTCAATGTCGTTTTGGGTAATCTTGTAAAACGGGAGTGATAAATCCGAGTGAGGCGTCGACGTCACGATTTTTGCAATTGCTATTATTAAATAAAGGCTGACACACGTTGCGTCTTCTTTGTGAAGCCATATGTCATCCTTTAATCTTGTACGTTTATTGAAACGTGTTTTCTCATCGCAATTTTAGATTTTATTGCAAGTTATTTCTTTGTTTTTGATGTACACTATGAAGTTAAATTACTTTTTTGTTGTAGACATTAATAATCATTAATAATATTAATAATAATTTTAGTAGTTTTTGGTATTTTGTACTACTTAATGAATTCACGATTAATGCAATCTGTAATAAATACAATTTTGACCCACACACTCGCCCGCCACACAAAGCAACAAAAATCTTGTCGTGCTGTACTTACCTGTAATTATACACAGAGTAATAGAAGATATTATAATACCTTGTACTTAGTGGTAGGACTCTACTGCAGAGTCCGCCTGGGGAAGTACCACACCTTTGCCAGTTATTTAACCACCAAGCAGTAGCGTGCAAGCATCACTGTGTTCCGGTTTGAAGGGCAATGTTACCAGAGAAATTACTGAATATGAAGAGATTTAACATCTAATATCTCAGGGTGACGAGCGCAGTGCAGTGCGGCACAGGATTGTGTTCGCAAGTTCACAATTCTGCACTGCTACTACTTTTAGTGGCAGGCGTGACGCTTACCACCAGGCAAACGTCTTGCTCGTCTCGTCACTTGAACGTATAAAAAAACTCTATATAATGTCACCCAAAAATAAGCAAAAAAAGTTCAAAATAAAAAAAATCTAATTTAATTCAGATTATGATTTGTAGTTAACTAAAGGCACTACCAGTATCAAAGTAGTCAAAATTATACCTTTATGTAAGCAAAACGGTATAAACATGGTCTAACCAGTAGATAATACTGAGCAATGATTTATAGAACAAATAAACATATTGAAAAGATAGGTATTTTCTCATTTTTCTGCTTTCAGTATAACCTTAAGAGAAAAGAGGCGAGAAAAAGCGAGAACCCTACGTTCTCGCTTTTCTGTAAGTATTTAAAAACATACATATTTTTTTCATTTCGATAAAGGCCGTTCGTAAAACATTTACAGAGTCCTATAAATGTGATGTCATAGAAACTGCAGTGAAAACTGCCGTCAAGCATTTGGCTGCGCGCCAAAAAACTGATGCAGGCCGATGCCTGTGCGTTTTCTTCTGCACTTTGCAAATGAATACTATTATTTGTAAAAAAAAACTCTCCGACATAAGAATAATTTTAGTTTAGAGGGGTAGCCATAATCCCCACGCTTGGCATGCAAGCGGCTTGGGGATCGCAGAGTGCTACCACCACCGTTAACTGAGAGGACGTTGCTGCCCGTCCTCCGGTGGTTCTGGATGCAGTTTTATTAGGACATACCCAGGGCCCTTCAGGTCATTCACTTTGGTGAAGCCTAATTCATAGATCTTGGTGAAAGGCAGACTTTGAAAGAAATAATCGTGCTGTGTGAACCGAGAATGAAGAAGTCTATTATAATATACATCGTCGAACACATGTGTAACAAATTACATAGAGTCAAAATTCAAACTGACAAAATCAACGTCATCAGCCATAAAACGTCCGCTGCTGAACGAAGGCCCCCTTAGTTGAGGGGTGTTACCATAATCCTCACGCTTGGCAGGTGGCTTGGGGATCGCAGAATGCTTACTATCGTTAACCGAGAGGACGCTGCTGCCCGTCCTCCGGTGGTACTGGTTGTCGTTTAAGGGCATCGGCATCAGCCATAAAACGTCCACGGCTGGACGAAGGCCTCCCAATAAGAGGGGTGCTATAATCCCCACGCTTGGCAGGCGGCTTGGGGATCGCAGAATGCTCACCACTTTTAACCAAGAGGACTCTGCTGCCCGTCCTCCGGTGGGTCTGGTTGCAGTTTAAGGGCATACCCAGATCCAAACAAAACCTTTTTAGGGACAAAATCAACGTAAGTAGTTTAAAAAATAAACAAATATTTTTCTCTTCTAAATATCCAATTTATCAGGAGTCAAACACGGCGACTTAAAGAATTTTAGGGTAAACATAACGGAACTGACTTCAAAGATACGGCGACCGACCAAATTATTTTGTCCGTTTTATCTTCCATCGGAAAACTTTGATCATTGGACTTGACAGTTATTATTTTATTTCTAACTTAAACACTTTGAACGCCTCATCGGAATTATAGATACGAGAATTTATTCATTTACTAAAAGTAATCATTTGAGTTGACTTGAAATTATTAATTACTTTTCACTAGTTTCCGGTCGAATGTTCAAAGTTCAAATAACAATAAATATTACTCGAAAAGCCATCGTAAGTTTGTAGTTAAGTTCTAACATTTGTAAACAGTTAAATACTTTACATTGTAAGCAGCTAACTATTGAAAATCTTGCTTTAGCGTTTGCAAAGGATTCTGCCCGTGTATACGCGATTATGATACATGTTTTTCTTGAGCAAAAAGGGATAAAAGTGTGTGTAAATAATAAAAATAAATTTATTTGTGCGCGATTGTGTCCCGGTGATAAACATTATTATGTGTAAATCATGATCAAAATGTCATTAAACTGGATTATATTTGAATACATCGTTAATCTTTAAAATTCTACTGCTAAGAAAGACTTTCCCTTGAAGGGTGATTGAGTGATAGTCCACCAAGCTGGCCCGGAGCAAGTTTGCTAATTCACATACGCCATTAAATTTCTTGCCTGGACATAATTATACAGATTTCATCGATGTTTTTCTTTCACCAAAAAACCAGTGGTTATTAAAATCCTCACGTAAATATCAAATAAATCATTAGACTCGTTCTAGACTCGGGACTGAATTAGACGATCAATTAGAGAACCCACGACTACGATTCTGAGGCGAGTCTTCTTATAATTATGGGCTACCACGGTTTTCATTTATGAGATTTCTCACGTTTGAAGCTGCGACTACAGACCTTTTTCAAGGAGTGAAAACAGAGCCAAGTACGCCATGTCTTTAATTCCACTGCGGGCAGCTGCAAGTCGCACGCGACAGCGTCCTATACGATAGTTACTTTAAAAGCGCTTTGCACCATAGCACAAAGCATTAGCAGATAACATTTAGCATGTACTTCTCAGTTATAAAACAAATATTATGTTTTGTAAGTGGTCCGCCCTAAGCTAGGTTCTATGATTAGACGTTGTTAAAAAAGGGTTATTTTTTTCCTCCCCTTTTATTACTCTGCAGTCGTGAAGGCAGGGGCAGGTCAGGTATCGTGGCGCACTTTACCACACATCACAGTCTGAACCACGTTGGGATATACTGTAAGATTCAATAGTCTCTTTTTTGCCTCCGCTATGATTTTGACTAATCAGCTTCTCTAGACTTCGGACCACCTACGCTAAGCGCTAGAATTTGGACTACGCCCTACACACGGCGGCAGCACAACCAACTTGTTCAGATAGTTGCTTCAAGCGAAACTAAGTTTTCCAATAAATAATATTGCTTGAATGTGTGTCACGGAATTCAATAATGTTGTTGAAATACTAACTATAGTTACAGAAGTTCCTTTACTCTCAGAATTATATGTGCTCCTTATAAAGTTAGGTAGATATGTAGGGCAAGGACAAGTCACAAAATAAAGTTCTCATTTGTTTGTAGTGATAGGACTCTACTGCAGAGTCGGCCAGGGGAAGTAACACACCTTTGCCAGTTATTCAATCGCCAAGTTAAAGAGTGCAAACATTACTGTGTTTACTTGATTTTGATGATGAGTGTTTATGGGTTGGGTGTGTCTACTTCTTCGATTTTCGTGCGACGACATAGAGCCGCATCACTGATTTGTTGGTCAGATGACATGGGTAAATAAGTTTTTTTTATCAATACGTAGAAACGAAAAGATTCAAAATGAATAAGATAGGTAGGTACTCTATCATAGGTTTCATGAAAGTATAATCACGAAGTACATATAAAAAATAACTATGCATGCTTGAGAATTTCACCAAATAAAAGGCAATTACTTACGGCCCATACCCACGCAGCCGATTGGCGGAGCGTAACAAAATCCCGGCAATACAACGTCTAATAAGCAGCTGTATTTCTTACGAAAGTGTGAATTTCGCGCAGCTGTTTTGAGCTCGTAACACAGCAGTCTTAACGGCGACATAGAACTGTGTGCTTTTAGTACCTCCACGTAGGTGCTTGAGGGTTTAAGAACTTGAAGTTAACGAAACGGAAAATATTTCGCTGGCGTGAGTTTCGTTTGCGAGACTAAAGAGAGAAATACGGGAACGTAGTGAACCATGTTTAAGGAGCCTGTTAAAAAAAATACGTGTAGTCATAGCATTCATTTTGTTGATTTTTATGAGTTTTTGTTTTTCCTAAAAATACATTTGTATCAATAAGATGTGAAAAGGAAGTAATGTAGCGCTTAAATAATATTTAAAAAAAAAATTAGAATAAAAAGAAAAAAAAATTACAAATCACTTCTATTTTAACACATTACAACAGTTTTAATCATTCATTTTTTACAAATTTAGCACGAAATATTACTCACTTGTAAATAATATAGTTTGTTACGATTTGTAGCTCTCAGTTTTGAAAAAATATTAATATTAAGCTTGTAATAAATAAAAAATGTGTAAAAAAAACGAAAATAGAATCTTGACACGCACGAATCTGCGTAACTGCCATATTTTTGCTCGGCTAAATGTGGCCCTATCTCATTCAGCTTTAGAATAATTATTGATCGCAGTAAAAAATGTGCTTAAATCATAGATCAGCGCAGGGAATAGTGCCTTGGAACTTTGCAAAAAGATAATAATTCAAAGCATGAGTCGTTTCTAGAAAACTGTTAACAAAATTGCGTCAAAAAGTAGGAACTGACTATACTTATGGTACTGCAGTTGTCCATAAGTGCCAGGCGGTTTACAATCAAGAGACACAATTTAACTGTTATTATGTCTTAAAACATTGTTCTCATAATAATTATGCATAGTAGAGAAATACGCCACGCGCAATGATACCAGGATAACTTTCGTGAAACCGGACGAGTTTTATACGAATTGACAACCTCCTCCAACGCGTTTGCGTTGTTGTCGTGTTTGACCTTGCCCCACCGAGACGTAGACAAGGTCTACGTTCCCGGAAGATAGCTATTCACTCTTCGAGATTTACACACTACACTACACTACATCTACACTCCTCCAGGTTTTAAGCTTGTTACCTTTTGCTTCGCGTACTAGAGAAAAAAAATGTCAGCAAACATGCTCTATTCTGCATTACTACTTCTGTGCTGTGGTTCTAACTTGAAGTTACCTTGTAACAAACTAACCAGTTCGTTACAACACTGTACCGTTACTTCCTAAATAACGTTAATAAATGCACTCGTTATTTACTTAGAAATTTATTGGTTTCGGCGCACCTGTGGCCAGCGCTCATAAACTTTGTTACGTTTCGGTTTTGGTATGTGTTGGTTGTTATTGACTCGCCGAATTCGCTAATATCGGATAACCTACCTATTCGTTCGGTGACGGCCCTGAAAAAACCGTAGGTACGGACTTAATTCTTTCTATTTAAGAGTTGAATGGGTATTTTGTGTATGTATTATATGTTCTATTTATGTTGAAGCTGTGGTGGACCAACGGGAAAAAACACGGATTGCAATTGTGGGGTCTTGTGTTTGACCCGATGATAATGATGATACCGAGCTTCGTTAAGATACGACCTGTACGATCATACCAATGGGCAGATGAAAGAAAATTTTGCCAGTCGTTACAGACTTAGCTCGTTTGATCAATTAACATAATACGTGTTGGTTTAACTTCGATACAATTGATCAATGTACTAAAATAAAACCCAGACTACATTTTATCTGGATTCACGTACTTACTGTGATAGGAAGGTAAACAAAGAAAGTCGAGACAATGGAACTTGGAAACAGTATTTAGTGCAGTTTTCCAATGGACTTTGCTTGTTTGAAAAGCTGCAAA
Source organism: Erannis defoliaria (assembly GCA_905404285.2). NCBI lineage: Eukaryota > Metazoa > Arthropoda > Insecta > Lepidoptera > Geometridae > Erannis > Erannis defoliaria. The sequence goes on along the minus strand of FR990085.1, from coordinate 7,977,709 downwards.
ATAGTATCGAACTAAAACACTTCGTATCGGCAACTACATTGTAACCACTGTTTTACAGGCCTTAATTTGTAAGCTAGCCTAAGGAGACTCGAATGTAACAATACCATAGGTATATAAGATGATTATTCCGAAACCAAACAACTATGATAAGAATAACAGACAAATTTCAATTTCTGTGGAAGTTGAAGCAGCAGTTTCAGTCATATTTTACCAATAATATGTATTTCAAATAGCTAATATGATTGGAGGAGTTAGCTAATGTCACTAAGCCATATCTAAACATTAAGTAAACATTATGTCCAAATTCATGGCGTTTTTTTTTTGATGAAACTATGTGAACGAAATGGAGCATGCCAATCTAGGAGCTTTTGCCCATATTAAAGATAAAACAAGAAATTAATTATTAAAAATTAAAAAACACAAAAACCGTTTTTTTTTTAAATCATTATAGACAGTTTCACTCGGGATGATACAAGAATTCTTACGATACATCAAAAACTGTTCAGGCATTTAGAAGTTATGGTGGAATAAAAAAACTCACAGACATGGACCCTGAAAACATTACACAATTTTTTTTGGGTAGTTTTGTAATTATTAATTATTAATTATCAGGTTGCAGACAATATTTTGTTACAATCCTTCTTCCACCCACGCCTTTCACCAAACTTTCTTTTTTAGCCGGATAAAATCATCTAAAAGGCCTTCAATCACCTTTGATATATAATTATGTCTAGATAGAGTCTCGTATTGTTTATGAACGAAAAATGACAGGCCAACATTATTATGCTAGTGTGCGTGACAGCCATGTCTTACACTCGCGTTGGACCATTGTCGTTGTTATAGTGTGCGTGCAAAAGAGGCTAACAATTAACCGCTATTTTTTTCGACGCGTTTAGTATCCATCAGTCTATCTAGACATATTTTTTTATCTAAGGGTACAACCAAGGTATGTGGCATTTATTACACCAACTAAACTCTCTTTGGTGACCCTTCAGTCACGTAGCAAATTTTATTGAAACGTGTTGAAAATTTTTCCTGAACAGTGGTGAATCCCCTTTGAATTACCGAAAAAATAATATTTAGTTACCATAAGAGAGGATAGAATAGGACGTGATATACAACGTGTTACTAAAAGGTGTAGTAATACTGAAGGGTACCTAAGGGTACTTACTCATCATCAAGGACAAATTTTACTATTTATATATTAGGACGAAACAATTATCAGCTATACATTTTGTCAAAGGTCAATGAACTTTTGTATAGAACAGCAGTTTTTTTTTCGCGATTTTGAGGTCGGTTATTCATAATTATGAGTACGATACGTTTTAGTATTACTACACTTTTTTTAACACGTTGTATAATAAGATTGGGATATGACCGGGATGTGTGGCGTGCAAAGAGGGGCTTATGCTTTTAGTAGTGGTAGGACTCTACTGCAGAGTTCGCCTGGGGAAGTACCACACTGGCAAAGGCCAGTTATTCAACCGCCAAGCAGTAGTGTGTTCCGGATTGAAGGGCAATGTTACCAGAGAAATTACTGGGTATGAAGAGATTTAAAATCTAATATCTCAGGGTGACGAGCGCAGTACACTGCGGCGCAGGATTGTGTTCGCAAGTTCACAATTCTCGCACCGCTACTGTTAGTGGCAGGCGTGATGCTTACCATCAGGTAAAAGTCTTGCTCGTCTCGTCACTTGACAGTATAAAAAAAAAATGCTAAGCAGGTGGGCGATTACGGGCTGATAATGATGATGATGATAAGAGAGGACACTAAGCAGTGAAATCCCTTTTAAACACAAGTAAACTCCTAAAAACGTTAATTTACGCCAGAAAAATTACAACCGGCTTAACGCTCGTTCAATATTCAGAAAGCGACGTGAGATGAACTCTCGCTCGAGAGTTTATCATCGCTCTGTCACTCTGCCGTTATTTATGGACCAGTAAACTTGGAAATATATTTTCCTCGTCGGCGGCCGCGTCCATTTCAGGTTAAGCCCCTTGGGCCAGGGCACTAGACGAGTCGAGTGTCATAAATTTGAAAACTGTTTCGCGAAAGCGAAAAAATGAAACAAATATTTGACGTTCGCCCGATCTTCGATACACACGAGCGGCTACGGCGATTTACGACTGTTTACAAATTTAACTCTCGCGTAAAGCGACAAAATTGTCTATGCATATAAATGGCCGGCAAGATTTAACTTTCAGTCGCAAATCTTTGACTTACTAAACTTTTGATGTTAAAAGAAAACGTTTTCTAATAGCTTTTTATGATCTCTGAAATTGAATTCTTCATGAGACTCCGTATTGCATTCTTTTAAAAACTATTCAGTATCGATTGGTAAGAATATACAAATATCTGCTAAAAAAGACAAAACAATGTCGAGTAATGTTCTATAATTGAATTGTTGAATTGTTTTTTGAACATTATATATTTTTGTAGACTTATAAAATGTTATAAAAACATTTTATGACATTAAATATCCGCAAGTATTATTTACACGTCAAATTCTCAATTATTTTTTCTCTATTTTAATCATTATTTAAAAAATAAAAAATACTTTTAATTCCAAATATAGATTCTTAATAAGTCATTAGATTAAGCCCCCATAAGTACTTGGTTGGACCGTCCCCAGAAATGGCGGCGTACTAAAATAATTTTAACGACACTTTGATTACTTTTATCACAAGTTTTCGCTTCAGTTGTCACGTTTTCGAACCATTAGTTTTATGCGAATTACTACTGAGGAATTGCTTATTTATTATCAGTGTTTTATGGGCAAAACAATTTATCTCGAGGTTTGGGTAAGCAGCCGGCAAATTACTTTCTTCTATAATCTATTTATTTTATGGGAAAGATATTCATTTTATAGACCTTAAAATTCACTACAATACCTACATGTAGTATTGTAGTGAATATTTATTAATTAAATATTTTTATTCACTACAATACTTACATGTATTGTAGTGATTTTTTACAATGAACATTATGTACCGTTAAACATTTTGTACATAATATAAAAAGCCCTATAAGTACTTCCAAAAAAAGAATGGTACTTTAACGTACAATGAAGAACAAATTATTGTGTTCAAAATAACAACAATAGGGTAGATGACTGATGTTTATATCGTTGAAACCAATAGCCTTGATGAAGAATTTAAGTAAATATAATGTCTATTGAAAAAATCATTTAAATCGGTTAAAAAATTTCTGATATGTGAGCGTTTAAAGTGTTTGTTAGAGACAACTCTGTCCCTTTCCCACAAAACAAAAAATGACGCCTTACTTGTCAGAATAGAATTCATAAGGCGTCGTAGACAGAGGAAACAAAAGGCGTACAGAAAAAGTGACGTCACAATTTGCTGTTTCGCCTCTCTGTCTAGCATGATATTAAAATGCGTATAAGTTGCTTATTTTGATCAGATTTTCATTTTATTTTCATTAATCAGCTATATTTATGGGCCACAATTTAATAGGACAATAAAAAAAGACCAGTCATCTAGCCTATTTTTTGTACTCTTTTATAAATCTAAAAGTTTGTAGTATAGTTTCAGCCTTGCCCGATGTAGGGGCGCAATAGAATACAACACCAGTAATCCTTGCCTGCACTAATCAAGAGCCTGCTGAAAGGACCTCTATGCTCGGGATGGTTGGAGTTGAGGCTCCGACCTTCCATGTAAAGAGCCCGGTGGGGACGATGGCGTTGTATGGCCCCGTTGTCGTACGCAGATACGCATTTCATGACAGACAATCAGGACAGTACACCGCTGTTCGAAGAGCCGAAACGCAGTGCTGAGGGCCCCGGTGCGTTCCACTGGAGATCCCGGAGCCCTCCGCCAAGCACCTAGGCACGCCACCGTGGGAGGGTTTTAGTGGGTGCAATTCTACGTAACCCAACTGCACTCCAACGCAGTCAGGAATCTTTAAAAAATCCCTTCGTCAACCAAAAAAGGTATATTGTATATTTTTATCATCACAACACCATTTAGCGACGGCATCTTTTATTGCAAATATTTGAGCTCAAAATACACAGAAGCTTCTAACAAACGACAAAAAATCGAAGATACTTTATTTCTTCCTATAGGTTTGTCGTGGTAGGTAGATATTGTTTGCGTACTCATTAAGGAGTCTGAGCATGTCCGGCGCTAAATACGGCCTTTATATTAGTTTTGTCGTGTGGTGTTGTCATTGTTCGAGTTAATGAGTTTTTCCTCTCTTTGATCATTACTTAATATCTTTGCAAAACAATAACTGATCGTACGGGGTTTCGATGAACGACGGACATAATATTATAGGACAACTTATTACTCATCATTATGAACAAATTTGAACTATTAAAAAGCGAAAAAAAACAGCTATCGTCGAGGGCGATATGTTTCTATTGAAATACCCTATGCCTTTTTGTGATTTTAGTGTTAGTCTCACAGTATTTTTTTAATAAAATGACTAGTACTTATCTAACAAGCGCTTATGATAGTTTTATCACAATTCGTTTTTTTTTAAATATTTTACTTTGATAACCGGAGCGAAAATGTAACTTCGATTAATAAATCGAAGTTAGTGTTAGCTTGTTAGTTGTTGTTGTTGTTGTGTTATTTTATAATTATATTGGTATAACCAATGTAATTATAAAACATTTATAGTATATAATTTACACCTATAAAATTATATCGTATTATAAAAAAAAACATCGTATAATTATCATTGTATCGTATTTTTCTCCATCCTAAGGTTACCTGGGAGAGATCGCTTTTAGCGATAAGGCCGCCATTTGTGCACTAGTATTTAATTTATTTAATCCTTTGTATGTATGTTTCTTTGGTGTGAGTTAATCTATCTATCGAACTACATTGCTTACGATAAAATAAAATTCAGTATACCTAACTATTAGTTGTCAGCATTTGATATTTTGTTTTGTTGTCTCTGATAAATAAATTTAATGATTATTTTTTAACCTGATGTCATAGTTAATAATAAAATAAAATTAGATACTAAATTAATGTTTAGTCATTACTGTACGTTGCATTTTTTTAAACCAATAAATTCTAATCGAATACTTTATGTAATGTCATGTCTATAAGCAATCAAAGTCCTTTCTTTCTTACTGACCGACAGACTGGCTGACTGACAGACAGACAAGTCACAGTCTAAGCAACTCAAGGAGGTTTGAAGATACGCTTACGCAAGCCACTGGTCGTAGAGACTTGAAAGAAGAGTGTATTCGTGTTAATGAGTAAAGCCGTAGGTACTAAGTTTTTTAGAAATTCAACCTCTAAGGATGAAAACTCTTATATGATAAAAGTCCTTTGTTTTTGAACTTTTGGTTGTGAAATATCTGGTCTAATCTAATTACACTTAAAATAAAAAAGTGATTGATTATTAACATAAATATTTTTGGTTTTTAATATGTTTTTGTCATGAGGATGTTTCTGGAGTTTGTTTTGTTTTGAAGGTATACTAATATAACATGTTATTTGGATAGTTAAAATAAAATAAAATGCTATTTTGAATTTATATATATATATATATTTTTTAATTATGGAAGTATGAAGTAGGAGAAAAAACTTTGTATGGAAAGTTATATTTTTGAAGTTATAGTGATGGCAAATGGTATTATAGATAGAAGATAATAAAATATTTTTTTTTTCCAGGCTTGACCTGAAGGGGTGAAACTAGGGAGGAAAAATAACAAGCGAATAACCCAGCGGTATAGAAAATGTTCAGTAGCGGGGCGAATTTCATCCGTACGCGGACGGAGTCGCTGGATGACCTCTAGTTAAAATATTATAACCAATAAATCAGCTAAGGTCATTAAGCCATATGATTGGATCATCCGAAAATAATAATCTCGTGCCTTCTTTTTGTGCAGAAATCTGCAGCATAGCATTTAATGTTGAATAATAAATCCCGCGACATAGCTCGCAGGGTTTGCAAGTTGAAGTGGCAATGGGCAGGCCACATCGCTCGAAGAACTGACAACCGATGGGGAAGAAAGATTCTTGAGTGGCGACCGCGAACCGGAAGAAGCAGCGTGGGAAGGCCTAGGCACTAGGTGGACCGACGACATTGTAAAAGTCGCGGGCAACCGGTGGATGCAAATGGCAGGTTGTCGTACAGTGTGGCGGTCTAAGGGGCAGGCCTTCGTTCAGCAGTGGACGTCTCCGGGCTGATGATGAATAAATCCTGCAAGCAAAAATAGCTTCACTTAGTTGCCATAGATATAATTATGAGATAGTAATACCCTCGTTAGAGAAGGGATACAATTAAAAAGTGATTTGAAAAGCCTCCGAATTCTATTTACCTTTATAAGGCCTTTTCCTCGATGTATATTCCACTTCCAATATTATACGGTTGTTGTCGAAACTCCCGCTGAATCGGCTTTGCTGCTAATCCTTTCTCAACCCTACCTGATCCTGTTAGCTTTTAAATCAGCCTTTACAACGACGCGCTTGCTGAAGCTTCTTGGAAAATATTAAAGTTAGGTAAAATATTTATTCGAAAGTGATAGATACTTGTTTTGGTTACCTACCTCTTTTTGCTAACGACCTTCAAATAGATTACAAGACTCGCTTTATTTCGTAATTCTTGAGTTAACAATAGTACCTATCGCATGATGCAAATGTAAAACATTCTCATGAATTGAAAAAAATAAAAATTGGGTGATAATATTGAATTCATTAGCTATATCTTTGTGCGATAAAATCCGGAATGAGAATATTCGCCGAAGAACCAAAGTTACCGACATAGCACTCAGGGTTTGAATGTTGAAGTAGCAATGGGCAGCCCACATCGCTCGAATAACTGATAACCGATGGGGAAGAAAGGTTCTTGAGTGGCGACCACGTACCGGAAGACGCAGCGAGGTAGGCCTCCCACTAACTAGGTGGACCGACGACATTGTGAAAGTCGGGGATGGATGCAAATGGCAGGTTGTCGTACGGTATGGCGGTCTAAAGGGGGAGGCCTTCGTTCAGCAGTGGACGTCTCCGGGATGATGATGATGATGACTAAAAAAGGGCAATTCGTCAAAATCTTCACTGTCTATGGCGCAGAAATAAAATTGGTTACTGCATTGAAAAATGTCATCCACCTTCGACAAAATTATGGAACATATTTGTGTTTTCAGGTTAAGTCTTAATTAGTTAAATATTTTCACGGTCTTGGATACAATCACCTTATTTCGGTTTCGTACTGCCGTTTCGTGTATTCGCGCTTAAAAATAAAGTTTTTTATAACAATGGTTACATAATATACTAGCCGATACTAAGTGTTTTAGTTCGATATTATTTTGCAGCATTTTGAAGATGAATTCAAATTGTTGCTTTACTTCGTATCTCAAAGGTGATGCGCAATGCATAACTCCAAAACTATCAGCCGTTATGATTTATGCCATATACATCCCGAGAAAGTTCGTCTCACATTAAAAAATCTGCTCTAGTCCCGCATTAGACGTATTTGGCACAAAATGTATTTTAATTTAATAATTCTCATTTCGTCCCACTTTTCAGCTCCACATTCGGCCCAAGTTTTTTTTCATTAGGTAAATAGAACTTGAAATAAAAGCTAGACGTCTTCGCCCTAACTTTGACCACAGGGTTATTAATCAAATTCACAAGGAGCGTGGACTAGAAATATGATTTATGAAGTATACTTTTATCGAAACAATCGATACAGTATTGGCCGGGGCACGTCGTAAAAGCAATTTATCATAGTTATCTCACACAAGCAAGCCGTATTGTCTGCGGTGCAACCGACCACGTACCTATATTCTTTCAAAAGAAAATAATCGACAATAATGGATTAAACAAACTCGATTCGAACGATGATGTGGCGGGCTGACGTGCATGTCATGTGGGGTCGTTACGGAAGAATACAATCATATTATACGGGGGTCGGTCCTGTTGGTCATAGCTTTGTCTCATGAGCTGTTATAGACACAGAACAATATACCTGCTCTTGTTGTAGCCGTGGTTTGATTCTCACCCTGGACAAAGCTACGTGACGAATATAGATGTTTATTCTGTCTGGTTATTTTTAAAAGACGAACGATTTTTTTTAGTTTAGCCGCAGGGACAGCTAGTCTTGTATAATAATATTTGTTGCTCTATTCATTTATTTACATCAATAAAAAGTAAGTAAGTAAGTAAGTTCGTATAGGCCGAGTGGCCAGCCCTAGTGTCAGAGTTAATGTGCCGCCCGAAGGCCAATTTAAATCAATTATCGATTTCGTTACAAGAAAACCCTTTCGAAGAACTGCTCGCTTCCAGCATCAACCTAAATCTAGCTTATCTTAGGACGTTCGCAAAAATCTTTAGCAGCTACCTATATAGCCGAATGAAGAGTAACAGCCAGTTAGCCCAGGTCGGGCCATAAACGTCGAATCAGCGTGATATAACGCCGACAAACGACTCCAGTACTCGATTTACTAAGAACAAAGAAACCTTCCCTACATTTCTTTTGTGGGAACCCGAAGACAGTTGGCAGTCTATTACGGGCCCATTCATTCGGTCAAATGAGCCGCTTAATTTATCGTTCATTCATTACAAATATTCAGTTTTGCGCAAGCTTCAACTTGAATTGAATTAAGACTTCGAAGTGTTGAATGGTCCATTATCCGTTTGTTTGTTTGCCACTGAGGTGCTGAATTTTCTGGATTCGGCAACAAAGTGCGGTTTTATCGGAGGCCTTCAAGCAATTGAAATGATTAGCTGTTGTTTTTTGCATTAATGTTTCTACTAGAAGACAATGCAAGCTAATTATCTAATCTAATTCAAGGTTGTCTAGCAAAATGGAACTTCGTCTGGATCTGTATGTTGCGATCATTGTACTCTCTCAGAGCTGATATTTGAATTTGACTGGAGTAATACATTTTACTCGCTACAAGGGAATGACATACATAAATAAAACAACACGGCCTTATCAAGTAAGGGTATCTATATTAGGCATACCCAAGACTCGCCATGAGCGAGACACAATGCTAACTTTTTGGCGTTTCCATAAACATTCCATACTTCAGTTTGTAGTACTTATACGTATTTTCGTCAACAACTTTTACTATGGGGCGAAACTAGAATTCTCGAAATCGAATCGGCTGTTCCATACACTTGATCAAATATTTTGCTGCTGTTTTTTTGCGAATTTAGGGTTTATCTCGAATTGAAAATTATTTACAATGATGGGACGATGGCCTTTGTCTAGTCCGTTAGGTATAAAATTTCTGACTTCAATCGCATATTTTACTTCAAAGCGATCACACGCATTTACAAATCGATACAATTTCAGTCTTGCGTTTCAAAGAGAAATTTCTTCCAGCATTTGAACGTTTCATAATAGCTAAGATTAGCTCCTACGTGCCTTCATGCGGACCACAGAACACCCACTATGTTCTTCGTCCGACGTATCTTTGGACTTTACGCTCGACTTCTCTCTAAGTCTTGCCAAAACATAATTGAGTGTCACTTGGTCTGCGAGCAGTGAGATAATGTGTTTCCTACGACGCATCTTGATTAAGAATAGGGTAGATGACTGACTTATATCGTTGAAACCTATATCGTTGAAGCTATTGCTTTGATGAAGAATTTAAGTAAATATTATATGTTTATTGAAAAAAGTATTTTAAATCGGTTATTAAAAATGTTCTGATATTTTTATTAATGTACTAAAGTTTTTGGTAGAGAAAACTCAGTCCCTTTCCCACAAAACAAAAAATGACGTCACGTCCCTTGTGCGCCATACTTGTCAGAATAGAATTTATATGGCGTACAGAGAAGTGACGTCACAATCTCTTCTCTGTCTAGCATGATAATAAAATGCATATAAGTTGCTTATTTTTGATCAGATTTTCATTTTCAACCGACTTCAAAAAAGGAGGGTCTCAATTCGAATGTATGTTTTTATAAGTATGTTACGCGATTACTCCGTCAATGATGAACTGATTTTAATGATTATTTGTTTTGTTTGGTAGGTCTTCTTAGTAAGTAATTCTGGTTAGGTACCTCAGAGGTGGTCCCATATAAATTGTATCGAAATCGTTTCAGTAGTTGGTTTTAAATCATAATAACTGGTAAAAATATGTCGTCCAAGTAAACGAAATTGAAGTCCGTTTTTCTTAAATCTATTAAGTACTTGGTTTGTGTTAGTTGTGCTAGTTTCGCCCTTCGAGGATAGGTCCAGCAGTGGACAATTAGAAAAGCTGATTATGAGTACCAGACTTGTTTAAGCGACTGTAGTTTATTATGTAATTGTTAGGTACATTATAATGCTGGCACTTCTAAAAAGGGATGCATCTGTGCAGCCTGCATATAAGTGCCTCCTTTTTTGTTCGGCAAACAGGCGAAGTGAAGGGCCACCATAAAAGCATCCCACTTACAGTGAATAAAATCCTGAAAGATTGGCAGACTACGAAAAATACTTGGATATTGTAGGTATTCGGATAAAGATTATTATATTTGGGAATATAGTGCGTTGACCACGTACCGTCAAGAGCTTAGTATCCCATAAACTAAAATAAAATAATAAACGCCTTAAATTTCTACTACATTGATTTTACATTTTTTGGTCATATCATTATTAGGTAATATTATATTATTACAAATTATCTGTTTATTTATGTCACAATCGATTCCCTATAAGCTATAAATGTCATCTATTTTGCAGCGGTAATTTAGCTTTGTCAGTAGTAGTAGTCGCCTCTTTGGCGTAGTGTCCTATTTACTCGGTTATAAAAAATAGTAAAAAGGTTGTAGTTTACTAAACTTTTCCCACTAGACACGTAGGTACTAAAAATTTTAAAATCGGTTCAGTTATTCAGACGTATATTTTAAGTAGGTGCCAAAAAAGTACACGGAATTAATAATGAAACAAAGTTTAAAGTTTAGTACAAACTTTTCCAACTATGTGCTACAAATCTCGTAGATGTGCTACGCAGCTCGTAGCTATGCGCCGTAGCTCTACGTCGGCAGACATCTGTGATTATGGTATTTACCTGATTCAATTATGTTGACAATTGGATTTAGTATCTGGGCCTTAAATCAATAATCATTAATAATATATAATTATTGACTAGTCCGTGTTCTACGAGCAGTGTTGGAAATGTTATTTATTTATATTTGGACATGTTTAAGTTGTCGTTTGACCACCAACTCGTCTGTTGGTAAGCAATGATGTGGTCGAAAAGAAAGCACATAGTTTGATGGTATTTTCTACCTGTGTGCACTCCAATCCACTCCGACCTCAAAAATATCTTGACAAAAATTTAATTAAGAGCCCGACTTTCAGGTTCATGTTTCTTAGCTATATTTCTTACACTCACGATCAACTCACGTTTGAAACCAAAAAACTATATCAAAATCGGTTTATCCGCTTGTGACTTTGAGAGCTACATTGTCACAAACATAAATGTACATACGTAAAACTTTTTATACCCTCTGTTTGCATCGGGTATCAAAAATTGAGGATGTAAGCATGCTCAATTTTTGATCATAATACCATACAAAAATGTATGAAGACTCTCTTAAAGGGTCTTAGGGTCTATAGGCCCTAGTATATTAGATACTAGAGGTCGCCACCAACTTCGTCCGCGCACGGAACAAATTCGGCCCGCTCCCAAAATTCACCACTATAAATCATCCCGAGCATCCAAAAATCCCCCAACTCAACCGAGTCTACTGACTCTACCGACTTTACCAACTCCCCCCAACCCCAACCCTATTTAAAAAATATTAGGTAGTATCGAAATAATATTTTAATAAAGACAAAAATAAAGCAAGCTATTTCCAGAATACGTAAAAGACTATTTCCAGAAAGTTAAGAGTAGGCATATAAAAGTATAAATATTTACAAGTGGACCTTTCTGAACCTTTTCTTTAATTTCATGTTGCAAGTAAAAGAAGTAGGTATCTATCTATACGTTACCTTATTGTCCCGATTTCATAAAAGGAGACTAATTATTTTGAGTAAGTATACGTTTAGGTATATGACGTATGCTTGTGACTTTTGAGCAACTTTCAGAGAGTCTTTTAGAATACTGTACCTAACCATATTTATTCTTTCCTTAGAACTATCTAACATATCTATCAAAAAATAAAAATAACTATCTAGAATTATCCATCTATTTTTATTCGGTTTTTTATTAGGTCTTATCCCAAATTTATAGATTTCATCTAGATTAACGTATTCAAGTATATAATTAAGTGGGCATCTACTTGATAGATTTTATAAAAACACCATGAGCAAAAAATTTAAAAAAACTTACTAGAATCATTACCTACTGTGTAGAAATATTTTGTATGATTATAAAAAGGAAACATACTCATACATACCTACAACAACTACATATATACGTAAAACAAAAAAATAATATATAACTTCTTCATCATCATTAACAGCAGCCAAAAGACGTCCAATTCTGGACGAACACATCCCCCTTAATAGGGGACCCCTCCCCTAACGTACTTGCTAACTTTCTTACCTATTTTACAGGGTTAGTTCTAATCAGTTAGCATCCTTTTAAGGGCATATTCTGTACATCAAAACAAAAACGTTTACTATGGGACCAACATTGGAATCGTAAAAATAACAGCTGTTCCATACATTTTGCCCAAGGTCGATAAACTTTTTGTTTGGAACAGTTGATAATTTATTCACGATTTCAATGTTGGCCCCATAGTAAAAGTTCTTTGTTTTGATGTATAGAATATGCCCTTAAAAGGATGCTTACTGATTAGAATGCGGTTAGAACTAACCCTGTATAATAATGAACTTATTATACAATGATTATACATTTTTACCTATTTAAATTTTATTTTGTAAAATATAATTATACAAGGTAAATATTATATTAACTGACGTGGTTTTGACATATTTTTGTTTTATTTATACGGGAATACTCAAGTTTAATTAAATCGGATACTCCGACTATAGTTTCGATCACATCCGGTGACCTTTTGACTATAGTCGGAGTATCCGATTTAATTAAACGTGAGTATACCCGTATAAATAAAACAAAAAGGTAAATATTGGTACCAAGTTACGAGTGATCCGTTTTCGATAATAGGGCTGAGTCGAAAAGCTGTCCAACATCTTCGTAAATTTTTAACGCAATCTCGTAACAACTTCCTCTACGGTTGACAACGGCTAATGCGCTTACCTATTCATCGAATCAAATATTCACAACCATTATCCGTGGATACCCTGCGCGCCTAACATTGACGTCCGAATAAAGAGTCTCTAATAATAATAGAAATTTCCTTGATGGTGGAGAGACAGCGATTTGTTTCCGTGAGATCCGTAGCTCATTCAACGTTGCACCGAACACAAATGTGTGTTTGTGGACGTATACTATACTGTTAGAGGAGAGACGCCATTTTGTGTCACCTTACGCCGCCCCACCGCTCAAGAATGTATAAAAGCGGCCGCACAAGCAGCGCCGCCCTCTTGCTGCTTTCCGACATCGAAGCGTGCACATCGCTCCTACCTTGTATTTGCCGCCATTTTGAATTATTTATTGAATTTGTGTAAAGTTATTTCATTTGCCAATAATACTGTTTTTCGTGTTAATTAAATTAGTTTTTTTTAGTGAAATATTTGCCTATCCGCTAAAATCAGAAGTGGGATAGGCTCCATAGCCTATCCTAGCTCTGGCCGTAGCGACAGTAATTTTGTTAAAATCTGAGTGATGTGCTAAAACAATGGCTAACCGCTCCACCTCTAATAATAGAGGTCGGAACCGGCGCGGTCCAACCACGGACGCAGAAGGTATTCAGGATCAGCTTGGCGCCATTCTCGCGCGCCTCATCGCGTTGGAGAGCAGCGGCCAACCGGCCGCGTGCGCAGAGGCATCTCCGTCAGCAGTGCGCGCCATCGTGGCGTCCGAGGTTGCTGTACCCGCCACTTCAACACCATGCGAGGCAAGGACATTCTCGCCTCTGCCACCGGTGCCACCCGAGTCTTTGGCGAGTACATCGATGTCCACTGACGTGACAGAAAGGTTTATTGGAGCTTTGCACACGTTGACAAAGGTACGATCCACCCATTATTATATTTCGAACTTTGATCCAAACTTGCATGATATCGATTCTTGGTGCGAAGAGGTTGATAGGGCTCGCGATATCAATAAATGGGACGATAATGAGTGTTTGTCCAGAATAGCGAACTGCCTAAAAGGTGACGCGCGTAGCTGGATGAACGATTGGGTCACTAATGACCGTTCCTGGTCAAATTTTAAAGCGGAGTTTAAACCACTCTGCGCTCGTAGAATCGATATCGCCCAGATTTTATTTGATGTCATGAGCACTAACTCTGATCGTTACTCCACGTATGCCGAATATGCAAGACGTTCTATTCTGCGATTGAATATCGTAAAAGGGTTGAGCGATGAGCTGGCGACAGCTATTGTCATACGAGGCATAACTGATCCGCAGATTCGCGCGACCGCAACGAATGCTCACTTGAGTACTAAAGAACTTGTTCAGTTTCTGTCGATTTATACCAAACCAAACTTAAAACCATCTAACACCTCGACAAAATCTTTTCCAAGTAAGAATAATGACCGCAATCTACGTAAGCGCGTGTTTAATAATGGTAAAAATGCGGGTGAAATGAAATGTTTTTCATGCGATTCTGTCGGGCATGTTGCCAGGTTGTGTCCGAAACGACTAAAAGTAAATACGTCACAAGACGCCTATAAAGCGGGTAGTAGTCCATGCACGTTTTGTAAAAAGACCGGGCATGACGTCACAAGTTGCTTCGCAAAACAACGATCAGAGGAACGTAATAAAAATAATGTTAACTTCTGTCGTGAGTTGCAAGGCGCCCCAATAGACAACGACGTCACAACTGCGGTCATACAAGGGGTACCTACCGACGTATTGATAGATAGTGGCTCACGTGTTTCGCTAATTTCCGAGTCGGTCTTGAAACACTTTAAACATTCGCGACTACCCACTTTTCAAGCGTTGCGCGGTATCGGTGACCAAAGTATTGAGTGTACTTGCTCTGTTACGTTGGTTATAGAATTTCCCGAGATTGCGCTTGAAGTAGACTTTTTTGTGGTTCCGCAAAAATGCTTGAATGTGCCGGTACTGATAGGTACAGACGTTTTAAACCGTGAGGGGGTAGCATATATTCGTGCGAACAATACGCATCGAATAACTCGAATTCCTACTACCGGTAGCGAAAGGGACGTGATGCTCGTTAACAAAAGTAACCAGTTAACTGTCAACTCGCCTCTCGAGGGTGACGACCGATTAAAATTGCAAGATATTGTTGACGAGTTTAGCGATTATTTTATTGAGGGTACTGCTACAAGTACTGTGACGACCGGTAGTATGAATATTGAGTTGACAAGTAACACGCCTGTATGCTATAGGCCGTATAGGTTATCTTCAGACGAAAAATTAAAAGTACGCGAAATTACACGCGACTTGCTCGAAAAAGGTATTATTCGGGAGTCTACGTCACCGTATGCGAGCCCGATCATTCTCGTCAAAAAGCGTGACGGAAATGATCGCATGTGCGTAGACTACCGCGCGTTGAATGCCATTACGGTAAAGGATCGTTATCCTTTACCTTTAATCGAAGATCACATCGATCGCCTCGGCAAGAGTACCTATTTTAGTTGTCTAGATATGGCAACTGGTTTCCATCAGATTAAATTATCTGATGACTCAGTGGCGAAGACAGCGTTTGTGACGCCCGAGGGTCATTTTGAATACCTCAAGATGCCCTTCGGATTAGCTAACGCTCCAGTAGTATATCAGCGAATTATTTCAAATACGCTGAAGCCACTGATCGATGCAGGCAAGGTACTGTGCTATATCGATGACGTCATCGTACTGGCGTCATCCATTCCTGAGGCGCTGCAAAACCTTCGTGACGTTTTGACTGTATTGACTACTGCGGGATTTTCCGTCAACACGAAGAAGAGTACTTTCGTGGCCACAGAGGTTGAATATTTAGGGCGCATCATTTCTGGAGGTCAGGTTAGACCGAGCCAGCGTAAAGTTAAAGCTTTGATCGAGTCCCCTGTGCCCACGAACGTAAAACAAGTTCGTCAATTACTTGGTCTTGCAGGCTATTTTCGTCGCTATATAGCGAACTATGCATCTAAAACGACTTGCATAGCCGGGCTTACACGAAAAGGAGTATCTTTTTATTGGGGTGAAGATCAGGAGGCCGCCCGTAGGTACCTCATCGAGTGTCTAACGAGTGAACCCGTGCTGGCTATTTTCGATCCTTCGTTACCGACAGAATTGCACACTGACGCAAGCTCCGCCGGTTACGGAGCCGTTCTCATGCAAGTTCACGAAAATAATAAAAGAAGAGTAGTGGCATACTTTAGTAAGTCTACACAGGGTGCCGAAGCGCGGTATCACTCGTATGAACTCGAGACACTTGCGGTTGTTAAGGCCTTACAGCACTTCCGTCATTATTTGTTGGGCATTGCTTTCAAAATCATAACTGATTGTAACGCTCTCAAAATGACTGAACGAAAGAAGGATCTTCTACCACGCGTTGCGCGTTGGTGGATATATATGCAGGATTTCAACTTCAATATTGAATACAGGAAGGGTGTTATGATGCAACACGCTGACTTCCTTAGCCGAAATCCTGTAGATGTGTGCCACATCGCGAGGCCTAAAAACTGGGCTCAGATTGCTCAGTCAGCGGACGAGGAAACTCTTACGCTGATTGACAGACTTAATAACAACGAACTTGACCGAACTAACTATGTTGTCCGTAATGACCTTCTCTACCATAGGTATACCCCTACTGGGGAAGAGTCAAGATTACTCTGTTATATTCCCAAAGGTCACCGACTAAGCCTTTTGAGAATATTTCACGATCAGCATGATCATATCAATAGTGAAAAAACTATCGATTTGATATTGCGTCATTTTTGGTTTCCTGGGCTTCACGCTTTTGTTAAAAAGTACATAAGGCATTGTTTGATTTGCATTTCATCCAAAAAGGTCCCCAGAGCTCCACATCAGCCAATTTCATCATGGTCAAAACCAGATCTCCCATTTGACACAGTGCATGTTGATGTACTCGGTGTCCTACCCGCTTCAAACGGACATAAGTACGTTTTACTTATGATCGACGCTTTTTCTAAGTACTGCCTGTTTTATGCTTTAAAAAGGCAAGACTCTGATGAACTCCGGCGGGCGTTTTCAAATGCTGTCTCTTTGTTTGGAGCCCCTAAAGTTATTGTGTGTGATCGAGGACGGATGTTTGAGAGTACTAGTTTTAAGGGATGGGTATCTCAGATGGGCAGTAAAATTCATTTTATAACACCCGGAATGCATGGCGAGAACGGTCAGGTTGAGCGCTATTGTCGCACGCTTCTGAATATGTTACGTATCGAGGCCGCTAACAACGAGAGTAAGTGGTCCGATGTCCTATGGCGAATGCAGCTCGTTCTCAACTGCACTAAACAAAAGACCACACAAACATCGCCAATTCAGCTATTAATGGGCATCGAAGCGATGACACCAGTTATACGTAACTTGGTTCGCGATGTCGCTGTAGATGATTCGCGACCGAATCGCGAAGCGCTTCGAGAATTGCAGAGACAAAGAGCTACCGAGCTTCTGGATAAAAATAGAGGTAAACAGGACGCGTATGTCAACGAAAATCGAGAAGTTTCGCGGTCTTTCCAGCTAGATGATAAGGTCTTTGTTATTAAAGACGCGCAAGTTACAGGAAAACTAGACTCGAGCATGCGGGGCCCGTACCGCGTGACACAAGTTCTACCTCATGGTCGGTACGCGCTACAACTACTTGGCGGGTCGTATGGCAAGACCACTCAGGCTGCCTCCGAGCATATGGTTGCTTGGCGAGGAGAGTGGACCCCCGAGTCGTGTGCCGCGTTTTTTGAGAGTAAGTTGACTTTGCTTGTTATCGAACAACTTAGTTAATGCATGCCGTTTGTCCCTCCTAGCTTGCCAGTACGTGCGAACATACTGTCATGCGCTTTGTTGATGCCCACTGTGACAAACGACTTCGAGTGCTTATGTCTGCCATAAGTTACTCGTGCGTGTTGAACTGAGCTCCACTTGGATATGCGAACTTGGTGCCTATGTCCTTTGCGTGGTGTCGAGCTGTTCATTCGGATATGCTAACTTGGTGCCTATGTCCGCTACGGGTTGTGTCGAGCTGAGCTCCACTCGGATATGCTAACTTTGGGCCTATGTCCGCTACGGGTTGTGTCGAGCCTAGCTCCACTTGGATATGCTAACTTGGTGCCTATGTCCGCTACGTGTTGTGTTGAGCTGAGCTCCACTGGGATATGCTAACTTGGTGCCTATGTCCGCTACGGGTTGTGTCGAGCCTAGCTCCACTTGGATACGCTAACTTGGTGCCTATGTCCGCTACGGGTTGTGTCGAGCCTAGCTCCACTTGGATATGCTAACTTGGTGCCTATGTCCGTTACGTGTGATGTGTTGAGCCAAGCTCCACTCGGATATGCTAACTTTGGGCCTATGTCCGACACACGTCGCTATTATTGTTTTGTTCGTGTCTTATATTCATGTATTAATAGGATGTGTTTTCCTAATGGTTTGTGTTTCTACGTCCTCAGCTGAAGACGAGGTCCTCGAAGACTCGTCTACCGGCGGCCAGGCATCACCAGCTCCCCTTCGGTCTGCCGAAGCTGGACAGGGTCCACCAGCTCCTCAAGACTAGCAGCACCAGTGAAGATGTGGCCGGGACGACCACACGTCAGGAGAGGCCGTGTTAGAGGAGAGACGCCATTTTGTGTCACCTTACGCCGCCCCACCGCTCAAGAATGTATAAAAGCGGCCGCACAAGCAGCGCCGCCCTCTTGCTGCTTTCCGACATCGAAGCGTGCACATCGCTCCTACCTTGTATTTGCCGCCATTTTGAATTATTTATTGAATTTGTGTAAAGTTATTTCATTTGCCAATAATACTGTTTTTCGTGTTAATTAAATTAGTTTTTTTTAGTGAAATATTTGCCTATCCGCTAAAAATACAGTACACCTACACACACGTAACACAAAACAGAATTTTATAAAACAAGAACTATCGTGGGACAAATGAGTTTTATTGTGTTTTTTTACTTAATGGAACAATGCAGCTATCCTATGTTACCAACTGGTTAGTAAAATGTATTTAACTATATAAGTATTTGATTCACTGCACATGTCATTACGGTAAAGTTAGCAAGAAGTTAATTGAAATATTCAGCTGTGAGGTTTTACCTGGTTTTTCTTGGATTTAAAATAACCTATAATTATCACTTCCCGACCTTTAACATAACACTATATCTTTGCCAAAGATATCGTCAATCTGTTGATTTAATGGTACATAGAAGAGGAACAAACAAATCAAAACTTTCGCATTACTAATAAAATATTAGTAAGTACTTAGGGATAAATCGAAAAAATGTCACGTTAATAAAACACCTTAGTCAACATGACCCCAAGCTCTCAAACTAATACGGTAAGCAGGTTAATACATATGTGACTTTCTAGTTATCCGTAGGCGGCCCTTATCAAGACGGGATAAGATATCGATGAGATAAACGTATGTAATCTGCTGTATTATCCTATAAATAGATGCACCAATCAGTTGGAATTAATCATGATTTTGCGACTAAGCCGTTCATATATACCACAAATAAATTAGTTGGTTAACTATACTTACACCTGCCCTACACCTTATTTTGTGATGCCCATTTATGTGACATACACATGGTACCCTATTCAACTTTCCTCGAAACCGTGAGGTCCCAGGTCAATTTATCATCATCAGACCGGGCACATTTACTGCTGAACAAAGGCCTCCTCCTTAGACCACCACACGCACCGCACGACATCTTGCATTTACCGGCTGCCCGCTACTTTGACGTTGACAATCTAGGGCCAATTAGTTCTATGGAATTAGCGGAATGGATTAAGGCTTGTATTTACCAAATTTGCCCCTCGCAAAATCAAATTTATTTAGTCAAATTACTATATTTAAAGGCCAAAAATACAAAATGTTACAGAAGAACATCCGTCTTAGTAACTTTTGTGGATGAAAACACGATAGATTATACTTTCCTCGATAGAAAAAAATACCGAAACAGTGTCTATTTTTAAACCAGTTTCAGTTTTATGTCCTAATTACAGCACATAGTCACATTAAAAAAATATGTATTATAAGTTAATAGTATTTTGGAGAGCATGCTGTGGTTCAAAAGTTATTAATTTCTATACTTATCCAGTAATCTGAGAAAATCTTCAAAAATCGAAGTTTGACACGCACGAATCTGCGTAACCGCCATATTTTTGCTCCGCTAAATGTGACCCTACCTGATACAGCTTTAGACTAATTATTGATCTCATTAAAAAATGTGCTTGAAACGTGGAATACCTGGCCTTAACGAACGGATAAAAAAAGCAATACTTCTACCCGTACCGGGTCAGCTTTATGGAGTATTGTTCAGTCGTTCTTCTAAGGTGAAAATATAAGATAATCACTGCACTGGGATGTTAAAAGCTGATGGTCTTTAATTACGTAACCAAACATTGCTTAAACAAACCTCTACAATCCTCTAGACAAGACACATACAAATAGTTGGACAAACATGACAAAAACTACTACCGCAGAGTTTCACAAAAATAGGACAAAACGATTCGATTCATATATGCCATATTCGTCCCAAAGCTTCGGCCCACGACATTAAAAAGTATTTTATTCGTCCCGCATGCATTACAAAACTACTCAAAGTTAGGAAAAGAAGAGTAAAAATTAATAGAGCGCCGTTATAGCAAATAGTTCTAAATACTAGCAACCCTGAAGTATCCCAGAGACAGATGATAGGCTGAATTGCAGTTAAATGAGTCGTAGTCATAGTCCAAGTCACGCACAGTAAGTCAAGGTCAAGTCCAATCATGTCCTAGTAAAGTCGTGGCAACTTTACTACAAGCTTCTGCGGAGTTTTGGAATCAACACAAAAGGACATGTTTCACCATATTATAATATCATTGCATGACTTGCATGACTTACTCATGCACGTCAGTCGGCACGTAATAAATAAAACGCTACTATTTTTATGCATTTACACCCGAAAAACACAAGTTTTGGAAAATAATACAATGCGGGGACAGGTTTTTTTTCGCGTTTCCGTTTAACTGACACTGACGTGATCATCCACAGTATTGCTAAAATTTATAACAAGTTTCCGTTTTAAGACTTTTTGGCTAAGTTATTATTATATTATATATAGTGTAATATAGTTATTATTATGGTTACTGGTCATCATCAGCCCGGAGACGTCCACTGCTGAACGAAGGCCTCCCCCTTAGACCGCCACATTGTACGACAACCTGCCATTTGCATCCACCGGTTGCCCGCGACTTTTACAATGGCGTCGGTCCATCTAGTGGGAGGCCGCGCCTACGCTGCGTCTTCCGGTTCGCGGTCGCCACTCAAGAGCCTTTCATGGTTTTAATGGTTACTGGTAACTCGACATATTCCCGGCGAACCATAAGTTAATAGTTTTCAAGATAATATTTAAAATTAAACTAAGAATTTTGTAATAACAGATGGCTTATGGCTATTTACAGAAAAATAAGTTTTTTTGCACTAATCATAAAAGTTAGAAAAACACAAAAATAAAAATCATTTTAGTCATGGCTAACAAATTTTAAGTATTTTTAAATATTTTATTACTTTTTAAGTTAGTATTTTATTTTTATTTAGCACCCCTGTCTGATCCTGCCGGGAATACGACAAGGTTATATACCAGTAGTATACCTAATATGATTAGTCCAACGTAAAGAGACACACTAGAAAGGTGTAAAGGGTGATTTTTATTGTATTCATGAACTGTTTGAAGAATGAGAATGCGTATCAGGAGAGCGAATGTAGAGATAACAATGTTAAAGAAAGTGGGCTAAAAGGAGGCAGACGGCGAGGTAACGTCAGTGTCTTTGCTTTACTACAAAGATAACATTTATATATTTAATATTTTGCTGCAATTTTGAATATTGTGAAAGCTTAACCTTTAGGACACGTACTATAAAGGGCATGCTCAGCATTGAAATTGTCCATATTTAATCAGAATTAATACGCCAGCATTTCGTTGATGCTCCCAACATACATTTCATAGACGGAAAAACCTCATATGATAGGAAATTGAAAATAAATTCCTTTAAGCTCTCAATTACCTCCATCCAGAATATCGGTTTTCCGGAGACGTAAATTTACATCCGTATGTTATGCTAGACGCGTGGGAAATGAAATATTTGTACTGTTACTTTGAAGTATTAGTTCTCTTTGACATTACTTTGACTTTGTTTCACTCTAACATCGCAAGATGAGAGCAAATTGGTGATATAATAAGGAAAGTCTGATATACGTGGACTTTATTAATGACCATGTACTCCAATAATGTCGTGTATTATTAGTCTTTCATGATTGTGGCTTCACTTACGAAAAAAAATATTATAACACTTTTTTTTTTAGTTAATCGTTTTTGTCATCGATCTGAATTTGTGGTCTTTATTAATTACCATGTACTCCAATAATGTCATGTATTAGTCTTTCATGATTGTGAAAATATTGTAGCTAATTTTTTTAAAGTTAATCGGTTTTGGCATCAGAACTGAATTTGTGGTATATGTGATTGATTCAGGCGTTACTTTGCGGAAGTCCATTGTTACCAAAATTTGTTTTAATTTCTATTTTGTTTTTTTTAATTTTGTTTCAGGAAAATATTACATTGAAACAGCTTAAAATCATTATTTGTTTTCAGAATTTATTAATAAATTGCTTTCAGGTTTAATTGACATTTTGTTTCAGGTTTAATTAATTTTTTGTGTCAGGTTAGGTTCAATTTCAATTAAGGTTGATAGTTACAGTAGATTTTAGTGTGTCCCTTCATCCTATAAGTACTCGAAACGATATTACAGCGGAAAAACACTAGAAATTAAAACAAATTTTGGTGAATTTGTGGTCTTTATTAATTACCATGTACTCCAATAATGTCATGTATTATTAGTCTTTCATGATTGTGACTTCACTTACGAAAAAAAATATTATAACACTTTTTTTTTTAGTTAAACGGTTTTGTCTTCAGAATTGAAAGATGTGTACCAAATATGAGATCAATCTGTAAAAAGGAAGGGGGTAAAATTCCAATTACAAAATTTGATCCAAAAAACAACAACAACAACAAACAGGACAAGCTAAATGTTATGTTTTATTATAGTGTTGTTCCTCGTGTTTTTGTTTTCCTCGTATTTGGCAATAAATATATTCTTATTTTTATTTTTTAATAAAACCGCTTACTAAAATACAAGCATTAATTTCGTTTCAGGTGAATAATTATTCAGGTTAGATTACAAGCTCATTATTTTGATTGAGATAAGGTATCACGTTAACAATACCACTGTAAAATAAAATTTTATAATTTGTACCTTTTTCCTATAAGTACTCGATACGCCGGTCCTTAAACTGCAACCAGACACACCGTAGGACGGGCAGTAGCGTCCTCTTGGTTAATGGTGGCGAGCATTCTGCGATCCCCAAGCCGCCTGCCAAGCGTGGGGATTATGGCAACACTCCTCTATTGGGAGGCCTTCGTCCAGCAGTCGACGTATTATGACTGACGACGACGACGAATATACGCCGAACCAGCCTCATCCAGCAGTGAATGTCTTCTGACTGATGATGATGATAACTCCATACGATATTAGAGCGGAAATACACATGAATCGAGACTTTCGGGAAAATGCGTAACATCTTCTCGTCCAAAATTTCGCAATGCCTGAAGACAAGGGTCTTCCACCAGTGTGTGTTGCCAGTGATGACATGTGGAACTGAAACGTGGTCTTTAATTACTGGGTTATTGGAGAAACCCAATGGGCACACAATGGGCAATGGGATGGAATGGATGGTATGCTCGGAGTTTCTTTGCGCGATAAAATCTAAGTCGAAGATATTCGCCAAAAAAGTCACCTACATAGCTCTCAGGGTTTACAAGTTGAAGAGGCAATGGGCATGCCACATCATCAAAGAACTGATAACGGTTGGGGAAGAAAGGTTCCTGAGTGGTGACCACAAACCGGTCGACGCAGCGTATGTATGTAGGCCTCTCACTAGGTGGACCGACGATATTGTCAAAGTCGCGGGCACCAAGTGGATTCAAATGGGAGGTTGTCGTATAGTATGGCAGTCTAAGGGGGGAGGGGCGGCGTTCCTTCAACAGTAGACGTCTTCTAGATGATAATGATGAGCTAGAGACATAATACTAACTTCACTGTCAGAGTCCACGTATCAATTGTTCGGCCCAGCAAGCCAATTCAGCTAACCAAAGCCGTTTCTCATGTGTTTCCGCTACTTTTCCTGTCTGACAGTACCTAAAGTCCATCGAAACCATAAACAAACTGCTCATCGACATATACATCGCACGTTTATAAAACTTTAAGTATGCTTGGCCGGACCACGACCGTTAGTCAGCTGCTTTCAGAGAGGAAGACTAGCGGAAACGCATCAGCAGTAGTTCGGCTTTGGTTAGCTCAAAATAAAATAAAAACTTAATCAAAATATTTATTCAATAGTTACATTCCCAATTTACACATAATTATTATTTCTATTAGTAAATCATAGCTGTAATAGCTGAATCGGGTACCGGTGGCAATCCTAATGTTGTTAAAAAAATTCGTTGTTAGCTATTATTATTCCAGCGTAAATTATTAGAACGTTAACTCAAACACTAGTTTCACACGTAGTTGTAAACATATTCGTGATCACTCCAACTGTTCCGGAAGTTATTAATCAAACGTACCAAGTTTTAGCAACACATTAAGTTACCTCAAAGTTGCCATTCAAAGTTGCCAACTAAAAGGGCCGGTGGGTCTTACGTGTCCAAGTCAAGACCTCTTGACATGAACCCGCTTCAAAGGGTCAGTAAGCAAGGAAATGTCAAAACCACGCATCAATATTGAGTCATTAAGTAGGGTTTGTTGGCTCAAGGCAACAACTTGGCGAGATGCTAACTCGTTACGTAAGTTTAACTAGTGGATTTTGTTAACTAGGTGAATCAGAGTATCAAATATTCAAGTGCATGTATTGTAGTGGTAGGACTCCACTGCAGAGTCCGACTGGTGAAGTACCACACCTTTGTCAGTTATTCGACCGCCAAGCAGTAGGTTGCAAGCATTACTGTGTTCCGATTTGAAGGGCAATGTTACCAGAGAAATTATTGGGTATGATGAGATTTAACATCTAATATCTCAGTGTGACGCGCGCGTGCAGTGCGGCGCAGGATTGTGTTCGTAAGTTCACAATTCTGGCACCGCTACTGTTAGTGGCAGGCGTGACGCTTACCACCAGGAGATCGTCTTGTTCGTCTCGTAACTTGAATGTATTAAAAAAAAAAGATTTTGTATGAATATGACTAAAGAAGCCCCCAAGCCGCCTGCCAAGAGTGGGGATTATGGCAACCCCTCCAAATTAAGAGGGAAGCGTTCCTCCAGCAGTGGATGTCTTCTGGCTAATGATGATGATGATGATGATTACTAAAGAAGTAAAACAACACTCTAAGAACTAAAGTAGCTTCGAATAGACTCTACAGCCGTCCGCCCAAAAGCTTGTAAGACTATTATAATGAAAAACACTGCATGATTATTTTGTGTTTCTACTAACAGAGCGAGTGTACAGGGTTAGTTGATTGATTGGTTGATTGATTGATTGATTGATTAACTCTTTATTGTTCACACCAATAAAACATAATAGTGTGAACATAATAACTTTTAAAAAAACTTTTTTTAATGTTGTTGAACATACAAAAAACATACAGTCGAACATAGACCTTCTGGTTTTTTGAAGTCGGCTATTAAAATAAATTATAATAAGTTTGGAACAAGCCGCCGGCTTCTTTATTTCTTGGGAGATATAATCTAGAATCTAGCTATCGTCTATGTCTGCGTGCTTCATCTTCAACTACATCGTAGCCAACAGGTGATTTGGTGGTCAAACGAGATCTGATGATAAGTGTTTAAACGAGACGCTTTAAAATAAAACTGACGACATTTTCCATATTTTCCAGTTATTCTTATTTATTCCAGTAATTTTGATTTAAAAAGCTAACTAGTTAACTGATTTCGATAAAATTTATATGGAACCATCTCTGAAGTTATAGGCAATAAACTACAAAAAACATCAAAATTGATTCTTATTTGGCGGAGTAATCGCGCAACATACACACAAAAAATAACATAGTCGAATTAAGAACTCCTCCTTTTTTAAGTCAGTTGGAAAATATTGAATTAGGCGAATTCACTTTACGTGGTCTTTAAACTGCTGGCCTTTTGGAGGAACTCAAAGTCACGCAACGGGCAATGGAGAGAGTTATGCTCGGAGTTACTTTGCGCAATAAAATTCGGAACGAGGATATTCGCCAAAGAACCAAATCCACATCGCACGAAGAACTGTCAACCGATGGGGAAGAAAGGTTCCTGAGTGGCGACCGCGAACCGGAAGACGCAGTGTAGGCCTCCCACTAGGTGGACCGACGACATTGTAAAAGTCGCGGGCAACCGGTGGATGCAAATGGCAGGTTATCGTACAGTTTGGCGGTCTAAGAAGGCGGCTTTCGTTCAGCAGTGGACGTCTCCGGGCTGATGGTGACTCACTTACACGTACAATAAAATTTGACATAAAAAGCTCGTTTTTAATTAACGATGGTAAAACAATTTCTATTTTAATAGAGGGGTCGTTCATAACTAATTTTCCGATGAAACAGATTAATTCTCAGTTGAGATAGCGTGGGAAAGAGTTAATTTGTCTCCTGATAAAGTTAGATGAGCTCGGCTCTGAAGCTCAGAGGTAATTTGTTATCAAGAATCAATCGGTGACAGCCACTGGAGGCAAAAAGGGATTACCATCTCTGGCAGACTCTGAATTACGAAGTTAGAATTTTATGACGTTATCATTTACCTTATCTACTTATCTAGAAAAATGATCGAACAATGCAAATTTTTCTCACAAACTTTGTTCGCAATACGTAAGATAGATCGACCGCTTTATTGGTCACACCAAAAATTACACAAAAAGAGATAAGCTAAAATAATAGACATCATAATACTCTAGTACAGGTTCTAACATTTCACAGATTTAATTACTGTCGCAGATTATTACTTAGAAGTGTATTTCCCCCAAAAAGTTTGTTGCGCTATTTAGGTACTGGGCTACTGGCAAATTTTACTCATTAACAAATCTTACCGAGAAAAATGTACTGAATCTCTGCTAAAATATTGTCAAATTCCGCCTTTAACCCGCGGTTGGTGACGTACATGTCTGCGAGACCAGTGGTCCGAGAAAATCGAATAACTTTTTAATGCACCATCGAATGGAGTTATGATTTCGAATGGCTGCCTTTTTTACTCCTCCTACCGATAGCCTCTTCTGGAGCGGCGACGCAGGCGCACTTTCCGGACTTTTAGCGCCAACCCGGTGCGTGAGACCGGGGTCACCGTTTACGTTAGTATAATAGTCATACTTTGTGTTGTATTTGTTTAGTAGAGAGTACCTTTTTTGTTAATTTTCATAAAGTTCCTCGTTCTATAAAACCGAAAAAGGCTGAAAGTAGTTTTAAAAATTAAGATTATTTAGAGTTTATATTGATTGAAAAATGTCACTAGCTGCTAGTATTATTAAGCAAGTTCAACAACATCAAACATCTATTCAGCAAAGCTCTTTTCTGCAACATGAAATTTTCAAAAGTCAATAAATATTTATGTCAATAACTGATAGAGTTTTATAGTCATCAGTAAAATATTTTCGAATAGCGCTCGGAGCTGTCAAGGGTTATGGACTTTTTATTAGCTGATCAAATGTTGACTGGTTTATCAACTATCAAAAATAATAATTCAGCAGAGTAATTCAGTGATTTCAAATGTTTTTATCATGATGTCACTGTACTTTTTAATATCGTGGGCCGAAGACTCGCGACGAATATGGCATAAATCCTTTTTTAAACAAGTGAATTTAGTTATTGTAAATAGATCCAAACGTGACGGTGAACGACAATATAGTTCTTTTATATAGGTATCCTGAAAAATAGTTTGCTTAATTAATCGAAAAAACTCAAAATAAAATGATAAGGATGCAAATAACTTCTAATGTATGCATATATTTTTTATTGCTCAAATAAAGTTTATTATTATTATACACGTATTTATTTAAATTCTTAGTTATTTAAGTTTTTTACAATAAATATAAGAATACAAAAATACAAATTATAAAAAACTTAAAAACTAGGGTGCCGCCAGCAGCGGGGCAGGGCTCAAGCTGCCAGTGGTTAGGGCTGCAGAGTGAGGAACCTCCTGACAATGCGTGCCGTGTCAAGTACCACTGCCTTTTGTATCTGACCCTTGACCCAACCGTCTAGCGAGAGCCTCTTGAGGTATTGGTCGAGGCTCTTCGCTATGAGACCGTTTGCCGAAACGACTATCGGGACAATGATCGTCGAGTCAACATCCCACATGGCGGTTATCTCGAAGGCCAAGTCAAGGTACTTGCTGAGTTTGTCCTTCTCGGCCTTTACGAGATTCTCGTCATGTGGGATGGTGACGTCGACGAGCACTGCCCGGCGCTGGGACCGATCCACCATCACGATATCAGGCTTATTGGCGACAATAGTCCTGTCCGTGATGATGGAGCGGTCCCAGTAGAGCAAAGCACGACCATTCTCGAGAACTGGAGCTGGTGCGTACTTATAGTACGGTACCTCCGACTCGACAAGGCCGTATTGAAGAGCAAGTTGCTGGTGGATGATCCTGGCCACTTGGTTATGCCTGTGCAAATACTCGCCGTTAGCAAGATGCGAACAACCGGAAATAATATGCCGGAGAGATTCCCCGGGACGGTGGCATGCCCGACATATGTTGACCGTACCGTCCTTCATGATATATTTCCGGTAATTGTTCGTCTTGATAACTTCATCCGCAATTGCACAGGCAAACCCCTCAGTTTCCCCAAAGAGGTCCCCGAAGCGCAACCAGTTCACCGACGCGAGCAAGTCCACATCGGGGCCCGATAGAACCCGATAGAACCGCCCGTGCAGCTCCTTGCTTTTCCATACTTCCTTGCGGTCGTCGGTGCTTAGCACCGATGGTGTGCGCCAGTTCTCGTTTGCCAAGGAGAGCGGCGTGAGCCCCTTGTCAACTGTCACTACATCGCGATGCATCCCACACTCATTGTTAAGGAAATAATCCCTGAGACTGCACACTTCACGATTGTGGAGGTTTTTGGCGTTTAAAAAGCCACGACCCCCCCACTTCCGTGGAATGTACAGTCTCATAACAGATGAGCGTGGGTGTAGCATGCGATGCGCAGTGAGCAGTTGACGGACTCTTCTATCCAGGGCGTCCAGCTCAGTCTGAGTCCACCTAAGTATGCCAAAGGAGTATATCAGTAGAGGCATCACCCAACCATTAAAGGCGCGCGCCTTGTTGCCGCCAGACAAAAGACTGTTGAGTACTTTTGTCAGCCGACAAAAGAAGCGCTCCTTCACTGATTTTTTGATGTCCACTACTGATATACCCAACGACTCTGACATACCTAGATACTTGTAGGTCTCGGCCTCAGAGAGAGATCTGAGAGTCATTATCTCAGAAAGTTGTAAATCCGGAGAATTTACAACTTTCCCCCGCTGCACACGCATGACCGCACACTTGTCTACACCAAATTCCATACTGATGGCGCTGCTAAAAACCTGTGTGGTTTTTAGCAACTCCAACAAGTCTTGGTGTTTTGGTGCAAACAGCTTAAGATCATCCATGTACAGAAGGTGAGAAATGACTTCACCCCCCCTTCGAAGCCGATAGCCTAGTCCTGAATCCTTCAGCAATGTGCTGAGAGGGTTCAGTGCTAGGCAAAACCACGATGGACTCAGACTATCACCCTGGAAGATGCCTCGCTCAATCCTTATCAAGTCCTGCGAATCAGAGGAGCCATTTCCACCACCTGGCTGACGAAGAACTGTGGTCCACTGCCTCATGCATGCGCCTAAGAATGATTTAAGAGTTGTATCAATTTGATACAACTCTAAAATCCTCTCCAGCCATGAATGAGGCACTGAATCATAGGCCTTCTTATAGTCGATCCAGGCAGCGGAAAGGGCTCCTTTGTTCCGCCGAACTTGTTGGCTAATGGCCATGTCGATGAGGAGGAGCTCCTTAGTACCACGGGACCCAACCCTACATCCATTCTGAGCGGGGGCCAAAACATTGTTCGCAACAATGTGCGCGTTAATTTTAGTGCTCAGAATAGATGTAAGGAGCTTGTAGATGGTAGGCAAGCAGGTGATGGGTCTGTAATTTTTGGGTTCCGTGGTACTACCGGACTTATGGAGCAGGAAGGTGACACCGGTTGTCATGAAACTAGGGAGGGAACCGAGCTCGAGAGCTTCTTGGAATTGTGTCGCTAAACGGTCATGTGAGCACCGAAACCATTTAATCCAAAAGTTGTGCAACCCGTCCGGCCCAGGACTTTTCCAGTTCTGTGCCGTACGAATCGCACAACTAACGTCTACGGGGTCTATTAAAATAGACCCCATGGGTTCGATGGACTCACATTCCCGTTCGACAACACGCATCCAATCACCCTCGGTGTGCTCGACGGGCACCGACCAGATGCCGCGCCAGAAATTAGTCATGGCGCTAGCATCTGGTAGTTGTCCGTCGCTCACACGTTGCTCGTTTCCTTCCCAGTTTCGGTACACCTTCCTTTGATCGCTTTGGAAGAGGCGATTTTGCCAATATCTATCCACACGCTCTCTATAGCGGCGGATACGGTTTGCCCACGCATAGACTTTCTGCTTCAGATAGTCAATGCGTTCCGTCACATTAGCCATATATTGCTGGGGCCGAATACCAGTCCCCGCAAAGGCCTGAGTCACGAAACGCATGACTCGGGGGCGATTATTCCCCCGGCTGAAGCAGATCAGCTTTGCTATGAGAGTCCTGAACGTGCTGATACGCCGCTCGATTCGTAGTTGCCACGCGGGCACATCTCCGGCGGGTCGCGGTGCACGGTTAGTGTCCGGAAACTTAACACGTGCAACACGACACGCCGCGATAGCACCGCAGTACAAAATCGAGTGGGTATCAGTTAGGTCTTCGCTAGCCCTCAAGTACGGGGCTAGCAAAGCGTTCAGGGCTCCCATTAGCGCTAGATTACGTCTATGAGTAGGCAAACGCGGTAGTCGCGGCCTAGAGTTGAGTGCGAATCTATACTGACCAATCGCGTCCTCCAAAGTCCTCCTCAATTGCTCACTCACCTGGCTAGACACAATCATACTCGTGCAATCGCCTTCATCGACTACGGGATCAGCAGGTGTCGCTAGTGTCGCCGACGACGTCGGCACTGAAGCCAGTGTCGGGGCTGACGACGCGACATGCGAGTCCCGCGTCGACGCAGGCGTAGGACGAGCAGAGTGCGCCTCCAGGCGGAGCCGGTCAAGCAGAGACTGATCCAACAGGTTGAGCCGCTGGATAGCCCGCACTTGATCCGACAGTCGCTGGGCGGACACGGTGACGGTCGGTTCAAGGGCCTGGAACAAAGGCAGCATCCTGACACGATACGCTGACAGGTTAATTCCCCCCTCTGTAGCCCCATAGTAGGCGCGCATGCAATTCTCGTTATTTATCTGCGACCATCGCATTCGACGCACTACACCACCGGCAGCGAGAGCCGGACGCGAGGCAGGTTGCCCCGCAGGCCCCAGGCGTGCCGGCAGCGGCGGACGTCCCCGACGCGCAGGTGGTCGTGGCGCCGGTGTCCGTGGTCCGCTCACGTCGCTACCACTCGACGAGGCGCTCGACTCACGGGGGGTGTGAAACTCGTCATCCCCCGACGATGCGCTCGGAGAAGACGGAGCGGGCGGTGGTGGTGGTCGTGCGTTATTGTCATTTCCCGCTTGTGTACTTTTTGAGCGTGTTATCATATTTTCTGTTCTTCATTGTTGAAAATGTTGAAAATTTCTTGCATTCATATGACACCTAAGTGTCAGACGGAGAACTCAAACAGAATCTCGATAGTAACTTCGTAATAATTTTAAGAATCCAAATGAAAATATGTTCCAAATATTTCGTATTTCTTTCTTGCTATATTAAGATATAAAAGGGCTTGAAGTAAAGCAAAATAAACTTTAAATAAAATAAAATATTTACACGCTGCAAAAAGACATCTGTCTGACAGCGGCTGACATTGTCATTTTTTTATTATTATTATTATTATTATTATTAAATAGCAGGTTGTCGTACAGCGTGACGGACTAAGCGGAAGGACTTTGTTCAGCAGTGGACGTCGAAATATGTCTCTATAATTGACTATATAGGGTTACTGGTTTAGGTATTACTAAGCCGAAAGGAGGTCATTGTACTCCTCATTGTGAACAACTTTTACTTCGGAGGCAACCAGCTGTTCCAGTTAGCTTTAAAAAAACCGTCGAAAAAAGACTTCAATGTCGACATCTTCATATTTTCCAGTAATTTTGATTTATTCCAGTAATTTTGATTTAAAAACCAACCTACTGAACCGTTTAAAAATTAATTAAAAATTATTTTAAAAACAGAATTTATCAACAATCTCTGTGTGCATGAACATAACAAAGCCATAATTTGACCAAACAAAACAACTCGTATTTTGCCGACGTTAGTACTAACAGACAAATAACGTAAAAGATTGGTGAAATTTATGGCATCGAAGGCGAGACCAGCGGTAGACAGTCACAAACATGTTGATACCGCAATCTATGATGCCTTTTTCTGTACTGTAATGGATTGTCTCCTTAGTCTTTCCTTTGTCCTTCATCTTTTTGTAGTGGTCTGCAGAGTCCACCTGGGGAAGTACCACACCTTAGCCAGTTATTCAACCTCCAAGCAGTAGTGTGCAAGCATTACTGTGTTCTGGTTTGAAGGGCAATATTACCAGAGAAATTAATGGGTATGAAGAGGTTTAACATCTAATATCTCAAGGTGACGAGCGCAGTGCAGTTCGGCGCAGGATTGTGTTCGCAAGTTCACAATTCTAGCACTGCTACTGTTAGTGGCAGGCATGACGCTTGCCACCAGGCGAACGTCTTGCTCGTCTCGTCACTTGATTGTATAACGGGTCGTCCGGGATACGGGCCCGGGGTATGAACCCGTGACCTAACGATTTCAAACCCTCTCTCGATTAGGCTACCATGAAAAGCACAGCATTGGTTAAAAACAAACAACCAACGAAATTAGGCGGGAACAAACATAAACCTACTAGAATTTAAGAAAAAACTACATAAAACGAACATTGAGCTAATATCTAAAGAGACACAATCTCTAAGTGAACATAGTCAAAAAACGCCCGAGTGCTGTTGTACATACCTATACGTGCATTATATAGTTCACAATTGATATTGAAGCTTATTTAAAAAATAAGAGATTATTAACGTATTTTTATAATTAATATTTCATTTTAATAAGTGATTATTTAATGTGACATATTTAATGAAATTTGACGTGTAACTTTGGTGTTATCAATAAACTATTTGTATTTGTATTTTTTCGAATTAAGACTTTATGTCGCTTGTATAGTGTTAATTGTACGCTTGAGCGCTTGTGTCTTATCGTAGTTCAAGTCGTTCAAAAAAGTCGGCGCACTCCATAGCGTGTGCCGAGTTTTGGTGCGGACATTTTTTTTGCTCGTTGTGACTCTATATATAGTATCACAATGGAAACGTACGAAACAAAAACTATAATTAGCAGTCAGAGTCGTTCCGAACAAAAACATAAAACTTAACAAGCGAATCATTTGCGCAAGGAGCCTGTTGGCTTGAAACCAAAAACGCGGCAGCATCGAGTGGCTGGGCCGTGTTACCGCTACATCTGATCCCGGTTTAATTAGACAATGGCTGGCACGGCCCGAGCCAGGGTTTACTTTGGGGGCAACATAAATGAATATACAATCGAAATTAGACCTTATAAAACAGATTGTAAAGGGCAACACAATGACTTATTGACTTAATTGAACAAACATTTTTTTGCCGATTTCTTTATACAAAAAGAAATTGATTTGCTAATGTAGTAAAAATGTTTACTAACGAAATAATTAAAAAACCTCTCCTAGTTAAAACTTTTAATCCAGAGGTTCTTACTTTATGACTTAGGTTTAAACAGTTCGACATGAAAACGCATTGCAGCCATTGAGCTAATATCTAAAGAGTCACAATCTCTAAGAGAAATAAACTTGACACTGGCAGAACGCACAACGTGCGATGCCAATAACTAAAAAAAACAGTCATATAACGTGCCAGTGCCGTTGTACATAACTATACGTACATTGTCGCTACATACATTACTTTGAACATTGTCGTATACATGTTATGTCGCTTGCTATACAAGCAACATAATGTTCAATGAATGCTTGGGCGCTAGTGTTATAGTGTTGGGCGTAGTTCAAGCCGTTCAAAAAGTTAAGCTCGGACGTTTTTTTTTGTACGTTTATGACTCTGTAGATATTAAGCTCAATTATTGCGGCATTTTTTTAAAACGTCTGTCATTTATAATTGTAACAATGTGATGAAACATGTCTTTTTGTGTTGTTTTCAAAACTCCGTATAAGCTAAAAAAGTAAAGTCGCCACAAGTTTACTAGGCATGACTTGGACTCGACTTTGACTAATTTCGTGTGACTAACTGTGATTTCGTGACATATTTGACTTGTTAATACTACATAAGCTTGAACATTCATATACTCTGTCTGTCTGTGACTCTGGCAGAATGCACAACGTGCGATGCCAATAACAAAGAAAAAAACGCGGGATATCAGAACGGTTGCACTGAACTATCAAATGGACGTTTTGGATGAAGTAATAAGTTGGAGATAGAGTCACTTGCATTGGTCACTTGAGATCAGGTGAGCTGTGATCAAATATATATTCTGTCAACCATAAAAAGTATGAATCACCCAACAGTTGCTCTATAGCGTGTCAAAAGAGTAGAAATTAATAGGGGCGCCACTATCGCAAATAACTCTAAATACAAAGCGGCGCTGTGTGAAATACATGACATTGCAAACTAAGCAAAGTTTGTACTATGGAAACCAGATAGCTGATAATGAGCTGAAAATACTTTATAATTCTTTTTTATGGGTTCCGTACTTTAAAAGGAAAAAAGTAGCCCTTATAGGATCACTCCGTTGTCCGTCTATATGTCTGTCTGTCAAGACCCTTTTTTTCTGGAACGCGTGGAGATATAAACTTTGTAATTAATATCAAATACGTAAGTCCACGGTCCCTTGAAGCTGTAAAAAAATTAAGGTTGTAAGTCAACACAATAAAAAATTACGTCCATTATTGCGAGTTTTTTAGAGTTAACTAAATCAAAATCCATAGGGTACTTCCCGTTCTACCGCGTCGAGGGACAGCGCTCCTCCCCCCACGACATCGGCTCCGGAGTCCCTCAGGGCTCCGCAGTGGCCCCGATCCTCTTCTCGCTTTTCACCTGTGACATCCCCCGTACTCCTAAAGTGGAGCTTGCTCTCTTCGCAGACGACACCGCCCTCTACACCAGAGGGTGGAACAAGGTCATTCAGCTAGCCCACCTTCAACGAGCCCTCAATCTCCTCGGAGACTGGTTCAAGAAGTGGGCTATCACCGTTAACCCCGATAAAAGTGCAGCCGTGTACTTTCATCCGTCCAAAAGACCTCCCTCGAAGCATATCACGCTACACGGCCAGCCCATCCCATGGGCTACCGAGACCAAGTATCTCGGTGTGGCCCTTGATCGTCGACTCACGTTCTCAAAACATATTCAGATAGTTCGCAACCGAGCAGCCTTCTTCTTAGGCCGGCTCACTCCCCTTCTCAACGAGCGTAGTAAATTGTCCCTTAGAAATAAGGTTACAATCTACAAAACTTGTATTCGCCCCGTCATGACATACGCCTCCGTGGCGTTTGCTCACGCCTCTAGCATAGATCTAGAGAAACTCCAAGTCATACAAAATAGATTCATCCGCAGAGCAGTCGGAGCTAGCTGGTTCATGCGAAACTCCGACCTGCACTGCGATCTCGAACTCCCCTCCATCCGTCAGTACATTAAGTACGCCTCGCGCCGCTATTTTGATGCGGCCCCTCACCATCCCAATCCACTCATAGTCCAAGCCTCCAACTATACGACAGTCACGACAGACCCACCCCATCGCCGTCATCACCTCGGCGGCGCTGGGCTCGCCCGATCCGACCATTCCTAGCAACAGGAAGTATTCCGTTTTTGGTATAGGCGCCGGTTACCAGAGGCACACAAACACGCACCGACCTCGCCGGCGAGGTCGAGGACTCCCCAGATCTGTCAGAAGATCGGTTAGATTCTCTCCAAATAGTCAACCAGATCAACCTACTAGGGCCCCAGGGCATACCCCTTCTGGGGTGCCAGGGCAAGTCTGACCCCACTCCCGGCGACGGCCAAGCCGAGGTTCGTACCGTCTGAGGTGCCCTTGAGCTAGTCGCCTTTAACCTAAACCTAGGCCGAGCGCCGTTTGCGCTTGCCTAAAGTCCGGTGACGCTGTAGAGGCCATCTGAGGCCAACAGCATCAGTCATTCAAAAAAAAAAAAAGAAAAAAGTACTTCCCGTTGACCTAGATGCCTGAAATTTGGCAAGAAGCAAGGTCTTATAACAGTAGTTATATTAAAAATCTGAAAATTGTTAATTTGTAGATATATCGTAATTTATCAAGCCAAAACTTAAATGGTTATTATGTTTGTTTCTTTAGTTCCCAAAAAAATACTAGATGGCGCTAGCTGATGGTGATGGTGTTAAAACTCGTAAACGATCCGTTTGCTGTTTTTAGGTCGATTCGATCTATACCTTTATTATAACCTTTACAGATGAGCGAGCGAGCCAACATCGTAATTTTTTAACAAAACTAACAGGCCTTGTTGAATTATTTTAGTTCTTCCATTTTCCCAATAGTACAAAATTTGTAGGGCTGTATACAGTTCAAAAACTTATAAGGAGAAAGGAGTTTTGTACGATACTTAACTTAATTATACCTTTTTTTAGGGCAAATTTGGTGGGTTTTTCTGCGTACAACTCAATTTATACTCTTTAATATGGAGAAATGAGTTTCCACTGGCATCACACTTTGTACATTTTGCCATAGGCATTTTAAAAGTTTTTGATAGTATCAGTTACCAAGATAAGTCAAAAAATCAAAGCCATTCGCAACAAAAACAGTCACGATCAAGTCCAAGTCATGCCTTAGTGAAGTTGTGGCAGCTTTGTTATGAGCTTTTACGGGGTTTTGAAAACAACATGAAAAAATATGTCTGAGTTATCACCACACATATTTTTTTTATATTTCGCATTTGGCATATTGAACGAAATTGGACATTATTTTAGAGTTTCGTACCCAAAGAGAATCCAACCGTACCCTATTATTAAGCCGCCTACCGTGTCTGTTTGTCTGTGTCCATCTGTCTTTCCGATCTTTACTGACCTATAATCTCGTGAATCGTAATAAATAGCCGGTTGAAATGTTCACAGAATATTCGTTAGTATCGCGGATTACCTAGTACATGTGGTGGTACGGAACCCTTGTTGTCCGAGTCGCAAGAAGACTCTAACCTTGACGGCTTTATTTTACTATTTATTATCTAATGTCTATTTTTTGTACATTCAGGGTTATGTTTAATAGAATTAATTGATCATAATTAAACTAACTGCCTAATTGCATCTAGCAGATTTGTTTTGGCAATGGCAAATTACAAAAGCTTGAAAAAATAATTAAAAATGAATCAATTAATGAATTGTGAAATGTTTTATTTTAAATGATCATTGTTGCCTGCTAATTGCTCACCATGTCGTGTGCACTGCACGCCTTTGTAGCATAGGTACGTGCCAAGTTATTGAAACTTGTTTCGTTTTATAATGCTTATCGTATTACCAGGACTTTATTGGATACAGCATTGTCTTCGAAGTGTCCTCTAGTCTCTTCTGTTTTGCATTTTAAGTATAAAATCTCATCCGGAGCAGGAGCAAGTTAGTTTAATTAAAATGTTATTTGTATTGAGTTCTTCAACGTTAGTTTTCCTTTGATTGTGTAACTGTAATTGAGTTGTTATCCTCTGTTTACGAGCATTTGAAGTTATGCTAACTTTGTTTCAACGTACAGAAACAATTATTATTGCCCTAAGTTTTTTTTGTAACATTCTTAGTAATTAATAGTATATAAATAGTTACAAAAACACTCTCTCTCTCTATTTTAAAAACACTCATACACATAGTTCATCACATACTTTTTTTTTTACAATGGAGTGAAGAGATGAACAAAACATTCGCCTGGTGGTAAGAATCACGCCTGCCCATAACAGTAGCACTGCCATAATTGTAAACTTGCGAACAAAATCCTGCGCCGCATTGCACTGCGCAGTCTTCACCCTGATGTAATGGATGTCAAATCTCTTCATGCCCAGTAATTTCTCTGCTACACTGCCCTTCAATCCGAAACACAGTAATGCTTGCACACTACTGCTTGGCGATTGAATAACTGGAAAAGGTGTGTTACTTCCCCAGGCGGACTCTGCAATATATTCCTACCACTACAGTTAGAATACCGAGAGATGAAATTCAATGGCATTTAAGTGAGGATATGCCAACCCCTTACTGGGTCAGCAGCGCGACGAAAATGTGTATTTCCAATCACTCTATATGTAGAGCGTTAGCGCAATATGTAGAAGTAAGAAATTAAATTTCTGATGCAGCAAATCCATTTTTAAATTATTTATTACAGGGTTAGTTGTAATCAGTTAGCATCATTTTAAGGGCATAATGTGGTCCATTCTGGCGGTTTTAGTTGACAGTTATAAACTAACTAAAGTATTGCTGTCCTTAGCTAACATGCCTAGTAAAAAAGTGACAGCAATACTTTAGTAAGTTTAGAACTGTCAACTAAAACCGTCAGAATCGACCACATTCTGTAAATTAAAACAAACGACTTTTACTATCGGGCCAACATTGAAATAGCGAAAATAGATGTTCCGTACAAAAAAATTATCGACCTTGGGCAAAATGTATGGAACAGCAGTTTTTTTTGCGATGTTGGCCCCATAGTAGGTAAAAGTTGTTTGTTTTGATGTACAGAATATAAAAGTCAGTTAGTATCAGTTAGTATCTTTAATAGGGTAGATGACTGATGTTTATATCGTTGAAACCAATAGCTTTGATGAAGAGTTTAAGTAAATATAGTATGTTTATTGAAAAAATAATTTAAATTGGTTAATAATGTTCTGATATATGAGCGTTTAAAGTTTTTGGTAGAGACAACTCTGTCCCTTTCCCACAAAACAAAAAATGACGTCACGCCTTACTTGTCAGAATATAATTTATATGGCGTACAGAGAAGTGACGTCACGATTTGCTGTTTCGCCTCTCTGTCTAGCATGATATTAAAATGCTTATAAGTTGCTTATTTTTGATCAGATTTTCATTTTGTTTTCATTAATCAGCTATATTTATGGGCCTCATTTTAAACGGTCAATAAAAAATAAACAGTCATCTAGCCTAATAGGCTAGATGACTGTTGACTTAGTATCCTTAATCTTTAAAAGGATACTAACTGATTATGACTAACCCTGTATATAAAAAAATGTATTAAACTATAATTTTTTAATCAACACAAAAAATGCAAAATGAAATATTTTTTTTCGTTTTTAATGATATTGCACATTGCCATCGTTTCCGATGGCATCCCCGAAAATTCGAAATGCACCGCGATAAGGTAAACATCGAAATATTTAACTTCAACAATGAACGTTTTCATACGAGTGCGGTAGCTGCAGCTGCATTTTAATAATAGATTAACCCCAGTTCAAACATGGGCGGCGCATGTAATCTTTAATGTAAACACAAATTTAATTAATTCTGCTATGACATGAGTAAA
Source organism: Erannis defoliaria (assembly GCA_905404285.2). NCBI lineage: Eukaryota > Metazoa > Arthropoda > Insecta > Lepidoptera > Geometridae > Erannis > Erannis defoliaria. Next base: position 7,937,780 of record FR990085.1, on the reverse strand, counting down.
CAAAGTAAGTACGGACACTGTGGAAAACAGAAACCGATTTTTTTTGTTAGATACGAGTGTTTTTTTTAAATTAAGCTACCACTACAAGAACCTTAACCTTAAAAACACACGGTTTTGGTTAAAAGACGTCATTAAAACTCTGCTCGATACAAAAATTATGTAACTATATAATGTCATTTTTAGTAAGGCTTTAACTCAATAGAAAAATCGGAAAACTTGCAGTCGTAGGTTTGTACTTGATTAAGACTTAAATTGACAGATGTCATAATTATAAAAGTTCTGCGCAAAACATAAAAAATACGAAATTCGTTTTTTTTATGAAGTGGTCTACTGTAGAGTCTCTAGCGTTTCTTTTTTTCAGCAACTAATTGTAATAGTAGATTACTCACCTAGGGAGCAAAAGTAAAGAATGTCTCAGATCTCATGTATATTGTCTCCAGAAGCAAAGCCGAGGGTTACAAACATGAGATCTGAGGCTTCTTTACTTGCTCCCGTGGTGTGTATACGATTTTAAGTGCCGCTGCGGGGAGGAAGTGATTCCTTTCGCTCCGCGCAGCGGGGCTACAGTAGCCACTTTAGCCCTGCAGGCACGTAAAAATAATTTAAAACCCTTTAAAAATCTTCATAGTGATTTTTGGAGGGCTTTTTTTAAGCAAGTAGGCTTTGGTGATGGAAAAGATGGTGAAGAAAAGGTTAATTCTATGGCGAACGTGAACCACAAACCCGCAATGGGGTCCATTGCGATTTTTTTCCGCTAGGTGACGCATCGTCGATGCGGCCATAGTCAACTGTAAATCTCATACATTTAGTTTTTTTTTTCTACAATTTAAAGGTTTCACTCTTATTAGACTCAGATTATCAGGGAAAATCTGCATAAATACTGGTTCGTGCAACAATCCTTTGCCTTGCTAATTAAATCTCTGTCCAACATAAAATGTAAATAACTATCTAACCAACAAATCTATTTTAAACCGTCAACAGCTGCTTGTTTCTTAAAACAATATTTTTCCTTGGAATAGATTATCGACAACGTCCTCATCAAGAGCAGATAGATAAGTATAAGCAACGATTAACAATATAACTTAGTTTTGCCACATCCGGACCGCCGCTGGCGCCACGTGTCAAAAATTTTACGCCTGTGGAACGCCTTTAAACCACCGTGATCGAAATCGCCCTTATCGCCCTTATAAGTCCGATAGTAGACTGTCAAAAGGCTTGTTATGAATAAGATATGCACGAGCAAGTTAAAGACGTCAGGCCAAAAACTATATTAAATATTTTTTTGGAATTGTATGTGACGAAATTTTTTATTTATGCTATTTTTGAACGCAAAGTGGCTATAAAATTGTACAAAGATAGAATACTGTGTGGTCCATACCACATTGGAACCGCACCGGGTTGACTCGGGACAAACGTCGTACTCTGTAGTACGCCCACGCCAAACGGGTTGATTTGCTGACATGTATTTATAATTTATAATGAACGAAATGCTCTGTGTCTACTTCCTGTGAATATTTTAATTTTGTGAATACAGCTATTTGTAAGTTGATAGGTTTATAATGCTATCATACTTATCTTGTTTTCTGAAGATGCATGATGATTTAAGAATATTCGAGGCATATTTCACACAGCGCCATTTAGCCCCAAACTAAGCAAAGCTCGTTCTATGGGAACCATAAATCAATGGAATCTGATACTTTTTTTTTTGTTAATACCTGTATACTTACTATAGGTACATGTAACACAGAACAAACATCTAATTGTTAGTCGTGTGTTCTTCACACAAATGTTTGTCCCGGTTGGGAATCGAAACCAGGCCCTACAGCTCTCAAAACAGACATACTAACCAACTAAGCAATGATAATGGCTGATGCTGAAGACGCCCAGTGTTGGACGTAAGCCTCCCCCGTATTAAGGAGGGGTTGTCGAATGTGATTTATAACGGAACGCTACCTAAATTAAAAAAAGTTTTGCTGTTACTCACTGTTGTAACTAATAAATATTTTAAGTTTTATAAGTTAATTTTTAATTTATTTAGAAATTTGCGGCTAGATAACTTAAAAAAAAGGATTGTAACGATTGTACACATATTTAATGTCTGTGAAAAAAATATTTTGTGGCGAGTTTGGCTCTTCGTTGAAGTCTCTTCGTTAGAGAGACTTAGATAAATACTAAAACAAATGTACCTATTTCATTTTTTTAAACGTTTTAGTTTAAGGTATGATACTTAATTTTTAAATCACAATAATTTTAGTATAATTATGTAATTATCAGAATAATATTTAATTTATTGCTGACCTGAAAAATTATTTACTGAGCTATAGTTAATTTAATGCCATTGATGATTACTGTTCTAAATGTTATTCAGTGCCTTTAGGCATATTCATACTTGGCTCTTGAGTTATAGTGACCTGAACAAACAAAAATATTAATTTTGTGTGATAACGCCACTTGGCACGCGTTTATACATGCTAGAAGAGCTTGATTTTATAAACTGTTATATATACTCCGATACTCATAGTATGAGTTACTTGCTCTAAGAATACTAATAAGAGGAGTCATATTATTTAAAAAAAATATACAAAAAAAACAAAAAAAAAACAATAGCTTATTACTTTAATTAAATCTAAATGGAAGGCACTGAGCCTCACGACACAGGTTTCCCCTAGTGTGAGACTCAGGGTTCATTATGTATGACGAAGTTATTTTATCTATACCCACTAACATTAGATTTAACTGTAAAACCTACCTACTTCAAATGTCTATATTTGTTTTGGTCAAAAAAGTTATTATTATTATTATTTTAGAGGAAACACAATAATTGTTTAATATTATTATCTGACACAAGCAAAAAATTCATTTATTATCAGTTGCCTGACGTTAAGAGTAGACAAGTTGGTCACTTCTCCATAGAAACGCGGTAGTATTACTACTCCACTATGTAATTTTGTAGGTCCAGGACTAAGTATTATATCGATTAATCTCTTCATTATCTAGGATTGTAAATTATAACGAAAGTAAAAAGTTAATAAACATGAAAGTTACGAGCCAGGAAACATCTTGTATTTTAGCTCAATTTTAACGCCACATTGGACGTAAATAATTGGACGCCAACTTGTCGATCCTTAAGCGACATGGTTACTCCTAACATGATCTTCCATAATCTAGTTCCCTCCCTTCTTCCCTCCCTCCGAATCTAGACCATTCTAGATTCGGACGGCCAAAAGAAGCTCGAAAAAGGGACATCGATCCATGGTTGATGTTTTAAAAACTCGTACGAAGCCGTTTGATTCCACTTTCATTGTCTTCATCAGCCAGAAGACGTCCACTGCTGACGAAGGTATTCCTTTTAATAGTGAGGGTCACTTTCGTTGTGCGAACCGCTAATCAATGGAATGCACCGAAGTAGGTGTTTTTCCGATAGATATAATATACATTGTCCTGCTTCGCCGCGAAATTCTTCTAATCGAATTATAGGCTGATTCGGCGTTGTTTTGGCGGGAACACGGAAAAATCGTGTCGTTGCATTCTATTATTTTCTTAAACTTGTGTTTTTTCGCGAATTAATGATAAAAAATGGTGGTGTTTTATTCATTGAAAGTTGAATTACACGTGTGTGGGCAAATGATATAATGTGGTGAATCATGTATTTTCGTGTTGTTTTCAAAACTCCGTATATAGAAGCTCATAGTAAAGGGGCCACAACTTTACTTGGGCATGACTTGGACTCGACTATGACTAAATTCGTGTGACTAACTGTGATTTAATGACATATTTGACTTGATTATACTATTAAAACTTGAAAATGAATCACTTTATAAACCTGAGTGATTCAAAATGGTTTTTGAAATCCCATTGATAGGGAAATGAAGTGTTCTATGGAAAGTTCTTTGTTTTTGAAGTTATAGTAATGATAATTGGTATTTGGATAATTCATTTTAAATAAATTAGGGTGGGTACCTGTTTGCAGTATATTTTTTACAGGGATGACATATGGGGGTGAAAGGGCGGGTGAAACTTTTTAGGGAAAATTCTTTGTATTGAAGTTCTATAATCTTATTGCTATTTAGATAAACTTTTTAAAACAAAAATGATAATTGTTTGCTAGGGTTGATCTAAATAGGTGAAAATAGTGAGGGGAAAATGAGTAATTCACCTAGAAAAATGGAAGATATTTGGGAGCGAGGCGATTTTTTTCCGTCCGCGGACGGAGTCGCGGGCAACCTCTAGTGTATAATAAGAATAATTTTCTTATATGTTATTTAGTTTTATTTCACTGTAAGAGTTACGATTAAGAGTTTTTATCTATTTATCAGAATAATATATAGAAATAGGCCACTGGCAAAAATATTCTGTTAAATTTGTATCACAAAGTCGTCAGTTACTTACAATGATAGCTCTTCCATTAAAACATGGGTCCGGGATAGTAACCCTCGTCGCTAAAATGTGGCAAGTGTGGCCATGTACACAAAGGAGCTAATTGTTTGCAGCGAGACGGGCATCAGCAAACATGGCAACACCGTGAACACACGCTGTTTGTTTTTGTTAACCACGTTTTAAATCATTTTGTGTACAATATCGGATAAATTATGAGGGAGGAGAAAGATGAGGCTTTTATCATTGTTTCATCATTTGTTTATTGCCTTCAAGAGACCTTAAACACGTGTGTATAGGAAAACCGTTTGTTGCCCGTGGTACTACTACCAGTATTACTATCAATAGTACCACGGGTTACAATATAGCTCGTAGTACTACCAAGCGACCCAGTAGAACCACGGGTAAACAAAAACGTAGTACTACCAAGCGATCCAGTAGTACCACGGGAAGTATTTTTTTACCCGTGTTACTACTGGTAGTTTGACACCTGTCTCTTTGACAGTTGTCACTTTGACTTTTGCGCTTCAGGAATTTCCCTACCTTAACACTGGTGTGAAACCTTATTATATAAAGGTAGGTCAACCGCGAACATTTTTAATAATAAATATAGGTTTTTATGATGTACATATATGTTTTATTTATAAGAAAGTAATACTATAAGTATAATATGAAAGTTACAAGGAATATACAATTAAAAATAATTGTCAAAATGAACACTAAATTAATAATTAAAATTAAATTATAACAGATCTTTAAATCAATGTCATAATATTAACTCCCGGGCGTAGCATCCGGCCCAAGCGTACCGAACACACTAGCCGCGTTACCGCGCTGTATAGCGATGGAGACCCGCTGAGCCAAAAACAAATCAGAACGAGCGATATTATTTATAATAATATCTTATAAGTCGAAGTAAAACAACTAATTTAATTAGTTAAATATACGAACTAAAAAGTAAAAATCAAACAATTCTCAAATTTGTCACACACTGCTAATTACGTACCTATGATAGTAAGGTTATTTTCGTGGGTTTTTCATTTATAATATAGAGTACTAACGAACTATATTATTTTTTAGGCATATTTACACTAACCTGCGCACTGCGGTTCCAAAGTCCCAAGTGCGGTCCGTAGGTCTTGTCTGAGAAAATCAAGTCAGTTTTATTGTTAGCTTATATGAAAAACTGCGATTTTTTCGTAAAAAAAACATTATTGATTAAAATAAAGTATAAATAATTAATAGGAAAAGAATGATAGAATAGATGTCTCGTGTTAGCCAACTGTTACTAGGCTAAAACATCTAATAAACATAATAAAAAACACAACTGCCAAAAAAAAATTGCCTGTCCTGTGTATGGATTCTAAAGGAACATACATGAACCCTGAAACGTCACAGTACTTTTATTGGACAGTCATCTAATAAGAATAATTCTGCTTTAGTCTTTTTAGTCCGTACTTGTTATATTAGCTTCTTTTCTTTTTTTTTTGTTTATACTTTGTTATATTAGTTTGTTGTGTAGCATCGATTTGGATGAACTGTTAGGTGTTACAGCTGTTTTTAGTAAATAAATAATAATTATTAAATATTGGATATTTTTAATGAAATCAAGTGTATCCGTAGTGGACCCTGCGATACAGCTAGTGCTAGTGCAGGGTCTACTAGTATCTTTTATAACCTGAAACTGGACGAAGGCCTCCTCCTTTATAGAGTGGTGTTGCCATAATCCCCACGCTTGGCAGGCGGCTTGAGGATCGCAGAGTGCTTACCACCGTTAACCGAGACGACGCTGTTGCCCGTCCACTGGTGGTTCATCTTTTATAACCTGAAATAATTATTAACAATGTTTTAAAAGCCTACTAATGATTGCTCAAAGGTTTTATTTAAAATATTAAGTCAAATTTTTTATTTATTTAAAAAACCATTTTTTTTATTTTAGTGTTGTCGAAGGGCGATTGCGCCATGTCCTGGGGGAGCTGGCCCTGTTGCGGGTTGGTAGAATATGTACGCCTGTGACGTTTTCCTTTACAGAAAAGCCAATGGTATGAAAATCCGTACATAAACTTTAAAAACTCATTGGTATGGACCCTATTTCCTAAGTCCAGCAGTAGACTATTAAAAGGTTTAAAAAAATAACAAACTATATTATGAATTTTTATTTTATTATATTTGTTTTTTAATAATTTAAATTAAGTATGTATTTAAAAAACTTGATGAAGACATAATTATTGGAAGCTTGGTCTTGTAACGTAATTCTTTCTAGAAAACTATGGTTTTAAACTAAGTGCGCAGCGAAATTCAAAGGCGGGATTTAAATCGGAATAATAAATTCTCTCCGCGCTTCACCACCTACAAGTTTGGGTCCGGCAGCTACAATAAATTTTCATCACATAATTAGGGTAAAGAAAGACAAATGACTCTCTTGGTTGGGTCCTTGCGCCACCGCTGTATTGTCATCCCAAAGTTATCGTGTGCACTCCGCACAAATGAATTATAAATTACTTGGACATGCAGCAAAAACATGTTATTTTTTACCAGCTGTGCCCCGCAGCGATGTCTTATCTTCGGGGATAAAACGAAGATAATGATGAAAACGACTATTTGGATCTTACCAGAATCGGTTGTGACCACTGGTTGTGACCGATTCTGAGTGCCTAGTGCGAGTGTTACGAAATTATTCCAAAAACTTCACCATCGCGTGAACAACTTTTCGATTCATATTGTAGTAAAGTATACTCGAATTTACGCGTCGAACCGTCAAAATGCTCGTCCGCACTCGCAAAACGCTTGATACGACCAATCACGAGCGTCAACGTTTCCAGTTTCGAGTGAAGTTCTTGCTCGACGGTCGATAGCGACGACGTAAAAAAAACTCACACTCACTCTGTTTGATATGTTTGACACTAGGTGGCGCTGCTCTTATTAAATATAAATTGTAGTTTACGGTAACCTGAACGAATAGTTAAACGCTCTTGGAAAGTCTCGCACTAGGCACTCTGTTTCTGATTTCTGGTGCCGTTCGATTGCCAAAAGAAAACAAGGTAATTATGTGCTTTCACGAAAATGTTCCTTTGTTTTGATAAATAATGGTGATGGTGAATGGTACCTATGGCTTTTTAGTAACAATTAATATAGTTGTAAATAAATAAAATATCTATCAGAAGCCGTTTGTAAGTGAAAGGTAACAACTTTCAAGTTTACCTATAATATTAATATTTTGGTTGTTCGTTTTTTTTAGTTGTTTGAAGGTCTCTGACACTTGTAACACTAGTTAAGTTCAATCAATCTGTTCTGCTAAAATTAAGAAAGAGCACAGTACAGTAGTAATACAAGTAATGTAAACTAAAGTTATGCGCCTCGATTATTTATCTATCTTTGACTATGTCGTTCTCATCTCGTACTCTATCTCGAAACACGTAAATTGCCGAAGCCCATTATTTTTCTTATAGTACTAACTGTACAGTGTACACGTTTCTATAGAGTGTTTGCTTGTTTCGTATCACACGTTAGGTACGTTTTCATATTGTGTTTTACTTATTAACCATTCTATTTGATTCATAAAACTTTCTAAAACCACTAATTCGCTAACGTTACAAAGTTGGTAGACAGCAAGCAATAAATTCAATCAAGATAGCCAAAATTTTACCACTAAACCAATTTCAACAAATTTTGAAGAAATTTCATTTTTAATTACGTTATTTTAGTGTAATTTTTTAATTTAATTGTTGCTAATTAGCAGAGGCTTTAGTAGTGGTAGGACTCTACTATGCAGAGCCCGCCTGGGGAAGTACCACACCTTTGCCAGTTATTCAACCGCCAAGCAGTAGTGTGCAAGCATTACTGTGTTCCGGTTTACAGGGCAATGTTACCAGATAAATTACTGGGTATGAAGAGATTTAACATCTAATATCTTAGGGTGACGAGCGCAGTGCAGTGCGGCGCAGGATTATGTTCGTAAGTTCACAATTCAGACACTGCTACTGCTAGTGGCAGGCGTGACGCTTACCACCAGGCAAACGTCTTGCTCGTCTCGTCACTTAAACGTATAAAAAAAAAACTTTTGGACCTGGGTAACTGGGTATATCCTAAAACTGCATCCAGAACCGCCGGAGGACGGGCAGCAGCGTCCTCTTAGTTAACAGTGGTAAGCATTCGCGATCCCCAAGCCGCCTGCCAAGCGTGGGGATTATGGCAACCCCTCCGTATAAACGGGGAGGCTTTCATGCAGCAGTGGACGTCTTCCGGCTGTTGATGCATTAGAACTTTTAAAATAGTCATTATTATATAGTAAGACACCAGCATATCGTTTAAAAAAATGACCAGAAAATTGGAAGCATTTTGTTTTACTTTCATCCACAGATAGCCGACTTCTCCAAGCTTTCATCGCATAGTTTTCCTCATTGATTGATCTCATCATCAGCCCGGAGACGTCCACTGCTGAATAAAGGTCCCTTAGACCACCACACTGTGCGACAACCTGCCATTTGCAACCACCGGTTGCCCGCAACCTTCACAATGTCGTCGATCCACCTAGTGGGAGACCTATACCTACGCTGCGCTTCCGGTTCGTGGTCTCCACTCAAGAACCTTTCTTCCCCCTCGGTTATCAATTCTTCGAGCGATGCAGCCTGCCCGTTGTCACATCAACTTGCGAACCTTAAGAGCTATGTAGATGACTTCGGTTCTTTGGTGAGTATCCTCATTTCAGATTTTGTTGGATCTAATTAATAGATATATTAATCAACCGTGATGTCTAATGTAATTCCGCTGTAACTATCCTATCGAGTACCAATAGGAAAAGAGAGATTATAATAATATTTATTGGTCGGAGCATATCCTTGATTACACAGAGCTAATAGATAACAAAACAATAAAGGGTGTATTTATCCAAAGCTGTATCAAAATTAGGCGTTAAGAAAGGTCGCAGGACTCGTAAGTCTTTTACGATTGGGCTGAAGACTTCATGTCTTCAACATTCCCTCGAGGCATCTAGCTAGCACGTAGAGCGCAGTAACGTACTGCCGTGAAAGGTTCACGTAGTTCTTACGTTGTTTTGTATCCCGACCCAATTCTTTATCACACGTATTAACACCTAAATGGGATCTGAGTTAGGTTTAGATACGTGGAGGGCCTGTAAAGAGTGATGGTTACAGAGGGAAATTTACGAGCGTTTGCCCGTGTTTCTTCGAATGAATGACGAATTGACAGACGTTTATTGCTTCATAATGTTGCTAAAGTTGTTAAGGGTGGTAATCTAATTCAGCATGCTAACACTTTTATAATGTTGTATTTATTATGCTCAGTAAAGAAAATGCATTCTAAATGAATAAAACGTATGAATCACACGAACAATTACTGTACATCAAAATAAACATTTCATAAAATTATGTGTCACAAAAACAGTCTTATTGTAACCTATGAATATATTAATAGGCACATAGGAGTTTGAAATGAAATGAAATGAAAAAAATATTTTTTTTATTGTTGCAAACATGGTCCTAAAGATGTTACATGTAAGTCAAAAGTATCTCATGTTGGACGTTAATTAAGTACGTCATACAATACTAAGTAATGGATTCTAGTTTAATATAATTGTTATTTGATTATATTAGATAAGTTGAGTCAAGTGTTAAGTCGTGAAAATTACAAAATTAGTTTTTAATCATTAAAAAAAAACATTCATATTATCGAAACATTTGTCAACTAGCCAGTTATGTAAGTTATGTTTAATTTTTTTATTGGGAGCTCTAATTATTTTAGGGCTATTATTATACAATCTTATACACATAGAATGACAATTGCCATTAAATAAAGTAGTCCTGTTTGTAACATACGTGTTGTAGGTGACCCTAATATGAACTCGCGAAAAAATATTTGCTGTTACGTTATTTTCGTCGAGGGTGACAACGACATTTTTCAAACAGCTGATATGCTTTGCGATTTCAGGGTAGTAAAAGTTGTTCATTGTGATGAGTAAAGTTATGTGTAACCCCGTTTATCATTTCTAATTAGGAAAATGTATAAATATTTTGTTACACAGTTGGTTGTGTGTAATTTAGTACATCCCTTGCCGAAGTACAAGATAATATAAAGAGAAAAAATTAATTCTCCAATTACGTTTAGGTAGGTACCGTACGAATTCTGTAAAGGGCCCACCCTCTGGTAAATTGGATACCCTTCCCGATTAAATTGGATATCATAGATATTGTCATATGCCGTTTTAAATTGCGTCGGTATCCGTTTTTGCAAAAATATCACGTACATAGTTATTCTGTCAGACCTTCAGGCCCAAATGGTAGGATAAATATCGTACCTAAATAAATGATCCAGATTTCGTAAAATATAAAAGAGGGTGTTGTGAGAAATTCGTCCAAATATATTTATACCAGGAAAATTAAGGGTTGACCTAGAATAAAATAAAAATAACTTTTTGTTTTCTACGTATTATAACGTAACCTATCTCTCGTATAAAAAGTCTATAATTAAGCAAAATGCGTTTCGAAACAATCCAAACTTTAAAATTTTGTTTTTTTTTTTAATAAATTAGAATACTCACACATTTAGATTTTCAGGTTTTCATATTCTCTATTAATACCAAAAAATTCGTGTGAAAAAAATATTGCTATACGCCAAATAGTTTCCGAGATACTAATTTTATTTAATTTGAGCCACTAATTTCCGTAGGCTGGCCTTCGCCGTGTGTGATGTCATGATACAATTCGCACGCTGGCCTTGTACGGTTCACTACGAACCGTTACCTTCGACAGTGATTCACTACTACTTCGTTTCAATGTTCCAAGGTCATATTTCTTTAATTACATTTTTTACTTTTTTTTTAGCAAGTACCGCCATACTAAGTCTCGTAGATTGACAGGGCTAAGCCTACAACATTTTAGTTCGATTAAACAGTCAAACAAGCAGATGCGAGTACTTATAGCTGAAAATCGGGCTAAGTGACGTGCCTTCGGAGAGGCCTATCTCTAGCAGTGGATTAAGGCTGATTATGATGATGATAACATTAACTAATCGCACATTATTGCTATTGTACAAAACTTACGAGTACTGTGTATACTCCGTTCATTCTTACCTGACTAAATTTAGATTCGAACCTATGACAGCTCTTAGTTTTTTGGCTATAATTGGTTGAAAATCCGCCATTGTAATTTACAAATTTAGTCAGGTAAGAAAAAACAAATTATTGTTGTGTATTCAGATATACAATAATTATCAGTGCTATTTACACTTTATACCTTCTCGAATATTTGTCCGAGATGAAAAGCATTAATTCCGAGATTATAAGTATTAATACAGATACATAGTCAGGGTAATTATGGTAGGGCAAGACCCCTATACAACATCCAAACCTATTCTGTCGATAAAATGTTTGAGTGAAAGGATATACGCAATTAGACGTTTAACTTTTGCATTTATAATGTCGATGTGGTATCACTTCGCATCATCATTCCGGAGGCGTCCACTGCTGAACAATGGGCTTTTGAACCCGCGACTTTCATAATGTTCTCGGTCCACCTATTGGGAGGCCTACCTACACTGCGATTAGATTGACTTAAGCCTTTCGATATCAAAAAGGACGCACAATCAAACCCGTTTCCAAGGTGTTTCCAGGTAGAGCCAGTGATATTGCTGTTGCATTAACAGGTTTTTAGTATTTCTTCTATTTTCTGACACTGTTCAGCCATATTATAACGCAACCATGCTGAAAGAAATGTGCTCAAGCTAGTTCGATTTCTCAGTGTTGGACAGGTTCTGGATTGGACAGATTCGTAATATGGCAGATTCGCTAAGTATTCGGCAGATTCATGGATGGGCAGACTTTTGGATTCAACGAATTAGAAGCATATGTGACATTTGTCTTTGATTAATTTTACTTCCTAGTGGTCGGTGGTGGTGGTTAATATTTTTCTTTAAGTAGGTGAATAATATTAATATAAAATATAATATTCTCAAGACATATTTTTTACCAAAATACAATGTGAAAACAGCCCTATTAATATTTCGCTACGACTGCATCTACTTCCTACACTACACACAGTATTTTTTATAAGCCGCCTGCCAAGCGTGGGGATTATGGCAACTCCACCCTATTAAGAGGGAGGCCTTCGTCCAGAAGTGGACGTTTTATGGCAGATGACGAAAAGTATTTTTATAGTTATTCTTGTATGTCAATGAAAAATTATCGATCCCAAAGACAAAAGCAAAAGCATAGGATAATACTATGGGGGAACTTGGCCTATGGCCCATGTGGCCCTCCCAGAAATAAATCCTGGATCCGCCCTTGCCTATATTTAATACAAAATCTTGCTAGAGATTCCCAATTGTACTGATTGGTACGTATGCTACCTTAGATATGCCTATATGCCTAATCCAGTTCTGATTCTCGTTCATCTGTTGTCAAGTGTTGTATCGGGGTCCCAGGAATACCGCGTTGGGGCTTACGCTTTACGGTACACATATTGTATTGGGCACGTAATCCTTGCTGAGCCCTGGACATGAATTCAATATTGTATCTAATATCTGTGAGTGCTCAGTTTGAGATTAGAAAACGGAATGTCACATACTAATACTATAAATGCGAAAGTTTGTCGGTGTGTGTTGAGTGTGCCTGTGTATGTTCGTTACCCCTTCACGCTGAAACAGGTGAATGGATTTGGATACAATTCGGTACACAGGTAGCTTATACTTTCGAATAAAAAGTAGCCTATGTTAGGCTACTTTTTATTCCATCCGGGCTAGCATGCGCACCGCGAGAAAATTTTCTCGATTCTTAAAAACAGGACAAGGCTACGTATCTGTATAAGTTTGTCTCGTTTTCGCACGACATAAAGACACGACAAAAATTTCTTGCGGTGCGCATGCTAGCCCTGCTGGCATCGCGGGTGAAACCGCGGAGCGCAGCTACTTAGTAGGCATTTCATTTCTTGTTTTACTCCAAAGACCAAATCCAACACCCATAAAAGCAGACGGCGGGGGGAATCCCCCCCCCCCCCCCCCCTCTCCCCTCCAACAAAGAACAAAACAAAAACCAAGAGTTTGCCGGTTTTTTCTATTACTTAAATCATATTTATTTAATTTAATTCACTACTGACAGGAACAAATAAACAATCTCAATAAAGAATAATTACTACAATACCAGTCCATTGTTCTCGGCAACAGAAGAAATTGACTGCAATAAAACTATATTCCAGGTCCCCACAGCAAACTATTTTCTATCATCAGAGATACGACACTATTGGAAAACTTTTTCGATCTTCTGAATGGTGCGACCTACGTGCCACATAAACGGCACTAGTAATAGGGATGATACAAATATTCGTATTTGTTAATTTATTTTAATTTTTTTCTTACTTATTGGCATCGCACGTTGTGCATTCTGCCAGTGTCAAGTTTATGAATTTGCTAGTTTTTTATTATAATCAAGTCTAATATGTCTTAAAATCACAGTCCGTCACACGAAATTATTCATAGTCGAGTCCAAGTCATGCTCTAGTGAAGATGTGGCGACTTTACTAAGAGCTTCTACCTAGTTTTGAAAACAACACGAAACGACACGTTTCACCACATTATATCACTTGCCCACACTCGTGCATGTAATTCAACACTCGATGAATAAAACACCACCATTATTAAGAAAGCTTAAGAAAATAATAGAATGTAACGACATGATTTTTCCGTGTTCCCGCCAAAACTCCCGTTAATTTCTTTATTGTTAACAGCCTAGATGTGAGATGTCAGATAAAAATAATAACGCGAATCATTTATAGTATTTATTTGCATTATGTTACGAATAACATTACGCACTGATAATTCTAATAAAAAAATAACAAACATAAGTTAATAAAAGTGATTGACAGTATTTAGAAAAGACTAATACTTTTTTTTCTTACAGTCGTATACAGTTTTTGTCATAGACAATGCGACAAAAACATAACATACACATAAACAAAAAAAATTAAGGAAACTAAACCTACTACTAATAAAATTAAGAAAAATAAAACATGACTGTACACTTAACACTCGTTTTTTTTGCCACAAAACGGCAACCAGCAATGCTCAGCACTTTAATAAATTATATGTCTAGACAGACTGATGGATCCTAAATGCGTCGAAAAAAATAACGGCTAACTGTTAGCCTCTTATGCACGCACAGTATAACAACGACAATGGTGCAACGCGAGTGTAAGTCATGGCTGTCACGCACACTAGTATAATAATGTTGGCCTGTAATTTTTCGTTCATAAACAGTACGAGACTCTATCTAGACATATTATTTATCAAAGGCTCAGCATGATACCGATTGCCAACCAGCGCTGGTCTTCCGCTGGAACCGGCAGGTGACGTAGCGCACGAGTGTGTACTATGTAGTAAATACCCGAATATACCTCTATACTACACGGCGCGCACAGTTACTATCATTACTATGGAACATTCATTTGTGTAAAAATAAATTTTCAATTATGTAAAAATTATTTAAACTATAATTATAAATTTTTTTAAACGGAGAATCAAAGATTATAAATTTGTATAATATGGCTCACCAAGGCACACTGCGTTATAGGTAGGCAGCGAGCAAACGACAATATAATTAACTAATCACAGGAAAGCCAACGTAGTGCCAACCCTGTTGCAGATGGCCACGCTTTATTATTCCACACACAAATGCCGAGACAAGCTAATCGATTTTATTGAGACGCCTTAATACATTTAAATTGATTGCTACTCAGCCGAAACGTTTACGGACGTAACGTTTATCACTGTTGACTTATAATTTCACTCTGTTTGAATCTAGTTGGAATGTTCGTTTGTTCACACGCCTACTGCCAGTCTTATTAAGGCTGACGTAGAGTTATTAACAAGTTATCGTAACATTGACTTAGAAGTCTGTCAAAGACAATATTCTGTATCCTTATTGTGAGTTTTGATAGTAAACCTTTGTTATAGTTTGTTGCTATAAGGTTGTCGAGCCGCATGTATTTCCGATTAGTAGCTATTGCAAAATACTAATATGTAAGCATGGAGCCTGTCAAAATAAAATAATAACTTATTAAACGAAAACTATCAAAACTTATACCAAAAGTACTAATTATGTAGGTGTCCAAATAACTAAGGCACGTTAGTGTGTATAAAATTAACAAAATCAAAGAAGTAGAGTGGAATTCGAGTAATTCTAAAAAAGTTAAAGTCATTCAGTTGTCTTGTCAAAGTTTGGTCAGGGAAACCGTCAATGGGGACAACAGGAATAAATTTTAATTCTTTTTATTGAGTTCCGTTGACCCCATTGAATGGGGACAGCGTCAATGGGGACAACGGGAATACACCGTTAGTTTTTTTTTATCATTCAAAGAAACACTTTCAATTTTCTTTGCATAATAATATGAGTATGTTTGTGTGTATATTGTGTGAATGTATGTGTGTTGATTGCTCGTATGCAGGATCGAGTCCTGCCAGAGGTCATAATTTTTCTTACTGTTTAAACTTTATAAACATGGAATATGAGTATGTCAGATAGCTGGCAGTGGCTGGAGGGGAAAAGTCGAGAATAAGGCGTACCTTGGGGTAGAAATAGGCTGACTATGGCGATAATCATGATAGGTTTCAGTTTCCAAGGTCCACTCACATCAAAGTAAATTTAAAATACAGTTATATCTGGCTCCCATGGTAAGGGTTTGTTTAGTTTGGGGCCAAATTGCGAA
Source organism: Erannis defoliaria (assembly GCA_905404285.2). Lineage (NCBI taxonomy): Eukaryota > Metazoa > Arthropoda > Insecta > Lepidoptera > Geometridae > Erannis > Erannis defoliaria. The sequence continues at coordinate 7,921,695 of FR990085.1, read as the reverse complement.
ATGTGTGAAATGGTCAGCAACTAATTAAAAACAAAAACTTATTTTGAAGTTCTAGAAAGTCTAAATTCATATCGTACTTACTCGTTGTTGTGGAAATGTGTATGCACGCGTTCGTGCTGGTTATTTTTTCGTATACCTTCAATATGTACCTAGATATATAATATATAGTATTGTATAAGCTCACGGTTATTGTATCGGTTGCATGTCAGTATTCGTAGCGCGTGCAGATCTATTATAAGTTTTATGGTCGATTTGATATGAATCGCGGTTTGTCACAGAAGGATCGTTGTAGAATGTTTTTCCCTAAAAAAATGTACATATTGTATATACTTAATAAATTTACGTTTATCTATTTCTGAGCAAAAAAGGTTATGTATTAAGTACTACCAAGATAGGACAGTTTGGTAAATACAATTACATTGTGCAGACGTATGGAACCGTTAAAAAACAGTTTGACTCACACTTAACCGGTTTTTTTTGGTAACAAACGCTTATGCTTGAGTTCTAACGTCTACTTTAATTCTTACATCAACAGAAAGCGAGTTGCAATAAAAGTCCCACATGTCTATTTTTACCTTTTTCTAATCCACGAAATTCCATAAAATCAGTTCAGTGAATCTACTGACCAGCAACCCCGGAACCGATTCCGGAGTCCCAAAAATCTCTACAAAATCAGACACTTCCGATCTTGCAAAAAAAATACGAAATCTCTTCACAATATCGCATTATAGGCCGTAAAGTAAGATGTTTCATTCTAAACCTTACCTTTGGGGTACCGTTGTTCTTGGGGAATGCCGAGTTAGTGGATGCCGCCGTTTTGAAACCCACTGGCGCAAATAACATTAGCATAGTTATCGAACGCGTCGGGATGAGACCTCCGTAAGGGTCCCAGCGGGGCTGGGCCGGCTCTTAAACCCGCTTTCTCGATAATGACTATCGATGATTCGCCCCGAATGCGGGCCCGAGCACAATATTATTACGTAGTTTGGCCGTTGCGGGGAATTGCGAAATATAACATGCCGCCGGTATTCAGTTATTTGCGTTTAGAAATTCCAGTGTATCATGCAGGAGGTACTTCGTGTCTACAGTAATCTTGAGGTAAATCTTTTGATCTCTGGATTAATCAAAGCTCGTGATTTTGTTGACTCAGTAACTTCCCTATCACAGTTAAAAAACTCATCCGCGTATTGTAAACACGTCGATAACATTATTATATATTGTTTCTAAATTAAATAGCTTATTTCGACCATTTGTTTTATTAGTGTTAGTACATAGTACCATTAACTTTGACTTTACTAGATGGTCTGATCGTAAAGAGAATATGTCGAGTATTGCTCTTCACGAGGTTTTCTCACGTGACGGAGATACGACTTAGGTCACTTCAAGAACAATACACTCTCATGTGGTCTTGCAGTTGTTCATAGAAATTGGTAACTTTTGTCAGTAAAACCGCTTACCAGTTTCCCCTTATATTTTGTAACAGAATAAGAAAAATTTTAAAATTTTAATAATAGATTGAAAATGATCAGGGTGCCCCTGATCATTTTCAATCGACTTCAAAAAAGGAGGTCCTCAATTCGACTGTTTTTTTTGTATGTATGTTCCGCGATTACTCCGCCAATTATGAACTGATTTTTATGTTTTTTTTTTGGTTTTTGGTTTGTTTTTTTCTTCAGAGGTGGTCCCATATAATTTTTAACGAAATCAGTTCAGTAGTTTGGTTTTTAAATCAAAATTACTAGAAATTATGAAAATGTCACCCAGGTATTCGAAGTTGAAGTCGGTTGTATTTTTTTTTTAAAGCGTATTATTTCGAAGAAAATCGCAGGCTACAAAGTGCAAATTTAATCACATCTTGTGGAGTAATCTACTTTGCCCCTGTGGATAGTAGTTTTTTTAAATTTAGTTAATAAATTGACTGTATATACCAATGACTTTAAATACATATATATAAAATACATTCGTATCTAAAAACAAACAAAACTTCCCAAGTACCGCTTTATAAAATATCTCGTTGCGGAACGGCGCTCGCAATCCGTTGATCATGGCGATTACGAAAACAAACACAAAACCATTTCAAAGCATTTATCAATGAATAAAACAAAACATCTGCTCCCAAACAGTTGGAAGTTGGAAAATTTTCGATTAATAATCTTTTCTCGCATTAGGGGAGGCGATGAAATAAAGGATTGAACAGGCGTGAGATTCAATTTGTTACAATCCTTCAGGAAACGTTTTCAAATGGAACATTTTGTGTTCGCGGTGAAGTTAAATTGTATTTCTTACAAGAACCTCGTCGTGCGGCTTGTTTGTATCGGGGAAACTTAAAGTAAGCCGCTTTAATGCCAAATAAATACTAAGGATTACGTTTTGAAAACGACCCGGTACATTAAATGAAAATGTTTTGGTTTCGCCTTAACGTCGCAGTATTTGTGCTTGCTTTTCTTGAGGACGATTGCTACGAGTATATTTCTAAGCTAAATCTGTACGTATTCGCATTGAGTAATGGTAGAATCCTATTGCAGAGTCTGTCTATGTAAGGAACTATTCAACAGCCAAGCATAAGTGTGCAATCATTACTGTGTTTCGATTTGAAGGGCAATATTACCAGAGAAATTACTGGGCATGAAGAAATTTGGCATCTAATATCTCAGAGTGACGAGCACAGTGCAGTACGGCGCAGGATTTTGTTTACACTGCACTGCTACTGCATGCTACGGGCAAGCGTGATGAGCCAGGGCACATCTAGCTCGTCGCGTCACTCAATCGCATAAAAAAGAAGTCAAAATATACATATCTGCTTACAAGTTTGACATCATTGAATATTTCATACGAAGTGTTTCCACACTCTGGGTATTTCTATGTTTTTAAGCTTAAACAGTACAAGTTTGACATCAGTTATCTAATATAGGAAAGACTACGGCTAGCTATTTACTATCACGAGCAATGGAATCGAGCATCACCTCCGGGAGCTTGTACAATGTACATGGAGAGGGCTTAAGCCTCTTGAGCAACGCCAGCTTTCCTTCAAAGACGCCAGTCGCGTACGAGTGTGCATTATGTCTATTACTCACTGCTTTGCGATCTGACTTCCGCAGCGATTTCGCTGACGCCTAATGAGGAAAGCTGACCGACCTTATTAGCTACCATTTAAGCAAGTGCGATGCGAGATTTCTCAATTACCTCTCTAGGTAAACCATCTTCACAAGCTAAGCGCGACTCGTAGCACACGTTCAACCTGTACAAGTCTGCGATATGCGCATGTTATTTGCGACGTATACTTCAGTTTGAAAAAAAGCACCTCAACAGCCTATAGCATACCAATGCAGGATTGCACGGCGATTGGGCTGGCCCGGTGCGGGTTGGTGATTTCACATACGCTATTGAATTTCTACCCCAAACATAATGCAGGTTTTCTCACGACGTTTTCCTTCATCTACAAGCCAATGATATGAGTTTTTATAATGTGTACATACGTAAAATCGAACGACCTCATTGGTACAGGCTTGGGATCGAACCAAAGACTGTAAACCCAGATTATATTATGATCTGTAGATCGAACGCATCCACAATGTGAAGTTTTCTGGCAGCTGTCGGAACGTACTACAGCCAAAAGATAGATGGCGCTGACGAGACATGATACTCTTTTTTTGCGTTTGTTTAACCGCACTTACTAATTTGTGTTGTGGAAGAACAAAAACATAAGAAATACCATGGGAAAGTATACAAACAATAACCAGAAAAAAAGCATGACAGAACCGATTTAAGTGAAATAAGCTTTTTTAAAACGTTTGACCTTTTGACCTTGATTCATTCATTCAAAATCTACAAACTCACAGTCTAGTAAATGATACTATTCAGAATCATGTCTCGTCAACGCCATCTAACGGATTTTTATGAACTATAGTTTTTTCATAACTGCCTGTCAGAAAACCGCCCATTATATTCTGCGAATTCTTCACGCACAAAATCAAGACACTTGAGTGATCACACATTGATTCAGCACGGCACCCGACAGGCGCCGGACCGACCGAAACACATTGAGCAGAATTAACCGGTGCGAGCGAGACGGGCGTCTCGAGAAATTTCTTACGGTGGTGTGCCGGACCTAGTACAAAATGTATGCACGGAGCGCCTCCGGGCGAAACCGGACGGTTTTTCTTACGGTTTTTCTCGTCGTATGCGCCCGGCCTTAACTGGTCTTTCCTCTTCGATACAAGTATGCGTAGACATTAAATTGCATATCACCAGGCAGAGAATACAGCGCGAAACCGTTCATAACTCCTCCCTACCATAACACAAACGACGCATGAAGCACGGCGGAATCACGGCGCTCGTTCGTCGACTCGTTTGATTAAAATGCGAACACATTTGCGATTCAAATCTTTCTTTTTACTGATCATAAAATATTCAAATGCTCGAGTTAATATTTCCGACACGTAGACAAGCGGTGTGGTGGCATTTTTTTTAGAGTGTAAGAGCCAGCAGCCAAAGATGCAAAAACGTTAGTATTTCGTCTCAGAGATATTTTTGAAGCTCACTTACAACGTGACACACTATTTTAAAGTTCATCAGTACAGTCAGTCAGTAGTCTCACATCAGTAGTTTGTACATCAGTACAATACAAAAAAAAACCAGTAACTTCTAATCTGAGATTACTAATCTGAGATTATTTTAATACAATTTCAATTATTTGATATGACATTTGTAATTTATTATTTATTTTAAAAAAAACTTTGTATTGGCATCGCACGTTCTGCATTCTGCCAGAGTCAAGTATATGAATTTGAACATTCATAACGTTTATGTAGTATTATCAATTTAAATATGTCATGAAATCACAGTTAGTCACACGAAATTAGTTAAAGTCGAGTCTAAGTCATGCCCTAGTAAGGTGGTGGCACCTTTACTATGAGCTTTTACGGATTTTTAAAAACAACACAAAAAGACATGTTTCATCACATTATATCACTTGCGCACACTCGCATGTAATTCAACACTCAATGAATAAAACACCACCAATTTTAATCATTAATTCGAGAAAAAACACTAGTTAAGAAAATAATAGAATGCAGCGACATGATTTTTCCGTGTTCCCGCCAGAACTCCATTTATACTATTTTAAGTTATTTGAGTATGACATCTGTATTTCAAATTAAATTGTCATTTATTTGACACTTACGAAATAAATGAATAATATGAATGTGAATATAATGTTTTAAAAAATATCTATAATACATTTAAAATTATTCCAGGTACTTCCAGGGAATAATTTCAAATATTTTGAAAATATTTGTCTGCTGTAATTTGTCCGTTAAAAAAATAGAAAGTTTGTAAAAAAAATATAAAATTTGGGACACACCTTTTCCAGCAGTGGGGCAGTATAGGTTAAATAAATAAAAAACCTACATAACTCTATAGGTTCTTACTAAATTTTATAAGTATTTCAATAATATTTTTTATTTAAATTCGTTTGCCGTTATCTTGCCTAATGATAAGCGAAAGTTATCAAAAAAATTTATATAATATTATTTTACATAATGGTTAATGACATTATAGACTTTCGAAATGTGCCAAACACACACAGGATACTGGTTCCTATACTATTTTTTGTTTTATTAGGTAAGTACTGAATGTTTACATAAAATCTGTCTACATGAAAATATTTAGGCATCTCACAGCGACAGTGATAATGGAATGGACGGGCCCAGCGCTTGCAAATCGATCAAAATTAACAAGACAACACAATCAAGCATACCTAGCTAAAAGTATGCATATTACATTTGCCGGAAAATAGAGCTAGCGAATCTAAAGGCTAGAAAACTGTTTTTTTTATTGTCCTATTAAAATGTGGCCCATAAATATAGCTAATAAATGAAAAGAAAATGAAAATCAGATCAAAAATAAGCAATTTATAAGCATTTTTGTTTTATTTATACGGGAATACTCACGTTTAATTAAATCGGATACTCCGACTATAGCTTATAAGCATTTTAATATCATGCTAGACAGAGAGGCGAAACAGCAAATCGTGACGTCACTTCTCTGTACGCCATATACATTCTATTCTGACAAGGGGTGACGTAATTTTTTGTTTTGTGGAGAAACGGACAGAGTTGTCTCTGCCAAAAACTTGAAACGCTTATAGATCATAATATTATTAACCGATTAAAATTATTTTTTCAATAAACATACTATATTTATTTAAATTCTTCATCAAAGCTATTGGTTTCAACGATATAAACATCAGTCATATACCCTATTACTGCATGACAAAAAGAGAACACATGTACATGTATTAGAAGTTTGTATTGTCGTATCGTACGGCTCGCATGTCGCAAAGGCAGAGTATGACTGAAGCGAGTGAAAAGCCGGTGCTCAACATATAGTCTTCAAAATCCGTGCGCTTATTTCCCGTCCATTCGTCTTATCATTGTCGCTGGCATCGCACATGTTTTAGCAGCACACAGGCAGACGGTCAAAATGATGGAAAGGGGTAATCGTCGCCGCCAGTGTAGACAACCGCAACGACTCCAGGCAGGCTGAATATTAAATTTTGTATCCAAACCACTGAATTGAGTAGTAAAAGTAGGGCCTTCGCTTTTCTGTGATCCAAGCAGTCTTCGTACTTGTCAAGTAGCGTCCTTTTACGGGCCGAAAAAATCAATATGAATTCTGAAATTAAGCACGTATTAAGCAATTACTTATCATTACTCGCTCCTGCAACATCACATTATTAATGTCGTGGTTAAATATTACGCTCTACTTATACATTTTTACCGTATTTTTTAGAAACACTTTTTCTTTTATATGTCTGTTGATGCCATAGTACAGGCGTTGCTTAGTTTGGGGCTAGCTAAAGACTAGCTGGGTTAGCCTTTCGTAGACTGCATCTTCGTTTCACATCAGACGAGATGGCAGTCAAAGGCAAGCCTATAATTTAAAAAATATAATAAAAATGCTGTGTGAAATGCCCTGGACAAATAAATAAACAAATCTTGGTGGACATTACATATATCGCCATCTGGTCTCTGAAACGGCTCCGTCGCTTAATGTCCCTTTCCTAAAATGTCTACTGCACGCAAGTTAGTAAGTAGTTATATAGTAGTTTATTTATTCTCTGGGGAGGAATGATTGTATCAAATAGCAATCCGCCTCCCCAGATCCTAGGACTAAAATGTTCTATTGGTAGTAATTGTGTTATCATTGGCGTTTTTATCTATGCGAATAAATAATAAATTATCTATAAGAACCAGATAACTGAAATAATATTTATATAAGTAAATACTTACATTTTTTTAATAAATACGTTTAATACTCGTATATATTATATATTATACAAAACCCAGACTCTGAACAAATATAATCTACGTTCGTCACGTAAATAGTTGTCTATATTTATCTTTGAAAACTAATTACATTTTCATTCGTTGTAATTGTTGTCCTTAATGTTAGAACATTTAATGTTTTTTTTATAAGTAACTATTTTATTTACATTTATGTACATTGGGGTAAAAAATACATTTAAATCAACTTAAGATAAAATTAAGAACTATATACAAAACCTAAAATAAAAGCCCCGTGATCGATGGAAAAGTGGCCAAAATGCTGGCGGCATTGCCACGTTGGATGGCATACTGAGTTTTTTGCCAAAATATACGCCAAGAAAGAATTAGGACCCTGGGGGCCGGCCGCACTCAGCCTATATAGGGATCTGGCCAAACTTTGCCAGCATTCCGGTCACCTGACACATCGAGTGTCAGGTGACCGGAATGCTGGCGTATATTTTTTAATTAATTTCTTATATAATAATAATAATATTTTGTACTATTATGGATCTCTGTATCTGAAAATATATGTTTTGATTTTGATTTGATCTGATTTAGTGGCGGCAAATAGCAGATCATTCGCCTGAATAACCGCCCCCTATTGCACCTCAACGTTGTTATGGATGCTGTCAACCCAGATAAATGTTTGTAATTGCCTTTTTAAAACGTTCCAAGTTATTGCTCCATTCAAACTGTTTTATTTCCCTTCCTCGCTCTCCCTATTCCTCAAGTGAGTACCGACCGATAAATATGGCCCAAAGGAAATGATGAAAGTGGTTTGTCCGCAGGGTGCGAAGTAATGTCATCTGAACGTCATTGCCGTGGGTTCGGGACGATGAACTGAGCGAATTATGGCACGGTGCTGATGTAAATAAACAACTACGTGCACGTATCTATCTAGGATCTATGGTAGAGGGATCTGGAAGAATAGACCTCCATACATTTTCATTTACCTGAAAATAATTGTTAAATATATAATAATTATCATTTTATTTTATTGGCATCCATTTACAAAACTACGGAGCTACGTCGTAGCATCGCCTTTAGCGCTGTCTACGAGCTTCTACGAGTGCTACGTCGATCATGTCCATGCTTATAATTTATAATAATTATTGTTATATCATTTGTTATTAGTTCGTCATTTCGTAAAAAAAACATGGGAAAGTAGACCATGTGCACCGGCGAGCAAATAATTTCGTTTATAAATCAGTCGCTATACAGTGTTAGTTGTAATCACTGAAGACAGAAGTAAAGTAGGGCCTTCGCTTTCATCAATCAAGCATCCTTTTAAGGGCATATTCTGTATGCCAAACCCACAGAAAAGCAAAGGCCCTACTCTTATTATAGTTTATTGTTCATAAAAACTTACATTTTTAGACATACCGAAAGAAAACAACAAAAAAGAAGACAACAAAAAAAAAAAACATTCGGCGTCCCTGGATCCCACACTAGGGTGACCTGTGTCGCGGGCTCCAGGCTCTTCCATTCAGAGAAACATTAAAAAATTTAAAGTAGTAATATATTAACATTAAAAGTAAGTTATGTACCTAGATCATTATAAGAAGGATAACTAGGATTATATTTATTCTAAATATTTATTCTTGCCAAACAAACATTTTTTACTATCGGCCAACGTAGAACTCGCAAAAAAAAACGGCTGTTCCATACATTTTGCCCAAGGTCAATGAACTTTTTGTATAGAACAACTGATAATTTTATCGCGATTTCAATGTTGTTCTCTTAGTAAAACTTATTTGTTTGTTTTGATGTACAGAATATATGCTCTTAAAAGGATGCTAACTGATTACCACTTAACCTGATTAAGAAAAGATATCTATAAAATTTTAAATTACGTGTAGGCTTGCTATTTGCATACCTATAATAACGTTAGTAATTATTAATTTCAGCGCCAATATCTAATAATTCGGTGAGCATAATATTATGCAAATGGCTTTAGTATCAAATTAGTAGAGTCTTGCTATAATTAAACGGTGGCTTTACGAGCAGTACACATCAATAGCAGTAACGTATCCCTAAAATACAAGTACAAAATATGAGACAGGTTAGGGTTTAAATATTAAAACAAAATAAAAACAAATACAAATTAAACAAAAATAAAAGTTTTTTATTTTTATTTTGTTGTTAATTTTTATTGTTTAAATAGATAACAATATAGTACATTTCTGAGCCTCATGGAATCGAAACTTTGGAATCAAAAACACTCAGTGTTTAATATTTACCGTCACGCCTGAATCGACGACACATTTGAACGAAATAGCACAAAGGTAATTCCAGCGTGGCAGCGAGCTTAGCGTTTTAAAAACTCTCTCTACTAATTTCGGTTATTTATTTATTTATTTTTCACGCCTGCCCCTAACAGTAGCAGTGACAGAATTATGAACTTGCGAACACATTCCTGCGCCACACTGCACTGCGCTCGTCACCCTGAGATATTAGATGTTAAATCTCTTCATACCCAGTAATTTATCTGGTAACAATCCCTTCAAACCGGAACACAGTAATGCTTGCACACTACTGCTTGGCGGTTGAATAACTGACAAAGGTGTGGTACTTCCCCAGTCGGACTCTGCAGTGGAGTCCTACCACTACAAAAGACAATATATATAGTAGATTAGAATATGTTAGGTACCATAAGCATGATAATATCGTTATTAAATTTAAAGCTACAGAGTGCTTTTATTACCTTTACATAATACGCACAACCTTGACCACCTCAACTAAATAAACATCAAAAAAATATATTGCGTATACACTAGCGACTTCGTCCGCGTGCGGAAGAAATTCGCCCGGGTCTCAAAATATCTTCCATATGGCTTCCATATAGCCCTAGTAAAAATATTATTGTTTTGTTTTAAATAAGTCAATACAAATACAAATTTCAGTCAGTCAGTCAGTCGGTCGGTCAGTCAGGGCAGTCATTCTTATAGTATAGAAGATAAAAATCTTAAAACAGTTTAAATGATCCAGGCACGTTGGATGTCAATGTTTACACAAAGACAATAATTTTAGTTACAGTTTAACATGAAAAACAAGTTGTTACTCATTAAAACATTGTAGTCCATACTGTTTTACAATTATTTTGTGTTCAAAGTGTGGACTGCGTTCGACTAGTTTAAATTAAACTAAGTTATAGGGCACGAATCAACTTGGTGCTAACGACCTACTTACGTACCTTGGACGAATGACAACTTACAGGAGTGTTGTAGTTGTAGTACTCCTTTAAGTGTTCACTTGGAGAAGGAATTGATAAACTATTACTTGGTGGTACTTAGAATGTAGAATTTTTGAATGCTTATTTAGTAGATTAGTTTTGTATAAGTACTTATTTAGTATATTGCTCAAATCATAATTACGTAAGAATTTTTAAGAAAGACTTTAGATATTTAGTAGTAACTGAAAGCTAGACCTAGGCTAGGCTGGTGGTCAGGGCCGTAGCTAGACCTGAATTTAAGGTAGATAGGCCTACTCAGTGTTCTCGAAGGAGAAAATGCAAATCGGTAGATTTGCCTTCTAAAACCGGTACATATTATACTTCTTTCGACAAAGAATCGCTACACCAAAAAACGACACAAAAACCCTAGCCTATCCTTGATCATGCAAAATCAGTAGATTTGCTCTCTAAATTTCGATAGATTTGTAGATTTTTAAATATATATTTTTTTCAGTCTAAAAATCCGTATTTTTTCCTTATTTAGGTATATTCAAAAATCGGTAGAAAATCGGTCCATTTCGTTACATCGGTAGGACAAGCCCAACATCGGTAGAATTAACAAAAAAACGGTAGGTTAGTAGTAATCGAGACCACTGGGCCTAAATCACTCGAATCGGCCTCAACGGAAGATCAGCGCTGTTTGATAAACAGCACTAAAGAAGCCATTTTTGTGACATCATCCCAGGACTGTAATTATATTAAAGTTATGCTACTTATAATAATGATTGTACAAAATAAATTACATTTCTTTCTTTCTTTCATTCTAAATCTAGCAGTGGACTAATAAAATAGTAATTTTAAGCCGCTTTCACAATAAATTACTTATTATTGCTTATTATTTACAGCCGTTTTCCGGTTTTTAGTAATTAACTGCCTCTGTTTAATCTATCAGTTTGTCACAAAATGTAATAACTGATTATATTGCCGGCCACACAAACAAATAGCTCGAACAAGTAGTTACATTAAATAAAGTAAATATCAATCAAAAGTGGCAATTAAACAAACTGCGTGCGCTCGATGCGGGGGTTGTTTACGGACCGGCATCCGACAGGCAAATAACGAAAACCTTTATAATTTAATTCGGTAAAATCTGAGCTATTCAATTTTGCCCAATAACATAATTAGTAGTGTACTAAGCGTTTTCGACACGAATGTGTTCTATAGAACAGAATCCTTAATATTTTACGTGCCTGTGGGGCTAAAATGGCTACTTTAGCCCCGCTACGCGGAGTGAGGGAGAAGTTACTGTAAGTTGAGTGACGTCAGAAGCGAGGACCCCTGGCTGGCGTGACTCCGTGCTGGGCGGCTGGAACCTTCGATCCCGTTTAGTAGACCATAAGTAATTCTGATAGATTATGTTAGGTAGGTAGGACCGTTAGGATAGATCTTTGCAAGGGTCTTAGGTTTTATATTTGCAATAAAAGAGGTTATAATGATATTCAAGTAGTTTGTATGTCGAGGGTTACCCTGTCCTTCCTTAGTCTTGTCACACCCCTTGCATTTATACACCAGGCACCAACCCCGCCCTGTCTGATCTGCTACTGAGGCGCCAAGGCAAGCCCTTGCTCTAGTTGTTTAGAGGTCCTCCGGGCAGGGTTTGATCCCACCCGATTCGAGGCCTGAGCTTGGTAAATGTGAATCGTATAGGTTAAGTTGGAGTACCTAGGTATTAGGTTATGTTATAGAGGGGCACATAAGTAGGACGTGACATCTGGCACTGCCACTGTTAGTGGCAGGCGTGACGCTTACCACCAGGCGAACGTCTTGCTCGTCTCGTCACTTGACTGACTTACTAAAAATAAAGTTTATACCATGTTAACTATACATGAAGCTGCAGCGACTGTTTTTTTAGATAGTATATCTATTATAATATATCACGTCTAGGATAACAGCAGTAACCTGAGGCGTTTGTTGCAAATATAGGGTAAATGTTACATTACAAACCAATACAAGTAAAGGTGTTGGATTTTTTATACGTAAAAGTTAATCTTGATTAAGCCCTCACAACTAACTGCCAAAGAAATGAAATAACACAACCGTATCAAACCCATCCCCTTGTTTCGCAAGTAGCTTGCATAAAATACCCAACAACTCACATAAAACCCCACATTTTCACATAAAATTTTATGGTATTCCTGTAATAACAGTGAACACGCGCATCTAAAGGTGTATTTTTCGTCCAATGTATTTCCATCATTTTTGTAAAAACCATATATAAATAAAACCGTTTCAACGCTACATATTCTTTTAATAGCATCACTTATTTCCTAACCTAACTAATCATCATCATAGTCAGCCTATCATAGACCATTGCTGGACATTACCTTGCAAGTCCACTCAAACTGATCTTCCGCTTTTCCACAATGCACTAGTATGCCAGCTGTCCAACGCCACAGCCACGAGTTTAGACGGGGCGTCTGGCAATGCTGACTTCTGGAATGACGAGCTGGCAATGGCGGCGGCGGTGTTATGTTTCAACTTCTCCACTCATTCACCGAGTTAGTCCGTCGCGCTCGCCGGTCACGCAGCTCCAAGTCGTCGCACTCGCGCTGCGAGCAATTTTGTTTCACACGCAAAATCTGATCAAAAATAAGCAACTTATAAGCATTTTAATATCATGCTAGACAGAGAGGCGAATCAGCAAATCGTAACGTCACTTCTCTGTACGCCATATAAATTATATTCAGACAAAAAAAAGGCGTGACGTCATTTTTTGATTTGTGGGAAAGGGACAGAGTTGTCTCTACACAAAACTTTAAACGCTTATATTATCAGAACATAAATAACACATTTCAATTATGTTTTCAATAAACATACTATATTTACTTAAATTCTTTATCGAAGCTATTGGTTTCAACGATTTATACATCAGTCATCTACCCTATTGGCGAATGTTACTAATGTTTTTAAAGCTTAAACAGGAAGAAAAATTATGACCTCCGGCAGGACTCGAACCTGCATACGAGCAGTCGCTATGGGTTTCCGTCCCAACTGCTTTGCCAATTAAGCTACAGAAGTCTCTGCCTTAGATGCCAAATTTCCGAACCTGTTATAAGCTACCAACTAAAGCGTTGGTGGCGCCATCTGTAAATTTTTGTAACACAAATATTTACCCAAGCCGAAACCGTTGCAGGTTTAAGTGTGGAATCACTTCATACAAAAATATTCAGAATGTTACTAATCTACTAAATTTATTTTTCTTCTAGAGTTATATCCAGTATCTTTTTTGTCGCGCCATTATTGCGTAGGTATCTTAATTCTAGAACGCTTGCCAATTAATACTGTCCCCAAAACTCGTTCGAGTTAACACTTCTACCTGACAAATGGTAAAGCCGCTGATCATTTGAGCCTTAACACGGGGTCAGTGTAAAAGTCAACCGAGTGTAACAGTTTAGGAAGTTTCATCAAATCTTGGCGAGTCCGCTTGAAGCGGTCGACCAGCTTTGATAACATCTGCCGGAGCGAATCGTGACGTTAATTTGAATAAATCAAATCTTCAATTTAGAAGGTTCAAGAATGTCAGTCTCTAGGCGGGTGGAAGGTAATGAAGGTTACATCCCTTTTAAGTTATTTTTGGAATTCGCTTTTGTTGCGCGCTTGTGTAATTTGTTTTGTAAGTGTGTGTGTTTATCTCATTGAAAAGTCATGCGGCAGATGGTAAATAGAAATTTGTAGTCTAACCTTTTGTATTAAATTGTCTCCAAAATGATTAAAACGCATATAAAATATATCTACTTACACACAAAACATTTATTCATAGCCAAAACATAAAATAATGTATTGTAGCGTAAGTAAGTATATAGTTTTAAATCCTAATATTAGAAAAGCGACTGTATCTCTATCTAGGTACTAGTCTTATTTTTACCTTCTCCCAAATAAGCCGCTAAAATGATCATGTGACAAAATTAACTATAACAAAAAAAATGCTCCGCATACAACCGCGCCAAGAGGCTGAATCCAAAAACTGACAACCAGCGGATCGCTCGCGGCAAGGAGCGTGTGGTCCTGCCACGCAGTTAGGATCGAGTGCGGCAAGAAACGTGTGGTCCTGCCGTGCAGTTAGGATCGCGCGCGGCAAGGAGCGTGTGGTCCTGCCGCGCAGTTAGGATCGCATGCGGCAAGGAGCATGCGGTCCTGCGGCGCAGTTAGGATCGCGCGCGGCACGTCTACATCAAACTCTCCTGTCGAGCGCGCTCCTGCCGCACGTGATCGGAGCGCATTGGATCGTCTGGTGTGGATTCGCCTAATGGCGTATGTGAATTCACCAACCCGCAACTGGGCCAGCGTGGTGAATATAGCCCATTCGCCCTTCGAGGGTAGGCCTAAGTCCAGCAGTGGACAATTAAAAAAGGCTGATTATGCTTAATATTGTAGATATCACAAATTCACTGTGCACTTACGATTATTATAATATCGATAGCGAAATTCAAATCAAACAGCGACGACCACAAAGCGTTATCTCACATTAGATATGCCTTTCAACCAGTTTATCAGAATCAGGTTGGTGTCGCGCGTAGAGAATAGAATCACGTAAAATATGATTTCGTCGAACGTGTCCCGCTGTGACTGGATTTGTACCAGCACCTGCAAGTGAAATGCAGACGCTGTCACGTTCCTGCTGTAGTTAGGATTGTGAAGAACGCAATTGGAAGACTGTATTTGTTTTTGATGCAGCGTTTTGTACTGGCGTTCGCAGGCGGAGGGCGTTTTATAGGATGTTATTGAACTCTACACTATTTTAAACTTTCACGGTTGTTCATTACAGATCTAAGATTATTGGATATATTTACCGTGACTATGTTGTGAAACAAGCTACCGATATTTCGGCGCAGTTGCTTGTACCAAGCAATCGTGATAGCCTAATCGGGAGACCGCTTGACTTGTAATCGTGAGGTCATGGGTTCAAACCCAGGCCCGTACCAATGAGCTCTTTGGAGTTTATTTACGGATACTCGTGCTTACCGCTGGCTTATCTGTGAAGGAAAACATCGTGAGGAAACCTTCATACGTCCGGGGAAGAAATTGATGGTGTAGGTGAATTCACTAACCCGGAACTGAGCCAGCGTGGTGAATATGGCCCATTCACCCGTCGAGCGTAGGCCTAAGTCCAGCAGTGGACAATTAAAAAAGGCGGACGCTTGTATTTAATGTTTCTTCTACCAGACTGTCCTTAGACCTTACCACCTTCTTTCGTCCGCATAGTTGCATAATCATCACCGTCGCATAGTTTCGTACTTTATACATTTATTAAAAAGTACAGCCACTCAGAGAGAGAAAAAAACATTTCAGAACGGGCTGCGAACCGTTAACTCCGGGATACCAGAACCACATTGGTAATATTGAAGTTATTTATAGTGATGTTATTGATGTTTGGATTGACATTTTAAAACAAAAACAATAATGTTATTACTAGGTTTAATCTAACGTGACGAATATGGGGAGGAAAAATATTAGTAATTAACCCAGAGGTATGGAACGCGGACGAAGTCGAGACGAAGTTACCAGATAAATTACTGGGTATGATGAGATTTAACATCTAATATCTCAGGGTGACGAGCGCAGTGCAGTGCGGCGCAGGATTGTGTTCGCAAGTTCACAATTCTAGCACTGATACTATTAGTGGTAGGCTTGATGTTTACCACCAGGCGAACTTCTTGCTCGTCTTGTCACTTGACTGAATAAAAAAACGCGGGTATCCTCTAATTGGTAATATAACCATTTATTAAAACCATTACCTAGTTATATAACCAAGAAGAGAATTCAGTGTGTAAAGTATGTAGTGTCTTGAAATCTATTAACAGTTCCTTTGAAAAGCAATCTATTGTGCATTATTAATATTGGCAATTAATCTATATCGCTGAGCGCGGGTAACACACAAGAATTTCCATTGAACAATTTATTTTGTTGAAACTTGAAACAAACATTATAACTTAGCGATACTATCTAAGTATTAATTGGAAGCCAGAAACTTGTTTTAGTGTTTGGCAATAGTTTATCTCGTAAAATATGATAGTCAATTAATAAAATGTGATTGGTTTTGTTTGTGGAAAAGCAATTTGCGTTTGAAACATAATTTTCAAACTGATGTTTTCCTGCGACTGGCAGAAACTATATAATAGGTAGGTACTTACTTAATTTTATGACAAATATGATAAATTCGAGAAAATGAGACTCCATACCAAATTAACAGTCAAATGTTATTATTTTTTTGATTGATTAATCCATTTAGAGATTTTTTTCTCGAATTTAGCATACTTGTGGTTTACAGATTTTTCCCATTGATGCCAACCACCCTTAGATATTCAAGTAAAACAACCTGTATAATTTTAAAATTTATAAATTAATTTAGACATAAAGACGTCATAATTACTTAGTATTAAACCTTTTAAATTTCATATTTTAAATTAAAACTTAAATTCTCTTCATACCTGAATCGAACCTTAATCTGGTCTCTATAAAATATTTTAAGTACGAATAGGGCATTGCAAAATGCCGTTTTTAAAAATCAGAAAATATTGCTTATAAATATTTGTCAAGTTTTTAAAGAATCAAGTCAAATATGTCCGAAAATCAAAGACTCGACTATGACTGATTTCGTGTGACTTACACGAAATCAGTCATAGTCGAAGCCAACTTGACACTGGCAGAATGAACAACGAGCGATGCCAAAGGGTAAGAAAATAATATTTTTTAATTTCGTGAAGTACATTTTGTAACTTACACCAAAACCTGTCAAACATCTGTATTCAAAAGAGCTGTAATTCAAATGTATTTTTTTTTATATTAAATAAGTTAATCTTATTTGCAATCTAGAGTACCAACAAATTAAGGGCCGTCGAACGAAAGTCTGCAGGTGTTAAAAGTGTCGACAACATTAACGAAGTTCTTCCAACACTCTTTACAGAAAAAAATACTTTGACAGATAAAAAAACAGAAGGCTTCTCCCTGATTGAATTGTACAGCTGTTGGAAGTCCTTGACGAAATTATTTCTATTGGAGCATTTTGTTCGGCGACAAAGTTAAATTGGATTTCTTATGGTGGAAGTGTCTCGCGAAAGTGGCAGAGGAGCGGTTGGCTTTATTCAGCTGAAGTTGTTATAGGTTATCACAATAGCTGGTCTTTATTGCATGACATTGAGATAAAACGTTGGGATTATTGCCTTTTATTATCTATATCATGTCGCAGTGCCGTCTGGAACGGCCGAAATTAATGCTGTCGAAAATGGGTTATAAAAATACGGTAGGTTGTAACTTTGATGAGGGTAACATTCTTGTAATGGCTGAGACAGAATGAAGTTTATTTCTATTTTATTTTGCTCAAAGTTGTTATTATTCTAATTATAATTAAACTTCAATGGACTTATCCCACAAGCGTAACAAATAATATAAATTAATTTATATCAGTGGTTTTTTTTTCACACAGCGCCATCTAGCCCCAAACTAAGCAAAGCTTGTAATATGGAAACCAGATAGCTGATACAATAAATAAATGTTTAAATTGATTAATCAACTATGTTCAGAATTCACTTATTCAATAATATACTATATAATTCATAACCCACACTTTCTGTTATCATAAAGGAAGTATTTAATTTAACAAGTTAGAGATTTCATTCCGTACATGAAGCGCCATATTTCATGTAAGTTGGAGCACCGTGGAGCTCTTAAAGCTGGTATCACGTACTGTATGAATTCGCCAAGGTACGCGCTGACTCTCAGACTATTTACTAGCTTTACGGTTTCAATTCACGTGCCTTAGGACAAGCGTGCTCTACCGCCGACGCGTAACGATGCGGTCGTTCAAGCTCAATATTCAGGGCTCAGGTATTATTTTTTGAAAGGTTATCCAGTTTGGAAATTTGTCGGCTCAGAAAACCTTATTTATTCATTGAACATTGAACTGTGTTGCCTGCTATAGCAAAGTAGACGTCACTAAGAACGTGATACTTTATTTCTATTTTGGCGTAAATACGCTACACTTTAAAGAGGTATACTAGTACCTATTTGTTTATATTTGAATGATAATTACCACACCGAAGTACCACATCTTTGCCAGTTAATCAACCGCCAACCAGTAGTGTGCAAGCGTTACTGTGTGTCGTTTTGAAGGCCAATGTTACCAGAGAAATTACTGGGCATGAAGAGGTTTGACATATATATTCTATAATAACTCGAGCGTAATGCAGTGCGGCGCACGATTTTGTTCGCAAGTTTACAATTCTAGCACTGCTAAGTATTGTAATGGGCCAGCTATTGGTACGCTTTATGGGTATTGATGCTTACCCATCAAACGAAACAAAGTCTCATAACTCCATTTCATAAAAAAACATACTCACTTATTAACATATTTACTCACTTATTAACATATAGAGGTATATTTAGAGGTGATAAACGCCAACATAAAAAAAATTTTTTTTCTTTATTATACTTCTATACCGTGTTGAAATAAAAATATTATCATATTCTCACGTGTAACGATGGCTCTTTTTATTTAATATAGATAAAAGCATTTCATTATATATGCGTGTGTTATTTGAACGGTATCAAATGCCTCATTAGATCTTCACCATGTGCGACTCAAAATGTGCTTACATTTAAAAAAATGTGATCGTAAAAATCTCTTTACTTGATTATTTTCTGTTGGGTAAAAAAAATCGTACTTGACGTAGCAGTGGTGTTTTAATAAATTTATTTTAAGACGAAAAAAAAACACCGACTTCTGGCACTATACCTATATTATGTAAAACTTCTATTCGACTTCAATTTCGACTAACTGGATCATCATCATCATCAGCCCGAATACGTCCACTGCTGAACGACAACCTGCCATTTGCATCCACCGGTTGCCCGCGACTTTTACAATGTCGTCGGTCCACCTAGAGGGAGGCCGCGCCTACGCTGCGTCTTCCGGTTCACGAAATGTCTCGAAATTGAAATGAAATGAACGTGTGAATGACTACCTGGATGATATCTTCGTAATATTCTTCATAATATTTTCCAGTCATTTTGATTTATTTCAGTAATTTTTTTCAGTAAATTTTTTTTAAAACCAAACTACTGAACCGATTTCGATAAAATGTATATGGGACTACCTCTGAAGTATCACCTACCAAATAAATAAAGAATTATCAACATCAATTCATAAGTATATGTAAAAGAAATATGTAACTACAAATAATAATATTTATGTAAAAGAAATATGTAAGTACACGAATTTACGGTAACTAAACGTGGGGAAATATCGTGTTAATATTTAATTTAGTGTTTTTGAGTCAATGTTTTCATTTTTGTAAACATGTTCATTTACTCAGTTCTCAAACACTCGAGTTCAGAACCCCGCATAGCACAGGCTACTCCGCCTAGTTTGGGTATCAAAGATAACTTGTAAATGTTCTGTATTTTTTTATCTGAATAAAAATATTTGATTTGATTTGATTTGATAATTGGCGGAGTAATCGCGTAACATACATACAATTGAATAGGCTAGATGACTGGTTTTTTTTAATTATCCTATTCAAATGTTCCCCATAAATATAGCTGATTAATGAAAAGAAAATTAAAATCTGAACAAAAATAAGCAACTTATAAGCATTTTAATATTATGCTAGACAGAGAGGCGAAACAGCAAATCGTGACGTCACTTGTCAGGACGCTATATAAATTCTATTCTGACAAGTAAGGCGTGACGTCATTTTTTGTTTTGTGGGAAAGGGAGGGACAGAGTTGTCTCTAACAAAAACTTTAAACGCTCATATATCAGAACATTATTATCCGATTTAAATAATGTTTTCAATTACCATACTATATTCACTTAAATTTTTCATCAAAGCTATTGGTTTCAACGATTTAAACATCAGTCATCTAGCCTATTGAGAACCTCCTTTTTTGAATTCAGTTGAAAATAAGAAAAATGCTCTATATATTACACTTGTCCATAAAACTGGTACCTACTTCACCTAATCACGTTGTAGTACTAAATCAACTGGTATTTTGTAATATTCTCACCCAATAAAGGCGTGTGTCTCAGGGAGGTCTAATTTACAGATACTCCGCTACACAAAAGAGCGAATGTTCTGAAAATTCTCCGGATTACCATTTAATACCTACTCCACGCTTTAACAAGTAACAGCAACCTTCGTCACGGGCTCAGGCCAAAATATGTACAGTTTAATCCGTTCAATTTCGGCGCATGTCCCGGCATTAGTACAAACCCGTTGACTTTCAGACAAATACTTCAGATTTGGCGAAATAACTCAACTTTAGATAAAGGGAGCCCGTAGTTAGCTATATCAACCCAGCCTCGTAATTTAATTAGAATTTCTGATGTGGAATTTCACGAATGACTTTCGTATTTACATGTTATGTAAAGCAAGTAACGAATTCGGCCGCTCTGGGAAACTTTGGTTACAACAATTTAGCTATGGAATGGATAAATGCTGACCCTATGCTTTATGGCGCTATGCACACGGAACTATTTCAATAAGATTCCACAGGCAACAAAATTCGCAGATGGCGCCAGCGGCGGTCCGGATGTGGCAAAACTCAAGTTTTATTGTTTGATTGATTGATTAACTCTTTATTGATCACACCAAGAATTACACAAAAATAATTTAATAAACTTAAATATTGGAACAATTGGCGGTCTTATTGCTCTTCCAGGCAACCTTTGGATGGAGAGGATTTATAGAATGCATAGAAGACGGGGTGTGCAAGAAAAGAAAAGTGTGTGAAATCATAAACATGTACCATAATATTATTCTAACATAATATATATATATATATATATAATGTTAGATATCTCTATATGCATTCTATAAATCCTCTCTATAATAAAGTAAAAATATATATATATATTTACTTTATTGTACACATACATATTTATGTTATATATATTAGTTTATTATAAATATTGTAGGTATTTTAAGTATTAGTATGTATTTTTACTATTACATATATATATACATATATGTAAATATACATGTAAATATTTATGTTATATATATTAGTTTATTATAAATATTGTAGGCATTTTAAGTATTAGTATGTATTTTTACTATTACATATATATATTATATATATATATATAATATATATATATATATATATATATGTAATAGTAAAAATACATACTAATACTTAAAATACCTACAATATTTATAATAAACAACTAACAACAAGTTATATAACTTTATAACTGCAATAAACAAATTGAGTATTGAGTATTAAACTAATATATATAACATGTACAATAATAATTATACCTGTCTATATAATCAAAGTATATGTATGACAACACATTAGAGATATAATTATGAGAAATTTCTAGCATCAACGAGGAGGCACTTGCAATAAATATAATTGCTTAATTTGCTCCTTAAAATTGTTATACGTTTCCTTTATTTATCTGTTCTTGATAAAGGTGTTGTCGATAATCTAGTCCAAGAACAAATATACTGGGTACTGTTCCATGTTTTAAAAATCTACGCAGCTGTTAACGGCCTGAAAATAGATTTTGTAGGTTAGATAGTTGTTAACATTTTATGTTGGACAGAGCTTTAATTAAGAAGGTCTTGATTGCTGTACATACCAGTATAAGCACATTCTCCCTGGTAATCAAAATCTAATAAGAGTAAAACCATAAACCAACTAACCAACCAATTGTAGAAAATAAACAACATTCAACTTCAAATACCTGGATTACATCTTCATATTTTCTAGTAATTTTGATTTAAAAATCAAACTACTGAACAGAATTCGATAAAATGTTTATGGGACCACCTCTGAAGTATTACTTACCAAACAAAAAAAGAATCATCAATACCAGTTCATATTTGGCGATCGCGTAACATACATACAAAAAAAAACATACAGTCGAATTGAGAACCTCCTTATTTGAAGTTGTTTGAAAATGTAAGAGATAGCGACAGTTGACTATGACCGCATCGACGATGCGCCACCTAGCCGAAAAAATCGCAGTATGGATCCCCATTGACGCAACTTTAAACTTTTTAACCCGGTTGCCAGTTGCATCTACAAAATGATCCTGTTTACGGTTGCCGCAATTTTAAATAAACTTTCGACATCCATGTTCTTAAGTCAGTGTGAATATTGATCTCGAAGAAGCTGCTCTTGCTGTACTTTTATTACATGGGTCATATACGTATTGCAGGTTATTGGTTGCGGAAACCAGCAACTTGTCATAACTGGTACAAATTAATCAATTACTAGTTGGGGCAATTTGGAATTTATTTTTTCCCAATTGCAGCATCCGAATACAATTACGATCACCGAGATTCGCATCTAGAGTTGCTACGTATGCGCAGTTTCTCAAAATGATATGATAATCGTAAAAACAGCTAGTTGCGAGTTGCCGGTTGCCGCAACGGGGAGCTCATTGTAGCTCCGTGTGTATAGCGCCTATAATTGTTAGCCGATTGAGGAGAATTAAATAAACGTCAGCAAAATTCGCAAACTTTTAATTACTTCTCATTCCGTTTTAGCCTGTTTCAGTAGAGTTCAATTTTGGTGGGACTTCTACTGTATCGTGTATGCAGAGGTTTATATGGATGTGTATCTGTTTGATCTGCTTTGGGGCTTTTTAAGCATGTTTAAGTTCAAAATAAATTAGGTCAGTTTTTGTGTGTCTATAGGGAGCCTGTTTTTTTGTTTGTTATTATAAAACCTGATGAAGAGTATAAGACAGCTATTTAACACTTATAATCTACTTAAAAATTGGAGTAGCTGTAGAGCAAGTCACAGAGGACTGTGATTGCTGGAGAAAGGAGACTGCAAAAGGTTCACGAAAACGCAGCTCACAGGCGTGGGAAAGACAACTTTGTGCTGACAGCCATATGCCAGCTCTACCTATATCTGCAAAATTATTGACCGCATCTGTGGTTCTGGACCTGGGTATGGCCTAAAACTGCATCCATAACCACCGGAGGACGGCAACAGCGTTCTATCGATTTACGATGGTGAGCATTCTGCAATCCCCAAGCCGCCTGCCAAGCGTCGGGATTATGGCAAACCCCTTTTAAGGGGGAGGCCTTCTTCCAGCAGTGGACGTATTCAGCTGATGTCTCTCAAACAGGCTTATTTAGCTACGTGTTTAGATGTACCTTAAAGATTACGATGATTATTAAAATGTATAATGATGACGAATATGCTTATTATAAAACAAGTATCATTATGATTGTGAGTAGTAACAGTTAATAGCAGCCAGCTTATACAGCTTACGAAAACTTGGCTTAAGATCAATCAAAACCGTTCCTTATATCAAAGTCAAACATTTCGAAGACTTGGAAACTTCCGTGATAATTACTTCTAATTAGCTACCGTCAGCGCGTCAAGAAAGACTCCACGATACGGAGCTATTTTTGACTATTTAACTTATGCTGACAATTAGTTATGTTTCCAATTAGTGAAAGTTACTTGGGCACTGCTTTGGAACAGTTCAAATACATTAGAGACTCGTAGATTCATACCAAAGCAGGCAGCATGACTGATAAATATTATAGGACGAGAAATATTCGCTAAAATTTAGTAGCACTCAATTTACAAATAATTATATATACTTATACCCCTATTAGGGGTCAAAATTAAAAAATCCTCTCTTAGTACACCTCTATATACGCATCAAGACAAATACACCCTCCAAATTTCAAGTCTGTACGACCAGCGGTTTAGGCTATGCGTTGTATGTCAGTCAGTCAGTCAATGAGTCGTTGAGTCAGGACATAGCTTCTTATAGTTAACTGTGTTTGTCATCTTTGACAACATCGTTACTTAATTTCATACAAATTGCAGTCAACCTCGCCTATTAACGATAAAAACCAATCTTTTCTAAGTCCTTCGCCACCGCAAGGGCCTAAGGTTCAAAATAAGCCAACAGTGCCAGCAGTCCCAACAACGATTTCATTATGCTTGCGTTATGTTTGGACCGCATCCAAAACTTTGGCAAATAGCTTTATAGAAATGCTTTTACATACAAAAAGCACCTATATATTTAAATACTGGATAAAAATATAGGTTACTTGAAAGCTTGAGGCATCCTTTAGGACTGATTAAAATATCAAGATACGGAATAAATTTTAAACGCGTAAAAGACAAAAAACTAAAAAATAAAGCTGCTAGTAATCGAGTTGAACGTCGACTTTTCAGATGCTCAAGATGCTCTGCCTCGCTTATGTCTTGCCGCCTACACGTCAGTTGCTCAGGTATGTACAGAACTTAGAAACAGGAAACAGGAGGGCATCGCGCTTAGAATTTTAATGAGGATGTCCGCCAAGCAATTAAAGAGACATGCGTAATGAGTATAGACAATGGAGAGGAATAAAAATAAATATATCTTTTTAATTCTTGCCATCTTGTTTACCACCATCGTAGTAAAGAATCATGTAAGTCGAACTTTAGAAAAAAATCGACGATCTCTAACCGGTGACGTAACCGCAGCTATTTACTAGGTTTTAAATTACATGAATAGTTACAATAATGTTTAATCATCAAATGAACACATGCGAGCTTTAAGTATAATTATACCATCGGAGATACCCATGGCCAAAAACAAAACAAATTTATGTTTGCATGAACGCACACTAAATCAAACACGCGACACATACAAAGGGTATATGGTCATTGGTCACTGACCATATACCTAATGGCAGAACGTCGACGGCGGCGTTGTATAACGTTAGATGAGTTGTGGTTAAACAGCTAGCCAGTCAGCCATACAAACGCTAAGCCAACCAGTTCTAAAGAAACAAAGCCTATAAAAGAAGACAATTGGACGTATCTCTTGAAGCGACACGCTTGCAATCGTCAAGCGCTGGATCCGGCACTTGTCCTGCCCTCCAGATGGGAGGGTGATACGGCACGGCAGCTCTCGGACGAAGATGAATGCTCTGTGATACGCGACGTCACTGGCCCTGGTGCCGACGAAATGTTTTATGTGTATTTGCGGTGGGAAATCATCCTTGTGTTTGCAAACCTAGCGGTGAAATAGTGCCTAAATTCTAAACATCGTCGATTCGTAGACCTAATACATTTGTGTGTTTTGGTTCTCAAACACTATAAAAAGTTAACATATTCGATGGATCGAACCATGCAGGCGAACCACGTAAACACAGGTCTTTTTCACAAGCTCTTTTATTTAGTTTCACTTGTGTTTTATTTAGGTCTGTGTCTGTCTGTCTGTAATCAAATGTAGCAAGTAAAATTTGACCCACTTTCCGGTCTTCGATTGAGCTGAAATTAATTCAATTTATTTTTATGTACGGAAATGTGGACTCAAGATTTTTCCACTTATCGCTACTGGTAGATCTAAGTGGAACTTTATTTCACCTACCCCTACCAGTAGGGATACCTTGGTAGGGATAGGTGTACTAGACCAAATTTTGCATGCATTTGTAAATCTGATGACAATACAATACCATAATGACATGGAGCTGGTCTCATGATGGAGCAGGAAGGTGGCCATGGGAACTTTGTAATAAAACGACGCAACGACATCGAATTTCGACTCGTTTGATTCGTTTTGACGAGGACATAACAATATGCTTGCAGTGAGGTACAAATTTTACTTAACCGGGATGTAATATAAAACACAATAGCTGTTATATAAACTAAAAAGCACACGTGTTTAATATGTTGGATATTTCCCAACCGATTAAATAAGATCCACGTTACGAGCAAGTGTGATGAAAATAAATAAGTAACACTTAAGGCCAGGACATTCCACGTTTCAAGCTCATTTTTTATTGCGATAAATCACTAGTTTAAAGCTGTATTAGGTAGAGTCACATTTAGTGGAGCAAAAGTATGGCGGTTACGCAGATTCGTGCGTGTCAAGGTTATATTTTTGAAGTTTTCCTCAAATTACTCGAAAAGTATCGAAATTAATAACTTTTCAACCATAGAAAGTTCTCCAAAATACTATTATCTTTTAATATATTTTTTTTTGTTTCAACCATAGATGTTACTAAAACGGATGTTCGTCTGTAACATATATATTTTTGGCTTTAAATTTTGTAATTTGACTAAAAAGCATTGATTTTGTGAGCCGCAACTTTGGAATATACATGCCTTAAAAAAGCCCCAGATCACCACGCGCACCGCTATCAAACAATTTTAAGATATTAATACACTGAATTTATGAAAATGAAAAATCGCAGTAGGTGAAATTGCTGAGAACAACATTATAAAGGTTCAGAAAAAAACAATTTTGATGAGTTGTAGTATCTAAAAACTGGGTTATAGGTTATGTTAAGTTTTATGAATGAATACTTGCTTGGATTGAAATTTAATTTATTTCTAAACCTTTGAAATGTTATTCTAAGTAATTACACCGAATGCAATTTTTCATAACTATAGTCAGTGATTGTATACATTCAACAATGTTGAAATGCGCAAGTGAGATGCCGGCGCGCATCAGTCTGAGGCTTGACGAAAAGAAGCGACCAGTTGATTTTTTCGCAATTTCAGGGTCAGTCCTCTGCTAAAACTGGTTCACAATGATTTCTAAAACCCCCTTCGGCAATACAGAAAACTTCTGACATCGTTAAATTTGTTATTATTAAATGGGATCGACTACCCGAAGCAGTTTTCCCCGAAGCATCCAGAACCATCGGAGGACGGCCAGCAGCGTCCTCTCGGTTAACGGTGGTAAGCATTCTACGATCCCCAAGCCGCCTGCCAAGCGTGGGGATTATGGCAAATCCCCCTTTTAAGGGGAAGGCCTTCGCCCAACAGTGGACATTTTCTGGCCGTTGATGTGACTTCGCAGGGACGTTCAGTTGTACAGCCTGACACCAACAAATACCTACAACTAGAGATCACCCATCCGAATCTTCCATTGCTAAGCTTCGGTTATCTTTTAAAAAGTTCTACGACCTAGACCCAGGCTTAGACAAGCAACGCCACGTGCGCGAAACATTTTGAATATGAACATGCAGACATTCATACTGCTCACTGGCTCAGCAACATTTTCGCACGTACGTTTTTTAAATATAACGCAGTTGATTCTTCATAATAATATTCTCACATAATAAAAGCTCGTATCTCGCCGGAGACAGGAGCTCTCATTAGTCTGCTCGTTACGCGTGTGAGACGCTCTACGTTACGAGGAGATAAATCGGCCACGTTACCTTACCCGCGCTGTCTCCTATACTAGAGACTTAGATTAAACTTATTTCACTTTATTCCGCTCACCTTTAAGTGGCGGTGTGGTCGTTGATACACATTGTAAACACACTAAACTTAGAATGGGAACTGTCTCTCAAATGAGACTGCTGAAACACACCGTTAGGCCTTTGTCGGCGGATTTTCAACATGAAAGTTGTAGCTATTATCCTGATTAGCAAGCCTAGTTATTATTGCTCACGATGTTTCCTTTCACCGGCAGCTCAAACTCCCAATTAGAGTTTGAGCTGCCACTATCAGAGTCTACGACTATTGTTTGCGAACCTAATATGTTAGCTTTTTATTTGATTTCGTATGTGATCTATGGTTTCCTTAGACGTTTTCCCATACTCTAGCAGACGAATGAAGACTGTAACAATCGAATTCACTAGACTCTTGAAAGATGGACTTTGTAATGCGTCTAGCAAACTTTTATACGAAATATATATTTTATGTTTGATCTAGGATTACGTCTTTAAAAGGTTACGTCAACTGTTGGCGTTACCTTATAAATAGGTACCTAATGCTTATTAATGCGTATTTAGTTCTATGGGATATCATTTGCTAGACGCTTTACAAAGTTAAGTCGTTAACATTTATAATCTATCAATATAGCGATTAACTTATTGGACAGAGTTTAAATACCTTAGAATAGGGTAGATGACTGATGTTTATATCGTTGAAACCAATAGCTTTGAAGAAGCATTTAAGTTAATATAGTATGTTTATTGAAAAAATAATTTAAATCGGTTAATAATGTTCTGATATATGAGCGTTTAAAGTTTTTGTTAGACACAACTCTGTCCCTTTCCCACAAAATAAAAAATGACGTCACGCGTTACTTGTCAGAATAGAATGTATATGGCGTACAGAGAAGTGACGTCACGATTTGCTGTTTCGCCTCTCTGTCTAGCATGATATTAAAATGCTTATAAGTTGCTTATTTTTGATCAGATTTTCATTTTCTTTTCATTAATCAGCTATATTTATGGGCCACATTTTATAGGACAATTAAAAAAACCCAGTCATCTAGCCTATTGTTATAAGCATTACTTTAAAAGTTATAAAATTACTCAGTGGTAAAAACACGATAAAATGTTGTTCTTATATATCTGTAGGAGGTATTAAAATTTAATTCGTTCAGCAATTAATCTAAATGGACGCCTTCTATCGCCTGCCATTGGGAATTAAGACTCTCTCACACTAAAATGCAATGAATATGTAGTAAAACTAGCTTTTAGATTACTTACTTTCGTTATGTACCTACATTTCAGCACAGATAAAATAATAAGTAAGACTTCCATCTTGTTTGTTTGTAAAGAGTGACAAAATGTATTATTTTTTATATGTGGTTTAATGATTATATTAGCTTTTTCAACAGACTTCAAAAAAGGAGGTTCTCAATTCGACTGTTTGTATTTTTTTTTATGTTTGTTACGCGATTACTCCGCCAATTATGAATTGATTTTAATGGTTTTTTTTGTATGGTAGGTAACACTTCAGAGGTGGTCTCCCATATAAACTTTATCGAAAAATCGGTTTAGTAGTTTGGATTTTAAATCAAAATTACTAGAAAATATCAAGATGTCATCCAGGTATTCGAATTGGAAGTCGGTTGTTTTTTTTTAAAGCGTATTATTCTGTTGGTGCCTGTATTATACGGAACTTCAAATAACTTAAAAACGCTAATATCAATCCCTATTGCGATCCAAACTATGTTGCAAATGCAGAAAGAAAATCCTTTTATCCCAAAAGTATTGTGAAAGCTATATGTAGAGCAGTTTTTTTTTAAATAGTGACGAGACTAGCAAGACGTTTGCCTGGTGGTAAGCGTCACGCCTCCCACTAACAGTAGCAGTGCCAGAATTGTGAATTTTGTTACACAATACAGCGCCGCACTATACTGCGCTCGTCACCCTGAGATATTAGATGTTAAATCTCTTCATACCCAGTAATTTATCTGGTAACATTGCCCTTCAAAACAGAACACAGTAATGCTTGCACAGGGCACACTACTGCTTGGCGGTTGAATAACTGGCAAACTTGTGGTACTTCCCCAGGCGGAATCTGCAGTAAAGTCCCACCACTACAAGCTACAGCTAAAAACTCGATTGCTCTTATCTTCAAAGTCACGTATTGAAAATCAAACGGTTCGAACAGATTTCTACATAATACGACCTCATTTCATATCCTCTGAAGCTCGCGGTGAAGTGGAAGGCGTTCTTTATAAACGCTTGTCCAGACATGCAAGGCTAGCAGAATTGCACTATTACTTTGTCCACAATTGCAAATAAAAGAATAGCTTTTACGCTGTGACCTTTAGTTAGTATTTTTAGTTGATTTTAAGATCAGCGGTTATATACTGCTACTGGAATAAGAATCGTAGGTAACATTTTAGCCATGACCTTGTTGCCGGTAAAGATAAACATGGGGAAACCGTACCATGGTGATAGGACAACGCACTGTGCTCTCTCGGCGTCCGAGTACCCCTACTTGACTATGCTACTCCTTCAGCGACCCACTTGGGTCTGTAGTCGGTTTAACGACATCCACGCGAGCGACGGTAGGTCGCCGCCTACTGTGAGTTCAACTGTCTTAGACCACGCTCTCACTTTAAATCTATCTATATATATAAAAGGCTCTGTCTTGACTCATTGATTGACTGACTGACTGACTGACTGACAGACAACGCACTAGCCCAAACCGCTGGTCTTACAGACTTGAAATTTGGAGGGTGTATTCGTCTTGAGGAGTAGGGTACACCCCTAAGATAGGATTATTAGAAATTCGACCCCTAAGTTGGGAAACTTTTCTATGAAAGTTCTTTGTTTTTGGACATGTAGTCATAAAAAAATTGCTCGGGGTGAATTTTGGGAGCGGGCCGAATTTCTTCCGTACCCGGACGAAGCCGCGGGGGCCCTCTAGTCAAGGGAGTGTGCCAAGAGTGGTAGCAATCATGCGTGGATAAGATTATGGAAAATTATGTTTATGTTTCTGGAATTATTAGTATCAGGTCTCTCTCTGGCTCGTTACAACTTTTTTACTTTGTAAAACATCGATTTGTTGTTTTGTTGTTAGGGAAATAAAATATCTCCTCCATCTCCTCCACCATCATGAACCCGAAAGACGTCCACTGCTGAACGAAGGCCTCCTCCTACCATCCATTGCCATAATCTGGTTGCAATATCCCCACTCTTGGCAGGCGGCTTGGGGATCACAGAATCCTCACCACTGTTAACTGAATAGACGCCACTGCCCGTCCTTCCGTTTTCTGGATGCAGCTTTAATATGTCCTAACACATTTTAATGAACATTCATAATATTAATAGATATAAGAATGGAGAAGGAAGGATACATAATACGGAATAGACTTCTTGTTAGGAGAGGAGAGTAAGGCTTTGACGAGTTTTAATACGCTTCAAGTGTCCTAAGCCAAAAATTTATGAACAAATGTAGGTCAATGAACTCATCAAATAAGAAAATAAAATTATTACAGCTTCAAACTGGACTCGCAAAAATAACTCTATAAAAGAACAAGAAAAAATGTACAGAACGCTTCTTTTTGCGATTTCAGGTTTGGTCTCAAAGCAAAAGTTGTTCACAATAAAGAGTACCCTTTCGGCTAAGTACACCCCAATCTAAGATAGATAAATAAAGTAAAGTTTTTACTTTACTTTACTCTTTGATTTACCCCTAAGCTAATTACCGATAGCGGGCCCTAACAATCAAAACCGCGTACATAGAGGTTGTTATCTCTATCCTTAAAACAGCTGTCTCAGCGTCCTCCGACTTTATCTACACTCCTACGAGATATACGCGAGCCTATCTCAGGAGAAAAATCGCTGGCCCCGTCTCGGAGTCGCGAGGGGACCATTTCTCACCGCCGCGACTTTACCGCCTCGCTGGGGGATTATTAGACGCGTGTAGACATGCGCGCCTGATTATGACCCTTAATGATCGTCGTATATTCGGTTTATGAACGCTTTTGGTGTCAGCGGTTTTTGATTCTGCGGATAGAGTCTAAAAATCGTTAAGCTTTTTGTGGTTGCGTCATTATGGAGTGATTGGTAAAGTGTTTTGTATCTATGTCTATTCATGGGATACAATATGATATGTTTGTTGGTAACACCAATAAGTTACACGTAAAATTTTATTGAGTAAGGGTCAACCCCACGTACCACAACCACACCACAACCACAACGCGTGATCAGGCGCATATTTTGTATTGAAAATGAATAGTAGAATTTACACGTACCAGTTTTTGCCGTCGTTATCGACCGCGTGATTGATACCGACCACATCGCAACTACAACGCAACCACAACTCAATCACCAGCTACTATAGAAATAGCCGCCGGCCACATCGCAGATACAACGTTGCTTTGACGCAACGACAGTGTGCGCTCTATGAAAGCCAGAGTCAAACTGTGTCTGCACACGATGCAAGCACTTCGCAAATGCTAACGACAACGTAACCACATCAACATTTTGTCGGTACCACAACGCAACTGCAAAAAGCTGCAGCGACCCTATTTACACGTAGCCACGCGTCACCACATTTTGTTGTTTGTCGTTGCGATGTGGTGTGGTTGTGGTACGTGTGGGTTGACCCTAAGTTTATCACAAAAACTAACAGGTAAAAAAATATTTAAAAAATAAGCTTCAACATCATAAATCAAATTATCTTGTAACCATGCTTTCAAGCATAGTTATGATATACAGGGTTAGTTATAATCAGTAAGCATCTTTTTAAGGGCATATTCTGTACGTCAAAACAAACAACTTTTACTATCAGGCCAACATTGCAATCGCGCAAAAAATATCAGCTGTTCTGTTCCATACAAAAACTTAATCGACCGTGGGCAAAATGTATGGAACATTGCTGCAACAGGCGATTTCAATGTTAGCCCGATAGTAAAAGTTGTTTGTTTTGACGTACAGGATATGCCCTTAAAGGGATGCTGATTGATTACAACTACTTAACCCTTTATAATGGTTGTCTGGAAGAGATCGCCTTTAGGGATAGGACTACCTTTTGTGCCTATCTGTAGTATATTATGTTTGTAATGTCCTTTCTGTGGTGTTAAAAAAGTGTTATTGTATTGTATTGTATAAGTACATTCAAGGTACGTCTATGTACTGCATCTGAATTTCTTGATCGCAACGTTGTTATGCGCCACTGACGGTGAGGTCATCGTACTACCTAACCAACCTACCTACCTAACCCATAACGGACTTATTTATTAACGTAAACCGAGAATTAGGAAAATATTGGAGCTATTTTAAAAACCATAGCTTTTCTACTTTTTATGATTGTTTTTTTTTTAAACACGATCCTGAACATGCTTTGTTAGTTTACTCATAGATGTATTGTACATCACATACAATATTGTACATAATTGTACATTTTACTATCATTATTCATCATACACTCAATGGTTGCAATGTATATTATCATAAGCATACAAGCTTTTTTTTTATCTAAGACAACTCACACATGCACCTGTTACTGAGGCGCGTCGGTGAAACTTTGAAATGTGTTACGAACAAGCTCCTAACTGTAGTCAACTAGCGTAAAAGGGGCTCACTTAGTGTGAGATGGAAATAACTTTATTTGAATGTGAGATTCTTCTTCGTGTATGTTAATACACGAGAGAGTCTTATAACGATGATACGCTATTTAAGCACTTCAACTTGAACTTTATAGATAAAAGAAAATTTCTAAGCATCGCATCGTGAGGATATCACCGAAAGGTGGTAAGATAGATAGAAAGATACCAATATAAATAAATAGAGGTCCCCCGCGACTTCGTCCGCGTGCGGAAGAAATTCGGACCGCTCCTAAAATTCTCCACTTTAAATCATTCCGAGCAAACTCTACCGACTCTACCGACTCTATCGACTCGACCGAATCCACCCCCCCCCCCAACTTCCCCCCTTTGAATGAACTACCCAAATATCCATTTTCATCACTATAACTTCAAAAACAAAGAACTTTCCATACCACATTGCACCCCCTTTCCCCCCTTAAAACGTCCCTGACAAAAAAAACAGTATTTTTTATTTTAAATAATCTCTAAAGTCTGTACGACCAGCGGTTTGGGCTGTGCGTTGTCTGTCAGTCAGTCAGTCAGTCAGGACAGGAGGAGCCTTTTATTATATTAGATTAAACACAACTGAAAAGTGAACTTATAACTAGTGTTACAATTGGCGGAAATATTGTTAAAAGATATCTCTTCCATGCTACCTAAGGACAGAAAGGATTTGAAGAATATAAATAAATATCGAAGGAGACGGTTTGCGCAAAAATATAAAATAAGATATTTTCTAGGAGATACTCAACTATTTCAGTCAGTGGTCAGTTGGACCTGAGTATGTCCTTAACTGCAACCAGACCCACCGGCGGACGGGCAGCAGCGTCCTTTTGGTTAACGGTGGTGAGCATTCTGCGATCCCCAAGCCGCCTGCCAAGCGTGGGGATTATGGCAACACCCCTCTGTTGGGAGACCTTTGTCCAGCAGTGGACATCTTATGGCTGACGACGACTCAACTAGTATACTTAACCATTTTCTAGTAATCTGTCACCGAGATTTCCAAGAACTCTTCCAGCAGGCTAGATGCTGAGTTCTAGAGGCTTCGCTAGAAAGCCATGCATTTTCTACTCCAGGCTACATGTGTTTCGAACTCGGCTGCTCAGTTACTTCTCGTCAGGTAAGCTGTGGTCACACATCTAGTCTATGCAGTGCCGGGTTTATATTTTTTTGAGTGTAGGCCACTTTATTTCCGCTGCCCCATGTACTTTTCTAAAATAATAAGGGCGGCAGCGTCCTCTGAAATCTGCCGCCCTAGAACGCTGCCGCCTCTAGGCCGGGGCTTATACGGCCTATTGTCAAATCCAGGGCTGTCTATGAACTATGAAAAGAGCGGACCTGCAGCTGTTCGCCTGGCGGATGGATCAATAACGCAACATTGGACAAGGTTGCATTTGAGCATTCCGGATCCAATCCCAAATAGGTATATGTTAAGGTTAAATGATTTACAATTTACATTAATAATTATTGTGACCTATATGGTAAAAGTGTGGCATAATTTTGACATTTCAATTGTTTTTATTTGTTTTGTAATTTAATATACCTAGTTGAAATTTGTGATTTAGTTGATTTTATGATCATAATGTTTTAATTTAACTGAATCTAATGTTGAATTTTTTTATTTCTATTTTTAATGATGTACTTATGTACTAAATTTGTCTGATATACATGAATAATAATAATAATGGGTAGTTCGCGAATACCTTCAATCTCAGAAAAGGAAGATCCATTTTGACAATTAAAGTAATAATAATAAAAATAATAAATATCGGAGGACATTTTTCACACAGCGCCATCTAGCCCCAAACTAAGCAAAGCTTGTAATATGGAAACTAGATAGCTGATAGAATACTTATATACTTTATTTTGTTTTGTAAATACATACCTATGATACATACTACACCCAGACACAGAACAAACATTTATGTTCGTCACATAAATGTTTGTCCTTGGTGGGGATCGAACCCACACCCTACAGCTCTGAAGGCAGACATACTACCAACTGAGCTATATGGCAGTACTTAACGATGTTTTTGAAAAAAATTATTATAAACAGTTAATTCGAATACAGTTTAACAATATACGTCCTAATGTTGCGCAGATTAAGTTACGATCAAAATTCACTTAAAATATTGTTTTCGATACTAACGGCATTAGCACGAAATACATCAAACCCGAAAGCAACTTTTCTACTTAAACTTTTTCAATCCTTACACAAAGTTATCCATCTAGTCTACGAGGGTGACCTTTACTATGAAATATTTCATTCACTTTGAACGTTTAGGACATGTTTACACTGCATTAAGTCACAAACCTATTACAACAATGTAAAATTTGAACAGATATATAAAGGACACCAGTGACAATGATAAGATGAATGGACGGGATATAAG
Source organism: Erannis defoliaria (assembly GCA_905404285.2). Lineage (NCBI taxonomy): Eukaryota > Metazoa > Arthropoda > Insecta > Lepidoptera > Geometridae > Erannis > Erannis defoliaria. Next base: position 7,885,977 of record FR990085.1, on the reverse strand, counting down.
CGCACGTATTTTGAAGACTATATGTTGGGCGCCGGCTCTCCACTCGCTTCAGTCATACTCTGCCTTTGCGACATGCGACCCGTACGATACGACAATACAAACTTCTAATACATGTACATGTGTTCTCTTTTTGTCATGCAGTAATTAGATTCGCTATCTCTATTTTCCGGCAAATGTAATATGCATACTTTAGGTAGGTATGCTTGATTGTGTTGTCTTGTTAATTTTGATCAAGCGCTGGGCCAGTCCATTCCATTATCACCGTCGCTGAAAGACACACATCAAATCACGGTATGAAATAAATAAATAAATATCGGTAGCCATTTCACACAGCGCCATCTAGCCTCGAACTAAGCAAAGCTTGTACTATCGAAACCAGATAGCTGAAAGAATACTTTAAATAAATAAAAAAACATAGGTAAACAATTATGATACATACTACACCCAGACACAGAACAAACATCTATGTTCGTCACATACATTTTAGTCCTGGGTGGGGATCAAACCCACACCCTACAGCCTGAAGGCAGACATGCTGACAACTGAGCTATAACATTTATAGTTTGTTATTTCATGTGAAATTACATACAATTTTTACAGGTACATTTGGTATAGTTTGTTACATAAACCTTTAGCATGGTATTATATTGTGGTCGATTAAGCGGTTTTAGTTGACAGTTCTAAACTAACTAAAGTATTGTTGTCCTTAGCTAACATGCCTAGTAAAAAAGTGACAGCAATAGTTTAGTTAGTTTAGAACTGTCAACTAAAACCGCCAGAATCGACCACATTATCTTTGCATAAACTGAGATAAACCAGAACACACCGCTCTGCCAGGGTCGTAGTGGGGACGACTTCTATTGCAAGACAATCACACCATTTTTCAACATCAGGAGAGAACCTGATCAAATGCATGGCCTGAGAAAACCCTGTTGGTAGTAGCTCTGCCTCGAGCACAGATCATATAGCCTGTTGACGGCTCGTGAACATAATTTCTCCTACAAACACGACTCACCATTGCGGGCAGGGGGCGAGGTAGCTTTCTATGCTTGCGATTGGCCAATCACTGGGATCACGCAATCTGAGTTATGAAATACAATAAGATTCTGACGTACTCGCAGTGGATAACAGTGGTTTTTAAACTACTAATTTTCGTATGAAGAGAATTCGGAGGAGCACTCAACAGGAATTATAGTCTTTGGCCTCGAGGGTTGTTGTACGTTCAGTTCTCATCCACGACTAACAGATAATCAAATCTATCAAATATAAGAATAATCGTTTCAATAGTTCACTGCTGGACTCAGGCCTACCCTCGAAGGGTATTATTTTATTATTATTTTTTTATATTATTAATTATACCTTAATCACCACGCTGGCTCAGTTGCGGGTTGGTGGATTCACATATGACATTGAATTTAAACTTGTGGTTAAAAATTTAAGTCGCTAATGAATGACGTGACGTCCATTATTATATTTGATATCTATTTATTTATTTAGGCAACCAAAAAAGCACAGTTTAAGTAAAGTAAAAGTTACTTATGGATTGCAGATTTTTTGTCAGTCATTCATCAAACAATGAGAAAGGGCCTTAGTTTGAAGGTCTACAATATCTACCGAAGCGAGGTTGAGATCGTGCCTTATCTGCTCCCGTTACAAAGCTGGAATTCTCCTATATCTCGTCGGTAATTTACAGTCGCTATTAAAATTTTGTTAAATATTTCATAAAATATCTAAGGAGAATTAACATTGAGCTGCTATTAATCACGTGAGGTCACGTATTTTTTGAAGTCAAGTTTATAAATATGTAATTTTGAAGTTCAATGTGACTTAAGGTTACTCGTATATGCTAGAAATAAATTGGTCTTAGATAATGATTTTCTAATGATGTAAAAAAATTATATAACTGATACTTTTACGTTAATAATTAATACGCTATGTTTAAATTTTCAAACGCATTGACCGTAGCCGTAGCTATGTTATAGTCATAGTTAGCCATAGCCATAGCATTTTTTTATAGCCTATTTGTGAGAAAAAACGGACGATATTGAAGAGACTATAATAGATAGCTATAGCTCTAGAAGAAACAGGTACACTCTCTATTTCACTTCTAATTTCATTTATATTCACCCAGTGATAAACGCATGTGACATTTTGACATTTTTCATGCCTAGTTAATAGGTACAAGGAAGTACTTATGGGAAATTAGTACACTAGGCCACGTGTATATGGGAAATGTCCCAAGCCTTTTTTACCTTTACCTATACGTACCCAGACATATTTTGGCGGCAATAGATTTGCACTTACAATCAAATTAAGTACCTAAGTACTTTTAAGTATTACATTCGGGTTATTGTTTGTCTACATAAGTTACGTATTTAAATTATTCAATTCAATTCAATTCTTTATTTAATTTAAACACGTAATTTACAGACAGGTCCAAATCATTACATGTTGTAACTAAGATGAGCGAGGAGTATAGCACTGAATCTGCCCAGCTTATCGAAGAAGATATCAAGTTCGGGTCGTTGAGAGAGTATGGAATACATAAGTTGTATGAACCGCGGTGCGTTGTACGCGTGGACAGTGTGCAGCCCCGGCGGCAGCGCCAGCAGGCGGCGGCGACGGCGCGGCCCGCGCTCGGGGTCGAAGCCGCGCTGGTGCTCGTATGGCACCAGGAGCCGCACTTCGCTTAACGCAGTCGGGTTATTCACTTTGTTGTGAAGTAACAGATAGTAATTAAGAATTACTTGCATCTTCCGCCTTAATTCTAAAGTGTACAGTCCCACCATTCCGCAAACAAAAAGAGGTGGATACATGAATGGATAGTATCCGTACACTTTTTTATATAGATAACGTGCGAATTTACGTTGGATTTTTTCAACCATTAGCGAATACTTTTTCTCATAAGGATCCCAAATATGATTATGAATTATGAACTACCGTCCTTTGAAAAGGTATTTCAATAACCAAAGTCGGTGGGTATCTACGAATATCTAGGTCCACAATTCCCTTTGTGACACGAGCTGTCGTTCTGCTGACCGCATTATGTATGTCTCTCATGTGCAGGTCTGAGGTTTGCTCAGTCTGTTTCAGTGTACCTATCTTGTCTATGGATTTGGCTCGCAGCTTACAGAAAGAAGCGTGGCTAGATGTTGAGAGTGTAGTGAACGTGTAGTATGTTAAGATTTTTAACATAGTACCTGCTATAGGCTTGTTTTCAGAAATAGTCCTGTATACAGAAAAACATTATTTTTTTCATTTATTTTTAAGTCATTTATTATTTTTGTTACAACTTTACTATTTTTTTAAATGTTTTTCTAGGTACGTCAACACCGCACGCGAGACCCAAAAATACAAGATTTATCTAAGCTTAACTTGGGACTCTCTCTTATACCTAATCCAGTTTGGTATAAATATTTTTTCTATTGTATTTTTAAGCAGACATTGAACTCATCGGATATGTCATAATTGTTTTGCTATAGTGTTGCTACTAATGTATTAGTGTATATGTTATGATAGCTTTTATTTTAAGCAAAATAGATTGGGACCCAGCAATATGATTATGTTTGCACTCTAGTACATGGTAAGAACCGTGTTGAAATGAAATGATCGGGAATTCTGGATGTAGTAAAAAAAGGATTTTTCGAAAGGGAAGTTTGTATGAAAGTCCTTTGTTTTTGGACTTTTAGTCACGAAAATTTGGATTTGGATAGTTCACTCGAAATGAAAAAATGCTGCTTTCTGAATTTTTTCGACAGGGACGATTTAAGGGGGGGAAAAGTGGGGTGGAATGTTGTATGGAAAGTTCTTTGTATTTGAAGTTATAGTGATGGAAATTTGTACATGGGTAGTTCATTCAAAGGAAGGGAAATTGGGCGGGAGGGGGGGGGGAGTTGGTCGAGTCGGTGGAGACGGTCGAGTCGGTCGAGTCGGTCGGTGTCGGTAGAGTCGGTAGAGTTGGTAGAGTTTGCTCGGAATGAAGGCTCGGCTCGGAAGGAGAATTTTGGGAGCGGTCCGTATTTCTTACGCACGCGGACGAAGTCGCGGGCGACCTCTAGTATTAAATAATTTAAACCTAAACATATACACCTATCACTAGTTTTTTGCCACAAAACGGGCCCAGCTCAGCATGATGCCAGCTGTAGTCAACCGGCGCTGGTCTATTAGGAAAGAGACATTCTGCGATGGAGCCAAACAGTCCAGTGTTGCTAAAAAAGCGCAGTCGTAGGAAATATTCACGAAGGTCTTATTTTGACAAAGGTTTAATCAAGCAATATTTTAAACTTTATCGTTTGTGCAAAACCTTTTTGTTTTAATTAAATTACCCTCACCACAATTCGTCGAAATTGCAAAACCTGCTAAGTCAAAAGGGTTTTTTCGTCGAACCCAGCGGCCAGGTTGAACACATTTTGATTAAAATTTCATTAAACTTCATTCCGTTGTATATTTTCCGTACACGTACCTATGCAAAAATCACAAATCCAGACGTAAGCCGGCCGTTTCCCAAGTACGTGTAAACAAACAAATTTAATTACTGCAAAGGTAACCCGCGTGGATCGGGATTTTAACATTTAACAATATTTGACCAACACGTTCAAATCACACAGTTACGGTTTTTTCAGGTTTGAATACATAATTCTGGTTTATTGAAGGCGACTAAACTCACGAATTAAACATGATGTTTATATGTAAGTTTTATAACATAAATAATAATAAATTTAACAAATACGAATAAGCAAGCCAAACGAAGAATGCCTCTATGTCTGTATAGGTATATCTAGCTGTATCTATGTAGTTAGATTTATCGTAGCAAACCGTATTATATACGTAAGTATAGCTAGACTTCTCGTAGCATACCGTACTACGGCGTAGCCAGCTTACTACGAAACTACGAGCATGACAATACATGAGCTTACAAAAAGATGTTTTTATAAAATGTCTAAAAGTCAAGCTGAACAGTAGGAGGTAATAACTAGCTTACACAAATTTTCATTGAACACGATCCATTAAATAAACACAAAAAAAGGAGGAAAAAATACAGGAATCGCAATAATCCTTTCTGCACAAGGAACGCGCCTTTGTTGCCACCATGACGGTTTTGTGCCATTTCAATTAGAAAATTCTCTATTTATTCGTGAAAAAATATGAAATTCTTTTACTCAGCATCGAAACAGGATGAGTTAACCGAGTAGAGCCGAGAGAAAACCGAGAACGTACGAAATCCTCACCTTTGCAAAACATCGTCCAATGCCGAATCAGTGCCTGTTCGCCTTTAGACGCGAGTGGTTGTGCGTTCGGTTCGCGGGACGCACGCGCGAATCAAATACCAAATAAAATAATCGACTATTAATTGTGCTGTGACGTTTATACAGTTCAACTTGTTGATACGGATGCTTTAATACGGTAAAATTATAAAGTGTATTACATCTTTACGCCAACGCATAGGAGATATATTTTGAAAAGGGATGCAGGAAATACATTAAAGATACGTTACATTGGACTGACATAACGCTGAGAATGGTATGTAATCAAAATAATGGCATGACATTAATCTACAAATGGGTATCTCATTATTAAAAAAAGCAATAATAGTAAATTTTGTTATTTTGAGTTACATACCTGAATATTTAAACAAAATAGAGCGGGTTTTAAATATTTGTACTTATCATATGTTTTACAATTAGTTTTGATGGAAAATGTATCTGTACCTATTCTTTATTTTTTAGTTAGTTTGTTATTCATATATCATTAACTAACTTTACCTTCAGTGACGTTGAATCGATTTTCCTATCGTCTTACCTCCCGTGTAGGTGAAAACTGAAAACCATGTTTAATAGTTATAACGATTCGAATGAAAGGCAAGAAACCAAAAGATAGAACAAATTTCAAATTGACTTGTAATAAAAAAAACTTAGCTTAATTTGTTTTTCAATCTGAAAACGTAATAGCCTTTTATTTTAATAACGTAATTTACATGTAATTAACCATATCTGCAATTGTCTATTCGTCTGTGCACGGCGAATACAAGATTATTCTGTAAAAAGTGAACTCAATTGTGATACTTATTTGAATTCAAAAATCGCATCATTTGAATTGAAATATTCTTTATCTGTACTGGGCTTGCTGAATCCTTATATCGTTAGGTTAAAGGCGTGAGATTATATTACATTGACGAAATGTGATGAATTTTGTTGGTATTGCAGTTGTTTATGATAAACAAAACAAAGGATAGCAAATAAACATAATAGCCATAGTATAATCAGCCGTATTATGAATAGCCCACTGCTGGATTTAGGCCAACCCGTGAAGGGTGATTAGGCCATATCCACCATGTTGGCCCGGTTGCGGGTAGATGGATTCACATAAGCTATTACATTTCTTCTCTGGATGTATATGCTGGTATCTTCTCGATGTTTTCCTTCATCGAAAAGACTGTGGTATGAAAATCCGTTCATAAACTCCAAAGAGCTCATTAGTTTGAGCTTGGTTTGAACCCGCGGCCTCATGATTTCAAGTCTCCCGATTAGGCTACCTACCATGGCTTATTCTAGTTAGTCACGACTTCCTCCATTTACTAATCAACATCATCATCAGCCTGGAGACGCCCACTGCTGAACGAAGGCCTCCCCCTTAGACCGCCACACTGTAAGACAACCTGCCATTTGCATCCACCGGTTGCCCGCGACTTTTACAATGTCGTCGGTCCACCTAGTGGGCCTTCCTACGCGTATTCCGGTTCGCGGTCGCCACTCAAGAACCTTTCTTCCCCATCGGTTGTCAGTTCTTCGAGCGATGTTGCCATTTACTAATACCCATACATTAATATAATTATATTAAATTGATTTGATACATTTTATTAGTATTTAGGATAATACGTTAAAAAATCTGAAAACTATTCAAAACCATGTGGCATTTTTGCCTGGTTGTGATATAATTTAACGTGTTCTTTAGGTTTCTCAGTACAAGGAATCCTATTAGGAAGCACTGGGGTTTTTTTCTGTAAGAAGCCTAGTAGATAAATAAAATTTAATTTAGTCTGCTCTTCTACCGGTTGGTCCATCCAGAATACTATCAGCATTGCCATGATTGTGTTAACACTTTGTATAGTAAGTTAAGCTTAGGGAGTTAGATTTTATATATTTTGTTTTAGTTCATTAACGCACTTGTGTACAAGAAAATTGACACTTAGTGGGTACAATGATTACTCATTACTAACTAGGCTACCTTTAATAATTGATCGCACCTCCTGAATAAAAAGTATTCTATGTCATTCCATACAAGCTGGCCAACTCTGACGTCGGAATAAATAAGCCAACGAAAGAAACACGGCTAAATAGTCGCTGATATAAAACATTAATCAGAACTGACAATCAATAATACAAAAAAAAACAGGAATATATCAGAATGAACGACAACATTTTCGCAAGATATTTTTGCGCTACCACGAAATAATGTGATTATCACATTATCCTTTTTTCGATAGCTCGTTTTTACGTAATTATAATATGAGTTGAATGCTGTACCTATTTAATATTTAAAATGTATTGAATATTTGAAAAAATGTGAAAAATGTATAATGTCTTAAGTATTTTCTAAATTCTTTTGAATCATCATGGATAGTCTCCATCGCTTAGTGGGGATTGACTTGAGCTTGATGGTGATTTGCTTTGCTCAAGTTTGACTGACACAATTAGATAAAAACTTGACATGACCTAGTGTCAGATAGATAGATAGATAGATTATATGAGTAAACACAATAAAGCGGTTTTTAAATATTTGTATCAAATACTGTACAATATGCTGGAAAATTTCTCTGTACTATTTGAGTGATTATTCGAGTGATTATTTGAGTGATTATTTGAGTGACGCCATAATCCAAGAAGTAGTTTTTTTTCATGTACTTACAATGTTACAATGAATCATTTGATACGAATTAAACTTTCTATCCTGTGATTACATTATACTGGTACCAAACACATTTTATAAATCTGACGTCCTTATTTTGAAAAGTAATGCTAATTTTACTAAAATTTCCTTACATTAAGTATCTATCCCATCAGCTTAAATATTGATTCCTGATTTTCCGCTTCACTTGAAAGCTTTTAGATTACCGTTTGCCAATGCTACATTTTTTACTGAAATTTGTTCCGGCATATAAATTGCTTGTGAAAAGTTTACAGAAGAAATAAAACGTTGCTTATGGTGTTATTTTCTAGTTTTTATTTTCACCTTTATTATAGATATAGAGGGAACTTTGATTAGCAAAAGTTGTTCATTATATTCATCTAAAATTAAAGCTTATGTAGGCATAAACTTTACTGGAATCGATATAAATTGTTTGCAATTCCACAAAGTATGTTAACCATCAAGTTAAAAGTTGGAAGCATTATATTTTATAGAAGTCATTCGATATATATTTTGCTTAGTGAAATATTAAATCTAGAGTTATTTTTATATGGAATATAAGAACATCTCATTCTTCTAACATCAGACAGGGTGTGGTAAAACGCAAACCTATTCTGAATAAAAACATAGTTTTTTTTGCAAAAATTCTGACGCAAATCACCATCATCATCAACCGTTTTCCACCCACTGCTGTATAATATAAGTGATCCATTTTTCAATCTCACCCACTGCTTTTTATTCCCAAACTATATCTATAAATAATATAAAAAACTTGCAAGTACACAAGCACACCGACAAACTTTCGCATTAATACCCTAATAGTAGTGTGATGTGATAATATTTTTAAAAAAATTAGGGTCGAGGAAAAAAATAATTTAATTTTTTATTTTTACATGATTATACAGGGTTATATTGAATTCATTGGCATTATCTTAGTGGGTCATTGAACTCATCGTAATGAACAAATTTTACGAAATCAACGCGGATATCGCGAAAAAAAACAGCAGTTTCATACATTTTGTCTTGCGTATCTAATTGCATTTTTTGGATGACACAACCCATAATAGTGCTAATGAATTCAATTTCATCCTGTACAGTGTTTATATCAATTTAGTTAATTTTATCTCACCGATCATAAGACAATTACTGTTAGTGGCTTTCAGGTTTCCATTAACCGACATAGTGATTAACAAAAACAAACATTAACAACAATCTGTATTAGGTACATTTTGGCATTTCAGATACCACTGCAAACAGAGGGCTGTAATTGGATGGCTTCTTCATTAACAATTAAGATGATTGCTACTGTCATATACAGTAGCTACTATGACAGTTAATATAATGCGCTACTTAATTTTTGATTTAAGCACTGTTTAGAGAATAGGCTAGATGACTGTTTTTTTTTGTCCTATTAAAATGTGTCCCATAAATATAGCTGATTAATGAATAGAAAATGAAAATATGATCTAAAATAAGCAACTTGTAAGTATTTTTGTTTTATATATACGGGAATACTCACGTTTAATTAAATCGGATAATCCGACTATAGTTACAATAAAAAAAAAAAGATTCAAAACAAAAATAAAAAAATGTGTCAAAACCACGTCAGTTTTCATAATAAAACGTATAAGAATTTTAATATCATACTAGACAGAGAAGCGAAACAGCAAATCGTGACGTCACTTCTCTGTACGCCATATAAATTCTATTCTGACAAGTAAGGCGTGACGTCATTTTTTGTTTTGTGGGAAAGGGACAAAGTTGTCACTACCAAAAACTTTAAACGCTTATACGAGTATATGAGAACATTAATAACTGATAAAACATTTTTTTCAATGAACATACTATATTTACTTAAATTCTTCATGAAAGCTATTGGTTTCAATGATATAAACATCAGTCATCTACCCTATTATAGTGGTATGATGACTCTACTTGTAGTGGTAGAACTCTACTTGTAGTGGTAGGACTCTACTTGTAGTAGTAGGACTGCAGAGTGCGCCTGGAGTAGTACCACACCTTTGCCAGTTATTCAACAGCCAAGCAGTAGTGGTCAATTATTGTGTTTCGGTTTGAAGGGCAATGTTACCAGAGATATTACTGGGTATGAAGAGATTTGACATATATTTCGGTGATGAGCGCAGTACAGTGCAGCGCAGGATTTTATTCTCAAGTACATAACTCTGGCAGTGCTACTGGTATAGGCAGGTGTGCCGCTTACCACCAGGCAAAAGTCTCGCTCGTATCGTCACTCGGTTGCATAAAAAAAAAATATGTAAATGTTCAGCCATCGCTCTTTCTCACACATTTGCACGGCATACTAATTATGATGTGTAAATATAAACAAAAAAAAATGTGTGTCTATAAGTATATCACATCGTTTCAAAATGAAATGTAGAATATACATTTTCAATTTAACATTTTATAGTTCGGAAGACGATATAATTTGAATTTTTCCGTCGAAATAAAAAAAAAACAAGGCGTAGATTTAGGACACCTTGAGACTCGATGGAGTGTCGATATACGTAAGAAAACAGTGGTTGGAAGCCGAAAGGAGAGGTCTATGTATGATAGGCTAACTATGATGACAATTCAAGAAAAATCTTTTCGATAACAGTTAATTTTGCTCAGCAACTGTAATAAGCTAATCATTCAATCTAAACCTCTTAACCACAGGTTTATCGAAAATTTATTACATCCCTAGAAAAGAAGCAATAAACGTAATTAACTCAGTGCCCACAATTGTCGATAAATTCAATTCCCCGCCTTATAAAGCGGTTGATAAGCCGTTTCGAGTCGCATACAAAAAATATCGTCGCTCCAACCCTCTGGAGGTACGAGACAAAATAATAAGTTTCTTTAAGCTACGGGAAAAACGATATTGGCTCAGAACCAAGGCAGGCTGGATACTTGTTTTTAATGTACGGGTTTTCAGAAACTATTTTACGGTAAAGAAAAATACTGTGGCTAAACATGTGGCATTATTGAACCGCGAAAAGGGCACATTGATATTATGATGTGTATTTTTTATAGGCAGTTGGTTTTAGGGTAATAGTTTCAGGGCAAAAAAAAACTTTGTACATAAATAATACCTTCTGCTAATAATAGAAAACAAATGAAAGGCTTTGTATCCATTTCGAATATCTTCTTTTTTTTTTCCTTTTTTTTTGTGTTTGTGTGTGTGTACTTGCAATATTATTATTAATGTGTTATTGCACGAAAAGATCATAAAATTATATTAAGAAATATGAAAAGAAAGTAGGTACAGGCTTTCAAGACAATTTTCGTTACAGAGTAGTTGGCATGTCATTTAATAACGTACAGATTGTCAAAAAAGAGTTGAAACGGAAACATTTTTTCTCTCCTGGCAATACTGTGAATAATCCCAAAATTGTCCAATCAACTTCCTTCGACTTATTACAGGTTTACTTGTATTTTGAACTATTTGCTCCTTTTTGCCAAGCTGTAGTTTAGCTAATATGCAAAAATTACTAACTCATTGAAGATACGTCCCTTGTAATTGTGACTGCCTTATACTTAGCTCAGTTGGTAGTAGCTGTGCCTTGAGAGCCGCAGGGTGTAGGTTCAATTCTAACCCAGGACAAAAATTTTTATGTGACGAACATAGATGTTTGATCATCTGGGTATGCATACATTTATATTACCAAAAATAAAATATGTAAGCATTTACATAAAATATTTTTATGAGCTCTCCGGTTTCAATAGTTCAACAGTTTTGCTTATAGATGCCGCTGTGGCCAAAAAAACGCTTTTGTATCTGTGCTAATTTGACTTATAAGTATATTGAAAAAATAATTTCGTGCTTGAAACCCTAATTAATCAAATTACTTTTTGGTAACAAACTATAGCTGAGCAGTTAAATTCAAACTATTAGAGATATAAAAAAAAAGTAAAATAAAATGCAAATAGTAAAATAAATATTCAACCCTCTTTGAATAAAAATGTACATGGACATTTTGTGTTAAATCGCGGCACAATAAAACAGGCTGCAACATGCCGGTCAAAAAGCTATCTTTTTGAAACCGTTTAAAATGAAATAAAACTCGCACTTTTTTCAATACCTGCCCATTCCTCGCTGACCCCGCTTTCACGTATGAGTGCTGCCTTGCACAATACAAACAGTATGGACTCATACTGGAACACTAAAACCTGATATAGGTTGGAAAACTAAAACCGACGAATCCGTCGGTCGTCTTAATCAAGCCGTGCCATATTTTAATAATAATTGCACACCATATCATTATAGACTTTTAGTTATTTAATATATGTGTAATTAAATTGGATGTACTTATGTAATTTTGGAATGTTCTCTTTGACCCCCTTTCCTTTTGATACAAAAATGATAAGATTGGCTCAATTTTTTTGTGATTCCTTGCTATATTTTAAAGCGGGTCGTATTAGATTTACGGAAACTTTATAAGACGAGCAGAGAGCTACTAAGCACCAATTAACATCTCATCAGGACTACTAGTTCTACTTATACTTTGCCCATACACAGATTTATTCATAGTACCTTTAACTTAACCCATACTGTTTATCAACTGTGTACTCTCCTACTCCTAGCGCCAGTGTGAAGCAACGAGAACGCTTCAAACCGATCAATGTTTCATTCGCACCCACATTGCGATTCATTTTAAATCATGGCAACCTAGCTTTAACAAAAACTCTAAAAACGGTGATTGTAGAGTTTTTATCAATATTAAATCTGCAGGTATTTCTAATACTTATTTAATTAACTGCTAAACCGATCGTCATTAAATTTAGGAAAGAACACACACATACACAAATTATTTATTATTTGGGGTACATAAATTATTTTAAATTTATATCGCTGAATAATAAGTAGGTAACATTTAAATTATGGAGTGATATTGTTTAGTACCACAGGTTGGCTGGTTGGCTGCTGCCCGTCCTCCGGCGATCCTTGATGCCGTGTTAGGACATACCCAGGTATATCTAATACCACTAGAATCACTGTCCTGACTGACTAACTGACTGACAGAAAACGTACAGCCTAAACCGCTGGTAGTACAGATTTGAAATTTGGAGAGTTTATTTGTCTTGATGCGTAAAGGTGTACCAAGAAAGGATTGTTTGAAATTCAGCCCCTGAGGGGGTAAAAATGAACGTTTTGTATGAAACTCCTTAATTTTTTTACTTTTACTCGTGAAAATTTGCAATTGGATAGTTCATTTAAAATAAAAATAAATTGACAAGGTTGACTTAAGGGGGGGAATTGGGGGATGTCATTTTATATGAAAAGTTCTTTATTTTTCAAGTTACAGTGATGAACATTGGTATTTGAATAGTTCATTTAAAATAAAATATGGTATTCGCAATATATTTTCACCGGGGTGACTTAAGAGTAAGAGGGTCAGAAGGTGGGTGAGACGTTGTATGGAAAGTTCTTTGTATTGAAGTTATAATAATGTTATCGGTATTTGGATTGACTTTCTAAAACAAAAACAATAATATTTTTGCTAGGGTTGATCTAAAGTGGAGAATATGGGGAGAAAAAAAATAGTGATTAACCTCGCGGTATGGAAGGAGCAGGCGTTTTTTTTCCGTAGGCGGACGAAGTCGTGGGCGACCTCTAGTACTAAATAATGTTAACATTTACTTATTAACAGTCCACACTCGTACATGCAACTCCCAAAAGAATTTCCTTGGAACAAACAAAGATTCGAACTACAAACATCCAGACTCGTATTAAAATTCTGATATTGTTGAAAATAACGTATTTACAGTTATTTTTTGTCGGTGGTTTATCCCTTCATCTTATTAGTACTCGAAACGATATTAGCGCGGTAATACACTATAAAAAAACAGTTATAGCAATTTAGGTAAAAGTGGGCTTCCGCAAAGTAACACCTAAATCAATCACATAATATTATTCCATCGAATTAATAACCCGGCTACAGTTCTAAAAATATATTGCAATATATAACTATAGATCTTAGATCAATATTCTGTTGCACTGACATTTCCAAGTATGTGTATCATCTAAATATCAGTTTGACCGCGTGAATGAGATCGGTGACATGGAACGATTACTACACTTTGATTGTCCATCAGTCAAAATGCAATAAAAACAAATAAAATCGTTTAAAAGGTACAGAAAAAAGGATAAATCAGACAAATTACGTGTCCCCTATAGTTGGCAGTGTTTGCTCGTCCAACCGCTAGTTCCTTCCAATCCGAATTCCCGCTGCAGTGGTGACTCACGGCGTTTGACTTATTGCTGTTTTTGTGCTCGATGTCGACAAATTGAACTGTGTGCTGCTTTATTTACAGACTGGTATTTAGTAGCTTTGTGTGGCGGGGCTAACTCTGTTAAAGAGTTTATTTGATGCCGGTTCGGTTGTAAAGTAAGTTCGTAAAGTGTGAGTAGCCAGATGCTAGAATTAATATGTCATTCGGAGTTATGCAACAGTTGTGAATGAAATAATTCTTGTTATATGATATTATATTTATACCGGGTATTAGTTTGAACACCGTTATCCTTCTAGGATATCATTGTACTCAACATTATGAACAACTTTTACTATGGGGCCAACCTTGAAATCGAAAATAAAAAAATATCTAATAAATAGCGAAAATAATATCTGCTGTTTCATACATTTTGTCCAAAATCAATTAACCTTATTGTATGGAACAGTTATTTTATATTTCGTGATTTCAGGGTTGGCCCCATAGTAAAAGTTGTTCATAATGATGAGTACAATGATATCCTAAAAGGATAACGGTGTTCAAACTAACACCCTGTATTATAAGTTTACCTATCTATCTAATACTATAAGAATCTATGTCCTGACTCAACGTGTGACTTAATGACTGACCGACAGACAACGCACAGGCTAAGCCGCTGGTCGTATAGACTTGAAATTTGGAGGGTGTGTTTGTGTAGATGCGTAAAAAAAGATTTTGTGAAATTCAATCCCTTATGAGGTAAAAATGGGTAAAAACTTTTGTATGAAACTCTTTTGTTTTTGAACATTTAGTCTTGAAAAATTTGTATTTGGGTACTTCATTTGAAATAAAAAATACTGTTCAAATTTTTTTCGACAGGGATGATTTAAGGAAGTGAAATCGAGGATGAAATTTTGTATGGAATGTTCTTTGTTTTTGAAGTTATGCTAATGAAAATTGGTATTTGGGTAGTTCATTTAAATTAAAATAGGGTACTTAAAATATTTTTTGACAAGGATGAATTACAGGGGTGAAATGGGGGATGAGATGCTGTATCGAAAGTTCTCTGTTTTAGAAGTTATAGTGAAGAAAAATTGATAGTAATGTACGTACGTACATTTAAAAAACATATTTTATTTGACAGGTAAGACTTTGGGGGGGGGGGATAAAAGGGGTAAAAGGGAGGGTGAAATTTCGTATGGAAAGTTCTTTGTTTTAATAAAGTTATTTTCTCGGGATGTTTTAAAGTGGTAAATATGGGGAGGAAAATAATTAGTAATTAGCCCAGTGGTATGGAAGATAACAGTATTTGGGAGCGTGGCGACACTTTTCCGTACGCGGACGAAGTCGCGGGGAACCAATAGTATGACATAAATATTAAAATACTTATACACTTGAGACTTGTTAATACTTGATACCTCAGAAACTTAGTTGTAAATTCTTGTTTATAACTTATTTATTCAATTACTATGACTTAGTATCAGGGTTAGTTAAATTAAAATTAAAGCTAAAATCTTATTTCTAACTAAAACGTTAATTACACCGCAAGTAGCCAAACCTTCTAATTAAATATCCACTGAACCGATAATTTAAAATTTATTAAAATTAAATCGTCACCAAAAGCTATAATGAGCCACGGTTTTAAACAAAATCCGCAGAGTTTTTCTTAAAATGAAATTAGCCAAAACGGCTCGCCATTAAAATTACATTAGCATAAATAAGTGGGATGCTAATCTAAGGAAAATAAATCTTGGACGAGAAATAAAAATAATCCTGGTGGTCGGTTTAATGACACCATGACAGATTTGCTTCGCATTGCGTCGCGACCCACTTACAATATTGGATTTATAATCACAATACTACAAATGTTTGTTTGTTGCTTTTCTACTCAACTCTATAAGGGTTGATATAAGGGTTGATGAATAGATTTGATTAATTATTTGTATATGTATAGCTTGTACCTGGATGAACATAATAATGAACATACTAAGCTTTTCTACGAGTATTTTATACTCGTAGGCCGTAGGTGAGTGTTAATCCTAGTATACGCTATTCTTATACAAACACTTAAATAACCCAAAAGAATCATAACCAATTGTTTAGTTAGTGCAAATAATGAATTCAATATGTCCTGTGACCTGGATATGTCCTAAAACTGCATCCAGAACCACCGGAGGACAGGTGCCTGCTAAGCGTGGGAATAACGGCAAACCCTCCCTATTAAGAGGCATGCGTCAATGGATGTCACTAGCTGATGATAGGATAGAACTCAATCTTAATAAATTTTCATTAGTCGAAAACGAAATTCAACAACCATTCCGCATTTCTATGACTCCGTTATCTTACAAGAAAATTAAATGAAAACAACTTTCTATCACTTTTAAATATCAACATAATGTAGCACATTAGGGCAAATAAAATATTCATATCTCCACAATGTACCCGAAAAAGCACTCCCGCGGGACACCAGTGTTGCAAAAGTGCTACCCAAAACCGTCCATCAGTTTGGAGGAAGTTTAACACTCTTTTATTCTAATTAGTCCTCAGAGAGGAAACTCAGTGGGATAGGAAACACTGCTACACTCCACAGGGACACCCGCTTAATTTGCTCGGTTACGATATTTTTGGAATATAGTGGACAGAGTAGCATTATTCTAAACAAAAATAAAAATAAGATAATTTGTATATTTTTTTTGATGATTTGCAAACATCTTAAAATCTAAAAGAAGAGTGCGTTCTTTTACCGTAAATTTAATTTACTGTATTTTTTGTTTTTAATAGTTCCTGGCCATGGATACTAGTCCTTCAGCCGAATACATTTTTCTTCATCGATCTTTCTTTCTCTAGTTAAATGAGTCGTAGTCACAGTCCAAGTCACACACAGTAAGTCACAGTCAAGTCCAATCATGCCCTAGTAAAGTCATGGCAACTTTACTACAAGCTTCTTCGGAGTTTTGGAAACAACACGAAAAGACACATTTCACTACATTATATCACTTGCCCATACTCTTGCTCGTAAATCAGCATTTAATGAATAAAACGCCACCATTTTTATGCATTAACACTCGAAAAAACACAAGTTTTGGAAAATAATACAATGCAGCGACATGATTTTCTCGCGTTCCCGCCAAAACTTAAGTTTACTGTATTGAACCACAGATTTGCCAGTCTATACTTCAATACACTTGCGGCGCTTTGCTAACCCAACTAGATTTTCTTATTTAAGTATTTAAAATATTTTACTAGCCAACTATATTAAATACCGTACTAACAACTTACCAAGTACCATCAGTTTTTAATTGTCTAGTGCACACTGTTTATTTTGTTAGTATGGCTATTGGGCTATCGTACAAAGTAAGTAACTCAATTCCAATGCGCCCTCCCTATTAAGGGGGAGACTTTCGTCCATCAGTTAGACGTCTTCTGGCTGATGACTTAAACGTGATTTGCCGTATTTTAGTACTTTTTTTTATATACAATCAAGTGACGAGACGAGCAAGGCGTTCGCCTGGTGGTAAGCGTCACACCTGCCACTAACAGTAATAGTGCTTGAATTGTGAACTTGCGAACACAATCCTGCGCCGCACTGCACAACGCTCGTCACCCTGAGATATTAGATGATAAAACTCTTCAGACCCAGTAATTCCTCTGGTAACATTGCCCTTCAAACCGGAACACAGTAATGCTTGCACACTACTGCTTGGCGGTTGAATAACTGGCAAGGGTGTGGTAGTTCCCCAGGCGGAATCTGCAGTAGAGTCCTACCACTACAAAAGCGTAAAAAAGTGTAAAACACTACGTATTATAATGTCAATCCAGGTAAACGTTGATCCGTCATAATACAAAACGCCTCGGTTTTCTAAAATGGCCAGCCATTATGTTATACGGCGAATTCTACGATTCAGCTGCGACATAGATATTAAAAGCCCATGGTATTTAAAAGCTCGTTGGGTTTTGCCGTTCATCATCACTGTGCAGCCCTAATATAAATATTCCGCTCCCGGCTGCGAGTTACTCAGTTTAAAAGCCAGAGTTAAAGTTTGTTATCGTTTTTTTCATAATGTTTACTCGAGGCAATTCTGGATGTGCTAGAAATTTCAGAGAGGACTGTTCTGACAAAACATTACAGTGAAAAAAGTAACTTGTTTTACTACAAATAGTGTAAGTACGTGATAGATGACACAGTAGTAGGTTACATTCTAGTACTAGGTTAGCTAATAAAACACATCTTTAACTCTCTATAAAAAATATTAGAGAATGCCAGGTATAAAATAAGACCGAAATACAGACACAATAAAAATTTTGCATCATCCGAAATAGCGATGCAAAAGCTCCGAATTCCAAATCCAATGGCCATAAAAATTATATTACTTATTATTAACCGCAGATATAAAAAAAACATATGAAAGTAGGTACACTTATCAAAATACGAAAAGTCTTACTAATATCAAAGTGTTCTTACAATCTCGCGTAAAAACCATTAAAATATTAATAGAATAGATCGGCACGCTTCGCATGACGTTGCCATAGGTACTCTTACAGGGTCATTAAAAAGTACTTACCTACTATTTAAACGAGTAAATAAGACCTGCATGTGAATTAATCTTTATTATTTTGCAATATATGCATTGAGTATTGGGGACTTATAAAAAATCGCAATGGTTATTAAAAAAAATACTAGGTAAGCTTGTATCAATTTTTTAATTTTAATTTGATTTTATTATTTTATACGTTTATGAACTGAATCCACTAAAACTACTACACAAGAACAATTGGATTGTCTATAGACTTAAGATCCTGTTTCATTGTTCGAAGAATAGAATAAAGAAAATTCATCATACGGTCAAGTCATTATACGGCGACGCGGACGTTATTAAGATTAATTAAATAATTTTATTTACATTATACATATGTACAAAACTTAAAATAAATATTTGAACTATATAACTTAATAATTACATTTTTTTTTTATATATATAAATAAATAAACCCTAGTACCTACAAAACAAAAACCCCGTCTAGATCGCCACCATGCGGTAGGGTTCCCCGGATGCTGGCTGCAATTCCCCGTTGAATGGCAATACTTAGGCCTCTGGGCAAAGTATGCGCCAGCTCTGGGTTCCCCCGAGG
This sequence comes from Erannis defoliaria, assembly GCA_905404285.2. NCBI lineage: Eukaryota > Metazoa > Arthropoda > Insecta > Lepidoptera > Geometridae > Erannis > Erannis defoliaria. The sequence continues at coordinate 7,866,732 of FR990085.1, read as the reverse complement.
CGAGGACTAATCTCTTGGCCAAATCTTTACAAATTTTTTAGTGTCGGTCGACCACGGGCCCATAGTTTCCACAGCCAGCGCCACAAAGTGATAATGTGCGCTTAGTGATATTTTGACGTTATGAAAGAAAGAAAGAAAGAAAGAAATGTAATTTATTTTGTAACATCATTGTAAATAGTATAACTTTAACATAATTACAGTCAAAGGGATGATGTCACAAAAATGGCTTCAACTCAGCATAGTGCTGTTTATCAAACAGCGCTGATCTCCCGTTGATGCCAATTCAAGTGATTTCACGAAAAGCTTATAACAGTGAAACGTTTTCCTAACATAAAACTATATAAAATAATATCTGTACACCTACACATTCTATTTTTTTTATATAAATAAATATTTTATTATATTTGACAAATTAAACATGAGCAGATGTAAGTACATAGAACCTCAGCGAAATAATAAAAAACTAGAACCAAAGTTAGAATACTTAAAACATAATTACGGATGAATACAAATTATTATGTAGTTATACAAGTTTATAAACGGAAAAAGAGGTGTTTCGCGATAAAAAAAGTTAATCAGTAAAACATATTTTATAGGTACTTTTAAAATATTAAAATAATTAAACTCTAGAGACAATTTAAACAATTAAGATTGAAATCGTTCATATAAACAATAAATCAAACATCGGCAACACCACGTAATGTCATTAAAAATAGACACTGACAGTCGAACCAATCATTCAATCAGACATAATGTCTGCTTGTTTAGTTTTAATAATACGAGCAGATAATTGATATTTAACTTCGTGTTAGGACAAATTCGCAAATGTTATTCTGAAAAACATATTTTCTTCTTATTTGTCACAACTATAACAATACAATAATGTGTGAACCTGTACGAAGAATGAACAAGGAACACGTAACGATAACCCAGTATTGCAAACAACACTTAATTTCATGTAACGCAGTTTTCCAATTCCAATCAATAGCCGACTAGAACAAACACGCCGTTTGTGACGCTGCAAAAACTCATAAAAGTGAGTTACCTACATAACGGTGATACAAAAAACTGATGACGCCGGTTTGCGTTATTCGTTGAGTCCACCAATTTTCTGTCGCAGTGCGTTATAAAATACATGCATGGTTTGAGTAAGAGCTTCAGCGAGGTATGGAAAGAGCTTGCTCGCACGTTTTTCTAAGAGATCGCATTCGAAAAGAAGTGACTCGCCAGGTAACTAACGTCACCGACATTGGTCAGCGTATCAGCTAACTTTAGCTTTAGCACAGTGGCCCGGTTATATCTGTCGCTGAACCGATAATCGCTGAGGTAGACGTGATCTATAGTGGAGACCAATTGGCAAACGTAGCGTAGGACGTCGTGACTTAGTAGAGTGGCGTTATACAGGGTTAGTTCTAAGTTAGCGTCCTTTTAAGGGACATCAAAATAAACAACTTTTACTATGAGGCCAACCCTGAACTCGCGACAAAAATATCAGCTGTTCCATACAAAAGTTAATTGACCTTGAACAAAATGTTTGGAACAGCTGATATTTTTTTCGCGATTTCAGGGTTGACCCCATAGTAAAAGTTGTTCATAATGATGAGTACATACATACTCTTTAGTATTGTTGAACCTTTTTGTTACACGTTGTTTAAATGGGACAGCTGGCAGAGGCTCGAAGCAGAAAGCCGAAGATTGGGCTGCGTGCATTAGGAGAGGCCTATATCCAGCAATGGACTAAGGCAGGCTGTTGATGATGATGTGTTTATATCAGGCTAATTATGATAAGTAAGTGCTCTAATATGGTTCCATAGTCCATAGTCACTACTACTTGACCATAGGTATAAAAAGCGGCGAACAAAATGTTACAAGAACTAATTCATCACCTCTGGAAACGTTGCTTTGGGCTTTATGTAGGAGTAAAGTAAAATCTAATATCACACAATTGAAGTAGTTACTAGCTAAAGTGTAGGTAGATACATAGGTTCTTATTGTTCTTCGGCAGTACAACGATCCCAATTCAATTCAAGCCTCTCTTATGTCCCACGTGTTAAAAAAACAGTCGATTCGTGCCGGACATAGATCGATGGAACTACGGCCTAGGAAAGATGGCGTAATATCACAACAGATGTCGACGACGGTTATGTCAACTGGGCATCCATTCACGAAACTAATAAAAGATTCAGCATTGTCGTTTGGGCCGAAAGAGGGTCCTTTCGAAGCATTGGCGCCCATTCTGGGCCGTGTGTAGGTTTTGAGGTCGTACCGGGCGGGCTCGCAGTTATCGTCGCACGGTTTACAATGAGCAAGGACGTAATCTCTCTTTTTATCCGCCTTTTTTGCAAAAGCCTTATGTGGGTTTATGATGCATATGAGGTGCAAATTACTAATGCGATTTAAGAGCATATTACTTTCTGCTTTACTTTCGCTTACTTTTTGTTTTTTGAATGTGAAAAGCGAAGATTGGCAGAGCAGCGTACCATTGGAAAGCCTTTGACCCATCCGAAGCTAAGTGTATTATTACCATGGTCGTTAAGTGACGTGTGGTCACACGTCCACTCCATGTCTACGACCACTCAACGGCCACGTGAGCTAGGATGAAATACCTAGTGTACCTATCACATAAAACATAAGTATGTACAATTTGAGTACCTAAACTGCAAACAACAGAATACGTTGACACTAATGGTATAGGTACATACGTATACGTGTATCTACAACGTAAAATGAGATTGCAATTGATTTAACCATTACTGTAATACCTATTATAAATAATTATCTGTGGTACATTATTCAGTTCCGTAAAATCACCATTATAGATGGTATCCTTATTATTTTGAATTTATTGAGATTATAAATTCATGAAAATAACTATAACGAGTATAGCTGACGAAGGAAAATCATTCCGACAGAGAGGATGGATAAAGTAATTCATAAAACTGAATTTAAAGTTCATCTGGCTAATGGAAAAGAAGTAAATTTGTTCTTGCATACTATCGTGTTTCAAAAAATGGATAAAACTGAAGAAAAAGCATTTTAGATACAAACCCAAAACCAATTCTGAAATGACTTACTACTTTCCCAGATTGTATGCATAATACAAGAGCTTTATACGAATCAGATACAGAGAACATTCAATCATATAAAAACAAAGAAAAAACGTAAGAAATATGAGATCGAAAAGTTACAACATAAAGTATGTATCAAATAGCAATTGGCAATTCGGGATAGGAAAGGTTCGCCCTATAAAGTACGTGAGGCGGTCAAAAACAAACTTGTGCAATAAATAACCAGATCGGATAAGAGAAAGGTACGCACTCAGCCATTTTATATTCAATAAAAAATGAGATAAACTAAATTGTCTTACGATACAGTCGCTTGGAAGATTTATGGGACGGACAAATTACTCTGAACCATTAAATTATTAAAAAAAATATTGTCAAAGTTTCCTGGTTTCGTACTTGTTACAGAAATTATACTCCACATAAATTATTATTTTACAGAAATAAAATTAAACAATTAAAGTAATTTTGATAGCGGAGAAGATTCTTAGACTTTTGAATATAAGTAAAACTCGAAAAACCGACAGCACTGATCGATTTTACCTTCAACAGCACACAGGGCATAAACGTTTAAGAGTAGAAGGACTAGGAGAATCCACAATGCTGGTTCGGTGCAGCTTAATGGATTTACGGTTTTAGTGACTTTTGAACGTCAATATTTATTTAACGTCAATTGACTCACATTTTTACATCTTTACACGCGATTCTACAATACATATTTTGAGACCAAACAAAGATACACACGGGCCTACAGCTTACTATACAGGGTGTTAGTTTGAACACCGCTATCCTTCTAGGATATCATTGTACTCATCATTATGAACAACTTTTACTATGTGGCCAACCATGAAATCACGAAAAAAAAACAGCGGTGCCATACAAAAAGGTTCATCGATCTTGGACAAAATGTATGGAAAACAGCTGTTTTTTTTCGTGATTTCGGGGTTGGCCCTACTAAAAGTTGTTCATAATGATGAGTACAATGATATCCTAGAAGGATAACGGTGTTCAAACTAACAACACCCGGTATTTTATTCCAAGTTTCAATCCGCATATAATTGGATTAATGCGCTATTGTTTTTTTTTCGTATCCCTACAGGTTTCTCACGATGTTTTTCTTCGACGAAAGCTAGTGCAAGAGCTTTAAGTAAGTAAGTAAGTTCGTATAGGCTGAGTGGCCAGCCCTAGTATCAGAGTTAATGTGCCGCCCGAAGGCCTCTGACATGGCTGACGGTTGTTGTTATAGAAACTAGAGTAAACAACCGGGACCAACAATTTAACGTGTCATCCGACCCATGGTAGCGCTCAGAAATAAATGCCACTCACGGTCACCCATCCGAAGAATGACCGGACCGTCCGTTGCTTAACATCGGTGATCGTTTAGAATCACCAAGACAAGCTACGTCACGAGCGTTACAGTACTACTATTAGTTTTGAACCCACGAAAATACCGCAGCATACATTAAACCTCACGATTGTGAGGCGACCAATCTCTAACTAGTCTACCACGTATTTCCACGGAAGAATCGTCTACTTATCTAGAAATAAAAAGTAAGCCGGAATTCCTATCCGCTTATATGGTTTGGTAGGTATGGGTTGAGAAGTTTACGCGACTCATCCAACCCGAAGTAATTTCCAGAGCTACCGACATAAACGATTTCATGAATTCTTTCTACAAAAAGTTTGCTTCAACCGTACAACTAGGGAACCTCTGCGGATTACCGCAGGGCGTAACTTAGGCTGGTTTTTCAGGCAGCGAGTTTGGCTACGTAAAAGATGGCAAAAGTTGGCTTCGTACAAACGTTGAAAAACGTTAATATTATTCTTGCGTTCCTTCATAATTACCAGTTTATGCGTAGTACGAGTATTGTATGAATACTAATCGTAAAACATACCTATATTATTTATGCCAGTTTTATTCAAATTGTGACAATTACGGCTTGAATTGCTAGAATTTTGAACTCTATCGCTCACATGGGATAGAACTGCAATTTGTATACCAATACCGTTACAAACGCTGTCTTCATAGAATAGGTATTCGAAAATTGCTTCGGCAACAGGAATAATTCGTATTCAACCTTATCACTCTCGTTTCGGGCCTACGCATTCTCGTTTCCATCTGACCGCACATTATACAACATAATCGAGAAATAAATTTTGCGTTACTGTTCGTAACCTTTCTGGGAACTTTTTATTCCCCTGGATAAGGGTTCAGCGATTCAGTAGAGATTAAAAGACATTATTTACCCGTGCACGAGCGTAACCAACCGTCAAAGTTTTATATTTCTCTGACAAGGGCCAAAAGGTTCGGCCCTTTGGACATGTGTTATTTGACGTTCCAATGTGTTTATACGTGGAATGAATCCCTTTGAGGTTCAGTGATGTCCTTTAATTAATTAGAGATACATTGAAGGACTTGTTCCGAAGCCACTAATTAAGGAACCAAAGGTGCTATTTAGTGGAGATAATATACTGTGGCTGCTTTGCCTACTGTGGCTTGAAGGTTTCTAACAGTGCGTAGTATAATTGTTATTATCATCAATAGAAGCTTTAGGTTAGGATATCTATGCTATTATTTCAAGTCTATGTCTTAGCTTGTAACAAGTTTAAGGCATGGTAATAAGTTACTTCAAATTTAAATCTTGCTGGGGTCAAAACTTTTCTGTTTAAAGTTATGTATTATTTAATTTTCTGATAAGCATTACGAGTTTGCTGTCATATTGTTATGCGGTTGCCGTAATCCCCACGCTCTGATCCCCACGTACAATCCGGAAGCCGCAGCGTAGGATGGCCTCTCACTTGACCGACGACATTGTGAAAGTCGCGGGCAACCGGTGGATGCAAATGGCAGGCTGTCGTACAGTGTGGCGGTCTAAGGGGGAAGCCTTCGTTCAGCAATGGACGTCTCCGGGCTGATGATGATGATTACAAGTATGGTATTTAAATTTATTAAATCCAAAATACTACGACGGGTTTTTCTTAGAGAAAAACGTCGCAAATAAACGTGCATTATACTATAATGTCTGTGGAAGAACTTCATAGTGTATGTGAATTCATCAACAGAAGTGTGGTTTTATAAAATCTGATGAAGTAGATTACTAAATAGATTTTGTCATGTCTTTCCATTCTCAGCTATTATTTCAAAAAAGTCTTTTCGACGTTCTTATTTCAATTATAAAATAGGTATGTTTTAGCATCATCTCAATGAATCACTTGATAATTTTTCAGAAAAACGCTAACGACATAATGCCAATTTAATAAAAACCATCAAATCTAAACTGAGAACAAACTAGTGAAATGAAATACCTCATCTCCCGGATAAATGCTACAAACAGTGCAAGTAAAACTAGTGTATGACGTCAGAGGATGCAAAGTGACAATGTAATAGAAGTGACAATGTGCTCCGTAAAGTGGGTCCTGCTCATGGTGATGCTAGCAGCTTGCTGGGCGCAAGAAGGTGAATGGAGTGAAGATGCGGAGGACCTTGGTAAGTCTGGACCACAGAAAACTTAAGTTGCAAAGTTTTTTGGTGATCCTTATCTACCAAAAATATGCTAACGTAACTCTATATTAAAGTGCCTACAAGTGTAACTCGTGACTATGGTAAGCCCTCGACTTCGTCTCGGGCATTCGTTTGTAAAAACCAACTTACCGCACTAGTATCATAAATAACTATTGTGACATTCTGAAAGTACTTCAGCGGCCTAGCCCGTATACTCAGAACTATAGAAGATCTTTCATGACCAGTGACTGAACTATCGTTATAACGCTTCATTGTTATTCATAACATACATATACGCTCGTAACTATATAGTATTACTTATGTCGAGTTCAAAGTTTACCTATTGATTTGAAATTAATTTCCTCTTCGCAGAGCTTGACTTTGATAGATTAGTCTCTTGCTTATCGAATATTAACAAATCCAAGTATTGGAGCGAGGTTACAGATCCCAGGTTCATTCGAAAATGTATGTAAAGAGGGTAGAAAAGGCTTGCAAACAAAAATCCTCTACGTCACCTGTGAATCAATTATGCGAGCAAGGCCTTAGAGCTAGATATTTTTATCTATCTTGATCTTTTACCAGTTTTGATTCGATTTAGAGTAATCAAATACGGTCCGTATTTGATATACGGAAGAACTATTTTAATATGTTTGATCGTGTTGTTTTAGTTCGTTCACTTCGCATGAATCATTGAAGCGATCAAATGAAACAAAATCGAACAAACTCAAGTGGGAATCGCGCGTAACCCATTAAACGCGATTGCTTGTCGAAAATGAAAATGGGGAAATATATTTTCGTTTGTTCGTCGTTATTTCATGTTTTTTATCCGATTTTTATGCAATCCATCGAGAACTGCGTTTACACGTAACTTAACGAATTTCTCACTTTGATTGAGTCCCGGGAAGCACTTTGCAATATTACACTAATAAAGTCATATCATGCGTCTGCGTACGTTTATGAAAGTTTCTATAGAGTTGGCGTAAACAACTGATACAAATCGAGTAGTCTGGCTTAACTTGTAAATAAATTGTGCTAAGGAGAGTGACTTTGTCGCGGCTAATTCTTTAAGAACACCGTCTGTGCCCGCGAGATCTCGAGCAAACTTGTTTGGTTCCTTAGAAATTCTCTAAGCAAAGTATCGACTCGTAGGTACGTGCAAATGTAAAGAGACTTGAGCAAGTTCGATTTCTCGTTTGGTTTCCCGTGAAAAGAACAAAAAGAGCGACCCAATTAAAAAGTGTTCATGCATGGGTGGCTCTATTCGGCTCCAATTTTATTGAACGATTAATTTTATTGCAAAAATTTCTGGACAGCGGAACGAATGGAAAACGAGAGTCGGCCGACGTGGTTTCACCGACCTTTTGTGGCGGTGCGATGGATGGGTTTGTTCGGTGCCGAATCTAATCAAAAGGCATATAGCCGAAAAAAGTGTCGGTGATATTGTGAGCGTGATGAATGAATTGAAATTTTAATGTAATTGGATCCGTTGATGATCGAGCGCTGCCATTGGCCGTGGGGCGATAATAAATATCCGTCCGTCGCGTCGGATGTATTGGCTTGTTACTGCTCATTTATTCATTTTTGTTCTCTCTTTCTTAGTCCCGTCTTTGATTGTTATTTTCCTTTGATGTTGTTAAGAATTTTGTAAAGTGAAATAATACTCGTATTATTTGATACTACGTACCTAAATTTTATTGTATACTTGTTTTCAAAATCTAATAGGTATCTGTTACGTTACTTGATAAGATTGGAATCTGACACGTTGGTATCTGGATAAGTAAGATTATTTCCTTTTTTAAATAGATGACCAAAACGATACGAGCCTGAGATCACCAATTTAGTATAATTACATGTAACTTTAAAAAAAACCGACTTCAAATTAATATGGGACCACCTCGGGAGTAGCCCCTTTCAAATAAAAAACTAATTTTCAAAATCGGTCCACAATTGACGGAGAAATCGGTAAACTTACAAAAAAAATTAAAAACATACATACTGTCGAACATAGAACCTCCTCCTTTTTTGAAGTCGGTTAAAAATAGGGCTTGAACGCAATAAGTGCATATAGTTTGTTTTATTTACACGGGATTGCACCGACTATGGTGCCGATCAACTTTTTGCCATTTTAATAAGAAGAGTGCGCACTATCATATCTTTTTTAATCCCACATAGATTATTACCTTGCATAGTCGGGGTGGTATTCCCATAGAAATAAAACAAAATCACTAATTCACTTTACTTTTGTTATGATTATAATTTAAACCTGCTCTTGAAGTTTCAAGTGGCCCTAATGAAGATAGGGCCGGTTCTTCACCGCACATAACTCTAACCAACTACACAACAGAGCTGTAATTAAGGTTATGACTCTCACGTGGTCTGTTAGCTCGTACAACAGTATGTAGAGTAATAAATAATTAAGTTAATTATGAAGCAAATGGTAAACAGGCTGCTGGGAACGTAAATCAGTGCTACTAGTATGAATGAAAAATGCAGCGTTCACTTTATGAATTTTTCAGTGGAACGTTTTATTTGATTGGATCGGTTAAAACTATTATGATGAGGTTACGTTATAATTACAAATCAATACCATGAAAGTGGACCTGGTTATATCCTTAAACTGCAACCAGACCCACCGGAGGACGGGCAGCAACGTCCTCTTAGTTAACGGTGGTGACCATTCTGCGATCCCCAAGCCGCCTACCAAGCGTGGGTATTATGGCAACACCCCTCTATTAAGAGGGAGGCCTTCGTCCAGCAGTGGGCGTTTTATGGCTGACGATGACGACGACAATGAAAGTTACGATACAGAGAATCTTTTACTCCGGATTCTCTAAATCCAGAGATATCAGATACGTCTTTCTAGGTAAATGTGCTATATTCTGGACCACACATAAACAGTTAGAAGACGTCACAACTACTGGACGAAGGCCTCCCAACAGTTTGACGTGTCACTCGACTCACGGTAACGCTCAGAGTGTCTAGTGCCAGTTTTTCCAAGAGCGTTTACGTATTCGTTCACGTTAACGTAAACTACAATTTGTATGAAATAAGAGCAGCGCCACCTAGTGTCAAACATATCAAATAGAATATGTGAGTGTGAGTTTTTTTACGTCGTCGCTATCGACCATCGAGCAAGAACTTCACTCAAAAGTGAAAACGTTGGCGCTCCGGATTGGTCGTTTCAAGCGTTTTGCGAGTGCGAACGTGCAATTTGACAGTTCGACGCGTAAATTCGAGTATACTTTACTACAATATTAATCGAAAATTTGTTCACGCGATGGTGAAGTTTTCGGAATAATTTTGTAACACTCGCACTAGGCACTCAGAAATAAATGGCACTCACGATCACCCATCCGAAGACTGAATGGACCGTCCGTTGCTTAACATCGGCGATCGCAACGACTAATAAGTATAATAAGCTCAATAACTCCATATTTTACCAATGCAAGAACCGTAAATAATATGGAGCACACGATTTAACGTAAATAATATAGTCCTACTGGGTGTGGTATGTATTTACAAAAAAATACTTTAAAGTATTCTATCAACTATCTGGTTTCCTTTGTACAAGCTTTGCTTAGCTTGGGGCTAGATGGAGCTCTATGAAAAATGTCCACCGATATTAATCTAACTGTTGTATACGGGGTGCTAGTTTGAACACCGTTATGTACCTTCACCTTCTAGGGTATCATTGTACTCGTCATTATGAACAACTTTTACTATGGGGCCAACCCTGAAATCACGAAAAAAAACAGATCACGGACAAAATGTATGGAACAGCAGATATATTTTTCGCGCTTTCAAGGTTGGCCCCATAGTAAAATTTATTCATAATGATTAGTATCCTAGAAGGATAACGGTGTTCAAACTAACAGCCTGTATATACTGTATCTCTACTGTATAATACACTAGAGATACAGTATACAGCAGTTGGATTAAAATGAACGTCCGAAAAGTAACGCCTGCTTCAGCTACATATAAGTACACTAATTGTAATGTACTATACAAAGAAGGGCCCATCCCATACACAGGCACATCTGGTAAAATGGTTTTACAGGGAACTCTCCACCACCAATGCCACCTGCCACGAATGGTGTGCCAGTGACAAATGTGCAATGCGAGTGTAGGTCAGACGACCGACGTGTCTTCACAATAATTTTATTAATATTAGCCCCGGAAGCCTGTCACGCGCGAAACCAAGCTCGTATATCTTCTCCGAGAAAAAATATGATATATTGAGAGGACGAGAGACATAAGAGCTTTCCACAGCTTCCCTTCACTCGGTTTAGCGTCTTTTTAGTACACTTAAGCGTGTTAGGGGGGATATACATGAGGCGATGTTAATATTGTCATGTATTGCATGTTTCGACTACGTATCTCACGGGCCTTGATAGACGTTCTTGTTTCAATTGATTCGAGTATTAGCAAATATTGGGCAATCTACATTATCTATCTCTATCATAAATAACTTAAAGATGCGGAAATAAATCCAAGATCTCGGTGCTTACATTGTTTACTTATATTATAGTTTGGTTTAAAATATTGATATTCAACGTATTCTAGCTTTTATGGCAACGATTTTATTTAAAAAAAAATTGACAGGTAGATTCAAGATGGGACCAAGATGGGATAGATGGGATATAAGTTGGGACCTGGGTATGTACTAAAACTTCACCTAGAACCACCGGAGGACGGGCAGTTGCGTCCTCTCGGTTAACAGTGGTGAGCATTCTGCGATCCCCAAGCAGCCTGTCAAGCGTGGGGATTATGGCGACCCCTTCCTATTAAGGCCTTCATCTATTTTCTGGTTGTAGGTAATATAATAAGATGCACCGCACAAAGAGAGTTCAAATGCTAGTAAATCTTGTCAGAACAAAATTTGTGCGCTGGACGTATCATTTGTATATGCAACCTCGTTTTTAAACCGGCCTTAGTGTATTTAAGAGAGGTAACAGGTTTCTTCTACGCGAGTTTTATGCTACAGTATATTTAACGTTCGTTAGTTAAGTGAAGCTTGATATTAGAGTGTTATCCCTTATCTATCAAAATTACGAAGTACGTAAGACAAGGAAAATACTGTGAGGCTTTTGGAAAAGTATAGATTCCTTTGATGACCTTGTTTTGGACTTATGATATAGTTTATGAAATACAAAATAAATCCGTTATAGACTTAGGTACTAACTGAGAGCTTTAAATTAGACCATTAGGCAAAATATATAGTAATACGAGCACTTACCCGCTATTGTGTGGTGGTATGTGCGTAGCGGTTGGTTTAGTGCCACACTTCTTAGTCTTAGTCTTGATGATGATTGATGACCACAGTTATGGTTGTGATAATAAATTAGATAGATAGATTAATTCTTTGTTGCTCACACCAAAGAAACATACATACAAAGGATTAAATAAATTAAATACTAGTGCACAAATGGCGGCCTTATCGCTAAAAGCGATCTCTACCAGGCAACCTTAGGATGGAGAAAAATTATTAACATGAAAAGACGGGGTATGCTGTAAAGAAGAAATTCCTACAAAACATAAACATACTTACAATCTAATACTAATACTTTATAATATATTATGTATTTACTACTATAACATGATAAATATAATATTATATATCTAACATGAAAATTTAAATAAATACAAATTAAAGTAGGGAAAATAAAAACAACAACAAACAACATCAACGAGGTGGCACCTGTGACAAATAAAATTTCTTAACTTGCTCCTTGAACGCGGCAAGTGAGTACTTTGTTGCTAAATGTATAAGCAATAATTTAGGTATACGGGACGAACAGAGGCAAAAATATTATCATGCGAAACTACCAAAATACTTTTTAGTGTCGGGGGCCGAAGATTCGGGATGAATATGGCATAAATCACAAAAAATTTAGAGCTTATAGGCATGTGACATTATGGCCTAGTTCTTACAAGAAGGTATGGGATTTTTTTACCACTAGGCCGCCTGTATATGGGAAAAGTCCAAATAAGGAAGGTCGCAATAGGACTTAGGAGAGCTGTTGACCGAGATCGGTAGCGTACTTTATAAAAGAGGACTACGACTAGCAGTGGATAACAGGCTGATGATGATGGTGCAATAGAACCAGGTCATTGAGGTTCCACAGGCAAAACTGATCGCAGATGGTGCCAGCGGCAGTCCGGATGTAGCAAAAAATAAGTTTTCAATACAGTACAATAGTTTATTGATAACACCAAAGTTAAACGTTTCTTGTTTATCGTTGCTTATCTTCTCTTGAAGGGGGCGTTGTTCATAATCTAGTCCAAGGAAAAATACTTGGTACTGTGCCTTGTTTTAAGAATGTATGCAGCTGTTGGCGGCCTAAAAATAGATTTGTAGGTTAGATAGTTGTTTACATTTTATGTTGGACAGAGCTTTAATTAGCAAGGCAAAGAATTGCTGTTCGAACCAGTTTAAGTTGATTCTCCCTGGTAATCCGAGTCTAATTAAGAGTAAAACCATTAAATTGTAGAAGAAAAATAACAAAATGTATGAGATTGACAGTTGACTATGGCCGCATCGACGATGCGGAAAAAACGCAGTGTGGATCCCCAGTAAACAGACAGTTGTTTAAAAATGTATTATAGGTACCATTTATCTATGCGTTTTAAAAGTGTAAACAATTTTTTTAGCATAATCAATGTTACTAGTGAACTAATTTTTTTTATTTTTTTATTATCTAATCTTAAAATCTATCAAACAATATTTTTTCTATTGTCTAAAAACCTACTTCAGGTTTGTCTAGACAATAAATCCTCGACAATCGTATAAAAGGCATTTAAACATGTACAATAACATAACATGTTATTGTACATGTGTACTATAACATAACATGTTATTGTACATGTTTGTGTTTTAATATGTGTTTTGTGTGTTGTTATTGTCCCATTATATTGGATAATATCAATTATCTGGTTAATCATCAAAAAATAACAGTCACATTAAAAGAGCTGACGTAACGGATCAATCTCAGTAGATACAGGAGCCAGATCCACGATGGATCTAGTGAGGTTTTATTTTCTCATTGGATCTGTTTTCAAAGACGCAACCACACGTTTTAATTTCACACAACAATTGTTTATGAAAATCCAATCAGGCCAACGTTGTAGTAATTAATTACCCCTCACGATGCTTTAATCCCTAGATACGTACTACAATGATATACGAGGACAAAGCGACGAAGATTACATGGTTAGTGCACAATGTACGCACTAAACAGTGATTGAATTCCATATAAATTGGCTTAGACTAACGGATGATGATGAGACATTGGGTTCAAAGCAAAAAATACATGAAAGTTATGTAACACTTTTTGTTTTATTTATACGGAAATACACACATAATTAAATCGGATACTCCGACTATAGTTCTGTGCAAAGCAGGACGCAGCCGCACGCGCGTCGGGCTCTGTTTTCACTCTTTGAAAAAGATCACCGGATGTAATCAAAACTATAGTCGGAGTATCCGATTTAATTAAACGTGAGTATTCACGTATAAATAAAACAACATGTGTCAAAACCACGTCAGTTTTCATACTAAAATTATACAACACTACTTGTATAATGTATGGTTCACTTAATAGTCCGACTAACATATCTTTACAGATGGCCACCATCATAAATTTTGTCGTAAACTTAATATAGCTGCCTGGTGTTTTTTTTTAGTTCTTCGTTTTGACAAATTTTTAACATGACTGCCCAAAAAAAGAAGTGTAATGTATTCATGATTCATGTATGTGAGTTTCTTTGGTCCACCATATACTAAATGCCTGAACAGATTTACATGTATGGGATATTGTTAGAATCCTTACATCATCCCGAATGACACTGGCTATTAAAAAAACAGGGCAGTGGAGTTTTTTTTTAATTCGTTGTTATATTTATCACAATAAGCAACAGGGTAAGTAAATGCTACGAAAAACACCAGCAAGGGCTAGGATGCGCAACACGAGAAAACTTTCTCGGTTCTTAAAAACAGGACAAGGCTGCGACTCTGTAGTCTCGTTTTCGCACGACATAAAGACACGACAAAATTTTCTCGCGGTGCGCATCCTAGCCCTGATGGTCACACAAACAGCATTTTCATTTCTCACAAATAAGAAGAATAATGAACAATATTTTCTTTGCTATGAAAACTAACGTACCAATTTAATTTTACACTTTAATTATCAGGAATCTCGTATAAATATAATTAAAACAAAATTATTTTATTTATACATATCTATTTTCGTAATATGCTGATAGTTTAAAATCATTACAAATTTGTGGCTTAGTAGTAAAATAAAATTTACTTATATAAGTCAAGCTATAATACCTAGCCTAGCGGTACAAAGTCCCTATAACTCCTTGTATGAGCTAGGCCAAAATGTCAAGAGCAAGAAAAAAAAAACTCTTAGAAAAATACTTTTTTGTCGCTACTTTAGAAACTGACTTATTAATTTACTTTGTAATCTTAAGTCCTAATATACCTGCAATAGTTATCTTGCGCAATTTTCGTATCTCAGAAATTGCACAAGATTTAAATTGAACGTAGATTAAAAAGGTGAGCTATGTTTTGAAAAACAGCTCGTATTTTGGAGGTTAGTATAATATTTTTGCAAACGCGATACTCGCGCTGGGGACAAAGTTTCTTTAGTGCCGACCGCGAACCGGAAGACGCAGTGCATATTAAGAAGGCCTGCCACTAGGTGGACCGACAACGTTGTAAAAGTCGCGGCAACCGGTACCCGGTACCCGGCAACCAGTGTATGCAAATGGCAGGTTGTCGTACAGTGTGGTGGTTTAAGGGGAGGCCTTCGTTCAGCAGTGGACGTCTCCGGGCTGATGATGATGACGATACTAATAGAAACAAAAACAATTCAGCAAGGCGGTACATAAATGTTTTTTGTTAATAATATTAATTGACCAGAGGTCGCCCTCGACTTCGTCCGCGTACGGAAGAAATTCGGCCCGCTCCCAAAATTCAGCACTTTAAATCATCCCGAGCAATTTTTTTAGTCCTCCCGGCACCCCCTTTAGGCCTTCCTTTCTTTCAGGTACCTAAAAGTCGTAAGTTCCTTCATCTCCGCCTGCGACGATTGATGAATTTATCAATAAGAATGTGCGATTTTCCAAACACGCTTAAAAAAAATATAGATTTTCACCTCAATAGATAGCGCAGACTATACGTGCCAGTCAAAAACAGCATCATATTTCTGATATGGTGGCACATGAAATAAAATAAAAAACTTGACACAGACAGCTACATCTGGTCTGCGCAAAGTCAGAGCCATCTACAATGAGCTTCTGTTTTATTTATTGCCTGTCAGAATATCTCCCATTCTAAAAACCACGTTTATTTTTTTGTGTTTAATAGGTTATCGCGGAAATTCTACCTATTACTATTTAATTACCTTATTGATAACTACGAGTAGAAGGAGATCAAATAAAGAGTACTTATATAAAATAACCAATCATAGATAACGATATAGCAATAACATGATGGATTTTGATAACGTCTAAAAATCTATTACGTCACATAAATATACAAAACCAGCTCTAGCTAGTTATAACAAAAAGAATAGAAAATATGAATGTGATTCAATTATTAAAAATAATAGGATAAATGGAGAGTTTAACTGAATCTCATGCTTACGTCGAAAAAATAATTGTAAAGTTTTCTGAAATATAACCGTTCAAAGTATTTGGGAAGGAGTCATCTGTCCCTTTCTAGCAAAACATAGCATAGTATAGAATTTGTTTTTGAATCGTTCACTTTGACGTCATAAACCTAGTGCCCTCCCTGTCTAACATGAAATTAAAATGTTTATAACTTCGTTATTTGAGCACATATTAAAAAAAAAAACGATGGTTTGTTTTGTTGCCAGTCAGCTTTTTAGTGAGTCAATAAAAAAATACATGCATATTCTCTATTACGTCACTGTTTCCCTAGATATACTTTGAAACAGTGTAGATGTTTTTTGTTCAGAGAAATCGCCTACAGTTACCGTCCGACATTTCGGAGTCAGCAGGAATTGATCAAAGGTTAGGTCGGATAAAGGTGAGGGAGGGATACAAGGGTCTTCTCAGGTGATTTCGAACCTAGCGCACCGTAGATAGGTAGATACGATTGCTAAAATTTCATCCCATTGTGAATATTAAGTAGCAAGTCGTTTTTCTTTGCTATAGATGTAATAAATTGTTTAAAATGTAATTATTTTGTGATTCCCATGCGGTCTTTTATTTTTTCTTTTATTTTTAAGAAATGACTAAAAGTATTTGGGAAAGAGAAGCATTCATCATCATCATCATAATCGGTCTATCAGTTCACAAAAAATAATTGGGTGTTAGTGAGAAATTCAAATAGATGTGTGAGTCTTAAGAGTGCGCCTAATGCCAGAAAAATATCAGATTTCACCCGCGCGTCTTGCATTAGTTTAGAGTCGAAAATCGCATGATATAATTGATGATGATAATGGCTTTAAGCAATTTAGGCGCGATTTAATTTAATTATTCAAAGTATAGACATGAAATAAAAAAAAATAACGGTTACTCTACTAAAACATTAGTCTGGCTGTTTAATTCGTAAAAAATAAAGTGGAGTTGTCGCTGATAATTTAGAGCATTTGAATTAAAACAGTTTTTTTTTGTTAGTAATTTTTTTGATTATTTTCCAAAATTATATTCGGTTACTCAGCTCCTATAGGGTTTTCCCCTACCTGTAGTATTTTTTTAAATCTTAATATTTACGTTCTCAATCATTAAACGATGTGTTTAAAATACACCTTTTCTTACTTTTGGCATTGGTCGCCCCCTTAAAGCGGATGTACAAGACCCTAGTTGCCAAGAGATGGCGGCAGAGTAGTTTTTTTTTTTTAAGAAGTAGGTCGTAAATCGAGAGAAAAACCTACATGTAGATGGGAATGGTCTAGCTCAGAGTTGCCAAGTGATGGCACCAGAATTATTTTTATTGAAAATATATTTTTCACCTCACAAGCTCGGAAAGATTCTGTTAGAAGTCTGAGTGCAAAAGTGCATTTTATCCGCTGTAGATGAAAAGAGATTTCAAAAATACAAACCTTTCTATTAATTTTTTTTCTATACCGTTATTCTACTAAAAAAGGTTAGTAATACTTATTTTATGTCAGTGCACCAACCTCAAAATAATCGCAATGGCTTGCACGGACACAGCCAGAAAAAAAACATTTTCTTCGCTGTAGTGAGGTGAAAAGTTGTGTGTTTCTCTCGGCAGGAAAGTTATTCTGCGTCTCGTACCTTTGAAACCCTCGCTACGCTCAGCATTATATACAAGTAATCGCGGAAAAAAACAACTTTGCAGCCTTGCCTTGCATATCAAGCAACTATTTTATGACATCCTATTCAAAAAAAGCTAGGCTATTCTTCGTAAACAGGGATTAAAACAGGTAGGTTTTTAGTTGGTAGCCTATAACAGGTTCGGAAATTTGGCATCTCAGGCAGTGTTGCCAACGGTGTAAGGCCTAATGTCGCCATTTTTCACAGCATAAGTAGCCGAAAGTAGCCGAATTTCACCATTTACTTAAAGTAGCCTATGTAGCCTGCCTAAACGCCAAAACATCGCTATAAATAAAATTAAAAATTGGTTATATCCGCTTATTTATGTGTAACCTTACATAAAAATACGAATAAATGACCTGTCACTAAGTAGCCTAAAAGGCGACCAGTCGCCATTCAGATTTTTTCATCGCCGATTCTCGTCCTGAGTAGCCTAAATGGCGATAAATCGCCTACGTTGACCACACTGATCTCAGGCAGAGACTTCTGTAGCTTAATTGGCAAAGCAGTTGGGACGGAAACCCATAGCGACTGCTCGTATGCAGGTTCGAGTCCTGCCGGAGGTCATAATTTTTCTTCCTGTTTAAGCTTTAAAAACATACAAAACAGGGATTAAAACAGCTTGAATTAAAAGTGATTTGAATTTGGAATGTGGATATTGTAAGTAAAAGTTCCAATCACCAAAGAGATCAATCATGAACATTGTATGAACAAGTAACAGACTGTATGATAAAGTAAACAGCGCATTACTGATACTATATGGTATTCCCGGCTTGATACAGGACAAGCTTATAACTCTGTATGTATAAAAAAAACAATTTGCTTCTTCAATATGTGAAGAACGTTACTTAGCTTAAAATAGAGCAACCTAAACTTAGAGACAATCGTATTTGGTCGTATTATGACACATCCAAAAGCCCCTCCTATCAGAATCGAATAGATACTTCATTTCTCTCTAGTGCCATAATCTTCAAGATTATGGGACGTGACACCCTCCCCTTGATCATTATGTCATTTATACTTTCGCTTATCATTCGTTATATTAAATTGTCACTAGTTCAGTAAAGAACGAAAGTAAAGGCATAATTAATTGGTGTAGTATGCATTATAAGTATGTATTTACGAAAAAAAAATGTATATAAGTATTCTATCAGCTATCTGGTTTCTATGATACAAGCTTTGCTTAGTATGGGGCTAGATGGCGCTGTATGTAATAAATGTTCCCCACATTTTTTTATTTTTTTTAAAGGCATAGACTAAATTTTATCAGATCATGATGCTAATTAATTTATTAATTAAGAATATAATGGATTACAATAAACTTATTTAAATGAATTTTATTTTGTAATATACGTGTATGTATAAATATATAATATATAATAATAAAATGTAAACCATTGTTAATTTATGTTAGTTAATTAAAATAATAACAAAAAATAATAAATAGTAAAATAATTAATAAAATGTAATTTATATATGTTTTAATTATAATATGAATTTATAATTTTATATGACTTGAAAAATTAGTCGAAATAAAAGGATTTGAATTTGTTAATATTTTTTTACATAAATAATAAATAATAATTGGCCTAGTTCATACAAGGAGGTATGGGAAATTTGTAGCACTAGGTCACCTGAGTACTCTTGCCCTCTTAAGAATAAGCGCGGATTATCTTCGGAATAGTTGATCTGTCTTTTAATTTCTTACAAATGATGGCAGAATTCACCTAACAAAAACGAGATACGGTGTAAGATATAACTGTATAATATGTAGAAGTGCGAATATTTGATTTACCTTGTATGGTTTAGATTCGTATTTGGGCCGTTAGGTGGCGCTGCAATCGGGTCCGGGTTATTTTTATTTGCAGGGCGACGACTGCCAGGTTCACTAGTTATTCTATGAAACTATATAATCACTATTAGGCCCTTCTCCCACGGTGCTATCCATAGGGTACGCAACTGAGATGCGAACCATAGGTCACCTACGGGAATGTTATACTCTGCCAACGTGGTTACCGCACTCGACGCTACCTTAATTCGACTATATTCGTTCACAATTTCTTGAGCAGTCGAGTACGACCACAGAATAAATAATAGTTGCTAATATTTTATACTCGGATGCCATTTTGACGCGACGCGTTCTCGCTTCGGGTAGCATGTGACTATAGAGCGCAGCGCGCGACTGATGTCAGATGTGTTGTGTTGTCAACGCGTCGCGTCGTGTGCGAGACATGGGAAATTTGTACGGTGGTTACTGACGAGCAAAATTAAATTGTTGGTCCCGGTTGTTTGTTCTAGTTTCTTTAACAACAACCGCCAGCCATGTCAGAGGCCTTCGGGCGGCACATTAACTCTGACACTAGGGCCGGCCACTCAGCCTATACGAACTTACTAACTTACTGACGAGCAACGAGTAGGATACGCGTACAATACTCGTGTCGCTTGTCGATAGCACCGTGGGAGGAGAGCCTTACAGGTCGAAAAATATAGAGCAACCCATCAAAGATAGCGTAGACAAATAAACGAGAGACACTTAAAAATAGAGTCACGTTGATTCGATTACAAAAAATGTATGTTATTGTTTACCATTCACTATTAAAACACAACCAAATACAAACATAATGTTTGCTTTCTTCGATGTTTGTCTTCACTCTTCGAGCTGTGAAAATGACATTTTGTTTTTGGAGGTATAATTTTCTTTAATGGACGCACAAATATATTATTGAGCAAGCAACGGACGGAATTAAAGAAAGACTTCCTACCTATATTAAGCGAGCTAGAGTGCTTTTTGTAGAAAAAAATAAAAAAATCCTTTTAACTTAACTGTGTTGATAGCATTCGATAGCTATGACTACTAATACCACAGAACACATAATAGTATTGCGTATTAATAAGTCTTATAAGTATCTACTATAAATCACCTAGGTGCAATGAGTCCGAGGTGAAATGAATAGACTTTAATTTCCACTTTGTTCACCTGGGTGATAAAACCATACTAGAGATACCTTTAGGATTTCTGTACCCTACACAAGGTCTCATCAGTGGCTGAGCCACATCGGGACAGCTCCTTCTGCTCCTCTGACTACTTTTGGGCTACTTACTAACATAAGACGGTTAGTTAGTAGCATACAACGATAAAACGTATTTTAAACCTATTTTAGTTAAAAAAGGGTTTTCTAACTCAATTCGTAATGGGAAGTTTTCTGACTGCTGTCATAATGTAGTTCTACAGCCAAAGGATAAGCCACGCTGACGAGATATGGCCCACAATTTTTAGCATTTTTCTTGTGAAAAAGCAGTTCACTCACCTTTACTGCTTGTTTTCACAGTTCGCGTTCGTTGGTGAAGTGCCTTTCCAAGTTTTCTTGTATCATTTTGTTGAAATTCTGATAAATTGTTATTGATACGTTACGTTATTGTAATTTTTTTTTGTTGATAAGTAGTTATTGTTATTTTTATTGATAGGAATTAACTAATTATTTGGCAAGGCGCATTTACTAATTTGCGTGGAATAACGAAAGCTTTAGAAATACTATGGGCAAAAATACTTTGTTAGACAAACAATAACCACAAACAATGCACGACAGATCTGTTATAAATGAAATAAGGTTACTTTCTATGTTATGACCTTTTTACTTTGCTTCATTCGTTCAAAATCTTCGGAACCACAGACTAGTAAATGGTGAGACTGTTCAAGGCCATGTCTCTTCGTCGCTGTCTATCGGATTTTTAGGAATGTATAATATATTATAATTTAGATTTTAGGTCGTGTTGCAAGTTATCTACATACAAAATAATAACGATCTTACTATACTAATACATACTTACACATACACACTTACACATACTAACGCCAATTTTATCAACCAGATACGGTCATTGTTCATTTATTAAAATTCACCGGGCGTTAGTTGACGTTCTCGATTTTTCTACGCCCTATCTCTATGATTCAGTACAATCCAAAATCCCTCTCTCCTTAAAACCATTTTTTTAATTTTACGCTGTTTTTTCTTACCCCAAAACAAATAGACGGCTTTACACTAATCACTACAATACATTCCCTTAAGGATCATACTAAATTGATACACGACCGCCGCAGTGAGACCAGAACAATCCGTCTTTATTAGACCAGTCTTCGCGAGTAAATTGAAAATACCTCCTAAGTATGACTGATGGTATACATTACTTGCCCTGAAACGGTGACAGTTCTCCCTTAAAGAAAAGAGGATTATTTCGCGGTGTGGAAACGGTTTTAATATTGCGTCTATTTATATTCATGGTCGCGAGAAGGAAAGCTAGGAATCATAACGATGTAAGTGCGATATAACAGCGATATTCACTTAGGCATTTTTTGTTCTCGATTATGCCAAAGCGGCGTTTGGCCTGTTATGGCATGGGGGAGAATTTTGTCGACGATTCTGAACATCAGCTTAAGAGGGAGCTATAGGAATGCGTAGCAAGGAAAGTATTCTATTTATAAGTATGTTTTTCGTCTATAATACTTATTATGCTCTAGTATCAATCATGATATTTTTTATATGATAAATATTTTATATCAGTTTTTATATCGTAGGTTTTATTTAATATTAACTTTTCTAAAATACAATTTCAAGAATGTCGTCGTCGTCAGCCATAAGACGTTCACTGCTGAACTAAGGCCTCCCAATAGAGGGGTATTGCCATAATCCCCACGCTTGGCAGGCGGCTTGGGGATCGCAGAATGCTCACCACCGTTAACCAAAAGGACGCTGCTGCCCGTCCTCCGGTGGGTCTGGTTGCAGTTTAAAGACATACCCAGGTTAATGAATGTATTCAATACCTACTAAATATTGAATATTTCTATTTCGATGGACTCTTCAAAAATAATATATATTGTTTCTACGGGCAAGTGTCTTTATTTCATAACACAATATCAATAAAATTAACTTACGAAACAAAATCAAATAAAACCCTATTTTAAGCCCCGCTAACATAATATATGCATCAATACATAATAAGCCAAAAGGCGTCCACTGCTGGACGAAGGCCTCCCTTTTCAGGCTTGTATTTTCCAAATTTGTCCCTCGCAAAATCAAATTTATTTAGTCAAATTACTATATTTAAAGCCCAAAAATACAAAATGTTACAGAAGAACATCCGTCTAAGTGACTTTTGTGGTTGAAAACACGATTGATTATACTTTCATCGATAGAAAAAAATACCGAAACAGTGTCTATTTTTAAACCATTTTCAGTTTTATGTCCTAATTACAGCTCATAGTCACATTAAAAAAATATGTATTATAATAGTATTTTGGAGAGCATTCTGTGGTTCAAAAGTTATTAATTTCTATACTTTTCAAGTAATCTGAGAAAATCTTTTAAAATCGAAGTTTGACACGCACGAATCTGCGTAAACGCCATATTTTTGCTCCGCTATATGTGACCCTATCTGATACAGCTTTAGACTAATGATTGATTTTATTAAAAAACGTGTTTGAAACGTGGAATACCCGGCCTTAAGAGGTTGCCATAACTCCCTCGCTTGGTAGGCGGCTTGGGGATAGCAGAATGCTCACCACCGATAAACGAGAGGAGAGGACGCTGCTGTTCGCCTTTTCGGTGGTTCTGGATGCAGGTTTTAGGTCATACCCAGGCCCAACTAGTGACAGCAACTACGCCGAAATATCGGAAACTATTGATTCAGAATATTAAAATCACAGATTAGATATCCCGTGAATGATCATAGAACTGTAAAAACAATAGATGACGATGGATTTTAGATAGCCCAGAGTCTGCAGCGCGTCAAGCATGTTCTCTGATGCGCGGGTTCCGGATTTCTTTGCAGTTATTCGATCTCGTATTGCGTCCTTTTGGGACAGGATACGAAGATCGAATAATAGCATACTGCAGTGCCTGTCCGATGATCTATATAGTAGCCCTATATACAGATTCTGGATCTGCCCACCAGAACAAAAATCGTAAATAGCGTTTGGCGTAAACTTCTCAAATTGTATTTTATTTTATAGTATGAGGACCTACCTACAAATTAGGTTAATTTTACATTAATTTTAATTAATTAACTAATGTTCATTTATTGTTTTATTTTTAATGTTTTATGGGTTATGTGCCTGACATAAAGTTTTTTTTTTTTTTTAAATATAAACTGATGAAAGTCTAGTAACAATTCAAATGCTAACTATCAGTACACCCACTACTAGTCAACAGCGTATCCCAGACTACATAAATGCTAGGGCACAATTTAAAACTATTAATTATTCATATTACATTATAGTTTATGATGTAACAATTTAAAAACATAATAATGAAGCTGAAAACATTGCGCTTTTCTTTTTGCCGTGTTACAAGTTTACTTTGTAATTCTCAAAGAAAATCTAAAATTTACTTAGGTATATACTTTGAGTAAGTATATTGAACATAAACAAGGCTGTGAGATTTTTATGAATTCTAAATCAGTTCTTAAAAAATAATGTACGTGGCGTAAAGGCGTATAGATTTAATGAAGTTCGAAAAATATTATTTTAAGAATCTTATATTATAGCCTTTGAAATGTTGTTCAGAGAATTATTACAGCTTAATAGCGTGTTATAACCTTTATGCTAACAAAATACAACTCGCAATATAGAATGTTATAGCAAAATAACAGTAACACTATAACTATAGTGCTGTTCGTTAAACTGCTATCTCATACGGTATATAACGTAAGAAATATGACCAGGCTCAGCCTTGAATATGATACCCTTGCGATTAAAGGCTTAAGTAAATACCCCCACTAGATCATAATGTTGTCTAATAAAACTCGTAAAGTTTTAAGTAGGTACAGCTATAATTTACGGTTACGACTCTATAGCAGTAGATTGTAATGGAATTTTAAGACCCAATTTTCAGTTTCAATGGGGAACTTTATCAAATACTGTAGACAGGTTTTTGCGTGTTGTACATTATAAGCCGGACAGATTTTATATGGATTGACTTAACAAATTCGTCATGATGATATGATTCTACTACGTCTCGTTCAACCATTCGTAGGTATACTCGTTTGTGAAAACGAAAGACTTGTAATGAAGTAGATTACAAAACTTTTTGAAACAGTATGAAAACCAAGCGTGTACATTTTAGTACCTATTTTGACGACAAATCTTCACGAGAGCGATTTAGTAGTCTATCGTGTCAAATTCTGAGGTAACACAGAGATCTACTTCAATGTCACAATGACACTAATTATATATGGACCTGGGCATGTCCTAAAACTGCATCCAGAACCACCGGAGGACGGGCAGCAGCGTCCTTTCGGTTAACGGTGGTGATCATTCTGCGATCTCCAAGCCGCCTGCCAAGCGTGGGGATTAAGGCAACCCAATCCTATTAAGCAGCGTAGGAAGGCCTCCCACAGGTGGACCGAAGACATTGTAAAAGTCGCGGGCAACCGGTGGATGCAAATGGCAGGTTGTCGTACAGTGTGGCGGTCTAAGGGGGAGGCTTTCGTTCAGCAGTGGACGTCTCCGGGCTGATGATGATGATGAATCATATTAAGGGGAAGTCCTTCATCCAGCAGTGGGCGTCTTCTGGATGATGATGATGATGAACCAATTTTATATATAAATGCATAAAATAAAAACTCTGTCTGTGTCTCTGTCTATATTACATTTTCACCTAAAATGTAGCACCAAATTTTTTTTGGTTTAAAATTATTGATACTTAATATCAATAATTTTGTTCTTTGGAAAACTTGCGAATTGTTGGTAGCTTAGGGACTCTCATCGTATTGTAGCTAGTTTTGGTTATAATGTATCCCTTTTTGCAGTATCTACGGTGGACGTGGACGCAGTGTTGGGCCGGAAGGCGTCTTTGCCTTGTGACGTCACGCCCGACGCGGCTGAGGACCGCGTCTACATGGTGCTATGGTTCCGCGCCGGGAAGGCCACGGGAGGGAAGCCCATTTACAGGTAATACGTTCGAGCTTAATTTTATAGAGCGTAATAAGCCGACATTATACAACGTATTAGTAAACTGAAAGACCCCTGCTCCTTGTCAGTTGCTCGGCTGCCCATATTTATCGCTGAATCGTTGACTGTTGGGATAAACGTATTCATACTCATACTTTTTATTTATAACAATGAGTTATATGTCGCATTTATACAATAAAAACACTTATTACCCACACCAGTACATAAGTATTAAAGTACACGAATATAATTTAATTTAAGTAATGGATAAATACCATACACGCTATATAAAATTACATTAATAAATTAATCAAAATGTCAAAAAATTAATTGAAATAATTGCTATAATAATAACATTTGAAACAATAATTAATCTACATATTCTATTTGGGACTTGGGTATGTCCTTAAACTGCAACCAGACCCACCGGAGGACGGGCAGCAGCGTCCTCTTGGTTAACGGTGGTAACACTGCGATCCCCAAGCCGCCTGCCAAGCGTGGTGTTGGATTATGGCAGCACCCATTTATTGGGAGGCCTTTGTCCAGCAGTGGACGTCTTATGGCTGACGACGATATTCTATTTAAATATGTACGTGTGATAAGAGTTGAGAGAGACCACGAATCGATAGACGTAGCTGAGAGTCGAAGGAGTGACCATACGTATATAAGTAAGTCGGCTGTCAGTAGCTGGAAATCGACGATCGGGCTGGGTGGCGTGTCTTAAGAAAGGCGTTTGTCCAGCAGTGATATTAGGCTGATGATTATATCGATTATCATAAAGTGACAACATTAGCGTGGTAAATCACACAGTCTGTATACAGGGTGATGATTTTGTAGACCGTATCCTTTTAGGGCATGCTTAGCTTAAGCAGGTCTTCGACTATCTTTTAAGCGATATACTATATTAGCGATTAATATTAGCTCGGCTAAATTTTATGGTTTCCGAGTTAATACAAATGTTGAAAAAATGAAAAATTTACCCGTTTTGTACCATAAACACCTGACTTCTTACAATACAGCGATCTCTTAACCAATTTTTGATTCTTATTGCATAACAAGAACTTTAAAGGTTTGACTAACATAAATTTAATCATAATAACTTACTGATAGTTTCTAAAATTTTTTTTTTTTTTTTTTTGTTTAGCTGCTTTTTAGTCAATGAGAAACCTGGCCGTGATTATCGTATATATTTTTAGTGCTTTCGAATATTTGTATATTTAAATAAAACCATCCAAATGAACCCTTCTTCCTCGTCAACATTGTTAAAAGGCGGGAAAAAATATAAGTTCTGTTCGTTCAGTGTACGAAAGCAAGTAATAATAATCAAGCCGTCTAGAGTTCAAATTCCACTATCATAAATGGCAAAGCTGTAATAAGTAAGTTCGTATAGGCTGAGTGTCAGAGTTAATGTGCCGCCCGAAGGCCTCTGACATGGCTGACGGTTGTTGTTATAGAAACTAGAACAAACAACCGGGACCAACAATTTAACGTGTCATCCGACCCACGGTAGCGCTCAGAAATAAATGCCACTCACAGTCACCCATCCGAAGACTGACCGGACTGTCCGATGGTTAACATCGGTGATCGTTTAGAATCACCTAGACAAGCTACGCCACGAGCTGTAATTGTAATAATAAATACAGCTACCTGGCTCGCGGTGTAGTGGTTCTTTAGATGAGAGCTTTTATGGAGGCGAATATAATCCGTGTCCGCCCAAAAACATTGTCGGTTTTGACATAACTTTCCTTCCCGTTAACCCAGTTCCAAATTTTTCACAACTCGCTTAAATCGGGTTAAGAGCTCTTAATATTACAGGAAATGTTGGTTTGGTTATTAAAATATTGAAGGAGCTTTACAAACGTTACATTCATTATTATTTTTATTTATTTTCTAGTTAGTCTCGCAAACACGCTTGTCTAGAAATAATCGATTTACTCGTGATTTGCAGACACCCAGAGTATTTTCTGTATGAATAAAGGTTAAATAACCTTCTTTAATGCATCTAATAAATAATATCGTAGTTTGAAGCCTAAGAACGTATTTTTTAAGAACATTTTCAAAATAAATAAGCAGGAATCAGCAGAAGCATCATTTAAGGGAAAAAATTTGCCGCTTATTCGATTCATGTCATATTCGTCCCGAGTCTTTCGCTTCATCTAAATAATGTTTTAACACTGCTATTTTGAATTTCTTTAAACAACATTTTCAGATATTCATTATTTTTATCTGTTCTTAAGTGATCTCTTCGTACATTTCAGTCGAAAGTTTTTCTCTTAACATAAGTTACTCGTTGCTATGGTAAAACGGAAATAAATACGACGCATATTTTTAACTTACCAACCATATAGCTTCCTGCAGTATGTAGCACGTGGACCTGGATATGTCCTAAAACTGCATCCAGAACCACCGGGGCACGGGTAGCAGTGTCTTTTCGGTTAACGGTGGTGATCATTCTGCGATCCCCAAGCCGCCTGCCAAGCGTGGGGATTATGGCAACCCCTTTCAATTAAAGGGGAGTTCTTCATCTAGTGGACTTCTTCTGGCTGATGTAGTTTCAGTCATATCACTATACTATACTTTAGACTATAGCTTTAACACAAGAACATTTTCACCATTATTGCAAGTATTTTATTTATCTTTTATCTGTCAAAGCAAGTAACCTCTTTCGGTTTGATGTAACAAGATTGAATAAAATCCAAGAAAAATAAAGTGTCGTATTTATAGGTCAGGGCCGTCTGGAATAAAAAAATAACGCTGGTGTATTTTGTATCGTCCTATTTTACATAACCACATCTAGTTTCCAGAAGCGGTAAGCCACAATGACTCCCCAGATATTCCGCTATATTGTTGTTATACAACTCAAATACTGACATCTGAATAACCCTTGAAACTTTGTATCCGTGAGGAACCGTCGAGATAGAGTTAAACTACTTCGACGCTGAACAAAATCAAATAAAGCAGCGAGATATAAATAAATTATTATGTAAGTAATCTCTTAGACAAGCGACGTAGTAGTCTGTAAAACCTAAATACTTAAATACTAGAGGTCGCCCGCTACTTCGCGGTTTGGGCTGTGCGTAGTCTGTCAGTCATTCAGTCAGTCAGGACAGAGCCTTTTATATATATATTGATTGATTGATGATTGATAGATTAAGATTATTGTTAATTTAATTCGCTTACTAAAAAAAAATTACATAACTGTTATTTCTTTGATTATATACCCAGCGAGAGCTAGATCCTCCAAGTGTTATTTGGACACACTACAACATTGTTTTATGGCGCTGCAACAGCAAACTTTTTGCTATTTTTTATTGCAACAATATAGAGTTCATCGCGATTCGTTTGATGTTAGTTGAATTTAATGTCTAAATTTTTCGCAGTATTATTTTGTTTAAAAATAAAAGAACAGGAGAAAAATTTAAAGATATAGATATATTTAATTTAAAGAGTGTTTAATTCAGTAAATTTCCTTTTTTCTAATTACAAAAAGTATAGAGGTGTCGCTCAAAATATTGAGAAATGCGACACGGAAGTTTTTTTCTGATATTTTATTAGTGTATTTTTTTTTCAAGCTGCCTCTTAGATTTTGTCATTCATATAATATCATTGGATTTTGTACGATATTATTACATAAGTGTTTTTGTAAACTTTTAACATGTATTTTTTCCAAATGTGTATCAGTACCTAATGGATATTGCCTAACTGCGCGACGAAAAACAAGTCGTTTTACGCATTTTGTCTTTGGACAGCGTCTTAGAAGCGTCTTGATTTTTGCGACTAAAATTGATGCGCCTTAATTTTTTTTTTAAATCTGTTAATGACTGTGACCCCTACTATCCGATCAGAAAATTGCTCGTTTTAGACTCAATTACATAAAAAAATTGCAAACATAGCATCTTCATTCACTTTTGAAACCGTGAGGTTTTATTAAGTACTATTATTTGAATATGATTGCAACATTGTTATAAATGACCGTAGCCAATGTGAAATTATAAGCAAAAATTGTAATTGCTCCTACTCGTATTCAACAATTTTGGCTTTAGTAACAAGCGCGTAACGCGTGCACGTCGGTCGCAAAACGACCAGTTCAAAGAGAATTTAACACTATGGACCAGTTCACATGATTCAATGTCCATTCAGTTGCTTTTGTTTCTACTATTGGGTGTTTAAATTTGCATCTGAGGCTGCTAGAATACTGCGTGGTAATTCGGGTTGTTCACCAAGTGGACTCGAGGGGCTGGACATGTGTGTGTCCAGCTGGTGAAACTCAAAATTGGTATCAGTTGTTATTTCACCATCTGGACACGCTAGAATTTTCATGCGGGTCCAGATAGTGAATAACATGTTTGAATAACATGTCTGTTATCGTCAACTGGACACGACATAATATTTGTATTTCAAAAAAAGGACTGCGCTGTGCATCAGTTATCGCTACGGTTTTTATTCATGTGTATTTTAACGTGAGGGAAATCTATGAATTGTTCTCAACTACGTTTGGGTGCGGTTGCACCTACTAAAACTTCTTGTCTGGAACCTCCAGTGGAACACCACGGAGCCATCTGCTAAGTGCTGCTCTTCAGCTCCTCTAAGGATATAGATTGATAAATAGTTAGATAAACTCTGCTAGCTGATAGCTGCGTTGCTGATAGATTCTGATAGCCGTATGATTCCTCGTGAAATACCTCCGTCAAGTTGGACCCCCACTTTCTACCATCCCGAACTGGGTCTTACGACATCGATGACGTAGAACTAATTATCACAGCAGAGCTGACCTTCGAACGATATTGTTTGGAATAAGGTTCAATATCGTTTTAAAGTCGGCTCCACTCGCATGCGCAACTTTGCGTACGGTTCAAAAATAAGGCCCCATCACGTTTGCACAGTTTCATTTCATTTTCTTTTCTGTCATGATTGTCCCCCTGCAGGGCAAAGGATTCCTTCCTCCTCCTTCCTTTCGCTCTTTACGGACGAGCTTTTATCGTCCAGTTGCTGCCAGTTGCTGCAATGGGAGTTTGCACAGGTACTTAATGTAAACTCGCTAATAAGGTTAAATTTCGTCAACCATTTCGTTACATTTCGTAAAGTCACGTACAGAATTTTCCTGACTCTCTTCCGTTATCATTTGATCGTACCAAAAACGTTCTACTCAAACATTATCTATACAGAAGCCTTCATTCTCTGGCTGTTTTGCTCCGGACATCAAATAAATATGGGTCATCGATTTACTCGCAACATTTCTTTATCATTATTGCGGTATAGCAATAAATATAAGCTACAGAATTTTACCAAATACAACGTCCAATAAGAGCGATATATTTCTCTGTACATCTTCATAAAATATGGAAAATATACCTGTTACATTTACGATGTGATCCCTTTCCAATACTTCAATCCACTTCTGTTGTGGGTGAGCGATAATGAACTCCAAGTAGAGTATAATACGGATCAAAGTCAGATTGGTTCGAGTAAATCCTCTCAGGTCAGTATGTAGCCACACGTGAAACGGACATCCCAGAGATCCGGCCAGCGAAGGCTACAAGTAAATCAATCCCCCATTTTTGCTCTCGCATTTCATATTTATTTAGAGATTAGTGTGTGCGTGTATTATGCTTATTTGGTGATAAAATAATCCGTATAAGAGAAGTCAGCACGATTTTCTCATCGTTGAGTTATTCATGACATGTGCCGCTTGCGCGCGGTTTTTATTAATGTTTTATTCGAATCACATGGCTGGTTAAGACGGTTTTTATGGTCGAGCGAATTCGGGCTAGTAGTTAATGTATTGGATAAGTTATGTTTGTGTGCGTGCATGTTCAAATTACCAGAATCTCTTGTGTTTTTGTAATGTAATTAACCCTTTAAGTGCGATCATAGTAATAGATTTATTAGGAAGGCACTCCAAGCGCTACATGCGTAATTTTACGTTAGTTCGAAACCGACACCATAACAAACAATGAGAAACCAGGCCTACAGACGTTGGATGGAGGTATGTTACAGATCAGAAGCATGATGGTTAAAGGGTTATTTTAGAAAATATTTAATGATCCTCTGGCATTAAAAAACTGTTAAAAAACCATTTTACTGCATACTTAACGCCACTGATACAAAATATTGTTATCACTCAACAAAAAAAGTGATTATAAACTTTTTATTTGTTTTTATACCTACACTAAACTAGTGATAGGTGTATATGTTTAGGTTTAATTTCTTTAATATGTTGTGTTTAATTGTCTGAATTTCTTTTGTTTTTGCGTGTATTATGTTTTTGTCACAAATAAAGGCTTTTCTATTTATATTTTCTTCACTTTATTCTTATTTTTGGTTTACTAGGAGCACCCCAAGGTTTCACCCACTGTAAAAACTTTACAAAAACTGTAAGTACGATAAAAAAGGACCTTTAAAGTAACTACAGTCTGATTCAACAACATTTAATTCATTTCTATTCAGCAGGTATAAAGTTAAGTGAAAATAATACACACACAGTCACACACATACTTTTGTACTTATAGTATTCATATCTACACTGTACAGATTTACTCGTGTTTGATATTATTGACATATTCTGAACAGAGAGGCTAGTCAATATAAGCAATGTCCGGCATTGAAAGCGCATAAATTTGTCAAGATATGATTAATGCCTCAAGTTGGGCTTATCGTGGACTGCAGGCGATGTTCCGCCTTCGCTGACCTCAGCAATTAATCAAGGATTGTTGGCGCATTCCGGCAACTAACACTTTCTTCTTATCTTAGGAAGCGGAAAATTATTACTGGTTATGTTCCTTGGCACATGCAAATTGCTTCAGATCGAATCAGCAGCTCGAGTACCGTTCTTGACGATCGTTATATTTGACATTTAATTCATATATTTGACATCTCACATCACCACACATCACATCAACAGCCGGAAGACGTCCACTGCTGGACGAAGGCCTCTCCCTTAAAGGGAGGTGTTGCCATAATCCCCACGCTTGGCAGGCGGCTTGGGAATCGCAGAATGGTTACCACCGTTAACTGAACTGAACTTTATTTGACATCTCATCATCAGCCCGGAGACGCCCACTGCTGAACGAAGGCCTCCCCCTTAGACCGCCACACTGTACGACAACCTGCCATTTGCAGTCACCGGTTGCCCGCGACTTTTACAATGTTGTCGCTCTACCTAGTGGAAGGCCTTCCTACGCTGCGTCTTCCGGTTCGCGGTCGCCACTCAAGAACCTTTCTTCCCCATCGGTTGTCAGTTCTTCGAGCGATGTGGCCTGCCCATTGCCACTTCAACTTGCAAACCTTGCGAGCTATGTCGGTAACTTTGGTTCTTTGGCGAATATCCTCGTTCCGGATTCTATCGCGCAAAGTAACTCCGAGCACAGCTCTCTCCATTGCCTGTTGCGTGACTCTGAGTTTCTCCAAAAGGCCAGCAGCAGCAAAGACCACGTTTCAGTTCCATATGTCACATCTAAATAGGTAAAATTCGATATACTCTCAAATTCATCTTAATAAATCTGCTATACCGACACGTCAAATTTAGCGACAAAGAACGGTACTCGCGCTGCAGGATTGAAATATTACAAAAAATAAGCGTTTGATTTGACGACGCGAAGATCTTTGCTTAGTATGAGGCTAGATGACGCTGTGTGAAAATGTCCACTAATATTTATTTTTATTTTATTTATTTATTTATCTCCTCGGCTCGGCTCTCTTTGGATAAATCGGCATCATTAGCCATGTGTATGTTTTTGTAAATATTTTTTGTTCGACGATAACTAGGAAATCGTTATCGCTGATTTTCGTGAAATTTTGAAGGCAAGTACTTCGTACTAACAATTTTCAATTTTAAATATGAGCTAAATCAATCTACGGGTAGTGAAGATACACAGATTGAGAGGTCATTAAAGGCGAACAACAACGTTTCCTATGATCTATTCATATTCATAATTATTTATTGGTAAAGTATAATTTTACAAGTCCCGTAATGTACGTTATATTTACTTACAATCTATGTAAATAGTATTAATGATCTTGTCATAATACGAAATTCATGTCAATAAAAAATAAATAATAAGTACCTTCATTTACATGCAGATAAAAACTAATAAAAAAAACCATGTCGAATCCGCAATAAAATAAATTAAATATTATATTTGCAAAACTCACTAAATTTATAGAAAGCAGTAAAGAATGATGATTTATAGAAAGTAGAATTTTTTGATTTATTTATAGCTTGACAAGGCTTTTTTTTTAACTTTGAACAAGTACAGGCTCATAGCCTCAGTGATATCTATAGGGCCTACATAAAGCTACGGTACTACACAGTTAGCTAAACGACGCCGACGTGACGCACAAACAGTATGCTACGCCCTACGTGCGTGCTACGGCTACGCGTCCATTGCTACGCAGTTGATACGCGATTGCCTACACGCCTAAACTACGCTATTTGCTTATCAAAATGCCTATCATTGAAAATATTTTTACTACTTTCTACATATAATAACTTTGTTTTTAAGACTTTGAAAAGCTAATGTTAGCAAGTTTGTCACCGCAGTTTTATACTGTATCATAATAATTTCACATGCGTAGAGAAGAAAAATGGCACTGACCTGGTATATAAAACTGCATCTATAACCACTAGAGGGCGGGCAGCAGCGTCCTCTCAGGTCAAGGTTCTACGATCCCCAAACCCCTTGCCAAGCGTGGGGATTATGGCAAGACAGAAAAAAAGAGAGGCCTTCGTCCAGCAATTGGACGTCTTCTGGCTCATGATGTAGACCAAAAATATGACAGTTTTTGCTATGCAAGGTTACTTCGAATACGTTTCTTGGAACGGGTTTTTTGTTTTTTCTCAGGTATATGATGAAGATTTGCTACTATATATGAAGTCTATAAAAATAGACTTCTATATAATAGTCTTCTCCTATTATTTATATAGACGTCTTGATTGAAGTGTGTACTTCATACATATATGGTAGCAATGGAAAGGTATGGTATTGGCTTCATATATGGTATAGCGGTGATATGTAGGGCTTGGGTCCCGGAACGTCTCGTGTCTCGAAGTCCCGGGACTATTTAGTTTTTTTTTTGTCTCGGGTCTCGTCCCGTCTCGGGCCTTTCGGGTCAAGACTCGATATGAGACAAGGTTGCTGAAATTGAAAATAATGTAATTTTCAAAAAGTATTAATAAACTTTATTAGCTTGTCATTAAAAGCGCCATCTATTATCTTAACAAATAATTACTACACAATACTCCTAAATGCGTTCACGACTTATGACCGACATATTGTTGTTTTGTGAGATTTGTAGAGGTAGTAAATTGTGATATTTGTGACTCACTCAGTCACTCAGTCACTTACTGCTCACATAGCTTTCTGTCTGTCTACTTACAATGCCTGTTCCAAGCTGGTACTCGATAAGTAACCCTACACTGACAGTGCCCTCCTGGTCTATCAGTCAGTCGTCAATTTCACTTAATGAGGTGAATGCAGTGCGTGGATGTTTTGCGAACTTGCTATTCAAAATTACTTTTTATTGATAGGTACATCTCGCCAAAAATCCACTCGATTCTAATTCTATTTTGAGAAGTCTCGAAGTCCCGGGACATCCGGGACTTTGTTCGTGGGTGGTCTCGTGTCCCGGGACTTTGAGAATGTCGAGACTTCGCAAACCCTAGTGATATAGTAGTAGTGCTTAAAAATATAAATAAAAATTACAAATTTATAAATTGCTCTTAACATTTTTGTTTAAGTATAAGCCTGATTCACAATTAAGTATCAACAGCTTAACTGTAAAGTTCATCAGAACTGACTAATCGAAGTTCATACCGGGGGAGCAGTCCGTGATTTTGATAATATTGTACTACGGTACTACACAACAATGCTACACGGCTACGACTATGCCATTAATCACCCTTTCCGTTTAGCCCTATTATTAGGGTAACTGCCGACGGCTTTTAAATATCTACGACCTAGCCCATAAACCATTGACGGCGATAACTGAGGTCAGATTTAACACAAATTGAACTCTCCGACGTAAATGGATCGAAGGTTTATTGGCGTACCCGTAGAAAAGTCATTTGTGATGTAGACATTATCGTAATGTAGATTGAGGAAATTTTTGAACATTTTGTACAGGGTAGCTTTGTTGTCAATCAATTGAGTATAATAAAAGCTATAATAATAGCTATGATACTTTACTATTACAGCGGCTGTTATTTTTTCCCGTCTAATGTAAAGCCGAAAGGAAGGTTTTAATAGCAGTCTTTATACAATGTGTAACAAAAAGGTTCAACAATACTGAAGGGTATTTATGTACTCATAATTATTAACAGCTTTTACCTGGCTTTTACTATGCGCCAACCACAAAAAAGCGAAAGCCAAAGCCCTACTTCTTAGGTAGAACGGCTGTCAAAACAATGTTGTAAAGCAATTGTATGGAAAACCGCTGTCGCTAGATTCACACTTATTTGACTTATCTGACGAAACTACGACAAATAAATGCCAATCATTGGTCGCGCATTTGAAGTAAAACGTATATTGGAAGAATAGTCACTAAGTCTAGATATACTTAATGCCGGCTAGCGCGGCCTGTCACATTTCCGTTCTATTCTCTTTAGTGGGGCCAACCCTGATATCACGAAAAATAACAGCTGTTCCATACATTTTGTCCAAGGTCAATGAACTTTTTATATGGAACAGCTGATTTTTTTTCATGGTTTCAGGGTTGGCTCTTAGTAAAAGTTGTTCATAATGATGAGTACTTACATATCCTTCATCCTTCATATCCAGTGATTGATTTAATAAAAAAAAATAAGTAATGCGTTCAATAAAATTATGTAGGTAAATATTTTCTCCTTAAAGCCAAACCACGAATATACCAGCCAGCTTACTCCTCCATGTCCAAAACGTAATATATATAAGTAATTTTATAAAACACTTATTAGATGTCAAATCTTACCAGAAACTTTGCGCAAACTAAAATAACAACCATAGATTACCTACGCACCAGGCACACATATACAAACTTAATTTAAGCACTTGTGCTGATTAAAGAGATAAGTTCTCGTGCTTATTTGCATTAGCAATTTACAGCCATGCTTAAGTTAACAAGTTTGAGGTACACTCACAGTACATTTCAAGTTAGAAGGAACATCCGCACCTTGTTCTAAACAAAATAAAGCAGTGAACAAACTTTGATAAAGATTGATTAAATAATTGAAATTACATTCACAAAACAATATGTTTTTTGTATACAACATGTAACAAAAAGGTTCAACAAAACTGAAGGGTATGTATGTACTCATCGTTATTAACAAATTTTATTATGAACACTGATATCGCGAGAGAAAAATCAGCTGTTCCAAGCTGTCCAAGGTCAATGAACTTTTTGTATGGACCAGCTGTTTTTTTTTCTGAATTTAGGGTTGGCCCTTAGTAAACGTTGTTCATGGATAATGATGAGTACATACATACCCTTCAGTATTGTTGAACCTTTTTGTTACATGCTGTATTTTGTGTAGCCAAGTGATTTTTAACTACAACAAAATACACACAAACTAACTACCTAAACTATTTTAACTACTACAACAAAAGCAAAAAGACTGTATCCAAACCGATGAAAGTCTTAAAGACAATCCAAATGCTCAAGACCACGGCCACTGCCACTGTGCATTGGTCCAAATGCCTACAATTTGACACGCGTCGCTTCTATCAAAAGAATAAGTTACAAGATTGATATATTATATTAAGATATGTATATCAAGATACATTTTTTAAAAGAAGGTGAGCTCCCGGTTCTCACGGAAACAATTTCTCTACACCAAACGGCTCAAATGTTTAACAACTGCCGAGGTAAGCATATTTGTGCCACTTTTTTTATTTGCAGTTCAATCTTTTTAAAACATCTTTAGAAAAAGGTACTTTGTGTTTTTTTCGACAAAACGCCAAACTATGGTACTGAAACTTGCTGCAAATCCACAGTACAAACGGTAGCGGGAGCCGTATCCAAGTAGCCCAATGGAAAAAGACGCACTTTGAAGACTTGGGTTTGATCCCGGTCCGTACCAATGAGTTATTTGTTTATTTTTGTACGGCTTAAAAAAACATACCATTGGCTTTTCTGTGAATGAAAACAACGTGAGGAAATATTGTGGTCAATTTTGAAGGGTTCAAATTCAAATTCTAATTTATTTATTGTCTGCTTAAAGTACTTTTACAAATGTTGAACGCTAAACTCCCAAACTGTGTGCAGTTAAGTACCCGTATCTTGGAGATTAGACCTTCCCGTAAATGCAACAATTATATAATGTTATTAGTACATTTGATAATATTACCAGTATATGTTATTATGCATTTCATTAAGTTTAAATTACATTAAATTAAAAATATTACATTATTAAATCAAATTTTGAAACAGTTACAATGCTAATAGGTGTCGTAGTATAATTTAAATAAGAATCAAAATTAAAAATTAAAATATTGTTACTACCAATTTTTTTTTTTTGCAATTACAATATTATACATTATTGTTGACAGCTCTAAACTAATTAAAATATTGCTGTCACTTTTTTATCAGACATGTTAGCTAAGGACAACAATAGTTTAGTTAGTTTAGTTCTGTAAACTAAAACCTTTAAAATTGACCACATTATGTCTATCAAGAGAATATACCTAGTCAGAATATTACATTTCGAGGGCAGGTGTATGGCCTAGCAGAAAGATATTATAGGCTAATTCATCAAACAATAGAAAAGGCTGTTCTGTTAGCAAAGTTTAGTAGATGACTGGTTTTTTATAGTCCTATTAAAATGTGGCCCATAAATATAGCTAATTAATGAAAAGAAAATTAAAATCTGGTCAAAAATAAGCAACTTATAAGCATTTTAATATCATGCTAGACAGAGAGGCGAAACAGCAAATGGTGACGTCACTTCTCTGTACGCCATATACATTCTATTCTGACAAGTAAGGCGTGAAGTTATTTTTTGTTTTGTGGGAAAGGGACAGAGTTGTCTCTAACAAAAACTTTAAACGCTCATATATCAGAACATTAATACACCGATTTAAATTATTTTTTCAATAAATATTAGGTCTTTACCTATGAAATTGCCGTTTTGTATGGAATAAGTGAAAGTACTTATTTTTTTTTTTTTATTTATTTCTGTTATTCAAAGTAATCACCCATGCAATCGACGTATTTTTTCCAACGAATTGGCAGTTTATTGATGCCCTTCTTGTAAAAATTAGCTGGACGGGGAGGCAACAAACTCTTCAAAGGCATTTTGTACTGCCTCTCGGGAATTGAATTTTTTACCCACTAAAAAGATGTCTAAATTTTGGAAAAAGTAATAGTCGGTAGGTGCAAGGTCTGGTGAGTATGGCGGGTGAGGGAGAGCTTCCAACCCCAGTTCTTGCAGCTTGGAGACTGTCTGTAGCTGCAGCGCGAGGCAGGTCTCGACGCATACGTTGCGCTGGCGATCGTTAAGTTCGTGGGGCACCCATCTATCAAGTTTTTTTACCTTGCCTATTTGTCGCAAATGGATCAAAATTGTTTTGATGCTAACATTAAAAGCTGCTGCTAGCTCAGCTGTAGATTGAGTTTCGTCAGCTTCCACAATTGCTGTTGACCAAAGCACAAGTTGACCAAAGTCTCCGGACGACCACGAGCTTCATTTTTCAAGTCAAAATTTCCAGAACGGAACCGGGAAAACCAATAACGGGTTGTGCGTTCGTTTGTACAGTTCTCTCCGTAAACGTTTTTGATGTTACGTGCCGTATATGTCGCGTTGGTGCCACGACGGAACTCATATTCCATAATTACACGAATTTATAAAGTATCCATTATGACGAAAAATGATCTAATGTAATAAAAATACAACGCTAATCAATAAACAAAAGACTGAGTTTGTAAAAATATTATGTTTTTAAGACAAAATTAATTTGATATCAGAATACAAAGCCATTCCAAACTTTTTTTCTATTTGATATTACCAGTACTGAAGAACGGCAATTTCATAGGTAAAGACCTATTATATATCAAGATAATACATTTTTTTAAAGAAGATGAGCTCCCGGCTCTCACGGAAAGACCTATTATACTATATTTACTAAAATTCTTCATCAAAGCTATTGGTTTCAACGATTTAAACATCAGTCATCTACCCTATAATATTGTTAATATGACTTTTCTACTATTATAAATTTGTAAATAGCATGACCCTAAATACTGTTTGTTTAAAGTACTGTCAAGCTGAAGTCTACAAATAAATAAGTTTTGTCTAACTTCGGCTGGGAAAGATTTAGTGCAGAGCTTGTCTTATTTCTCGAAGCGCGAACGCTGGGGTACAGTTCTATAGTGAGACAGAGTAAACCCAGGTCTGATCAACATGACATTCCTGCTAGGAACCACAGAAAGGCGAAAGCCCTACTTCTTAGGTTAGTACGGCTGTCAAAACAATGTTCTAAAGCAATTGTATAGAAAACCGCTGTCTTAGACTTATTTGTATAGAAACTACGACAAAAAATTTACAATAAATGGTCGCGCATTTGAAGTAAAACGCTAGAAATGCTATTTATTTTGCAACAGATTAAAATTGATCTAATTACGATGCAATGTGGTTTGGTTACTGCGTTCGTAGGAACGCATCTATTTAAATTGTCTTTTTGAGTATTCTCAGTCTAAAAACATGTATATTGGCAGAATTGTCAATAAGCGCATTTGCACCTAATGCCGGCTAGCGCGGCCCGTCACATTTCCGTTCTATTTACTTCTCTCTTCAGTGGCAGGAAATGACAAGTTTTTAGATAAACAATACAAGCAATACCCCGCAGTTTCACCCGTGATTCCTGGGATAAAAGTAGCGTATGAGTTATGCAAAGGTATGAGCTACCTCTATATCAAATTTTATCTAAATACGTTTAGCCGTTTTTGCGTGATTGAGTAACAAGCTTTAAACATCTAACGAAACCTAAACATCTAAACCGTCAAACGTCCTAACATACAAACTTTGACATTTGGAGGGTGTACTTGATGCGCCGAAATGTAGTAAGAAAGGATTTTACGAAATGCAACCCTAAGGAAAAATGTGAGACAATTTTTGTATGAAAGTCCTTTGTTTTTTACATTTTAATCGTAAAAATTTGTATTTGGATAGTTCATTTAAAATAAAAATGCTCTTTTAAAAAAAACTGAAAGGTGAAATTGGGGATGAAATTTTGTATGGAATGTTCTTTTTGAACATAAAGTTGTGATTTTTTTATTTATTTTGATAGTTCATTTAAAGTTAAATATGGTATTCAATTATTTTTTTGACGAGTATTACTAAAGAAGGTGAAATGGGGGATTAGATTTTCAATAGAAAGGACTTCGTTTTTGAAGTTATAGTTGTGAAAAGATAGATAGTTAATTTAAAACAAAAAAATAAGTTTTCAATATCTTTTGACAGGGATGACTCAAGGGGGCAAATGGGGGATGGTACTTTGTATGGAAAGTTCTTTTTTTTTTTAAGTTATAGTGATGAAAATTGGTATGTGGATAGTTAATTTAAAATAAAATATGCTATTTTCAATGTGCTTTGTTTTTAAAGATACCGCGATGAAAAAATTGGTATTCAGATACACATTTTAAAACAAAACGATATTTTTTTTACCAAATTTGATCTGAAGGGGTGAAAATGGAGAGGAAAAAAATTAATATATAACCCAGCGGTTATTTTTTTTTTTTTTTTTTTTTTTTTTTTATGAATGACTATGCTGTTGGCCTCAGGTGGCCTCTACAGCGTCACCGGACTTTAGGCAAGCGCAAACGGCGCTCGGCCTAGGTTTAGGTTAAAGGCGACTAGCTCGAGGGCACCTCAGACGGTACGAACCTCGGCTTGGCCGTCGCCGGGAGTGGGGTCAGACTTGCCCTGGCACCCCAGAAGGGGTATGCCCTGGGGCCCTAGTAGATTGATCTGGTTGACTACTTGGAGAGAATCTAACAGATCTTCTGACAGATCTGGGGAGTCCTCGACCTCGCCGGCGAGGTCGGTGCGTGTTTGTGTGCCTTTGGTAACCGGCGCCTATACCAAAGACGGAATACTTCTTGTTGCTAGGAGTGGTCGGATCAGGCGAGCCCAGCGCCGCCGAGGTGATGACGGCTATGGGGTCGTCCGGGTCGCCCAAGACGTGTCTGGGGCGTCTACGGAAGGGGGGTGGGTCTGTCGTGTCCGTCGTATAGTTCGAGGCTTGGACTATGAGTGGATTGGGATGGTGGGGGGTCGCATCGAAATAGCGGCGCGAAGCGTACTTAATGTACTGACGGATGGAGGGGAGTTCGAGATCGCAGTGCAGGTCGGAGTTTCGCATGAACCAGCTAGCACCGACTGCTCTGCGGATGAATCTATTTTGTATGACTTGGAGTTTCTCTAGATCTATGCTGGAGGCATGAGCGAACGCCACGGAGGCGTACGTCATGACGGGGCGAATACAAGTTTTGTAAATTGTAACCTTATTTCTAAGGGACAATTTACTACGCTCGTTGAGAAGGGGAGTGAGCCGGCCTAAGAAGAAGGCTGCTCGGTTGCGAACTAACTGGATATGCTTAGAGAACGTGAGTCGACGATCAAGGGTCACACCGAGATATTTGGTCTCGGTAGCCCATGGGATGGGCTGGCCGTTGAGCGTGATATGCTTAGAAGGAGGTCTTTTGAACGGATGGCGGACAAAGTCGCTGGCAACCTGTATTTATAACATTAGGACTCTCTGATAATGCACTAGCAACTCTGTCAAACTTTTTAGTTCTGTTAGTACATCTCTATGCAGGTGTGTATGGTATATAGACAAGGGCGGATCCAGTCATGACCCCCCCCCCCCCCCCGGGATGGGTGTAGGTCGACTACTGATAGCTTTTCTAGTTGTAATGGAATTGGAGCCTGACTGCTAACTAGACTTCGACTCGAATATATCCTCCCCCCCCCATCCTCCTGACTTAAAAGCTGGATCTGCTCTTGTATATAGATGTGTATATATAATTAACATAAAATCGGTAAAATTGTTGAGAATAACATTACAAGGATTCATAAAAAAATATTTAGTTCTAAACAAGTTTGTAGTACCAAACGTGGGATTTTA
Organism: Erannis defoliaria; assembly: GCA_905404285.2. Classification (NCBI taxonomy): domain Eukaryota; kingdom Metazoa; phylum Arthropoda; class Insecta; order Lepidoptera; family Geometridae; genus Erannis; species Erannis defoliaria. The sequence continues at coordinate 7,823,817 of FR990085.1, read as the reverse complement.
GGTTTTTCCAAGGTTTATGAATGAAAACTTGCTTGAATCAAAATTTTGTTCTTTGCTGTACCTCCGTAATTTTATTCTCAGTAATTTCACCGACTGCGATTTTTATAATGATTTTCAGTTATATCTCAAAAATATTGTAATGTAAGACAAGACAGGGGCACGGAATATTCTGAATGATGAATTCAATACAATTAAATTTATCATTGCAATTATTACAGTAGCTAACGCTTACGTTTGACTGCCGTAAAGCACATTAAATAAATTACAGATGGCGCAATCAACGCTTTAGTTGATAGTTTAAAACAGTTTGAGAATTACGACACGTAAGGCACAGACTTCTGTAGCTTAATTGGCTAAGCAGTTGGGACGGAAACTGTTCGATATGCAGGTTCTAGTCCTGCCAGAGGTTATAATTTTATAATTTTTAACTATAACATTTTATAATGTTATAATTCTTACTGTTTGGTTACGCCAGATTATGTTAATTTAAGCTTTGTTAATTATTTTGTTGCATTTCCTATTTTTCTACCTTCCCGTTAAACAGCACTATCAAGTACATACATACTTGAACGGTCGGGGACATACCTACTTAGCAAAAAACTATAGTGGGTAACGCGATGCGCACATAAAACCAGTGTTTCGTCGATCTCCGCGCGCATCGCATCTCGTGTTAATTTGCAACCCCCGCGCTGCGGACAAGGACACTCCACCACGTATATTGAAAAGGTGGTCTCGCCGATCATTGAGATCTAGCCATAAAACTAAACTGTGATTCGCCCCCAAATCTGGTGTGTACAAGTGAACAGATTCCCAAAAGTGCGTGTGTGCGTAGCGAAGGTACCGCACGCCTCGCAGGCGTCTCCCGGGATCGGGAAAGGACCGAGGAATATCATGTAAGTGCTGTCCTGTCTAATCCACATCCTTCTCTTGTTTTGTTGCACCAATGTTTTAAACCAAAAAATACAGTCTACTCATTTTAGGGGCCCGCATTGCCCCACAATAATTTGGCGATATCTATGTTTAAACTTTAAAAACATAGAAATACCCAAAGTGTGGAAACAAAATGAAGTGTATATTCGATTTTTTTTATTTTTTTATTAACTACATGTATTTGTATGATCAACACAATAAAATAAGTAGGTACGAGCTCAGCCCATCAAAGCATTCTAAAGAAGGCGTAAAAATTTAATCCGTACAAACAGAACATTTTCTTTTAAACACAATTTATCCGAAATTTAATTACTGAAACTGTTTTAAATCATAACTTTATAGCACATAGAAACTTTAGCTAACTTCTCTTACTTCTAAACGACTTTGTAGACAAAGCTTGTCGGGAATTAATTATCAAAAATTCTGCTAAATCATTAGTGAAATTAATAAAATGAGATGAGTTTTCATGCATAAACTTAATTGTTTTTTATGAATGATAAATATAAACAAGTTAGACAGCTGCTATTCTAATCAAAAGTTTTTCGTACTTTACCGTAGCCTATTTCTATCAGTCACTAAGATAGGATGATGGTAGAGAAAACCTACCTAGAATACCCACCTATAAAAAAGAATACCTAGAAATCTATAATACATAGATACCTAGAATACCCCTACCTTACCCTATTCTAAGTAAGTACCTGGGTACCTAGAATTTTATTTATTCAATTTGGCAATTTTTTATATTTTTTTTGGTCTAGTTGTTGTCCTAGGATACAATAATACAGTTTTATGGCAGAAGAGTATGGTGAATGGTGTAAGTTTTATGGCAGTACGGTTTGGTGGTAAAGTGTAATTAGCATTTGAATCATTACTATTTTCAGAGTTAGTGTTATATAATAATATATTATTATTTTTTTATCTTCTTTTATTTAGGGACATGGAGTCATTTTTGACTATGTCAGTCCCATAGCATACACACAAAAAAGAAATTATACAATACAGACTCTGTCTTTGAAAAGTCCATAGGCAGACCGACAGAGCATCCTAGCTGTTGGCGCCGCTAAGATGCTCTGGATCAACCCTATTGACTTCGCATAGCATTTCTGATTAGCCTTGAAATGAAAAGTTGGCCACGTGTACGTTTATAGTAGATTTTTGTTTTATTATCGTAACTTCCATCGTGCTTCGTAAGTATTGCCATAAAATCTCAGCGTATTTAATATTGCTATTATTACGACGGCAATTATCCATCTTCCGCCTTTTAATGAGAAACTATAAAATAGCAATTAACTAAGCAATTTCTCAAAGTATATGGAGCGCCGTGTAATTTCACCTCTCCCGCATAAAATATAGTTTTAACGGAATGGTTCCACACAAAACTCCTCCATTTTTATTGTAATAAGCGGACCACACACTAACGTTCATTCCTGCAGGAATGCATAATCCGTAAAGAATGGAACAGCAGTCAATTTATAGTTTATATGCAGTTAATTAGTGCGCTAAGAGATTTGTGTGGATTTTGTTTAAATATTGTTTCCTAGAGAATCCTACAGGAATGATTGTTAGTGAATGGCCCGCTATTATCGTGCGCGATCTTTTACTAACCCCGATATTGTTTTATCGCGTGTTGTTTATTATTAAGATTCAATTACACGTCGGAATTTATTAAGTTAGGCTTCAATACCCAGTAATTAAGTCGAAGATTTTGTTATATTGTTTGTTTATTCGTGTATTTAGTTCAAAGTGAAATCAAACGCTCTACCTTTAATGGGTGTCAGAAAAGATCTAAAACATTGTTTTTTTTGTAGAATCTACAACAGCAAAGTATGATATTAAATAAGTATTGCTAAGAAGCTAGGTAGCTTGTGCACGAGCAATGTTTGACCACAGGTTAATCATAAACATTTGAAAACTTACCTACCTAACGTGAAATATTACACTAACTTCCAACTTTTAAAGCACAAAAGTAGGAAGGTTTACGAATACGGTAGGTTTTATTAATTTGATTTACATAATAAGCTATTCGAAGGATCAAGGGTAGTGATGAGGCTATACGCATGGTTGGGCTTACGTATTTGTGCGATACTGCATCAATAAAACTTTCTTAAATGTTAAAAAAGTATGTAAGTAAGTTCGTATAGGCTGAGTGGCCAGCCCTAGTGTCAGAGTTAATGTGCCGCCCGGAGGCCTCTGACATGGCTGACGGTTGTTGTTATAGAAACTACAAGAAACAACCGGGACCAACAATGTTTATACATGGTTTCAATAGGCTGTCGTTAAAACTAGGGCAGGGCTGATAATACAATCGTACACCAGGTGATTCCGGTCACCGGACACCAGTCAGTCTTCGCATGGGTGACCGTGAGTGGCATTTATTTCTGAGCGCTACCGTGGGTCGGATGACAAGTTAAATTGTTGGTCCCGGTTGTTTGTTCTAGTTTCTATAACAACAACTGTAAGCCATGTCAGAGGCCTCCGGGCGGCACATTAACTCTGACACTAGGGCTGGCCACTCAGCCTATACGAACTTACTTACTTACCAGGTGATGCAAATTAACGATTTTAGTAGCATCGTCATTAGAACGTGACCTTTCTCTTGAATTTGGAATCTTTAAGTGGCATTCCACCACTCTGGCGTGTGGGTTGGAATTAGCGTCCGCCATTTCATTTATTTTCTGAATCTATCCTGGTTTTTTCAAAAAAGCCAGTGGTATGAGATTTAAATCTGTGGGTACCTTAATTCTATAGAACTCATTAGTTCGGTCTTGCTGTCATTGGGTTACCAAAGCTTTAATCATTTGAAAAATAACTAAGTATAAACGTAACTTTGTCCTCAGCTTCGACGTCCGGGGCCGTTCATTCAACAAGGCCTTGCAGTGGTCTGACCCCAACGCATTCGGGCCCAGAGCGGATTTTCTCACCATAGCCCGACCAGCGTCTCTCACCTTGGAGACGGTCCAGTTGGACGACGAAGGTGTCTACCGCTGCAGAGTGGACTTCAAGAACTCACCCACAAGGAACTTTCAGATACGATTAGCTGTTATAGGTGAGTGTAAATAGTCTGTACAATTCAAGGAAAATTACCGTAGTGTCAAGCAAGAAAGACCGTAGTAGCAAGTCAGTTTACCTGGTTTTTAAACCAATATAAATTCTCAGTGGCGTATTTAAAGTAGTAGGTACTAATGGAACATCTACTGTGATTGTATCTACCATGCAATTGTTTTTATCTCCCTTAGACAAGTGTGCCGTATTTATAGCTGTTAGGTAAACACACAGCTCGGCTTAAGTTAAATACTCTTAGTACGATCTTAGTATAGTGACGACACGAGCGAAACATACGCTTGGTGGTAAGCATTACGCCTGCCTATTACAATAGCAGTCCCAGAATTGTTAATTTGCGAACAAAATCCTGCGCCGCACTGCACTGCATTCGTCCCCTTATATACAGGTTGTTAGTTTGAACACCGTTATTCTTCTAGGATATCATTGTACTCATCATTATGAACAAGTTTTACTATGGGGCCAGCCCTGAAATCACAGAAAAAAAACAGCTGTTCCATACAAAAAGGTTCAACGATCTTGGACAAAATGTAAAAGTTGTTCATAATGATGAGTACAATGATATCCTAGAAGGATAACGGTGTTCAAACTAACACCCGGTATTAGAATAGGGGTCGCCCGCGACTTCGTCTGCGTAAGTACGTTAGAAATTAGCCCGCTCCCATATACTCGTAATCCATATCGCTGGGTTAACTCATTTTTTTCATTCCCGCTCGTGGCGTAGCTTGTTTAGGTGATTCTAAACGATCACCGATGTTAAACTTATTTTAAACCGTCATTCTAATCACAAAATTTGAAGATTCTAATTTCGAAACGGACTTTCATCCCCTATTTTTCCTCTTGTAGGGGTGAAATTTCTAAAAATCCTTTCTTAGTGGATACCTACACTACACACAGAACACACTCTTCAAATCTCTAGGACCAGCGGTTTAGGATGTGCGTGGATATCTCAGTCAGGACTTTGAATTTGATATATACAGAGAAGATGTCAAATCTCTTCATGCGCAGTAACTTCTCTGGTAACATTGCAAACATTGCAAATGTGCATGATTGTAGATGCAGAATGCGTTAGTAACAACATCGACAAATTTTCATGAAAAATAGCTATAGCAAACAAAAACTATGCACAAAAATTTTTCCTGTTAAAGTAAGTATCAATTTCAGTTCACATTTAAAAATATTGTAAAAGCTACAGCATTTTATTAAAAGGCTTTTACCTACATTCGGTCCCCACCTAGTCTTATTAGGCGCGTCGTTAAGACTTTAAGTCCAGTTAAAGCGCCAAATGGAGCTTTTCCAGCGCAAAGCCAAGTATATTTACATTTTCAATTACGTACACTCAAAATATAATTGGCCCCATAACGAGTGGAACGGTTTCGCAAATAACTCCGCCACAAAACGTCGACCCTCGAAACTAGAATGGGAATCGCGGCAGCTGTTCGCATTCCCACAGTGAAAAACTTTAGCGCAAAATGTCTGCTCTACGCTGAAAATTTATAAGAGAACCTTATCTAAAAAGCCAGCCTTTCAGCGGCTTTCGTGGAGCGAGCGATGCAAAACAAAGCTTTGTTACAGCTCCTTTGAATTTCGGTAAGGAAAATGAGAGGTTACACACGAGGTACGCCCGTCAAAGAAGCCCCCAAGTGCTGTTATTACAATAATGTACTGCGATATCACGTTTGGAGTGGCGGTGCTTTCTGGTGGACGGGTCGCTACCCGGTGCACCTGGAACACAGGCTCGCAAACGACAGAATAGTGTCAGCTCTGTGCCAGCCTCGAGCGCAGGAATATTGTTTTCGTCTCATGTATTCGAAAAACGTAAATTGTTACTTCAATGAAACGTCTGAAATGAACCTTTTCCCCAGAACAGTTTTCTATGCAATCATTTGTTTTGAATGGGAAGTTTTCTGACAACTGTCAGACCGTAGTTTGGCAGCCAAATGATAGACGGCGCTGGCGAGATATGTATCACTTTTTATCGCATTTTTTTTGTTAAATGCAGTTCATTCACCTTCACTGCTTCACTTCATACATACATACATACATAAGACTGCATTCCCTCATAATGAAAGTATGTATCTATCTTTAGAGAGGTCCCAGTGTAAGATGGTGCGAGTTACAATATATTATTATGCACGAAGATATCGTTACAAATGATCAGCCAAATTTAAACCCTCTTAAACGTGACTTTGTTATTTAAAGTAAAATAAGGTCATGCGCAAACAACTATTTGGTGACGCGAGCGAAGCCGCAGGTACAGCTAATAATCTAATACCATCCTTATTCGTCTGATTATATTTAATCGTAACATAAAAAGTCACTTCAAAAAGTTTCTGACTACAATCACACTGATATTAAAAATGCGAAAGCTTGTCGGTGGTAGGTGTGTGTGTACGTGTGTTTGTTGCCACTTCACGACAAAACGGCTGAACGGATTTGGATGAAACTCAGAATGAAAGAAAACGGACTCAGAAAGCTTATTACCTGGAATAAAATATCATAGGCTGCTTTTTTACCAAATAGTTTTAAGCGCATTACCTTATGTAAAATAAAACTATTTGGTCCACGCGAGCGAAGCCGCAGGTACAGCTAGTAAATGATAAAGGACAAAGTTTGAAAAACTTCAACGACTACCTGCATTACTGCGCCACGCGAAATTTTTGATTGCTTTAATTATTATTCATATTGGTAATGTGTTCAGTAAGTTCTTTCTTTTGATGGTAAACACGACATGAAGTGCTGGGCTTTATATAAAAGTAGATACTATAACAATAAACATCTCATTTATCAAATAAATCGTCAATAGTACATTATGATACGAGTGTGCTATGTTGGTCATTACACTAGAGGGGGTATTATGCGCGCGAGCCGCAGGCGAGCGCGATAAGAAAGCCGAGAGCGTAATGACTAATAGCACAAGAGTTCCATACGACTGTTTTCGTCACACTTGCGAGGAAAAAACATTTTTTTTTTGATAATAATCATCCACACAGCGAAAACGTCAACAAACATTTGCGGAAAATGGCGCCCAAATCAGTAATGCGCGCGCAGGTTGACATTTACTTCAGCGGCATAAGAACTCTTTGTTGGTATTACAAAAAAACTGTAAGTATTACCCGGCTATATTAAGAGTGCTTCGTACACGTACGTCTAATTGCAGTCACGTACAAACTTGACTTTACTGGGTTATACCTATTATAGTACAAGTGCCGTAATGTAAAGTAAAAAGCACGCGTGTATAATAGCTTGGATTATGAGCCTAAAAGCGATGTAATAAGATCTACTTTACGAGCAAGTGTGATGAAAAGTGTATTAAACAATATTTAGAAGATACGATGCAATACGTAAGTACGGTACGTATTACGTGATATATTTCGTCATCAGCCATAAAACGCCCACTGCTGGACAACCTTAATGGAGGGGTGTTGCCATAAACTCCACGCTTGGCAGGCGGCTTGGGGATCATATGATCATCATATGATATATTTACTTCATCATCATCAACAGCCGGAAGACGTTCACTACTGAACGAAGGCCTCTCCTTTAATAACGAGAGTTTGCCATAATCCCCAGGTTTGGCAGGCGGCTTGGGGATCGAAAAATTGATATATTTACTTATAATTATGTAAATAATATCAAATATAAAATTTATATTATCATAACAGAATGCTAAAATCATAATTCTCCTTATAGTGCAGTCGGGTAAAAATATGAAAAATAGTACCTATATCACTTTTAAGTAAATAACTAGCACGGCATTTAAAACAGCACCTCTATGTCTTTTTATATCATTCGACTACTTGGCCAATAAAATATATTATTTTCTCTCAAAATAAAACTTCGTTGATGGCGTGCATTGTTCGGAAAATGTTTTACAACCTACAGCCTAAAATTTTCTCAGTAATGAGCGGTTTTCCAAACATGATTTAAAAATAAGTAGTTTCGTTCAACTTGATAGATAGCGCAGACTATACGTGCCAGTTAAAAACAGCATTGTATTTTTTATATGATTGTAGCACATGAAATAACATAAAAAACTTGACAACGACAGCGACGTCTGGTCTGCGCAAAGTCAGAGCCACAATGAGCTCCTTTTTTTTATTGCTTGTCAGAAAATTGCCCATTTGTCGTTATTTATGTTTCCGACCTAAATTATGTTTCTTGTTTCCTAATTTGCCTATATTTCATCCAATACCTCCGAGGATTATATCGATCACGGAGTATCAAAATAAATAGCATTTATTCAACTGGGTTTCAAATCTGTCACACCCTAGTGGATTCAAACTAATTTGTTTCAGTTTTGTTAATATCAATGTGTTAATGTGTTTTGGAAACGGGCACAGAATAAAGAATAGTACTACTTAAACGGGTTCCCAATTATGATTATTTATTAATACGTACTTATGTGTACCCGAGTGTGACCGATAATCGCTGGGGTAGACGTGTTCTAGAGTGGATACCACGAATCGGCAAACTTATGTACGACGCCCTGAGAATCGATTAAGTGACGATATACGTAGGACAGCTGGCAGTGGTTGGAAGCGGATAGCCGAAGATGAGGCTGATTATGATGATGATTATCTTATGAGTAGGTACATTTGTACATTATGCATGAACTAACGAACTGTTAAACATGGATTAGGCGATTAAATATCAAAAAATATGTTTTAGGTCTATTTGACTCACATTTAAACGCACATAATTAATCTATAACTATAAAAGGCTTTGTCCTGACTGACTGACTGACTGACTGACTGACTGACATATAGACAACGTACAGCCCAAACCGCTAAACGTAGAGACTTGAAATTTGGAGGGTATGTTTTTGGAGAGGTGTAAACGCCCACTAAGAAAGGATTTTTCGAAAATCAACCCCGAAGGGGGTTAAATGGGGTGTTAAAGTTTGTATGAAACTTTTTATTCTCTGGTTCGATTGATACAAAACTTGGTATACATATTCTACTATAAAAATAAGAAGATACGGGTGTCACAGTTTTTTCAAAATCAGCTCCCGTTAGTATAAAAAAAAAACGAAGTTTTAGTGATAGTACGTTTGTTTCTCCTTAACTTTGTAACGGCTGTACATATTCAAATGAAATTTGGTATAGGGATGGGGATAGATGTGGGGATGGGGGTGGGGGTGGGGGTGGCGATGATACTGGGAACGGAGACGGGACGGAGATAGGCATGTTAATATTAAGATTACAATTGGTATCGGGATGGGGATGGGGATGGGGATGGGGATGGGGTGGGGATTTGGTGGGGATGGGATGTGGATGAGGCTGGGAACGGGGATGGGCGTGTCCATATTAAGATGAAAGTTGAAATCGGGATGGGGGTGGGGATGGGATGTGGTGAGGATGGGGTTCGGGATGGGGATGAGGGAGGGAACGGGGATGGTGACGGGGATGGTGACGGGGATGGGCGTGTTCATATTAAAATTACATTTGGTATCGGGATGGGGATGGGGAAGGGGCCGCTTATAGGGATGAGGCTGGGAATGGGGACGGGGATGGGCGTATTTATTGGTCGGCTGAACAGATGGAGCTGCATTTTTGGATAGGTAGTTATAGCATAAGGTTCGGAAACGGACATAGGCTATTTTTTTGTAGGTCCACGCAGACGACTGTTTGACGGACATAATTATTATAGATACTGTACAGCCTAAGCTGCTAAATTATTTTTTAATCTATAACTATAAAAGGCTTTGTCCTGACTGACTGACTGACATATAGACAACGTACAGCCCAAACCGCTAAACGTAGAGACTTGAAATTTGGAGGGTATGTTTTTGGAGAGGTGTAAACGCCCACTAAGAAAGGATTTTTCGAAAATCAACCCCGAAGGGGGTTAAATGGGGTGTTAAAGTTTGTATGAAACTTTTTATTCTCTGGTTCGATTGATACAAAACTTGGTATACATATCTATAACTATAAAAGGCTTTGTCCTGACTGACTGACTGACTGACTGACTGACTGACATATAGACAACGTACAGCCCAAACCGCTAAACGTAGAGACTTGAAATTTGGAGGGTATGTTTTTGGAGAGGTGTAAACGCCCACTAAGAAAGGATTTTTCGAAAATCAACCCCGAAGGGGGTTAAATGGGGTGTTAAAGTTTGTATGAAACTTTTTATTCTCTGGTTCGATTGATACAAAACTTGGTATACATATTCTACTATAAAAATAAGAAGATACGGGTGTCACAGTTTTTTCAAAATCAGCTCCCGTTAGTATAAAAAAAAAACGAAGTTTTAGTGATAGTACGTTTGTTTCTCCTTAACTTTGTAACGGCTGTACATATTCAAATGAAATTTGGTATAGGGATGGGGATAGATGTGGGGATGGGGGTGGGGGTGGGGGTGGCGATGATACTGGGAACGGAGACGGGACGGAGATAGGCATGTTAATATTAAGATTACAATTGGTATCGGGATGGGGATGGGGATGGGGATGGGGATGGGGTGGGGGTGGGGTGGGGATAAGGATGGGGTGGGGATTTGGTGGGGATGGGATGTGGATGAGGCTGGGAACGGGGATGGGCGTGTCCATATTAAGATGAAAGTTGAAATCGGGATGGGGGTGGGGATGGGATGTGGTGAGGATGGGGTTCGGGATGGGGATGAGGGAGGGAACGGGGATGGTGACGGGGATGGTGACGGGGATGGGCGTGTTCATATTAAAATTACATTTGGTATCGGGATGGGGATGGGGAAGGGGCCGCTTATAGGGATGAGGCTGGGAATGGGGACGGGGATGGGCGTATTTATTGGTCGGCTGAACAGATGGAGCTGCATTTTTGGATAGGTAGTTATAGCATAAGGTTCGGAAACGGACATAGGCTATTTTTTTGTAGGTCCACGCAGACGACTGTTTGACGGACATAATTATTATAGATACTGTACAGCCTAAGCTGCTAAATTATTTTTTAATCTATAACTATAAAAGGCTTTGTCCTGACTGACTGACTGACTGACTGACTGACTGACATATAGACAACGTACAGCCCAAACCGCTAAACGTAGAGACTTGAAATTTGGAGGGTATGTTTTTGGAGAGGTGTAAACGCCCACTAAGAAAGGATTTTTCGAAAATCAACCCCGAAGGGGGTTAAATGGGGTGTTAAAGTTTGTATGAAACTTTTTATTCTCTGGTTCGATTGATACAAAACTTGGTATACATATTCTACTATAAAAATAAGAAGATACGGGTGTCACAGTTTTTTCAAAATCAGCTCCCGTTAGTATAAAAAAAAAACAAAGTTTTAGTGATAGTACGTTTGTTTCTCCTTAACTTTGTAACGGCTGTACATATTCAAATGAAATTTGGTATAGGGATGGGGATAGATGTGGGGATGGGGGTGGGGGTGGGGGTGGCGATGATACTGGGAACGGAGACGGGACGGAGATAGGCATGTTAATATTAAGATTACAATTGGTATCGGGATGGGGATGGGGATGGGGATGGGGATGGGGTGGGGGGGGGGGGGATAAGGATGGGGTGGGGATTTGGTGGGGATGGGATGTGGATGTGGATGAGGCTGGGAACGGGGATGGGCGTGTCCATATTAAGATGAAAGTTGAAATCGGGATGGGGGTGGGGATGGGATGTGGTGAGGATGGGGTTCGGGATGGGGATGAGGGAGGGAACGGGGATGGTGACGGGGATGGTGACGGGGATGGGCGTGTTCATATTAAAATTACATTTGGTATCGGGATGGGGATGGGGAAGGGGCCGCTTATAGGGATGAGGCTGGGAATGGGGACGGGGATGGGCGTATTTATTGGTCGGCTGAACAGATGGAGCTGCATTTTTGGATAGGTAGTTATAGCATAAGGTTCGGAAACGGACATAGGCTATTTTTTTGTAGGTCCACGCAGACGACTGTTTGACGGACATAATTATTATAGATACTGTACAGCCTAAGCTGCTAAATTATTTTTTAATCTATAACTATAAAAGGCTTTGTCCTGACTGACTGACTGACTGACTGACTGACTGACATATAGACAACGTACAGCCCAAACCGCTAAACGTAGAGACTTGAAATTTGGAGGGTATGTTTTTGGAGAGGTGTAAACGCCCACTAAGAAAGGATTTTTCGAAAATCAACCCCGAAGGGGGTTAAATGGGGTGTTAAAGTTTGTATGAAACTTTTTATTCTCTGGTTCGATTGATACAAAACTTGGTATACATATTCTACTATAAAAATAAGAAGATACGGGGGTCACAGTTTTTTCAAAATCAGCTCCCGTTAGTATAAAAAAAAAACGAAGTTTTAGTGATAGTACGTTTGTTTCTCCTTAACTTTGTAACGGCTGTACATATTCAAATGAAATTTGGTATAGGGATGGGGATAGATGTGGGGATGGGGGTGGGGGTGGGGGTGGCGATGATACTGGGAACGGAGACGGGACGGAGATAGGCATGTTAATATTAAGATTACAATTGGTATCGGGATGGGGATGGGGATGGGGATGGGGATGGGGTGGGGGTGGGGTGGGGATAAGGATGGGTTGGGGATTTGGTGGGGATGGGATGTGGATGTGGATGAGGCTGGGAACGGGGATGGGCGTGTCCATATTAAGATGAAAGTTGAAATCGGGATGGGGGTGGGGATGGGATGTGGTGAGGATGGGGTTCGGGATGGGGATGAGGGAGGGAACGGGGATGGTGACGGGGATGGTGACGGGGATGGGCGTGTTCATATTAAAATTACATTTGGTATCGGGATGGGGATGGGGAAGGGGCCGCTTATAGGGATGAGGCTGGGAATGGGGACGGGGATGGGCGTATTTATTGGTCGGCTGAACAGATGGAGCTGCATTTTTGGATAGGTAGTTATAGCATAAGGTTCGGAAACGGACATAGGCTATTTTTTTGTAGGTCCACGCAGACGACTGTTTGACGGACATAATTATTATAGATACTGTACAGCCTAAGCTGCTAAATTATTTTTTAATCTATAACTATAAAAGGCTTTGTCCTGACTGACTGACTGACTGACTGACTGACATATAGACAACGTACAGCCCAAACCGCTAAACGTTGAGACTTGAAATTTGGAGGGTATGTTTTTGGAGAGGTGTAAACGCCCACTAAGAAAGGATTTTTCGAAAATCAACCCCGAAGGGGGTTAAATGGGGTGTTAAAGTTTGTATGAAACTTTTTATTCTCTGGTTCGATTGATACAAAACTTGGTATACATATTCTACTATAAAAATAAAAAGATACGGGTGTCACAGTTTTTTCAAAATCAGCTCCCGTTAGTATAAAAAAAAAACGAAGTTTTAGTGATAGTACGTTTGTTTCTCCTTAACTTTGAACGGCTGTACATATTCAAATGAAATTTGGTATAGGTATGGGGATAGATGTGGGGATGGGGGTGGGGGTGGGGGTGGCGATGATACTGGGAACGGAGACGGGACTGAGATAGGCATGTTCATATTAAGATTACAATTGGTATCGGGATGGGGATGGGGTGGGGATGGGGTGGGGATTTGGTGGGGACAGGTGGGGATGGGATGTGGATGTGGATGAGGCTGGGAACGGGGATGGGCGTGTCCATATTAAGATGAAAGTTGAAATCGGGATGGGGGTGGGGATGGGATGGGGTGAGGATGGGGTTCGGGATGGGGATGAGGGAGGGAACGGGGATGGGGACGGGGATGGGCGTGTTCATATTAAAATTACATTTGGTATAGGGATGGGGATGGGGAAGGGGCCGCTTATAGGGATGAGGCTGGGAATGGGGACGGGGATGGGCGTATTTATTGGTCGGCTGAACAGATGGAGCTGCATTTTTGGATAGGTAGTTATAGCATAAGGTTCGGAAACGGACATAGGCTATTTTTTTGTAGGTCCACGCAGACGACTGTTTGACGGACATAATTATTATAGATACTGTACAGCCTAAACTGCTAAATAATTTTTTATATTAAATTTGATCATCCTCAAGCAAACTTAAAGACTTGCAAGCGGCTTGGAAAAAATGCAATAATATACGTATTTTAGTGATTCAATTGAGTTGGGCCCCGATTTAACCGAATTCCAGTATTCAACATTACTACGCGGGCAAAGCCGCGGGCAAAAGCTAGTAATATTATAAATGCAAAAGTGTTCTGTGTCTGTTTGTGTATGTTTATTACCTCTTCACGCCAAAACGGCTGAACGAATTTGGAAGAAACTTATTTCCCGAAATAAAATGAAGGTTAGTGGGATAAGATAACACCGTAAGGAAACCATTGTCATGCTTAGGTATATGCTGGCCAGCTAACCTTCAAAATAAAAATCTACCACCAAGCACCTTAATATAGTCAACCTGATCAACCTCGTACTAGGGCCTCAGGGTAAACCCCATCTGGGACGCCAGGGCAAGTTTCACTCTACTCCCGGCGGCGATCAACCTACTAGGGCCTCTTCTGGGATGCCAGAGCAAATCTGACCCTACTCCCCGAGACGTGACGGCCCAGCCGAGGTCCGTACCGTCGTAGATGCCCTTGAGCTAGTTGCCTATAAACTAAACTAAGTCTAGCCTCGCCATTAACGCTTGCCTAAAGTCCGGTGATGCTGTAGAGGCCATCTACTCGTACGGCCGACAGCAGACGTCACTAAAAAACTAAAAATTAACAAGCACCTAACAGTGTGTCCTGGTAGGCACACTTAGGAGCCAGTCATTCAAAGTTGGTCCTCTCCAAGTTGGCATGTCTATCGTTTTCAACCACACCCCCATTTAACATTAGACAAGCTGTAGACAAACACATGGTCACGAAAAAAATCTACTATCTTAATCCTTAACTATGCTATACATATCAGATCTTATTTATGTTACAGAGTAAATTATTTCTTACTTTTCTTTCTATAAATTATATTCATCTAAGCTGTTATTTTTTTATTTTTTTTAAATAGGTTTGCTCATGACATCGCTCTGCCTGATCTTTGGTCTAGGATGGATCGCGTTTACCAAGAAAAAACAATTCACTCTTGATGTGTAAGTTACGGAGAACACAGAATCCAGCAAAATTCCACAGCCTCTTTGTACGAAATAAAAAGTCTTAAATAATATGAAAAAGACTAACAAGGGTAAAAAAGAAGTTTTCACGGAAAATTCATGTCGCTGTATTCTATTATTTTATTAAACTTCACAACAACTTGAGTGTAATTACATGCACGAGTGTGGGCAAGTGAAATAATGTAGTGAAACATGTATTTTCGTGTTGTTTTCAAAAACTCCGTAAAAGTTCATAGTAAAGTCACCACAACTTTACTAGAGCATGACTTAGACTCGACTTTGACTAATTTCGTGTGAATAATCGTGATTTCATGACATATTTGACTTGATAATAATTATATGAACTTGAAAAAGTTTATACTTGGCTCTGGCAGGATGCACAAAGCCAATAAAAAAGAAAAATAAAAAGGGTAAAAAGGCAAAATTTACTCACAAAGTGATTTTCACTAACTCCAGTGCCGCATTGCTTGGGTCAGCGGAGCCTCCCAGAGAATTTATTATGCCTACCCTATCTACATATGTTTATCGCAAATTTAAAATTGTAAACGAGCTCCACTTTAAACACCAGCTTAGTTTCCGCATGAATTCAAGCTAAGTTTGTTTGGAACCGCAGAGTGGAGGAAAATGATTCATAATTAATTGCGATACGTTTGAGAACACGAAGCGTAATGCTGACCGCGAATCTTTATGATTATATTTCGAAATATGAGCGATTTAAATCTGTTTAACTGCATTAATTATGAGCTTGCCGCAGGCCGCAATATAAACGTGTGTTCGTTGTATATGTGCTCTATGTGGTTATGCTCTGTCCTCGTCATAATTCGTTGCAAAGGTATTTGTATGCAAGAAATGAAGGACATCAAACTGTGCTTAGAGAAGTTATCTCTCTACTGCCGTGCTTAAGTTGTCTCGGTCGCACATTCAGAATTTTTAGTTAGTTTTTTCGGTAGATACGTAAATATCAAAAAATAATATCATGTGTCTATAATATAAATTATTAAGCATTATAAATGTTAATAATAAATCTATTTTTAGTAACCAGTTAATTTAGCGTAGAAGATCAAAAAAACAAACAAAAACGATGTCTTAGTATTTACTCCGACAAATAAAAAGGTTGACACTTTTTTTTTTAAATAATGTTGTAAAATTTACATGTACTTTAATAAAACATATTTAGTGATATTATATTCTTGATTTAATTTTATATTGTGAAAATGAACGAGAAAGTTAGTTAACTGTTGATGCTATTAAGGCTTGTATTTACCAAATTTGCCCCTCGCAAAATCAAATTTATTTAGTCAAATTACTATATTTAAAGCCCAAAAATACAAAATGTTACAGAAGAACATCCGTCTTAGTAACTTTTGTGGATGAAAACACGATTGATTATACTTTCCTCGATAGAAAAAAATACCGAAACAGTGTCTATTTTTAAACCATTTTCAGTTTTATGTCCTAATTACAGCACATAGTCACATTAAAAAAATATGTATTATAAGTTAATAGTATTTTGGAGAGCATGTTGTGGTTCAAAAGTTATTAATTTCTATACTTTTCAAGTAATCTGAGAAAATCTTCAAAAATCGAAGTTTGACACGCACGAATCTGCGTAACCGCCATATTTTTGCTCCGCCAAATGTGACCCTACCTGATACAGCTTTAGACTAATTATTGATCTCATTAAAAAATGTGCTTGAATCGTGGAATACCCGGCCTTAAGGGCCTAAGGCAGCCTTATAATTTGCTGATAATCGTACGAACGAACGATGCGATTCTACTACTCAACAAACAAACTCACGATCGAACATTAATTTAACTATCTTCAGAATGAACATTCCGACGCTCGCGTCGGGCATCAAACTCGCTCGCTTCTTCTCGCACGCTATCGCACGAACACAGAAGAGCATTTTCGCCGCATGACGAAATCGCATCGTTTGCTCATACTCGTACTATCATTTAACCAATAAAGATGTCGCCTTAAGGTTTAGTTTATGAGTGGGTTTCAAGTACTGCAATTTATAAAGGCGTTCTTGTAATGAGCCCGTGTTGGCGCGAGTCGGCGACCCGTGGTGTACTTCCGGTGGTAATTCTTCCCCGGTTTAAGTTAAGTGAAGCAATATGTAACGGTTAAGTGAGGGTTGCAGCGTGCAATCGTGAGTCATCGCCCTTGCCTCGCTGGCCGTTGTAAACTAGGCTATGAAATTCTACGCTACGGTAACTATCTACCATTTTTACAGTGATATTTTGGGTTTGTCGGAGAAACAAGAATAAACACGGTGTTATGTAACTTTATAAGTTGAATTTTAAGCCTAATGTTAAAATTATAAGTACTTCGGACTAGATACCGTAAGGTTATAGTAATATAAATATAGTATAGTAATACCTTTTGAAAATGTTTGGCAAAGATTTCCTTGATGAAATAAATTGTTGAGCTGATATTGATTTAAATTACGCGGACGGGACTCGGACGACGCCGGCAGTAACAACGATTTTGTTGAAGTTGGCTTTGAATAAGTTTAAATTTTAAAACAAAACCAGAAACGATAGACCTGATCGCTTTGCAAACTGCATGACTGATTTAAAAAATCAAGTTAATTTACTTAATTGTTTCCCTCGTAGTTTAGATGTATCAAATCTAGTCAGTCTATTACTTATAGATGCCTAGGTATATATAAAGATGCATTTTGATTATAAATATTATGACGTCTATCCAGAAACCGTCTGTGAATGTTCATTAATCTATTAAAATCAGTTCGTAATTGGCGGAGTAATCGCGTAACATACATACAAAAAAAAATACAGTCGAATTGAGAACCTCCTTTTATGAAGTCGGTTGAAAATCGGTTTTATCGTCTATCGTTGAAGCTGTAGACGATATACAAGGTTAGGTCTAATCAGTTAGCATCCTTTTAAGGGCATATTCTGTACACCAGAACAAACAACTTTTACTATGGGGCCAACATTGACATCGCGATAAAAATGTCAGCTGTTCCATACATTTTTCCCAAGGTCGATGAACTTTTTGTATGGAACAGCTGACATTTTATTCGCTATTTCATTTATGTATATTTGTATACAGAATCAGCTAGCATCTTTTAAGGGCATATTCTGTACATCAGAACAAACAACTTTTACTATGGGGCCAACATTGAAATCGCGAAAAAAATATCAGCTGATCCATACATTTTTCCCAAGGTCGAAGAACTTTTTGTATGGAACACCTGATATTTTAATCGCTATTTCAATGTTGGCCCGATAGTACATTTGTTTGTTTTGATGTACAGAATATGCCCTTAAAAAGATGCTAACTGATTCTGTATACAAATATACATAAATGTATAATATGCTACAATCAAAGATTTACTATGTATGTCTATGGTTACAGTACTCTCATTTGGCTTCTCTACAGACGAGTAAAAATTTGTTCTTATCGAAGTAGGTACCTACTAAGGAAGCCGATATTGCCAGCGAGAGAGTTACCACGCTCCTTACTAAACAAGGCGAAGTTTCAACTCCGAGAAATGTGATTATGTAGAGAACTTTATTGCTTTACATGAACTTGCGAAACTTAATTGATCTAAAATAAACGGCTTAGCTGGCAACTTTGCTTTTCTTCAATCTGACTACTTATAGCCTTGAGAGCTAGATCCTCCAAACTCCAGCGCGTTAGTAATTTTTCATTACTTGCCAAACATCAATTAGAGGCGGAATCGAGTTTCCGAATCAAAAATTAAGTTACATTGTTTCCGACTGGTGTCTAACGTAATTACTGGCGATGGAACTTGGTATAGCGGAGCTACGGAACAAAACTTGCCAATTATCTGGATCCGGTGTACTGAAACCCTTTTCGGGAAGCTTCCACGAAAGTTTTCCTCTCGGCTTGGAGACGAGAGGAATATAAAAATCTGCCAAGATCGTGTGGTGGCATGCTTGTGGTTTGGTTCCGTAGCTATATCAGAAATATTTTAAAATTTATGAAGGCCAATCGATGAAGTAGATAATATTTTTAACAGACTACAAAAAAGGAGCCAAGCAGTAGTGTGCAAGCATTACTTTGTCCCGGTTTGAAGAGCAATGTTACCAGAGAAATTACTCGGTATGAAGAGATTTGACATCTGATATCTCAGGGTGACGAGCGCAGTGCAGTGCGGCGCAGGATTGTATTCGCAAGCTTACAGGCACTGCTACTGTTAGTGGCAGGCGTGACGCTTACCACCAGGTGAAAATTTTGTTCGAAACGTCACTATACCATTTAAAAAAAAGTCTATTATAATGATTCCTAGATTTGCTACGGATCCCTAGAAATCATCTCCATAGTTGCTACTCAACGTGCGCGCGAACGTTCGCCTGAATTAATAAGTACAACACGAAATTTGAATTTAATGAAACAAGTTAGCTGCCAGCAGCTGAGCGTGTATCGATCCTTTTCTCATAATAAGAAATGAAACGATTTCAACATAGAACGCCGTGTCTCGTTTACTAAATAAGTGCTAACGCGTCGCAAAGCCTTTGATGTAAAATTGCTCTCATCATTATTTTGGTATATGAACGCTAGGGTGCTCCGATAAATGTGTTCATTAAAATTTAAGACGATACCTGAGACTTGTCGTTTTAATAAATTGGTGTTTCTCATAGAAATTATGCCTAGGAGAGGGCAATCACTCATCGTACACTATATTAAAGATTAGTTATTATGTTTGTAGCCAAAGTAACCCAAGCCCACTATATTTGCGACTTTGATCGCGAGCCTGCTATGCGTAAATAAGTTCTTCTGAATTTACTTACTGATTTAAAATATTATACCACTGACTTTTCGAAGGCGAAAAACGTTGCAATTTTAATTATAATATTTTAAAAAGAGATAATGATGCATAAGACTAACCAACCAACCCACCGAGGTGGAATATAAATGCAAAACACTCTTTGAAGGTCTATACCTGAGCATAGTAGGATGTTGCAGTATTTATTTTGCTTAAAAGATTTTTCATCACACTTGCTCGTAAAGTGGATCTTATTGCATCGGTTTTTGGCTCATAATCCAAGCTATTACGCACGCGTGCTTTTTACTTTACATTACGGTACATGGTGCTATAATAGGTATAACCCGGTAAAGTCAAGTTTGTACGTGACTGCAATTAGACGTACGTATACGAAGCACTCTTAATATAGCCGGGTAATACTTACAGTTTTTTTGTAATACCAACAAAGAGTTCTTATGCCGCTCAAGTAAATGTCAACCTGCGGGCGCATTACTGATTTGGGCGCCATTTTCCGCAAATGTTTGTTGACGTTTTCGCTGTGTGGTTGATTATTATCAAAACAAAAATTTTTTTTCCTCGCTAGTGTGACGAAAACAGTCGTATGAAACTCTTGTGCTATGTTTCAATACACTCTCGGCTTCCTTATCGCGCTCGCCTGCGGCTAGCGCGCATAATACCGCCTCTAGTGTAATGACCAACATAGCACACTTGTATCATAATGTACTATTGTCGAACAAATTTTAGTGTAGATTTTATATTAGGTATGATTTCTTATCTATAATTTGCATTGCTTATTTTTCAAAATTTGCTTTAGAAAAGCCGAGTTAAGTTTACATATACATTTTGTATCTTAACCTCAACTAAATTCCCGATATACGAGCTCAAGCTGAAACCCCATCAATCTCCACTTAGCGAATTTAAATCCGAATACATCTATCGTTCTTCTATGTAGCAACATAAAAATACATCGTGATTTTATGAGGGCTTAAGGCACGGACCGAATAGACCATCGAAACGGGTTTTCTTCTTGAAAATCGGATGTCGTAAAAGCAGAGTCGGTTTTAAGTTATAGCTCGTACCGTATGTACAAATTCTCGAGCGATATTAAGGAGTGTGGAAATGTCATAAACTCTATAGTGTAGTAACGTGAACTAGCAATAAACCGGTGCTTATTTGCGTACAGTCGGGTGGAAAACGGTTACGGTATGGTTGCATATGCACATATTGATGTTGCATACGATATCTTCTGCCGTTCTGCGTCAGCTCTTTTAGCTTCTGGCTCTGTTCTCAGTCATATGCAGCACCAATGAAACATTTGCCGAGTTGTTTTTTTTTTTGTGTGTGTGTTTGAGTTGCTTGGCCCTGGATGGTTTAGATTCACATTGGGTCCCGGTAGGTGGCCCTGCAATCGAGCTCTAGGAAGTTTTTATGTTCAGGGCAGGACAACGTCTACTATGCATGCTAGGCCTGCCTAGCATGCGGACCGTGACAAAATCTTCTCTAATCTTACTGTTATGAAAAACAGAACAAGGTTTCTGTATAAGTCTGTCTCGTTTTTGTATGATATAAAAGCATGACAAAACTTTGTCGAAAAGCGCATTCTAGGGCTGCTGGTTAGCTAGTCAATGAAAAATTTCAAGTCTTTAGTCAGGTTTAATACGTAGGATTCAAAACAACGACTGCATGGATAAAGTACATGAAGATATCACAGTTATTGGATAAATATATTTTGTTGCCGGAAAGTTGTAATTGACTAAAGTCATATTAAAGTAATATTATTAAAGAGTTAAACTCATAAATTAATTAAGTAGACTTTAAATTTTTCTACAAATGCATAAAGATAATATAACGTACTTATTGATCTTAATTTATATGTTTTAAAGCATAAACAGTAATAGCAAATGGTCATCAGTGATTTTAATTTGACAAAGTTGTATTCGGAATCTGATAACAACTACACGATGCAACGTTAGGAAAAAAAATAAACAAAATTACTTTCTGGGAAAAAACCACCTAAGAACGAATTTATGACAAAACTGTATAACGTCTATTTTTCCACATGTACATAGAAAACAGGCAAAGTTGCAGCGGTCCGGGATGCGCCATCGACATCCAACAAACTACAACGCAGTTTTACAGCCCGCCTCAGTTAATACATTATTCAGAAGCAATAATTCCAACGTGGTCTCGGTCTTTGAGATTTATCGTCGCATCAAACGTTATCGTACGCGAATAAGTTACGGACGTATTGTTGGATAGATGATCCTATTATAATGTGTATAATAGACACGTTCTCAGTAGTAATAAAATTAATAATACCTAGTACCTATATCTATTTAGTAATGTCTTACAAACTTAACGCCTTTGACAAATAGCTTTAAGCTCAGGACAGGCAATCGTTGAAAATGTTAGACCTTTGCCCATAAGTGGGTGGTCACGTTCTCAGGATAGTGATTACAAGAAATAAGATAGGCTTATAAGTGTACATATGTATACAGGATTATTTTTAGCTAACCGGCCCCTTTTTGCATTCAGCTTTATGGCATCATATTTATATACAAAACGTGTAACAAAAATGTTCAACAATACTGAGGGGTATGTATTTACCTATAGTCACCGCGTTACCAACTGAGTCGTGCGGCCATAAATCATTCACTATGTCTATCTCACTCGCACTTGTGGGTCTTGCTTGCACTTGATTTATGATTTATGGCCGCACGACTCAGTTGGTAACGCGGTGACTATAGTCATCATTATATAGTATCATTATGAACAAATTGTACTATGGAGCCAACACCGAAATATCGAAATAAAAAAAACAGCTGTAGGTAAGTACCATATATTTTGTCCAAGGTCAATTAACTTTTTGTATGGAAAAGAAGTTTTTTTACGCGATTTCATAGATAGGTACGTACCCTTCAGTACTGTTGAACCTTTTTGTTACCCATTGTATATACAACTTTAATAATCCATGACTTTTGAAAAAACAATACAAACGCCAGAAAACTTTCAAAGTGTGTATGAAGTTTTACACTTCGTTCATTGAAACAATGAAACACACATACCTACCTATAGCAAAGCATATTTAGGACTCGTACATAAATACTACATTTATTTAATGCTGTTGAGGATTCTCGATTTTTCAAAAACTTTCTTTCTATATTCAGCAAGCTTATTCCTGGGCAATAGATTTTATGCCTGACGCTTTCTTTTTTAGAATCTCTGTTGGTTTTTTAAACAGAATGTCACAAAACACAACTTCTTAAAAACGCTGCTTAAGCTAACGAACTCTATTTAACTTCTGCACAATACACAAAAGAAGAGCACAATATACTAACGTCATATAACTATGAGCGACGTTTTAGTATAATTGTGTATACCAAATCATTCACAAAATTGAGTCTATATTATCAAATTGGTACCAAGTCGAGGGCATGGCAAGGGTTGCACGATTTCATACTCGCCAATTAGGCTTGCTTTAATTGGCATTCATGAATTTTGACACTTCTGTAAAGGGCCAAAGCTTTTAACAGAATAATGGACTGGGATTTGCAAAGCAGTGCTCAGTATCGTCGACAACCGCAAATGAAGGCAGGACAACGCAGTGCATTTACACTTCAAACTAATATTTCAAGTATGCGAAAGTATGAGTGTAAATGCATTTGTGTTTTTTCATCACACTAGCTCGGAAAGTGGATCTTATTACATCGGTTTATGCTCATAATCCAAGCTATTACGCACACTTACTTTTTACTTTTCATTACAGCACAAATAAATAATGTAATATAACGCGGTTAAGTTAGGTTTGTACCTCACTGCAAGTTAGATATAGATGTATTTATAAGGAGCATTCTTAATATAGCCGGGTAATACTAACAGTTTTTTTTTGTATTTGCGACAAAGAGTTTTTATGCGGCTGAAGAAAATGTCACAAGCGCGCGCATCGCTGGCTTTTGCGCTATTTTCCGCAAATATTTGTTGACGTTTTCGCTGTGTGATTGATTATTATCAAAAATAGTTTGATTTTTCCTCGCATATGTGATGAAAATAGTCGTATGGAACGCGGCTGCTATTGATCACTACATTCTCGGCACATTTATCGCGCTAGTATGCGGCTCGCGCGCCTAATTCCGCCTCTAATGTAATTACCAGCATAGCACATTTGTATCATAATGTACCTTTGATTATATAGAGAGAGAGCTAGTTCCTCCGAGTAATGTACCTACTATTTTTTAATCACATTCAATGAGGTCAAAACATTAGCCAATGAGATTTTGCAATTCAAATCACTAAACCTTAGCATAAACAAATCAAATTAATTAACCGCAACAATGAGTTGAGCCCAAATTGGTTTTAGTCGTGAGCATAGAAAGGCCAACAACAGCCTTGTTAAATAGCCACAGGATACTTTAGTACAGAGGGACAACTCCGTATTAATAACGGAGATAATCAAAACCATTCAAGATCTCATTCCATTGCCATTCAACTCGACCCTTTTTGTCTTGCTTCAATTGTAAGCTTAAATAAAATGGCAGAATATCGCTCTTGCGTACGTAGGGCAAAACAAACGTACGATTACGTATGGTTTTATTATAATAATAATCTTTTATAAAAAAAAATACAACCGACTACAACTTCGAATACCTGGATGACATCTTCATATTTTCTAGTAATGTTGATTAAAAAACCAAACTACTGAACCGATTTCGATAAAATGGAACTACTTCTGAAGTATTACCTACCAAACAAAAAAAGAATCATCAAAATCAGTTCATAATTGGCGGAGTAATCGCGTAACATACATACAAAAAAACACACATTCGAATTGAGAACTTCCTTCTTTGAAGTCTTTTCTTTGAAAATTAGAATGCATTGATTGATTATGGCAGGCCAGCACGTGTGAAGTTTGGCATCATTATTATCAACCATAATCTATTCTTGCTATCTGTTCTATATAAGTAGTCTTGTTTAAATTTCATGACCAGGCGTGATAGACATCTTCTCGGCAATCTATTCAGCGTTAGACTAACGTTCTGTATCTGTGTTGCTTCACCTGCTGTTTTTTCTTTAGTTTAATCATATAGTCTTAACTTAATTTAGTTTAACTAAGTTCGTTTTTTGTTACTTGCAAAGTTACATAACAAGAGGAGATCTTGCAAAGTTTTTTGTATTTAGGTTAGTTTGTTTGTTTCTCTATTAGTTTAGACACTTTTTTTTTTACCAATGTGCAAAGTTCACTTTACACGGTAGATATGAATTTCGTGTCTAAAATCACAGATTCACAGATGAACGAAAAGTCAACTTTTCAATTTAACCAAAAATATAGATATTACGTTAAATAGTTCCTACATACAGATTAATGGTTAAATAAATATTTTAACCTATTTTTGAAAGTTCACCATCTCTCATCTTCTGTACGTCTATGAAATTTCCTTGAATTCGGTTGTTGTTTCGCTGCCTGGAGGAGCGAGCGATCCGCCGCGGCTATGTAATGACTATGACTACTAACTAGCCTGGTTCCCAAATCGACCCGTGGTTGAAAACCGCCGAAGCGTAAAACCGCAGAGGATCACACTTTCTTAAGATTTCAGGCTCTTGGTGCATTTTCGATTTACTTTTTAATTAAATAGAAAGTCGTTCGTTTTATTAAATGTTAAGAACCCATAGTAACAAATAACAATAAAATAGTTTTCAGATACAAACAAAAAAGTGTTTCTTTGAGATACAAGAAGGTAGTAATATTTTTTCGCAATAATTAACGTTTATTTTGCGTTAGAATATCGTTTTTTATCAACCGACTTCAAAAAAGGGGGTTCTCAATTCGACTGTGTTGTTTTTTTATTTTTTTGTATGTATGTTACGCGATTACTCCGCCAATAAATAATGAATTTGATGATTCTTATTTTGTTTGATAGGACTTTAGAGGTGGTCCCATGTAAATTTTATCGAAATCGGTTTAGTAGTTTAGTTTTTAAATCAATATTACTAGATAATATGAAGATGTCATCCAGATATAAGAAGTTGAAGTCGGTTATTTTTTAATAAAATATGTAGATAGCAAATAAAATTAAAATAAATATTGTGGACATTTCACAAAGCGCCATCTAGAGCCAAACTAAGCAAAGCTGGTCCTATATACCCCAGATGTAAGAAAAGAAAAGTACAATAAGGAAATGTTAATAAAGAAAATTAGATAGATGTGTAAATGTCAACCTGAGCCAACTAAGATTTCAACGTCTCAAATTACAGACCACTTTGGAGTTGACTACACACTTGTAGTAATTTGTTCACCTCCTCCCCGGAGACCGACTTCGTGGTTCGCTTAACATTAACTTAAAAGCCAGTTGGACTATTCTGGACTGTACTGAGAAACATGGTTAGTACAACATTGATACTGATTCTAACTAGTTTCAGCTTTACCTAGTGTCAACTATACCAATTCAATTAATATACAGAGTGTTGCGTAATAAGTGGATAACCTTATACCAACTTACCAACAGATGGCAGACATCATAGTGGTTAAGAAAAATCAAAAATAGTTTTTTTTTTATATGAAAGAGTGGCAAACAAGCATGCGGCTTGCTTGATGGTAAGCTCACCACCGCCTGGACACCTGCAACATTAGCAATGTTGTCGATGCGTTGCCAACCCAGAGAGATGAATTGTGTTCCTCGATATGTTTTTTGATTAGTAGTCTTGGTCAGATGTGCTATAATACACTGCCTTTTTTGTGTCGCGTGTATAATATTGATCTCGTTTAACTCAAAAATAATCTGACCGTTATAAATTTTATTTTGTTATTTTCTGAACCAGCACGATGTCGCCTATCTGCAAGTAAAATGTTATCCACTCCTTACGCCACACCCTTTATATCCTTAAAAATATTGATTAGTCAAAGTTAACAAGTAACTTTAAAAAAAACAACTGACTTCAAATTAATATGGGATCACCTCGGGAGTATACCCTTTCAAATAAAAATAATTTTAAAAATCGATCCGCAAATGACGGAGAAATGGGTGAACGTACATTAAAAACAACATACATACCGTCGAACATAGAACCTCCTCCTTTTTGAAGTCGGTTAAAAATCGTACGACACACGTTACCCTTATACCCGCTTCTAGCTCTCAAGTATACCCGGTACCGCAATTACAAAGACGTCACAGATCATGTCGATGGATTTTCCTAGAATTTTCAACCTTGTAATCTTGTACCTACTAATATGGGCCGAAGTCAGAGAAGAGAACATGAAACATATTTCCATTAATAATCCTAAATTCCATGAACTTCGATTCCGTGAAAGGTCTTTAAAGCAATCACGAATAACTACATAGAAACCGAACAGCCATCAAGTGGGACCGTTTCGAGAACATTCGAGCAAGTTGAGGTTACTCTTGATACCGATACTGGGTCGTAATTCGGCCAGGGCCCTGCTTGAAACTATTGCTTTGTTTACTCCCCGTAATTAGTGATGTCAGTTATGGTGTGATTGAACGCTCGTAATGGTTTAGGGAGTAATGCGCCCTAATGAATGTCGTTTAGACTATGTAAAGAATGTGTAACCTTTTTAACATAGATGAAAATGAAATGAAAAATGAAAATGAAAATGAAAAAAACTTTATTGACATAATGTTGAAAATTATAGGTACATACTTTTAGCCTATATAGCCTATATATATATATAATGATTACATTTTGAAGTATGGATCTTCGTGGATCCCTGTCCCCCACACTAGGATAACCTGTATTGCGGGGTTATAGTTTGCACTCCGGTTTTGTGATATATACCTATGTAAGTATATATATTATTGTGGGATATCCCGCTGGTGCTAGTTATTTCCTTAAGTAAGTACTTGGTTAATAAATCTATACCTACATAACAAATAAAATAATAATAATAAAAAAGAAAACAGTCGGTTTATATACCATTATAACTCATGAATGCCTGGACCGAACTTTACGATCTCTGATTTGTTGGATTTGTCTCGGCCTCGAGTAGAAGAATAACTATTAACATACTATCGGTTTTAAGCTTCGCGGATATAAAGGATGTCCCAGCGAGAGCGCCGTATTTAAATTTGCCGCCATTTTGTTAAATTTCAAACAAAGCCGCATTTTCAAAGAAATACGGCCCAATTACTCCGCGGCTAATAAACTTGACGTAATCGGCGAACTGTTTTCGCAAAACTTTCACCATTTTGTATTATTACAATAATTAAACGTTGTTATCGTGTGGTCTGTATACGTGACGACTGTAAAAAAAAACACCGTACAACTAATATTAACATAATGGCAACAAATTTAAATCCAGCGCTGTTGCTGGGACCACAGAAAAGCGAAGCCCTACTTCTTAGGTTAGAACGGCTGTCAAAACAATGTTGTAAAGCAATTGTATGGAAAACAGCTGTCGCCATTTTCACACTTATTTGTATAGAAACAATGAAAAAATGCCAATAATTGGACGCGCATTTGAAGTAAAACGCTCGAAATGCCATTTTACAACAGATTAAAATTGATCTAATTACGATGCAACGTGGTTTGGTTTCCTACGCGTCTATTTAAATTGTCTTTTTGAGTATTCTTAGTTTAAAAACATGTTTATTGGTAGAATTGTCATCAAGCGCATTTGCACTTAATGCCGGCTAGCGCGGCCCGTCACATTTCCGTTCTATTCACTTCTCTCTTCAGTGGCTGGGACACCCGTTATTACTTATCTATAGGCCTGTGATTGTGAAATAATAATCTACAACTAAGTACACAAAAGTTGTTGCTTCAAACAAGCTCAAGGTATTACAGTAGATTGAGAGGCGAGTTGGTAGGTAACGACACTTTGGTCAAGTCTCTGCTGCAAAGCCTAGAGCATCTACGTAAGGTTGCTTGCTTTCCGGTTTTCTATCGGATACATTTCGATGAGTGTGCCCCGTAACTGGACAACTGAACACTTCACAGGTGGAATCACCACCTGCCCCTTTCTATTATCGGATGACCGGACAAACGCGACCAAAGCCGCTATTCGTATCCTGGTGTACATTCCACCCACACGTACGCACAAAGCGTTTCCATTCCATATTTTTTATTCGTACAGCGAGACTGTGGAATTATCTGCCGGAGTCTGTGTTACAATACAATATCAACGCCTTCGAATGTAGAGTGAATAGGTTCCTTCTAGGTAACCGTGCTTCATCCTAGACCGCACCGTTTCTTGACATCAGGCAGGGTGTAGTCAAACGCAAACCTTTTCAGAAAAAAGCACCTTCTTTCTCATTACTGTTTCTTTTTGATAGACTGATATTGACTTCTGCATAATGAGTATTGTCCCTTCCCATCTTATGGCCCCATAACGTTCACTGTTATGACCGTAGCCACAGAGTATGTAACAGTTATGACCCGTTATTTTTCTTGATGCGCCCATCAAGAATGATTTAAGGCTATATTATTCTTGCATTACTGTCTTCCGTTTCCGTTGAGACCTCGCCGTTTGAATAGAGTAGAACCCAGTTTGTAACTTAATTTTTATTTACGTTATTATCTTCAGAACTTCCAGAAAAACGCAAATAAAATAAAACTATACATTTTACATTACTCATTTCTAGGGTTCCGTACCCAAAGGGCAGGGATATCTTATGATCTAAGTTTAAATAATCTAATTGTACTACAACTAATTAAGGATGTAATACCTATTATAAACATTTCTAATAATTCAATGATCAATGTTCAAATCGCTAATAAACTTTTGATCTTTTGGATGATTGATCTAAATACAATAATAAGTCTATTATTATTTCAAACATGAATGAATATCCTATATATGTGATTGATTCAGGCGTTACTTTGCGGAAGTCCATTGTTACCAAAATTGCAACAAAAACAAAACAAAAAACAATTAAATTAAGTTACTTTTATATTATATAATAGTAATTATAGTAGTGTTGTAGTATTATGTTGTTGTTGTGTTGTTTTTATTATTTTATTATATTATTATTTAATTTTGTTTTGAAATTAATACAATTTTGGAAATTCGTATATTTTTAATCGCTATAGATGTAGTAATCTAAGCTCGAAATTTCAATAATTAAAATTGAAAAAAAACAACACAAATAACAATGAAATTAAATTACTATTATATAATATAATAGTAATTGTAGTAGTGTTGTAGTATTATGTTGTTGTTGTGTTGTTTTCTTTTTTTTTTTTTTTTGTTTTGAAATATAAACAATTTTGGAAATTCCTATATTTTTAATCGCTATAGATGTAGTAATCTAAGCTCGACATTTCTAATTTATGTTTGCTCTAAAAGACTAGAGGCCGTACCATGAACGCCTATTCCGGGACCGAATACGCTCAGCTGCCGACGCTGCGCGACTGTGAATTTTATCGCCTCGCAATAAGGTTTCGCGGTCACGCAGTGTCGGCAGCTGAACCCATTACTGCTATAAGCGGTTCACAGTACGGCCCCTGGCCTGAGCCACAGAATAATAACTAGTAACAGAAGCTTTACTTCGCAATGGTTTTCAAAGAAATATGACTCAATCTGATAAACAATATGATTTAATTTAGCTCGCGGTCCAGTCGAGCACGTGTTCATTTACATACCTACCAATTTCTTTTTGAAGGAATATGGGCCTTAATCCACTATACTACGGTTCATAATAAGTTATACATGGTTATACGTATTGAAAGAGCCGCCGAGCCGAGCCTACTAGATTGGCCCTTGCGCAATGGCCGCCGCCCGTAGGTATGTTTTTAATACCTACACGCGGAGTGACACAGGCCTGCCTGAGCTAAAAACTATGTATCGGGTAGTACTATTATTTATTCTGTGGTATCGGTTCTAATAGGTAATGATTCCACCATTGGTTATATTCTAACTGACAATGACAAATATTAACGATATTAATAATTAGCAAAAATATCATGCCAACCCATTTAAAAATAAGTAAAATACGCGATCACGCATATAACTATAACTGTGTAAGATCTATTTACAGTTAGTTATAATATGCTATTATAAAGAAATTTCACCAACAGCGAATTGAAAGCTCGAGCATAATTATGCCGGGCCGCAGAGGGGCCGATCGCATCGCAAAAATCCGCGTAAATCGTTTTTATACATTGTATAATTATAAACTATCGCACACTATGCCGGGACGCATCGCAACGGAATATTGCGCGACGGCTATCCGCGAGAGCGATGCGGCCTGCTCCGCTCCACTTAGTTCATGTTAAAAGTAAGTAAGTAAACTGAACATGAAGTATGTTAATGCACTGCGGCCTCTAATGTCATTAATGTGCATAGGAAGCATTTTGCGTTGCAATGGGGCCCGGTCCGCCTCGCTGTGGCATTATGCGCCACGGCATAATGTGCACGAGGCCTAACAGCCCCTTGCGGTTTTATAAGCTATCCTACAATATTACAACATTTTTTTTTTTTTTCTTTTTTTTTTTAAATCTGTTTTGTAATTAATTTGTTCGAACCGAAAATTAGCTTGTAGATAATCCTAAATAAGAGCTTTCCCATATCAAATTTCAATCAAATGTGTGCTGCCTTTACTTAGGGGAACAAACAACAAATCAAACTAAGTATCACTTTTACGATAATTATTACTTACCTACATACATCATAAATAAAAAATAATGGTATTGATATACTTACTAATAATCCATCTTCACTTTGATATCGTAAAAAGATTGATTGACAAGCTAGCATTAGTATCTGTAGCTGTGACTTTAATTAGGATTACATTTTAAAGAACAAAGAAAAAAAAAAAGAAAAAAAAAAAAAACCGACTTTAAAGAACGTTTTTAGAAGGAAACTTTTAGTTTCGTTTTGATTTTATGTTTATATATTTCTTGAAGATCTGCAGCCAAACTTATATTGATTCAGGTATATATAATTATTTTATATATAGGTTTCCTTCCGAGTCTGGATTTATAACCCGATAATATTCATGTATAGACAATATGAAAAACGACGTCTGGCAGGACTTGACCTGCATACGAGCAATCTACCGGGTTTCCGTCCCAACTGCTGGCGAATTTTTTTTCTGGTCTGTTATTTCATCTACCTGTTCACAAAATGATCAACAAGATAATATAAATAAATAAAGACGAAAAAATAAACATACTTCAAATTTAAAGCTAATTAGGTATACCTATAAAAATAAACCTTCTACATAAGTATAATACATAATTATAAAACAAAAACCTCAAAGATAGTTATAATATAATGCAAAACTTCAATAGAGAAATTGATTCGTTGTTAGAAACAGAAGAATATTCGTAAACTTAAAATTAAAATATAAAAACTTAAGAAATTATTTTACTTAGCTCTAGCTTAAATGCTCCATCTATATATCTAATACCACAGAATACATACTAATACTATAAGAATCTGACTGACAGACAACGCACAGCCTAAACCGCTAGTGGTAGGGGCTTGAAATTTGGAGGGTGTATTTGTCTTGATGCGTAGGGGTGAAATTTTTCGAAATTCGACCACTAAGGTGGTAAAAAACGGGGGAAACTTTTGTATGAAACTCCTTTGTTTTTGAACTTTTAGTCTTGTAAATATGTATTTGTGTAGTTTACATGAAGAAATAAATTATGTTTTTGTTTATTTCGACAGGGTTGATTTAAGGGGGTGAAATGAGGAATGAAAATGTTGTATGGAAAGTTCTCTGTTTTTGAAGTTATAGTGATAAAATATTATAGTAGTACATTTAAAATAACTAAAGTCGCGGGGGACCTCTAGTTAAATAATACCCCTGGGGAATAATATTACCCTAGATCGTAAATTAGAAATTGGTAATTGAAGTTCAGTTAGAAGATAAACAACCCTACAGAGGGTTTGCTTAACTTCAAACCTATTAATAACTTTCTTTCGTTCTTTTAGTAACATCTGTTTTAGTTCTCACGGAATTCAACATTATTAAGATCTACTGCTTGATTACTGGGTAAAAGTCTAACCTACATTTAAGATAATTATAGCCCGTGTAAAGCTACTGTTGTGTATTTGAGTTTTTTGTTATTTAAAAAAAATGTATTAGGCAAATAATTTGAACTAAGGCGGAATATTATGTGTAGAATGTACGTTTTAATAAAGCCTTTTGTTCTAAGCCACAGATTATTACAAATGTATATTACTATAGGTATTGCTGATAAATTATCATATTTAATGCAGATTAATGTATTTAGTTTTATTTTGTGATGAATAAAACAAAATACATTGAATCGATCAAATATATAAAATCTTTGCTTGTCTTGATTTTTATTAACTGAAACTGTTTTTTGATATACATGTTTACATATATGGGTCAAGTTACGCGAAATATTATATTTTTTATGCTTTTTCATATGAATGCTGGGCATAGGTTTATGTTTATCCTCATAGTGTGATACCTCTACCAAGCTAGCCCCTTATGTGTTAGCAGATTCACGCAATTAAATGTCTTCTTCGAAATTTTGCAGGTTTCCCCACAATGTTTTATTTTTCATCGAAAAGTCAGTGGTTTGTTTTTAAATCCGTATGTAAGTTCTATACAGACCTCTCACCCGTACCCGGACATCTGGACCCGGGATCGGAAACCAATGTGTTCTTAGATACTAATATAGTTTTGGCATGATCTAAGACCGCTAAAGGTTTACTAACTAAGATTTACTTTATTCTTAGGTTTTTATTTTTAAATAACATGCATGTATTTTTTTCAGTTCCACCTCATCAGCTGATACTGTACGACAAGTCGGGGCGCGACGTGTCGGGTGTGGTCGGCCCTTTAGAAGAAGGCAACGAGCTCGTGCTTGTCTGCGAAGTCAGAGGAGGTTTGCTTATATTTTTTCTACTTTCAAATGGTGACACTATTTTATGTATTGCCTAAAAAGGCCGATTATTATACTGTATGACGAGGCAATTTACACAATGCCTGAATTATGGCCTCCTTCCACTTAGATCCACCGCCAGGATCCACCGCTGGAGCCAACGCTAATTTTTTCTCCTCTTATAACCACCTGCTGAGGTATCGAAGTATGTAGCTACATTATCCGGTGATACTTAGGTAAAAATCTCGAACTTGTTGGTAAAGTAACAATGTAGTCAAAAATTCAACGAACAGGCTAAAATGTCGTAAGTCGAAGAGAGAGAAAGGAGCTAAATCCTCCAAGTATTTGCCTTGTATTTGCATTCTCCCAGCCCCTCTAACTCGCGGGATAGATATCATTTTGCATCTATCCAATATTTCACACTATTTATTACCAAATTTTACCATGATCGCTTTAATGTGATGTCTTGTAATAAAATCAACAGGGGCATTGGAATGTTTTTTTGCATTATTCATAATAACACGTACCTATCTATATTATCTCTTCGGAGAATGCAGCCAAAAAACTAAAATGATTAATCGTGCACAGTGCGCGGTTAATCGTTTTGCACGGAAATATAAAGCATTTCCACAACTATATAATATATATTTCCTGCAGACTTCGTTCTGTCCTTGTTGGCCGGAGGGTTACTAAAGACACTCTAGTGTCTTTAAAACTGAGTAAAACAGAATCCTCGAGAAAGCGTGCTCCATTTTAGTTTGTCATACTCGATATTAGATCTTATTAGATATGTTTTTCAGCTCATTGGTAACAAGAAAACATGACAGAAGGAATATAAAAGTAATTTTCTTATCGAATTTTGTGCTTACAGATAAAAACGTTTGTAGGCATCACATTGGCGTTAGACAGTTTATTGATGCTTCCCCAGAGGCTCGTATAAAGAAACTTTGAATACATGTTACATGTGTATGTGAGCCGAAACATCTCTTTTATGAATTTGATCGTCGAAATGTTGCCCGTAATATGAAATAAAAGCTGTCCACGAATATCAATCCACCTTTGTGGTCCATCTACCTTCATCAATTTCCTTTTATCTTTTACTTAAATGAGTTAACAATAGATTACTCGTATGTTCAAAGATTTGAAAGTAGGCTGTTGCTATCGAAAAACTCGGGCATCATCAGTCAGTATCATCAGGGCAGTATCAGTACATTAGAGTTGTTATCACCCAAATTGTAAGCAAAACACAAACTTAGTCGTTGAATCTCTTTATCTGCTCGCTAACTAAACTATCACAGTATATATCCAAGAAGTAAGCATAGCTTAGTCCTCCCCAACTGGGAGATGAGAAATTAAAGCGATTACTTTGATATATCGCTCTTAAACTTACCGATAAGTCACTCTGTGAGATCGGCTCGGAATGGCACCCACTGTAAAGTTATCCATCGCTTCAAGATACGGGGGTGGGAGGATCACAACTCAAACACAAAATTAGACGCTCCACTAGAAATGACCGTCTCCCAAAGTTTATATTAAGTTTAAATTATCAACGGTCAGTCAAAGTCATGGTTGAATTCACTCGCAAAATTGTACACGTGAAACGAACTTCTGTCTTACGGGAGCTAATTTCTATTAGGTTGTTTTTCTTCGAAAGTAATAAGCGTTTTGAAAGTAATTTTCTCGTGTTGAAAAAGTTGTCACCTATTATGACTTTGAGTTCAGGTAAACCACAAACTTGACGAAATGTTCTGATCGCGTGCTCGCTAAATATTTTCGTGGCTGTCCAAAGTTGCAAGCCTTGAATAAACCGCTGTTAATCCGTCGAAGCGCTTAATGTTTCGGGTTGGAATTATGCATAGCCCGAGGGATTAGCGGGTTGTCATCCCGTGTCTCTACTAAAACGACTTTGGTAGATCATTTTCATGGCTCATGGTCTGGACAAATAGCTATAATAGGCTAGATGACTGGTTTTTTTTTATTGTCCTATTAAAATGTGGCCCTTAAATATAGCAGATTAATGAAAAGAAAATAAAAATCTAATCAAAAATAAGCAACTTATAAGCATTCTAATATCATGCTAGACAGAGAGGCAAAACAGCAAATCGTGACGTCACTCCTCAGTACGCCATATAAATTATATTCTGACAAGAAAGGCGTGACGTCATTTTTTGTTTTGTGGGAAAGGGACAGAGTTGTCTCTAACGAAAACTTTAAACGCTCATATATCAGAACATTATTAACCGATTTAAATTATGTTTTCAATAAACATACTATATTTACTTAAATTCTTTATCAAAGCTATTGGTTTCAACGATATAAACATCAGTCATCTACCCTATTCACCTATCAAGGCTGTTGTCTCGAGCTTCATCTATCTATACAATGTGTAACAAAAAGGTTCAACAATACTGAAGGGTATGTATATACTCATGATTATGACAAACTTTTACCATGGGGTCAACCTTGAAATCACGTTATCACATTAACCTTGGTCTTAATGTATGAAACAGCTGATATTTTTTTTACGAGTTCAGTGTTGGCCCCGTAGTAAAAGTTGTTCATAATGATGAGTATTTACATGCCCTTCAGTATTGTTAAACCTTTTTGTTACATATTGTATATATAAAAGGCTCTGTCCTGACCTGTGGTCCTGACTGATTGACTGACTGACTGAATGACTGACTGAGTGACTGACAGACAACGCTCAGCCCAAACCGCTGGTCGTACAGACTTGAAATTTGGAGGGTGTATTTGTCTCCATGCGTAGGGCTGTACTAAGAAAGGATTTTTCGAAATACGATCCCTAAGGGGTGGAGGGAGGTGGAAACGTTTGTATGAAAGTCCTTTGTTTTTGGATTTTTAGTCACGAAAATTTGGATTTGGCTAGTCCATTTAAAATAAAAAATGCTGTTGTCAATTATTTCTTTGACATCCCTGTCCCCGTCCCCGATTTTAGGGGGGTGGAATGTTCTATGGAAAGTTCTTTGTTTTTGAAGTTATAGTGATGAAAATGGATATTTGGGTATTTCATTCAAGAACAAGTGAAAAGAGTGGGTAAAAAAGTGGTGAATTTTGGAGCGGGGCGAATTTCTTCCGTACGCGGACGAAGTCACGGGCGACCTCTAGTAGTCTATAAGTCGTGTAACTTTGGCTTTCTTTTTTATGAATCTGGAATTGTTGGGCTATAACTTACCTGATCGGTTTCTTCTGAGCAAGCTTTCACATTGTAGACAACCTCTTCTCTTACCGGAGGAGTTAGCATCGGACAATACAAAGGTCAAACGAAAGCCTACATAAAGACAAGTAAAAACAGCTTCTTCAACTTCTTTTTTGAACTTTTAAATACAAAGACCCCCAGGGGCCGTACCGTGAACTGCTTATAGCGGGACCGAATACGCTCATCTGCCGACGCTGTGCGACTGTGAATTTTATCGCCTCGCAATAAGGTTCGCGGTCGCGCAGTGTCGGCAGCTGAACCTATTCGGTCCCGCTATAAGAGGTTCACGGTACGGCCCCAGAGTTGAAGAGTGAAATGCTATTTTAAACACGTGTTTTTCAATTTTACTATCTACGATAATAACAGTTCCTAATATTTCATTTAATTTAACTAACACAATATATAGTTCATTTAAAACATAGTCAAAAATATATAATAAAAAAAAAAAACAATCAGTTAGTCAGAAAATAACCCGCCCCTCACAGTACCTGGTGCAAATGTACCCATTATGCTGGCTGCATTACCACGCTGGATGGCAATGGACAACCTTTGCACCAGGTACAAGCCAGCGCGGGAGTCACCACCGCTATCTTTAATTCTGCGCCCTATTTAACTAAACATTTATAATCTACAAACTCAATATAATCCAAAAGGATATTTCGTGGTAAATGAATTTAAAATTTAATTATACAGTAATGGAAGTATCCAATTTATTTCAACTTCCCAAACTAAAAATGGATTGCGGAACGGCGTGACTGAATGAATTTTAAGTAGCTTTTCTATTTACCTCCTCCCTTCGAATTATTTATCAGCAGGTACGCAGTATAAGACAGAATCACTTCATCCCGGCAACTTCTTGAAAACTAATCAACAAAGTTTAGACGAGTGCGAACGAACACAAATAAGAAGCTAAAGTGTGAAAGAGAAATAATACAAAAGTTACCTCACCTTTATTATTATGTCAAAGTCGTAACTGCATAAGTTTTTGGACTGAGAATACACAGGTACAGATCTTTTGGTTTCTCTGAGTACACTATAATAACTTATACAAGGTGTAAGAAAAAGTTTCTACAATACTGAAGGATATGTATGTACTCATCATTATGAACACCTTTGACTATGGGGCCAACCTTGAAATCGCGAAATATAATCATCTGTTCCATACAAAAAGTTCATTGTCCTTCAACAAAATGTATGGAACAGCTGATTTTTGTACGCGATTACAGCATCAGCCCCATAGTAAAAGTTGTTCATAATGATGAGTACATAAATACCCTTCAGTATTGTTGAACCTTTCAGTTACACATTGTATAGGTAAGTCAGTAGGACGTAATAAATTGTATTTGGTTTGAAGAAAGATATTGTCAACATCGCGGGTCGAACCTGCACCAGATTAGCATAGGGCAGCAGATAGCCACAGTAAAATAGGAGCCAACAATGGGATAAGGAAGGCTGTGTGGATGATGATGATGATTTAAGAAAGATACTCGGTGAAGTCTCTAACTGCTAGTCTCTAGTCACTATAGACCGATTCTACATCTGTAACTAATTTATTTAAATTTATTCCTAATATTCTCTTATTCTCGCTCGGTTCCTAACCATTGCCTCTTTCCGCATTATTTGTAAGTTCCCTTTAAAAATAATACAATGGTCTTCAAGGTTTATTTTACGCATCCAGTTGTTACGGTGAAAATCATGAACGCCTCGATGAAATTTCGAGAGTGGAAGAAATACTCATTATACAAAATACAAGCCCAATTTTGACAAACAATAATAGCCGTGTCGGCGGCTGTTCTTTGGGGAGTTGGTTGAACAAGTAAGTTTGTTGGAATAAGTGACGTGGAATGATCAATATTGCCGAGGTTCTAAACGTTGGTAACCGGCAGAGCATTAGCTCTTTACAACGTATTAGATGTGTTCACTTGGGAAAATTTGATATTATACCAGGCCTGGCGCACTCCGCACTTTAGGTATGAAGCTACTAGTACGTGGTGGGCCCGTCTAGATGGACCAAGTTAGTGGCAAAAATATAGTCACAAAGCCGATCCGACCACTCCTAGCAACAGGAAGTATTCCGTTTTTGGTATAGGCGCCAGTTACCAGAGGCACACAAACACGTACCGACCTCGCCGGCGAAGTCGAGGACTCCCCAGATCTGTCAGAAGATCGGTTAGATTCTCTCCAAATAGGCAACCAGGTCAACTTACTAGAGCCCCAGGGCACACCCCTTCTGGGGTGCCAGGGCAAGTCTGACCTCACTCCCGGCGACGGCCAAGCCGAGGTTCGTACCGTCTAAAGTGCCCTTGAGCTAGTCGCCTCTAATCTAAACTAGGCTTAGCGCCATTTGCGCTTGCCTAAATTCCGGTGACGCTATAGAGGCCATCTAAGGCCAAAAGCATCAGCCATTAAAAAAAAACTGTCAGAAGGGATAATAGATACACGCTAGACAGAGAGGCAATAACAGGTATAGCTTGGCAACTTCGTGCGTGACCCGCCTGCGGGGCGACAAACATTGGGGGAAGCAAGGTAGGACGTCGTCATAGAATAGATAACAGTAAATGTGACGTCATGCAGAGTTATGCTAACGCACGGCTACACACGTAGAGAAAGTACTGAGGTTATAAATCTCGAGATAAATCGTGACTGTCAGTGACGTACTTACCATAACGGTGACAACAAAAGTATCTAATACAACGTTTGGGCGAATGTATCCAAGAACTATAAGTTTTATTTCAGACCATTAATGTTTTATAAATACACAAACAATGATACAATTTATTTTCATGCAATATTTTCAGTATATTCCATATTTACAGATGGTAAAATGCTTGAAGAAATTAATGGAACAGCGGATTTATTATCATGATTTCAGAAATATAGTTGTAATTAACAATAATGAGTACAATTCACTACAATTCAATCATTCAAATACAATTTCTATGACTAAGATGATAGGACCTACCTTCCACTACTACCTTCTACCTTCCTATCATCTTAGTCATAGATTTACATTCTGTATAGTAGTACGGATTAGGAATCAGTTAAAGATGAACTTCAGTGTTGTAGCGCTTGATTCGATCACTGTTTACTTTCTTAGTCAAGATCTCTAATACTGACCACATTAAATACAACATGCTGAAGACGGAGGCCACGATAACGTAATTACTGCCTCACCCAAGACACGGGCAAACTTGCCCAGAACGCCTACACCGTTCCATTTACCTAGTTATCTCGGGAAACATTCCCTGAAATTTCCATTCTTCAGATTGAGGGCGTGGCACTGTTACTTTTTTCCGTGATAC
Source organism: Erannis defoliaria (assembly GCA_905404285.2). Taxonomy (NCBI): domain Eukaryota; kingdom Metazoa; phylum Arthropoda; class Insecta; order Lepidoptera; family Geometridae; genus Erannis; species Erannis defoliaria. The sequence goes on along the minus strand of FR990085.1, from coordinate 7,783,721 downwards.
TGCAGTACTTTATGATTCTCCTTTTCGGATTATCTCACGGAACCAACACGAATACCCCATCTACCCGACCTAGAAAACTGATTACCTAGAAAATACAACATAAGACTGCGTTCCCTCATAATGAAAGTATCTATCTTTAGAGAGGTCCCAGTGTAATATGGTGCGAGATACAACATATTATTATACACAAAGATATCGTTACAAATGATCAGCCGAATTGAAACCCTCTTAAACGTTACTTCGTTATTTAAAGTAAAATAAGGTCATGCGCAAACAACTATTTGGTGACGCGAGCGAAGCCGCAGGTACATCTAATAATCTAATACCATCCTTATTCGTCTGATTATATTTAATCGTAACATAAAAAGTCACTTCAAAAACTTTCTGACTACAATCACACTGATATTAAAAATGCGAAAGCTTGTCGGTGGTAGGTGTGTGTGTACGTGTGTTTGTTGCCACTTCACGACAAAACGGCTGAACGGATTTGGATGAAACTCAGAATGAAAGAAAACGGACTCAGAAAACTTATTACCTGGAATAAAATATCATAGGCTGCTTTTTTACGTCATCGTCACTATTTTTCAACATCACGCGGTCGAAACCGCGGGGCGCAGCTAGTCGAAAATAAAATTTATATATTATGTGCACAAATAACGAAGGTATAAACATTTTAATTTCATGTTAGACATCCCTGTGATTAGCCTAATGACGTCAAAGTACACGATTCCAAACAAATTCTAGCACGTGTTTTGCTAGAAACGAGAGGGAGAGCTTGATCCTCCAAGCTAGAAACGGACAGAATTCTGATGACTCCCTCCCAAATGAACGCTTTTATTTTTATAGATTTAAACATCATATTCAGATGAACTCTCCAATTATCCTATTATTTTTAATAATTGAAACACATGCATATTCTCTATTATATTCATATTTATTTATAAAGTGTATTTTACAAGTCAAGCGTATTTTTCAAATTAATTACAATTTATGTAATTACACAGAAAAAAAAATATATATTAAATTGTACATCTTGATTTCAATATTATATAAAAATATGTACAATACTATTATAATATAATATAAGTATATATTTACAAAAAAATCAATATATAAGTATTCTATCAGCTATCTGGCTTCCATATTACAAACTTTGCTTATAGTTGGGGCTAGATGGCGCTGTGTAAATATTGCCCATCGATATTTATTTATTTATATTATACAAGGTTTTAAGCTTGGGATGTACTCAGCCGAAAGGCGGTCGCAGTAGGGTTTCTTCATTGTAAACAACATTGACTATGGGGCCAACACCGAAAGGGCGAAAAAAATTCATCTTTTCTCTTTGATTATAAACCCAGCTAGATCCTCCAAGGCTTTTCTATACGTTTTCTCAAGAGTCAATGAACTTTTCCTATGTAACAGCTGATTATTTTTTATGCGATTACAGGGTTGTGGCCATAGTAAAATGTGTTCACGATGAGGAGTACAATGACCCCTTTCGGCATATCACACCCCATGCTTATAGCCCTGTTATACATTTTCTCCATTTCTAGTTTTTTTTTTTTGTTTCAGGTTAGGTTAAATTTAATTTAAGGTTTATAATTATAGTAATAGTAAATTTAAAATTAGTAGTTTTTCCCTTCATTCTATTATTACTTGAAACGATACTAAAGCGGAAATTAATACAATAAAAATAAATAGTTTAAAACAATTTGGGTTTGCTCTTAATAAGCATTTTCTTTTCTCCGTAAATAGAGAGAGCCAATAATAAGCTAGGGTTTTTACTTCTAGATGCCTATCTAGAGTTTTACGATGAACCTTGACTTGCGGGTCGAGGTCATTACTAGTTTAACAGCCGGTCTAATCTGGATTAACTGTTATTGCGTATTTTCATTCATTCATCAAAATAAGCAGTTTATTTTCTATAAAAAACGTTCCTGTAACACGCTACGTGTTCTTCGATTGCTCAAATATAGCTGTAACACGTGTAAATTGAGAGAAATCGACTCAATAATTAAAAAAAAAAAAACAATATATTATAGCGGCAAACGGCCGGACGGTCTAACACTGGTTCCGTGGCAGAAAGGGCGCTGTCTCGTGTGGGACGCAACATGTGTGAGCACGTTTGCGTCCTGCCACCTCCCCGCTACTCAGCAGTCTGCTGGTGCGGGAGCAGAGGCAGCCGCTCGAGGCAAACGCCTCAAATACGCCAGTCTGGAACCAGTGTACGACTTTGTCCCCTTCGCTGTAGAGACGTCGGGTCCGTGGAGTTCAGAGGCCAAACAACTGGTCCGGAACCTTGGCCGCCGTTTGAAGGAGGCCGCCGGCTGGTTTTTGGCCCAACAGATTTCCATTGCTGTGCAGCGCGGCAATGCGACAAGTGTGTTGGGTACGCTTGGACCGGGTGCCGCGCGCGGGAGTGACCCCTAGGGCTAATTTTATTATTTGACAAGAATTTATGATTCGCTTTTTTTGATGTTGTTTATTTTTATATATTATATATTTTAATTGTTGTCAATTTTGTTAATCTTAAAATAAAGGTTTATTGTCTTTTTAACCGACTTCAAAACTAACGAGGTTCTCAATTAGATTGTATTTTTTTACGTTTGTTATCTCAGAACTCCGTCATGTATAAAAATAAATTATTTTTTTATATGAAAGGACAGAACATAGCAATACTATAATACTAAATTATTAATTAATACATTTATCAGTTTCTGTTTTATTTCTATTTGACTCTGTAATATTATTTAATGACATCATTAACTATACCAATAAAGAAGTTAACAATTGAAATAATAAATATATCTTACGTAGGTAATTATTAAGAAAAAACTGTTCTCACACCTTATTCTTAATTTCTTTCAAAATTTAAGCTACACACTAAGTACATCTTTTTTATTTATTTTTCATTTTTGTTTAAATGTATATAAAGATTGGTCTCATAGAAATTTCATCTACAAGTAAAAAAAAACTGGAAAAATACGTCATCAGGTAAACGTAATTGAATTCGGATGTTAGTTTTTATTATTTGCTTAAAGTTAACACATACGAGTACTTCAGCTTGAACATACACACAAACCGACAAACTTTCTCATTTATAATTTGCGTGTGTTTAGCGTAATTTCATAGAGTCCCAGTTTATATTATTCAGAATTATAAGCGCTAACCAAAGATAATACAATAAGGCTTTGTACAATTAAAACTAATTCCTGATTGCTTTATCGTAAAACAAGTTTATGACAAGTTAGTAAAGTTACGCACTAGCCTTCCAAAGTTAACGACTGATCCGGTTATACTCGTAAAGCCGTACTAAGGGCAGCTGATGTCGAGATACTATTACTAAGTACTTGTACTAAGATAAACCGAACGGATGTAGTACAATGGAAACTGGAAGAAAATAAAAAATAAAATAAAAATTCTAATATTGTGAGACAATTATCAAAGTGTTTTTAAGTTGTTTTTTTTGGGTTTGATCCCCACCCAGGACAAACATTTTTTGAAGTGAAAAGTGTCTGGGTGTAGTATGTATTAAACGTATGTATTTACGAGAAGAAAAAAATTGTATTATATGCATTCTATCAGCTATCTGGTTTCCATAATACAAGCTTTGCTTAGTATGGGGCTAGATGGCGCTGTGTGTAATTTTTCCCCCAATCTTAATTTATTTATTTAACCCCCGAAGCAATCGTCTCGTCACTCCATTGGATAAAAAATCTCACTTAAAGATAAAAAAGATAAAAGATAAAAATAACTTTATTACCAAAAAAATATATATATACGTAAATGCTAGACAAACAAGAGAACAATAATTAACCTTAACATTTAAAATAACACAACACACAACAACACAAACAAACAACAATAACACTTCTGTATCTCTTCGTCGTCCAGGAAGACCAGCGCCTACAGTTATGTGGCTGATCGACGGCACGCCAGCCCCGCAGTACATCGGAGAGAAGACTGACACTCACGTGGTTGTGAACCGCCTCGAACTGCCACACATCAAGCGAAGTCACCTCAACACAACCTTCAAGTGCCGAGCCTCCAACACCAACCTTGTCAGTCCACAGGAGAAGACTGTCAGGCTTGAGTTGAACTGTAAGTATCCAAACAATTAAAAAAGTAAAATGCAAGGAATGTTTTTTTCATCACACTTGCTCGTAAAGTGGATCTTATTGCATCGGTTTTAGGCTCATAATCCAAGCTATTACGCACGGGTGCTTTTTACTTTACATTACGGCACTTGTGCTATAATAGGTATAACCCGATAAAGTCAAGTTTGTACGTGACTGCAATTAGACGTATGTATACGAAGCACTCTTAATATAGCCGGGTAATACTTACAGTTTTTTTGTAATACCAACAAAGAGTTCTTATGCCGCTGAAGTAAATGTCAACCTGCGCGCGCATTACTGGTTTGGGCGCCATTTTCCGCAAATGTTTGTTGACGTTCGCTGTGTGGTTGATTATTATCAAAACAAGTTTGTTTTTTCCTCGCAAGTGTGATGAAAACAGTCGTATGGAACTCTTGTGCTATGTTAGTCATTACGCTCTCGGCTTCCTTAACGCGCTCGCCTGCGGCTCGCGCGCATAATACCGCCTCTAGTGTAATGACCAACATAGCACACTTGTATCATAATGTACTATTAAAGTACTTAACTATGATCTATTTAGTAAAATTGTTTAAATTAAATAAATACATAAAAATATATATACTTAATTTAGTTATTTTTTTATTAACTATTTATGTTTATAAACACTATACGATAGAGTCTAGACATTTGACAAAACATGTCTTATTCATCTAAGTCGTATAAGGGTCGTATAGGTCAAATTGAGAAAATGAAAATCTTGCGGAATGGTCTGCAATGATGAAAAGATGTGCAATTTGAGAAAATAAATGTATACAGAAACCTCTCAGATAAATTATACAAATACATTTAGTTTACAACTCATGGAGCGTTTTAAGAAGAGCATCTACAAAGTTGGTGTTTGTAGAAGATGCGTTTCCAACCTAAAGTTGTAAGAGAGTAGATAGTTGGCAACGCATTAACAACATCGCATAATTATGTCCATCATCATCATTAATCTATGGGCTACGGTGAGCTTACCATCAGGTGAACAGGCTTCAATACAGGATTACATACTGGATTGTATGCAATCTGTTATTTGTGAAAACTTTTTTGGCTTACTTGTTTATGTTTTCAGTGTCCAAATTTTTTTTTAATAGCTGTTTGTTTTCCAAATAATAAGTAAATAAATAAATATGATTACCTCTTTTTCTAAAATTCTTAGATTATATCATATTATCTTATTTATTTGGATTAGGTTTTTTTTTAATTTGGAAGACTAGAGAAGCATTTTTTCCGTCAACTTTACCTACTAGTATTTCACTCTTGGTTTTTGCCCCTTGCCAGCGATTTTACCATAAACCGTAACTGCCGAAGCCCAAGAGCGAATTAGAATCTAAGCTTAGAGATCGCTCTTGGGCTTCTGAGGGCAGGACAGTATTGGGCATAACAAAGGTTCATTGTTTGTGTTGGGCTTATCAAAGTGTTGTAACTGCGATAACAAACAAGTTAATTCCTTGCAGTGAAGCCGAACATAGTGGAGATCCTGAACAAGCCGGCGACGTTATCATCGGAACGATACGTCAACCTGATGTGCGTGTCGGAAGGCAGCCGTCCGCCCGCGCAGCTCACCTGGTTCAAGGATAATAGGAAATTCAAGAAAGGCAAGGTAATAGATAGGTGACCTGCTTGTTTTGTTTTATTTGTAACATGTGTCTAGGCTGTAACGTCGTATTTCGTATTTATTCTCTTCAATATTCGATATAATCATGAGTTATCACTATCATTAACAACCAGATAACGTCCCCTGTAGGACGAAGGCCTCCCCTTTAATATGGGGCGGTATTGCTATAAAACCCACGCTTGGCAGGTGGCTTGGGGATCACAGAACCCTCAACGCCGTTAACTGAGAAGATGCTGCTGCCCGTCCTCCGGTGGCTCCGGATTCAGTTTTACGACATACCCAGGTCCAATCACTAAATAACTTAAGTTTTCGCTTTATTTTTGTTTTATTTATATTATTATGTGTAAAAACCCGGTGGGAACGAAGTGCCATATGCTATTAGATATAAATATCGTCTTCGTGCTACCCTTGCAAAAACTTGTTTATTATTGGACGTTTGGAACCCCGGTCCCCTCTCCCATAGGTCAAACACAATCATCACAGACACACATCAACAGCCGTAAGACGTCCACTGCTGGACGAACGCCTCTCCCTTAAAGGGAGTTGTTGCCATAATCCCCACGCTTGGCAGGCGGCTTGGGGACAACACAATCACAATCAACCAACACAATCATAATGTTCAAATATTTAAAAAAGTTGAAGAATAACTTAATCTAATTTTGTTCTAGGTAACAGAAGCACTAAACGAAACGTGGGTCAGCAGTCTGATTCAGTTCATGCCCATGCCAGACGACGACGGCGTGCAGATCAAGTGCCAAGCTGACAACAGTGCGTTGCCTGGCCATAGTATTGAAGACTCATTCAAATTGGACGTCGTTTGTAAGTACTCGTCTATAAGATTTCATGATTACAAAGATAAAAACACTAAAAATATTTCACATTAGGGGAATGTACTTAATGGAATACCACCAACACAAAAAACCCTCGAAAATTATATATTTATCATTCAACTGATTTACGATGAGCGATAAGGCCGCCGCTTGTGGCACTAGCTTATAAGGTTCTCATTTGTATCTTTAAAAAAAAAAAACTCATATCTCAGGGTGACGAGCGCAGTGCAGCGCGGCACAGGATGGTGTTCGCAAGTTCACAATTCAGGCACTGGTACTGATAGTGGCAAGTGTGACGACCACCACCAGGCGAACTTACGAACTTACCACCAGGCGAACTTACCACCAGGCGAACGTCGTCACTAGATAGAATAAAAAATAAAAAATAAATAAAATTTGGGTGTACACAGCACCCACAAAAAACTATAAACTCATCATCATCATCAGCCCGGAGACGTCCACTGCTGAACGAAGGCCTCCCCCTTAGACCGCCACACTGTACGACAACCTGCCATTTGCATCCACCGGTTGCCCGCGACTTTTACAATGTCGTCAGTCCACCTAGTGGGAGGCCTTCCTATATACGCTGCGTCTTCCGCAAAACAACAAAAACAAAAATACTATACAATGTGTAACAAAAAGAGTCAACAATACTAAAGGGTATGTTTGTACGCGTCATTTTGAACAACTTTTACTATTGAGTCAACCCTGAAATCGCGCAATAAAAATCAGCTGTTCCATACAAAAAGCTCATTGACCTTGGACAAAATGTATGGAACAACTGACTTTTTTTGCTTGATTTCAGGGTTGGCCCCATAGTAAAAGTTGTTCATTATGACGATTACATACATACCCTTCAGTTTTGTTGAACCTTTTTGTTACACATTGTATACTCCACCAAAAAAATGAATTAGAGAGTATGGTTAAGGTGCAAAGTCGCACAGTTTGTGATATTATGCTATTTACTTTTTAAGGCCGCCACTTGTGGTACTAGCCCATAACGTTCTCATTTTTAATTTTATTTGGCGTGTACTCAGCCACCACATAAAACTATAAACTACAGAATATCAGAAATTTTAATCAGCTAGTATTATAATATATAATACAATGGTTTATTTATAACACCAAAGTTACACGTCAAAGATTTAAGACATAAACAAACTGTAGCTACTAATTTAATAAACAAACCGTAGCAAAAAGTCTTTAAAACAACGGAATTCGTTATCTGAACGATAGGTATGGTACAGGTACTCAGCGCTTATCATATTTTATCAGCTTATGGTAGATAGATGACAAACACAACATGCGAGTTCAGGAGCAGCCAAAGGCCCAAATACTCTTGTTTGTTCTGACATTAACAAATGACATATCCTCTATTAATATTGCTCCACGTTGAAATGTAGGCAATAAAATCCGTCAGATGAAATATGACGACAAGTACCCAGTGAGCAAACATTCTCAAATCAATTAAATATACTAACTAGGGATACACATTTTTATTTCTAGATTTAAAAAAAATCTTTAGTATGGTTTAAAAATGTAGCAACCATGACACGATGGTGTATAGAACGGGCTATCGCAATATCGCATCCGGACCGCCGCTGGCGCCATCTGCGAAAAGTATTGCCTGTGGGTCCGGATGTGGCAAAATCAAGTTTTCTTGTTAATCGTTGCTTATATTATCTATCTGCTCTTGTTGATGCGTTGTCGATAAGTGACCAAGGAAAAATACTGGTTGCTGTACCTTGTTTTAAGAATCTTTGCAGCTGTAACATGTAAGTTGGACAGAGCTTTAATTAGCAAGGCAAAGGATTGCTGGCCAAACCAGCTTGATGCACATTCTCCCTGGTATTCCGAGTTTAATAACAGTAAAACCATTAAGGCCGGGTATTCCACGTTTCAAGCACATTTTTTAATGAGATCGATTTTTAGTCTAAAGCTGTAACATGTAGGGTACCATTTAGCGAAACAAAAATTTGTCGGTCATTTTGGTGCAGATTCGTGCGTGTCAAACTTCGATTTTTGAAGATTTTCTCAGATTACTTGAAAAGTATAGAAATTCATAAATTTTCAACCGTAGAATGCTTTCCAAAATACTATTATCTATTAATAAATGTTTTTATGTGACTATACCTACTATAATTAGGACATAAAACTGAAAAAGGTTTAAAAATAGACACTGTTTCGGTATTTTTTTCTATCGAGGAAAGTATAATCAATCGTGTTTTCAACCGCTAAAGTTACTAAAACGGGTGTTCTTCTGTAACATTTTATATTTTTGGGCTTTCAATATAGTAATTTTACTAAATAGATTTGATTTTGCGAGAGGCAAATTTGGAAAATTTATAGTGAAAAAAATGTATGAGATTGTTAGTTGACTTTAGCCGCATCGACGATGCGCCACCTCCTCATTTAATGCGTAATATATAGAGTTTCGTGTCTGCTGTTCGCTGCTGCGAAGTTTCGAACCGTCCACCTCCTGATTCGAGATTGCTGTATTGTCACCAAACTTACATATTAAAAATGACAAATTTTTGCTTAATCGGACGTCAGTAAGTGCCCTAAAATTTACTTGCAAGATTTAAAATTAAAATTAAGTATAAGGTAAAATAAAAAAGGTTGTTAAAAATGGATATTTATCAATTTAATAGAGGCGGAAAATATACGCAAATAAAAATAGTCTGAAAATGAAACCATCAGCGCGAACGAGAACCTTGTTTAAAACTTCCCCAGACCCACGATATCTAAAGGTTAGGATTTTCTCAAGAACTCTCATTTTTTCTCGGACGAGTCTCATTATGGAAATTGCAAAACATTGTAAATACGGAGAACGTGTGAAGGCATCTTGCTATCTGAGCTGAAATCTAACAGAATTCCACACTCGATGCGCAAGTTTCAAATTGCGCCAACAAGAGCGGAATTCGCAAAATGTCACGAGATATTAAGAATACCGGAGTATTGTCTCCAGTCATATTTAGATATGAAAACGAGCCGTAATTGTTTGCTCAAATCAAGCGCTCCGTCTCAAGACGTCTGCTACATGACGCAATTAGCCCAACTTCTTAATTCGAAGAGTCATTCGCTAAACGAATATTGCTACAAAATAAGCAGTAAGGACCTCCGCTGAACCAGTTCGCACATCGCTGACATCGTTAAGCTTAATTATCGCTGCTACTTAAGCACTCTTCAGCACATCCCCCGAGGGCTTATGGCACGCAGCCCTTTCGCAAGATACTCTAAAACAATGACATGATAATGAAGTAATTAAACAAAGCTTTGTTCGAGCATACGCGATTTAATTTACACATTAAAATTTTTAACAAGTTGAGGGTCTAAGTTCATTAAAGAAACAATACGGGGCATTGTGGAACTTTTAACTATCTTAACGAGCGCGGCTAGATGACTTCAAACTTTAATAAAGTTTTCAGTTTCTCAGATCTCTATGAAGCTCTTTTCATAAAATGTTTACTAGACAAATAAAGACATACTAAAATCTTCGTTTAGTAATACTACGTTAAATAATAAAGCTTGGAACAATTTATTGAGAATTTTTATAGACTAGTTTTGAGTTATAACTACCGCCATATAACTTTATCCTCCTGTATTCTTGTAAAATGAGTTGTGCTATAGTGCTTTCTTAAACAGAAACACTCTGAACATTCTTAATAGAATAGAAAAGGGTCAGAAATGAAACATGCGTCGCATTCAGTATTATAATTAAGTTTAATTTAATTTGCGCAATCCCAAATGTCCATTAAAAATGTATACTTACTCGTACAATGTACATACCGGCTAAATCCCGACTGTCCGCGAAATGGTGGACGGTGGACGGTGGTTTCGTACACGAAACCACCAAAATATCGATTACTTGGTAAAACAAACGGTATCGAAACTCGTAACGCACTTTCTGAGGCACTGAATTTTTACTCAAATTGGCAAGATCTTGGCGACGAATCTGAGTCATTCGAACATTCCAAGAAAGTCGTGATGCGACCAAGATCGCAACGCCTAGTTTGCATCGTTCCGTCTTAGACTAATGATTCCGTGTACAAATTTAATGGTGTTAAACAAACACAAATGCTTAGGAGCACACCAAAAGAGAGAGAGAAAGTAGACTTGCTTTGTCAACCTTCTATGGGTACACATACATATTTATTTATTTTTATAATTTTCGCGAAACTTGCTGTCTTAAATAACATAATATAAACTTAGATAGAACACTAAAAATCATTTAGAGTTTCCGCTTATGGCAGTATTATAAAAAAACAAGACGCTATAAAAAGTTGGATAGTTAGAATAGAAATAAACTAATATTACAAATATTATAAAGATAAGCGATCGTGAAAACAGTGGATTTCACAATAAAAAAGAAGGCGGTGGCGTTCTAATTGCGGTCTCAAAACGGTTTAAATCTTATCGCTTATATGAAAATGAGTCTGACTGTGAGGATCTTTGGGTTAAATTGGAATTGCGCAACACAAAGAATAACAAATTAGAATACTTGTATATCTGTGCTGTTTACTTACCCAATCTCACATTCTTGAGCATTTCACAAGCCATACTAACAATATATTGGAAAAACATGATGGGAAGACTATCATACTCGGTGACTTTAATCTAAGTAACTTAAACTGGCTTAAAACTACTCAGCATGAACTGTCACCTGGGACGTCAAATAGTTCACTTCATAAAATGTTTATTGACTTTATGTCACTTAACGGCTTAGCTCAGTATAATTCTCACTTGAATGTAAAAAACAATTTATTAGATCTTGTACTTGGTTCCATGCCGATCTCACAGATTACCGTGTGCTCTAATCCACTAACTAAAATTGACTCATCCCATACTGTTTGGTGTGGCTGTCGAATGCTCTGAAAATGTATCACCAAATCAAGACGCCAGATTCCATTTCTATAGAGCAGATTACGAGAAAATTGTAGGCGCCCTAAATAATGTCAAGTGGACAGAGGAATTTGCAGAGTGTATGACTGTTGACGACATGGTTAGAGTATTATATGTCAATTTGAGATCGTTGATCGCTAAGCATGTACCCAAGTATAAACCTCGTAATACAAATAAGTACCCCGTTTGGTTCTCGGCTGCATTGATTAGTAATCTGAGGTCGAAATATAAGTACAGGATGAAATACCGTAAATATGGTAACCCTCGCGACTGTCTCACTTTTGAAATGTTGAGAGACCGATACACCTCATTGCATAATTTAAATTACAACAATTATCTGGAAAGTTTAGAGTCTTCTTTGAAGTCTAATCCTAAACTGATATGGAGTTATGTTAAACAGAAAAGAGGCAATAGTTCCAACTATCCCGCCCAGATGTCGTCTGTGCATAAAGTTGTGGATAATGGACCGGATATTTGTGAACTTTTTGCTTCACAGTTTTCTTCAGTTTATAATACAGATAAACTTTCGGTCCCAAGGGGTTCACAGGTACCTTCTGTTGCTAATACTCTAACGACATTTTCTGTAACAACAACTCAGGTTTATAGAGTGTTAAAGAGACTTGATGCTACAAAAGGAGCTGGGCCGGATGGGATTCCATCAATATTTGTTGTCAGATGTGTCAGTGCATTAGCATTGCCTCTATCATTGATAATAAATAAATCACTGCACTCTGGTATTTTCCCAGAGATTTGGAAAGAATCTCTTGTTTTACCTCTGCTTAAGAGTGGCGATCCCAGCATTGTGAAGAATTACAGGCCGATATCGCTTATTCCCGTATTTGCAAAGGTTTTTGAAATGTTGGTTTGCCCAATCCTAGCATGGCATTCCTAGTAAGACATATCATATCAACAGAACAACACGGATTTATTAGGGCAAGATCCACAGCTACCAACCTGATGTCCTTTGTCGAGGAAGTTGATTGTGGTCATTCATTAGACGCAATTTATACAGACTTCAGTAAGGCGTTCGATAAGGTAAATCATAAACTACTTATTCACAAGCTTTTCTTGTCCGGGATGGATGGCGCTTTTTTGAAGTGGTGCGAATCTTATTTAACAAACAGGAAATCCAGAGTTGTTGTGGGAGGTTATTCATCTGAGCCTTTTCCTACCCTTTCAGGAGTTCCTCAAGGTTCTCATCTGGGGCCTTTGTTTTTCAACTTGTTCATTAATGACATATATAAATGCTTTGAAAATTCTAAGTTTTATATGTTTGCTGACGACCTAAAATTCTTTAGGCAGGTTGATTCAACTGATGAGGCGAAATTACTTCAATGTGACTTAGACAGGTTAGCGTTGTGGTGTCATCTAAATGGCATGAGTTTAAATATAGATAAATGTCACGTGATTCGATTTAGTAGGAAAAAAAATAAGACTCCTAGAATATACTCTATTAATGCAAAGCCTTTAGCCGAAGTGGATCACGTTCGTGACCTGGGAGTCATCATTGATAGTAAATTAAGATTCAATTTACATATTGATAATGTTGTTAAGAAAAGCTTCAGGACTTTGGGATTTGTGTTGCGTAATTGCAAAGCTTTTAAGAAACCCGCTACAAAGATCACAATTTACAGTGCCCTAGTTCGTAGCACTTTAGAACACTGTAGTGTGGTGTGGAACCCCTACTACGAGGTATATAATAAACGTTTGGAGAGCGTACAGAAACGGTTCCTCTGGCATTTGTCTTACAGCTGTAATTTAGCCAAAAAACTGCCATCGTATATCGATCGACTGCAATATTACGGTTTGAAATCACTTAATTCTCGCAGAAAACTGTTGAAACATGTTTCTTTTTAAGTTAATTAACAATTTAACAGACGCCCCTTATCTACTCTCTAAATTAAACATCATTGTACCTAGAAGCCAGACTAGACAGTGTAAAAAATACAAGCCTTTTGCCATTAACTATGCCCGTTCTAATTTGGGTCATTATTCACCTTTAAACAGGATCATAAGCTGTTACAATGTAATCCACAATGTCAAAATAGATATAGTTGACAAGTGCGGTTTGAAAAAACAACACGAGATTGATGTTTTTTCAAGCCGCATCCATGACTTTAAATCAAGCCTTGGACTGATTCTTACTGATACATAACATCCTTACATTCTTTACATCTTGCATTAAATGTGTCTGATTATTTTGTTATAAGTATCTAACTAACTAATAACTAACTAAATATTTCTATTCTAATATTTAATTGCATCATAATTATATTGTCGAATAACTGTTAATTAATTTAGGGTTAATATTTTATTTTATCTAATAAGTTTGCTGTTGTCTATCTAGCATGAGGTTTATACCTATAATTGAAGCGGCACTTATCATGTGAATTGTGTGCTTATCTAAGTTGATGAATTTGTATTGGTGGTTGCTTTGTTGGTGTAACATTTAAATAAATAAATAAAATAAATAAAGAGCAATAAGCACTTGAAGTATACGATCAAAAAATGGTAAACAATAATATATTCATATAATAATCTGCACTCACCGAGAAGAAAGAAAAAATAATAATAATGGAAACCTACTAAACGTTTTTTATTTATTTAATCTAATGAAAAGGAAATTGACGAAAGAATTTGTCTCCTAACCACTTTCTCATATTATATTATATTATAGCAGAAGCAAGCAAGTAACGTAAAAGTGGTAATAGAAAGCACAATAACGGTTTCGATTATTGAATGTACCTAACCGTTCTTATTTTCGGTGGGTTTCCAACGAGTCACACCAAAACCAGTCACACTTTGTGACTCGTTGGGATTTTTCTTCCTATCGAGTTTTACACTGGTGTGACGTGTGACTCTTTCCAAAACATATTAAATGTGAAAAAACATGTGACTTTTTCTTGATTTTAATAGGAGATATGGAAAAAAAATGTTGCCCTAAAAATATAGAGTCTTGTAGGGATTATTACTTCACGCGGATAAAACTGCTGGCAGTATTACATACACGTACTTAACTGGTACGAACTATGCAAACTTAAAGCCAACTACATTTCCCGAAGTTCGTGTGTCTTACGCTTTCCGAGGTTTCATGGAATCGTCTCCGCTCTAATGCCTATTTACAGCCAACCTCCCAACTTCACTCAGTAACTTGTCGGTAGACCAGTTCCTTCCGCAAACAGAGGCGGTCAGCCCTCACTAAACTGGCATGCTCCCCGGCCGATGCGTTACCAGAACAGTTCTAGCAAACGGAACTTTCTACTGACAGTTTATCCACTGCCACGAACTTGCACCAAAACTAATTCCGTCTAATTTAGTCTGCGGCTGCTGGACTCAGAAGTATGGCTTACGCCACTTCTCGGCTGGAACCTGCCTGTCTGTAGGATTAATTCGTTTTGTCCGTCTCAGTTCTGTTTCGTTTGTTAGCTCTACATATAATATATTGGTTATTGTAGAATGATACTCAAGGCAGTTATAGTTAGTAACTTAATGCCACTTGCATTGATGTAAAGTCTACAATAACATTTGTTACCCTGGCAGGCTTGTTACGTGTACAGTTTGATTCCATTATCATAGTACGAACCACTAAAATAAAGAGAAACGAGTATTTTTTTCGATAAATAGATATATACCTATCGTGCTCCATCGTATACCGCATCTTAACGTAACTTCAAGCTAGTTTGGCAATCAAAAGCAAGCTTGTCAAATAAAAAAATCTAAACGACGACGTTGAAAATTCTCTGATAAAATGAATAAATTAACCTCTGATGTTTACTACGGAAAGTAATAAAATTAAATAGGTATTCATTCTTCCTCATAAATTACCAGCAGCAACGAAACCCAAAGAGTAATAACAAAGGATGCCAGTTTTGCTTAACTTCAAACAGTAACATGAAAATTGTCAACATTGTGTAACAGACAACCTCCATATAACGTTATTAAAAGCTTGTATGCGCCGACGAAGCTCCGTAAAACGTAATTAAAAGCTTGTTAGTGTTCGAGACTACACACAACATCAACACTTTACATCCGTTGAGGAGAGGCCAAAAACTAATTCTGACTAGTGGGTAGCGCCCGCACCCTTGCCCGAACACCCGAAGCTGGATCGCAAAACGTTCGAAGGGATTAAACGAGACTTAACAGAATGTTACATTCACATGCCAAAATGTAACTTGGTAAATTAATTCACAGCGCATGTGGAAGCGATAGAGGTGTGTTGTGTGTTTAATAAATCACAGTACATCCGTACTTGTAATTATTATGCAAGATTCGATGTATTTTAGTTTGTCTTGACAATTTGGGATATAAGTACGTGTAAATGCGTAAAGAAAATACAGGGAAGCCTACAGAAATTCTTGAAACACTTAACTAATAGTACCATTACTATCTAAAGCTGTCAATATATCGATGAAAAATGTTACGATCCCTACAACCAATTTTACGAATTTATTTTATCAACAAATTCAATTTATATTCAAGGTGTGGCGTAATGAGTGGTAGAAGGTTTTTACCAACTGATAGAAGACTGGTGGCTAAGAAAATCAAAGCATGTGCAAGAAAAAAAAAACACAAAAACAAAAAATGTCGCATATAGTTTTCGAGTTATAAGACATTTCGAGTCTTTGATTATATAGAGAGAGAGAGAGCTAGATCCTCCAAGTTTCGAGTTATTCAAGTAAGGTTAAATTAAGGAATTGTCTCGGTATTGTTATTTATTTAGTAGTCTTGGTCAGATGTGCTATACAATTTACACTGTAATTTTTGCATCCCGAGTTTATTTATTTTTTAAAGAAAATAACGAGTTTAATCGTTTCAATTCGAAAACGATGATGAGAAATTTCTTTTGTTATTTTCTGAACCAGCACGATGTCACCTAGATAGATATTGGTATAAGTCTATCCACTTATTTCGCCACACCCTTTATATACAATTATATGCTAACACACTCTCTCACACTCTACTTTTCTCAGAGACTAGCGTACATATTTTGTCAATCAATTTTATGATGAAGAATTGAGTCGCGGTGTTTTGTCAGAAAGCTAAATAGATTTGTTAGCGGCCGGTCAGCCATCGAAATGCGCAAGGCGGCTTGCTGACTCTATTACGAGGGGAAAATTAATTTCCAAATATAAATAAATTCCATTTACTTGTGCTCGGCGAACCGTTACGCATTTAGAGCGAGGAGAAATTCACCGCCTCCCGGCGCGAATCGTTTTGGCAACAATTTAAACGGTAGAATCGTAAATGTTTATTTGGAGAACGGGTGTTTCCTCCGGTCGCGGGGCGACGTCGTTATAGGTCTTTAATGGCCAATAAAGTGTCAACGCCCGCTCCTAGCCACAGATAAGTGTTCACCTGAAGTAGCACTGCCCCATTGCAAATAAAAGATGGAATCTAATGCGACCGTCTTTAACTTGCCCGTTTTGCTAATGCAGTTTTCACAGCTTGATAATGGTCGGGTGAGCAACCAAATCGTTTGCACGTTTACAATAAGTATCTGTTTAGAGTTTCATAACAATACGGTAAAATAACCTTTGTGGATGGTTCTTTCTTCGTCGTTTGTCTAAAAGGTACTTTGTTACAAAACTATCAAAGTAGCAAATATGATATCGGGAGATTTACGAGTACGAGCTGGGATAAGAATGGTTTTGCGAGTGTTAATTAATGTATGATCTAATTACATGATCAGAATAAACGCTATCGTTATACAAATTTGAACGTTTAGAAAGTAATGATTCTGTTGTTTTATTTAACACTAAGTAAACAAAGAGTTAGATTTATAAGCTGTGTACTCAACGGGTTCTGGGCAACTGTTTTGATTGTATTATATGCCCTAGTTAGTACAATATTATGTGTGCGTAAGTACCTACTTGGCTATAAGGAAAATGTTTATAAAGGCAAATGAATATCCATTTCGTCCTAAGCCGAACATTACCCTGATGTGAAAGCACTATGATGGAATTCTTGTGTATTTTTTTCTTTGATATTACTAAGCTTTATTACTTGTCAGTTAGGAAGGACTTTGTGGGTTTGTGGGGCCCCGTTCCGTGTTAAAAGCTTTCAAAAACTTGCTTTTTATCTTTGAATTAAGATTCTTTATTTAATCTTTTCATAGTTGCCTGGAAGAGATCGCTGTTAGTGATAAGGCTGCCACTTGTGGCACTAGTTCTTAGGGTTCTTGTTTCTATTGTTGTTTTATTTTTGGTGTGCACAATAATGTGTTTCTAGCTATCTATCTATCTTTTGTTATTGAATTTATTGTCGGGCCACAATGTTCTTTGACGTTTTATGGTAATGTTTTCCTTTTCTTAGGCGCTTAGCACGTAGAATGAAGAGCTGAGGCGGGGCGTCGCGTCGGGGCGGAGGCGCTCCTCTTCTAGATTTTCTATACAATCGAATTGGCCAACGCACACTGTCAGAATCGAGAAGCAGATGAAGCAGCGTCGAGGCAGGGTCGAGGTGGCGTCGCGGCGCAGGCGCCTTCGCCTTGGCTCTTCTACCACGCCACCGCCTCGACTCCGCTTCGATTATGGCAGGTTGCTTTGCGCCTCACGCTTATTAATTTCAAAACAATTGATATTTGAAAAGATTATTAACTAGAATAAAAATTGTTTTCTGAAAATCAATAAAGTAACAAATATAAGACAATTTCACTTTTAACGTCGTACTTTGTTTCATCGTACAGTGACCCACTTTTAATACGTACTTATTCAGATAGACACGTATTTCAATAATTATGCTTAACAGTTGGCTTGTCTGTACAATCTATATAACCTACATGTTATTTTATTACAATTCTCTGAACCAACTTCTTTATAGCTTTTAGAATCAGTAGAATACTTATATATATATTTTTTTTGTAAATACTTACTTATAATACATACTACACCCAGACACAGAACAAACATTTATGTTCGTCACATAAATGTTTGCCCTTGGTGGGGATCGAACCCACGCCCTACAGCTCTGAAGGCAGACAAACTACCGCTGAGCTATATGGCAGTCATTTAGTCAGTTAGTTGCATAGGAGCTAAGCCTGTGTCACACAAAGCTCTACGCTCTTACTGCCATAAAGGATAGTTCTCCCCCTATTTTGGGTATTCAGTATATTTCCTTAATCGACAATAAAATACTTAACATCGAATTTTAACTGTTTTTTTTAAGTATATAGGTAAGTAAAAAGAAGCAGAACCTCACATAATTTTATATGATTTGGTACAGCTTATGATATTATGATACAATAAAATGTATAAAAGGAAAACAGATTACGGGAACTTAAACTAAGATAAAGCGTTCCCGTTGGGCGTAGGCGGTGTACTAAGATCATGTGCGAAATCAATAAGATGCAATCTGTACGAAAAATAGATGCTGGAGTCGATCTATGATCAAACATATTGCATAATAATTATTATGTGTGGCCGAGGTATACAAGTTAATCGACTGCGCTTGGCACCTGTGGTATTAAGAAAGAAGTGAATAGAACGGAAATATGACGCGTCACGCTAGCCGGGCATACGTACAAATGCACGTATGTGATATATAATATGTATATTATATTTTAGACTGGGAATACTCAAAAAGATAATTCAAATAGATGCGTAGGAAACCAAACCACATTTCATCGTAAATAGATCTATTTCAAAATGTTACATAATGGCATTTCGAGCGTTTTAATTCAAATGCTCCACCAATGATTGGCATTACGTCTTATGTAGTGACAACACGATTATGCGTGAAACTGGCGACAGCGGTTTTCCATAGAATTGCTTTACAACATTATTTTGACAGCCGTTCTAACAGTTCTAACCTAAGAACTAGGGCTGTCGCTGTTCTATTCCTGTGGTAGAAGGCAACCGTTATAAAAACCTGAAAATACAAAAACAAATAATTAATAGCCTAAGATAGTTCTTGGACTTTAAGCTCGACATATGTGGAGCCGTGGCATAATAGAGTAGAATGGCGTCGACTCATCGTGCACTGCATTAAACCGCGTTATCGGCCGCCGTAACCGCTGACGCCGCTCTACTATGTTTTTATGGAAACGCCGCCAGTGCCTACTACACTGGTGGTTCCATATAGCCGTTTGGGGTTCCGCGGTTACAGACCGCAGCTTTGACAAACTTCGAATAGGATTATCACGCATTCTACTGATATTGAAAACTCAAATGTTTGGATATTTGTTGGTTATATAGCAAAACTGCTTAAAATATAACTATTACATTTTTAGGAGTTCTATATACAGATTGTGTCTATGATTTCAAGGGGATGGTAGATACAATCTTGACATTGCTATACTTTCCTGTACCTAAGAACTATACTATTATAATTAAATCATGTTTCATTTTTACTACGGACACTGATTTAGTTTTGAGACATTTTTGTTAGAGTCACGCCTGCCCGTAACAATAGCAGCGGTGCCAAAATTTTGGACTTGCGAACAAAATCCAGCGCCGCAACGCACTGCGCTCGTCACCCTGAGATATTAGATGTGAAATATCTTCATGCAAATTACTACGCTATTACCTATGCTATTTGTACGAATAGTAGTGACTTTTCCCCAGACCCGCCTGTGGTGTCGCTGTCACTGGGCAGCACACTGAACCCTCACGACATCAAAGAGGGCGACGACGTGTACTTTGAATGCTCAGTGAAAGCCAACCCGCGCGAACACAGGATATCATGGTACCATAATGTAAGTACCCACCGATCGTTTTGATTTATTTGATGTCAAGAACGCACATTTTAGCGCACATCAAAGGCGTAAGGCCTTTGATGTGCGCAAAAACGTCGCTTAAGCTTAATCACTGCTTAAGATGCTCTGACAACTTATCGCTGACGTGAAGTGTTACGAACAAGAACAACGCAGAGAAGTTTAAGCACTGATTAAGTTTAAGCAACGTTTTTAAGTAAGGCCGCGAGTTAGTATGTTTTTATTCAACGTTACATATACAGCCTTACCTAAAATAATCTCGATTCTCTTAGTCACTGCTTAAACTTCTCTGTCTTGTTCTTTCATGTTACACTTCACGTCAGAGAGAAGATGGCAGAGCATCTTAAGCAGTGACTAACGGTTCAGAAGTTTTTTTAAGTAAGGCCCTTATTGTTGTGCAATACAATTGTAAAATTCAAAACTGTTCAAAGATATGGGTTAACCCACACGCTATAGGCACTAAAGCGCAGTTGTCTTCCCTGCTGCAAATACTAAATTTGTCTTTTTCACATAGTTAAATTTATATAAGGGTTGGTAGGGTGTAAATCTATTGTAAACATAATGCAGATTTAAAAAATGCAGAAGTAATTAGTCCCTCTGTACTCCCTTATATTGCCCTTACCAAAATTGACAAAGTACATATTACAATTAAGGATGAACATGGAGATAATAGTAAGCAAGTAGTATCGCAGATTCAATTTTTGTGCATCTCATTTGAAACTTGGAACAAACCGAATTAAAATTGGGACATTTCCCCCTGCAAGGATAATTTTTACTAATACCGGCTGTTAGTTTGAACACCGTTATCCTTCTAGGATTTCATTGTACTCATCATTATGAAAAACTATTACTATGGGGCCAACCCTGAAATAGCAACAAAAAACCTGCTACTCCATACATTTTGTTCTAGTTCAATAAAAAAGGTGTATGGAACAACTGATTTCTTTTCGCTATTTCACGGTTGGCCCTATAGTAAAAGTTGTTCATAATGATGAGTACAATGATATCCTAGAAGGATAACGGTTTTCAAACTAACAGCCGGAATAATGCTAAGCTAGGTTAAATGCTCATGGTGAACGCTTCTCTTATCTTTGTACAGGATAAGCCAGTGTTACAAAACGTGGTGTCTGGTGTGATAGTGAGCACCAAGTCCCTGGTGCTGCAGAAAGTGACAAGGGACCATGGCGGCGACTACTCGTGCCGAGCCACCAACGCGCTTGGGGAGACCGCCAGCGAAGCCACGCATCTTAGCATACAATGTGAGTTTTAATTGCGTGTGTATTTTTTCCGATACAAAATATCGACTATAGTCACCGCGTTACCAACTGAGTCGTGCGGCCATAAATCATGGCCACACGACCCACAAGTGCAAGAAAGACCCACAAGAGCGACCACAAGCAAGACCCACAAGTGCGGGCGAGATAGACATAGTGAATGATTTATGGCCGCACGACTCAGTTGGTAACGCGGTGACTATAGTACTTGGTCCAATACGTAATTTGTCTTACTCGCAGCGTGAGTTAAAAACTGTCCCAAATGCCTTCAGCTTTCATAATATACCTAAAAATTTTAGGGTTACTACTTTAATTTATCTAATTTATAAATTAAGACTACTTTCAGATAGAATAATAAAGTTAAAAACAAATTATAATATTAAACTGATAATTATAATGCGCTGCTATTAATGTTTACATTTAAAATATTTTATACCAGTAATTGACAGAAATAAATATTGATAGTCAATGTATAGTAATTTCAAATAAAAACGCCATTTCTCTAGTAGTGTATAACTTGGACTTGACTGTGAAGTATTTTTTGTCCCCGACTGATATTTTATGACTTATTTGACTTGATACTTTAAAAACGTAATAAATATTATTTTGACACTGGCAGACTGCAAAAAATTCAAGAAAAAACAAGATTAATTGTCACAAAAATGACTTTCCGTTTCAAAAGCAGTCTTTTGTTCACCATTATAAACACTGTTAATAAATTACAATTCATTTGGTGAGCTTTCGGCGGCCCTCCGTGTATCAATCATCTTCATTGAGATCTCAGCGAAGATTTGTTACACTCGACGGGACGGCGGCGAGATGTACCTATTGAATAGAACGATGTCTCCTTGTTCATAATTATTTTGGAGAGCTCCAGTATATCGTAAAGAATTGTGTAGAAAAAGACAAATAAAGAAAAGAAGAAAAAAACAGAAACAGAATTGTGTTTTGGTGTGCTTGTGAAGACTCGGTCATCATCATCAAACGTCCACTGATAAACGAAGGCCCCTTGAAAGGGGAAGTTTGCTATAATCACCACGCTTGGCACGGGGTTTGGGGATCGCAGAGAAGAGAAGAATCGCTCACCACCGCTAACCGAAAGTACGCTGCTTTCCATCCTCTGGTGGCTCAAGGTGCTTTTTTGTGTCACTTTATTTTTCTCTTTGTCTATTTATGTAATAAAAATCCTGTTACTTTCTTGCTGTTTCAAATCTAACCATTTTTATGCATTAATACTAAACTTCAGCAAGACTCAAAACAGCTTTAAAATCCTTTAAAAAAAACCAACCGTCTTTTAAGGCTGCTATTTTAAACAGCCGCTGCCTATTTTCTACCGCGTTTCTATCTAAGCGTGTTTTATTTTATTCTTTTGACTGCGAGCATACACTTTACCTTATCCCCTTGCCATTCGTTACAGTAAGCTCGTTTGTTTCACTTTTGTACATTCCCAGTCGACAGTTTGCTCCCGTTGTTCCCGTTTTATTGAACCTGATCCAGCACCGTCACAAATCTAAGGTGAAGAAATGCCGGTAGTTACTCGCACGTGGCGTCTCTGCCTCGGGCTCTTACATTAATCTGTGTATATTTTCATAAAGTTGAGGTTATTGAGGCAGACTTGTTTTGGTGTAGAATCTACAGAATTTCGCTTTGAATACGCAAATATTTGTTTTATTCAAGGACTATACAGAGCCTTTTCTTGGTATTCGCTACGTACATAATTTCATTTTCTTATTGACATACTTTAGTCATTTCTACGAATTGACATAATTTTTGTGTTATACGAGAACAACAAATTGTATACTTTTATCTTTTGCCCGTAAGCCTAAACTTTTAGCCAGTTTCGCAGAAAATTAAAATGAAATAGCTGAACATAAAAATGTCAATGAAACTCTCTCAAATCATAAATATAATAACTTTTTGCTCTTTCCAACCTATTGAATCTTATTACAGTAAGTGAAATTCCCCCAAAGGGGTTACCCTCGCCTTCAAATATTTGAGGTCTTAATGAAAATCTAAGGCGGTTCGAGCGCAGTTCTTGAGACATCTAAATGAATCACGACTGGTGGCTGGGGACGAAACTTCTTCTATTGTATCGACGTTAGAGCAATTTTGGCGAAGTTATTGTCAAAACGCTTCAATATTATAAATATTTATTTTATAATACTACGCCTAGTTATACCCGAGAGCTAGTGCTATGTAAGTGATAATACAAGTAGATTGCATTCTATACATGGTTAGTTCTAATCGTTAGCGTCCTTTTAAGGGCATTTTCTTTATATCAAAACAAAAAACTTTTACTACGGGGCCAAATTTGAAATGGCAAAAAAAAACAGGTGTTCCATACATTTTGCCCAAAGTATAGAATATATAATAGAATATACCCTTAAAAGGACGCTAACTGATTAGAACTAACTCTGTATAGTATCATTTATTTCTTACTTGATGTACTGTACGTCCCAAGCGACCTGCCAAGCGTGGGGATTATGGCAACGCCTCCCTATAAAGGCCTTCGTCCTACAACGCACCTGCTGGCTGATGATGTATTGTAAGAGTTCCTAATATTACGCGATGTTTTCAGCCTCGCGGGTGTGATCGAGTCTAGTTAGGATCTGTCTGACTGTTCATTTAGTAGGTTTTTATAATGTTACTAGCTGCGCCCTGCGGTTTCACCCGCGTGATGATGAAAAACAGTAATGAAAAAAAGAAAGCAACCTATAAAATGTTATTCCAGGTAATACGCTTTCTGAGTCCGTTTTCTTTCATTCTGAGTTTCATCCAAATCCGTCATCATTCATCCAGCCGTTTTGGCGTGTAGTGGTAACAAACACACGCACACACACACCTGCCACCGATAAGCTTTCGCATTTTTAATATTAGTGTGATTGTAGTTAGAAAGTTTATAAAGTGACTTTTTTATGTTACGATTAAATATAATCAGACGAATAAGGATGGTATTAGATTATAAATGCGTATTGGCTATTGCAGCTGTACCCAGAATTTGAATTTGAAACGACTAAACAGCAACGTCATACCTGAATTGACAACCATGATAGATTAAAACAGTATTTTACACCTATTCCTTTGAATACGACCAAACATTTCAAACGATCACGTACGCATTATTTCCGTGTTCAAAATTTGCTTCTACCGCAAACGGTTTTAGTGGGAATCAAATATTTTAATGAAAATTACCATTAGTGAGCTTTTGTGGGATTATGTGGTACACTAGAAAATAAGCTTTACATTATTAACTACTAACAGTAAAAAAAAACCTATCCTAGGTGTCACAATTCCGCTTGTCATGAACTACATGACTTGCATATACAATATACATACCTTGACCTTGGCATATATAGGAAGGAGGCTTCACCAATTTTCTGCGGAACTTTGCATCTGTATTGTGTGAAACTTTTCAATGGTTTTTAAAATCATCTGCTGACGAGTATTCGATGCACGACAAATCGCGCCACCCGACTATACAATCGAGTGACGAGACGACCGGCACGTTCACTTTGTGGTAAGCGTCATTTACACCTGCCCATAACAGTAGCAGTGCCAGAATTGTGAACTTGCGAATAGAATCCTGCGCCGCACTGCACTGCGCTCGACACCCTGATATAATATTAGATGTTAAATCTCTTCATACCCAGTAATTTATCTAGTAACATTGCCCTTCAAAGCTAGACACAGTAATGATTGCACACTACTGCTTGGCGGTAGAATAAATGACAAAGGTGTGGCACTTCCAGGCGGACTCTGCAATAGCGTCCTACCACTACAAAAGTTATAGATGTAATCAATCAATTCAATCAATGGTGTTCAATGTTTCGACGCGTTTTGTATAGGACTATGTCTTCTATACATAGAAATACTCTGTGTCCTAATAGTTGTTTTCTTCCAACAGACGCCCCTGTATGCACTCATCCATCTCCACAAGTGCTCGGCGCGCAAATAGAAGAAGCATTGCGCGTGCGCTGCTCTGTGACCGCGAACCCACCAGACGTTACCTTCTTCTGGCAGTTCAATAACAGTGGAGAGAGCCTCGACGTGTCATCTCTCAAATTCGGTAGGTAGGAAATTCAAACAAATGTGTACGGGCAAGTGGGCCCACTAGACCATTTGTATGCTTCATTGTCTGGCTTAGTCGTTAGTCAAGTAACAGCCTTGATATATGTGTTTTATCTATCATTGGTAAGTCATATCGTGCAGGAAGGTAATGAAACCGGCACAAGAAAGATGGAAGTTATGATAATCAAGATGATATTATAATTATCATCATTTTTGGTCGAGTAACTGAATAACGTTTATTCAAACTCCGGAGTATGTTACTGGGGCGTAGAGTTCAGTGTTGGTTTTGGCAAGAGGAGATATGTAAATATTTTTCATCACACTTGCTCGTAAAGTAGATCTTATTACATCGCTTTTAGGCTCATAATCCAAGCTATTATACACGCGTGCTTTTTACTTTACATTACGGCACTTGTACTATAATAGGTATAACCCGGTAAAGTCAAGTTTGTACGTGACTGCAATTAGACGTACGTGTACGAAGCACTCTTAATATAGCCGGGTAATACTTACAGTTTTTTTGTAATACCAACAAAGAGTTCTTATGCCGCTGAAGTAAATGTCAACCTGCGCGCATTACTGATTTGGGCGCCATTTTCCGCAAATGTTTGTTGACGTTTTCGCTGTGTGGTTGATTATTATCAAAAAAAAAATGTTTTTTCCTCGCAAGTGTGACGAAAACAGTCGTATGGAACTCTTGTGCTATTAGTCATTACGCTCTCGGCTTTCTTATCGCGCTCGCCTGCGGCTCGCGCGCATAATACCGCCTCTAGTGTAATGACCAACATAGCACACTCGTATCATAATGTACTATTATACCACCATACTGTATGTAGCGTATACCATTCCTTACGAGTTTATCTATCTCTATATATACAAGGGGCGTTCAATAAAAAGTGAGTATGAGTATGTTGCCGGTAACTTTTTTCAAATATTATTTTATTTTTCGATAGTTTTAATCGCCTTTTAGCGAACACACACTTACACTTGGAATATCTTTTTTCTAAGCTTAAAATTCCTATCTTAAAAAACTCTTCATCCTGAGCACCTAAAAACTCCTGTACTGCAGCGAAAACTGCTTCATAATTTTCGAACCTCTGTCCTCTCAGAGACTCCTTCAACCTCGGAAATAGATAGAAATCACTAGGGGCAAGGTCGGGTGAATATGGAGGATGCTCAAGTATTTCGAAGCCAGCAACACGAATCGTAGCCATAGCAACGGTGGACTTGTGAGCCGGGGCATTATCTTGATGGAACAAAACAATTTTTGATAGTTTTCCTCGCCGTTTCTCGCGTATTTCGTTACGCATTTTTTTTATTTGTTCTGCATACAAAGAGCCCATTACAGTAGCTCCATCGCTGAGATGTTTTGTCACGACCACCCCTTTACTATCCCAGAAAAGAAAGCCCATGATCTTTCCGGCGGAACTACTCGCCTTAAATTCCTTAGGAGTTGGAGATGATGATCTTTTCCAAGTCATAGATTGTAATTTTGTTTCAGGATCGTAATGGCGAAGCCATGTTTCATCCATTGTTATAAATCGAGACAAAAAACGATCAAGATCTTGTTGTAACATTTCCAATGAAGCTCGAGAAATGTTCAGCCTGGCTTATTTTTGTGCATCGGTAAGCATTCTGGGGACCCTGCGCGCGGATACCTTTTTCATTCCCAAGCGTTTGTGTAAATGCTATGCACACTACCAGTCCAAATCTTTGTTTCATCGGCTATAAAACGTACCGTGACACGACGATCTGCTAAAACAATGTTTTCGATTATTTTTTACCATTTCTTCGGTCACTGCCGTTATGGGGCGGCCCGGGCGAGGGTCATCTTTGGTGGATATTCCACGTTTAAATTTGGCACACCAACGAGCAACTGTAGAATAAAGTAGTGCATTTGCTTCTAAAGTATCCTGCAAGTCTTGATTAGTTCGTTCCGTAGTGAAATGTTTCATGCACATTGCACATACCTAATAACCGCACGCAATTATTTTTTTCCATTTTCGATAACACTACTACGACAGAATGCAAACAAAAGAATTCAATTTTTTTTAAACAAAAGATATTCGAATTATTTCCTTTTTTTTTATCTTATCTATATTCCAGCTTTACCAGCCAGTATTTACTTTTTTCGGTTCCAAAGTGTTTCTACCTCATTCTCATTTTATACTGAACGCCCTACGTATACCTTTCATCATCATGGGTACCATCAATCAATCAATATATAGCTTTTAATGTCATTGTCAAGCTAGAGACCATCAAATGGCCTACTTACTTTGAGTCTATGCGAACTTACTTACTTTTGATATGAGCAGAACAATGTACAAAGTAACAGATTAGGATAAGTGGTGAGTTTTCTTAGATTTAAGGCTGAGTGCATAAACACGCTTTTCATCGGTGTGGCCGAAACGCGCTCGGGGCAAAGGTTTTATTTTAAAGTATCGTTGCATAATGAAAATGACCCGCGCCGACGACACTCCGCACTGAGAACAACGCGTGCCAGCGCTACTCGAACGCACAGCAATCCGCGCGTTACTTATTCTTATTCTATGCGGGGGCGATAAGTCCTGCACTGACGTCCCGCTTGGGATGTATTGTGCATTCCCCCTACCAGCCTACCCAAACCATCCAGGCTCTATGAAATAACGGAGCGTGGTCTTGGGGCGCTGGCATAGTTGTTCCACCTCTATTTCGCCAGGTGATATGGTACAGGCTACATGTTGAGTTTCCTTGCTGAAACCCGATTTTATTCGTATGCTTTCTGTGGCCTTGCGCGATACTTACTAAAAACGTTGCACGGTTTCACGCGGGCCATCAGCGCAATTACGAGTCGCGCTTACCGCCAGCGCCGGCGACAGGCATGGCTATGTAACCAGCCTGAGCAAATGAGTGCCTGAAAAGAAACGACATGGATGACAGACATGAGCCAAAAATAAACCGTCATTACTTAAATTGCGGTAATAACTTTCAGGCTGCAATTACGAAATTGTCGCTTCTTACCTAATTGCAGTCTAGTTTAATGGGGTGCTTTTTCTCGCTTCGGGTACTCAAACTCGAATCGACAACTTTTTTTATATCTTTGTTTTATGCAATTAGCATTTTATACAAATGGAAACAAATTTTGATAACAGCTGTTTAAAATAACAAAATCAGAGTAAAATTTAAAGCATAATTATTAAAATTCGAGTTCTGAAAAGCGCTTGTATATCGTGAAAGTGGTATCTAATTCTACGCGTCAATATGTATTTCGTCATAACCATTGGCTTTACAATGGCCCAGACACTCCCAATGGTCAAAAGCGAAATAGTTTTATAATGTACGCTCACTTAAATTAATTGAATAGTTTAACATTCACATGTTTCATACAGCGCTATCAAGCCCCAAACTAAGCAAAGCTTGTAATATGGAATCTAGATAAGGTAACTAAGCCAGGCAAGCCAGGTAGGCTAGGTAGGTAAGGTGAGGTGGATAAGGTTTCTCTCAAGTGCCAGCAAGAATCCTGATAGTCTACCTATGATCTAAAACTTCACGCAAGGCAAGAGTCGGGCTTCCAGGCAGTCATAAAAAATAAACCCTTCCCTACTCACCGAAGGTTCAACCATAGAGTAAGTAAATACTACGTAATAGGTTCAACACTGTACTTCACTTAACAGACTTTAATACAGTCAAGGTGACGTTTAAACATTATATCAAGGAGGCGAAGGCGCGTCAGTAGCGTACGTGACAGCTTAGAACTTTAAAGTGGGAAAAAGATTTTTTTCCACGCCGCTTGTACGGGCGTAAGTCATAGAGCATATAACATCATTGGCGTAAGTAAATGCGGCCTTAGATTTTACAGTGGGCGTAACCTTAGTAACCAAATATCACCTGATACGTCCTGATAACATGTTTTTGATGCCGGCTCTGTTGTTTTGGACCTAGATATATCCTAAAATTGCATCCAGAACCACCGGAAGACAGGCAGGCGGTAGCGGCTTTCACTACTAGCAGAATGCCTAACATCATTAACAGAGAGAACTTAACAGTGTTAGGCATTCTGCGATCCCCAAGCTGCCTGCCAGGCGTCGAGAATATGGCAAATGATGAGGGATGCATTCATCCAGCAGTAGGCGTCTTCTGGCTGACGATGAGTTGTTGTGGTTTTTGATTCCGGTAGCTTTATATATCATTTGTTGTTGTGAAGGTACAGCAAATGGCAGCACGAGCGAGCTGAGCTACAAACCACAAAGCGAGCGCGACTACGGCACGCTAAGCTGCCGCGGCGCCAACACAGTCGGTCGGCAGCTGGAGCCATGCGTCTTCCAGATTGTGCCCGCTGGTAACACTCAAACTTCAGTTTCGTACAATAAGTCATATAACACTCACGTAGACCAAAGTTCTTAAATTATAGTCTTAGGCCGTCTTCTCATGCTAAAATGTACGCCAGTCCGGTCAGTGTCTTTTCCGGACTCTTTTCAGCCCGCGAGAACAAGATGGTTGCATACTTACGTCATATTCTAGCTTTGCCTATTCTAGCTTCTACAGATGGGAGACAAATTGTTTCCAACGCATGTTAGGCCTGCTAGTCGTACCCGCTGGCCACGCTTTTTAATCTTCATATTTTCTATATGTGGACCTCACTAGATATAGGTATGTAAGGACTTGTATAATGTATAAGTTTTTGGTCAAGACACAACAGCTGTAAGTGCGGAAGTGACACAACTAACTTCGTCCCTCTGCAGCCACATGGTATCTGCTACAGTTGAGTCTGAAATTAGAAATAAACTTCAGCGCATCAAAACACCCCGTTCCGACCACACACATCCGCTGTAAATCTTGTCTCAAATAAAATATTCCCTGTATAAAATTAGCCAGCTGAAAAATTCAAGCCAAATAAAAGTTTTTAAGCCGTTTAAAATGACGTGTACATTATTGCAATTCAAATGGCCTGTCGTGTCCTCCCAAACATTGGAACAACATAATCGGATTAAATCCCGCGCTCATGACAAAATATGGAAATGCAAAAAAGCCGCGATGCCGTCGTCCCCGCCCACGGACGCAATAAAACGATGAAATATTCCAATAATCCAAGTTCCAGAGGCCCTGCCCGAATGAACAGTCCAATAAAAGCATTAATAAAACCACGTGCATACAATTTGATTCAACAACGCGAAGCCGAACTCTGAGCACGTTTTATAATTTCGGGTTGCGGCTTTCACTACTAGCAACACTGAATCTCATAACTCTTCAATGCAGATGTTTTGCTCGCTGGATGTGACTAGACTGGAATCAAATTTTGAACAGCATACGTGAATTGCATTTTCAGCTTATGCATTTATTGATCGACCACTGCATACTCTAGCCCAATTATTGGATGGCCGCGTAAAAAATTGTTTGCCCTAAAATTGCTAATACAAACCCACATTAATCTACATAAATTAATAAATTATAAACAGTTTCAGTTGTCTATTTATTCACTTTTAAACGTTTACGAAAATACTTACACCTTACATTCTTTCTATTTATTATATTACGTTTATATATAACGTTGCCTGAAGTTAAAATCATTATTTTACTTTAGCATAAAATGTAACCTACATTTTAAAATAACATTACAGATAAAAAGTTTAGAGAAACGTCACGTATCTCGTAGGTTAGAAAGAAGAAAACTTTTTATAAAACGCTCCAAACGCGTTGTTTTAGCTCCACGTGACTGCAAGGGGAAATATGAGTTAGCCGTGAACACTGCAGCGAAATACGCCAGAACCCGCAACGTTTAATAACGTCGCAGTTTGTTATAACATATAACGTGTTAAATTGTCACCAAGCTGCTATAAGTCACGTCAAAATTAGAGAGTTTAGCTTTGTAGTTAATTCTCTCTTCGTACACGCACCGTCATATTATTAGATTAGGTGAAATAATAACGTTCTAGGTACATGTTATTTGCCGTTCCAATTTTCTGTAGCTTAACAATATTCCTGGAATCGTTGCTGGGAAAATCAATGTTTTTTCTGTGTAGGTAGGCACCTAAATGTAATGATACTGTAGCTGTGGAAATATTAGGTTTTAGGTGTGACTGCTCATGCTCGGACGAGTTCCGTGAATCACATAATCGTGTGTGTCGAGCTGACTTATTTCACGGAAAAGTGTGGGTGCTTGGACTTGATTCCATTCGCTGTTTTTGGTACTCATACATGTTTATGCAATATGAGTAACTAATTAGCACAACATGTTCTCTTATTGTGTAATTCGTCAATGTAATTGGGTCATAGTTTATTTGGAATTAATGTTAGTTTTGTAAATTTTTACTATGGTTTTTATTGTTGTGGTTTATACACGTTTTTATTCTAAAAATATAACGTACTTCTCACTTTTAATAAAATTATAATATTTCATTTTTTTTTTTTTTTTTTTTAATATTTACTTTTAATTGGCAAGATAGGCGATATAATTGAGAACATCCGCTGATTGTTATCGAGGGTTTATTAAGCCAATGACGAAGCCAGTCACTTGCGTCGCATTGCATCTCTCATCGCTCTGCACCGGAGTACAAAACTCAATAAAACTGATAAACTAAATCTTTCCCTCAATACTTCACAATCAATCTCTGACTATTAACGTCATCAGCCACTTTGGGTGTCCGCTAAAACAGAAACGTGGCTGAATTGCATGCAAACAGAGCAGAATTTTAGCAGGGACACGATTGGGTGGTGTTTACTGTTTCTTTAATCAGAGGCGCAATGTTTCCTAAGCTTCGTCTAGTTCGTAATTTTTCTATTTTTTATTGAAGCAAAGGTGTGTGAGTTAGTAAAGTTTTCTAAAACTTGTCAATTTGCCAAACTTTAGTATACAATTTGGTGTGTCATTTGAACAGCACGTCCAACCGCGCCCCGGAACTGCTCGCTCCAAGCCAGCAACAATAGCATCGAGGGTGCGACCAGCTGGCTACGCGTGCGTTGCGTGGCAGGCTACGATGGCGGCCTGCCGCAGGCCTTCGTGCTGGAGGCACTAGACCCTGTCACTGGCAGCACTAGGTTCAGCGGGAAAGTTAATGAAACTGGTATATCCAATATTTATTCAATACAATACAATACTTTATTTATTGATGACAACAAAGTTACACGTCAAATTTCATTAAACTTATGTCACAAAAAATACCACTTATAATAAAATACACATACACAGTCTTACCTAAAATAATCTCGATTCTCTTAGTCACTGCTTAAACTTCTCTGTCCTTTTCTATCACGTGCAACTTCACGTCAGAGAGAAGATGGCAGAGCATCTTAAGAAGTGACTGACGGTTGAAGAGTTTTTTAAGTAAGGCCGACAAAGTCTAGAACAAGTACATATGTTAAATTTTTTAATAGTTAGAATTTGGTTTTGCTTGAATTCTCATTCGACAGTCGACTATATTTTCTAGCAAACTCATCCATACAATTCAAAAATTTACTCCCAAGCCATCACTGCAACACCAACTTAAAGTAATCTTTAAGTTATTCGATACTGAGTCTTGTATACTCTGCACTTTAATAAGGCGGCAATATTCTCTTAGTGTTTTAAGAAAACAGGAAATAATTTATAGTGTAGGTATTTTCTTTTTATCCAATCAAGTGACGAGACGAGCAAGACGTTCGCCTGGTTGTAAGCGTCACGCCTGCCACTAACAGTAGCAGTGCCAGAATTGTGAACTTGCGAACACAATCCTGCGCCACACTGCACTGCGCTCGTCGCCCTGAGATATTAAATCTCTTCATACCCAGTAATTTATCTGGTAACATTGCCCGTCAAACCGGAACACTGTAATATTAATAGACTTTGGTAAATACTTACGTTTCGTTTTGAAGTGGCAGAATACAGGGTTACCTATTACAGCTGCTGCCAAGGAAATTCCTAACATGTTCAAGTAATTCGTTTTTACTAAGTTATTTAAGATAAATTGCGTTAGGGGAAAAAATAGTTAATTAAGTTTTTTGTTGATAAATAAAATAAATAAATAAATATTAATAAATATTGGGGGGGACATTTATTACACACAGCGCCATCTAGCCCCATACTAAGCAAAGCTTGTATTATGGAAACCAGATAGCTGATAATAGAATACTTATATAATTATTTTTTCGTAAATACATACTTATAATACATACTACACCCAGACACAGAACAAACATCGATGTACGTCACAACCATTTTTGTCTTGGGTGGGGAACGAACCCACGCCCTACAGCTCTGAAGGTTTAATTGAGCTATCAGGCTGTCAAATGCATTGAAATTGAAAAAGAAAGTTATAAAGACTGGACGATTAGTACAAGTTCAAGTCTGCGAGTGTCCTAAGTCCTAATATCAGCGATTATTTTACTAGATCTTATCTAACAGCTAGCGCTGATAAAGGATACGGATTAAGGATAAGCATATGCAGGATCATGCCATTGATAACATTTGCTGAGTCGTAGGCGCAGTAGTAAAGTTGAAACTTTGGTCAAGAGTTCCTCATCTACACATGAAATTGAGTTGGAAATGGGATATCATATAAAAGGTTTCTTACAGATGGGCTGGCCGTATTCAAACTAGATCTTTCGCAACTGACAGCCACGGGGGACAGCGAGGGTGCCACATTCAATTTGCTCATCTACGCGCGTAACCTCAAGGGAGAGTCGGAAAAAACCTTACTGGAAAATATCGCATTCAACGACGCCGCAAGGAGAACAGGTAAACCAATATTACGTAACTTGACACAAGTTACATAAGGTTATGTTTTAAAACACTTAAAAAAATGCCATGAGCTTTTTATCACATTTTTTTAACACTTATTTGTCACGTAGACTTAAAATATTACAGATAAAAAAATGTTGTCACTCTTAGTATTGTCTATTGTATCTGTGATAGTATTACCTACATGAATCTATTGACTTTGGGTTCATTTTCTTTGTTTCGATGACACCTATAAAAGCTGATTCAAACTTAATGGCGGCTGTGAACTTAGGTGCAAGACGCTGCGCAGTAGCATAAATTAGGCGTTCGGTGTGCGTACAATCGCAAAGTCTCGCTTGCAGCGCACTTCACAGCCGCCATTTTGTTTGAATCAGTCTGTACTTATTACTTTTTTTTTACGAAAAACGAGTGACGTTGCAAAAGAGGCGTCGCACTGCCAGAATTGTAAACATGCGAATAAAATCCAGCGCCGCATTGAACTGCGCTCGTCACCCTGATATACCTATTAAATATCAAATCTCTGCATGCCCAGTAATATCTTTGGTAACATTGCCCTTCAAATAGAAACACAGTAATGCTTGTCCACTACTGGTTGGCCTTTGAATAACTTTAATGTAGTCGGTTAGGTAGGTTAGGTATTTAGATTGTATTATGTTTTAGTTAATAAAACTTTATACATAGAGTAACTAACTTTCTAAGCTTATTTTCTATTTGTCACAAATAAACAGATGCTTATTGTCTATTTAGATCACATGTTTTAAGTGGTACTTCATCATAAATTTTTTCAAATAAAATATAACCAGAATCTTCAATAGCAATAAAAACTTGCGTAAAAATTTATTGAGACAAGTTTTAAAATTACCTTAGTTGAGAGTTACGACTGTAGCGCGGCTTACCATCCAGATTCATAGGGAAAATTTCAGGTCGAAGCCAATAAAGTTGTCATAGTACCGTCGCGAACTTCAGCAATACACTTCCGTGCCAGTATTGGCCGCTCGTAAACGACCTAGTTTATTTGGATATGGTGTACAGATGTTTGGATACTAAACATTTTTACAGTTCCTTATTGATTTGAGGAAACGTGAAACGTGTTTTCTTAATGCACGGCACTGTAGAACGCCAAAACGTAGCAATGATAGCTCAAAGGTTCCTCTCTTTGTTTCCTCCTATGAGGATTATGGCGTCGCACTTGGTGCATTTGCCAGTGTCAAGTATTTATTTATATCAAGTTTTTGATGAATTCAAGTCGAATGAGTCTTAGTCACAGTCAAAGTCACACTTAGTAAGTTACAGTCAAGGCCAGTCATGCCCTAGTAAAGTCGTGGCAACTTTACTACAAGGTTCTTCGGAGTTTTGGAAACAACATGAAAACACACGTTTCACTACATTATATCACTTGCCCACACTCATGCGCGTAAATCAGCACATAATGAATAAAACGCCACTATTTTGATGCATTAACACTCGAAAAAAATAAAGTTTTACAATGAAGCAACATGAATTTTTCGCGTTCCCACCAAAACTCAGCTCAAAGGTTAGCGTGTTCGATTGCAAATCCCAACAACTCAACTTGAAATATCGTCAGAAAACCATAGCATGCATGGTGACAGCTTTTTAGTCATCGGTTGGCTATTTTAATATCTGTACCCAAAAACTTAAAGATATTTCGGGCAGTTCTATTCGAGAGCCAGTCTATTCAAGGCTAGGTTTACATTCTCCGACCACACCATCTTTAGCATCTAGTGAGCTGTGGTCTATAACCTAGCATGTCATTAGTAACATAATATTTAAGGGGAAAAGGGTTCATTCCGCTATGAACGAGTGCCGCTATGATTTGCTCGAAAAATACCTACCGAAAAGCGCACTACGTACTACTATTATTTATTCTGTACCTATTCACGAAATCAGATTTACTGACTATCAAAATGCCGAATTAATTCTTTCCGTATACGACCGCTCATACAATAGCCGAACTTTTTCCATAGGTAGAGCGACTTTGAACTCGTATACTGATCCAACTGTAATTGTTCACGTAGCACGGTGAAGACTCAACGTGACAACGGGTAGAACGCCTGACAACATAACACCGCACTTGTTTGACTTTCGGCTCGATACGGGAGTTTGAAGACTCAACGTAATTTACCGAATGCTGCACATTCCAGATATATCCTTCTCTTTTCCTTGCTCTTAAAATTATTTTGCTTATAGCTGATCATGAAATACATATGTTTTATCGTAGTCACCATAAATTTTACCCAACTTAAGACCAATTTAAAAGTTAATAAATAATTTAGTAAAATTAAGAGCCTTTCAGCAACTTAATCCGAATAAATCTCAAAGGGCACCCACCGCTTCTTCAAAACACATCTGCCAACCAGATATTAATAAAGCCTTAATGGACTCCTTTAGGTAAATATGGTTTGTGTGTCGTGGGTTAAACAGAAGTCTTTGCAAGTGTACATTACACTTTCATTCATATGTTTCAACAGTACCTACATAATTACAAAATCTGTGGTTTTAATTAAGTTAGATACGTACTTCAGGCATATACCTATCATTGGAGGTGGTAAACAGGCGTACCCCTCTGCAAAACGTGTATGGTCAGTGCCAATATAACCCTTTGTTTGTGTTTTTAGTTTTAGTGTGCTTTCATTATCATTGATTGGGATCTGGGTATGTCCTAAAACTGCATCCAGAACCACCTGAGGACGGGCAGCAGCGTCCTCTCAGTTAACGGTGGTGAGCATTCTGCGATCCCCAAGCCGCCTGCTAAGCGTGGAGATTACGGCAATCCCTCCCTAATAAGGGGGAGGCCTTCGGGCCTTCGTCCAGCAGTCGTAACGGACGTCTTAAGGCTGATGATGCATATGTAACGTAACGTAATCTGAAGGAAAATGTAAGCCTAAGTGCCCTCTAAAATGGCGTCCATATAATTATAGTCGGTTTACGTTTTTTTTTTTAAATGTATTTATTGCAGACTCCGCTTATGGAAGTACTACACTTTTGCCAGTTATTTAACCGCCAAGCAATAGTGTGCATGCATTTACTGTGTTTCGATTTGAAGGGCACTGATGCCAGATAAATTACTGTACATGAAGAGGTTTGACATCTAATATCTCAGGGTGAAGAGCGCAGTGAAGAAGCAGGATTTTGTTCGTAAGTTCATAATTATGGCACTGCTTCTGTTATAGGCAAGCGTGATGCTAACTACCAGGCGAACATCTCGCTAGTCTCGTCCGTCACCCTATAGCAAAAAAAAACAAACGTGATGAAATTTTTTTTTTTTTTAACAGACGGTATGAGCTCAATGGGCGGTGTTACTCTTGGAGTGGTAGTGGCAGCCGCTCTCGGAGCAGCGGTCGCAACTGGTGGCATCGCCTTCGCAGCGCTCTGTGCGCGAAGAAGACGCGACCAGCAGCCGAACAAGCACCCACCAGGAGACAAGCTGGAGGTCAGCGACGGCGGCAGGAGATACGTCGTCGCGTACACCATCAAACCATCGCCGGAGTCTAAAACTCCGGATCCGCAGCCGGACATATTAAATGCACCTGGTACAGTTCCATTATTGTTCACACTGGATGTTCGGACAGACAAAGGACATAGTGTATTAGTTTAGAGTTAACTTAATATGAAACATAATAATTTTATGTACCTACTTCATAAATACGAAATGAAATAAAAACGTTTACTGAATCAAACCAAAGAAATAATCAACTTTAGATTTTGTACTTGATTCAAACTCAAATAAATATATATTAGGGGACATTTTACACAGCGCCATCTAGCCCCAAACTAAGCAAAGCTTATACTATGGGAACCAGATAGCTGATAGAATACTTATACGGGGTTAGTTCTAATCAGTTAGCATCCTTTTAAGGGCATATTCTGTACAACAAAACAAACAACTTTTACTATGGGACCAACAATGAAATGGCGAAAAAAAAACAGCTGTTCCATACAAAAAGTACATTGACCTTGGCTAAAATGTATGGAACAGCTGTTTTTTTCGCGATTTCAATATTGGTCCCATAGTAAAAGTTGTTTGTTTTGTTGAAACTGATTAGAATTAACCCTGTATGCTACTTACTTTAATTATAAATGCGAATGCGAATGTTTCGGGGTGTGCGTGTGTGTGGATGTGTGTTTGTAACTCCTTCACGCTGAAACGGCTGAACTAATTTGATTTTGGAATAAAACATGTGCTACTTTTTATTCCAGGAACTGCGAGTAAAACCGAACGCAATCCTAAAAACAGCCTATGTGAAACAATATTTTTTATGACCACTTGTGTCTGTAGTCCGTAGTTCTAGTTCGGCAATAGTACATTACAAGTGTGCTATGTTGGTCATTACACTAGAAGCGGTATTATGCACTCTAGCCGCAGGCGAGCGCGATAAGGAAGCCGAGAGTGTATTGAGACATAGCACAAGAGTTTCATACGACTGTTTTCGTCACACTTGCGAGGAAAAACAAACTTTTTTTGATAATAATCAACACAGTGAAAACGTCAACAAACATTTATGGAAAATGGCGCCCAAACCAGCATTGCACGCGCAGGTTGACATTTACTTCAGCGGCATAAGAACTCTTTGTTGATATTACAAAAATACTGTAAGTATTATCCGGCTACATTAAGAGTGCTTCGTATACATACGTCTAATTGCAGTCACGTACAAACTTGACTTTACCGGGTTATACCTATTATAGCACAAGTGCCGTAATGCAAAGTAAAAAGCACGCGTGCGTAATAGCTTGGATTATAAACCTAAAACCGATGCAATAAGATCCACTTTACGAGCATCTGTGATGAAAAAGGATTAATAGGTGTGTCAGTTTAACTTGGTTAAAATATTAATTCAGTTAAGTATTAACTCGATTAATAGAGGTCAGGTTTTTAACATAATTTAGGTTCGGAATCATGTACATCAACACACGTAAAGTACGTCCATGGTCTATCCAAACACCCAGTATTTAACCATGTTTCAGATAGAGCATTTTTTGTAATGATTGACTGAAATGCAACTTTTGTTCCAGATTCTGAAAACCAAATTTTAGCGCCTTCCATAGAAGAAGCTGATGAATGGCCTAGTATAAAGGAAGTCAGAGGTTAGTATTACTACTTATAGCTAAAACTTTTCTTCAAAATAAAAACTGAGACATTTCACGTTTATTTTGTTCATACTGTAAAATTTTATTTATTTTTAGGAGATTGGAGTAAAGTAGGAGCCGTATTCTCCGCGGAAGATTTAGCTCTGTTAGATGCAACTGGTCGACCGCCACAGGTATAAATTCTACTCAACACGCTATTAAAAAAATACCGACTTCAAACAATAGGGAATATGCATGTGTTTTTTTATTGACTCACACAAAAGTTGACTGCCAACAAAACAAATCTAATCAAATAACGAAGTTATAAACATTTTAGTTTCATGTTAGACAGGCAAGGCACTATACTAGGTGTGTGACGTCAAAGTCCACGATTCCAAATAATATAATTTAGAACTTTACCAGCCGCTTTCAATTATTTTTTCGACGTAAGCATCAGATTCAATTAAACTCTCTGTTTATCTTATTATTTTGAATAATTGAAACACATGCATATTCCCTATTGTACCCCTCCGTAAATATCCCTGGAAAGTAACAGAAAAACAAAATACGCAATTAGATGACATACTTTTTCCAGATATTTTAATTTAAAACCAAAACTACTGAACTGATTTTGATGACATTTCTAGAGGAACCAAACTGAAAGTACCTTTTTTTTTAAATTCATTCCAGTGACGAGACGATCAAGACGTTCGCCTGGTGGTAAGCGTCACGCCTGCCACTAACAGTAGCAGTGCCGAATTGTGAACTTACGAACACAATCCTGCGCCGCACTGCACTGCGCTCGTCACCCTGAGATATTAGATGTTAAATCTCTTCATATCCAGTAAATTCACTGGTAACATTGCCCTTCAAATAGAAACACAGTAATGCTTGCACACTACTGCTTGGCGGTTGAATAACTGACAAAGGTACTATACCGTACCTATATCGTATTAAGAATTTTCCAAATCGGTTTATAAATGACTGAGTTCTGTGGTAACAAAAAACATCTGTATTGAGGAGGAGGTTCCTCCTTTAATGAAGTCGGTTAAAATCACTCTAATCACTCGTTACTTTAACTTCGGCAATTAAATAATGGTGTTGTTTTACAGTTAACACCTAGCAGTGATATGGCATCCAACAGGCAGGAAGACGTTCTCAATCAAAACCTGCCTCAGTCAGTGATATCGAGTAACTTTAGGCCTAACTACGTAGTTTCTAACAGCCCGACTTTGGGCAGTCCTAACTTTGTATGTCCTAATGGCAATTTAAACTCTCCA
The DNA here is from genome assembly GCA_905404285.2 of Erannis defoliaria. Classification (NCBI taxonomy): domain Eukaryota; kingdom Metazoa; phylum Arthropoda; class Insecta; order Lepidoptera; family Geometridae; genus Erannis; species Erannis defoliaria. The sequence goes on along the minus strand of FR990085.1, from coordinate 7,743,120 downwards.
TTCGGAAGTCAAAGCCTGACGCTCACTGGCCCGACTTTAAGCTCAGGGAGTCTCGCCACTTCAACTTTACACAGAACAAAAGGGAAAGGAAATGCACGGAGAAGAGAACACGTTTTATCAGAAAATCTGCCTGGACCCGAGAGTTGTGTGTGATTTTTCTGGATTTACCGTTTTTACGTATTTTGTTTGTTTACTTTTATACATTTGTGATGTGATAAGGTTTTGTGCGAGTGGGCTTCGATTATAGTTTTAAATATAATTCTTTGTGATAAGTTGACGATTAAGTAGAACTTTTAGGGCCTTATCACACGAGCGTCTTCAAAGTAGAGCGGGCACGCAGCGAATACGTCTCGAAAATGCTGCGCTGCACAGGAAAGACGTCGGGGAGACGTGGCGATTACGCAACGTTTTCGTCGCCTGTGCGCGGCGAGTTCACGCGTACAATACATTCAGTAACAGAATGGATTCCGAAACACTTCTGTTGGCTTTGTTACTTAGAAGACGCTTAAAACGAAAGCATTCAAGCACGAAATGGTTCTGTACGAGAATGTACGAAATGCCGTTCGTGGCGAGCTCGTTGCGCGACCGCGGCGTATTCGTTGCGCATGCGCGGCGTGTTCGTTGCGAGTCTGCCACGTATTCGCGGCGCGCCTGCTCCGCTTTGAAAACGCTCGCAAACCGCTAGTGTGATAGCAGCCTTTTAATCTTCATGAGCTTATATAATTACACATACTAGTACTACACTAGTATTATTTTTTTCGAATCAGGTATTTATAGAGCTATTTCCTCTAAGTTTTGAACTAATTATTTATTGCAAAGGACAGGTTAACTACTAGTGTAGGTTTATTAGGGTAGGTCGGAGTAGTTATTTATATTTTTTGAATTTTGGTCGGTGTGGTCCATTCTATAAGGATTGTTAAAGAATTTATGAATGTGTTATGTACTTGTTTTGTCAAAACTACTCAATTTGTTGGCGTGACAATATTTTGTAAATAGTAGACGTGATGAATTTTGGTAAATAGGTACTGAATGGATTACTCCTGACACATTTGGATATGTAATGATAAAACAATACTAACAACACGACTCACTTTGTGACTGCTCAAAACCCAACAGCAAGCATGCTTGATATAAAAATTTAGTGTATTATGCTATTGCTCAAACGTAAATTATGTTAATCATGGTTTCCATAATACGATTTTCACTTGTAAATATTAGAATTTAAAATGCAAAAATCATTTGGACCATTTATCTCAACAAAAAAAAACATAATCAGAAATTTAAAAATATAATGCAAAGATAACACGTGTTGTGTTATCTTGGCATTATATTATAATTGAGCAGTGTTGAAAGAAAAAGTATTCAAAATTATCTTCAATTAATATTATTATTGTAAAGAGAAAGCCGGGCCTAGGTTGTCTTGAAATATTATACCTAGATGAATAATTGTAATTAATTATTATAGTCTGTAATATAGGTATCTGTAAGTAAGAAAGCTTGTATAGGCTCCTATTTATTTTAACAAACTTGGTTGTGTGATGTAAATAATGTTAGTTGTAAAGATAAAACCAAAACTGTATGTATAGACTATAAGAAATCAAGTAGGTTAAGTAGGCGCTTTCGTTGTCAATTTAAGTGAAAATTCTTTAGCAAATTGTAAATATTGATCTAGCTCTTAATACAGAAATAACTTATTGTATCTTACAGCTTAACATCACACTCAATATTCTGTACTCAATATTATGTTCCTTGTTATCTACAACAAACTACAAAGACTACTTAGCCTACTACACAACAAAAAACAAAAGGATTGTATCCAGACCGATGAAAGTCTAGAGACAATCCAAATGCTCAAACCCACTACCAGTCGGCAGCGTACCCAGCATGCTGGCGGCATTGCCACGCTGGATGGCAATGCTTATGCGTTGAGCCAAATAAACGCCAGCATTTTGATCACGCGTCGCGTCGACCAGGCGCTCGGATATATTTTTGAAAAGATGATGAGCTCCCGGTCCCCACGGACCCAATGTCTCAACACCAAACGGCTCAAATATGTAACCTCTGCCGAGGTTAGCATATTTGCGCCGCTTGTGCCGCTCCGCCGAATTTGCCGCCGCACCAGCCCTACTCTGTGTCTCAGGAAGATGTGACGGTGCCAAATTATTCAATATAATGGAATACTTTATAAAACGCATCAACAACAAATAGAAACATACCTATAGGACACAATAAGAGGCTAACTAATTGTTGAATCGATCAAAAGCAAAAGTCTTTTGTTACGTTTTTTATAAAATCAATTTTAAACACCCGTGAAATGCTAACACTAAAAAAACTTTAACAATAGATTTCGATTATAGTAAAATATTCATATTATTTTAATTCTTATATTATTCATTAATTTTATTATAGCATTCCTCAATGTTTCTTTCTTAGATGGTAAGGAGTTGTAACCATGTTATTTAATGGTTACAATTGTGGACCCCGTCGGGCACAGCTAAATGTTAAAGGTGTGATAGAGAGGAAGACAGCACTATTGCATTAGATTATAACACTATAGGCACAGAATAAATAATAGTACTCTATAGGTTAGAAAAGTTTAATATATTTTTATCCATAAGGTATTCTTCGTTATTATAATATGTTTTGTTTAATCGGAGGGATTTTAAATGTTTTAAAAAGTGTGTTTTTGGTTTTTTTTTTTTTCTAGTCTGGTAACTTATTATATATTTTAATTCTCATTACAAATGGGCTAGTTGAATGGAGTGTGAGGCGCGACACCGGTATTTTTTTTCTATTTTCGTATCTTAAAGGACGGTTGGTGTGTTTTTCTGAGTGTTTGGTGAAAAGATTTGAATGGGTTTTGACAAACTTACATATTTCAAAGATTTATATGTAAGGTAATGTGAGTAGCTTATGTTTCTTGAATAATGGTTTGCATGAGTCGCCTGTTCTATATTGGCAAGGATACGAATTCGTTTCTTTTGAGCAGTAAAAAGAGTGCCGACGTCTGTACTGTTTCCCCACAGCATTATTCCATAATAATAACTGAGCGAGCGAAGTCTGCAACAACCGGCAAATTTTATTTTCATATGCCTTTAAGTGTGGAGGTTGGTATTCGCGAAGTCGTATCTTCAACTAATCTTGACGAAACTTAGTCGTAGGTTCGATTCCGATTTCGTAGAATGTTTTAGGGGAGGCGCCATTTACCATAGGATATGATTGGCTCCACATGGCATGGAAGTTTGTGCGGGGACTACTGTTTATAGAACTAATGTGGTCAATTTTGTGGTTTGAGGTTTTTTTTTTAGATCTTGTTTTTTTTTGACAGTTCTAAACTATTAAAAATAAAGGATAAGGACAGCAATACTTTAGTTAATTTAGTTCTGTCAACTAAAACTTTCAATAACGACCTCAATATCATAGTAAAAATATCATCGTGTATGTTTTGCTGTAAGTTACAGTAATAAATAAAGTAGTGCCATTTTTGTATAGCACCTGTAAATGTTTTAACTTTGCGTTAATTCTATTAATAGAGTCTAATATTGTCGCATATTGTGTAAAACAAAAACGACCTATGAGCAAACTGTTGTAGCTCTTAATTTTCTGTGGTAATTTTATATTTAATAACTAAATAAAGGTTTATATAAAGCGTTGCTTTTATTTCTTGGACGTCTCCTGATAATTATTTTTGGGAATGGTTAGTAGGGTAGCTACGTAATGTTACTTTAGGCTAGTATACTTTAGATGAGGGTTTATAAAGTCCAAACGTTATAGGGTTTATAAAGTCTATTTTAGTTTTTTTTTCATGAATGACAGATACTGTTCGCCACAGATGGCCTCTACAGCGTCACCGGATTTTAGGCAAGCGCAAATGGCGCTCGGCCTAGTTTAGGTTAAAGGCGACTAACTCAAGGGCACCTCAGACGGTACGAACCTCGGCTTGGCCGTCGCCGGGAGTGGGGTCAGACTTGCCCTGGCACCCCAGAAAGGGTATGCCGGGGGCCCTAGTAGGTTGATCTGGTTGACTATTTGGAGAGAATCTAACCGATCTTCTGACAGATCTGGGGAGTCCTCGACCTCGCCGGCGAGGTCGATGCGTGTTTGTGTGCCTCTGGTAACCGGCGCCTATACCAAAAACGGAATACTTCCTGTTGCTAGGAGTGGTCAGATCGGGCGAGCCCACCGCCGCCGAGGTGATGACGGCGATGGGGTCGTCCGGGTCGCAATTTATTTTAGGGGTAAGTAAGTATCTCGTTTTATACTTAACTACCACCAGTTGCTATGGACCAGGCAAGGACAAAACAATTGCTTCTATAAATAATCGATGTATTTAGTCAGACATAGTGCAAATACTTTTACATACTCAATTAACAAATTTTTAATTCCATTTGGAATTAATCAGAGATTTAAGTGATTTAAGACAAATATAAATGACAATAAAAAAATACTTACATTTAGAGATATTGGTATTACTATCTAACAATCACGTTAGATCATTTTCTACTTAAAAAAAATAAAAAACTGCTGTTTTGTATATTTTACCCAAGGCAAATGAAGATTTTTAAGAATGACGTAGGGTTCTAAGTAAGGCCTTTGATCAGAGTTGGATTCGACTAGGCCGGAAACCCGATGAGGAAGAAAGGTTCTTGAGTGGCGACCGTGAACCGGAAGACGCAGCGTAGGAAGGACTCCCACTAGGTGGACCGACGACATTGTAAAAGTCGCGGGCAACCGGTGGATGCAAATGGCAGGTTGTCGTACAGTGTGGTCTAAGGGGGAGGCCTTCGTTCAGCAGTGGACGTCTCCGGGCTGATGATGATGATGATGAGGCCGAAAACAGTTATGGAACAAAAACAATACCTACTCGACATATTTCAGTCTAAAGATGTAAAGTCTAATGCTCCTGCAACCATAATGTTACAATAGGCTAGATGACTGGTTTTTTTTTATTGTCCTATTCAAATGTGGCCCATAAATATAGCTGATTAATGAAAAGAAAATTAAAATCTGATCAAAAATAAGCAACTTATAAGCATTTTAATATCATGCTAGACAGAGAGGCGAAACAGCAAATCGTGACGTCACTTGTCAGGACGCCATATAAATTATATTCTGACAAGTAAGGCGTGACGTCATTTTTTGTTTTGTGGGAAAGGGACAGAGTTGTCTGTAACAAAAACTTTAAACGCTCATATATCAGAACATTATTAACCGATTTAAATAATGTTTTCAATTACCATACTATATTTACTTAAATTCTTCATCAAAGCTATTGGTTTCAACGATTCAAACATCAGTCATCTAGCCTATTACAACCTATAATAAATAATTAAATAATAGTACATTATGATACGAGTGTGCTATGTTGGTCATTACACTAGAGGCGGTATTATGCGCGCGAGCCGCAGGCGAGCGCGATAAGAAAGCCGAGAGTGTAATGACTAATAGCACAAGAGTTCCATACGACTGTTTTCGTCACACTTGCGAGGAAAAAACAATTTTTTTTTGATAATAATCAACCACACAGCGAAAACGTCAACAAACATTTGCGGAAAATGGCGCCCAAATCAGTAATGCGCGCGCAGGTTGACATTTACTTCAGCGGCATAAGAACTCTTTGTTGGTATTACAAAAAAACTGTAAGTATTACCCGGCTATATTAAGAGTGCTTCGTACACGTACGTCTAATTGCAGTCACGTACAAACTTGACTTTACCGGCTTATACCTATTATAGTACAAGTGCCGTAATGTAAAGTAAAAAGCACGCGTGTATAATAGCTTGGATTATGAGCCTAAAAGCGATGTAATAAGATCTACTTTACGAGCAAGTGTGATGAAAATATTGTTTTCACATAGCGTCATCTTTTTTTTTTTTTTTTTATCTAGCCCCGAACTAAGCAAAGCTTGCAATATGGAATAGCTGATAGAATACTTATATACCTACTTATTACTATTATGTTTTTTCGTCTTTTTACTTACTTATAGAGAGAGCTAGATCCTCCAAGTATAATACCTGTATACAGTTATTTCGCGGCGTTGGTCGAACAATCCAATAAAGCCACCCCTCCAACATGTCTTGCGCCGCTCAACTCTAGTTACTTAGCTCTTTATATCGGATTAGTGGGTTTATTTGACGCCAAGGAATAAAGCTCCGTCTAGACATAACTTAGAAACAGTCGCGTGCGTTACTACTAGGTACTTAGGTACTAAAAAAAAGTAAGTTGGTATAGGCTGAGTGGCTAGCTCTAGTGTCAGAGTGAATGTGCCGCCCGAAGGCCTCTGACATGGCTGACGGTTGTTGTTATAGAAACTAGAACAAACAACCGGGACCAACAATTTAACGTGTCATCCAACCCACGGTAGCGCTCAGAAATAAATGCCACTCACGGTCACCCATCCGAAGACTAACCGGACCGTCCGTAGCTTAACATCGGTGATCGTTTAGAATCACCTAGACAAGCTACGCCACGAGCGCTACTTAGGTACTATTATAAATGACATTACAAGCAAATCACCATTATCAGCTGGAGACGTCTACCGATAAACAAAGGCTTCCTAAACCGCCATACACTGTACGACTGCTATTTGTATCCACCGGTTGCCCGCTTTCACAATGTCGTCGTCGGTCCGTTTAGTGGGAGGCCAACCTACACTGCGTCCTCCGATTCCTGGCCGTCACTCAAGAATCTTCCTTCCCCATTGGTTATCAGTTCTTTGAGCAGTGTGACCTGCCTATTGCTTCTTCAACTTGCAAACTCTTCGTCAAATATCCTCGTTCCGCATTTTATCGCGCAAAGAAACTCGAAGTATAGCTCTCTCTATTGACCGTTGTGTGGCTCTGAGTTTCTCCAAAAGGCCAGCACAGTACACGACCACAAATTTTCATCACTTACCTAATCACAAAATAAGGAAGTAAGTTCACGAGTGAGTAGTACAGTAGCTTTATCTTCACAGTGTGAGTATGTTTGTCACTTCTTCATGCTTGAATGGCTTGAAAGATTTGAGTGAAATTCAGAATAAATACATATACTTAACTGAAAGTAGGTAGAAATCCTCTTACTAAATATAAATTATTTGTGTTCCACTTGTATTGCTTTCCATAACAAATGTCTAATTAGATATTTTAAACTCATGAATAATTCAAGATGAAACCACTAGACCTGTTCGTAAACTACTGTCTAGGGACTGTTTTCATTTGCCTAAAATGTATGCTAATATTTTTTAACAATAATAAAAATTATAACTTTTAAACTTAGGTAAAATAAACATAATACGTTTATAATAACAGTAACAATTAACAGTATGTTTTAAACAACATAATACAGAAAATCAACCAAACTATAACTGACTAGATGTACCTTGCAGTTTTACCTGCGATGAAAAAACTGTGATAATGATAACGACAACAAAAGTTTTTTTTTATTGCAATCAAGTGACGAGACGAACAAGACGTTCGCCTGGTGGTAAGCTTCACGCCTGCCAATTGCCAGAATTGTGAACTTGCGAACACAATCCTGCGCCGCGCTGCACTGCGCTCGTCACCCATAGATATTAAATGTTAAATCTCTTCATTCCCAGTAATTTCTCTGGTAACATTGACCTTCAAACCGGTACACAGTAATCCTAGCACACTACTACTTTGCGGTTGAATAACTGGTAAAGGTGTGGTACTTCCCCAGGCGGACTCTGCAGTAGAGTCCTACCACTACAAAATATTTTATGTGCTTTTTCCAGAGTTTCAGCTATGTCTGTGCTGAATTTCATCAAGATAAGCCAAACTATTTGATCTGGAAAAAGTAATAAACAGTTTGTCAGACTGATAATTGTGAGCTAGTTTCTAATTTATAATATTATACTCTATTAAATGTAGATTGACCGATTTAGCAGCTCACGGAGTTTCACGGCGTAACTTTGTTATATCGTCTGGCAAATCACAGTTATTTGTAACACAAAGGTCACTGGGTTTCTGCGCGTAAAACTACTATGAATTACAAGTGCTGTACGTATAAATAGTAAAACTATATTTGAACTATAAAACGGAACTGCATTTAGCCTCCAGAACCACCGGAGGATGGGCAGCAGCGTTAACGGTGGTGAGCATTCTGCGATCCCCAAGCCGCCTGCCAAGCGTGGGGATTATGGCAACACCTCCCTAAGGGGAAGGCCTTCGTCCAGCAGTGGACGTCTGTTGTTGAACCATATTTTTCCATTCCGACTTACTGGGTTACGTCAAAATGAATAAAATTCTAGGAATGTGGTAAAATTGATAAACATAAACGGCCTTACCTAAAATAATCTCGATTCTCTTAGTCACTGCTTAAACTTCTCTGTCCTTTTCTAGCACGTGCAACTTCACGTCAGAGAGAAGATGGCAGAACATCTTAAGCAGTGACTAACGGTTGAAAAGTTTTTTTAGGTAAGGCCGCTAATTTATCGTTTTATTTTGCAAAAGCACAAATTTGTGAATGCCATATTTAAAAAATACAGCATTTCGCTATGATGTCAGGTGTACCTACAACTTAGCAAACAAGACTTGAAATGGAACCACATTGTATTTCTATGTGTCAAAATATGTCAGAGGAAATGAATGCCAAGCATGTATTATCTGTAAGTATGTATTATATAAAACTAGCTGTACCTGCGGCTTCGCTTGCGTGGACCAAATAGTTTTATGCACATGACCTTATTTTACTTTAAATAACAAAGTAACGTTTAAGAGGGTTTAAATTTGGCTGATCATTTTGTAACGATATCTTCGTGCATAATAACAATGTTGTATCTCGCACCATCTTACACTTGCGCCTCTCTAAAGATAAATTCTTTCATTATGAAGGAATGCAGTCTTAATTATGTTATATTTTCTAGATAATCAGTATTCTAGGTCACCCGACCTAGAATACTATAATATATATATATTCCTAATACCTTTTCGTGTTGTTTTCAAAACTCCGTAAAAGCTTTTAGTAAAGTCGCCACATATTTACTCGGGCATGACTTGGACTAGACTGTGACTAATTTCGTGTGATTAACTGTGATTTTAGACATATTATTAGATTTGGTACTCTAAAAACTTGAAAATCTTTAATATTATACTTGACACAGGCAGACTGCACAAAGTGCGATGCAAAATGAAAAAAATAAATAAAATAAATGCTAAATGCAAAATGAAATAATAAATATATAGTTTCGATTTGAACCAAACTACCCCAACTCTATTCGAGGCTTTTGACATACTTCATAAACGTCAAGCTACGTTTAATAGACTATAGTTATTAGTTGACATAAACATAAGCTTTATAAGCTATTAAGGCCGAAATGCTACGATAATTGCATCAATATACTCGTAGCATCAAGTCGATATTACATAAAACATAAAACACACAAACTGAGCTCTATAGAATAATATAAGAATATTAATAATAGCCATTTATTCATCAAGTATCATAGACATACAAACATCATTAAATTTATAGCAGTCGCAGTCACATTAACACAAATTGAAATTGAAATTAAAATTAAAATAATCAAATTATAAACATGACAATTCAATTATATGATGTCAAAGCAAAAATACATTAACAAGCATGAAATTCAAATTACCTACCTCCACTCAGAGAAATTTACTAGTTTCTTCGCCTCCACTACATCTGAGCTATTGAGTACCTTCTGTGTGCAGTGTGCAGTGTGCAGGTCGCAATGCTGTTTTTTTTCTTGTTTATTGGCATCGCACGTTGTGCTTTCTGCCAGTGTCAGGTTTATACATTTTCAAGTTTTAATAGTATAATCAAGTCAAATATGTCATGAAATCACAGTTAGTCACACAAATTTTGTCATAGTCGAGTCCAAGTCATGCCCTAGTAAAGTTGTGGCGACTTTACTATGACCCTCTACGGAGTTATGAAAACAACACAAAAATACATGTTTCACCACATTATACCACTTGCCCACACTCGTGCATGTAATTCAACACTCAATGAATAAAACTCCACCATTTTTTATCATGAATTCGCGAAAAAACACAAGTTTAAGAAAATAATAGAATGCAACGACATGATTTTTCCGTGTTCCCGCCAAAACTCCCAGAATGCTGTTGTGGCTCCCCCGCACTCACCGCACCAGTTTATGGTTGTCCCGCTATGCTTTAGAAAACGATAATTTTTCAAAATAAAATTTGTCGTAAAGACATATGTTTTAAAGCAGATAATTATCCAATATAACCAGTGGAATATGCTAGAAGCTCCCAACAGAATAAGATAATCTTAACTACAACAATCTGGCAAACGAGCACCAAATAGTCATCCTCGACGATGGTAAAGAGGGTTTACAAACTAGAACAGCTAGGTAATATAACGACCACATAATGAGCTCTAACGTCGATGCTCGTCGACGTTAATGCTTAACAAGGTCCTATCTAATACTGAGGTGTGCCCAGGTATAAGCAGATATAAGGTCCTACCAGAATCACCTGGACTGGCTTTTCTTAGTCATTCGCTATACCTATATTTAATGTTTTATTTCTTACTTCATACATGTAAAAAATTATCATCACCCGAATCAGTATTTTTTTACACTACGGAGTGACAAGACAAGTTCGTCTGGTGGTAAGCATCATGCCTGCCCATAACAGAAGCAGCCCTAGAATTGTGAACTTGCGAACAAAACCGTGCACCGCACGGCACTCAACCCGAACTTCCGCTTTCACCTTCCAACCACTGTCAAAGTCAAAGTTATAGTCAGTCTTTTACAACACATTAGCTCGAAAAATGCATTTACGAAGCCTGTATACATCGTTCGAAAGTTGAACATTACGCACCATACAACTAGGCGTGCGGCACTATAGCTAGGCGTGCGGTAAACCTATTTTACCGCAAAAATATATAAGAATTCCACTAAGGAGTTTCACATTACGAGAATAAATAAGCTAATTATGATCGAATCTCCTTCGATGCGATTTAGCTCAATACGTTTGTTTAACTTAAATACTAAAGAGAAAATGTTCACGTTTCGTTATCTCCTTTCTAGAACACGTATATGTGATGTCATAACACATTTATTTATTTTTACTTTTTGGCTTCGCACTTTGTGTATTCTGCCAGTGTCAAGTTTATGAATTATCAAGTTTTTATTAAAATCAAGACAAATATGTCATGAAATCACAGTCAGTCACACGAATTTAGTCATAGTCGAGTCCAAGTCATACCCTAGTAAAGTTGTGGCGACTTTACTATGAGTTTCTACGGAGTTTTGACACACGAAAATACATGTTTCACCACATTATATCACTTGCCCACACTCGTGCATGTAATTCAACACTCAATGAATAAAACACCACCATTTTTCATCATTCATTCGCGATAAAACACAAGTTTAAGAAAATAATAGAATGCAACGACATGCTTTTTCCGTTTTCCCGCCAAAACTCCGTCATAACACTTATCTATAAAATACGCTTTAAAAAAAACAACCGACTTCAATTTCAACTTCCTGGATGACATCTTCATATTTTCCAGTTATAATTCCAGTAATTTTGATTTACAATCCCAAACTACTGAACCGATTTCCTTTATTGACGAAAAAATCAGTGAACATAACAATAAAAAAAACATACATACAGTCGAACATAGAACCTCCTCCTTTTTTGAAGTCGGTTAAAAACAGGATATCAGCAGAATGAATTCCACTGTCATGTTAGTTTTATTCCGAGTCTCGTCGTATTTATTTAAGGACAATAAGACATTCCTACGCTACGTGAAGTAACTCACGAAATACTGAAATAACTTACAGGCTGAAATAGGCTTATTCCTTCTGATTACACCTCTCACTGTCAGCTTTTAGGGGCTTGAATTAAAACAAAGTGGCTTTGACTGTACCATTATTAACGATTTTAGACACCTTCCATTCAGTGGGAACTAAAGTTTTAATGGAATAATTGCTTCGGAAGTTCTGTTTTCGTTTTCATTGTCATTAATATTCTTTACTATTTTTTTATAAATTCCTTTTAAAAAAGTTATGAGGTAAAACGTTCTTTAGGTATAGTGTGAATTGGGATTTCATGATTAGGGGCTACGTATCGCACCCGAGCAAAAGGCATTGGACATTATGGCTTAGACAACAGTCTGAGTCTACGGCTGAGTCTCGCCCGGCTACCAGCTGCTGGGTACAGTGGGATACTAATTCTCAGAAAATGGTAGTGCTGCGGGCAGCAGCGTCCTCTTGGTTAAAGGTGGTGAGCATTCTGCGATCCCCAAGCCGCCTGCCACGCGTGGGGATTATAGCAACACCCCTCTATTAAGGATCGACAAGTTGACGGCTCGAACTCATCGGTGGGCGCGGCTAAAAAGCATGCTCTCTTCATCAAACATACTGTGGGAAAGGGAGAAAGAAAGATAAATGAGCGCGCAAATTATTTTTGTCGACCTTTGGCTGCAGTAATGTGGTTGAATAAACTCTGAGTTAATTTATTCCAACTTAAATTATTTGAAATGTTTATGGACTAAACTATGCCGCTAAATAAATTATTTTAGAGTTTTCGTATTCCTTATGTTATTTATTTACGTCCAATGTGGCGTTAAAATTGAGCTAAAATACAAGATGTTTCCTGGCTCATAACTTTCATGTTTATTAACTTTTTACTTTCATAATAATTTACAATCCTAGATAATGAAGAGATTAATCGATATAATACTTAGTCTTGGACCTACAAATTTACATAGTGGAGTAGTAATACTACCGCGTTTCTATGGAGAAGTGACCAACTTGTCTACTCTTAAGGGAGAGGCCTTCGTTCAGCAGTGCTGGCGTTTTATGGCTGATGACGGTGCTATTATGAGAAAATTTTGATTATTTACTTTAAAGAAATAGTGTTTTTTCATAGTTTTTGGAGTTTATCTTTATTTCGATTTGCATATTTGTCTCAGAATAGATAAAAAAGGTACTTGCCTGTATTAACTTTAGATTTGAGAAGTTATTATAAATGGAAATTAATACACGCTATCCCACAAGAAACGTATTTTACCTGTGATAGAAACTATCTACATAAAATGGAGAAACAGGTAAAAATAACTTAGGGAAATAATGATATATGAACAATGAACAATGAACAATGAACAATGAACAATGAACAATGTATATCAACTTATCCAAGGTATCGGCGAGCACTAGCGTAGCGCTCGTAGCATATCTGGACAAGGGGATTTTTTATGGTATCCTCAACGTTCCCCACGATGTTTGTAGTGTATATTTTTGAGTGTTTTAATGATAGACGATTTTACTTATCTTTAACTTAAACAACTCGCTATTCAAAATTTCTTAGAATTTATTATATTTTGCATTTCGATAGTATGTTCTTTACATAATTAAACGTGGGTCGGATATTATGAAATGTACAGAAAATGGTGTTCCAAATTTTCAGAATATGATGAAACCTTATCCAATATAATAAAAGGCTCTGTCCTGACTGACTGACTGACTGACTGACTGACTGACTGACAGACAACGCACAGCCCAAACCGCTGGTCATACAGACTTGAAATTTGGAGGGTGTATTCGTCTCAACGCGGAGGGGTGTACTAAGAAAGGATTTTTCGATAATCGACCTTCAAGGGGGAGTAAAAGGGGGGGGAAGTTTGTATGAAAGTCCTTTGTTTTTGGACATTTAGTCACGCAAATTTGGATTTGGATAGTTCATTCAAAATAAAAAATGCTGTTTACAATTTTTTTTCGACAGGACCGATTTAAGGCGGGGAAAGGGGGGGTGGAATGTTGTATGGAAAGTTCTTTGTGTTTGAAGTTATAGTTATGAAAATTTATATTTGGGTAGTTCATTCAAAGGAAGGGAAGTTGGGGGGGGGGGGGGGGAGTTGGTAGAGATGGTAGAGTCGGTAGAGTTTGCTCGGAATGATTTAAAGTGGAGAATTTTGGGGGCGGTCCGAATTACTTCCGCACGCGGACGAAGTCGCGGGGGACCTCTAGTAAGCCAATAAAACTTATGATCAGAAATAACACTTTTAACACAAACCAGACGAAGCATTTCGAACCCAAGTCTCGAACACCCAACAGCTCTATCGCATATTCCTACCGCGGAAGTTTTTCCTCAAAATTACTTTCCGACTTGGCCTTCAATTTACACTTCAATGAAGCAACTGTAAAGTAGAAATACAAATTCTACTTAAAAGCAATCCAATCAGAAGTTTGGAAGGCTACCCTTTCTAATCGTAGAATGATTGAAAACAGTTTGTATATCGACTGTCTCAACTATTGGATGGAGCACCTTTTGGTTTGGTTAGAAATGGAACTTATACTTACTGCGTGAACTTTTTTACCTTCAGGAAAAAAATTGGGTGCTGTGTACTCTTTATGGCCAACTTTTAGTATGGGGCCAACATTGAACTCGCGGAAAAAAAAACAGCTGTTCCATACATTTTATCCAAGCTCAGTAAACTTTTACTATGCAAAATCAGATATTTTTTCCACGATTTCAAGGTTGGCCCCTTACTAAAAGTTGTTCGTAATGCTGAGTAAGTACACTACACCTTCATTTTTTCCTGAAGGTAAAAAAGTTCACACAGTATATCAAACTTGGTGGTCAAAACTTACAATCAATTCTTATGTAGTACTTATGTAGCCATTTGTATTTTCTCATTGTATGCATGTTTCATAAAAAAGCATGTAGGTGAGACAAAACAAATGACTGAAAAAAGTTTGACTGCCTTACAGCTCAGTTGGTAGCATGTCTGCCTTCAGAGCTGTAGAGCGTGGGTTCGATCCGCACCCATTGCAAACAATGATGTGACGAACATAGATATTTGTTCTGTGTTTGGGTGTAGTATGTATTATAAGTGTGTATTTATAACAAAAAAAGTATTTATGTATTCTATAATCTATTTCTGGTTTCCATATTACAAGGTTTGCATAGTTTGGGGCTAGATGGCGCTGTGTTGAAAAATGTCCACCGATATTTATTAATTTTATTTTAAATATAAATACATATTAATCCATCCAGCCATCTTTTCAACTTTCCCATTATATTTCCCTGTATGCATCTATGCATTATCCCTAACAGTATCTACACTATGCTACCAGTCAATACCCACTGTCTACCAAATATCATCACTCCTTGGAATCATAGGTTATCTTATCCTACGATAGTTGCCTCTTCCGATTCGTGGTTTCAACTATATAACATGTCTGCCTCAAAGTCTCTACCACTAATTCGATAAAAAAGATAAAAGAACAATTTAACCAAGCAACAATACCTAAAAGCCAATATAGCATTTGTCAACACAAACCCGAAAACAAACCGCTATATTTTAAACAATCGTATTGTTCCAATCCTGTTGGGCTGTAAGTGAGCGTAAGTCCGGTTGGCCGTAAAGCCTTCAAAATCAAACAAGTGTTCGCTACACCCGTTTTCGTCGGCGTTTATCTGATTCTCTGATTCGACCCGATCCCTCTCGTAGGTACTGTTGGGCCTTTCTCAATTACAGATAAGGCCCTGAATATTTCCCGGTGTTAGCTACGATGATGAGAAATGCCAATTAGAATTTGAAGGTCGGTTTCGTCTGGTTTATACTAATGTTTGTTTGCGGTTTGATTTTACCTATTGACCTTTCAGAAATGTAAGGGTAGACGATTATCTCTGATCCGTGAGGTAAACACACTAATTGCTAATAACTCATGTGAAAAAAACGTACCATGCGTATTTATTCTTTCAACACACTTCTAACTTGGTTTGCTTCAGGTTGGCAGAGTTGGCGTTATGTCTTGTAATTTTGTCTCGTAGATTTGAGAGTTAGAAAAACGATAATTATACTTTATTTTAATGAGAAACGTTACCTATAAATGAATATAATTTTAATTGATTTGTATTATACTTGAAATGTCAATTAATTAGACTGCCAATAAAGTTGTAACAGTCGTTTGTTTTCGCTTTTCTGTTTTTTTTATCATAAATTGATCTAGTAAAAGTTTCAGTGCAGTAAAATAATTCAATCTTATGTCGTCTATGGTAAAAGTGAGACTGTTGAATCTTGTAGATGCTTAACAGGTGGCATGTACTTACTGCCGTTTCAACTAAACATTACTTTAGCTTAAGGTTGCGGTTCCAGATCCAGTGCATTTTGCCTGGCTTCCAAGTTCAGTCTAAGTACTAGATTTCCTGTAAAATATTGGCAAGAACACTTAACTCTTTTAGGCGGTAAATTGTACGAAGTTGTACTTAATGGGGCCGTCGTCGCTGCTTAAGTTGCACCTAGTATAAAATAACAGGAAATAAAGTAATCTAACATTACATTTGTACCTAATACATACATTACACATACATTATCAGCCAGAAGACGTCTACTGCTGGACGATGGCCTTTCCCTTAAAGAGAGGTGTTGCCATAAACCCCACTCTTGGCAGGCGGCTTGGGATCGCAGAATGCTTACCACCGTTAACTGACAGGACGCTGCTGCCCGTCGTCCGGTGGTTCTGGGTGCAGATTTAGGACATAACCAGGTCCAACAAAAATATTATGTTGATCTAATCTAGTTTTAATACCTAAAAATGAGAGCCCAGTTTTATGAATTAAGACATGCTTAGATCAAAATGTTTATATTGCTAGACCTTTGTTACGTTATTTTCAGTAATTTCACCGCTTGTCATAATATGCATATTCATTCTGTTCTTCTGTTCCTTCATCTGTTTTGGGATGCGCAAGCGAAATAGCGGCAAACAGTATTCTGGACATTAACGCTGCGTGCAGTGCGGGATTTTGTTCGCAAGTTCACAATTCTGGCACTGCTACTGTTATGGGCAGGTTTGCTTGTTGCTTACCAACAAGCGAACGTCTCGCTCGTCTCGTCAATCAATTCCAAAAAAAAGGATCCAATGAACTTGAGCGGCCGGTGAAGGAAAACCTCGCGAGAAAATCAACTACCGCTCTACCTCTATCTCTCTTCGCCCCGCTCACTGTCTCTTTCTGTCCCCTCTGTATCTCGATCTCAACCACAAACAGATACTTTCGCCCCAGAAAAAATATGGTTTTACGAGAAATATGTATGTTTTTTTTATACTAACTTAAAAATAAAATAAGAAACGTAATTTTCTTTACAATAGAATAAGTTGTTAGTCTTAATCACGTCTGCCACGGTATAATTATGTGCACGGCACCTGAGTCATATCTCACCGAGCTGTGTTGAAGTGGCGTGCTCCACAATGAGCCATTGTCTAGGACCCGGCTGGAGGGGTTTACAAACTTAGCACTCCAAGCCATTAGTCCATTAGACAACAATCTTGACCTGTGCCAGTTTAGGGTTAGAGGTGCTCTACAGCGTAAACTCTCTCTTTGAGTTGGTTCTTGACATTTTACTCGTGACGTTCAAACTCTGATCTTTCGGAAGTGCACACAGTGACTCGTAAAGTTATCACGTAGATAGGTACTAGTAGGTATTTAGTTCCTTTAGTATATAGTTACTTTAGTAGGTTATTTCTGTTTATTATTAAAATCAAATCAAATAATTTATTACGCAAACATGGGTATTATCACAAAGTGTTGAAATTTGCAAAGTAGGTGCGCCATGTTTTAACCTATTGGTATGCGAAATTAGTAGTAGTTATTATATACAGAGAGGGCGACTGAATATTTATATGACAATACAATTTGTGCGACAGACCAAAAAATTTAAAGATAATATATTTCGTACATGCAATGAAATAAAACACAATCTCATAAAAAATATGACAATTGATGTCCAATATAAATTGTAAATAGGATACGAAAAAAAAAGAAAGAAAAGTGTTTTAAATCATAATCAGGGACATCGATAAACGCATTTAGGGTTCCGTGCCCAATAGGTAAAGGTCCAACAGAAACTTATAACTAAAATTTACGGAGTCCTTCTGTCTCTATTTGTCCTACATTAAAACATTTTAGATTTTGATCTGGAATAGGTAGCCAGTTCAAATTATCATATACTTTATAAAGAAAAAACGTTTTAAATTTATTGTAAGAACAACAATACACGTCGTCAGCTATAAGACGTCCACTGCTGGACGTAAGCCTCCCAATAGAGGGGTGTTGCCATAATCCCCACGCTTGGCAGGCGGCTTGGGGATCGCAGAATGCTCACCACCGTTAACCAAGAGAACGCTGGTGCCCGTCCTCCGGTGGTTCTGGTTGCAGTTTAAGGACATACCCAGGTCCAACAATACACACTAGCCTCCAGATTGCTAGGGAAAATATCCAAACTGTTATTTTTAACACACTACACTACACACACTACTTTTCAACGAGTACTTTTAAAAAAACGACATCAATTTCATTTACTTGGACGACATCTTTGTTCCAGTTGAAACACAAACTACTGAACCGATTTCGATGACATTTCCAAAACGGTTTATAAATGACGGATTTCTGAAATAACAAACTAAAAATATATCTGAATTGAAAACCTCCTCTTTTTTGAAGTCGGCTAATAAATAAAAACTCTTTTAAAAGAGTTTATTTATAGATAAATAATATTTTACTACTCCTTTAAATAAATACAATATTTTCCTGTTCCCCTTGCACGACAAAATGTTTTCCTTATTTTATAGCGAATAATAAATACGTAACACATTTGAAAGGACATAATATTATTTCAGTAAAGGCCTTGGCTGCCTCCGGTCGTATTAGTTCCTTGACCTGGAAAAATAAACAGATAAAAAAGTAATATGGAATTTGTCTTTCGGATCTGCAGCGCGAGTACCGTTTTTAAAGATCGATAAATTTGACATCTACAGCGCGAGTACCGTTCTTGACGATATATTTTTACATCTAAATCGTATATTTGACATTTAAATCGGTAAAAGTCCATAAAGTTCGGTATATTCCCCAATTCGTCTAAAGAAATCTGATATACCGACACGTCAAATTTAGCGACATAGAACTGTAGCGAGTACCGTTCTTGACGGTCGTTATATTTGACATCTAAATCGAATATTTGAAATTTTAATCGGTATAATTCGATAAAGTTCGGTATGTACTTCAATTTGTCTAAAGAAATCTGCTACACGCCAAATTTAGAGACATAGAACGGTACTCGCGCTGAATCGGTAAAATGTCGATAAAAATCGGTATTTTCTCAAATTCGTCCAATAAATCAGATATACCGGCACGTCTAGCGACATACAGAATGGTACTCGCGCGGCTGATTTGTCCAAGTGGTAGTTACCACTACGACTTAGTTCAGTATGTTCCACTTTGATCACAGACGATCATAGACGACAATTTAGTATCGTTTGATTAATCCATGAATATAATTGGCTAGATGCTCATAGTCGACATCACACAAATTATTCGCCCCAAACTATATTTGACCTTTCCATCCCTGTCTTCACAAAGTCTTGACCGATTTACCGACTTCAATTTCGTTTACTTAGATGAGATTGTTTTCCAGTTATTTTAATTTAAAACCAAAACTGAACCGATTTTGTTGAAATCTCTATAGGACCAATCTGAAAATAAAATATCGTTTGAACTGAAAATATAAATGACGGAGTACTAAGGTTACTAACATTAAAAAAATACGTTGAAGTCGGTTAAAAAGATAAAATGAACAGTTCACAAGTTATCGTCAAACAAAATTACTTTTATACATGCCTACAAAAATCAAAATTTCCGCTTGGTTCAAGTGAAGCAGGAGTTATGACCTAATCGTCCTTCTTTTATCAGCCCAGATACGTCCACTGCTGAACAACGCCCGCCCGATGATTGGTTACGTTGACTTTTACAACTTTTGTCCACCTAGTGGGGAGACTTACATAGGTAAACACGCTGCGTCTTCCGGTTTGCGGTCTGCACTCAATAGCCTTTCCTCCCCCAATGGTTATCAGTTCTTCGAGCGTTGTAGCCTGCTCGTTGCCAAATAAGCTTGCAAACCCTGCGTGCTATGCCAGTGACTTTGGTTCTTTGGCGAATATCCTCGTTCCGGATTTTATCGCGCAAAATAACTCCGCGAGCATAGAGCTCTCCATTGCTCGCTGCGTGACTCTGAGTTTCTGCAAAAGGCCAGCAGTCGTTCTTCCAGGGTAAGCCTAATTCCATTAAAAAGGCTGATCATTAATTATGCTGTTTTCCTATTTACTAGCTTCGTTTTGCGGTTTTCTCAGATACTTTCTTAAACAAGGTAAAACACCCTATTATTTTTATTACGTCGTAAAGTAGAACCGATTTGTTCTGTCGTGTCAATAACAAAGAAGGAAAGTAAGTAAACAATAAAATCAAGATTGCTTCTCAACACAGATTGTATTATAGTTACTACTGAACCATTCGCATTTCTATTAATAAAATACAAGTTTGAGTTCAGACAGTGTCATCAAAATATCGTTAGGCGGTAACATGAAAAGGAAAGCATGTATTGATAGCTATCTATACATTCTTACCCTATAAATGGAACTTATTTTTGAACAAATTCTACTGATATTGATCAAGTTATCCAGTAATACTTTCTAAAAAAAACAACCGGCTTCAATTTCGATTACCTGGAAAACCTACTGAAACTACCTGAACCTGGAACTACTTAAAAATTCGATACATTTTTAAGGCACCACCTCTGAAGACAAACCTACCAAACAAAAAAAACATCAAATCCATTCATAATAAAAACGCGTAATAAAAAAAAATATACTTAGTAGTTTTTTATTTTATTTAATTCGCTTATGGTCATAAGAAATAGGATTCGAAGGTCTAGTCGGAGTACCTTTTGAACCGAATTCAAAAAAAGAGATTATGCAATTGAATTGAGAACCTCCTTTTTTGAAGTCGGTTCAAAAGGTACTCCGACAAGAGCTTCGAGTACATCCGGTGATCTTGAGTGCGAAACAGGACGCGGCCGCAAGCCCGTTGGACTCCGTTTTCAATTAAATCAAAATTACTGGATTAAATCAAAATAACTGGAAGTTAAGATGTCATCCAGGTAGTCGAAATTGAAGTCGGTTGTGTTTTTTTAAAGCGTATTATTAGAGGACCACGTCAGTTTTCATGATAAGATCTTTTGTAAGTTTATATTTTCTCTAGTCGAACAAAACATTACCTAATAGTCCAAATTTATTTATTTATTTAAATGTTACACCAACAAAGCAACCACAAATTCATCAACTTAGATAAGCACACAATTCACATGATAAGTGCCGCTTCAATTATAGGTATAAACCTCATGCTAGATAGACAACAGCAAACTTATTAGATAAAATAAAATAAAATATTAACTTTAAATTAATTAACAGTTATTCGACAATATAATTATAATGCAATAAAAAAATAGAATACAAGGTTCTTGAGTGGCAACCGCGAACCGGAAGACGCAGCAGGAGGAAGGCCTCCCACTAGGTGGACCGACGACATTGTAAAAGTCGCGGGCAACCGGTGGATGCAAATGGCAGGTTGTCGGACAGTGTGGCGGTCTAAGGGGGAGGCCTTCGTTCAGCAGTGGACGTCTCCGGGCTGATGATGAAAAAAATAGAATAGAAATATTTAGTTAGTTATGAGTTAGTTAAGACAAAGACATAAATAGTCGTGATAGCCGACTATGATATGACCAACGCTCAATGTTCTGAACACATCCTGATAAGTTTAGTGTAAGACCAAAGTATCCGAAACGTCCTAAGCGATCCACTGTCATGGTGCGTAAGGACATCTCCCGCCGACAGTAATGGACTCTGAGAGATAACAGATATAATAACAGGCGGTGTTGTCCGAAACAAGGCAATGACACACTCAGTGAAATGCTTTAGGAAACTTTTTACAATAATTTAATTAAAAAGGTTTTTTTTATGTTTCGTATGAGTCTCTAAATAAGTAAACATAGGTAGGTAATTATTATCTAAAAATAACGTCGTGGAATATGTCATTCATAAGAAAAAAAATGGACAAATTGTTTCAGCCTTGCAATCGACTAATCTAGCAGCGTCCCGTGCAGCCCCCAAGCAGGTTATTTCAAGGTATAAGCTACCCATAGAGTAAGTAAATACTACGTAATAAAGCTACCTCTCTATTAAACTTCATCCAAATTCATTTGGTTGTTTTTGCGTGGTTGATTAACAAACATCCAAATATCTAAACATATAAGCTTTGACATTGACAGTATTATCAAGATATAGTAGGAAAGAAGCGGCTCTATAAAGTAAAAAACCTATTCACATTATCTCCTCCGAGTCCATCATCAAATGTACTACTGATTGGGAATAATTAGGACTCTATTGCAGTGACCTGCGGAATTACCAATTGTCAGTTATTCAACCGCCAAGCAGTAGTGTGCAAGTATTAGTGTCTTTCGGTTTGAAGGACAGTGTTACCAGTTAAATTACTGAGCACGAAGAGATGATCCACATAATATCCCAAAGTGGCGAACGCAGTGCAGTGCGGCGCAAAGTTTTGTTCGCTAGTTCACAATTCTGGCACTGCTCTGTTATCGGCAGGCGTGATGCTTACCACAAGACAAAGGTTTCGCTCGTCTTGTCACAGAAATGCATAAAAAAATTACAAATGCAAACATTTGAGAGTTTTTTTGTGATTAAGAACCTATACATAAAAAAAAAATATTAAAAAAAAAGAAGTTAATATAAAAAAATAAAAAAATAAATTATTATTATTATTATACTACATCTTCACGCTTCACACGGCTCAATGTAGTTGACTTTATTGAATTTGATATCAATTGATTGATTTGATTGATTTGCTTGATTGATTTGGTCTGCCTAACTCTCTCAAAGAAATAGAAAATGACGACTGTTTCACAAAACAAATCAAAATGATTTTAGAAGCGAAATCCCGACGTACCGTTTGTACCATTGACTTGCACCATCAGTGGTGCAGACGCAACTGCTTTGTATCGTTTGCACCATTCAAATTAATACAACTATTTCACCTTGCTTTCCTTTTTCAAGCTTAAACAATGATCTATGATAAAACCGAATTAAATAAAATGATTAAAATATAAACGTTTTTTAAGTGCCTCGTCCGTTAATGAATCCAATAAGAAATGAGAATTCAAACGTAATTTTTTTTTTCACTACATCATATTACTTCTCTGGAGTTTTGCAAAGAAAACATAAATCATGTACCCAAATAAAATAATAATTATAGAATAAGATGTCATATTTTAAATTCCTTTTTACGCTACAAAATGTCTTAAAAGCTATAATTAAAGTCCAGACTGGCAATTATTAGTCAGTTAAACTATTCTAAAAATAATGGCACATCAATGTCTCCATTATTTAGTTGCATTTATACGTACTTTATGTATTTATTGCGTTTATTTGCGTATTTTGCCCCGTTCTTATATGGGCATGTTGTTAATGCGTGAACAGCATTAAAAGCCGCTTCCTTAAACAATGTTATAACGTGGAAAGCGAAAATACTTTGAAGAAAAACCTTCATTCTCAAGTGTCTAGTATCTATCTGGATGAGTTCTTACACTAGATACAAACTTGATTATTTTTCATACGGTCTACAAAACACACTACAATACAATGTCTGAAGAAAAATTAAAATTAACAATCAACACTTTAAATTGTCATCAGAGTTTTTTGATCTAGTAAAAAAAGGCATCAGAGCATTCAAATAAATCCCATTCGAATATCTCAGTGTGCCGCCCGCTGAGGCTCCGCAAGATCACGCCGTAATGTCTATGGACGCTAGCAGATGTTCCCGCATCCGACAGTCATTACCCTTTTGTCTTATATCCACCGCCTACCAAACCATTGCCAACCTTATTACACCACAACTGGTTCTATATTCCCAAAAAAATGTGGCAATCAGCGGCGAACGAGTGTATTATTGAGCGGGAAAATGTTTCAGAACTGAAACTGCAGGTTTTATTTTTATGCAACTATAATGACGTCGCGTTGAGATGTTGTCTTTTTGCATTGTAAGTAATATTTCAAACAATTATAGGCACTAAGATATTTTCAGGAAATTAAAAATTATTGAGGCTAGCTCAATAAATTATTTGGCGAAAAACTTAGAAAACCTCAGCTGTTTTTCTGTTGCCTATCAATCTTCAATCTATCTTCTATCTATCTATTTAATATAATAAAAGGCTCTGTCCTGACTGACTGACTGACTGACTGACTGACTGACTGACTGACTGACTGACTGACTGACTGACTGTCTGACTGACTGACTGACTGACTGACTGACTGACTGACTGACTGACTGACTGACTGACTGACTGACTGACTGACTGACTGACTGACTGACTGACTGTCTGACTGACTGACTGACTGACTGACTGACTGACTGACTGACTGACTGACTGACTGACTGACTGACTGACTGACTGACTGACTGACTGACTGACTGACTGACTGACTGACTGACTGACTGACTGACTGACTGACTGACTGACTGACTGACTGACTGACTGACTGACTGACTGACTGACTGACTGACTGACTGACTGACTGACTGACTGACTGACTGACTGACTGACTGACTGACTGACTGACTGACTGACTGACTGACTGACTGACTGACTGACTGACTGACTGACTGACTGACTGACTGACTGACTGACTGACTGACTGACTGACTGACTGACTGACTGACTGACTGACTGACTGACTGACTGACTGACTGACTGACTGACTGACTGACTGACTGACTGACTGACTGACTGACTGACTGACTGACTGACTGACTGACTGACTGACTGACTGACTGACTGACTGACTGACTGACTGACTGACTGACTGACTGACTGACTGACTGACTGACTGACTGACTGACTGACTGACTGACTGACTGACTGACTGACTGACTGACTGACTGACTGACTGACTGACTGACTGACTGACTGACTGACTGACTGACTGACTGACTGACTGACTGACTGACTGACTGACTGACTGACTGACTGACTGACTGACTGACTGACTGACTGACTGACTGACTGACTGACTGACTGACTGACTGACTGACTGACTGACTGACTGACTGACTGACTGACTGACTGACTGACTGACTGACTGACTGACTGACTGACTGACTGACTGACTGACTGACTGACTGACTGACTGACTGACTGACTGACTGACTGACTGACTGACTGACTGACTGACTGACTGACTGACTGACTGACTGACTGACTGACTGACTGACTGACTGACTGACTGACTGACTGACTGACTGACTGACTGACTGACTGACTGACTGACTGACTGACTGACTGACTGACTGACTGACTGACTGACTGACTGACTGACTGACTGACTGACTGACTGACTGACTGACTGACTGACTGACTGACTGACTGACTGACTGACTGACTGACTGACTGACTGACTGACTGACTGACTGACTGACTGACTGACTGACTGACTGACTGACTGACTGACTGACTGACTGACTGACTGACTGACTGACTGACTGACTGACTGACTGACTGACTGACTGACTGACTGACTGACTGACTGACTGACTGACTGACTGACTGACTGACTGACTGACTGACTGACTGACTGACTGACTGACTGACTGACTGACTGACTGACTGACTGACTGACTGACTGACTGACTGACTGACTGACTGACTGACTGACTGACTGACTGACTGACTGACTGACTGACTGACTGACTGACTGACTGACTGACTGACTGACTGACTGACTGACTGACTGACTGAATGACTGACAGACAACGCACAGCCCAAACCGCTGGTCGTATAGACTTGAAATTTGGAGGGTGTATTCGTCTCGATGCGGAGGGGTGTACTAAGAAAGGATTTTTCGAAATTCGACCCCTAAGGGGGGGGAAAGGGGGGGAAACGTTTGTATGAAAGTCATTTGTTTTTGTACTTTTAGTCACGAAAATTTGGATTTGGATAGTTCATTTAAATAAAAAATTACGGACGATTTATTGGACGGAGGGGTGGAATGCTGTATGAAAAGTTCTTTGTTTTTGAAGTCATAGTGATGTAAATTGATATTTGGGTTGTTCATTCAAAGGGAGGAAGTTGGGGGGTGGGGGGCGGGGGGGGGGAGTTGGTAGAGTTGGTAGAGTTGGGGGAGTTTGGGGGCAAAAAAAATTGCTCGGGATGATTTAAAGTGGTGAATTTTGGGAGCGGGCCGAATTTCTTCCGTACGCGGACGAAGTCGCGGGCGACATCTAGTCTATATATATAAAAGGCTCTGTCCTGACTGATTGACTGACTGACAGAGAACGCACAGCCCAAACCGCTGGTCGTACAGACTTGAAATTTGGAGGGTGTATTCGTCTCGATCCGTAGGGGTGTACTAAAAAAGGCTTTTTCGAAATTCAACTCCTAGTTGAGCGAGCCGAACTTCTTCCGTACGCGCACGAAGTCGCGGGCGACCTCTAGTGATTCCATATAAGTGCTCACGATATTTTAAGCTTTCCTTTTTGAAATAATAGAGACCACAACCAAAAGACGTCCACTGCTGGACGAAGACATCCCTCTTGATAGAGGGGGGTTGCCATAATTGCCACGCTTGGCAGGCGCCTTGGCAGAATGCTCACCACCGTTAACAGAGAGGACGCTGCTGCCCGTCCTTTAGTGGTTATGGATGCAGTTTTAGGGCATGCCCAGGGGCCGTACCGTGAACCGCTTATTGACCGAATTGGCTCAGCTGCCGACGCTGCGCGACTGTGAATATTATCGTCCCGCAATACGGTTCGCGGTCGTGCAACGTCGGCAGCTGGGCCTATACGTTCCCGCAATAAGCGTTCATGGTATGGCCCTTGGTCGTAATAGAGACCTAGTATTTATTTATTACACGCCATTTTATAGCTAGATCTAATAATGACTGTTAGATATGATAGTTATTCACCGTCCCATCTTCCTAGAAACAAATTTTCAAATTAGTAAAACACCAACACTGTGGTCTCACGAGACCTACTCACTGCACCGTCACATCCTTACATTATACAACAAACCACAAAATTTTCTAGTGGTAGGACTCTACTGCAGAGTCCGCCTGGGGAAGTACCACACCTTTGACAGTTATTCAAGCGCCAAGCAGTAGTGTGCAAGCATTACTGAGTTCCGGTTTAAAGGGCAATGTTATCAGATAAACTACTGGGTATGAAAAGATTTAACATCAAATATCTCAGGGTGACGAGCGCAGTGCAGTGCGGCGCAGGATTGTGTTCGCAGGTTTACAATTATAGCACTGCTACTGTTAGTAGCAGGCGTGACGCTTACCACCAGGTGAACGTCTTGGTCGTCTCGTCACTTGCTTGTATATAAAAAAAATAAAAATAAAAACCGTCCTATGTTCCAAAAATGTCTCTAATTTTCCTAAATAACGTAACCACGTAAGTCACGGAGCACATATACCGTAAACGGTATTTTCTGATTCCAATGCCATAATAAAGGTCCCTAGAGACAGCGACGATGTTCAGAAAACCATTTACCACGTTCCCCCTCTAAATGGGTCACATACATGGCGGATATCACTTGAAATTGGCCTAATCTTTAGTTACGGCCCCTAGAGCTTGCTTTTAAACTAAACCGAAGGCAATGGAGCGCTAACACTACGGTTGTGACGAAACTTATGTCGTCTTTCCGCGGATCAGTTAAATCATGTGTGCTTTTTCAGAAAACTATGAAATTTAGATCGTCATTGCCTCATCTAAACATAATTATTTGTGTCACCAATTTTATCTATTTGTCTATTTCATTGAAATTGTAAGTGCTCTCATACCGAGAATTTTTTACCCTGTTATGGTACGCGATTACTTCGCCAATCATGAACTAATTTTTTATAATTATTTTTTTGTTGGGTAGATGATACTTCAGAGGTGGTTCCATATAAGTTTTATCGAAATCGGTTTAGTGATCTGGTTTTTAAATCAAAATAACTGGAAAAAAAGTGTGATCCCGAATCGACTTCAAAAAAGGAGGTTCTCAAAACGACTGCATGTTTTTTTTTATTTGTTTGTTACGCGATTACTCCGCTAATTATCAATTGATTTTGATGTATCATATTTGTTTGGTAGGTGATACCTCAGAGGTGGTCCCATATAAATTTGATCGAAATCAGTTCAGTAGTTTGGTTTTGAAATCAAAATTACTGGAACAAATCAAAATACCTGGAAAATAATTATGAAGTTGTCATCCAGTTAGTCGATTTTATTTAAAAAAAAGTGTATTATATTTAATTATGGTAGGTACTTGTTATTATACACAAGGATATGACAATCACTTTTGACAGACTTCAAAAGGAAGCAGTCAGTGTATTCAAATTCAGAGAGAACAGGTCTTGGTATGCGTAATCTATCCTAGACCACATCAAGCAGGTTACAGGCACACGCAAGCTTAGGAAAAAACAAAAAGAAAACAGCACAAAGCGCCCTCTACCTCAATAGAACTCTTTAAGGCCGGGTATTTCACGTTACAAGCACATTTTTTAATGAGATCAATCATTAGTCTAAAGCTGTATAAGGTAGAGTCACATTTAGCGGATCAAAAATATGGCGGTTACGCAGATTCGTGCGTGTCAAACTTCGATTTTTGAAGATTTTCTCAGATTACTTGAAAAGTATAGAAATTAATAACTTTTGAACCACAGCATGCTCTCCAAAATACTATTAACTTATAATACATATTTTTTTAATGGACTATGTGCTGTAATTAGGACATAAAACTGAAAATGGTTTAAAAATAGACACTGTTTCGGTATTTTTTTCTATCGAGGAAAGTATAATCAATCTTGTTTTCATCCACAGAAGTTACTAAGACGGATGTTCTTCTGTAATATTTAGTATTTTTGGGTTTTAAATATAGTAATTTGACTAAATAAATTTGATTTTGCGAGGGGCAAATTTGGTAAATACAAGCCTTAAGAGACATACTTGCAACAACTTCACGATAATTATCTTATTATCAACCCACATACAAAGGCAAAGCTCACAAACGTAAACAAAACAATAAGGCAGTTTCTAAATTATAAAAGCCAAAGCCGTAATTTAGCGTGTGGGGATACGGGTTGCGCGCGACATTTTGTCATGCCCCGCAAGTTGTCGCGCGACGTCGCGTGTTGCGCCGATCTCTGCCCCCGAGGGACAGTGCGACAAATGCGATAACCGCGCACAAAATGAGCTCAAATAAATAATATGAGTCTGTGGGAATGCATCCTTTAAAATTAATTCATTTGTGGCTATTTCCAAGCATACGTTTGGTTTTTCACTAAGTTGTTGTTTACACATAACAACAAAATTACGGTAGATATCCCATAAACAAACATAAAATTGTTGTTGTGAAACGAGATCCTGATATTTCGGCATATGCGTCATGTTCACGGGCCAACTGAACAACCGTGGTAGTTTAAAACACTGTTTTAACTGCTATTAATCGCAGTTCTATGATTCTTTACGAGACAGTTACCGTGATTATGTTGTGAAATGTTCAAGGGTACACACCCGTGAACATGATTAGGCTAGATGACTGGTTTTTTTATTGTCCTATTAAAATGTGGCCCATAAATATAGCTGATTAATGAAAAGAAAATGAAAATCTGATCAAAAATAAGCAACTTATAAGCATTTTAATATCATGCTAGACAGAGAGGCGAAACAGCAAATCGTGACGTCACTTCTCTATACGCCATATAAATTCTATTTCACATATTTTGAATGACTATTATTAACTTGATGTGGGTTGGCTTTGCAGAAAATCGCCTAAGTAGATATATCATTGCAACATAAGAAATTCATCCACCGAGTAGTACTGTTTGAATAAATATATTTCGGTCTGAAAGGTAATTACAAAATTACAGGACAAATGGGACTCATCGTCTAATATCCCAGAGTAATCCCAAAATCATGTCAATGCATGATGCCCTAGATATACAACACAAAAAAATGTATTCGAGACAAAAACACAGATACACACAAAAAAAACAGTTACACACAAAAAAACAGTTACGATACAAAACACATTATGAGGACATAATTATAGATGCATGTATCAAGGGGTATGCATAATTTTTGTCATGAACCCGGTCCCAACTCAGCGTGATTCTGGTTGTAACCAACCAGCGCTGGTGGTGGTGGATATCGTTTTGTTTCGCAAAGTTCTGGCTATCACTGCCAGTGAAGAGAAGAAGTCGGGCTTTCGGTTTTCTGTGATCACTGCAATGGCGATGGGCAGATGTTTCTCTTGCCATTTCGAAAGCGTCTTGCTCGGGTCACTTGTGACGGTAAAAAACATAATTGTGAATCCCTAATGAATCCGCTTCTACAACGACAGTTATCAGAAGCGCATGCTGTTGAAATCCCTCAGTATTTCCAAGTTTAAAGTGTTGGTAGGCAGCGAGCACGGCACCTGGGAAATGATTACCATATTCAACGCATTTCCTCGCACGCTGGAGGTAGGCTTCTAAGGAAATTATTTGTCATATTAACGTCACTCTGGCTCGAGTTTCGACGCCGAGATGTTAATATATTGAATTATCATCGGCGTTCCGTTGGTAACTCATATTATCTATGGTAGTAGATAGGCCCTCTATCACGCTATGTTTTTGTTATGTTGACACGCACTTATGACCGTTTTGCGGCACATATATTTATAAAACTTTTCAAGATCCGAGTGAATAGGTGTCTTTTAAGTCTGAGTGTTTTCCCTTCGATCACATCGTCGCTTACCAACAGGTGACTTGGTGGCCAAACTCGGATTTATCCGGTATGAAAAAAACTTTCACGCGAATGCTGTCTACCGCAGTATTCAAGCAAGTATTTTTTGATGAGAAGTTGAAGCCATTGTTTACATTCAAAGGGCCGTCAATCAAGTAGTTATAGCATATCTGCTAGTTTGATAATCTAAGCCTCATCGCTATCCGCTATCCCACCGTATCGAAACAAAACTTGTAAGGGTACTCATGTTCGCGTATCTCAGTTACCACGAGATCTTCTCTTGGAACGTTATATTTTTGCGTCAAAGCCTTCCATGTATTGATTAGAAACCTTATCAATATATTTAAACCTTTTTTTTTTACTGGCATAAGCCTTTATTAACTACAACAAACTACAAACACTACACACACAAAAAAAACAAAAGGATTGTATCTAGACCGATTAAAAGTCTAGAGACAATCCAAATGATCAAAACCACTACTTACCAGTCGGCAGCGTACCCAACATGCTGGCGGCATATAATAATTATTTATTTACCAGGTCCCTTACCGCTGCTCTTGCAGTGATATAGCGGATAGGTTCGGCCACCACGCACTTTCTTGTGTAAGAAGTGCAGGGCGCATTCCGCGGCACGCCAGCTTGAATGATATTATCCGTCGTGCCTTTGTCAGTGCTGGCATCCCCTCGATTTTAGAACCCAACGGTCTGATGCGGGATGACGGCAAAAGAGCCGACGGTATGACCCTTATCTTATGGAAGATGGAACGACCTTTGGTTTGGGGCGCTACATGTGTCGACACACTAGCACCGTCCCATCTTCCTAGGACAAATGATCACGCTGGCGCTGCCGCCTCTTATGCTGAAAACCCCAAACGGCACAAATATGGGTATTTAGACAGATTGTACATGTTTGTGCCGTTTGGGGTAGAGACTTTAGGACCTTGGGGGCCGGTCGCACATGTCTTATATATAAGGCCTGGCTGACCTTAGTCGAGGTGTCAGGTGGCCGGAATGCTGTGGTATATTTTGGTCAAAAACTTAGCATTGCCATCCAACGTGGCAATGCCGCCAGCATTCTAGCCACCTTTCTATCATCTACGGGGCTTTTAGTTTAAATTTTAAGTTTTGTATTTTTAATTATGTAGGGTTTGTTTTTACTAGTTATGGTTTGTTTAATTGTTAGTTAGTTATAATTTTATTTTTAGTGTATAATTATATTTATTTATTATATTAATTTAACGAAATTTAATAAATGATCAAAACACAACAACTCACTTTCAAGGCGCAGTTGGAAGACTTTAAAGGTACCCTAAAGAAATCTAGCAAACTTTTTTCAGTTTAATTAAACAGCAGTCGCCGCACCAAACAAAAACGACGAAGCCAACAAATCAATTTTACGTCAGGAAATTACTTTGTAAAGTTGAAAAGGGTTCCGCGATACGCTACCAAATTGAAATTCTTTTGTATAGGTACCAGCGCTTTTACATGGCTACAGTGTTACCTGGCTCTTTGAATCATAGCGTAACGACATTTTTCAAACAAACTTTACAAACTCGCTGTTAGGCTCGCTAAATGTGAATAAGTTTCGATTTAACAAAACATCTGGCTAGCAAACGATTTTTTGTTTTTATTCCCTCTTAAGCTGTACTCACCCCTTATTCCAGTTCTAATTACTATAAATTACGCTGGTAGTTTTTATACGTTACAACTGTTATTTTTCTAGCCCTAAGACAAACGTCAACGAGGTTTAGTAGGTGCTAGTTACCAAAACCTATATTGAAATAAATGTATTTGAGAATATAATAAAAAAATATTAGAAGAATTTTAATTATCGGAAACTTCTTCTCTAAGGCTAAAACCAAGTCTCTTTCTTCTTTAAAATGTACCCACTTGTCCCCGCTATACAGACATTCACAACTTTGTTGTTTGATCCGAGTTGGAAGATTTTAAATACAGTGACGTCAAACGAAAGACAAAACTAGCAAAAAACCTTTGCAAAAACTAAAGACAAAGTAATATTATTGACACCTATAAGAAAAAGTGTGTTCCATTTTTTTCCGACTTCGAACAAGGAGGAGGTTCTATGTTCGACGGTATGTACGTTTTTTTTTCTTTATGTCCACCGATTTCTCCATCAATTATAGAGTGATTTTGAAAATTATTTTTTTATTGGAATGGGTAGAAGATATTAATTTGAAGTCAGTTGAAAATGAAAATCGTCAAATATCAATTATAAAATATAATTGATATTTGACGATTTTTCAACCAGTTATATTGACCACAACTAAATCCTACTAATTTCCATGATAATTTTGAGCTATTACAGAAGCAAAAAGCAAAAGTTTGAAGCTCCGAAGTTCATTAACTAAATAAGCAATCCGACTAAAAGCACGGCCCACCGAGGTAAAAAGCAATTACCAAGTTATGGAGTGTTCTTAGCGATTATCTACGTTTTAATGCGAATCAAAAATTTCGCTAACAGATATTATTTTTTATCCAGAACTGGAAGCAAATGGCTCCATAAAATAAAATTAAAGTGGAGTTTGATAACTAAAAATATTTTCTTGGTATTTTAGTGAATACACTCTTTGATAAAAAGCTTCTACAAAGGTGCGCGCTGTACATACATAAATACCTCGATTCTAGGTTTTTAAGTGTCTCTTGAGAAAAGGATATTAATGGGAACCCTATTACTAAGTTAGTGCGGTATATTTCTTTGCTCTACCTATTTTATGAACCTTGCTATTTATAGAGATTATGGGTAATTCATCAGCCCGGAGACGTCCACTGCTGGACGAAGACCTCTCCCTTAGACCGCCACACTGCATGACAACTTGTCATTTGTATCCACCGGCTGCTCGCGACTTTCCCAATGTCGTCATTGCACCTAGTAGGAGGTCTACGCTGCGTCTTCCGGTTCGTGGTCTCTACTCAAGAACCTTTCTTCCCCATGGGATACAATTTCGAGTTGTTCGTGAACATTATTTAAAATCAGCTCTAGTTTTGTAACCATTTGATCACTCGTATTTATTTATTGCATAAATATTTGTTTTTCATATTATATATTGTATATAATTATTGGTTTATTTTATTATCTAATTATTTGTCTTTTTTTTATTTATTGGTCATTTAAATTTATAAGTACAGATATTTTTAGTTATTAGTTACTTGAAATGTAATTATTGTATTTGCTCTTAACTATAATTTATTTTGTGCGCCTACATCCCCATCTCTTTAACCGCGAGGATGACTGGTAGAAAATGCTTTAGCATTAAGTCCTCCTTTTGTACATCAATGTATTTATGTGTGCAATAAAGAATTAAATAAATTTCTTCAAGCGATTCTGGCTGATGATAATGTATTTTAAACTCTATGCAAGCACGCTGCGATAAACGATATAATGGAAATAGTGTATGGAATTTCCCATAAGTAGAAAATAGCTTATTACAGAAATATATTGCTTGCTAGGTTCAATGAAAATAGTTAAAGTCAACCACATTTTCCGCACCACGAAACTTCAAAGGTAGCCTGATTATCGTTTACCACTTGAGAAATTACTGTTGACTTTACTGCACGATTAGGAAATACTATTTTAAGTTAATAAGCTAACTCTGACTAGTGAAATGATTAACTACTGTTTAAGCTGAGAGAATCTTGAATAGACTAACTAGTTGTATCTATGAGTTTCTAGTAATCTTGCCCTTTTTCGGCACTGAAAGGCAGATCTTCTAATGTACACTACCGCCAAGACAAATTTCATCTAGATTAATGGGTTATTTTTAATGAATTCGAGAAAAATCTCAACACGAGTCCAGTTGGCGAAAACTTGTAAGTAATTTATTTTAAGATTCACTATCTGGACATGCTTGAAAACTCTAGCGTGTCCAGATGACGATTTAAAAAGTGATACCAATTTTGAGTTTTACCAACGGAACACGCGAGTCCAGTTAATAACAGTGAATAACCCAGATTAATTCAACTGTTTAGTCGTAAAAAATTACAAACAGACGGACAGTTTTATTTAGTCTCACTAAAAAGCAATTTAGGTACCTTATTAAAACAAAGTCTTAAAGTTAAAATTAGTTAAATGTTTCTTCCATCAGAGATTAGAATTCTTTCATTTTATAAATACAATAATTAAATAATTATACAGTTCGGACCTTTGGACGTAAGCACTAAGCAAGCGCATCACCTTGTGAAGAGCACGACAGTATAACTGATACGGCTTTTTTTTAATGTATAAGTCTAAAAAGGATTGTACTGAAAGAAAAATTGGAAAATTACTTGGAAAATTTTAAAATTCAGGAGATTTATGAGCTTTTCCGTTAACTTCTTCCGTTTATTAAAATTTGTATAGGACAACGTCCGTCAGGTCAGCAAGTTACTTATTAAATACAGAACACCCCAACACTTCCATTCTACGGAACAAAAAGTAAATAAATTAGAACCTCGAGACTTGTACGGAGTTCCAACATAAACTAGTAAAGTTGGAGAAATCTCGAGATTATATCACGGGCCGACATCTCTATGAAGTGGTAATAACAGCTAAACACAGCCGGGGACAATATGGCGGAGTCAATAATTGGAAAATATTGTGCGCCGCTGGTTTATGACGACCCTCGCAGCTGGAAATTTTCGACCGCAAGATATATTGGGCTGTATCCACGTTTTTCTAGATGGTGATGATAACTTTATAACTTTAGTAGTTCTTAGTATAAGGCTGTAATCAATCTATAGGAGCTAGTGGGTGATTCAGAAAGTATTTTTTGATTACTGAGATTGTGTGATTGTTTGATGAACGAGACCCATTCGTGAGGGCATGTATATAAGGGGGCTTACACCCCCTTATCATCCGACGCAAATAATAAAAATGAGGTGTGGTCATACTATGACACCCGGTTGGAAGCTATTCGACAATATGTATATCGTTATATCATCTTTGCTGTCACCTTGAATCGTAACCCGAAATTAGAGACCGTTTTAACTATCTATAGGTTTGCTGCCTATGGATACTTTAAACGGTCTCTTATATCGATTAATAATTTTTTTAATATTAGTTTAGTTTTAATAAGGTAGTTTGTCACTTATTGACCGTATTTGTAATTTATATTTATTAACATAATACCTAAACCTAATGGGGAAGAAAGGTTCTTGAGTGGCGACCGCGAACCGGAAGACGCAGCGTAGGAAGGCCTCCCACTAGGTGGACCGACGACATTGTAAAAGTCGCGGGCAACCGGTGGATGCAAATGGCAAGTTGTCGTACAGTGTGGCGGTCTAAGGGGGAGGCCTTCATTCAGCAGTGGACGTCTCCGGGCTGATGATGATGATGAACCTAGTAAAAATATCGTAGTCAGTTTAGCATTAAATAATATAATTAAATTGTTAACATGTAACAATCTGCTAATAATACTTACCATAAAATATTATAATAATAATAATTGCGAAAAAATTATGCCGAACAGTATCTTGTAAAGTTATTTTTTACCCGACTAACGGCGAAGCCAAAATGTAGGGTTATGGTTTTAGCAGTCTATGTATTTATGTTTGTTTGTATTTACTTAAGGATGATAAAAAAATACGCCCATCTTCCTCATTATAAACAGTTATGATAGGAACTGATCGGCGAAATGGCCGCCCGCGCTGCCGCCGCGCCGCCGCCGCCAAAGTCGACAACCCTATCGCGACCGCCGAGAGTAGGTATGAAAAGTGAAGTACATACATGTGATTGACTTCTGTATCTATCTATTTTGTGCTGAAACGCACGCTCTCAGCGTCAATGCAGTCTGACAATCTTTGCGATTGGACGAGCGAGTGAGATGGTAACAAAACTTACTAATAACGGTAAAAGTACTGGTAACACCGAATAACATCGGTGTTATCAATACTTTTACTTATCGGTGTTACCAATACTTTTACCGTTAAACTTAACGTTAACACGTTAAGTTTATTTAACGATAAAATGTTCCAGAAATAACGTTATGAATATAACGTTATTTCTGGCGGTAACGATACTTTTTGATTGACGTTATTTGTATCAATCCGCTGGTAACGATTCCATTTTTTACCGGTATTTCAAGGCCTTGATACTAGGTTATCTTAATTAGTCATTACGATCCGTAGTTAATCAAACAAGGGTGTGCAAATTTGCCTCCTGCAACATTAAGCGCGATCTTCACTTAGCTAAATGCTCCCCCAAGCAAACAATGTTTGTATGTGTAAGTAAACTACAGTAACGATATGCGTGGGTAATTTGTCTTCACTTAATGATGGTATAGTCGACATGGTTGATTGTGTTACCTATTCATCAGTAGAATTAACAAACTGACATACAACTTTTGTTTTTCGTTATTCCATTGATTATCACTTTGTTTTGCCTTGTTTTGCTTGTGTTTTGTCTGCCTTGGTGTCAATGTTAAGCCTTAAGACTCGGTCTGCCGTAGTGGCCTAAAATGCTACACGCTAAAACTGTGGCTAGGATAATCAGTCTTTAAATTTTAAGCCTAATACGCCTTGCATTTGAAGGTATGAAGGTTTTCTCATCATGTTTTCCTTCACCGAAAAGTCATTGTATGAAAATCCATGCAAAAACTCCAAAGAGCTTATTAGTACGGGATTTGAACCCACGGCCTCACGATGTCGAGTCTAGCAGTCTTTTCATTGTCAGCCAGAAAACGTTCACTGATGGATGAAGGGATCGCTATTCACCGGCGTTAACTGACGAAGGACTAGGGTCGCCGTATTTCCCACGCTTGGCAGGCGGGTTGGAGATCGCAGAATGCTCACCGCGTCACTTTTAGGAGACGCTGCTGCCCGTCCTCCGATGGCTCTGGATGCTGTTTTAGGACATACCCATGTCCCATTGAATTGAGTCTTCTCATTGGGCAGCAAAACCACGGCTAGGCCCGACCAAATTGATTTTAGTGGTGTACGCGTCACCAAGCCTACTCTACACTAGCACACGGCCTGCGGTAGCGCCTATATTCTTTTTATTATTTTTAGCTGAATGTACATAATGGACCTGACATAATTCGGTCTGTTCATGGTGTCTAGACTTCGTGAACCTCACAGGTTATACGCTTGACATAAAATTCATTGTGTTTAGTGGTCTGGGGCTTATTAATGGTTTGTACTACACATAGTCCAGAGTTTTTTGAAAACTTGGCTTTATCACAAAAGTCACTCAATAAAGATCCAGGTCTACTTTCGAAGTGACAAAAAATCATCGATCAATCTCGTTACAGGATAATAAACGCTTCTCTTTCTTTACTTCGGCTACCATTCTATCACAACCGTACCTACTCTAGATCCATCTTAAGAGCAATAGGCCTAGCTGCCTTAAATGAGAGTTTTTGTAGTGGTAGGATTCTATAACAGAGTCAGTCTAGGGATGTATTAAACCTTTTCCAGCTTTTCCGACAAGGGCATTGTTACCAGTGAAATACTGCATGGGTATGAAGAGATGTGACATCTAATATCTCAGGGTGCCGACAAACGCAGTGCAGTGCGGCGCAGGATTTTGTTCGCAAGTTCACAATTCTAGCACTGCTACTGTTATGGGCAGGCGTGACGCTTACCACCAGGCGAACGTCTCGCTAGTCTCATCGCTACATTTCATAAAAACAGAGTTATACACATTTTAGCCCAGTCATGCAATGCTTGGTGGTATTAAAATAACCACTACTAATAAATAGTAAACGCGGTGGGATATAACAAATAAAGCTAAGCCGCAATTTCGAGCAACTTTAGGCATTTTTCATGATTTTATTACAGAAAACTTCTGGATTAAAGTATTTTACTCACAATCTTAATAATTCCACATAATCTCTAGAAATATAGCTCTCTTTATTAACTTAGCTCCAGTTGATAGGTGCTCAAATAATTTTATGGTTATGAATTTTATATTGTCGGTTGACTAAAATAGTTTCTTTTCAGACTTCCTTAAATTTTCTCGAATACCTGAGTACTATCATCGTCATCCACAGCCTTACTTAATATCCCACTGTAATTTTAACATAGCGTTTTAACATTTTCAAAATGGCGTCGCGCAGTCTAAGGGCTAATGAAATTCGTAATAGTAGATTATCAAATGTACTAATAACATTATATCATTGTTGCATTTACGGAAAGGTTAATCCCCAAGATACGGGTACTTAACTGCACCCAGTTTGGCACATTAGCGTTCAGCATTTTTTCAGTATTAAGCAGACAATAAATAAATTTGAATTTGTGTGTAGAATAGAATGTTTGAAGTAGAATGGTTTTTTTTTCAATCTTTATTTAAGTGCTTTTTCGTACAGCGAAAATGTCGCATTGTATTCTATTTTGTAAGTATTCTATCAGCTATCTGGTTTCCATAATACAAGCTTTGCTTAGTATGGGGCTAGATGGTGCTGTGTGTAATAAATGTCCCCCCAATATTTATTATTTATTTTTATTTATTTATTGATTTTATGTATAATATTTACGAAACAATGAAAAATAATTCTTCTTTCGTAGCTGACTACGAAGATCAATTACCAAAACGGACCAAACCATATAATCAGCCTTTTTAAATAGTCCACTGCTGGGGTTAGGTCCACCATACGCGATTGGGCCTTATCCACCACGCTGTCCCACTTTGGGTACGTGGATTCACATACACCATTTAATTTATTCACCGGACATATGCAAATTTCCTCCCGAAGTTTTTCTTCACCGAAAACCCAGTGGTAAAAATCTGTACATGAACTCCAAATATCTCTTCAGTACGATCCTTGGTTTGAACCCGCGACCTCACAATTTCAAGTCGGTGGTCTTCCGGTTACCACAGTCACAGGATAAAGACTATGTTATTACAAAAATGTACAATTACCATACTTTTGTTGAAAGCCAAAATAAATACAATTATTTTAATGAGGCAGACACCACAAAGGAATGGCAACGCTTACGAGCAAGTGCCGGCAAACTGACAGCGCCACCCATCCTGATGCATAGCTGTTTATACACGAGGAGCTGACGCTACGATTGAGTTAGGAGATAGATGGAAAGTTAGGTGGGCTATATATTATTTAGAAATTAATGTACATAATTTAATGTATATGGATTTTATTTTAGTCGGTACAACGGCTTTAGTGTCGTTGATAGTTTTGTAGTTTTTTAACAGAATAAAAAATCTAGAAAAAAGATTATCTAATTGGTTTCAGATAAAGGTTTACAAAAGACGTTGAACTCGTATAACAAGTAAAATATGCACATTTTAAATTGTGTTGTTGTTTCCTATCCATTACATTATCTAAAGTTTCTGCCATTCGTAAGTAGTCACAACAATTTATAATTACAAATAAAAATTGCTTTATTGTCTAGAAATGGGACATTAAAAAACAATGTGATTAGTTAATTACTTTACCATTGAATTAATCTAAGGTATATTTTACCTAATATTATATTTGTTTTAAAATGTATATTTAACGTATGTAATTCAATGCTGCGGGCCCTAACGAAATCTCTAGTAGCGTGGATAACCACTTTTCAAAGAGCCACAGAGAAATTCATGTAAAACAGCATATACTTGAGAGATAGAGTTCACAGCATGGACATCCGGAAGAAAACGAAGGTAACGGACGCATGCGATGCAGACAGTAATGGAAAAGGGCTGGACAGATCGCAGGTTTCGCAGGGTTGACCGACGGACGTTGGAGCGAGCGACTCCTTCATTGGTGCTCGTAGTAGAAGCCCAGACCGAGAAGGTGGCGAGACGACATCGCCAAATCAGGGGGCAGCATCACGATGACGAGACTGACACAAAATTGACGAACCTCTTCAGCGAGCTATCTTTCCCGATCCTGTACCAGTTTCGACCACTTCTTTAATACCGTTGTTTCCAAGAACCTTACTAAAAAAGCTCAACATCTCGTAAACCACGACGTGTAAGCATTTACTGCGGCGTAACGAAACTTCCCTCGGTACATAGTTTAAATCTTTAGCACAATGTTATCTAGTCTAAAACCGCAGAAGTCGCGGTAACAAGCTTCCGACGCTGAATGGAACAAGTTCGGCCGAGTCAGTGGAACTCGCAAATAAGGCCGAATACGATTCTAAACTTGTCCACTTACCTACAGAATGTTATCATCAAAATACTAGGTATAGTATCACCATTGATCACAATGCGATGATATATATATATATATTGATTGATATTTGTTATCCGTATTTGTAAGTTTGATAATTAGAGTGATCTCAGCTGCGCGTCCACTGCCTCGGAATCGGGCCCGTACAGAGCGGACGGAGCGTCGGCATTTATAAAATACCAAAAAGATGTGTGTACTGCATTTAGATTTTGCATCTACTTTATCGACATCCGAATGGTGCGTTTGCTGCAGGTGACGTCATCGTTAGAAACACCGGTAAGTATCTTCCAAATGGCGCGTAGATTGCGGATGACTTCATCGCCAGAAATACCGATATCTGGCACGGATTTGCCGATCCAGTGCACGCAGTTCGATAGAAATCAATACAAAGCAAAAAAGTCCGTCCGCTCCGTCCGCTGTGATGCCGGCGCAGTGGACGCGCAGATTCACTATCTATAACTATAAAAGGCTATGTCCTGACTGACTGACTGACTGACTGACTGACTGACATATAGACAACGTACAGCCCAAACCGCTAAACGTAGAGACTTGAAATTTAAAGGGTATGTTTTTGGAGAGGTGTAAACGCCCACTAAGAAAGGATTTTTCGAAAATCAACCCCGAAGGGGGTTAAATGGGGTGTTAAAGTTTGTATGAAACTTTTTATTCTCTGGTTCGATTGATACAAAACTTGGTATACATATTCTACTATAAAAATAAGAAGATACGGGTGTCACAGTTTTTTCAAAATCAGCTCCCGTTAGTATAAAAAAAAAACTAAGTTTTAGTGATAGTACGTTTGTTTCTCCTTAACTTTGTAACGGCTGTACATATTAAAATGAAATTTGGTATATGGATGGGGATAGATGTGGAGATGGGGGTGGGGGTGGGGATGATACTGGGAACGGAGACGGGACGGAGATCGGCATGTTAATATTAAGATTACAATTGGTATCGGGATGGGGATGGGGATGGGGTGGGGATGGTGTGGGGATGGGGCGGGGATGGGTGGGGATTTGGTGGGGACAGGTGGGGATGGGATGCGGATGTGGATGAGGCTGGGAACGGGGATGGCCGTGTCCATATTAAGATGAAAGTTGAAATCGGGATGGGGGTGGGGATGGGATGGGGTTCGGGATGGGGATGAGAGAGGGAACGGGGATGTGGACGGGGATGGGCGTGTTCATATTAAAATGACATTTGGTATCGGGATGGGGATGGGGAAGGGGGCGCTTATAGGGATGAGGCTAGGAATGGGGACGGGGATGGGCGTATTTATTGGTCGGCTGAACAGATGGAGCTGCATTTTTGTATAGGTAGTTATAGCATAAGGTTCGGAAACGGACATAGGCTATTTTTTTGTAGGTCCACGCAGACGACTGTTTGACGGACATAATTATTATAGATACTGTACAGCCTAAGCTGCTAAATTAATTTTTAATATTAAATTAACTTACTTTTAAATGCCTAAACTAAATTTTGAGTGGTGTAAACTTACACTCAGCTCAAGCTGTGGTAGCTTCAGTGAGATCAAGCTCGACTCACATTCTTGGGGTCGCGGGTTCGAACCCGGGCGAGCCCGTTCCAATTAGTTCTTTGAAACTTACGCATGGATAATACCACTGGCTTTTCGGTGAAGGAAAACATCATGAGGAAACCTTCATATTTCAGGAGAAGAAATACGATAGTGTATGTGAATCCGCCAACCTGCACTGGGCCAGCGTAGTGAATATGGCCCAATCAGGGTTGGCCGATATACCATTAGTGTTAAGGGCTGATGCAGAGAAACGCACACTCAGCAACGATTTTGAAAAATTCGCAAGGGGTTCAATGTATCATTAAAATACCATTTTGCCGAAACCATTCATTTAAGGCTGTTAAGTTTTTTGACTTAAGAGATAAGATAAAATAAACATAAACATGTTTCAGAATTTTCAAACAATTTCAAAACTGGAAGACCACGGGTCAGTTTTTCATTAGAAAAAAAATGTTATATTTATAGATTAGCTAATCGAGTGTTTATGCGTAAGAAGATAAATATTTTAAACACATGTACTTGATCCGGTGCACGCACCAAGCACAGCGCTTTCGAAACGTCCATCCCGCGTCGGCTCAGATACGTTAAAACCCGAGTATGACGCGCTGTACTTCGAGCGCGCCCCACTCCAACCCACACCGAGTCTACCTAAGCGATCAGTGCAGCACTGTATTTTATCGAAGTTTCGTAATTCTTGCGATATTTTGGTAATCTTTTTGCGTTCTTTGTTATCATACTTTTTTTGCTTAAGCTTATTTCATTTCATTGACTCTGTTGATACGGTATGCAATAATGATGATGCTGTAAACTATCCAGTTGAGTTTTTAAATTCATTAAGACCAGCGGGGCTACCATATCAGAGGCTTATCCTGAAGAAAGGTACACCCGTCATGCTCCTTCGGAATTTAAGACCACCCAAATTGTGTAATGGAACCAGGTCACAAGTAAAAATGCTGCATCGTAATCTGGTTGAGGCCATCATTTTGACTGGGTGTGCCCATGGCGAAACAGTGTTTGTGCCGCGTATTCCCATGATTCCCAGTGACTTACCTTAAGACTTCAAAAGGCTTCAATTTCCC
This sequence comes from Erannis defoliaria, assembly GCA_905404285.2. NCBI lineage: Eukaryota > Metazoa > Arthropoda > Insecta > Lepidoptera > Geometridae > Erannis > Erannis defoliaria. The sequence continues at coordinate 7,699,781 of FR990085.1, read as the reverse complement.
CTAAAAGTTTGTTTTGCCATGACCATCAATAAGGCTCAGGGTCAAACTTTAAAATACGCTGGTATTGATTTAAGGCAGGACTGTTTTTCGCATGGTCAGTTCTATGTGGCTTGCTCGCGAGTTAGCTCCCCTGAAAGCCTGGCTATTTTAGCACCTTCCAACAAAAAAATCAAAAACGTTGTCTACAAAGAAATATTGTAATCTTTCGGGTCAAAGGCCCCGGCAACTATAGCGTCATTAGCAGATATTTTTAGGGTTCCGTAGTACTACGAGGAATTCTTATAAGTTTGTCATGTCCATCTGTCTGTCTGTTTAAAATTCAACAAGACGGCTTTGTTTTGAAGTAAGTATTGCAAACGCGACATGCCAAATTTGGTCATCCTCAAGAAAACTTAAAGACTTGCAAGCGGCTTGGAAAAAATGCAATAATATACGTATTTTAGTGATTCAATTGAGTTGGGCCCCGATTTAACCGAATTCCAGTATTCAACATTACTACGCGGGCAAAGCCGCGGGCAAAAGCTAGTAGTAGTATAATAATATACATAACTTTTCCCCATTTATCATTCGGTACTTCGCTTTGCATCAGGGAGGCATGGCGTCGATCGCGATTTCGCAACCATCACATGTTTGGTTTTTTTATCGTACAAGTACCTACGATTCCACGTTCGTGGTGTCGAATCATGGCGGTTCACCAGATAATTATCTGGTGGACCGATGTCCTAATGGGCGATTTTCTGAAAACCAAATAAATAAATATAATATAGTTCATAAAAGTCAGTTCGATGGCAATGAAGAAACATGGCCCCATCATGGCCCTGAACAGTTTCACTGTCTTGTCTGTGGTTCTAGAGATTTTGAACGAATGAAGCAAAGTAAAAAGGTCAAAAAAATAAAAAGTAACCTTATTTCATTTATATCAGATCTGCACTTAAGAGAGAAGTGAATAGCACGGAAATGTGACGGGCCGCACTAGCCGGCATTAAGTGCAAATGCGCTTGATGACAATTCTACCAATATACATGTTTTTAAACTGAGAATACTCAAAAAGACAATTTAAATAGACGCGTAGGAAACCAAACCACATTGCATCGTAATTAGATCAATTCTAATCTGTTGCAAAATGGCATTCCGAGCGTTTTACTTCAAATGCGCTACCAATTATTGGCATTTTTTCGTCGTACTTAGTTTCTATACAAATAAGTGTGAAACTGGCGACACCGGTTTTCCATACAATTGCTTTAGAACATTGTTTTGACAGCCGTTCTTATCTAAGAAGTAGGGCTTTCGCTTTTCTGTGCAGATCTGTCATGCGTTTTTGTGGTTATTGTTTGTCTAACAAAGTACTTGTCCATAGTATTCTTAAGCTTTTGTTATTCCTCGCAAATAAGTAAGTGCGCCTTGCCAATTAATTAATGCATTACTATCAATAAAAATAACAATAACTAGAAACAAAAAATAATAACAATAACGTAACGTAACAATAACAATTTATCAAGATTTCAACAAAATTATACAAGAAAACTTGGAAAAGCACTTCATCAACGAACGCAAACTGTAATAAAGTGAAGCAGTGAAGGGTGAGTGAACTGCTTTTTCAAAAGAAAAATGCGAAGAAATTGGGCCGTATCTCGCCAGCGCCGTCTATCCTTTGGCTGTAGAACTACGTTTTGATAGCTGTCAGAAAACTTTCCATTGTCATTCATTCAATTATCAATCATACCAAAATGTCAATAAGGTCGCCTAATCAAGTACAATACGTTTGATCGTTGATTCGTACAACCGCAAAGTTCGTACCACAGACTTTTTAAACAGAAAGTCGGTTCGTAGAAATTAGAAATATTCACCAAGTAGGTACCTATCATATTCGCGTCATCACGGTCTGTTTATTATAGCAACGCTTTAATCGGACTGAATGGGGTCACTAGAAGTTTTGCATACTGACTTCGATCTTTATAATATTCTTCAATCTTTATGACTTTTAACGCTTCAATATAAAGATAACATAAAGGCATGTGACATTTTGGTTCATACAAAGAAGTATGGGAAATTTGTACTACTAAGGCATCTGCTTAAGGGATATGTCCTAAGCCTTTAAAAATGATACAGAATAGAACTTTCTTTACAATTTAATTTCTTATTAAGCAGCAATCATTTCATAAACTATTATATTTTATTTCTATTTACTTACATAATAGTTTCAGTAAGTTGCGAAGCTACGTACAATAAACAGTCGCTTTCCTAGTTTCTTGAAAAACAAAATTAAAGAACACAAAGGCTCATCGCAATGTTGCACGAGTCTTAGTACATACTGTCTGAGAAGAGCCCTTGAGCTGGACCCAGACTGAACGGATTCATCAAGCAGTGGAAAGCAGTATCTAACATACAGGCAGAGGCAGACCAGTTATCTTACCTGCCCTAAAATATATAGTACATGCCGCCCCGTTCATGTGTCTCCTTGACAATTTTTTTCATATATTGGTGGACATTTCACACAGCGCCATCTAGCCCCAAGCTAGGCAAAGCTATACAATGGGGACCGATTAGCTGATAGAATTATTTTGTATACTTTTTATAAATATGTACTATAACATATAACACATAGACACAGAAAAAACATGTTATGTTGTCATATAAATGTTTGTCGTGGGCGGGAATTGACACCCACGCCCTACAGCTCACATGAAATGCGTAGATACATGAAACTCTACGTGGCTAATTAGTTCATTCAAACACAATTTTTAGACTAACTAGCATAGACATACATAGTAGGGACAGGCTAGACGCCATTTTGAAATGTCGCCCATTCAACGGTTAGATCAAGGTATACTTTCTTAGCCTCACAATTGGTTTATTTACCTACTAACTCACGATTACTAAGTTAGGTACTGTCTGTAAAGTAAATGTTAGACAGCAAAGTAGGTTCACGAAGTAGGTGGCTGCTGGTGTAAACAAAAAGGTCTCTTCTTAGAATGCACTTTAAGTTTCTTGTTTAAAATGAGAACTGGTGCAGCTCATCTACATAATTACGATTAAGGTACGGCTACTTTTTGCATAAGACCTGATCTAGGGACTGACTGCGAACAAAATGAAACCGTACCACGACTGGTTATATTTTCTATCATTTTCAAAACTGAGTATATTTACTTACAAATTCGAAGTCGTACGTTATTTTCAAGCATCTTTTTAGTCATTTATTTTTGGAGATAAGTCAAATAAATAGATTAAACTCAAACTCCATTTGTTTTGTTACTGTTTTTAAAAATCATTAACCATCGTCAACGTCAGTTTGTATCGTACCCATGGCAACGGTATAGGCCTTTATTCTCCTGCTTACGATATCTTTAGCATAAGATAGTCAGCCTGTTAATAGTACAGTGATGGTCCTACCCTCCGAAGTCGATTGGGCCGTATCTACCACGCTGGCCCAGTTGCAGATTGTTGGATACGCCAATGAATTCCTTCTCCGGAATATAGTATTAATAAATTCATATAATAAATGTCCATACAGTATTAATAATAATAGTTTTATTAGTGGTATGAAAATCCGTGTAAACCGAATAACTCCAAAGAGCTCATTGGTATGGGCACGGGATTGAACCCGCAACGTCACGATTTCAAGTCGAGCAGTCTCCCGATTAGGTTACCACGGCGTCATATTTACCTTCAACTATTATAAAGCAATCTTTAAATATTTAACATCAAAACTAAAGAAAAAACTTACCTATGCTAATATAATTTCAAAACTTAGAACGATATTGTATAGACAACTACAGTATCCATACTCACAACGGCTAATGAAACCTGCATCGATTCCTTAATCGTACTCAGCGAAGCACTTTTTTATTCCTTCCCTTAATCGAGTTTCCTTTATCCCACCTGAAGACAGTTGGTAAGTTTGTTGCGGCTACAGACTTTTCAAGATAACTTTTATCTTGTTGGCCGTCGCTAAACAAGGCTTTCGTTTTACTGCTCTCCTCAACGTTCTCTGTTGTCACAAAACTTAAATTAGTTGTATTATTCAGCCATCGACATTACCGCATAAGGTGAGATAACCTTGTAAAAAGCCAAGCTTTTGTTGAGGAGAATTTCTCTGCCACTTCATAAGGGACAAAGCAATCATCAATACAAGTTCATCAACTTAGATAAGTACACAATAGGCTAGATGAGTGGTTTTTTTAATTGTCCTATTAAAATGTGGCCCATAAATATAGCTGATTAATGAAAATAAAATGAAAATCTGATCAAAAATAAGCAACTTATAAGCATTTTAATATCACGCTAGACAGAGAGGCGAAACAGCAAATCTTGACGTCACTTCTCTGTACGCCATATAAATTATATTCTGACAAGTAAGGCGTGACGTAATTTTTTATTTTGTGGGAAAGGGATAGAGTTGTCTCTACCAAAAACTTTAAACGCTTATATATCAGAACATAAATAATCGATTAAAATTATTTTTTCAATAAACATATTATGTTAACTTAAATTCTTCATCGAAGCTATAATATTGGTTTCAACGATTTAAACATCAGACAACTACCCTATTCACATGATACTTAAGTGCCGCTTCAATTATAGGTGTAGATCTCATGCTAGATAGACAACAGCATATTTATTAGATAAAATAAAATATTAACCTTGAATTATTTGACAGTTGTTAGACAATATATGATGCAATACAAAAAATTAATAGAAATATTTTGTTAGTTATTAGTTAGTTAGATACAAATAAAAAATTATCAGGCACATCTAATTATTGTAAGAATTTAAGGATGTCGTCATGTTTCAGACGAGAGATATATTAGTTTTACCTACATCAAGAGATACGAATGTAGGTATCTACATTTGAATCTGTCGAATTTTAATCAGCACGTTTGCATAATCCGCTGCGTGATGGCACCAGGTGAGGTTGAAGAGATTTAATCAAAAGCGAATAAATACGTGAAACGGTTCATGGGTTACATTGGGTAACTACTCGAATAGGCACACATAGGTATATCAAACAAGATGAGATATTTTCAGTGTCTATAGCTTGGCAAAAAAGAGAAAACATTGACAGGGGTGCCACTACAGCAAATAGTTTCAAATATTAGCAACCATGTAGTACATCAGTGGAAAAATATTAGATGAATTTACTCATTACACTGACGTGATTTTCCACAGTATTTTTTAAAATAATAATAATATAATAAAGACGTTTATTTCAGGCACATTTTTATATAATGTACTTTCAATATTTTCTTATAATAATAGTTATAGAATGACTTATATTAATAGATTAAAAACAAACGAAATTAGCTTTGAAGAATTTTTTATGCATGCTCATTAACTATCAATATATTTTTTCAACTATGTATGAATTATCCTCAATATATTATATATCAAAATATTTTGATATGTACAAAATCTTTATTTCGTACACATCAAAATTTGCTTCGAAAGGTACCTACTACTAAGATGTTTTTACCTGTAGATGTGTTGTGTGTTATTTACATAATTCATAGGTATGTATTATGCCAAAAATTACAAATTCTCATATATTATACTTATTTTTTAAAAGACTATCGTTTGATACTGAGTGCGCCTAATGCCAGAAAAATATATGAATTCGCCCGCGCGTCTTGCAGCTTAGAGTCGAAAATCGCACGACAAAATTGATGACGATGATGGCTTTGAGCAATTTAGGTGGGATTTTATTAAATTTTTCAAAATATAGACATGAAATTAAAAAAGTAAACGGTTACTCTGCTAAAACATTAGTCGGCTATGTGCTTCGTAAAAAATAATGTGCTGATAATTTAGAGCATTTGAATTAAAACAGTAATTTTTTTATTAGTGATTTGTAATGTTTTTTTTTGATAAAGCAGATTATTTTCCAAAATTATATTCGGTTACTCAGCTCCTATAGGGTTTTCCCCTACCTGTAGTATTTTTTTAAATCTGAATATGTACGTTCTTTATCATTAAACTATGTGTTTAAAAATACAAATTTTTCTTACTTCTGGCATTGGTCGCCCCCTTAACGAATATGTTTCATAAGTTTTTCTCCATACGGTGATCCCGGGAGGCGCTCAGCGACCTATGTGCTCGATTGAGCGCACACAATGTATGTAATGGGCCCCCATATGGCCCCATTACGAACATCAATTTGTTCAAGCGTAACGTTACTCTTGTCCCACTATATCCTTTTTCACGCAATATTTAACTTGTACTTACCTATCGTACACTTTAGTAATGCAATTACAGCTGTCACTCTTTATTTTACTTACTTACGCATAAAAGTCAGGATTTTTGAAACAGAAAACCTCCATTTTTACCCGAATTCAAAAAAGGAGGATGTTCTCAATTTGACTGTATGTTTTTTCTGTATGTATGTTACGTGATTACTCCGCCAATGAATTGATTTTGATAAATGTAAGTAAGTTCGTATAGGCTGAGTGGCCAGCCCTAGTGTCAGAGTTAATGTGCCGCCCGAAGGCTTCTAACATGGATGACGGTTGTTGTCATAGAAACTAGAACAAACAACCGGGACCTACAATTTAACGCGCCATCCGACCCACGGTAGCGCTCAGAAATAAATGCCACTCACGGTCACCCATCCGAAGACTGACCGGACCGTCCGTTGCTTAACATCGGTGATCGTTTAGAATCACCTAGACAAGCTACGCCACGAGCGCTACATTGAATTTGATGATTATTTTTTTGTTTGATAGTCGTTACTTCAGAGGTGGTCCCATATAAATTTTATCGAAATCGGTTCAGTAGTTTGGTTTTCAAATAAAAATTACTGAAATTAATCAAAATAACTGGAAAATATGAAGATTTCATCCTGGTAGTTGATATTGTAGTTAGTAGTTTTTTTTTTAAAGTTTTTTATATGCAATGAAGTGACGAGACGAGCGAGACGTTTGCCTGATGATGACTATCAAGCCTGCCCATAACATTAGCAGTGCCAGAAATTGTGAACTTGCAAACAAAATCTGTATTCATTAAGTATCTCTTGCCTTGGGAGAAAATCTTATTCTATTCTTAATTCTTATTCGTTCGTACTTGTTACCAGTAAAAAATCACCAGGGGCCTCTTTTTTGAATCGTACGCAAAGTAGCGCATGCGAAAGGAGCCGACTTTTAAACAATATTGAACCTTATTCCAAACAATATTGTTCGAAGGTCGGCTCCTTTCGCATGCGCTACGCTTGCGAACGATTCAAAAATTATGCCCCAGCTACGGGAACGCATTTCGGACGCTTTCTACACTAGGTCCCTCCAGTAGTACTCGTATCCAGGGCGTCCAACAGGGTATCGACCTTTTATTTTTGCGAGAAAAAAATGCTAGAAAATAAAAAGGCTCATTGTCCGTATCGTTGCACTGATTCGAAGTTAAAGTCGCGAAATTATTGAACCGTCTTTAACCGCTTGATTTACATGCCTAAATGAAACTAAATAAAGTTTATACTCATGAATAGAAACAATTTGAATATACGTCTTACATTCTCGTTTATATTTTGTGTATAAAAAACAGGTCTAAAGCTTACCTCGTCCTTTGAATTAAATACTTATAAATGTGATTATAAAACGTATTTTCGTAATGGTATGATGAATGTGCAGGTGGGTTTTAATGAAATAAAAAATACTGCGAGAATTTCAAAAGTTATTTAGGTAAGTCTTGTCAATGTGATTCTTACTGCAGGTACCTACCCAGTTTTTCAAATTTCAATCACAGTTCCACAACTCCGCACATTCTTTGAATTTCTTCTTGTTATTTACAGATTGCGAATCGCAATTCTGAGTCCAAATGTGGGCGCGTATTTACCGACCCGCAGGTAACTTCGCTTGCAGTTAAAGAGGATTTCGGGGGATTTTATAGCTCGTTAGGGACCTTAAACGATGAAACCGTCCGGTAGTCAGCGAAGCACAATCTTCTACTAACATAAATAATTAATTTGTTATGACCGCATGACCTTAGAAAACTGGCATCACGTCTGCTTAATCTTATGGAATATATAGTACAGTTCTGCTGTTTTTCGCCGAGACTTTCTAACTGTCCCGCATTTTACAGCGATGATGTGCGTTCCCTTTTCACCCTTTTAAGTCATCCCTGTCAAAAAAGTGTTCACCCATTTTTACCCCCTTAGGGGCTGAATTTCGAAAAATCCTTTCTTACGGCTCTACAACACAAATACATTGTGTTGTCTGTCAGTCAGTCAGTCGTACAGTCAGGAAAGTGATTCTTATAGTATTAGAGGGCTATAGATATTCGAAGACATGGCACTTTTAGTTTTAAACACCAGCATTAAACACAAAGAGGGTTGGACTCAAGAGGAATGCTATGCCTACACTGCCTCTCGGAAGTGAAGGGTGCTCTCCCGAAGAGTCGTTCACAACAATTCGGAAAACCTCTCCAATGCTACTCTATTAACCTTTATTAGAACGTAAAGAGTCTTTGTTTCATGCCACTATTTCTCTTAACGTAAGCTGGGGGAGCGTGGTCTCATCATTAAACTCCGAACAAAATACTACGCGAACGATAGTAATACAGTTCATTGTCGTCATCTGCCAGTTTTTATAACAATTTATTTTCGCTTGTGAGGTTTCAAACGCGATGAAGATGACATCAGATCAGATCATCATCTGATGATCTGATGATGAGACCATGCTCCCTCAGCTTTTATTACAGATGTGCGTTTATTTTAATTTGTAACGAGTTGTAAAAATGATCGTAACAAACAAACATGCACACACACAATAAAGAACGTGGAAATACTTTAACAGGCGGATTTCTACAAAGACCACGGTGGTCAGAAGTCGGTCTACCGCGACCAGCAACGAGAGAGAAAGAGAGAGAATACAAATTTCTCTCTCTTGTCCTCTCGTTAGTCCGACATATTAAAATCTTTAGTTTATTACAGGTCCTAATGATGCTGTTTGCTTGTTGTAAAGAAGCATGCTGCGATAGGTGCTGCACACATGCTCGACGTTGTTATTTTGATGCTATTGAAAAAGCAATATCCAGCAAATGTTTGATTCGCGTGTCGTAGCATGCTCATATCGTGAATCATTATAACGAGCCATGTGTACTTTAGATCATTCTTACGTGAGCGAACTCGAAAGAAACTATTTTCCAACAAAGGGTTCCTATTTCAACTGCTTTTGGCTAGATCTGGCAACTTATTGATTTTTATCCACTTTAATCTTGGAGGATTTAATTATTTGACAACTAGACAATGATGATACAGAACTGAAGTGAAACTTATAACACGGTCACAAAGACTAGAATCCAGCCCGATGAAATATATAATAGAACACTTTAAAAATGAGTTTTATTGTTAAGAAGTTTCGAATAATCGATTCTAGAATGAGACAAAGATTTTTTATGAGTTTTAGAGATCTGTTGCACAGTTTCTCCATGGCCGTTTGTCCGCCTATCACAAGTTGTATCCTATCTTCTATTCTGTGATTATAAAGACTAACGTGCTCAAATATAGTACACGCGTAGTTTTAAGTAGGTACAGATAACAATTAAATCTAATGCCGAAAAAAAATCAAATTATTGTAAAAAAATATAATTATGTGCTCACTCAGTGCACACGCACACCGATTTTTTGTTTTATTCATACGGGAATACTCACGTTTAGTTAAATCGGATATTCCAACTATAGTTTTGATCACATCCGGTGAACTTTTTCAAAGAGTGAAAACAGAGCCCGACGCGCCTGCAGCTGCGTCCTGCTTAGCACTGCGGGCCGCTGCGCGTCGCGCGCGTGATGACAGCGGTTGCTGATGTACGAGTATGATTTCCCTAAATGTCAAATTAAATTAAATTAGTGAGCGAGTTCAACTCGTTCTTAACCTATGTTTTTGAAGTAAGTACGTAAGTTTTTCTTTTATATGATTGAGATTATGTTATACTAACGAGATAACGAGATATTAACCGCAGTGGCTCTGTCCTAGTATAAAAAAATATGTTCTTGTTACACGTAATAGGCAATAACTCATTAATTCGTCACTAAAACGTAACAATTTCCCGCGGAAGAGATTGTGTTGAGACATTACGATGGCACTTAACTGCAACGAGCCATCCAGCCGATGGGAAGCCATTACGCGTTTATGTTTAATGATTATTTGAAGCTTCTCATAATTTTGCGCCATTTATATCACAACTGGGATGACTGTCTCGTTAAGGACTGTCGGCGGGGTGATTGTTTCGAATTTTTTAAACTCCTACGTAGATTTGTGCAAATTTAACTTGCTAAACTGTAGCTATTAATGTTTACCTTTGTTTGTTTCAGATTTTATTAGAATATTTAAAATTATAGTGTGTAATTGGTTCATACTCTAGCCGCTAGAGGAAAATTACCATGACGTACATACAAGAAAAAAGCTAGTACATTTTTTTATTTTACCAGCCTTTAGCCTGCTTTTTTGTCACTGGGAGTGTACATCCAAAATCGCGACCGAATTCGAACGCTGCGTTAGCCGCCCTCGTAATATCTCAGCCATTTTCAACTTTTCGACCCCCTATAGGTTAGTGAAATAAAATGTTGGCCTAGAGTTTTTTTAACATTTTTCAGATTTATATAGCAAACACTTATACAAAATATAAATGCCACTATAGAGTTTAGTGGTAAAGACCGACCCTTTGTAATAGGGAGAAGTTTATCTTTAAGTTCGACAAAGGTGACATGACGGCTCGAACTCATCGGTGGGCGCGGCTAAAAAGCATGCTCTCTTCATCAAACAAACTGTGGGAAAGGGAGAAAGAAAGATAAATGAGCGCGCAAATATTTTTTTGTCGACCGTTGGCTGCAGTAATGTGGTTGAATAAACTCTAAGTTAATTTGAAATGTTGTAAGAAATGTTTATGGACTAAACTATGCCGTTAGATAAATTATTTTAGAGTTTTCGTATTCCTTATGTTATTTATTTACTGGACGTAAATAAATAACATAAGGAATGTGGCGTTAAAATTGAGCTAAAGTACAAGATGTTTCCTGGCTCATAACTTTCATGTTTATTAACTTTTTACTTTCGTAATAATTTACAATCCTAGATAATGAAGAGATTAATCGATATAATACTTAGTCTTGGACCTACAAAATTACATAGTGGAGTAGTAATACTACCGCGTTTCTATGGAGAAGTGACCAACTTGTCTACTCTTAATAGCAAGGATCATGAACTCATGACTAATATGATGTCTACAAGAGAGGCACAAGCACATCACTTGTTAATCAGCTATAAGTACTTTTGAAAAATACTGACTTCAATTTCGATTGCCTGGATGATATCTTTTTTCCAGTTATTTTGATTTAAAAACCAAACCACTAAACCGATTTCAATAATATTTACATGGAACCTCTAAAGTATGACCTGTCAAACAAAAGAAGTATCATCAAAACCAATTCAGAATAGGGTAGATGACTGATGTTTATATCGTTGAAACCAATAACTTCGATGAAGAATTTAAGTAAATATAGTATGCTTATTGCAAAATAATTTAAATCGGTTAATAATGTTCTGATATATGACCGTTTAAAGTTTTCGTTAGAGACAACTCTGTCCCTTTCCCACAAAACAAAAAATGACGTCACGCCTTACTTGTCAGAATAGAATTTATATGGCGTACTGAGAAGTGAATTCACGATTTCCTGTTTCGCCTCTCTGTCTAGCATGATATTAAAAAGCTTATAAGTTGCTTATTTTTGATCAGATTTTCATTTTCTTTTCATTAATCAGCTATATTTATGGGCCACATTTTAATAGGACAATAAAAAAAAACCAGTCATCTAGCCTATTAGTGGAGTAATAAATAGGGTACCAAAAATAATACACAGTCGAATTGAGAGCCTCCTTTTTTTAAGTCCGTTAAATGATGGTAATGGGTTTGTGGTCAGATATAAAAACTAATACTTTAATATTTTTTATTATTATTACTGCACAAAAATATTGCAAATGCGATGATGTGTGAAATAAATAATAGGGACACTTTTTTTTTTAAACTGACTTCAATTTTGCGTACCTGGATGACATCTTCATATTTCCAGTAATTTTGAATTATTCCAGTAATTTTGATTTAAAAACCAAACTACTGAGCCTATTTCGATAAAATGTATATGGTACCACCTCTGAAGTATCGCCTACCAAACAAAAAAGAATCATCAAAATTAATTCATAATTGGTGGAGTAATCGCGAAACATACAAATAAAAAAAACATGCAGTCGAAATGAGAACCTCCTTTTTTGAAGTCGGTGGAAAGAATATACCGCCCCACACACAGACAACATAGATGATGAATGCGCGGGAGAATTCACCCCAACAGCGTCCAGCGGCCCTATTAGCATTACGCAAAGCTTAGTCACTGATCAAAATTCCACATTGAATTGTAGTCTAGAACTGAAAGGTAAAATAAAAAGTTAATTAAAACCTTGTCCAGTTAGAAAGTTTTCTCTAACGTTTTTACTCGGTTGCTGCAGGCTTTTTCAGGAATTATGGCTGTCTTCGCGCTAGTTTATAAAACTAGGTCAAGTAAGAATTTTTTGTTTGTTTGTAGGTACTTTGAGAAATTCACCTTTGCCAGTTATTCAAACGCCAAGCAGTAGTGTGCAAACATTACTGTTTTCCAGTTTGAACGGCAATGTTACCAGAGAAATTACTTGGTATGAAGAGATTTAACATCTAATATCTCAGGGTGACGAGCGCAGTGCAGTGCGGCGCAGGATTGTGTTCGCAAGTTCACAATTCTGCACTGCTACTGTTAGTGGCAGGCGTGACGCTTACCACCAGGCGAACGTCTTGCTCGTCTCGTCACTTGTATGTATAAAAAAAGTTATTGCACTTAGTGTTGCGTTTATACTAATGAAATAAATTCCTGTTCATATAGAACAGGAATTTATTTCACTAACAGTAGCAGTGCAGAATTGTGAACTTGCGAACACAATCCTGCGCCGCACTGCACTGCGCTCGTCACCCTGAGAGCATGAGCACTCGCATGAGCACTCATGCGTCTCCCGCAAGAAGTGGCAGAAAATGGTATAGGCAGATTATTGCCATTGCGACCTCTCCAATGTTGTACTCGTAGGCAGGAAGATGTTAATTAAGATATATTGACTGGACAGATAAACTAATTCACTCTCAAATGTACTACTAGTCTTCATGGGTGATAATCTGTTTCAAAAAGGTTTGTCGTTATTTCTGCCAGTTGAACCAGAAGTCTAGATAATTGAAAACGATATTCTAGAATATTCTATCCTACTGCAATTAAGAGAAAGCACGTATTTTTCACTGTTTATCCTCACATCTCAGTCCGTGCTAGCGCCGTGGAATTAAATCGAACGTTGTTAGCGATAATGTACCGATTTATCAGTGCCTGTTTTAAATCCACCGTGGAAGTGAGCATCCGTTGGCAATTCCTTTAGCGCGGACAGAACAATAAGTAACGCTTAGTTCCACGTCCGTGCGCTAGGGGGCGCTACGGCCGGACTCTATCCTAATACTGTCATTACTCAAATACTCTTTACTTGTTGTTTTATTAGAACCGGTCAGGCTTCAGGGTGACCGCGAGTGGCATTTATTTCTGAGCGCTACCTTGGGTCGGACGACACGTTAACACGTGACACACGTTGACACGTTGTTGGTCCCTGTTGTTTGTTCTAGTTTCTATAACAACAACCGTCAGCCATGAGAGGAGAGAGCCAGAGGCCTTCGGGCGGCACATTAACTCTGACACTAGGGCTGGCCACTCAGCCTATACGAACTTACTTACTTAGAACTAAGGTCATAATTTTTAAGGAATATTTTAACATAATTTTAACAGTATTAGTTTAATTAATTAATTGACTGGTGTATCATCATCATCATCATAATCAGCCTGTCATAGTCCACTGCTGGACATAGGCCTCTCCCAAGGCACGCCACTCAGCCCGATCTTCAGCTATCCGCTTCCAACCACTGCCAGCTGTCCTACGTATATCGTCACTCCATCGAGTCTCAGGACGTCCTACCCTACGTTTGCCGATACGTGGCCTCCACTCTAGAACACGTCTACCCCAGCGGTTATCGGTTCTGCGACAGATATGACCAGCCCACTGCCATTTCAGTTTACTAATACGCTGAGCTATGTCGGTAACCTTAGTTCTCTGGCGAATTACTTCGTTCCGGATACGATCCCTCAGAGAAACACCGAGCATAGCTCTTTCCATAGCTCGCTGAGCGACTTTAAACTAACTTAACTAACTTTTGACTGGTGTATACTGTTTGACAAATGTAATGTACTGTAATGTAATGTATGTGATAACTTATAAGATATAGGTAAATTATTATGTTTGGAGTGTTACTATAAACTCAGACCACAAAAATTAGAACAAATTTGGCATTGTAAAAAAACATCACCATGATCAAAGCCTAATCTAGTTCACTGCCAAAAAATATACCTCTCCGAGGCATGCCAGTCAGCCCAGTTTTCAGCTTTCTGCTCCCAACCACTGTCAGCAACTGTCCTACGTATATCGTCACTCCATCGAGTCAGGGCCCCACGCTACGTTTGCGGATTCGTGTTCTCCACGGGACAGATAAAGTTTTTCTTTCGGATTTCCACCGTCGAAATAGGCGTGCTAGAGCGAATAAATAACTTGAACTTAACCAAATGCGTGTACATATTTTCATACATTTTTACTTTACTGGGTTATAATTATAGCAAAACTAACTTTTATTTTCTCGCCCATTTCATTCGTCCGTCTCAACGGCTGCACTAGAAATCGTCAGTGGTGAATCTTGAAATTCTTAAGGTCCATTTACACATATCAGTGAAGTTACAGTTCCGACACAGTACGGGACAGTGCGAATTATAATTTCATACATTCTCTATGAACGCATCCCCACTAAACTTGTCAGTGTCAGTGACGACAAGCTCATAGCAAAGTCGCCACAACTTTACTAGGGCATGACTTGGACTCGGCCTTGACTAATTTCGTCTGACTGTGATACTTGACTCTGGCAGAATCCACAACGTGAGATGCCAAAAACAAAGAAAAAAAAAGTGCTCTCTTGCTGAGTTTACGTACTTTACTGTAAAGTGCTTTTGACACTCGGAGGAACTAGCTCTCTCTCTCTTTTGACACTATAAAATTTCTCTGATGTTAAGTCATATCTAAAAGTTTGCTTTGGTCATACAAAACACCAAGTGGTTTTTGGCGGGAACACTGAAAAATCATGTCGTTGCATTCTATTATTTTCTTAAACTTGTGTTTTTTCGCGAATTAATGATTAAAAATGGTGGTGTTTTATTCATTGAGTGTTGAATTACATGCACGAGTGTGGGCAAGTGATATAATGTGGTGAAACATGTCTTTTTGTGTTGTTTTCAAAACTCCATAGAAGCTCATAGTAAAGTCGCCACAACTTTACTAGGGTATGACTTGGACTCGACTATGACTAATTTCGTGTGACTTACTGTGATTTCATGACTTATTTGACTTGATTGTAACAAATAAATGTGAAAATTCTTAAACTTGACACTGGCAGAATGCACAACGTGCGATGCCAATAACTAGGAAAAAAAAAAAAAAAACCACTGTATCATATATATTTCGTCTATGGTGAATGAGAGTTGTAATTTGTTGTGGAAAAGCTGTGTTTTTATTTTTAATATAAGGGATGGCCAATAAAAGTTGTTCATGATATGCATACCTACAATGACCTCGATTCGACATAGTAAAACCGATTCGCGTTACCCTGTATGTATATTATCGTAAGTTAGTTGTTTAGATTGTAATTATTTCAAACCTAATTTAGTTAAAATGTGTTTTGTCTTCATCAAACTCAAAATCGTAATTCGAAAGAAATTTGACAAAACACTTTTAAACAAAAATAGGTTAAAAATACGTTTTAGTGTTTTATGCATATGACGGTTAAAGTATACATATATTTACTGTTGTACATCTGAGACAAATAAGATTTGTAAGGGTATTTTTTTCATTTTCAGAATTTCTAATTTAACTAGTTTGGTATAGGTACCAAACAGAAGC
The DNA here is from genome assembly GCA_905404285.2 of Erannis defoliaria. NCBI lineage: Eukaryota > Metazoa > Arthropoda > Insecta > Lepidoptera > Geometridae > Erannis > Erannis defoliaria. The sequence continues at coordinate 7,683,756 of FR990085.1, read as the reverse complement.
TAAAGGGCATACAATTAGTTATTAACACCTATGTACTATGTTCACCTAGTTCCAGAGACCAATAATGTTATTGTATTATCATTGTTTATACTGTAAGATGTAAGATTGTCGAATTATCTTACAATACTAGGTACCTCCGTGAATGAAGAAAGGCAAGCGCCTTTGTCATAATGAGAGTATCTACTGCCCAGGGCGCTGCACCGAGGGCCGGCCATAAATCATAGAGCAACTCTTACCCACCCCTCCTCTGCTAGGGATAGCCCTGTATAGTTAGGACTTATCGATGAATAAGCTTTTTTTTATTTTACAGAGGATTTGGTAGCTCAAAGGTGTAATTAAGGGCGTGTAATAAGTCTGACTAATATTTATTATTAGTTTATATTGCTTTTGTTTCTTAAATACGAGCTGTTGTTTTGCATTCCCGCCTTTACAGAGCTATAGATATACTCATCGTTATGAACAATTTTTACTATGGGGCCAACCCTGATATCGCTAAAAAAATCTGCTGTTCCATACATTTTGTCCAAGGTCAATGATCTTTTTGTACGGAACAGCTGTTTTTCTTTAAAACAAAACGATGAGTATAAATCTATAGCTCTGTAAATTTGGGAAAGTAATACGACAGGTTGTAAGTATAGGTTTTGTATTGTATTGTAAGCTTCGATCAATAATCAATCTATTTATCGAAGACTCTTAAGTTTAAAAACTTGAAAAACCTCTATAGTGGCGCTGGCAGCGATGCAAGACTCAAACCGCCGCCAGTAAGGGCTGCAAATTACGGGGTATTTTATCTCTCACCATCGAGGAGATCTCAGCTTCTAGCTCGTCTCATTATGTCATAAGAACCTGGGTTCGTCCTAAAACACAGAAAACCACGTAATAAGGGCAGCAGCGCGCAGCGTAGTCTCGTATAACGGCGGTGAGCGGTCTTCGATCCCCAAGCTACCTGCCAAACGTGGGGCTAATGGCAACCCGATGGGAGAGGCCTTCGCCCAGCAGTGAACGTCTTTTGGCTGATGATGTGTACATCTAAAAAAATAGATTATTACTGATTTTACCAACTCGAAGTATCGATACATTTCAACAATCTAAGCTCGAACTTCAATCCTTTGTAGAACATATTTCTACGTTCATTTGAACTCCTTGCAGCGAAACAACTAACAGTGTTGTAGAAAATCGCCAGAACGGCTACTATAGGATACTGGTATACACAGGGTTAAAAGCTTGCCCTGTACTAAGCCGGGACTGCAGATAGTATCTCAGTAATGTCCATTTATATAATGGTAATTACTGATACATACTTCTGGTTCAGAGTTGTAGGTACGATACGTGTATATAGACACGTGTTTTCTGCTTAATACAGAACAAGTTTATAACCCTGTATTATAAATATCGATATCGATGTGTGTATTGATACAAAAGAAGTGATGTCAATATGCCTTTAATAAACATAAAGGGAATAACAAAGGATAAAGAACTCATCATCGAATATCTCAAAGTAATGATTGTCAAGAAACGCCAGTAAGTAAGTAAGTTCGTATAGGCTGAGTGGCCAGCCCTAGTGTCAGAGTTAATGTGCCGCCCGAAGACCTCTGGCATGCCTGACGGTTGGTGTTATAGAAACTAGAACCAACAACCAAGAAAAACGCCAGTAAGTGTTATTTTAAATCTAAACCAACGTCTTCGTTAAAAAATTATAATTTAATGGATTTGATCTGAAATAGCTGATACTCATCAGATCCACATATCACAGAGAGTAGGAAAGTTAAGTGGCGATATTATGTAAAACTTGAAACCAATGTAGGTATACATACATAGCAGTACATTAGCTTCAAAAAAGTATTGCGAAAAATATCATGATCTAAATAATCCGCTTTAAAAAAAAGAAACAACCGACTTCAGTTTTGACTACCTCGATGACATCTTCATATTTTCCAGTTGTTTAGATTTATTCCAGTAATTTTCATTTATAAACCAAACTACTGAACTGATTTCGATAATTTTTTTGTTTTTTTGTATTGGCTACTGCCTTATTGCCTCAAGCTCTAAGCTTGTATCGCGAGGCAACATCACGTCAAAATGGACTGCGAAACGCCTTCAAAACTCATTGAAAGATACAAGTTCCAGTTGTCTGTGGAATGTCTCAAGTACGGACTACATAAACAAACAAAAACGAATCGTTGACGTATGACCAGGCGGTATGGCCTTACGGCTTTAGCCCGCCCTGAGGGCAAAATAGCAAAAATAGTAACTCGTTCACTCCCTTTGATCACTCCTCGTTCAGCCTCTTCGATGCGGGCTGTACAGCATGCGAGATGGTGCGTAGAGTGCTATAGCTACACAAAGCCATAGACTAAAAGTAGTTTAGTATTCTGAAGAAGGTGTTATAGCTAGTTACCAATGACCCGCAAACTGATTCTCGTTTTCGTTCAAATAGCGTCCAAAATAAATTATATCCGATTATAATCATCAAATGCAACGCAATTTCCAAAACAACTGCGCTAAAAAACCATCTAAGGAGCAATAGCCATGATCATTCGTTTTCGTGAATGCTAATGTTCTAAAACTTGACTAATAAATGTAGCGGTTCAAAATATTGTATCCATTTTTTTTTACTCGACAATATCTCTTGAGTTTTAGCTAAGAACACTCACGATCAAGTCACCTTTCAATCGAACAAGACATAGACTTTTAAAAAAAACCGCGACTGCGTTGCCGAAAAACGATTCATATGATTATATACATCGGAATCTGTTTAGGCATTTAGAAGTTATGATGGAATAAATAAACTCACATACATACAAACACACTCACATGCATAGGTACATGAACCATAACCTGTCTTCACCTATAATTATTGTGACATTTGGCTTTATACTATTAGTTTTAAACCGTTTTAAAAATGTATTGATGTACACAGTGTTGGTGAACTTATATAAATAAATATAATAATAAAAATATATACTACTCTGTTTTGGGAAATCGTGTGAAAATTACTAAATCAAAATCGGTTCAGCCTTTTGGGAGCTACGAAGCTACAAACAGATACACACGTTAAGCTTATGACACCCGTCTATTTGCAAATATATCTAGTCTAGTAAATAATAATATGGTAGGTACTTTCTGATGCGGCAAGTTTAGGCTTCGCTTCGCGCCACGTTTTCGTAGGTATATTGAAACGTTTTATTTATAACGTGCCGCAACCATGCTGCATTTGCATTACTCTCGAAAATAAAAGAAAGAGTTGTTTCTATGAAGCACTCTCACCATTTCACACAAGAGCCTCGCTACGGGCGTCAACGTACCTATCTCGCCTCGAAGCGCAGTCTGTCTCCACAAGGGAACTCGAACGTTTTAAATATCACTACGATATCCTTTCACAGTCGGGAAATTTAAAGTGCGTCGCGAAACGAACGGCAGTGGCACTCTGTCGCATTTCCCGAGATATCGCCGGATTTACTGGGTCGCAGGCTTTGTGGGGCTGAAATAAAACGGCCCGCAGAGAAATCCACCGCATGTTATTAGGAGAATGCTAGATTTATATCTTGTATTCAATTTGCGTGAGAGCTATTTGTTTGCGTCTATCTGGGACGGGGCGACGTTCCGTGTCGCTTAGCGCCGACTTTGTTGTGATTAACAAAGTAACAGATGATAATGGTAGCTTGAGCATTTACCTCCTTGTTCTATTTTCGACTTTATTCGTAGAATCAAGGAGAGCGATTTCTAATGACCAAAAATGATCAGTAATAAAATAATAAAAATGACGATAATGGGGTTGATTATTTGCACTTGACCATAAGTAACCATAACGCGAGTGTCTCAAAAGCACAGAAACGATTTGGCGTTTTTGATGAGATATGTGCATAGAATTTTATCAAGTGTAGTGTAGGTAATTAATTTGAAATTGATGTAAATGTCTAAGTTTTTACGCCATCTGAAGACTCAGAATCTGCATTATCTTGACACGAGCAGTCGAGCACCCATGTAAATGACCCATTTAAATCATAATTAAAATAGATGATTTTTGTTTGATAATCAGTTGTGATTTCACAATCATTATAACATATAATATCATTGATCATTATACACTAACCGTGTAACCGTATTATTTAGTTAGAAGTCTTCTTCTTTTTTTAGTTCGTAATTCAAAACAAATTGTCAAAACACACAAAGCAGTCATGTTTTTTTTTTCTTAGTTATTGGCATCGCACGTTGTGCATTCTGCCAGTGTCAAGTTTATGATTTTTCACATTTATTTGTTATCATCAAGTCAAATAAGTCATGAAGTCACAGTAAGTCACACGAAATTAGTCATAGTCGAGTCCAAGTCATACCCTAGTAAAGTTGTGGCGACTTTACTATGAGCTTCTATGGAGTTTTGAAAACAACACGAAAAGACATGTTTCACCATATTATATCACTTGCCCACACTCGTGCATGTAATTCAACACTCAATGAATAAAACACCACCATTTTTAATCATTAATTCGCGAAAAAACACAAGTTTATAAAATAATAGAATGCAACGACATGATTTTTCCGTGTTCCCGCCAAAACTCAGCAGTCTTAATTGTTTTAAGCATAATACGGATAGGCTTCATACTTATAACATTCCTTTAGTATCTAAGTCAAAAAATAACACTTTAAGGCTAGGCATGTGAACGTACTGTGTTGACGCCTCTGTATGAAGCGTCTTTCAGCGATCAAGAGGGCGTCATCCTCGCATCTTTTCCATGTCATTTGCGCGGTCCACGTTTTTCCTTACAGTCAGCTACAGAAATAACTTTACCGGTTACATTTAAACGCAACATTTTACTCGATTCATAAAACACCATGCAGTCATGTCATGACTATATTGCAAACTAAAAACCCAATAGTAGAATGTAACTAAATTTTTGATCAGTATTAGTTTTAGGAGTAGCGATAATTACAAATAAAAATAATACCAAATTCCTATTTTTTTAAACCTGTCAATAATGTAGATGTATGGTAAATGAGTGTGTGTAAAAAGGACACTAACACCAAATTTAAGAAAAATGTATTAAATCTCACCTACTTTTGTAAAGACTACGAGACTGCAGACTTTTTCTCACCTTTCTCAACAGTAGCAGTGCCAGAATTGTGAACTTGCAAACAAAATCCTGCGCCGCATTGCACTGCGCTCGTCACCCTGAGTAATTAGATGTCAAATCTCTTCAAGTACAGTCATTACAGTCAATTTGTTAGAGTTTGCCCCCACGTCACGCGCGTTAGCCTTGTTAAATTTAATCTCTAAGGATTTGGATATTTTTTCATGTACTCTGGCAGAATTCACAAAGACGGCTCACAAGCTTTGTGAATATTATCATAATTAAATTTGTATTAGGTACTTATAAGTTTTTATAAAATTAAAGTTAGTTATCTGTAACAAAAGTATCGGGTTGGTCTAGGACTGTTATGATACTATTTTTGCTGTTGTAATAAATAAATAAAAATAAATAAATAAAATTTCTAGGAACATTGCCCTGTTAACTGAAAAACAGTAATGATTGCACAATACTGCTTGGCGGTTACACTGGCAAAGGTGTGGCACTTGCCCAGACGGATTTGTTATAACATTGACTTTATTGACAAAATTTTACTAATAGCTTTTTATTTCGCTGTTGTCGGGTGAAAAATAACAATTCACGGGTAAATTTTAACCGTCTTATGCATAAAACACTAAAACCTCTTTTAGTTAAAAATTGTTTTGTCAATTTCTTTCGAATTACCAATTGGGTTTGAAAAAAGAAGATAAAACACTTTTTAACTAAAATAGGTTTAAAATACGTTTTAGTGTTTTATGCTTAAGACGATAAGGTATTTGTGTCGCTGTGAGTACGTTGGATAAGAAAATGCTCGTAATGTATGTCGCCGGCGAACGGTTAATGTGTTCGCGCCTCACTGGAGATCCAGCACCAATTTATGCCGTCGACGCTTTTTCTTATCGACGTGTTATTACCTAATTCGACGTTTTCGCACCACATTAGCTTAGGGGTAATCATCGATAAATTTCAAAAAAGTGAGTTTCTCGGAATTCGCTGAGTAAAATGAATCTTTGTGAACGGTGCAGCGAACTTGTCGACATTTCTTAATGTTTTGACTTTGTTTAAGAATGAACTTACTTTCATATTTTATGCATTTGTACTAGAAATAAAGACAGAAATTCTACGTTGTGGAGGCTGAATCAAAATTATATCAATCAGCCATTCGTCCCTTGCTTGCGCCTTGCCGTCTGTGGGATGTTTTTCCATTCCTAGAGTCTAGAGTTGCCTTTAGAAATAGCGTTGATGAAGAATTTAAGTAAATATAATGTTTATTGAAAAAAATATTTTAATCGGTTATTAATGTTCTGATATATAAGCGTTTAAAGTTTTAGGTAGAGAAAACTCTGTCCCTTTCCCACAAAACAAAAAATTACGTCATGCCTCTATGCACCATACTTGTCAGAATATAATTTATATGGCGTACAGAGAAGTGACGTCTTAATCATCTCTCTGTCTAGCATGATATTAAAATGCTTATAAGTTGCTTATTTTTGATCTGATTTTCATTTCTGATTTCATTAAGCAGCTCTATTTATGGCAATAAAAAACCAGTCGTCTAGCCTATTACCCATAGACGGCGGTTACCTCTTACCATCATCGGCCTTGCCCATTTGCTCATTACAAGACGTTAAAACTCTTATATGTACTCATTACAAGAAACCTTAAACCATGCATGATTACGTTGATTAAAGCACCACAAGAATAAGATGACCAAGTGCTATTACAAAGTTGCTACTAAACTGGTTAAGACAAAAAGAAGACCAGAAACCATCAAGTTTGTATGCAAGGTACTTATAACTTGTAAACATTGACTGATAACAAACAGCAAACAGCAGCCTCCCAATCGCAAGAGTGGCGGAGAACTAACGACCTACGGTGACAAACGCGCGAGCTTGCCGGAATGTCGTAAGCAAACCAACGCGACGCGACGTGGCGTGGCGTGGAGTAAAGCAAAGAGCGCGTCAAATGATGCGGAACTGATGCGCCATCTAACGAGTCCTTGCCTTTTTACCGTGGCATCGAGCAGAATTATTTATGCCTCGCATGAATCGGATTTTCCAGTCTAGACCGTACCTAATTCCAACATTTCTCATTTCTCAACAATACAGTTGGCACTGAAAAGAAATAGCCTAAGTATAAGTACAGACACCCCTATTCATATTCATTTTTTCTATTTGAAGATCTTAAGCCGACCTTGATAACCTACACCCGAAATAGCTCTTCCTATCAAGATAAAACCTTTCAAATTGCCCCAAACTTGTCTTGCTTACGTGCGGTCGGGCCACGAGAGCTGGGAACATTCTCACACGCCTACCTTTTTCAGAAATATCGAATGGAAGGTCAAATGTGAATAAAACCATCACTAAAGTGGATGAGTGTAAATACTGAGGCGTTATTTAGGGCTTAGGTAAATTGCTAACTTTTGTAATCAAATTACTACTTCTCCATACTCGTACATTGTCTTTAGGTTCCGCAGGTCGTGATGTGGGTGATTATTCCAAGTCAGAACATTATCATGCCCAAGAGCGCCTTTTGTCGCCTCATAATTAATAGCATAACCCATTGTGGCGATGTCAGATGAACACCGCCTTTGTCCTTACTACTTGGGCTAGTAAGATTTGCTAGGAATCATTAGATTACCGTTATTCGTTATTAAAATCAAAAAAGCCTTTGCAACGACTGCCATAATTTGCTTTTTCATCACACTTGCTCGTAAAGTGGATCTTATTAGATCGGTTTTAGGCTCATAATCCAAGCTATTACGCACGCGTGCTTTTTACTTTACATTACGGCACTAGTGCTATAATAGGTATAAGCCGGTAAAGTTAAGTTTGTACGTGGCTGCAATTAGATGGTTGTATACGAAGCATTCTTAATATAGCCGGGTAAAAATTACAGTTTCTTTGTAATACCAACAAAGAGTTTTTAAGCGGCTGAAGTAAATGTTAACCTGCGCGCGCATTGCTGGGTTGGGTGCCATTTTCCGCTAATATTTGTTGACTTTTTCGCTGTCTGGTTGATATTATCAAAAAAAATTTTATTTTTTCCTCGCAAGTGTGATGAAAACATTCGTATGAAACGCTTGTGGTATGTTGGTCATTACACTATCGGCTTCCTTATCGCGCTCGCCTACGGCTCGCGCGCATAACACCGCCTCTAGTGTAATGACCAACATAGCACACTTGTATCATAATGTACTATTATTATCTCTCCGGCAGCGCGAGTACCGTTTTATGACGCAAAATTTGACGTGTCGGTTTAACAGATTTACTTAGACGAATTTGAGAATAAACCAAATTTTATCGAATTATACCGATTTAAATGTCAAATATACGAATTAAATGTCAAATATAACGATCGTCAAGAACGGTACTCGCGCTGCGGATGTAGTATGTGTGTATGTTTGTTGGTACTCGCGTACAGGTCGTATTTTTCAACGAATTTTCACCGGAAAAAAAACTATGAACTTTAGACTTGTATAGCAAGTCTAAAGTTCATAGTTTTTTTTCCGGTGGCACTTTTTCATTGGAGGTGAGTATTTTTCCCATAAAGTGTGAAGTTTATTGCAGCGCTATTTAAGTACCAGCCGATGTTGATAATATTACGCAGAAACATTCGGGAGGTAGGTACTCGATATTTAACAAAAATAAATCTCGTATTTGGGAAAAATCTGTCAAGAAGTTGTCAGTAGCGCGTAAAGGTCGTATTTTGACCGAATTTTGATAAAACTTAGTAGGTATTTCTACATTATACATACTATATGTGATTGATTCAGGCGTTACTTTGCGGAAGTCCATCGTGTCCTTAATGGTGATATAATTATTTTTGTTTTATTACTTATTGATCATATTATTTTTGTATGTTAATAATTATTATCAATTTACAGGTTGATCATCATTATTTTGTTTCAGGAAAATATTACATTGAAACAGCTTAAAATCATTATTTGTTTTCAGAATTTATTAATAAATTGCTTTCAGGTTTAATTGACATTTTGTTTCAGGTTTAATTATTTTTTTGTTTCAGGTTAGGTTCAATTTCAATTAAGGTTGATAGTTACAGTAGGTTTTAGTGTGTCCCTTCATCCTATAAGTACTCGAAACGATATTACAGCGGAAAAACACTAGAAATTAAAACAAATTTTGGTATTATACATACTTTTTTTAAATTAATCGTTTTTTTTCGGCGGCAAATTTTGATTCTAGTGGTATTTCCCCAAAAAAGGGGAAAGTTTGTTGCGGCGCCTTTTACCAGCCGATGTTGATAAAATTTGGCAGAAACATTCGATAAGGTTATATATGGCGCTCCTTTATAACTGTACTCTTCCACTTACATGTACCCATATATGCAATAAATGAATTATGAATTATGAAATGAAGTTATCGATTATTATTACTCGATATTAAACAAGAAGGAATCTTGAGTATGAGCAAACCTGTCAAAAGGTTGTCTTCTCTTCGCAGCACTACTAGTTATAATTTGAGTCAACAATATACATTGTAATAAATATAGTAGGTTCCTTAGCTTGTGAAACTTCGATCAAAGAATTAGATCAATAGTAAATAGTAGATTGTTATAAAAAAAACAACCCATTATATACGAGATAGCATAAAACTTTTTCGTTTATGTAGGCTCGTAGGTGTAACAGACAACTTTAAAAAAAAAACTAGCCACTGGAACAAAATTTTATTTTAGCCCCTAGAGCATGATATGCTATTTTAGCCCCGCTCTGGTATGCTATAATGACGTACTTTTTGAGCAAGAGGAGTGTAAAACCATTTTAGGTATACACAGACACTTCAAACGATAAAACACGCAATCAAAACCTCAGCTAGCTCTTTTAAAAGGCTAATGAGAGCTCGCCTGTCTCCATAAAGGATGTGGATCTGAAGAGGGGCATTAAACTTTGATTGGGTTTTCATAGTCGGAGGCGGCTGAGAGCGCAGTTAACTTTACTGCGCACATATCGGCCGCTTTGCGCTTTTACATTAGCTGACCAAACGACTCCGACCTGACAACATGATAGAAAGCTAACTCTCCATGAAGACGCCATCCAGGTAGTCGAAATTGAAAGCGGTTGTTTTATTTATTAAAAAGCGTATTATTGTATCGCAGGTTCAGAAATAGTGAATCAGTAATTGTTAACTGACGAAGTACGTAACCGCATAACCGCTGTACGAGTATTTTGTCTCGAATAGCAGTTACGGTACCGATATTATTAGTATCGATCATCGTCAACTTCGGTGTACTAAACAATGATTTTTCGTAATTCAAACCCCTTATGAATAAAAATGGATGAAAACTTTTGTATGAAAGTCCTTTGTTTTTAACTTTTAGTTGTGATAATTAGTATTTGGATAGGTAGTACATTTAAATTAAAAAATGCTGTACCTATTAATATTTTTACAGTGATGACTTAAGGGAGTGAAATGGGGGATGAAACTATGTATGGACAGTTCTTTGTTTTTGAAGTTATAGTGATGGAAATTAGTATTTGGATAGTTCGTTTAAAATAAAATATAGTGTTTTCAATATTGTTTTTTATTTTGACAGGGATGACTTAAGGGGTGAACGGGCGGATATAACTTTGTATGGAAAGTTCTTTGTTTTTGAAATTATAGTGATGAAAATTGGTATTTGGATGGACGTTTTAAAACAAAAACAATAATATTTTTGCCAGGGTTGACCTAAAGGGGTGAAAATGGGGAGGGAAGAAATAAGTGAAGAACCCAGCGGTATAGAAAATATTTGGGAGCTGGGTGAATTACTTCTGTTCGCGGACTGAGTCGCGGGGTGATCTCTAGCACAATATAAAAGCGTTTAGTGGCAGATGTATCAGATTACTTGATTTGCGATATCGTGTCGGATCGGTATCGTTATTGACCAGTGTAAAAGCGCATCTTGCCGGGCCAACACGGGAGTAAAACTACGGTACTACGGACGTCATAGGGTTAAATATGCTTTGCTTTTACACTGACCAGTTTATCACTTGTTTCTAGTGGACTTCCTCTTATGGCGTGTTCCATGCTTTATAGAGTAAGCACTTTAAAAAAAACTAGCTAGAAAATCAGACCGTTTAAAAAAAATACAAAACACGTACGTATGTATAGCTTCTATCGAAAGATGATAAGTATATATAAAGGTATTTATTACAAACCCAGTTAAAGTTTTCCGACTTCACAGCATTTTTCTTCGCCGCTAAAACTATAAATTTACTTTTTGCACTTTTGCAGCTGGAAAATATGACAGGCTGTAATTCAAAGTAATTCGAACTAATTTAACTTGCTTCTGATGAAATCGAAAAGCATCGAGAACTGTTTCTCGGAAAATAGTTATGGTTGTGGCACTTTTTTACTCACATTTATATTTTGTTTTCGTTGACAAAAGGTGCGTTCGGATAGCCTATGGTGGCATTATTAGCATTGTCAAAATTGGCGTTGACGTAAAGCGTTCGGTTTGAGAATTTTGCCATGTTTGCCACTTTTGTCCCCTACCCAAAACGAACTGTACAGTCACTAGGGTCTAGAGGTGATATCAAACAAATGTCACAGGGATAGCACTTGACAAACAAAACTCCAAAACACCCGCGAAAACCAAACGTCAAAATCTTAATGTCAAAAAACGATCACAACGATCCTAGTAAATTTCTGCAACGATCCATGTCACGAGGTGGGTCAAAAGTGGCAGATTACGATGGCATTTTTAGCTGTTTTTAACCTATCCGAACGGTGAGCGAAAACAGATAATAATGCAACTTTTGCACACTCATTCCCAAAACGAACGCTACATGTGATCATTATTGGCGTTTGTAACAGTTATTTTTGCTACCAAGGGGCTATCCGAACGCACCTAAGGTAATAAAATTAATCAACCACGTTTGACCTCGTGTTTAACGTAAGTGAAAAGGAAACAGAAAATGAATCGTTGAAACATTATATTCAGTTTTGCTTAATGAATTAACTTTAATAGAATGAAACGGCAGTAAAAGAGATATAATGATACCGACTGGCACGCTTTCAAAAGCCCATAATAACGTTTATATTCCCAAACATAGTATCTTCCTAGTAGGCTCGTAACGGAACGCATAACGTTTTATTTTACGACGTAGTAATACCACAATAACATAAGCAATTTATTATTTTCACACAAAAACAGCTACAAACTTTCACTATATCGTAGTTGACATCGTTTTTATATCACCGGATTCGATCAAAATCGGAATATTTCATATTTCCACGAAATTCAGCTTATTGGATATAAATCCGGGATAAAATGGATTCATACCTATTCAAAGGTTACCTCTTCTACATCCCTCCGTATGCTTACGTTTTTATACGCATATAATAACATTATTTTATACAGATATCAAGGCAGCTATATAAGAGGCCTAGCTATAACGTATAAAATACGGTTATAATGGGACGTCTAACACTAACAGCCATAGATCTAGTAAAGTCTACCTTTTTTTTACTAGATCTATGCTAACGGTAGCTCGACTACCGTTCTTGACGATCGCTATAATATTTGACATTTACATGACATTTAAATCGGAATAATTCGATAAAATTCGGTATAAGTATTCTCAAATTCGTCTAAGTAAATCTGCTATACCGACACGTCAAATTTAGCGACATAGAACGGTCTAGCGCTGCAGCCCGTTCGGCCGTTAAGGAAACTGAAGTTTGGAAACTGGTTTCCTGAAAGGATTTTTTTAACCTCCTACGTAACCAGCTTAGCAAAAAAGTCTAGATATCGAAACTGTTTTCCTCCCCTGACATTACTGTGAATAATTTACGTGAGTGGATAAATTCTTCCAATTTCAGTTCATTTTCTGTTGTATTACGGGTTGTTAGCATTTAGAACTATTTGCAATAGTACCCATATTAATTTTTACTCTTTTTTGCCCATCCTAATAGGGTAGATGACTGATGTTAATATCGTTGAAACCAATAGCTCTCATGAATATTTAAGTAAATATAATATGTTTATTGAAAATATAATTTAAATCGGTTATTAATGTTCTGATATATAAGCGTTTAAAGTATTTGGTAGAAAAAACTCTATCCCTTTCCCACAAAACAAAAAAGTACGTCACGCCTCTGTTCGCCATATTTGTCAGAATAGAATTTATATGGCGTACAGAGAAGTGACGTCATAATTTCTTCTCTGTGATGATGATATTAAAATGCTTATTTTTGATCAGACTTTCATTTTATTTTCATTAATCAGCTATATTTATGGGCCACATTTTAATAGGACAATTAAAAAAAACCAGTCATCTAGCCTACGAGTATTGTTGCTATAAGTTTTTATTTTCTCAAATTGTCACTAGACGTTAACACCCTTAGCTACTTATAACTCTCTAACCTTACAGCAACCCGAAAATTGACATCGTTCATACCAAGGAGATATCAAATTTACCTCCTATCAAATATCACAAACGTTGTCACAATTTATTCGCATATTAAAGCTAATATGGATGTTAGTGAAAGCAGATTTCAGGGTTACTGTCAGACCCCAGATGTAGCAAGCTAATGAGCTGATGTTACATAATAATATGAATAGAGTTTTTTTAAGCATCTAACGGCCGCTTAAATTTTCATTCCCGACTAGGTGCGTTTACCGTCTTCGACCTCCACTTAACACCACGTGAGCTGTGGTCTAGAACTTAGTCTGTCAAGAATAAAAAAACTCAGATTCGGCTAGGCGACGGGATTATTACGGGGCTAAAACTAAGGCTTTTAGTTCGCGGCTGGAAGAGATCGCTGAAGGTAATAAGGTCACCAATTAGGTACCTAGACCATGTGATACTGCTTACCCGCGTGTTGCTACTGCTTTTGATGATACTGCTTTTGCTGCCATGAGATATTGTCTAACATTCTATTGCAAGACAATATTTAAAAAAAATGCATTTGAAGTGATCTGACGTGGTTGCTGTCAATCTACCTAGGAATACAAGAACCAGCCAAATTGCTAGCGTTTATTTGACCCAACGCAGAAGCATTGACTTTGATTGTGGGAATGCCGCCAGCATGCTGGGTACGCTGCCGAGCGCTAGTGGGTTTGAGCGTTTGGATTGTCTCTAGACTTTCATCGGTCTGGATACAATCCTTTTGTATTTTTTGTATCGTAGGCTAGGTAGTCTTTGTAGTTTGTTGTAGTTAATAAAGGCTTATGCCTAAAAAAAGAACCAGCTAGGCAGACAATATTCAAAATGAAGATATCTTGTCTTGGTATTCTATATGTCAAACAAAATCCACAGCCCTTAATTGGGGTAATTTTTTTATTTAAAACAACTTAAGATAAAATTAAGAACTATATACAAAACAAAATTATTAACAAAACAAACCCTAAAATACCATATATACAAAACCTAAAATTTGTATTCATATTGTACTTCTTGTGTCTTCTTGTTCTTATGGTTGGTTTGTTGGTTTGGTTTGCTACGAACGTAAATGTGTGAATAGTGTAAGTTTTATTTTATTTTGAGCTGCACTAGGTAATTTTTTCAGAGAACCTTCACCTCAAACAACATGATTTCGATATAATTTAACATCTTAGTATAGTTTTCTTTAAAATAATAATACATGATGTGCAAGACTTTCACCTGGCGGCAAGCGTCACGCCTGCCACTAACAGTAGTGGCAGAATTATGAACTTGCGTACACAATCCTGCGCCGCACTGCACTGCGCTCGTCGCCCTAAGTCAAGATAAGATATCAAATAAGTAAGAACCTAAAGAACCAAGTAAGAGTAAGAACCTAGAAGAGATACGTATCTGAAAAGATATCAGATAAGTATCCAGTAATTTCTTTCATACATCTAGAGAAGAAACTGAGTGGCGTATCACTATACCATACCGTATACTAAAAAAGGGCCTGCGTGGTGAATACGGCCAATCGCCATTCGAAGGGAAGCAGTGATCAGCAGTGGATAGACTATTAAAAAGCTGCTTATGTAGGTATGTATCTACTGCGTGAATTTGCATGAAATAAATGTGTTAATAATATTCCCTTGTAATATTCCCTTATTGGACCTGGGGTATGTCCTAAAACTGCATCCAGAACCGCCGGAGGACGGGCAGCAGCGTCCTCACTCTGCGATCCCTAAGCCGCCTGCCAAGCGTGGGAATTATGGCTACCCCTTCCTATTAAGAGAGAGGGAGAGGCCTTCGTCCAGCAGTGGACGTCTTCCGGCTGTTAGTGGTTCCCTTATTATTTTCTTAGAAAAGTATTCATTCGTTAGCATTTCGCATTTTCAATATTTCTAAGTGTAAAGATTTGTATACTTCATTTGAGTGCCATAATTTTTGTATTTTTTGATGTTTCGTGAATAAATTGGATCATTCAAAATAATTTACGTGGGAATTTATTTCGTTGTGCAAATTGGACTTGTTTACTGTCGGGGGAAGGTCGCGGGGGTTTATCTGCTGAGTCGACATCTCGTTAGACGTTTATTTTATGCCTATACAATTTTTTTAAGAGAATTTGAGGAAGCGTTCTTCATTCACTTGCAAATACCAAGCTCTTGACGGTTCAATTTCATTTCCTACCTTTTCTAAAGTAAGATGTCTAAGTAACACAACAACTTATTACTAAAATTACCAAGCAAATGTCATGATTTACTAAAGAATACTTTTATAAATTCTGTGTAAAATGGAGTGACGAAATTGAAGAAATTGATTGTAGAGTGAATTGCCGTCTTCTTAATTTCATATTTTCCCCGTGTTCTTACGTTTTTCAAACCCTTTCTATCCTAAAGTTACCTGGAAATGGCCACCAATTGTTACATTAGTCCTAAGTTAATTTTTCTGTTGTGATCATCATGACTGTAATAATTTATTTTGGTGTGTATAACAAAGAGTTTATCTATCTATCTATATTATACATACAATTATATATACTTATGTATACTTTGGAAACTGAAATACCTACCAAGAATTGAAATTCAGAGAATTAAATGCTACGAGTCTAATTATCGATTATACAAGGCTACGCGTATCGGTATCACTAAACCGAAAGGTGGTCATTGTACACAGAGTACACACAGTAGTGTGATCAACTTTTCCTATAGTGCCAACCCTAAATTTACGAATAAAAAAACAGTTGTTCTATAGAAAAATGCCATACACCCTTGACAAAATGTATGCAATGGCTGACTTTTTTTGATTTTAGATTCTGGGTGGCCGCAGTGGAGCAGTTAAAGTTATTCACAGTAATAATGTGTGATAACTATAATGTGTACAATGAAGCCTTTCGGCTATAGTAATACCGATACGCATAAACCTGTACAGTAAGTATACATGAATTCAGCGGACCCCGTCAGATATTTTTCTTTCATCAGCCAGAAGATGCCCACTGCTGGACAAAGGTCTTCCCCTTAACCCCTGTTAAGGGTTGCCTTTAGCCCCAGGCTCTGTTGGCAGCTTTGGGAAAGCAGAATGCTTGCCACCGTTAACCGGAAGACTCTGGTGCCCGTCCTCTAGATGCAGTTTTAGGACATATCTTTTCAGTTATTCTTAAAGATATTTCTTCTATCAGTGCCTCTTACGTCAGTCAGCGCGAGAGTGAACCATTGCTTAATGTAGTTACATATTTCGATGTAGAGATCGCTCTATGCTCATGAAATTTTCTATAAGTTTCCAAACTGGAATTTTCCTGATAAAACGTGTGAGTGCGTGTATCACGTGGCTGGTGGTTGCAAAAGCGATGTAAATGAAGAAATTTTTCAACAACGCGACCGCATTAAATCCATTTGTGACCAAATTGCAGTTCATTCCGTACTTGTAATGAGAGCGGTCGCCAATGCGATTCGTGACTGTAATACCGCTTAATATTACAGTTGAGTTCATTTACTGCAGTTTAAAATGCAATTTGCTGCAGCGGTAGCTAGTGTTTATTAAATTGTTTGTACAGTTATCGCTGTATAACCTCTCTGGCACCTACTTTGTGCTAAATTAATTCCCTAATATTTTTGTTATCAGCTTTGAATCCATGTCAACCATTTACCTTTATACCATCTCAATCAACTCAACAAATTGAATATTATTAATAGTTGTAGATAGCATAATCAGCCTGCTAGCTGTATTTGCTAACTCGAAGAGCGATTGGGCCAACTCCACGATACTGGCCCAGTTGCGGGTTGCTGGGTTTACATGCGACATCGAATTTCTTCTCTGGACCTAAGCAGGTATTTTCGAGATGTTTGACTTCACCGAAATTCCAGTGTATAAAATTCCGTACGTAATCTCCAAAGTTCTCATTGATTCCGGCCCGGAATATAAATTCGGAGTCATGAAGCCGTGATAGTCTAATGGGAGGACCGCTAGACCTGGAGGTTATCGGTTATTTCATCATTAATCAGCATAGGTATCAGTAGTCTTCTTATCCCTGGACCAGCCATAGGACCTGGGTTTGTCCTAAAACTGCATACAGAACCACCGGAGGACGGGCAGCAGCATCCTCACGGTTAACGGTGGTAAGTATTCTGCGATCCCCAATCCGCCTGCCAAGCGTGGGGATTATGGCAACCCCTCCCTAATAAGGAGGAGGCCGTTGTCCAGCAGTGACAGTTTTCTGGCTGATGAGTGAGTCCTCTTATCTCCTGGACATAAGACTCTACCTTGGCACGTAACTTAGCCGTACTCCAGCTTTCCGCTTCTAGTCACTGCTATCTCACGTGTGTTTTCCCTCCATCAGGTCGTTATCAGCAGAGCGTCTTCAGTAAAAATGAAAATTATTTATGCTAAGGTTTATTTAGAAACTTCTTATATTGTCAAGAAATGGTAATCAAACTACGGTACTTCAGTTTTAAGCCTATGTCCGAAAGTAGTTTTGAGACACCATGTAACACGCACAACACAAGTTTTGATCTGTCTAGCTGCGATAGGACGATAGATCGACGTTTATTTCTCTTAGAAGAAATAACTTTATGAATACATCGTGAAAAGTCAAGTATCTGCCATAAAACGCCACAACGAAATTGCATCAGCGAATATCTAAGTGAATCCTCAATTTGTCATCAGGTTTGCGTTTGCTCTCACTATAGTCATCGATACTCGATATCGGTGAGCTATATTTGTGATGGATGGAAAGGAAAGCTATTTCTTCGAAGCTAGAACCGTACGCGACCACGAAATGGCTTACCGCGTGCAATCGTATCTCAGCGGTGGCTTTCCGAGACAAAAACAAATGGAAGTATTACCAGAGACAATCTACATTTAAATGGATCTTTTTCCTCAATTCGTGCAGAGTTTGGTGATAGGTATCGCAGGCCCCGATTTATTTCTGGAACATTTACATTTCACCGCCTTTTGTAAAGACATTGTTGTTGCAGCCGATCCGTCAACTTGTCATCGCAGCCCTTTTGTTCAAACGGTTTAAACTCTTGCTAGCATTTATTCGGCTGCGTCGACTTTGCGATTCCTTTATTGAATCTACACGCAGATATAAGGCTATAGATTTTGAGATGGACATGCTCCATCACTGAAGAGAGAAGTAAAGTAGGGCCTTCGCTTTTCTGTGTACATCATCATCGTCCACACCATCGGTGATGATGGTCAGACGTAGATATTTTTCTGATACCTAGGTACATAATAATAACAATCTACAAATCTAGAGACGTGTACTTTTTTAAATTACTATTTAACAGGTTTGACTGCCTTCTTGATTCTTGCCTGGAAATAAAAAAACAGAACACGATAGGTAATATTTTCGTTTTATTTATACGGGAATACTCATGTTTAATTAAATCGGATACTCCGACTATAGTTTTTTTGAGTGCTAAGCAGGACGCAGCTGCACGCGCGTCGGGCTCTGTTTTCACTCTTTGAAAAAGGTCACCGGATGTGATCGAAACTATAGTCGGAGTATCCGATTTAATTAAACGTGAGAATTCCCGTATAAATAAAACGAAAATGTGTCAAAACCACGTCAGTAATCATAATAAAATAGGTAATATTGTAATGTAATTAAATGTGATGATGCAATGAGACATCTTTAATTACTGAATATATTTTACTACACCACGCCTGATATTAATTCAAAGAAATTGGTATGTAAACTGTTAGAAGCTAAATGTACGTGACTCCTAGCTCAAGAAATCAAGTTGGCTCACGCCAGCGCTGGCTGTGGCATTGTCCCACGGGAGTTATTAATTATTCCGATGTGAATAGATGACAAAAGGCATTATCGTGGAGATAATGGCTTCTGGAGACTGAGACTTCCGTCGCGGCTGCTCGAGCCTCATGGTGAGGCGCTGGAAAACGAGGATACTGTAATCTAATTTACGCAAAATTTGTTTCAAATGTATGCATAATAGAAAACATTATTCTTAAAACTCATACTTAAAACAATCACGCTTTAAATTAAACAGTATAAATGCGAAAGTTTGTGAGTTTTCTATTGTAGATTATAATATAGAAGTAAAGTAATAAGTATTTATGTTTGTTACTTCTTCACGCCAGTTTTGAGTGCAAGGAATGTAGCTTAGAACCTGTATCGTATAGGCTAGTTCTTTCAAGGAAAATATACGGTTCTTGTAGGATAGTGGGCAAAACCGTCAAACGCTGCTAGTGCTCAAATACTCAGAAATGCTTAGAAATGGCAGGGAGCATGCCTTACAGCGGGACTCATCCGTCACTTAACATCAGGTGAGCTATGGTGAAATACGGTAGGTACTGTCTGTCATATAACAAAAACAACAGGCTATAAGATTAAAAAAAAAAAAAAAAAAAAAAAAAAAAACAATGAATATACTTAACAATTAAAAAAAAAAAAAAAAAAAGACTACTGTTCTACTGCTATTTTTAATTACTGAGGTGTACTTGTTTTAATAATAATAAAAAAGGTGATTGTTTGCCGACAATAAATTGTTAAATTACAGTAAACAACGTAAGCAATGTTTAGTCTAACAATGTCTCCGACTTGTGTCGGAGGAAGAGTAGACGGAATGACAAAAAAAAATAAAGATGACTTATATCAAATTATAAGACATGTTTGTTTAAAAGAGATTGCATTGCATCTTTTTTAATCTATTCTACTTTGAAAAAGGAGACTTAACTTTCGAAGCATTCCATTAACTATGTACAAGCTTGTTTAGAGTGTCGAAACTCTCGAGAACCTTTTAACCAACGCTAAAACCCGGCACATTCATTCCACAAAGTTAACTGTAAGTCGATTAAACTGAGTCCAAGTAACTTGCTAATGAAGGACAAGAAACACACGTTTTGTTCACACGATTTATACGCAAGAATTTCAAGAATCACACTAATATTATAAAATGCGACAGTGTGTCGTTGTGTCTGTGTGTGTTTGTTGTGTTGTTCCTGAAACGGCTTAACGGATTTGGGTGAAATTCGGTATAAAGTTAGCTTATATACCTTGGAATTAATCAATGAGACATATGCCATATTTCATTCCAGGAATCGCGGGAGAAACCGCGAGGCCCAGCTAGTCAAAAATATATTATAGTCCTGCAGTTTAAAAGAAACGCCTAAAAAAATACTCTTAATTCTTGTCTGCATCAGGCGATTAGTCAGTACACTATGCTAACTTAATGTGGCTTAGATCTCCGGACTTAGTTATGCAGTTATGTTATATACCTCACAATGTTTTCCTTAACTGAAAATCAGAGGTATTCGTTTGTTAATTATGTACGTACCTAAATTCCATAGAATTCATTGGTACGTGCCCAAGATCGGACCCAAAACCTCACGACCTCGACTTCCTCCTTAAGAGTATTCATCTTAAGCCCGGAGACATCCACTGCTAAAGAAAGGCCTCCCCCTTAGACCGCCACATTGTACGTTACGATTCATAGGTCATAGGGACTAACAGCGATGTGGTCATTTTACGAATTGGACATTTTGAGAAGTGGAATAGATGACATTAAGTCAAATTGCGACCCGGATATTTTGATATATGGCCTTAGTGGCATGAAGTCATTTTACGATCTAGCCATTCTAATACTAACCCGCTTTAACAGCCCACTAAATAAACTATAACTTATTATACATAACATCAACTTGGACACCCTGAGAGCTATGTCGGTGACATTGGTTCTTTAGCGAATAACCTCGTCCCGACTTTTATCGCGCAAAGAAACCGAGCAAAGTTCACTCCATGGCCCGTTGTGTGACTGAGTTTCTCCAAAAAGCCAGCAGACAGAGTTTTAGTTTCATATGTCATCATAGGCAACACACACTGGTACTGTTAATTGTATTAATAAATGTGAATGGACTTATTGGACACACATCTCTCCGCAAGAGATTATTACTAGCATCAATCTGTGTGCCACTGATATAATGTTATTATTAATATTGTGTTCTTGTTTGAGATGTCCCAAGGTACAGAAAACACTGTTTTACCAAGCTTACAAGAGCTAAGCTCTGTTGTGTGGCCGTGCTTAGGGGATACACGGGACTAATTTACCTAGATTACCTATTTCATTCTAACATATTGCATTCACACATGCTATGATAGATTCCTTAATATAGGTACTTAATACCTTATTACACGAGTACATAACACGTACCTATGCATAGCACCTATGACTAGTACTAAGTAGGTATTGTAAGTAGTGTTTTCAATACAAGTATTTTTTTCCAATAGTTTTTACTCGCGTTTAAAAATAACTTTGCAGTCTTGCATAACAAATAACTACTTATTTTAACTTAGGTACTAAAATATAGCTGTCTTTTACATTGCAGCCTTACAAGATGTGCAACATTTTTAGTAAGTTTAAATCAGTCAAGGCTACTGAAGGTTTTTCTTTCAAAATTGGTTGTATTATATAAAAAATAAATGCAAGGTACATAGTGACGAGACTAACTAAACGTTCGCCTGGTGGTAAGCGTTACGTCTGCCCATAACAATAGCAGTGCCAGAATTGTGAACTTGCGAACAAAATCGTGCGCCGCACTGCACTGCGCTCGTCACCCTGAGATATTAGATGTCAAATCTCTTTATTTATTTTATTTTATTTTCACAGGAAAACTTACAGCTATGTACACAGTTAGATAGAGTTATTAAAAATAGAAGGCAAATTAAAAGTTTTCACAGATAAGAAGAAGAACACAAAAAATGTGTAAAAAGACGGACTCGCACACAATTATACAATAAAAACACTAAATAGAGAACATGAAGTTAAGCTTACTAAATATATATTGGAAAAAAAATAGAGAATAGAGGAGAAATTGGAACATGTTTACAAGAAATAGTTTGAGTTCAGAAGCTGCTTCAATTTGAATGCAGAAGTATTAAATAGATCTACATCAAGTTCTTTAGCAAGAGTGTTATAAGATATAATGCCCAGTAAAGGCTTAAGATATTTCCCATACGCAGTTGGCCCAGCGGTACAAATTCCCCGTCCCTCCTTGTATGAACTAGGCCAAAATATCACATGCCTTTATCTGGTAACATTGCTCTTCAAACTGAAACACAGTAATGCTTGCACACTACTGCTTGGCGATTGAATAACTGGCAACACTGTGGTAAGTTCATCCCCAGGCGCACTCTGCTATAGACTCCTACCACTAGAATAATTATTACATTGTATTGAAATTTTGGTGCTTAAATTGCACATGAAATCGATGATTGAACGTCACTGAAATGCGTATTGCGGATGTTTTTGGTAAACAAATAGCTTGTAATCAATCGTATTATTCTACTGTCGCTGCACATCCTCGGTGAGTAAATTAATGCGAAATATTCCGTGTAAATACGATTTATTGCCTTAACAATAGGTTGTTATTATTCTGATGCCACGTTAACTTATTGGATGTTTCAAAATTTCATATTATAATAAATTATATATGAATAGCAATATAGGCGTAGTCCGAGTATGGTTGCAACCAGCGACAATGATAAGACTATCGGATTTTGAAGACTAGGTATATGTTGAGCGCCGGCTCTCCACTCGCTTCAATCATACGATCGATTTGCGACATGCGAGCCGTACGATAAAAATAAATAAATAAAAATAAAAAAGCCATTTATATCCCTATCTTGTGTAAACATTACATTTCGTCGTTTCATAATAATACACGTTGATTTTTAATAATTACTATTTTAATTCTATAATTTTACTATGAATATATTATTTTGAATTATTATTATTTGATATATTTATTATCTGAGCCGTACGATACGACAATACAAACTTCTAATACATGTACATGTGTTCTCTTTATGTCATGCAGTAATTAGATGCGCTAGCTCTATTTTCTGGCAAATGTAATATGCATACTTTTAGTTAGGTATGCTTGATTGTGTTGTCTTGTTAATTTTGTTCGATTTGCAAGCGCTGAGCCCGTCCATTCCATTATCACCGTCGGTGGTTGCAACCATGTTGCAACTTGCAATAATTTTCAATGGGTACGTTACATTTTTTTTTTCTTATTTATTGGCATCGCACTTTGTGCATTCTGTCAGTGTCAAGTATATGAATTATCAAGTCAAATTTATATAGTATCTTTAAGTCAAATATGTCATGAAATCACAGTTATTATAGTCACACGAAATTAGTCATAGTAGAGTCCATGTCATGCCCTAGTAAAGCTATGTGGTGACTTTACTATGAGCTTTTACGGAGTTTTGAAAACAACACGAAAAGACATGTTTCACTACATTATATAACTTGCCCACACTCGTGCATGTAATTTAACACTTAAATATAAAACAACACCAGTTTTAATCATTAGTTCGCGAAATAGTTATTTATGATACTAGTGCGGTGAGTTGGTTTTTACAAACGAGTTGACGAATGTAAGCCCTTGACTTTGTCTCGGGCTTACCATAGTCATGAGTTTGTAAAAACCAATTCCGCACGAGTGCCATTCAACGTTTTACAACACATTTGCGAGAAAACAGATAACAGAAGTACCTACAACAGATAATGAAACAAACTTAATTATTTTGTTCATAAATATCGATCGGAAAGTCGCAACACTGGTCGTCTGGTTGACACTGGCAAATGCACAAAGTGCGATGCGATAACCCTAGTAGGAGGAAAGAAAAAAAATTCTACGTTCTAAAATTTGTCATCGTTAAAACGTTTCTAATATGAGTTTCTTCTCGTGTTGTTTCCAAAACTCAGAAGAAGCTAGTAGTAAAGTTGCCACGACTTTACTAGGGCATGACTGGACTTAACTGTGACTTACTAAGTATGACTTTCACTGTGACTTAGACTCATTCGACTTAAAAAATATCAAAAACTTGATACAAATAAATACTTGACACTGGCAAATGCACAAAGTGAGACGCCATAATCTTCCTAGAAGGAAAGATTAAACAGCGCTAATTAACAAATAGCGCTACGTGCGCGTGGTAGAAATTAGAACTTTCTAAATCTTTCGCCTCATTTTTTATTTAGTATTAAAGTGAGACATACGTATTGGGCAAAAGCGCTTCCAAGGAGGTTCGATCATTCAGTTTATTTATTCCCGTAATGTGAAACTCCTTCGTGGAATTCTTATATATTTTTACAGAAATTAAAAAACACTGTAAAGGATACGTGTACGCACGGCGCTATACAACTAGGCGTGCGGTAAAATATGTTTACCGCACACCTAGCTAAGAGTACCTATTTTACCGCACGCCTAGCTAAGAGTACGTATTTTACCGCACGCTCCGTTGTATGATGCGTAATGTGCAACCTTCGAACGATGTATACAGGCTTCTTAAATGCAGCGACATGAGTTTTCTTTGTTCCCGCCAAAACTCTACAATAAGTTTGTACCTATCCTGTAAAAAAAACTTCTACAATTTTGTCATGGCACTTTGTGCATTTTGACAGGGTCGAGTAAAGATTCATGCATTTTTAAAGTTTTTGTTAGTACCTAACAGGTAAAACAAGTCATAATATCACAGTCAGTCACGGTCAAGTCCATGTCATTCCCTAGTAAAGTTATGGCGACTTTATAGAAGTTTTTACGGAGTTTTTAAAATGACATGAAAACACATGTTTCACCACATCAAATCACTTGGCCACGCGTGCACGTCGTCGGTCGGTACTTAATAAATAAAACACCACCACATTTATACATCATCACTCGAAAAAACACAAGTTTTAATAAATAATACAATGCGGCGACAATGGCGACATGGTTATTTCGCGTTCCCGCCAAAACTTCCTGTACATACACATTGTTCGAAAGTTAAAAATTACGCACGATAAGACGAAACTTATTGGCTTGGCGTGGCGACGCGCGACCTACGCGTCGATCATACGAAGTGCATCGTAATATTTATTACGATATTCACTTGTCCATTAATCTTTACGGTATTTTTATTTGTAAGGACTCTTCCTCTTCTTAGGGCCCATAACCAACTAGTGAAGCAAAAAGTTTAATATTACGGCCACATAAATAAATTTACTTTGGGTAGTTTGAAGCTGGTTTGAAGTAATTATGTGACTTCAATTTAAGTGTGTGAAAATATGTACGTTTTTAAAATTGCGTATTTCTACAAATGTATTGAAAAACGTCGTATAATACGCAAGCTATAGTCATATACCTAAGTACGTTCGTATAGGCTAAGTGGCCAGTCCTAGTGTCAGAGTTAATGTGCCGCCCGAACGCCTCTGACATTGCTGACGGTTGTTGTTATAGAAACTAGAACAAACAACCGGGACCAACAATTCAACATGTCATCCTACCCACTGTAGTGCTCAAAAATAAATGCCACTCACGGTCACCCATCCGAAGACTGACCGGACCGTCCGTTGCTTAACATCGGTGATCATAGTCACACTTGTAACAATTTTTCAAACTCGCCGTAGCTCGTACGAATTCTTATCTACTACTCACTGGAAACAACCAAATTACCGCTCTTGTGTCGTAAACTACTATATTAATTAAAGCACCGAAAATTCCAAATAAACTATAGTTTTCTTTTGAAACTACGAGTCCATAAACTGTGCATAGCTGTACAGTTCCTCATACACAAATGTAATTTTATTTAGTTTCAATAAGAGCTAAAATCATTTTCTGATCCGCATATTATGATAGATAGGTGATACATAAATCATTGCATCGCTACTAGAGAAGAGTATAAACGCCACGATAAAACACAAAGCAAAATGCGTTCAGTTTCGAATTCGTTTCCCGAAATCCTAGTTTTTAGGCCATATCAGTTTCCTTTTGATGTCATTCTTCATAAAACGTTTTTATTTGTTTTTTCCTGTTAAAGGTGCGGAGGCATTGACAGAAGGGCCGACGCGGCTCGCGCAAAAGACCGCCGGGGGTTTCGTTTTGTTTACCTTATCAAAGGCGATCGTTTTCATCCGCAAACGATCTAATTTTATCATGCCGCTTAATTTTCATTCGTGCAATTAAATTAAAAATTAGAATGACTCAGGAGAGCTATTAAGGCAAGTATAAAAGATTCGTCCTTAGTTTAAGAATGACGGGATCTGTGGTATAGGTTCATTTTATACAGGATTGTTGATAATAATAACCTAGCAACCTCACTGTACATCTCAACGCACAATTTCGGTTCGATAGCTTTTGGTAAGTAATGACTTTTTTTCATCCCCTCTAATTACAAAAAAAATTTGACTGTCTGCGTTTTCAAACAAAAAGAAACGGGGAATCGAACGAAGCTTTTTAGAACCGGGTTTGATATCTATAAAAAACAAAATTGCAAAACTTTTCGTTATTTTTAACCGACTTTAAAAAAGGAGGAGGTTCTATGTTCGACGGTATGTATACTTTTTTTAATGTATGTTCACCGATTTCTCTGTCAATTGTGAACCAATTTTGAAAATTCTTATTTTTCATCAAGTATAAACTCCACCAGCTCGTTGGGTCAAGGATATTGAACAGATTTCGGGTTGAATCTGGATAAGATTGGCACAGAACCGGGATGAGTAGAGTAAAGAAGAGAGGCCTACGCTCAGCATTGGGCTATTATGGACTGAAAACGATGACGATGATGAAAGTTTTGACTATTTCAATCAAAAGTTTTTTTAATTGTGCTATAGGCAATGATAATTACTCTAATCTGAAGTTTGTGAAGAGTGTACAGACAGCCTGAAAGAGATTTTTAGACAATGGGAAGTTTTCTGACAGCTGTCAGAACGTAGTTCTACACCCAAAGGATAGAGGTGCTGACGAGACATAATTCTCTTTTATCCGCATTTACTAATTTGCGTTGTGGGTGAACAAAATCATAGGAAATACTATACCTATGGGCAAGTAGGTACTTTATTATACAAACAATAACCACAACACAAAAAAAAAAGCATGACAAAACTGATGTAAGTGAAATAAGCTTTTGACATTTTTACCTTGATTAATTCATTCAAAATCTTCAAAACCGCAGACAAGGTAGTGATACTATTCAGAATCATGTCTCGTCAACGCCATCAACGGGTTTTATGAACTATTTTTATTTTTTAATTGCCTATCAAAAAATCGTCCATTTTTTTGAGATGTAAATTCCCCATTTTATGATGCTCCAGTCAGTGGCCATTGACCCGTAATTTGCCAGATGTTCCGTTTCATCACTTAAGTCTTTATTGAATAAAAAGTTTGAGCGAGCTCATACCCTCATAATGTGCATCCGACTCTTCATAATGTTACTAAAGGAGCTCGAGATATAAACTTATTTTTTCCCTTCATAAAGTAAGGTTACATCATCTTTGCTTAAAATATCAGCCGCAGGGTATGGTTAACATAGAGTATAAGGCTTTTCGGAGTTTTTCCTTGATGTTTTACAGTCTCTTTTTATTGCTCAATAGACGTTTACCCTGTAACGTTATGGTCATAAATTCAAATAAATATAAACTTGATAGCTTATCTTCCGACTGAGAGAAACTTCCTGAAATCGTGAATGTTAGCCACTAGCGTTCTTTGAGCAAAAGTTTTCAATGTCAGTTCATTGATGGGGCAAATAAATAATCCAGTGCCGTAAATAGGGCAGTGCCAGCGGTGTTCAAGCACCGGGCGCTGGTCCTGGAGGGGCGCAAAAAACCAGACCAGGACCATGTTTTGAATATTTTTCTTTTCAAGGGCGCAATAAAAGAATCTCGCACCGGGCACTTTCTTTTCAAGGGCGCAATTAAAGAAGCTCGCACCGGGCACTTTCTTTTCAAGGGCGCAATTATAGAAGCTCGCACCGGGCACTTTCTTTTCAGGCGCAGTGTGTTAGGATTGATGACCACTTAAGTGACGACAGGTCCCTAACGTTTGGGGTCCCACAGGGCAGTATTTTAGGACCTATACTCTTTATTATATATATAAATGAGCTTTGTCTTTCTCAAATCCCTTTTTGTGAAATAATCACATATGCAGATGACACAGCCTTAATAGTGAGTGGTAAAACCTGGTGTGAGGTAAAAAAGAATGCGGAGGTAGCCCTAAGATTTGTCATGCGCTGGCTTTCTTCTAATCTCCTTACATTGAACACATCAAAAACGAAGTACATGACCTTCTCCACAAACTTAAAATCCCAACCTGACCTCAGAACTTTTTCAATTATAGCTCACAAATGTCAAACACAATCCAATGATGCTTGTGCGTGCTTACCTTTAAACAGGACTAACAATATCAAGTATTTAGGAGTATATATTGACTGTAACTTACGCTGGAACTCACAAATAGACAACCTTGTAACTCTAACAAAACGATTAATTTATATTTTCAAACATCTACGATCTTCGGCAGACATTGTAACCCTCAAAATAGTTTACTACTCACTTGCTCAATCAATACTCTCATACTGTGACGCTGCCTGGGGTGGTGCCTGCCCCACTAGCCTACTATCTCTAGAGCGAGCACAG
This sequence comes from Erannis defoliaria, assembly GCA_905404285.2. Lineage (NCBI taxonomy): Eukaryota > Metazoa > Arthropoda > Insecta > Lepidoptera > Geometridae > Erannis > Erannis defoliaria. Next base: position 7,654,909 of record FR990085.1, on the reverse strand, counting down.
CGAGCAATTTTAAAAGTCATGCTAAAAAGGCCAATCCGATATCAAACTAACACTTTATACAAAGATGCAGATGTTTTAACTGTAAGGCAACTATTTATATTACACACTATTATTAGGAGACACAAACAATTGCCGTATAATCCTGAAAATGATAGCCTGCGTAGAAGATCCAGAGTCTGTGCTAGTGTAATGTGCCGTACGGAGCTAGCTAGAAGACACTTTGAAGCTGTTGCAAATTCACTTTATAATAAAATCAATAAAATAATTAATATATATCCCCTTCCTTCAATTAAAGTTAAAATAGCAGTAACAACATTCTTGAAAACTTTACACTATAAAGAAACAGAACATTTTATGAAACGATTGGGGTAAGTAACTAAACATAACACACATAAACACATAAATATAATACATATTGAAATTTATTGAGTACCACTGCAAAGCTTACATATTATTATTATAAAAAAAAATATGGGTTATAGTCTACAATAGTAAAAAAAAAAGTAAATTCTCGTCAAATAAGCCATGCGTATAATTAATTAGCATACATTTATATATATTTATATTATTAATTTATTTATATTTTTAATTATCTTTTTATTGTACTGCATGCTTATATTTACTAAGTGTCCAAGTCATGTATAATAATGAAACTGTGATGATTATTGTGAATTTTTGAAATTATCAACGCCTACTTAGTACTCTCGCTAATTAGTGTTTTTGGTATACGAGTATATATATTTTTTTGGTTTAAATCAATTCCATCAACCTTCTGTTATATTTCACTATGTCTAAGAACTTCCAACGGGGGGCTCTGGCGCTCGTAGCACAGTTTTATTACTAGTACGGGTGCCAGCCAGTTCCACAAATCCCATGCAATTTAACAATAGATATTACTACATTTAGCTCTTACATAATGTTCCAAATTAATTGTTATTGTCTAGTTCTTAAGTTTTGGTCAATAAACTTTTATTATTATTATTATATTATTATTATTATATTATTATTATTAATTATAGAAGCACACACCGGGCACTTTCTTTTCAAGGGCGCAATTAAAGAAGCTCGCACCGGGCACTTTCTTTTCAAGGGCGCAATAAAAGAAGCTCGCACCGGGCACTTTCTTTTCAAGGGTGCAATTAAAGAAGCTCGCACCGGGCACTTTCTTTTCAAGGGCGCTATTATAGAAGCTCGCACCGGGCACTTTCTTTTCAAGGGCGCAATTATAGAAGCTCGCACCGGGCACTTTCTTATCAAGGGCGCAATAAAAGAAGCTCGCACCGGGCACTATCTTTTCAAGGGCGCAATTAAAGAAGCTCGCACAGGGCGCATAAAAGGCTATTATTTAATAGGCTATTTACGGCACTAAAAGAATCGTGTTTTAAATAGTCTAAACTAAAGCAAACAACACATATGGAAATCTTAAGTTATGAATATTCTAATATTCTACATATCACTTTTAACAATGCTTTAATTAAACATATAAGTATTGTTAAAAGTTTGAGTTTTGCGGCTCAAGTAGGTATCGAAAAAGTATTTTTTTTCTTCTTCTTCTTCTTATGGTGTCTCTCCGATGAATGAAGACTATACGTCGTTCGTACGTATCTCTAATCTGACTGCCTAGTAAGGGATATAATAAATGAAATAGTGAACAGTTAATTACGTTGGTTTATTGGCCAGACAACCTATTCACAAGAGGGGCGGCCAGCGACTGACTTAACTATCTTATCTAACTTGATTCTAACCTGTGTCCCTACAGTAGCCTCCCCTTTCTTTTTGAAAAAAAAATTGTATATAATCCAAAGTTTTAAGTTTAAAATAAATGCATGTTAATAAATGCTAAAAGGTGACCAAAGTCTTCACTCTATCATTGTTGTTTACGAAGTCAGCAAATTTAACTGGGCCGTCCGATGCACGTAATGAGATGCCACACAGGGCCGGACTCTAACTTCTGAATTAATTTACTTACATTATTATTACATCAAAAATACAATAAAAATTAATTTTGAAGAACATTTGGGTTTGGTCACCATCCTACTCATAATATTGAAAAGTTAACAAAAATGTTACAATTATAAGTACTTTCTTTCAGTAAAAGTACGTTAAGTCGAAATTATCGCAATTACATTTAAGTTGAGCTGTAATATCTCTTATTAGAATAATGAATACTTAAACAAAATTATAGTTATAAACATTGATCAATATATATTTTGAAAAATAATCAAATATTGATAGTTTTTCTTTACATACCCCTTAATTATAACACAACATAGAATAAGGCAGTTATAATGTAGACACTCAACCTTCACAATTTTTATGCAGTATACATTTGCGGATTTCGCGAGCCACTCGGTAATTCCACGTTATTTGCACTGTTCATCTGCTTTGTAATCCAAGACTTTGTGCGTTTACTGCACCTTTTGTACATCCAATATAGAACCATAACAATTAGCAACATAAAAACTGCGAATAATCCAAATCCAAAAAAAAACATGTTTTCCTGTAATTCTTTGCTGCCTACAGAGGCGTTCTGTGCCACCACAACTACTTCTTCTTTACTTTGGTACTTTCCCATGGTAAGTATCATGTAGGAACGATCTCAACTGAAGAATGAGTAATTATTCTTAGTTCAATTACTTTATAATGACAATCTATATACCTATCTCAGCAATATCTATTTTTTTACGAAAGAGCATTCACCTACGCCTGCAAGTAGGGCGTTATTGCTTCATAATATTGGTCTACATAATCTACTTATACATTACATTACATTAATACCTATGTTACTTCAAAACGCACGGGTGGTCTGATGACGCGACCACACCTGGTTGTTCGAGTTTGTTCTACTTGATTTCTGTCATCTCTATGCAAACCTATAGTAATGTCTTTACTGTCCTCTAATTTTATTTCATTTTCATTGTTCTCCTCATTTATTAAATGAGCTGGTTTTAAGCGATCTATAGTTATGTTTGTCTGTCTGTTTGTCATTTGTATCTTAAAAACTTTAGCCGATCTCTTTAATACCTCGAATGGTCCGGAGTAGGAAGGATCTAATGATGATCTACCTACTTCGTTACGCAGAAAAACATACTTACACTCATACAGGTCAGGGTGAACAAAAATATTTTTTTGTTGTCTATTAGCGATGGGTACTGGTTTCAATTGTCTAATCGTTTCACTTAATTTCGTTACGAACTCTGCATTGTTAGCCAGGTGAGCTGGTTTGGAACCGAAAAACTCTCCTGGTAACCTAAGAGTTGACCCATACACTAACTGAGCAGCGCTTACGCCGTTATCTGTTCTAGGTACCACACGTAATCCTAACATGACAGATGGTAGCTGCTCGACCCATGTACTCCCTGAGCTATCCAATTTTGCTCGTAGAGCCTGTTTCAACGACCTGTGCCATCTTTCCACTATTCCGTTACTCTGTGGATGAAATGCCGTCGTTCGTAGTTTTTCAACCCCTAAATATTTCATCAGAGACGCAAACAACCTACTTTCAAATTGAGTTCCCTGATCAGTAGAAACCTTAGTAGGCGTTCCAAAACGCGTAATCCAACCTTCATAAAATTTCTTGGCTACCGTATTCGCTGAAATGTCTTTCAACGGAAAAGCTTCGGGCCATCTTGTTGTACGATCAATTATCGTAAACAAATACCTATGTCCGTCAGGTGAAGTACTTAATGGTCCGACCAAATCTAAATGTATATGAGAGAACCTATCAACGCTTTCAAATACACCGTGTTGCGAAACTGTATGCCTTGATACTTTAGTTTTCTGACAATGAACGCAGGTTTTGGCCCATAGGCCTACATCCTTGTTCATATTCGGCCAAAAATATCTTTCACTAACTAACTGTCGTGTAGTTCGCACACCTGGATGACTTAAATCATGTGTAACGTTAAAAGCTGTTCTCCTGAATGCTTCGGGTAAATACGGTCTAATCCTATCTAACGATGTTTCGCAATAAATCTGTTGGTCGCAATCAGGTACATAAACTTTTTTAAGTTTAACATTAGGTAACGTTGACTGTAAACATTCCAATAATTCATTATCATTGTGTTGTGCTTTCGCAATTTCCGAGTAATCTATACTGGTAGGACACGTTATTGTCTGTATGCGCGATAGTCCGTCAGCAAATTCGTTCTGACTAGCTGCTACGTATCGTATGTCCGATGTGAACTCGCTTATGAACATGAGCTGACGTATGCGTCTTGGTGTGTCTTTATCGCTAGGCTTCTTGTTAAAGGCATGTATTAACGGTCTATGATCGGTTAAAATTGTAAAGGAGCGTCCTTCTAGAAGATACCTAAAATGTTGTGTAGCTTGGTACATTGCTAACAATTCGCGATCGTACGTGCTATATTTACGCTCGGTCTCTGACATCCGTTTCGAAAAATACCCTAAAGGTTTCCAATTACCGTGAACCTTAGTCTGTAGAACTGCGCCTACGCAAAAGTCTGATGCGTCGGTCATTAACGATAAAGGAGCGTTTTCCCTTGGATAGGTTAACAACGCTGCTTCTTTTAAATTCTCTTTACACTTCAAAAATGCGCTTTCAGAGTCTTCATCCCACGGTATGAGAGATTTATCCTTCTTCTTGGAACCACACAAAAAGTTGTTGAGGCACGCTTGATGGTTAGCTGCCTTTGGCAAATGTGTCCTATAAAAATTTAACATTCCAAGGAATTTTCTCAATTTATCTACGGTGTCCGGTTTCGGGTAGTCTATAATAGCCTTAACTTTATCCTCTAATGGTAAAATACCGTCTTTAGTTCCTTCAAAACCTAAAAACTCGATTTTCTCTTGACCAAAAATGCATTTAGCTAAGTTAATAGTAATACCAAATTCATTAAATCGCTTTAAAATTGCGTCTAAGTGTTGTCTATGTTCCCGTTCAGATCTACTTGCAACGATGACGTCATCAACATAACAAAAACAAAAGTCTGCGCCAGCTGAGCTGGAAATAACTTGTCCTTCAGAGTCACATACCTGTAAGTCCTGCAGTACGGAATTAGTCATGAACCGCTGAAAGGTTTGAGCCGCATTCCGCAGTCCAAAACTCATTCGAAGAAACTCGTAATTTCCGAATGGGGTAGTGATCGCTGTTTTCTCAATGTCATCAGGGTTGACAGCTATATTATGATAAGCTCTGCAAATGTCAAGTCTACTAAATATAACCTTATCCGATAAAATGTAAGTAAAATCCTGAACTCTAGGTATCGGATACATATCCGGTTTTGTTTTTGCATTCAGCGCTCTATAATCTCCGCACGGCCTAATTTGACCGTCTTTCTTTGGGACTACATGTAATGGGCTCGACCAAGCACCTTTAGACGGTCGGCAAATGCCCATTTCCTGCATTATCTTAAACTCTTCTTTAACCTTTTTGTACCGCTCCGGTGGCAGCGGCCTGGCGCGTGAAGACACCGGAGGGCCACTAGTTTCGATGAAATGCGTAATCAAATGACGTGGATTCTCTTTAAAATTAATTGGCTTACAAATATCTGGATATTTATTTAATAAATCTACGTAAGGATGGTTCATGTCAATCGTTTTTAACGAGGGCTCATCGAAATGCACAATTGAACCTATTATACACATTTCCGTAACTCTATCTATTAATTTATGTCCAGACAAATCTACTAAAAGCTTATGACATTTAATAAAATCAGCACCTATAATTGGCTGTTTTACATCCGCTACAATGAAAGTCCATCTATATGGGCGTCTTAATTTTAAGTTTAATATTAAAGTCTTTGTTCCATAAGTTTTAATTTCGGAACCATTGGCTGCAAATAATTTATAGTCTGTCACCGGAAAATCACTTTTTCTTACTAATCTACACTGATACGGTAAAACAGAAACGTTTGCACCTGTATCAATTAAAAAACGTAAACCTGAATCCTGATCCGTGACGCTGAGGCGGTTGTTGGACAACAGTGTGCAGGCTCCCGCCGCTGACTGCACCTCTACTGGTTTCCCGTTCTCGGTTTCCAACTGCAAGGCTCGATGCACTTCTTCGCTCTTGTCTTATAACGGTAATGGTAAAAACAGAGCCAGTCAGGGCTTCCTGGAGTCCGCTTACTGCCTGTTCTGTTCCTTGAGCCGGACCTGCTCCTAGGGTAATTCCTGTTATTTCTGTATGACCCTGGTCTCCCGCGTGAAGACGAAACCTCCAAATCGGCCAACTTCGTGTTGATGCGGGCAATCTCCGTCAAGAGCATAGCTGTGTCAGCACTAGGGCCCAGAGCGTGGGAAACCTCCGAAATGTTAACTGGTTTCACGCTCTCCATGACTTTATCTGCAATCTTCGATAACTGGTCCAAGTCCTTTGACTCGGCAACGGTTAATACGGCACGGACTGAGGCCGGTAAGTGACCTTGCCACAGAAGAGATAATGTTTCATCTGTAACTTTACCTCTCGCCAACTCAGTCATCCTAGTTAATAGCTGTGACGGGCGCTGGTCTCCCAAATCCATCTCGCTAATCAATTTCTGCAGCTTCCTAGTCTTTGATTCTTCAAAAATAGTTAGTAGTTTCTCTTTGAGCTGGTCGTACTTCTTTGCGTCCGGCGGATTACCCAAAAATCCAGCTAGTTGGGCAATAACATCTTTACCCAACTTGGTAATAACCAGGTTGTATCTTGCTTCATCCGCCAGCTTTTGAGGAGCTAGCACTGCTTCTACCTGCACGAACCAGAGTCGGGGCTGATCCGATCAAAATTCGGGGATCCTTGATGCCACCGATATCTGTGCCATGTCCACCTGGTAACCGGATGCCGCGGGTGGAGAAACTGGATGCGGTTGTTGTGCCATCATTTTCACACAGGTGTATTTATGTATTTTTTACTTCCACGGCTTGACCCTGAAACGCCGTGGAAGGAGTCGCCAACGTCGCACTTTAAATGTTCGTATGTTATTTATTCTAAGTCCGTCCACAAACTGCAGTCAGTTCTTTAAAAAAATATCACTCCGCGAACAATGTTCAAAACTAGGGTCACCAGTATACGTCGTTCGTACGTATCTCTAATCTGACTGCCTAGTAAGGGATATAATAAATGAAATAGTGAACAGTTAATTACGATGGTTTATTGGCCAGACAACCTATTCACAAGAGGGGCGGCCAGCGACTGACTTAACTATCTTATCTAACTTGATTCTAACCTGTGTCCCTACAAAGACTGCATATTTTTTTCAGGCTAAAGATTTTGGCGGCACTCGAAATCCATGACTATTACTGTGGATGTTTCGCAGCCATGATATTTTTCTACGACTGGCTTTCCTTTGTAACATTACCATTACCATGAGGGCACACACAAAGTCTCCATTTCTTGGACTCAGAAAAGGACCAATGTGGAAGTTCTACTACGGGTTGGCGAGAAACGCAAGCTTTCGCAAACCATCAAACAGCGCAAAGTCGCTGTTCGCATATCTGGGACATATCCTCAGGCACGACAGATACGAGTTCTTGCAACTCAAGTAGTGTAATATTGGGCATTCTATCCCACCTCCCTCGTTTCACTCGCTCGGTGAGATTGAATACCCAATATTACAGAATTTATTTCTTGTTGGCAAAAACAGAACGAGTTTTTTAATTTTGTGTGCATTACATTTGTTCATTTAAATCTAACGCTCAATATATTGCAAAAATTACTCACCTTCCATGTTTCGCTCGCTCGATGAGATTGAATACCTAATATCACAAAACTTTCTTTCTTTCATGTTGAAGAAACAGAACACATTTTTCTTAATTTTGTAAGTGTTTCATGCACCACCTTTAAATAGCACTTTTAAATAATATTGAAGTGGAAATATGTACTACAATAATATAACGCTAAGTATATTGCAAAATTACTCATTTTACACACATTTTAAAGCAGCACTTTAGTGGTCATCATAATATTGTATAAATAGTAGATAATTCTTACAAGAATGACAGCTGTCTTAGCAAAAAATTATCTGCTCTAATAAAATGGGTCAAGGTCGATGCGCTTATCGATGCGTTTTTAATGTTTGTGTCACAGCTGCAATCATAAACGATATACGAAAGAGTTTATTTGTTTAATAATTGGTGAGATGTAAGTTCATTTGGGTTAGATTTGGTGGGTGATGCTTATGATTTTTTATTTAAATACTCACGTTGATTTCTTAATGATGTGTTATCGCTGGAAACACACTGATGTGTTATTATCGATGTGTTATGTTTAAAACCTTAAATTTCACGTCCTGTTTAGTTTTTTTATTTTATTATGCTCACAATTGTTAGAAGTCGACCAGATTGGTTCGAGGTAGCCCCTAGAAATAATTTCCTAAACCACGTTTTGGCTCAGGTTCCTCCATAACATAGAGCTGACCAGACATTAACAATGTGATATGACCAGATTGGCTCAAGGTCACCCTTAGAAACATAAATTTGTAAAAATCGTATTTCTAAACCACGTATTTGGCTCTAGGCCCTCCATATCACAAAGCTTGGTAAGTATCAGTAAAATATTATGACCAGATTGGCTCGAGCTCACCCTTAGGAATTATATTCATGTCCTGGTTCGGATCAGGTCCTCCGACAAGTATTGTGAACATAACTTTATTTATTTAAGGATGCACTAGAAATCAAGTTTAGCATATTAAGGTCCTCCATAACACATAGAAAAATAAACAATTATTAGTAAAAAAATAAACTCCCAAATGTACCTATTTATTTCACTAACCATGTTAATAGCTTTTTCTACTTTTTACATAGTTATATTTAAAAATGTATTCATTTCTTTGTATACAAATTAAAGTTTTTTCTATAAACAATAATAATTTCATCGATAAAATTAAACCCGAATATATTGGCGTACTTTGTTTAGCTCAGTGCAATTTTAACGGTGACCCAATTTATTTTTAGATAATTTGGTACTTATTACATAATATTCCAGGATTTTTATTTCACACACTTTATTAATCCACCGTGGGAAAGTTTCACACTTGTAGCACTCACTAGCAAATTAGAATAACAATGTGGCTCCGGATTACAACTTAAATTAGCCAAAGAGCCACTGTGCAAAAACAAAAACATTTGCAAAAACTACTTATTATTTACGAGTTCATTAACGATGATATAGTACCTGGTTTTGAGGCATCCTAGAAGACTAATATGCTATAATATTTCATGTATCGCTCGCCATACAATTTAAAATAAATATTAACTACGTCATTTGTTGTTCTTCAATTATGTATAACTAGCGATATTGAAATATGTTTTAAGATAATATTAAATATAAATATTCATTCAGCATTCACGAAGATAAATATTAAGTTTCTTGTTAATTCATGCAGAATTGACGCATTCTCATTTTGTCATTTTTATTCCAGAGTGAACAGGTTCCTTCTAGGTAAACGTACTCCATCCTACACCACATCTCAGGCAGGTTTTATATGATTCAACGCAAACCTATATCCAATAAAAAATATATATTTAAAAAAACTAAAAGACATGTACACTGTCTCTTTGACTATAATTTTATTGCCGAGTAGACACTTCAAGTAAATATATTTAGCTTACGTGTCGCTTTCTTTTACTATGCAGACGGGCGTTAAATTAACATTATTAACATTATAATCATCATCATCATCATCAGCCCGGAGACGTCCACTGCTGAACGAAGGCCTCCCCCTTAGACCGCCACACTGTACGACAACCTGCCATTTGCATCCACCGGTTGCCCGCGACTTTTACAATGTCGTCGGTCCACCTAGTGGGAGGCCTTCCTACGCCGCGTCTTCCGGTTCGCGGCCGGAACATTATAATACATGAGACTAATACCTAAATAGTTAAAAAAGTACTCGTATTATGAGATATTTTTATAAATATGGCTTATTTATAAGAAGAAGAAATTAAATGCCGTATGTAAATTCACCAACCCGTAACTGGGCCAGCGCGGTGGATAATTATGATTCGCCATTCGAAAGTAGGCCTAAGTCCAGCAGTGGACAATTAAACAGGCTGATTATGCTATACATTAGGTATGAAAAATACGATTGAAATTCTAACACTAGGGCTAGCGGATGTCTACTTACCCAATATGAATTTCACGCGCATTTATTAACAGCTCGTGTGTGTTTATTTCGCGGAAGCGGTGTTTGGTGTCTTTGAAATAATTTATAGATAAAGACATAATTCATTTTTGCATAGTCTACAAAATTTGCATTTATCCTTTTCTCTCCTTGTTGAAGCTAATCTAATATCTAATCAGATATTTACCAACAATGGAATTTACAATTTCGCTCTATACAAATATAGTTCGTATTTGTATGATTCGTAAAGGTGAGATAAATGATTTATAATTGTAAGGTTTTTTTGCAAACGATGCAATATTGATTACCTTAAATACGCTGTTTTCGTCAAAAAACATCATTATTTTCAAGAAAATCGCCAGTGCACGCCTCAGTCAACTAAAAACCAGTCTAAAATGTAAGTAAGTATTTTATTTAAATTTCTTTAACTTTCTATAGGTACTTATTTTATTGATTCATTTAATTTGTTTGTACCTTACCTACCGAAAACTTTTACAGGATTTTCTTCAATACGCAATCTTGTAATTTTCAGGTCGGACTCAGAATACGATTCAGCTTCCACTCCAGCACCGTCAACGCAAAAAAAACCGACGAAGCGCAACGTAGCTGCACCGAGCAAGACAAGCAGTGCCAGACTCAGCCAACTATTTGGGTAATTATCCACATTTACATGCAAATAAATAACACATAGTTCGTAAGTTTATCTTCTATGGTTTCGTGTACACAAAAATTAAACGCTATCTCTCGTTAGTCATCATTTTTTTTTTGTTGTTAATAATATAAATTATATTTTAGGTCCGATTCAGACTCTGATAAAGAGTCATCAGCGCCACCACCGCAGAAAAAATCCAAAAACCAGCCAGCTGCTAGAGTGTCCAGCAAGTCAAAGAAGGGAAGAACGAGTCAGGTGATTAGGTAACTATCCACACATTTATAATTTTAATTTATTTTTCTTGTAACATAAGTAGTTACATAGTTTTGTTGTAACCAAATTATGTTTTAGATCCGATACCGAGTCCGAAGAAGGCCATCAAGAAGTGGCGGTCGCAGAATCTTTAACTAAGAAAACCAAACCGAAGACAAAGAAACAAACTCCTTCTTCTAGCCGGTACGTTTTTAAAATAAGTACTTACATATGTGTTTTATACATTCTTCGTTAACCATTGTTATTACCATTTGACTTCTTTTACTTAGTATTGCACAAAAAAACTGTTTAGTAGACAAACTAACTCAAGACTTCTACGTACTTGACTGAAGATCTTAATTTTGATTTAATGTACTCGTGTTGTTACAGAAACAAAAAACAAGACATTTTCAAAATACTACGAGCGGAAGAGAAGGCTGCGGGCATTACAGAAGATAGAAAAAAGGCGCTCTGGTCATCGTTCACCAGCCGTGTTGCGTCTGGCCGCCAAAGACGGGCTGCTATCATCGGAGAAGGAGCCTTTTTTATAGATATAAAAATTTATAACGCAGACGATGTGCTGAACGTACCCCCGCAAACTTTATACAAAAAGTCCTTAGTGACACTAAAACTACAAGCTGCTGAGGGCTCCCCACCGTGGGAGAAATTACAAGTGTTTATGCAGCATGCTTATAGCATTTTTAAAGACCATGAACCCGTTTTGTACAAAGATTGAAAATAAATGTAAAAGATTTGATAATAATTAATATAAACAGTAATTTTAATTATACCTAGCGTGTTACTAGGCATACCTTAGGATATTTTACTAAGTTTTCTTTATGTCTCTCGTGGTTGGGGTTTTTTAGGAAAATGTTTATATCATTTTCAGAAACCACAAGACAGTAAAATATTTTTAGAAGTCCTACTAAGGCACTTTTTGCTATCATAAAGTTTATTAGGGTTTATTTGTGATGAGGTTTTCTTATATTAAGTTGTTTCTTTAAATCTCTAAGGGTAGTTTGAAAATAAAATAAGACGTAAGAGCAAAATCTTTTTAACATAAGTTATCTAACAAAGATGCCTTACTGCACATTTTGTAGTGCATCGGTGCATAAAAAGTCGTGGATTGGTCACTTACGAAGTAACGCTCATAGAAAAAATAATAGTAACTTTGTTGAACGTCATAGCGAAGGTGTTGATATTGTCTCGTCAGCATTCCGCAATCGCATCATCAGTTACAGGTTATTAGCTAGCGAACATGTTCTTGGTTCATTCGATGCTTTTTTTAATTCAATTCATGACAAAGTAAAGACTCTTCTTAACAGGTGTCTTGATAAACATATATGCTTTAAAATAAATTTAGAGTACTTTGCAAAATTTATTTTGTTTAAAAATAACACGGAAGAAATGAAATCGTTTTTAACTAAAAATACTATTATAACCAAAAACTATAATTTTGATATTTTTTTTGCAGAGATAGTAAGTTTATTAAAAGAAAAGGTAGAGTCATTTGAACATCAAGACTCAGGATGGTCATTTTTACACAACACTCATTTGGAAGTTAATATTAATAAATATGAACCATTGCGTGGTTCCAGTTATATTCAACTACCACAAAAAATAAAAAATAAAAAAGCTTGCCTAAATATTGAAAATAAAGACAATTTTTGTTTTTTTTGGTCAGTCACAGCTGCGTTATATCCTGCTAAGTCTCACCCTGAGCGGATTTCATCTTATCCTGATTTTCGGACAGTATTGAACGTAAGTGATATGCAGTTCCCGGTGACATTTTCTGACATAAAAGTATTTGAGATTAATAACCCACAGCTGAGGTTCATTGTGTACGGGTTAAAAAATAATAAGACTATTGTGGGTCCATTGTACAAATCTGATGAAAATAAAAAGAAGCATAGGAAGACTATTCATTTATTGTTGCTAGAAAATGATTCTGGAACACAACATTACTGCTTAATTAAAAGCTTGCCTAAGCTCGTTAGAAGCCAAGTGACTAGACACCACGGAAAGTTATACTTTTGTGAAACATGCTTAGTATTTTTTTCTAAAAACGAAGAGCTTGATAATCATGTCTGTGGGGGTGTAGTGACTGTATTACCAGATAAAGGTTCGGTGATTCAATTTAAACATTTCGAACGTAAGCAAAACGTTCCGTTTGTAATTTATGCTGATTTTGAATCATTATTAGAACCAGACTACAGTGACGATAGCACTCGTAACACATCTACTCTGAATCATCACACGGCAGCAGCATTTGCTTATTACATTGTTTGCTGTGTCGATGAAAGCTTGAACCGCTATGTATCACATCGCGGTCCTGATTGCGTTGAAAAATTCGTTAAATGTGTATTTGAAGACATGCTCGAGATTCATAAGATTTTAGATGATGTTGCTCCAATGATTATCACTGAAACTGATGCAACCAGTTTCCAAAATGCCACTCGATGTCATATTTGCAATCATTTTATGTTTTTTGATAAAGTTCGAGATCACTGTCATATCACTGGTTGTTATCGCGGCGCAGCACACAGCGTTTGCAATTTGCAATTTAAACGACCTTCGTTTGTGCCCATATTTTTTCACAATTTGTCAGGCTATGATTGCCACTTGTTCATAAAAAAGTTAGGAGAAGCTCCAGGTGCCATTAAAATTCTTCCGAAAACCAAGGAAAACTATATTTCGTTTACGAAAATTATTGCAGTTTCTAAAAATAAATATATTCAACTTCGGTTTGTTGATTCACTGAAATTCTTGGGAGCAAGTTTAGACAAACTAACAAAGACTCTGCATGAAGATAACTTCAAAAATTTACATGATTTTTATCATGATGACGCAAAATTCCAACTACTTGTGCGTAAAGGCGTGTATCCTTATGAGTACATGGATAACTGGGAGCGTTACGAAGAACGATGTCTTCCCTCTAAAGACTGTTTTTACAGTTCTCTAACAAATGAGCACATATCCAACGAGGACTATGAGCATGCGCAATCAGTTTGGACAGAGTTTAAAATTAATGATTTGGGACAGTATACAGATTTGTATTTAAAAACAGATGTGCTTTTACTAACCGATATTTTTGAAAATTTTAGGAAAACATGCAAACGTCATTACAATCTTGATCCCGCATTTTATCTAACTGCACCGAGCTTGTCATTTGATGCAATGCTTTTAAAAACAGGCGTCCAACTCGAACTCATTGATGATTTAACGATGCTAAGAATGATTCAGAGTGGTATTCGAGGGGGAATATGCATGTGTTCTCATAGACACGTAGAAGCCAATAATAAATATTTACCCGACTATGACCCATCAAAAAAAAACTCTTATGTCGTTTATCTTGATTGCAACAATTTATATGGATACAGTATGTGTCAGTATTTACCATTATCTAATTTCGCATTCATGGATCAAAATGAAATCGATTCTTTGGAGTTCACTGAAATCCCTGATGATTCCGCATACGGTTTCATACTTGAAGTCGATTTAATTTATCCGAGAGAATTACATAACATACATAACGATCTTCCATTTTGTCCTGAAAAATGCATTCCTCCGGGCGGAAAAACTGAAAAGCTTGTGCCGAATTTATATGACAAGCATCTGTATGTTATTCATTACATTCATTTAAAAACTTGTTTGAAGCATGGTTTGATATTAAATAAAATACATAGAGTGATAAAATTTGTACAAAGCCCCTATTTGAAGAAATATATAGATCTAAACACGCAATTACGTCAACAGGCAACGTCAACATTTGAGCAAGACTTTTTCAAGCTGCTGAACAATAGTATTTTTGGAAAAACGTTAGAAAACAATGAAAAACGAGTTAATGTTAAATTAGTAAATGAATGGAGAGACAAAAAAAATACCACTAAGAAAAAAACCACGGCTTCAAAATTAATAGCAAGTCCACATTTTCACAGTGCATCCGTTTTCACTGAAAATTTGGTTGCCGTGCAATTGAAGCCAGATCGCATTGTATTAGACAAACCAATCTACATTGGTTTTGCTGTGCTCGAACTGTCAAAGAGTCACATGTATGACTTTCACTATTCCGTGATTAGACCTGTCTATGATGACCGTGTAAAAATGTGCTACACAGACACAGATAGCTTCATATATCATATTGAAACGAAAGATTTCTATCAAGATTTAATACGAAATTTCATTTCGTATTTTGATACCAGTAACTATCCCATAAATAATGAGTTTAACATACTTCTTAAAAATAAAAAAGTTCCTGGGCTTTTTAAGGATGAAATGGGGGGGGAAATGATAACTGAGTTCATAGGTCTTCGTTCAAAACTATACTGCGTTAAGACTGCGGATATTACAATTAAAAAAGCAAAAGGTGTAAAGAAATCCGTAGTTAACGATCTAGAGTTATCGGATTATAAACGAACTCTATGTGAGGGAGACGTTTTGAGAGCGACTAACGTTCTTTTTAAATCGATAAAGCATGAGATTTTTACACAGAAAGTAAGAAAGATAGCGCTGTCTTCCAGCGATGACAAACGTTTAATTTCTCCAGATAAAGTATCTACAAAAGCTTGGGGCAACAGCTCTATTATTTTTGGGAAAGAATCAAATATGCACTAAAATGCAAAAAATATGTGTGTAAATGTGTGTATAATTATAGGTGTTGCCGTAGAGTTATGATGTTAGTTATATAGTTGTGTTGGTGTAAAATAAATGTAAGAAAAACAGAATTCTTTAGAATAATAAAACACTATATTTCAAAATTTTAGTTATGTACTTTGTGTAATAGTGTAAGTTTTATGAATAAAATTATAATATGTGTTTATTACTTTGTATTTATTTGTTAAATTATCCTGTATCAACAAACCAGGTTAGGCTAATTCCTAGTAAAAGCAAGTTTTAACTTATTTGCTTGAACATGAGATAGCGGTGACAAATGCTTATTAAGCATTAGGTAATAATCTGATACAGAGCATGTCCAAACTTGTTTGCGTTCAAGCGAGCTAGCGATTTATGACAGGTACCTAGGTACAGCTGCATTGCATTACGTTTCATAGTCCTCGCAGCTTAAAATCATTCATTGTAGAGTATTGATTCAAGAAAGAAGGTGGTGCTGGTTGACTCATGGTTAATTTGATTTAAGATTTTTAAATCACAACTGCTCGTGCTAAAGTTTAACAGTCTGTTATACTCATTTACTTCTTCTATCTGGTATGTATGACTTTTAATGTTGAATTATATAATAATTAGTATTGCGATATAAAATAATTATTAATAAAATTGTTTTATTTCAGAAAATATGGCCCAATTTGATTCTGACTCATTTCTACAGTGTGCACAAGATCCTCTTGCTGGATGGGATGAATTTGAAAAGGAACAAAGAGCAGAACAAATTAGAGACGCAGCCAGAACGAGTGCAACTGAATTAAAATCTCCTGCAAAAAAAGGAAGAAAAAGGAATCAAATGGAGATGGCATCTTATATTATCAGTAAATCGGCAATTAGAGGACGCAAAATCATAAAACTTCAAGTTTATGATTTCGATTCAATTACTAATTCATACAGTGAAACGGTGAAGCTACAGCATGTCGTAGTTGATCCTTTTCTCGACGAAGTTTTAAATTTAACCGAAACCCTTATAAGTAAAGTGTCTAAAAAACTTCGCGAAGACTAGCATTTGTAAGTTTAAAGATAAGTTAGATTAATTTTACTTGATTAATAAGTCAGAGTAATTGATCTATAATGTATAATATTAGGTACCATTGTAATAAATAAATGTGATATAATTATTATACAAATACATACATAAATACATCTTTTTTTACTAATTATTAAGGCCGTATGATTCAAGCTATTTATGTTTGAATAATATATAACAATTATATTTTGCATTAAGTATATAAGTTCCAACTCATTAAAATAACACTTATGTTTTATTGGTAGCCTTAACCGTATGAACATGTTATTTGTAAAGCAGCCTGATTCCTTATGCTTGCCCAATATTTGCATTACAAATAAAATAAAAAACGCGCACAAACATGGAAAGCTTTTACCAAATACAATTCGGTGTTTAATTTGCGGCCCATCCAACTGTGGCAAAACAAATTTGTTGATAGGTCTACTAATACATAAGAACGGTTTAAAATTTACAAATGTTTATGTTTATTCTAAAACATTGTATCAACCTAAGTACATATTTCTAGAAAATGTGTTGAAATTGGTTCCTAATGTAACGTTTGCAAAATTTAAAGAAAATGAGCATGTCATAGGTTCTGTAGAAGCTAAATCTAATTCTATCATAGTTTTTGACGATGTATCTTGTGAGAACCAGAATAATATACGTGATTATTTTTGCATGGGAAGACATAAAAACATTGATGCTTTCTATTTAAATCAGACATATACTAAAATACCGAAACATCTCATTCGAGACAATGCCAATCTTATAATTCTTTTCAAACAAGACGACGTCAATTTGCGCCATGTATACGACGAGCACGTAAATGGTGATATGACTTGGAAAGAATTTCGCATGTTATGTACAGAAATATGGAGAGTTCCGTACAGCTTTTTAGTTATAAATAAGGATTGTGATAAAAATAAGGGCTGCTATAGAAAAAACTTTGATACATTTGTTGTATTCGAATAGAGTAAGTACTAATAATTAAGCAAATTTCCTGCAATGTTCATTTTTAGTTCTGTCTTCGACGAGTGCAGTCTTTAGAACAAAATGAATGCTGAAAAGCAATTAAAAGAACAAATTATTAAATCAGCTGAGAGCGTTAAGAAAAAAGTAAAACAAATGCGAAATTTTGAAATAGATAGCAATATCGCTATTGAAAATGTGTTGAAACCAATAACAAGACCTCTACAAAAAATTGCCTCAATAAATGAAGGTTATAAAAAAACGCAATACCAGCGTAAAATTAAACGACAAAAGAGCGAAGACCAGGATAATTCTTTAAATAATTTTGACGAAAGTGTTAATCCTACTAATATTGAAGAAAGTATCGGCGACAAATTGGAATACGTTGAAGCAATTTCTGATGAATCCGATAGTATTGAAAACAATGAAGACAAGGATGAGAGCGGGTTCTCTTTTAAATCATTAGACTCTGATAATCATGCTTGGTCTCTATCTTCTGAAGTTTTCGATGATGTTCCTTATGGTGCTAGGTTAGAACGTGGAAAACTAAAAATTGGAAATATACGACTTACTGTTACTTCCGATAAACTGTATTTAGGTACTTCTATGTACTACAAAACACCAGGAATGCATGAACTATTATTTAAAAAGATTCCCAATTCGACTGTTATAACGAGTGCCGATTTAGATAATTACAAAAATATTTTATTAGAAACAAATGCTCATCGGCGGGACTTTAATCCAAAGAAACCTATTAAGAGTAATAAAGGCAATAAATACTTAACTATTATTAAGCCATTATTCAAATATTCAAAAGAACATACTAGTACTGAAAGTCTCGTGCAAGGTACCGGATTATCGTTAATGAAAAAAGTAAAACCAAACGTAGACTTTGTTTATTGGGATGATCCGAATGAACTAGTTGAGAGATTAAAACTATTAATTGCTTCTCGAGATGCTGGAAACACTGGATTAGATAATGAAATCATTTCCATTATAGAAGAATTAAGTGAAGCTGGCGTTATTCATTAATTATAAAATATGTTGAACAAAAACTCATGTCCCAGTCTTTTCCAAGTTTCCAACTGATTAATACATTATGAATATTGATAAATTCGGTCATCATGTTCACAAGCGGATGCGCTCAATGGAATCATCTAACTTGTTTGACAAAAAAATAGTTCAAGCTTTGAGCGGTGAACATGACCTTAAATTATACAGCCTAAAAATATTGAAAACTCCGCTAACTAACGATGATGCTATAAATAAGCAATATGTTGATAAAATTGTTTCTAATTTGTATACGAAAAGCGAAATAGATAATCAGTTAGAAATTATAAAAAGCCTAATCAACACGTTACAACTTCAGTTACAAGACAAAGTGCTCAAGGAAAACGAACAAGGAAATTCCATTAACAGTTTTGTGCCAAAAAATGAGCAAACAAGGAATAGTAAACGAAATTCACCGACAAGCCAGAAAAAACTTTAAACGTCGTCATGTAATACTTAAAGGAATAGATGATTTGTGGCAGGCTGATTTGATTGATATTAAAAATTTTAAGAAAGACAACAATGGGTATACATTTGTTTTAGTCGTTATTGATACATTTTCTAAATTTGTTTGGACTAGTCCAGTAAAAAATAAGACTAAAAATGAAATCACGACAGCATTCAATACAATTTTGAGTCAAAGACGTAAACCTAAAAATTTACAGACTGATTTAGGAACAGAATTTTATAATGATTTCTTTAAAAGTTTAATGAAGAAAAATAAAATAAACCATTATTCCACATATTCTGTCAAAAAAGCTTCTATTGTAGAACGCTTTATCAGAACATTAAAGAATAAATTATATAAAAACTTTCATATAGTTGGAAACTACAAGTGGATTGGGAAACCATTGCAAAAAATTACGTCTGAGTATAATCAGACAGTGCATCGTATTACAAAGTTCAAGCCATCAGAAGTTAACTCGTTAAATGAAATGCATGTTTTAAAAAATATTTTAAAATCTTATTCAGTTCCTAATTCTAATAAAGCTAAATTTAACGTTGGAGATCAAGTGAGAGTTAGTAAATATAAGGGAATTTTCGCAAAAGGATTTACTCCTAACTGGTCTACTGAACTTTTCTCAGTTGTGAAAGTAAACGATACAGAGCCTATAACATATCAAATACAAGATAAACGAAAACAAAACATACTAGGAACGTTTTATGAACAAGAACTTATGAAGACGCAACACCCTGGTATTTATTTAGTTGAAAAAGTCTTAAGAAGAAATGGAAACAAATTATTTGTTAAATGGTTAGGCTTCAATGACAGTGAGAATTCATGGATTGATAAAACGGCTCTTGTTTAAATTTATATTTATAAGCAAACATATGTCTCTATAAACTATCATTATACTTGTATCAATGGAAGGAGGTGGACTTGTGAATAAACTTATCAATAATTTGCCATTCGAGCTACATTTACCAGGTTATAATTATTGTGGACCTGGTACTAAGTTACGCGAACGCTTATTGCGTGGTGACAAAGGAATTAACGGATTAGACGAAGCTTGTAAGCAACACGACATAGCATACGATAATTGCAAAAAATTAGAAGATCGGCACAAAGCAGATATACAGCTCCTAGAAATGGCTAAGAAAAGGATGATAGCAAAAGACGCTAGTAAGGGGGAAAAAGTGGCGTCATGGTTAGTTAACAAAGTAATGAAAACAAAAGTAAAAGTAGGTGCCGGTGTAAAAAAATTTAAATCCATTATTGGAAAAATAAGCAAACATCTGAAGAAATTTAAACCAAAAAATAGTGCATCAGCTATTAAAATGGCTCATTTGGTGGCTAAGAAGTTATTTACAAACAAAAAAATTCGCTTACCTCGTGTCATACCAATTCCTAAAACTGGTGGAATACTACCTTTGATACCCATATTTGCTGGTTTATCTGCAATAGGCGCATTATCGGGAGGTGCAGCTGGTATAGCAAAAGCAGTAAGTGATTATAAATCATCCCAAAAAAGTCTTCAAGAAGCTGAAAGACATAACAGAACTATGGAAGCTATTGCTTTAGGTAAAGGCATGTACATTAAGCCATATAAAAAAGGAAATGGATTGTACTTAAGAACGTCAAAAAACTAATTAGACGGCTACCCAGGCATGCACTTACCGATTTAGATATATTGAAATATGCGAGTGACATACCATATTTCAGAGGAGTCTATATGAGAGACAAGTTACCAAAATCACCCAATCAATTTGAATGCGGCATTGTTAATTTGGATGATAGCAATAACAATGGAACTCACTGGGTAGCATACGTAAAAGATAAACAATATTGCGAGTATTTCGATAGTTTTGGTGATCTTAAACCACCTTTGGAGCTAATTAAGTATTTAAAATATGAAGATATTTTATATAACTACACTAGATATCAAAATTTCGATACTGTTAACTGTGGACATCTATGTATAAAGTTTTTAAGACATTTTTGGAAGAAACGTTTAAATAGGTGAGAATATTATTTATTTGTCAGTAGCAATATGTCTCTCACACTATCTATATCAAGCTCGGCGTCAACATCGGTTACAAATTATTCGCCTGCCCTTCAACTGGATGGTGAATATGAATGTGGGTTGCTATATTTCTCTACGTTTAATTCTATTCCGAACATTGATGGTAAAAATAATAAATTTTACTATGGCGATGATCAAGTTGTTGAAATACCGGAAGGATCATATGAACTCATTGATATTAGTGATTACCTAAAAGAAAATGTTTTAGACTGTAGTTTCAATTTAAGTTCGAATAATAACACCCTAAGAACTTCTATTATATGTTCTAAAGATATTCATTTTGAAAAAAGTCCTTTACTTGCCAAAGTATTTGGATTTGGTGAAGAAACCTTGAAAGCAAATATATTAAACGAATCTCGGTTTCCAGTCAACATTCTACCGACAACTGTGCTAAGGGTCGAATGTGATATTATACGAGGATCATATACGGACGGAAAGCCAAGCCACATTGTTCACGAGTTTACCCCTAACGTGCCTCCTGGTTACAGAATTATTGAAATCCCAAAAAATATTATTTATTTTCCTGTAAATCAAAATTCTATCAGTTCTATTTCAATACGGATTGTAGATTCAAGAAATAATCTTATCAATTTGAGAGGCGAAGATATTCAACTCTATTTACACCTGAAGAAAAAATGATAGATTTCAATAAAAGCTCTGTAAATGCCCTAAAACTCATCACTTCTAGGCACGCCATCAAGAAAAAGACACCTAAAATTAAATTAACAAAGGAAAATAAAAAGTTTCTCAAGCTGATTGGATTATTAAAATGAGTGTATTAAATGTCAATGTACCACATATCCAAGACAATTCCATTCAAAGTATAGAATACCACTCGTATAAGCCTTACGTAACAAGTTTCGGAGAAAATGATGAGATTCGGATACCAATTAACCAACAGGATTTATATATATTACCTTCAGCAAGTACTTTGTATTTAGAGGGAAATGTTGATGTTTACAAAAATGAACCCAAAACTAAAGTAAGCAGTGTACATTTTACAAATAATGCAGTACTTTTCTTTTTTCAAGAAATACGATATGAAATAAATGGTATAGAAATAGATAAAATAAAAAATCCTGGTATTACTACAACCATAAAATCATTTTTATCCATGAATGATAATGAGTCTAAGATGGCCATCAGTTGGGGTTGGAATATTGAAGGCACCACCACAAGATGGGCAGGAAACTTTTCGGTTTCAATACCTCTTAGCAAAATTTTGGGATTTGCAGAAGATTACAACAAAATAATCATGAATTGTAAACATGAACTTATTTTACTTCGGAGCAATACAAGCCTCAACTCGTTAAAATTACAAACCGGAGAAGTTGTTCAGGGTGTAGATATTAAACATATATTGTGGCGAGTTCCTCATATTAAAGTATCAGATCGAGAAAGAATTAACTTGCTGAAATGCTTAGAAAAAGATCGTCCCATTAATATAGCGTTTAGAACCTGGGATCTTTATGAGTATTCAGCACTTCCGCAGACAACAAAGCACACTTGGTCCATTAAAACCTCTTCTCAAACAGAAAAACCCCGATACGTAATAATAGGCTTACAAACGAATCGTAAACGTAAATTTGATGCTGATATGTCTCAATTTGATCACTGTCATCTAAGAAACGTCAAATTATTTTTGAACTCATGTTATTTTCCTTATGAAAATATAAATACAGAATTCCAAGACGATAAATATGCATTAATATACGAGCAGTACGCTCGATTTCAACAGTCTTATTACGGTCGTCGTCCCGAACCAATGCTAAGTTATGATGAGTTTAAAAAGAAAGCTCCGTTATTTGTAATTGATTGTTCGCGTCAAAACGAAACTTTAAAAACGGGGCCTATAGATGTTCGCATCGAACTTGAATCAAGTACAGAATTCCCTGAAAATACTGCAGCATACTGTTTAATATTTAACGACTGTATTGTTGAGTACAAACCTTTAAGTAATATTGTGAAGAAAATATCATGAATTCAAAATTACTAATAGTTGATGTCCAAGGTTTCAAAGACATCTCTAACAATTTAATAGTCAGTGAATTTGCCTTCGCAACAGAAGAATATACTCAAGCATTTTTAGTAAAGCCACCATATAAATTTTCAAATTTAATGCCTATTGAGAAAAAACATGTACTTTGGATAGAACATAATCGCGGCACACGTTGGAACGAAGGATTTATCGATTATAGAGAATTTAATAGAATAATTTCACCTTACTTGGAAAATAAGACTATACTTGTAAAAGGGGCAGAAAAAATTAAATGGATTAAAAATATATGCAACAATTGTTCAGTTATCGATATAAGTGTAAAAAATTGTCCCAACTTCGTAGAATTGTATAAAAGATTTAGTGGTGAAGACGAAACATTATTAAATTGTATGTTTCATAAAAAAGTGTGTGCTTTAAAAAATGTAATTATAATAAAAAAATGGTATTGTGAAAATATTCAACTTTTTTGAAAATGTATTAAGCTTCTCATAAATATTAATATTTTTTGTTTATATAATGTACATTCTTCTTTTAAATGTATGTTAATTAAGATCCTAAATGTATTACTTTTCTTAAATAAATGTTTTTGTACCTAAATATTGTTTTATTTATTGTTTGAGTCGAACAATTTTCATGTAAGTAGATAGATGGTAGCTATAGGCATCAAATGAAGAACTCAAGTCCTTAGTAACACTGCAGTCGATAAAACGCAGCGAGTAGTCGTGTGTTGTGACTTATTTTCAGTAATTTTTAATAATAATTATGGAGCTTAAGCTGCCTTCTCATCCTCGTTATTCTCTGGAATCAGCACGCTTGCGAAGTTTTGACTCTTGGCCAAAAGGTTTAGCTCAGAAACCAGAAGACATGGCTGATGCAGGATTATTTTACACAGGACAAAGTGATAAAGTTCGTTGTTACTTTTGTAATGGTGGACTGAAGGACTGGAGCTCAGGAGATCAACCTTGGGAAGAGCATGCCCGTTATTTTCAGAAGTGTTCATACGTTTTATTTGTAAAAGGCGAGAATTATGTAAGAAGTGTCAAAAATAGAAACATTATAAAAGGTGAAAATGTTGAATATAATAAAGTTATTGAACAATTTGAGAGTCTTAGTGTAGACACAAATAACTACAAAAACATGACATGTACAATTTGCCTCACTGAAGAATTGTGTATGTGCTTCATACCTTGTGGTCATGCAGTAACCTGTGCAAAGTGTATGCTATCTTTGAAAAATACATGTTCTGTGTGTCGAGAACCAATTTCTAAAGCACTCAGATTATACTTTTAAAACCCTTCAATTGTTGTTTTATTTCGTAAACGCATGCTTTTTGTTAATTTTAAGCATCATTGGTTTATAATTATTACCTATCAGTCAATAAAAATTACAAATACTTATACAAAAAAAAATGTGAGCTAGGGATACCAAACATGAAATTTTGCATCATATTCATTTGCATTCAGGTTAAAACAAAATGTAACGCTCACAAAATTAAAAACTCGTTCTGTTTTTGCCAACAAGAAATAAATTCTGTAATATTGGGTATTCAATCTCACCGAGCGAGTGAAACGAGAGAGGTGGGATAGAATGCCCAATATTACACTACTAACTCATAATGATGGGAAAAGTTGCCGGAAAGGAAAAGCTGGTCGTAGAAGAAAGTAAATAATTGTCTTATGGTAATTATAACGATTGTGATTGTTCATAACTATTCATTGATTAAACAGTAAGTTTACAGCTATGAATAAGCCTTCAAAATTGACCGTATTATTTACTATGAATCATCAGCCAAAAAACATCCACTGTTGGACGAAGGCCAACCCCATAGTAGGGGGAGGGGGGTTGCCATACTTGGCATTTCCACGCTCGGCAGCCGCCTTGGGATCGCTTAAATGCTCACCAAAACTGCTGCTGCCCATCCTCCGGTGGTTCTGGATGCAGTTTTAGGAGAGACCCAGGATCAGAGAAGCTCGGAAAGATTACGTTCATAGAGTAAGTAAATACTACGTAATAATTCTGTTTATCATTAGAAATCTGAGAGCAAAAGTGCATATTTAGTTTTTAAATTTCGAACCTAACAAAACCTTTCTATTCAATAATTTTCTATACCGCCCTTAGAGGATCTAGCTCTCTCTCTCATGCATAAGTTATACCTACTTATTTCATGTCAGCGCGCCAACATAATGTTTAGAATAATCGCACTGGCCAGCACAAAGACTGCTTGAAAAAAAAACTCTAGCATTTTATTTGCTGTAGTGAGGGGAACATATATTTAAACCTTAAAGAAAAATGACAACATAACACGATTTAAAAAAAATATTACAAGCGACTTCAACTTCGAACACCTGGACGACATCTTCATATTTTCTAGTAATTTTGATTTAATAACCAAACTACTGTATCGATTTTGATTAAATTTATATGGGAACACCTACCAAAAAAAAAAAAGAATCGGTTCATAATTGGCGGAGTAATCGAGTAAGATACATACAAAAAAAAACATACAGTCGAATTAAGAACCTCCTTTTTCGAAGTCGGTTGAAAAGACGCATCGCGATTGAATCAGTAATGCCAACATGTTGACTCCGAGTTGTCAGTGCAGCAGACGCGTCGTCGCGCAGGGCTGCCACCACGGAAAAGCGAAGGCCCTACTTCTCTCTTCAATGGCTGCCACGCGCGTGATGTAATTTCGCATGTGTCAACACGCCACGCGCGCTTTGTCATCTGCAGCACAAAGTTCGTTTGCCGTAATTATTTCGGAAACATGCATTTAGTATGCGTAGGTACCTATGTGTTTATAGAAGACAATTTTATTACAGTTAAATATATGATAGATGAAACGATCGCAACATTATTTATAAATATTTATTTCAGACCAGAGATCCATAGGTATAGCCATTACACAAAACACATATTAAAGACAGACCTACAGCTTAAATTATAGTTTTGATCAAATGCCTTAATATAAGGCAATCGTATTTATCGGCTATGGTAGCTAAGATGCTATTATGACTGCCACGTATCCTACTTAGAAGAGAAAATATTCGCTTCCGTAAGCTCGCCTGAAATCCGTCAGCTCGAGCATCAGCGAACATGGCGGAGGCGCTGCAAAACCTATAGGGAAACCTAATAGCATCCGAAAGATATTATTATACTATACCTACTGCACAAACAATTATTCCTTTTTATAATTCTTTTTTATTATAATAATTTAGATCTTCACGTGGTATCTCATTTTGAAAACATTGTTTTGTATGTACTAACTTGAGTATGTTTATTAATTAAAATAGTATAACTGTCCTAACAAGACTTGCAGTGTGCACAAACCTATAGTTTGCATCTAGTGTGGGCTGCAATGATCCAAGCTTAGCGCTTTATAATGAGCTCCCCGGGCGAAGCCACTTCCTCTCCACCCCGCGTTCACACGGCTGCAAACTTTGACATTGCTTTTTCATGTTTTAAATCTAATAGATATTGTGTTTTATCTAAACTATTATTTTCAGCTTATTCTTCCACTGATTTTATCTGTTACGAGCTGAGCGCTCCATAGTTTCGTCCAAAAATGTTTTTTTTTATGGTGACATATTTTATTTTATTTTTTATTTGTATCTTTGCTCCACGGATTGCTGGGTCCGTGCCTTGTATCAAATTTTACAATTACAAGTACTTTATATTTCTGTAGGTAACTAAAACATAATCTCCTATCCATTCATAGCTTGTCAGGTGACATTGTTAAAGCGACGGATAAGCATTAGGTAGACAAGATCGAAACAGAGAGTATTGGCGGGAACACGGAAAAATCATGTCGCTGCCTTCTATTATTTTCTCAAACTAGTGTTTTTCGCAAATTAATGATTAAAAATGGTGGTGTTTTATTCATTGAGTGTTGAATTATATGCACGAGTGTGAGCAAGTGATATAATGTGGTGACCATGTCCTTTTGTGTTGTTTTCAAAACACCGTAAAAGCTCATGGTAAAGTCGCCACAACTTTACTAGGGCATGACTTGGACTCGACTTTGACTAATTTCGTGTGACTAACTGTGATTTCATGACATATTTCACTTGATAATACTACATAAACTTGAACATTCATATACTTGACTCTGTCAGAATGCACAACGTATGCGATGCCAACAACAAAGAAAAAAAAAGATGGAAACAGGGCCAAAAAAAACGGCGCTGTGAAGAGGAAATACCCGAGAGTTCATAGAAAATGTTAGGCGATGATGATGAAAAAGGCCTTTCCTTTTGTGGCACAGTAAACGTGCGCTTATAGCTCTTGTCTTCTCTTAAATATCTCAGCGCTCGTATCATGTATGGCTCTCAGCTCCCGTAATATTAGCGGCGATAAAATGTTTACACCGCGACCTGTTTACCTTAATGGATACAACAGTAAGGCGATAGTGTTCACTAAACTTAACGGTGTTTGTAGAGTAATTAGTGTTGTATACATTACATTATGAAGAGAGACCCGGAGCTTTAGCTCTTGTGCATTGAGTGTCCTACCAATTTCTCGTCCATGGCATAGCGAATAGTAAAGAAACTGAAAATTGTGTAAACTTCTCGAGACTGAACAAAGGTGCTGAGGAAAATACTAGGGTCAGTGGAAATAGGGCAGTTGGCAGATCAGGAAAAAATAGGAAGGTATGAAGGAGCTAAACGTCGAACCTAATACTTTGAGGGAGAGGAAAGCTCCTCTCCCTCAAAGTATTAGGTTGTGGCCAGTGTATACACGGGCTGTGGTGGCTCACTCACGTCGTGCGAATGGAAGAAAATCGGGGGTTTCCCTGTGGACCCATTTTTTTTATTTTTTTTTACGTTGTGAAATGCTCTTACGCATACCCTCCCGCCAGGGCGCAGGAGGGTTATGTCGGACTCGATGCCAGAGTAAGACTCGATGGCACCCCTACCAACGAAAAACCCAACGGTGTTCCCACACTGCGCTTATTGTCGAGGTCACGGGTACGCTCTCGCATTCATCCGCAACCTCGACGGCGCTGCCCTTTCGGGCCCACCACGGGAAGCCGAAGCTCCTCCCGCACCGATGACGATGTGTCCGAACACCCAGACACATCGTGCATCCACCTCGGAGGCCATGCCAGCGAGATGGGCGCCGGACGGCCCTACGTCCGATCGCCCTGGCCTCCGTGCGGCGGGTCAGATGAGTGGCCCCGCCGCCTGCCACTTCGGCCATTGGGGATGGGGAGCTCTGGCCCCTCTGGCCTGTCCCCATCCCGCAGCCCCACCACGACACACCCGGTGGGTGCCCCCTCAAGGAAAGCCCTTGATGAGGCCACCACCTGGCCGTCCCTCCTCGCTCTCCACTGTTCCCTCTGCTGATCAGAGGGACACGCGGAGAGCCCTCATGTCCGGACAAAGTCCGGACTCTCAGTAAGGGCCCAGCCACCACCGTGGCCCTTGGGAATGGAGAGCTCTGGCCTCTCTGGCCTGTCTCCATCCCTCAGGCTCGTGCAGTGGCTTAGCCCCCACCACAGTGGCCGCTTTCGCGGCCCCCCCCGCGCGCGCGGTACCTCGGGTACCTCTTCGCTTCACCGTGGTCCCCCGCCCACGGCTACTAAGCCCCCCCGCCCCGACAAGGCGGGTACCCCCGGGGTACCCCCGGGGGGGTCCCTGTGGACCCACTGCTATGTCCCACTGGTAGGACTAAATCGTGCCGTGAAGTCGCTCACTTCACGGCACGATTTAGTTACTTGGGGCAGTTTTTTTTTTTTTTTTTATTCTCAGTTACATTACAATGAAGGTTTCGGTAACTAGCACCTACTAAACCTCGCAGAGATTTGTCTATGGGCTAGGCCCTTTGCTAGTAAACAAACAATTGTGTTGATTAGGATATCGTCCGGTAGGGCGTTCAAAATTATATCCGTAATTATTTATCATTGTATATAAAATATCGGTGGATGCAAATGGCAAGTTGTCGTATAGTGTGGTGGTCTAGGAGACTTAGGAGAAGCCTTTGTTCATCAGTGGACGGTTCCGAGCTGATAATGACGGTGATATAAATCATCTAACACTTTATATTCGGCTATTATCGAAAGCTATAATCGTCCAATCACAAAATAAATATTAATCTAAGTGTAAGTGATCAAATTGGAACATTTTATGCATCGTCGCCGTCCCCTCCCATAAAAATGTATTAACTCCTATAAATTTAGCATCGTCAGCGATTTATACAGCACTCCGGCGATACACCCTCGACATCGTAAACGGAGGGTGGGTTTCTCTAACTTCACAACATCTTGCTACACAATTTAATAAGTAGGTACTAGATACTAAATTGAGAGTATCGCAACAATTGTCAATTATTCATGGACAGCCTTTATCTCTCACCATAATTTAATAACCTTAAAACCTTTTTTAACCTTAACCTTTTAATTAACCTTGTTCGGCTCTAATGTTCAAATACTTTGCACCATAAAAATATATATAATGTGACTGGTAATGTTATGTCGAGAGGAATATTTAAAACAACAAGACAAGACATAAACTTTGAAATATGCAAAGAACTGGAAGACGGTCATACAAACTCACACTGGACTGTGGATAAAGAATATTATATAAAGTAAGTAGATGCGTTGCGTGGTTGCGTGTCTATTTTTAATTATTTTAAGCATAGTATTTCCGTCTTTGATACTTACTCTAGAAAGCAAGCAAGCAGGACGCATGCAGTTGCACGCGCGTCGGGCTCTGTTTTCACTCTTTGAAAAAGGTCACCGGATGTGATCGAAACTATAGTCGGAGTATCCGATTTAATTAAACGTGAGTATTCCCGTATAAATAAAACAAAAATGTTACTCCAGAAACTCTAGAGATGGAATCCACGAGACCCTAGGGAAATCTCTTAATTTCCGATAGGACGTCTTAGTAAACAGGGTTAGTTCTAATCAGTTAGCATCCTTTTAAAGGCATATTCTGTACATCTAAACAAAAAACTTTTACTATGCGGTCAACGTTGAAATCGCAACAAAAAAGTGGTTGTTCCATATATATTTTACCCAAGGTCGATGAACTTTTTGTATGGAACAGCTGATAATATTTTCGCGATTCTAATGCTGGCCTATAGTAAAAACTGCTTGTTTTGATGTACAGAATATGCCCTTAAAAGGATGCTAAATGATTAGAACTAACCCTTGTATACCGTGAATATCATTACTTATTATAGAGATTTGCTATGTACAACGAATTATCGAAATAGGTAACCGCACAATGAGAATCTTTATTGCTGGGCTATATTCTAATAACACGTATAAAATTGTGCATTATAAAAGTACACGTATGCCTACAAGAGACGTCTTTTTATCACAGCAAGAAACGCAAACAAATATGAATTTGCATTGATAGATGTGTTTGAAAGAATCGGGAAGCGGTGATGGATGGTTCTGCGAGCAGCTTCGATTTCGTTTGACGAAATGCGATATACACGATGCATTAGCATTCATGCTGACTCATCGGAAAATCGAGATAATGTATGTACCGCGAACATGATTAATATGGAAACTACTGAACTGTGTGCGGACGAAAATAAATTAATCATGGTGGGTGATAATTCGCATCACAAGCTTACATGTTCTTTGTTGACGAATCTACCTACATGTATACATTAAAATATATAAATTGTTCTTTCTACTTATTTAATAAAGTTATTTTCAATGTAGCTCCTATAATAAATAGAGACGGTTTAGATTAATGTATAGAAATTTAATATCGATTTATTACTTGAAAAAAAATAACAGTCAAAGAAAGCAAACGTACAGAGCTACTACAGGTACCTAACTACCATCTACACAGGATTCTGAGTATACCTACACACTATATGGCAAGCAATAAAACTAAAGCTAAGCACAAGACCTATGTCTAGAATTTAGTAAAGATTGGTACAGACTGATTCAAACATAATGGCGGCTGTGAAGCGCGCTGCAAGCGAGACTGCGATTGTACGCACACCACACGCCTAATATTTGCTACTGCGCAGCGTCTCGCGCCTAAGTTCACAGTCGGCCTGTTCTTAATGTACAGATCACAGTCATATTGTACTATTACTAACATAAAGCAATATATATGTACCAAAATCTATGTAATATGCTTTAATAATTATCATATCATATCATTCATTTATTCATAAGTTTTAGGTGTACAGGATGGTAGATACAAAATTGTGCGTCTATTGCCAAAACTTGCCGTTACAGGCGTATGAATATTAATAACAATTATTATGTTATGTTGTATTATAATATTAATTAAGTCTTGAAATGTTAATTGTATGGTAAAATTAATTAATTTAAAAGTAATGAATGTCAAAAGGAAAAAAAATATTCATTTTATGTAGATGTCAACTCAGACTATTAATTACTTATTATTAAACTATTAACATTTCACATCGTATTTACTAACGTTATCTAATTTAATTTACTCCATCACAAAATTAAGGTTTAACGTTTCATGTATTTCAGGATAGAGCGGATATTTGAATTGATTGACTAAACTACATATAAAGGTAATTTACGAATAACATTATAATTATGATACAGATTACAGATATTTTACGGAATTATTAGTGTCATAAGAAAATTACCACAGAAGTATTCTTCACATACAATGTAAATAATGATAAACA
The DNA here is from genome assembly GCA_905404285.2 of Erannis defoliaria. Lineage (NCBI taxonomy): Eukaryota > Metazoa > Arthropoda > Insecta > Lepidoptera > Geometridae > Erannis > Erannis defoliaria. Next base: position 7,623,093 of record FR990085.1, on the reverse strand, counting down.
TTGAATCGTTGGAGCAATCATATTTTTTGTTTAGATGTGGTGCTAAGCTAAAAAATATTTCAACAAATAGCTTGATTCTATAATCTCAATTGCGATTCAATAATCGATTCTTTATCAAAATCAGATAAAGAATCGCACATCAGCCATCAAGCCAGCATTATCCAATCGTGTATTTAAATCACGCAATATTGTCAGGAGTAATGACAAAATAATGTCAGTGGCGGCTGATTGCCGGCAGCGACAGGTGCTCGCGTCGTCTGAATACTAAATACCTCATATTAATACAATGAAACTTGCATTTATTCGCGGATCTGTCTGTGTACATTTTTTGAAATACTTCGGACGCACTTTTTTATATCATCCAGAGCGACACATTGCAGAGACACTACAAGGCAGTCGTCGTGTTGCAATTTTTTTTCTTTACCATGTCTTGTCTTTTTTGTTTCTTTTTTTTTTGATATCACTCTTTTTGCATTCTGCAAGTGTTAGTATAATGCAATTTCAAGTTTATAAAGTATCAAGTCAAATATATATTTTAGTCACAGTTATCATCTTGGTTTTTGGCTTCGCACTTTGTGCATTCACCCAGTGTCAAGTATTGTGCATTTTCTTCTTTCCTCTTAAGAGGTTTTTTATTGCTGAATTCCAATCAATTGATTCTAAGTCACAGACTCATAGTCACTGTCACACACAATAAGATAAGGTCAAGTTCAATCATGCCGTAGTAAAATCCAAGCAACTTTACTACAAGCTTCTTCAGGGTTTTGAAAATGACACGAAAAGACATGTTTTACTACATTATATCACGTAGTAAACTCTTAAATCATCACTTCACCCGTGTGATGACGAACAACGGTGATGACGGTGATAAAATTGGCCTATGCATTATTCCGGGAAATAAACTATCTGCATTCCAAGTTTCATATAAATCCGTTAAGACGTTTTGGCGTGAAGATGACAAACATACTGTGTGTCATCTTCACGCATATAATATACGACAAAGTTTTGCATTTACAATATTAATAGTAGGATTATAATATCAGTATTGTTAAGATAAATTAATAAGTCAATCAAAAAACGATTATTCATACCTGTATTAAATAGTCTTTCGTGTATGTTATTAAAGACTATAATAATATCAATTTTATTTTCGCTTTGCTACGTAGAGCGATAATAGAGAGATAACTATGTACATGGTACTTATATATATGACGCTCGTTCGGGATTCATTAGTCGCCGTTTCATTTCAGCTCTACTGAAACATTAATCTCTATTTGTCTCTACATCTAACACGGGCCTTAATTGAAAGGCGATTTCGTTTTTCTTTTGTTACTCTTTTCATGTGACTCTTGACTTCAAAGGTTATTTGAAAGGGGAAATTTTTTTTCGACGAAGAACAGGGGCCTTATTTTTGAATCGTACGCAAGTGTTGCGCATGCGAGCGGAATCGATTTTCGAACGATATTGAACCTTATTTCAAACAATATCGTTTCAAGGTCGGCTCCGCTCGCATGCGCAACTCTTGCGTACGATTCAAAAATAAGGCCCCCAGAATCCCTAAGCACTACAGTAATACAGTGCGGCGCAAAATCTTATCACAATTACTGTTAGTTTTATTCACATGTTCACAATTAGTCGTGCTGCTTACCACCAGGCAAACAACGTCTCGTTTGTCTGGACACTCAATTGCATTAAAAAACAAAAAACCATCGAAATATAACTATGTTGTAATATTTGGATAGAAAATAACAAGTAAGTACTTTTATTTTACTTTTTTTTATTTAACCGACTTCATATTTATATATGGGACCGCATCGGGAGTTATGAGGACTATGAGGTCTTTTATTAAAAGAATTCATGCCCTAGATTTAAAAAAAACTATACTTATGTCATCAAAATTGTAGACGAATTATGGAGCGGGCAGCTCGTAACAAATAAGATCAGTTGAAGAATAAGCCGAAAATTAATTGTTTATTGTAACCACAGATAATATAATACTATACTAGATTTAAAAAAAATACCCTTTCAAATAACCAAAGAATTCTGAAAATCGGTCCACGAAATCGGTGAACATAAAAAAAACATACATTCCGACGAACATAGAATCTCCTCCTTTTTCGAAGTCGGTTAAAAACAGACACCGCCAATCTGTCACAATTTTTTCATTGAGTTCTGTTATTCACGGTAAATATCCCGCAAAAATCGTAGACAACCATGGTCATAACCATGGGAACGTTGGATGAATAACTTCTTCTTGTAGTGGTAGAACGCTACTGCAGAGTCCGCCTGGGGAAGTAACACGCCTTTGCCAGTTATTCAACTGCCAAGCAGTAGTGTGTAAGCATTACTGTGTTTTGGTTTGAAAGGCAATGTTACCAGATAAATTACGGGGTATGAAGATATTTAACATCTAATATCGCAGGGTGATGAACGCAATACAGTGCGGCGCAGGATTGTATTCGCAAGTTCACAATTCTAGCACTGCTACTGTTATGGCCAGGAGTGACGCTTACAACCAAGCGAACGTATGGCTCGTCTCGTGACTTGATTGCATAAAAAAACCTGTAATAGTTTAAAACAGTGTTCTTTAGTCATATAAATAATACGAATTTTCCAAATTTGTTGTGCTACCCATATTACAGTTTTTAGGGCTACTTACCACAAAAAAGCGAAAGCCCTACTTCTTAGGTAGAACGGCTGTCAAAACAATGTTGTAAAGCAATTGTATAGAAAACCGCTGTCGCCAGTTTAACACTATTTGTATAGAAACCTACGACGAAAAAATGCCAACCATTGGTTGCGCATTTGAAGTAAAACGCTTGAAATGCCATTTCGTATTAGATTAAAATTGATCTATAATTAGATTCTAATGAATGCTATGTGGTTTGGTTTCCTACGCGTCTATTTAAATAGTCTTTTTGAGTATTCCAGTTTAAAAAACATGACGTATATTGGTAGAATAGGCTAGATGACTGGTTTTTTTTATTGGCCCATTAAAATGTGGTCCATAAATATAGCTGATTATTGAAAAGAAAACGAAAATCTAAATAAATCAAAAATAAGCAACTTATAAGCATTTTAAAATCATGCTAGACACAGAGGCGAAACATCAAATCGTGACGTCACTTCTTTTTACGCCATATAAATTCTGACTAGTAAGGCGTGACTTAATTTTGGGACAGAGTTGTCTCTAACAAAAACTTTAAACGCTCATATATCAGAACATTATTAACCGATTTAAATTATTTTTCCAATAAACATACTATATTTACTTAAATTCTTCATCTAAGCTATTGGTTTCAACGATATAAACATCAGTCATCTATCATATTGTAATTAAGCGCATTTGCACTTAATGCCGGCTAGCGCGGCCCGTCACATTTCAGTTCTATTCACTTCTCTCTTCAGTGGTACTTACCGTATTCATTATTTGAAATTGAACAGCTGCCGAAGTCCTTACGACATAACGCCTGCCGCCCCAATCGTCTTGCTCCAAAATGACATGCAGAAAACAAAACTGACACTCAGTAAAACCCCGGACATGGTAATAACATAAATTTACTGCCACTAAACTTCTGAGACGAATACTTTACCGACGATGGTCGAAGACGAACCGATGGCGACCACTGCCCCAATTTTTGTACAATCGTAAACCCGTAAGATTTACTGAACGGTCGGAGTTTTAACGAGGGGCTGTGTCCTGCTACCCTTCTGCGCGAAATATAGTTTTACGACTCCAGTGAGCCATTAAGCAATTTTCACGGGTGCCGGTGCATTGTTACAATGTTTTTCTTTATGCTCCCCTCGTATTACCTCTCGTTGTTGTCTCGGCGACTCGGAACTTTGTGGTTCGAGTGAAGTTAAGATAGTGAGCACGTCGTCGTTACCGTTTGGAATTAATTGAACAATTAACGTTTCGCTACGTTCATGACAGGCATTTATAGCCTTACCTTTTATAGTTTTTTTTTTATTACAATCGTGTGACGAGACGAGCAAGGCGTTCGCTTGGTGGTAAGCTTCACACCTGCCACTAACAGTAGCAGTGCCAGAATTGTGAACTTGCGAACACAATCCTGCGCCGCACTGCACTGCGCTCGTCACCCTGAGATATTAGATGTTAAATCTCTTCATTCCCAGTAATTTCTCTGGTAACATTGCCCTTCAAACCGGAACGCAGTAATGCTTGCACACTACTGCTTGGCGGTTGAATAACTGGCAAGGTGTGGTACTTCCCCAGGCGGACTCTGCAGTAGAGTCCTACCACTACATATTTTATCGTTCATTTGTTTTATCGTAGTTAAGTTGAAATTGTTTAGGAAATTCATGTCTTTCAGTCAGCGCGTTGTGTGTTTTCATGTGGACATACACATTTATTTTATAGAAAATACTAGAGGTCACCCACCTAGTTTGTCCGCGTACGTAAGAAATTTGCCCCGCCCCCAAATACTCGATTCTTCCTTGGGTTTTTTACTCATTATTTTCCTCCCCATATTCTCCACTTGAAACCACCCCAAGCCATTACGGAAACGAAAGTTGAAATCCCTACTTCCTTAAATATGAATAATTAGCGGGGAAAAATTAAATGACATTTGCCAAAAGCATGCCAAAGCTAAAAAAAAATATTGATCACATATTATTGTTGTCATTTAACTCAGCCTAGTACTATTAGGGGAAAGTCACTTCACAGGAACAAGGACGCCAGAAGAATTCGGGTGTCCTCAGTGACGGAACACAAGAGTATTGCCGAAGTTCGCTACAAACGGTACACCGCTTTCAAGGCTCGAGTACTATACGCTCCAAGCTAACTAATTTAGTTTGCCACGACTGAAGCTGTACTTCAATTATAAAGACTTTTACTGTAAGTTGCTAATTAATTTACAGCCACATAAAAAAAAAAAGCTAAAGTTTTTTTTTATGCAATGGCTTGTTATGACGAGACGTGCGAAACGTACGTCTGGCAAAAGATAATATAATGTAAGCCCACAACGGTGCAGTGCCAGAATTGTGAACTTGCACTGCACTGCACTTCTCTTGTCACTTTGCGGTATTAGATGGCAAATCTCTTCATGCCCAGGTAATTTCTCTGGTAACATTGACCTTTAAACCGAAACACGGCTAATGCTTGCACACAATTTCTTAGCGTTTGAATAACTGACAAAGGTGTGTTACTTTCCACAAAAAGACTCTGCAATAGGATGCTATAGCACAACGATATAAAAAATAAAATTAAATAAACATTTAATATTGAATAAAAAAGTTAAATAAATACATTTATACTAACAAAAAAAGCATGCCAAAACTCAGAATAGATTTAATTTCATTCGGGACCAACTACCTCTACGTCCAAATTTCATTTTCGAATATTGTGAAATAAAAGCTTATAGAACGAGCAGATAGTCAGTTGAGTATCGAAGACAATGCTCGCGTGGAAGTGCTTGTGACAAAATGGCTTCAGATAGAAACCTCTCGTCTGTTACAATACGCTTTGTGTCACTCCAATCGCAAAGGATATTCCAATGTATTGAACTCTAGAGAATTTCACTCACACTGTACTATTGAACGGAATCTTACGGAAATTCCTTTCGAAATTTTCACATAATCCAACTCGGATGAAAACGTCCGTTGTTTTCGAAAAAATGCGGAAATTCTCGAACCCTCTGTGAAATTTTAGGGGAAACCCGGCTCGACCTAAGTCCTATTACGTACTATGTTACCCGTAATGTAGCGTTCATATAATGAAGACGACTTAGGGAGGTTCTGTATTCTCTGTAGTCATATCAGCGTTTACTTATGATCATTGTAATCCATTCTAAGTATATGTCATCCTTATTTAACTAGCAACGAATGATATGATGTGAATGGGCACTGTAATCCCGGCAACACTTCCCACCAGACGGCTGGATATGTACGAGTATCTGCTGACGAGCAAACGTGTCCCAAACGGAGGTTTGTTTAATTAAGATAACTTTCCCACTCGCATTTATGCGCATTTACTCAGCGAATCTCGACCACAATTAAAGCGGCGAAACTTTATGCTATAAAACAAATTCAGGAAGAGCTTCCGTAACGTTACAAGTTGTGGACACTGGCTTAGCGGGAGGTGAGAGCTCATCTGCATTTCATACCTGGGCTTCCGCCGTGAAGTCAAAGTTTTTGAAAGGTTGTATTTAAATGGGTGTCGTTTGCGTTTTTAACGTACTTATGTAAACTACAACATTAAGTTCTACAGAAAGCGTATTAAAAAAATCTTAACCAATTGGAAAGATAGTTTAGAAGGCAAGTAGTGCTCATGATGTGTCGAGTGATGCTTAGAATACCACCTTGTAACCCATCCACTTATCAGCAGATAGTTATTCTTGTTATCTACTATCACCATCTAAATCAATCATCCCTTTTGCCTACCAATAATATGATGAAGGAATGTGTATTGGTTCGTTTGTCTTTCTTTCACACAGCATCCAACCTACAGATTATCGTTGTTTTGGCACAAATACAGATTACGGTTGAAATGTCATAAAGATTATTTTTCATCATCACTATCATAATTACTTTTCATTAACATGTCTTTTGTACTTAGATTATGACATCACATCATCAGCCAGAAGACGTCCACTTCTGGGCAAAGGCCTCCCCCTTAATTGCCAAAATCCTCGCGCTTGGCAGGCGGCTTGGAGATCGCAGAATGCTCACCACCGTTAACCGATCTCCTGTGGTACTGAATACAGTTTAAGGACATATCCAGTCCCAGATTATGACATATCCGCAGTAAATACCTACATGTAGTGACATGACATATGCAGACACAGGATATAGTGACCTTACACCACGCTTAGTGACATATAGACGCATACGAATAGATGGACAAAGGTTAAGTCTTACTTTATAAATTGACGTAGTTTTGACACTCCTTGAAAAAAACCACTGGATGTCGAAGTATCAGACTTAATTAAACGTAAGTAATTCTCTACAAATAAAACAAAAATGATTTAAAAATCACTTCACCACTCACCGTCACGTAAAATTTTGCAATTAATTACTAATCAATTAGGTTTTAATGCAACAATTGATCGATGAGATAGCATCAATCATTATTTATCAATAAAAGCTACACAGCATCAAACGAAAAGCGATTTGGGGAGGTAGTTCTGTAACATTCACGCGAGTTCTTTGTGAAAAGCACCGTAACAATAGCACTTCGTTCAAACATTATTTTCTCATACACCTTTGTTGCTCCGGATCGTCCGGACTACAATTGCTTGCTATTCATGATTCGTTAGAATGCTCAGCTTATCTTTACTGTGGGAAATGGTATTGCTCTTCAGATTTCCTAATACAAAATAATTCGGTTTATATTTTGATTTTTATTTCAAATCTGTCCCTGTAACTGCGGGTATGCTACAGGTATACAAAATTTATGATATACTAGAGGTCGCCCGCTACTCCGTCCGCGTACTTATTCACTCCGCTCCCAAATACTACGAGTGTTTGGAGTATATCGTCCATACCGCTGGGTTCATTACTATTTTTTTCCCTCCCCATAAGACTTAAGATCAACTCGAGACCGGGGGGTCTGGGTGGTAGGGGTGGGGGGCCCACCCCTAGATCCGGGCCTGTGTTGGATTAGGCCTCTTTCTTGTTATCCCATCTGCGGCGGTCCCGCGCCAATGGTTAGATTTGACCCGAAACCAGTCTAACCGCAAGATGCCAAAGCATCATCCAAATCTGATTTATGATGTCATTTCGCACGTAACGTAACGTTGACTTGACATTAGTCCTAATTCGAGACGAAAAACAAACGACATCCCGAAGAATGATGAAATAGTAAATTATGTAGGGCTGAATACCTGCATAATGCCACCGTCAATCATATACGCGCGTGAAATTGAATCTCATGAGCGCAAATCACACGCCCTGTATTACCATACGGGTGTCACATGTCACTCACCTTATACTTTGGTTATGACTCAAAACTTTATGGTTAAAGAAATAGAGTACGATTTTCCTAAGCTATTCCCAAATGTTTCATACAATAATGCACAATATTTAAAATGGAATTGATGACAGTACCAAATTGTTATTTTTCTTGGTAACTAGTAATAGAAGGAACGAGACGCTCTTGTAGTGGAAAGACATAACGCTTGCCCATCATCATTGCAGCCGTAGTGAAAACTATGGGTAGGTCCTCTACCCGTCACTGCGCATTGACGCTCTTTGAGACATTCGAAGAAGCCATTGCTTTATAATTTCGCTAGCTACAGTAACCCTACAACCAATCTACTGCTTGGTACGCACTACTGCACGATATCTTATACAGAGTTAGTCGTAATCAGTTAGCATCCTTTTAATGGCATATTCTGTACATCAAAACAAACAACTTCTACTATGGAGCCAACATTAGAATCACGAAAAAAATATCAGCTGTTCCATACAAAAAGTTCATCGAACTTGGGCAAAATGTATGGAACAGCTGATATTTTTTTCGTGATTCTGTTGGCTCCATAGTAAAAGTTGTTTGTTTGGTGTACAGAAGGAAAAGGATGCTAATTAATTAGGACTAGCCCTGTATAAGACTAGCTGACCCGACGCGCCGCGCCGCCCCGGATTTTCACGGATTTTTATAACTGACTTCATCGAAAATCCGTTGTTAGTGAGCATCTATGTCTTAACAACAGACCACATGCAATATTTCAGAGACGTAGCTTTGGTAGTTTTGAGGTTTCTTGTCCGCTTCTTTTTTATTCTCTTAGGATATCAGTATATAAATATATGCTACCAAAACAAACAAAACTTTTAAATTACATTTTGTAACATATAATAATAAATATAATCTAAGTGAAAAAAATATTCAAAATAGTTTTGATAATTGTATAGTCTGTGAGGCATACGGATCTATGTTTTAATCAGATTGTTTCAAGAAACTCTACAGTTTCCCAAACCTGTTGCGATACTTTTATTAATAAGTTTAAGCTTTAGAACGTTGTCAGAGAATTTATATTTTTGTCTCGCTTTTAAAAGCTACTTACGAGTGTTTGATTAAAGGAGTTTAATTTGTTAGTCTTCATCTGTACACAAGGGATTCCTACACTTAATTGCACTGAGAAAAAGAAACATGAATGTCGACGCAAAACGAATAACTAGAAAATATTTCAGTTCAACAACCGTGCTGGATAGCATAATAACTAAATAGCCGTGGTAGCCTAATGGGAGGCCGCTAGCCTAGGAATTGTTAGGGCATGGGTTTGAATCAATCCCCTCCGGGGGACCCGCCTTGTCGGGGCGGGGGGGCTTAGTAGCCGTGGGAAGTGTACCGCCGTACACCGTACCCCGTACAGCCGTACCCGAGGTGGGGCCGCGGAAGCGGCCACAGTGGGGGGGCTAGGCCACTGCACGGGCCTGAGCGCTGGAGACAGGCCAGAGGGGCCAAAGCTCGCCATTCCCAAGGGCCACGGCAGGGGCTGGGCCCGTGGGTCCAGACCTAGCTAGTCCAGACATGAGGGCTCTCCGCTCTCCCTCTGATCAGCAGAGGGCACAATGGAGAGCGAGGAGGGACGGCCGGGTGGTGGCCTCATCAAGGGCTTTCCTTGAGGGGGCACCCACCGGGTGTGTCGTGGTGGGGCTGCGGGATGGGGACAGGCCAGAGGGGCCACAGCTCCCCATCCCCAGCGGCCGAAGTGGCAGGCGGCGGGGCCACTCACCTGACCCGCCGCATGGAGGCTAGGGCGTTCGGACGTGGGGCCGTCCGGCGCCCATCACGCTGGCAAGGTCTCCGAGGTGGAGGATACACGATGTGTCTGGTGTTCCGAATATCGTGCATCGGTGCGGGGGGGAGCTTCGGCTCGCCGAGGTGGGCTCGAAAGGGCAGCGCCGTCGAGGTCACGGATGAATGCGAGAGCGTACCGTGACCTCGACAATAGGCGCAGTGTGGGAACACCGTTGGGTTTTTAGTCGGTAGGGGTGCCATCGAGTCTCACTCTGGCATCGAGTCCGACATAACCCTCCTGCGCCCTGGCGGGAGGGTATGCGTAAGTGCAATTACCAAAGTAAAAAAAAAAAAAAAATGGGTTTTAATCAATGAGTTTGTTAGAGTTTATGTCCCTGCGCAGTGGCAGATTTACCAGCAGGCTGAGTAAGCTGGAGCCTACGGCGGCAGATTTTAAGGGCGGCAAATTTGGGCCAACATTTTTACTAAAAAGTGTATTTCTTTTAATGTTTTAACTAAATTGAATCGTTGGGTTGTAAAAATAATATAGGAACTGACACATCGATCCCCTAGTTCACAATAATACTAATTACGGAAAAGGGTGATGGAATTATATTAAGACAATAGTGCACAAATCATAGTTACCATTTTTGACTAAATATATAATTGTGAACTAGGGTAAGATCGAATTGTAGAGGTCGGTACGGACGGCAATATTTTAACAGCCTACTGGCGGCAAATGTGTAAATCCACCAAGACCTGCAACGTCCCAAGAAGTAATGCAATGGCGTACAAAATGTGAATCAACCAACCCTCAACTGGGTTAGCGGTGTGAGTACGGCAAAATCGTTTAATGCTTTGATTCAAAATCATTTGATAATCGTAGTTTGATGCTAATCCTATGTCCAGCAATGTTAAGAATTGTTTAAAATTGTGTCTAAAAGAGCAACCTCGGACAGAGGACAACTTAATATAAATCTCAAAAGCTTCAAGGCAAGCGGCTGATTGCCCTCGGGTGCCAAACCATCTGCATGACAAAGCCACTCTTTTTAATTAGAGTGACTATTTTACAGTCGGCCCGCATACAAATGAACTAAGATTAGGTACTTACTCTGATTTTGGAAACTGACTTTTCTTCTAGACACTTCAATGTCACAATCGGAGCTACTCTATTTATATTCTCTTATCTATTGTTCATTAATATTGGCTGGTTAGCAGTTTTACCAAAGTTAAAAGTAAGTAAGTAAGTAAGTTCGTATAGGCTGAGTGGCCAGCCCTAGTCAGAGTTAATGTGCCGCCCGAAGGCCTCAAAGTTAAAAGTTAAACAGAGTAATAGATTAGCAGATTGTATCCTTTAGGACATCTGCCAGGCATAAACTAGGTCTCAGACAATTTTTTAAGTGTCACGCATTCAGCGTAATTTAATAATTTTTGAGTTAGCTATAATTTGTGAATAATTGGATATTTCCTATGTTCTGGACCCTGATTTAGGGTAAAATGTGAGACATAGGACGTGAGACTTATAAAATTAATGTATGTTAACATACCTGTTTTTTTTTTATGCAATAGATTGACAAGATGAGCGAGACGTTCGCCTGGCGGTTACATCAGTGTAATCATTTAGTAGAGACAAAAATAACAACTTTTTGAACCATATACATTTTCATTAGAGTAAATTACAAAAACAAAAAATAAGTTAGTTTTATACTCAATGTTAAAGTTCATTAAAATGTTAAATATCTGTTAGAATAAATGGCTAATTATTTGTGTGTGTGTGTGTGCGTGTGTGATAGTCTATAATCTTCATCAGACCTACTACAAAAACTCACATCTACATACTTATTGAATAGGTATTTTATATGAAGTGCTTCCACTTTTGGGTTTTTCCGTGTCCCAGAGATTGCTCGTATGCAGGTTTGAGTGCTGCCAGAGGTCTTACTGTTTAAAAATCGAAATACTTATTGTTTGAAATTTCGTTCCGTTGCGTTCTGAGAACTAATCTTCGTTCAAATTTTACTAGGAGTACCGGTGATGGCCAAGCATCCGACATCCGAGCGACGCCTCGCAGCCCCGCCCCAGTGCCTAATGAATATCATGCAAATGCCCGGTGTCTAATGAAAACCACACTCGGCTCTTTAGCGTAGGTACAAAGTTTTTGTGACAGTCGCGGAATATTCAAACGGAATGATGAATACGGATAAGACGCTGTCTGCCGTTTGGTGAGCAAGCTTTGAGGGAAGTTGAAGATGAATTCAAAGATTATTCTTAACTAGAATACTTTATTTGTTTTGTTTTACATATTTATATGGGAGTGAAGGTGTCAATGACTGTCTAGAAGAAAACAGGATTACTTTGTTCAGTAATCTACTCTTTAGCTTTACTTAAAATACTGCTTACATTTTCAAAGTTCTATATATTTTTTTAAATTCTGATTTTTTTTTTTTTTATTTTTTTTTTTGTCTGAGCCTTCGTTATAATTTATAGTTTTTATTAACTGTGTCTAATTGCTGCTATTTAGTTATCTGTGAATGTCAGAGGAGGACTATCAATGCCAGTTGGAAAAAATAATGTAATTATTAGGACCTTGGAGGATTTAGCTCTTTCTCATTAGGACATAATCTAACGATTAGGAAGATTAAATAAATAAATATCCAGTATTTAAACCCTTGTAGTTATGTTTAGTTTGTTCTGTCGAAATGTCCGAGGCCTCATAACATTCTGAGCATACATGGCTACCGGCAATCAGACGGTGCCGAGAGGGTTTACGTGTAATCGGCTTTGAACACACCATTAGCATATCCATCGGCGATATGTAAGCAGATCGTCTTGGAACCCGGCACTTGCGGTGCCGGTTGCCGCAAGTTTAGTACGCACTAGGTCCACGAACACATAGGTATATTGAATAGTTTGGGTGGATAGTCACCGGAAGTGCTTTGCTTATGTGAAATTTAACTATGCGAAAATCGATTTTGAACACAACATCAGCCTGAAGACGTCCATTGCTGGACAAGGGCCCCTTTGTCTTCTCTCCTGCTCTCTGTGATAAGACGTATTATAAGTGTCACATCAACAGCCGGAAGACGTTCACTGCTGGATGAAGACCTCTCCCTTAAAGGGAGGTGTTCCCGAAATCCCCACGCTTGGCAGGCGGCTTGGGGATCGCAGAATGGTTACCACCGTTAACTGAGAGGACGCTGCTGCCCGTGTACTATATTATAAGTGTACTCGGTTCCTATCTAATCTGCTCATTACTGTGACGGTGGGTGAAGATAAAAAACACACCCAGCCTGGAATGGGAACTGGCTCTCAAGCGAGGCTACCGAAAGAATAACCGGTTAAGGGATTTGATCAAATCGCTTACTTTCTTTAGGGTAATGACACCACAAAGTTGTAATATTAACATTTCTTCCGCGAATTGATCTTCTACCTTATAGATTTGATCATTTCCCTGCGACATAATAGTATACATTGATATAATTGCTCTAATCTGAACTCGCGAACGCTTTCGGTGAATACCCACCTTTATAAGAACATTACACCCTTCACATTACAAACACGTGTTGCCAACGTATAAAAACTCACATTTAGAATCGGATAGAGCCTCCTAAAGCACTTTAAAAACGCTGTTTCAGGATAACTAAATAAATATGTGATCAATTTTATCTATCCATATTTCTAGGAAACATACTTTCTGCTTTGTACTCAGTATTATTGCCCGGAGTTTATAAACTTATGTGCTATGTGTGCCAAGAAAAACTAAATTTACTGCGCGTGCAAGACGGATGGGTGTGGCGGGTCGCCACGGAAAAACTTTAAAGATTAGAAAGTTTCTGTACATGCGGTCGCCAGTCGTGCCACAGAATGTATCGTTGTTACTCGAAGTATAGCCTCCACTAGCTCTCTGTGGGCACATTACACCGCAATGTACAACATAATAAAGCGTCTGGTGTTATTAGCACGATTCTTTTAGAAATGATGTTTTACTCATGTTGAGTGCCTGTGTTTTTCTATTATCATGCGTTAGTTGATTCCCTAGCCCTTAAAAAAGAAGTCTAAATAATTTGAGGCACTATTTGTGTTACCTCGGAAACGGCAAGTAACAAGAAAACACTCAGATTGACTAGTACTTGTTTATTCGGATGCCGAATATGAACTAAAAACTAGGTAGCTGGCTGGCTGGCTTTATACACTTCCCCATCCAAAGGCTTGGCTGACATGGCCTGGCGTGAGGGGAGACAGTGTATGCTTGGCTAGCTGGCATTGATGGATTGACACGGCTGCGTCACCTCCATTCCGTTACACCTCATAATTATTTTATACGAAAAATTCGATACGAAAACAAATATCGTGCATACGCCATTGAATAGGCATGATGACTACAATTTTTTTATTACCTCTTAAAAAAGCTGATCATCAATAGAGCCTATCAACGAAAACAACATTTAAAATAATTCTAAAATAAATAAGTTCTAAGTATTTTAATTTCAAGCTAGAGAGCGCGCTATACTGAGCTATGACGTCAAACCTCAGGCGCGGCATACAAATGCTGTACTAACACGTGCTTTGCGAGAACGGGATAGAGCATCCCCTCTCTACCCCACCTAAAACTTTAAACCCTCATATTTCAGAGATTTATCAGCCAATACAATTTATTTTTTCAGTGTGTGTAATGTATTTAGTTATATTCATCACTAAGCCTGTTATTTGTCATAAATTAAACATTAGGCCACACGCCTATTGTTGGACAACATTCCACATTTTCCATGATGGAAAAATGTTGTTTTTTTTTTTGCCTGTTCCGTGATTCTTGCATAAAATAAGAAAATATAATAATTATTCATGCTGTGCCACTGCCGGGTAAAGAAAAAACTTAATAATGACCAATTGTAAGATGTTGTTTGCGATAATCTGGGTGATTATCTCGTCCAAGTGACCAACATAAATTTACTTACCAATGTAAGTTAGACGGAACGGAGTATAGTCAGTTTCAGTTCACAAATTCTGTAAATCTTAGCATCTTGTGACTACGTGCATTGTGCTTGCGTTCACTCATTCAATTTCCTTCCAACCCATTCTCATGAATCGTATTGTCTTTGTGGAAACAACGTTCGTCAAGTGCTCCATAACGTGAAACGGTCCCCGTAAATAGACGTAGGGACGCTAACTGGTAGGTCGGCGGCCATCGGGCAACTTCTCTATCTCTAAGCTTCATTACAAGTCGTCACTTGTTTATTACAAAAATCGAACAAGTATTACTCGATTAGCATTATCGATAGTGACTCGATTATAATTGACGCCATTTCTACAGGGAAACACAGGGAGGGGAGGAAGATAGCGGATTACACTTAGTGAAGATTGAGTTATGAACAGCTATAGAAGCTGACACGTGCAATAAACGTTTTCTTTACTAAACCTAAATCTTACTATTTAACTTCGAGATACAACGTGCACTTACGAAATAAGCGACAACAATCATAACATTACACAATGCTAACAAAACTGCTTTAACTTGCACAAGTTTAAGAAAACGATTCTAACTGTTGTTCCCGAGTTTCGAGAAATAGGTCCCGGTGGTAATGCGTGTGAGTGCATTTATACGAGATGCTGCGCCAGTCGCTGTTTTACGTCCGTCTCGACTTCTCGAGTCGAGACGCCTCCACTACAGGAAATGGCAAGAAAGCAGAGTCGCTATTTCAACTCCGCAGCAGTGAATAATCTTCATACAAAGGAGATCAGTGAGAAGAGAAGAGGAAGATATGAGGAAAAAATTATAAACTCTCAAGAAAATGTGTAGCCATACACGAATAAGTAGGTACTCGTACTTGCCAATTTCTAACTTAACTTTTTTTAGTAAATGAAATGTCATCCTTAGTATTCTATTCGCTTCGGCTTATAATGTAAAACACGCAAAATGGTAACCACGCGCAAAATGTACAAAATACCAAAACGTACATCAATCATAATTCAGAGAGTTACGTCTTCCACTAACCAAAACCCGAGCCATTTGATCATTTAATGGCGGGTTGGTGCGGATTTAAACACAACAACAAAAAAGATGGATATCAACCACTTATTCATAACAAGATACCAAACAGACGGACAGCGCTGCTGGAAATTATTGTTATAATTTTGAAGATTCTTCTGATGATTTACATAATTATAGTCGCGTGGAAAACCTTACAAGAAATGAGCGTCATCGATCGAAAATTCTCTAGAACATAAACAAAAAAAACACGGTAGCTTTTTCACTGTAGTATTTACTCCAACAGTTCTGTTTCAACACGAACTGCTTTTTTATTGTTTCATACCAATACTTTACAAACTTTACAACAGTTTATTGCTGAGATTTTAAATTTCAAACTTATAAAACGGGTCCAGACTCCATTTGAAGAAAATTTTATATCAAATAATAAGTTTTATTTCTTTCTCGATTCAATAAAGGTGTCTAGTTTCATTAAACAGGTTCAGTGACTTGCCAATATAAGGGCCTTATTGATAATCGTCTTTTAGCATTTGAATTTAATATAGCTCTATAGATATACATACCTAATTAAAAAAAACTTACCATCTGCGAATCGGACTTACACAGTTCCATAACGTCAAACGATATAAAAATTTAGGTTTCCTATACAGGGTTAGTTCTAATCAGTTAGCATCCTTTTAAGGGCATATTCTGTACATCAAAACAAACATCTTTTAGGGGCCAACATTGAAATCACGAATAAAATATCACCTGTTTCATACAAAAAGTTTATCGACCTTGGGCAAATTGTATATTTAACTAATTCTGTATATCACACTAATAGGTAAAATAAATGCGAAAGTTTGTCGGTGTGTATTTTTTAGTAGTCCTTCTCGCTGAAACGGCTGAAGTGGCCTAGATGGGGGTGCGACCAACATTTTTTTTCTAGTTTTACTTATCGAGTCTTATCGTATGAACAAGGTTTATTGGTAATACCGTATAAGATATTTTCTCATTAGTTTAACTCCACTTTTCTTCATGACTGTACCTAACCTGCGAGGTTTCGCCTAGGTCGACCAACTTTTTTAAACACTACTTTTGTCTGTTTCCTGACAATGACTGTCTCATGCTGGTACTCGATGAGTTAGGTTTACCGACAGTGCCCTCCAGGTCTAGAACGGATTTGTACGAAAGCTAGTACTATGTGTAATTATAATATTATTATGTAATACTAGAAATGTATTTGCTTTCAATTTCAAATGCTTTATTTCAGAAATGTCTTCGAGGAGTCCTCTGGCTGGTTACATGATCAAAGAGAAATGAAGTAACTTGACGTCACACAGTAAAACGTCTTTTATCACCTTGTAGATTCTTACATGCAGCTAATTTCACATTGGTTCCTGATCTTACGTTTACTAATGAACAAGCGCTAGATAAGGAAGTTTCGCTCTAAAACCATAAATTGCCCTTATACTTATACGTACCAAGCGCCTCATACTAGAGGGTGAAACAGGTAACTCTCACATAGATGCATTTATCAAATACAAAGTTGTATAAATAATCGCTTCCCCGTGAGTTGTCTCGTAGACGACGTTTATTGGTTTGTTTGGGTGGGAGCTGGCGCCGCGTAGGCGCTACCTGCCTTTCGCCTTGCACTGAGGAACCCGTAGATTTTATAAATTGCGAGATAATACGTAAAAAAAATACATAAAAGGTATTGTCAAAAAAATATGTACATCCACATTTCAGCCTTTTAAAAACACGATTGCAACCTATCTGATCTCACTATGAAAACTGACGTGGTTTTGATACAATTTACCCCGCCCGCCCCCTCACTCGCGCTCGCAGAGCGACCGTTGCCAAGACGAGCGCGACACGCAGCTTATCCCGCAGTGCGAAGGAGGACTAGGTCGCACGCGCATCGGGCCTTTTTTTCGCTAATTGAACAAGGTCACTGGATGTGATTGGAACTATAGTCAGAGATTGCAACTTAATTAAAATTGAGTTAGTCCGGTAATCTCGTATAAATAAAACAAAAATCTATCTGATCTTTTTTATTATGATTAAATCTAGACTCGACATGGCACATAACCACTGCACAATTCATGTCGTATTGCTAATTTTGATGTTTTCATCTGTGTTAAGTTTAAGCTAGTTAGTAGTACTAGTACAAGTAAGCTAAGCTAGTACAATAAAGTTATATTTTATTCGCAGACCCTGGAGGGGCGCAGAAATGACCAGATCAGGGCCAAGTTTAGGGTAATACATGGGCGCAGTTATAGAAGCTCGCACCGGGCGCATGAAAAGCTATTACGACACTGTCTACGTGCATGCAAGTAGCCGACTTCATTGAATTTGTCTAAGAACTCATTCATAGTTTTACGTAGATGTATCTACTATTCAGGGAACTAAAATAAATTAAGGCAGATAACAGTAAACGAATAAAGTACAGTAATAAGTAATAGACTTATTTTCCTCACTAATATCGCATCGCGCTCTATCGTAGGTAAAACATTTAAAAACGATCTCTGATTTAAAACTTACATCATATAAGCAAAAAAAGAAGATCTCAACCATTTCTCAGACAGTTATTAAATGTGAGTATGTGTAGGCTGAGCGGCCAACCCTAGTGTCAGATTTAATTTGCCGACCGAAGGCTTGATGGTTGTTGTTATAAATATATATATATGACAAACTACCGAGATCAACAATTCTAATGCGTCATGCGAGCCACGGTAGTGCTCAGATGTAAATGCCTCTCATGGTCACCCATCCATAAATTTACCGGGCCGTCTCTTGCTTAACATCGGGAATCTTTTGAACCACCTAGTCAAACTATGCCATGAACGTCACGCCACAGAAAAAAAACATTGAAAAGCTATGATAAATTGCGATGTTATTCCATCTTACCCCAGTCGCCCGCACCAAACACACAAATTAACTTTTATCGATACGAGAACCTCGGAGCCGTAGAAGTGAATAAAGAAGTTAAATAAAATAAGGTTTCCTTTGGGGCGGTGAGTGAGGCGTCCAGAAAGTTCGGCAGGTTAGCGATAAATCGCAATTTATGGGGAACCAGCGCTCGCCGGCAGAGCATAACAAGGTAAAAGCATTGGTGGTTTACTCTTATGAACTGCCACCCTCATGGGGGCATTTAAATAAACTGTCAGTTGTGCGATGCGCCTAGATAACTTTGTATTGCCTCAGAACTACCTACAGCTGGTTTCATATTCGAAAAAAAAACAATATAAGTACTTAAAAATAACAATATGTACCTAATCAGTTATAAACTCTGATGTTTCAGAAAATCGACATGAACTACAGAAATGTATTGCCGGTACGGGTAGTAGAATCCCATAGTTTTACCCTGTTTGATCTGAGGTTTTACCCGTGATTTCCAGTTTTCCTACATTTTCCTATGGAAAATTACCCAATATTTATGATGAAAGGATCACGATTGCAATGGTCATTTAATAACAGGATGCAATTAATTTTCATCGTGAATAACACCCACATCTGAATGAAATAGATACGTACGTGTTACTATTTTTAGATCAGGCTAAATAGTTATAAAGGCATCCCGAGACGATCATTTGTAATTGACAATGTTTACTCTGTCAGTGGACCTGGGTATGTCCTTAAACCAACCAGACCCACCAGAGGACGGGCAGCAGCGTCCGCTTGGTTAACGGTGGTGACCATTCTGCGAGTCCCAAGCCGCCTGCCAAGCGTGGGGATTATGGCAACACCCCTCTATTGGGGGGGAGGCCTTCGTCCAGCAGTGGACGTTTTATGGCTGTCGACGATGACAGAGTCATCGTCGACTGTCGACTCGTCGACAGTTGCAATTGATCGTTTACGCAATATTGATCGTTTCGGAGCAGAATCCTCCAAATTTACGAGGCCAATCGAACCAATTTTCAATTGCTTCAATCGACAAAAATTCGTAAACGATCATTTGCAAATTGACTATGAGGCAAAATGTTTTACGTCATTTTCAATTACAATTGATCGTCTCGTGAGGCCTAAGGATTCGAACCATTTTATTTTTTAAATTAAGTTAAGTAACTAAGTAGGTCGTTAACTTGGATAATTATTATGGTCTTACACGAAAGGAAGTTGGTGGTATAATTGACAATTTTTTTTTTTTTACATCTTTAGTTCAATGTTTTCCAGGAATCCAGAGAAGTGTATCCAATCTCATCAAAGAGCTAAGTAATTTGTGAAACTTGGGCTATAAGCGTAGTAAGTGAAGCCAATACGACTTCTAACGTTTATTTAATCAAAGTTTTAATTATTAACCTTTTGAAAAGTTTATTATTCAATTAAGCTTAAGTCCACGAATATGTTTTGTCAAACTTATTCTAACTACTCATAATATTTTTCACATAATATATGACGTAAGTACATTAGATAAATAGACTTCAAAACTAGTGCAATAACTAGTAGCTTTATCGCTGCGAGCTATCTCTTCCAGTGAACCTTTTTATTTTTGTTAGACAAAGATCTACAGTTGACTTTTAACTTCAACTCACTAGCTGGTGTTGCCAAGAAATGAAAATGACAAAATAAAGAAATCTATTCGCTATTTATTAAGAATACCTAGATTGGCGTACACGTTTCTATCAGGCTGGTTCAACACAACTTTGTTAATCTTCTTGAAACAATACAAATTACCGACTTCCTTCCCCCTATCAGCAAACATCTAAGATCCGCGGCCTACATTACCCCACAGTTTACAAAGGCCGTAATATTCTCTTCGCAACAGTTACATATGTAAATTTTTCGTCGTGATTCACGCAAACCGAGGTGTTATCCAAGTGTAACTACGGAAGTTCCTGTTTTATGTATGAGGCCTTTTCAATTCATTTGGACGATACTTGTACCTTTGTCCCTTCCGGGTCAGTTATTTATTGCCGCTTGTATCTCGGATACCGAGTGCGTGCTCATGAAACTTAACGTCGCCAATACAAACAATATACACTGGAGGACTTGGTACAGGGCTTCCATTTCGATAGCCTTACAGGACTAACCTTCATCTTTATTGGATGTTGTGAACAGTATTTCTGATCAACTACGAAACATGTGCGTGCCTCTATTTGTATTCAGCTGATTACCTGATTATTCCAAGCTACATAACAACTTTGTATCTTATTAAAAATGCGGAGTAGCGTCGGTATTTGTTTATCCTTCTCTTGTTTTGACTATTCCGAACCTGCCAAGCAGAATTTTTAGGATACCTAATATTTAAGTGTTTTATGTCTGTTTGTGATCAATGGTCATGACTCTAATGGAGCCTTTGTCTGTCCGTCCATTCGGAACTTTTGGAATGATTAGAGCATTTTGGACTGCTGAGTACCTTATGTTTTAGTGGTTCGTTGGTATTCTTGGTATAGCTTGAGCTGCAAAAAAAACAATATTTTATTTTAGCAGGTACCTAACCCAAGAAAAAGAAAAGATTCCATCTTAATACTTTTCCCTTTTCTAGGCCCCGATTGCAAAAACGTCTGCTTCGTTTTCATCTAAGGTAACAACTGTAATTCATAGAATC
The DNA here is from genome assembly GCA_905404285.2 of Erannis defoliaria. Taxonomy (NCBI): domain Eukaryota; kingdom Metazoa; phylum Arthropoda; class Insecta; order Lepidoptera; family Geometridae; genus Erannis; species Erannis defoliaria. The sequence goes on along the minus strand of FR990085.1, from coordinate 7,601,880 downwards.
TTCAAACTTGGTGTAAGTAATTATGAGAGCAAAACAAACATGGAAGTAGGAATCGGGTGTGCACTAATTCTGGAATGAATTAAAGAAAACTGTTATATGATTAGGTATTTACGGGATATTTACCACCATAACATGCTTGCCACAATTACTGTGGTAAGTCAGTTGTAAACCCAGTGATAATCGTAGCAAAAGACTAAGAAAGTATTAGACATAAGAAAGAAGGTAGTTCGTGATGAATGACCAGTAGCTTTCTCGCTCTCTTCCAGTAAACCTTTTTATTTTTATTAGACAAAGATCTACAGTTGACTTTTAACTTCAGCTCACTAGCTGGTATAGCCAAGAAATGAAAATGTCAAAGTAAAAGAAATCTATTCACTCTTTATTAAGAATACCTAGGTTAGCGTACACGTTTCTACCAGGCTGGTTCAACACAACTTTGTTAATCTTCTTGAAACAATACAAATTACCGACTTCCCTGATTTTATTGAATTTTTGACAACCACTCTTTTTCTTTTTTAGTGTGTCCATACGCACGCAGTTGTATAATGCGATTGCGCCGAAATGTCAGGAGCTCGTTTCACAATATAATTACGGTAGGCATCCAGTGTAGCTGAAATTATAGAACTATAACGAACAATCGTGGTTGTTTAAAACAGTATCCTAAAGAAAATTGAATAATTATGTAGTAGTACCTACGTATAAAGAGTTGAACCCTACACTGTGAAAATACTGTCCCTAGTAAACCACTCCTCAGTCTCCCGCAGCTCAGTCATGTCAAGGACTGGCCACGCAGTTTATACGAACTTTCTTCTTGTCTATACTGTAACAACGATGTATCAAAGTTCATTTTATCTAGAATTCTGATTCATGCCTGTGCATCTAACAAAGCAATTTAAAATAGCACAGTGCTGCTTCGGCTGCACATAATTTGATATTCATACCACGTGGAATCGTGAACGGCGTTCAGCAAAATAGGAAGTGTAATAAAATATTTCAGACTGGAATGATATAACTTATAACTGAAATAGAGTGCATGCGTCATAAAATTCACATTTAACAAATACTTGTACTGCAGGTTTATTTATTGTGTTTCTAGATTTAATCTTGCGTAACAGTTTAGTTTGGAGTATCTATCTAGCTCTCTCTCTCTCTTTAGACACCTTCCTTTGTTTTACTGACATTATTTTTGTAGTGGTAGGACTCTACTGCAGAGTTCGCCTGTGGAAGTACCACAGCTTTCCCAGTTATTCAACGGCCAAACAGTAGTGTGCAAGCTTTACTGTGTTTCGGTTTGAAGGACAATGTTACCAGAGAAATAACTGGGCATGAAGAGATTTGACATCATTATAATATCTGAGGCACAGAACTGACAGAACATTAATAATAATAATATGTACTATTAGCCGAGCGGCGATGAGTGCAGTGCGGCGCAGGATTTTGTTCGCACGTTCACAATTCTAGCACTGCTACACACTGTTATGGGCAGTCGTGACGCTTACCTCCAGGGGAACACCTCATTTGTCTCGCCACTCCATAGCATTGAAAACAATTAGGAAGTTTAATAATAAATGTAAGTACTTATCTCGGTGTAGTTGTATCGTTGTAGTTGTCTCGGTGTAGTTCAGACCACTGAGACAGCGTTTTGTATCATTTATTTATCCTTACGGGAAATGAAAGACAAAACAAATAAAAATACTGCTTCTTTCCGTTCAAGCCAAAATAAATCGAATTACAAAAATGCCAACTAAATTTCCTTGTAATTTTGGTAAATTTAAATAAAAGAAGGCATACCTAGGTATACCTATAGTAACCTAGTATACATTTGTAACATAGTACTTTTTAGTAAACTATTGTGTTATAAATTTACATCTAAATTTGGCCTGGACTGTCACAGATAGTACAAAATTAGGTAAGTACCAACATCAATTGAGAGAAACATTCCTAGAACGTACCTCTCAGATATATTCCGCGTAGCATCTAGACATTTCTACAGCGGGAGAACTTTATTTGAACAGATGGTACCTATACTATACAATAGACGAAGGGTTGCGCTAGAAATACGGTAATTCTGGTAATGCTCCTAGAAATTATTCTCGTGCTATTTTAACCTTGAACGTTAAACGCTTTTTATGTTAAGATATCGCCTAAGTGAGACTTTGATTTTTAAATAAAGATCTTTGAACCTAACGCACGACAAAAATGTAGAGCAATCTGGCGAATATCTAAGTAACATGAGAGTTTATGTGTAACACTTTTGACAGCTTTATTAATCGGAATACCGTATCAAAGTCATAAAAACAGAGTAGGTAGAGGGTTTTTTCCTATAATATTTACATATTCAATCGCGGCAACGTTAGCATAGATTTGTATGGAATAAGTTCAACGCCATCTATTGACATAGACTGAGATACAAGCACCTAAATAGAATCAATGTTCTGAAACTGAATCTCTTACTTGCCGGCCAAAGTAGCAACGACTGCGATGCACATCTCTAGAACATACACGTAACGTAAGGTAAGGATTGCCTGCCCCGCCAATATGTTTCAATTTAAACTAAGCCGCTTGTCGATACGGGCTCGCTCCGGAATCTTCCGATTCCAACAGGGTTCAACGATAACAAAAATAATGTTAGTTTATAGAAAAACAAGTAACACCACCAATTCCGTTTCGAAACCCCAATTTTATAACAAAGCAGACTTTATTCTAAGTTTCACGAAATCAAACCGAATTTAACTGACTATTCGGAACAGGAAGCAATTATAGGTAGCTCCGCGGTACCGAACCATGTTTATCAGAAATCATAAAAGATAATGATACCTTTGCTCAAATATTCCTTTGAAACGCCAAAAGCAGAAGCTTATCTAGGCCACTGCAGTGGCAATTTAGATCAAAACAAAACTATAAAACTGCAAATTCAATAAATACCTATGTAAATTCGTTTGAAATATGTAGTTGTAATCCAAAATCCGATGCGGGCTAAAGTGTTGAACTTTGGAAATAAAAATTTCGCAGTACAAACAAGCAATCAGTAGCATTTGCGAACTCGCGCTGAGCAAACACGCCCGGCCCGGTCCGTAGAAGTGCTTCTCAAAGACTGCTTCCAATTCATCCGATGTATTTTTTATCTAAATCGCATCGCAGCCCCTTTAGAGCACTTTCACAGGTGAATGTGGGGACAAAATGGTAGCGCATTACCTGCAAAGCTAGAACCTTCGGTATTTTGTGTTGGAATTCTAATATTCAAAAAGTAACTTTGAGGTGAAGAGCTGAAACAACTGCTCAGACTAACGATCATTGTAAACATGGTCAGTATCGTATATAAATATAGTCAGTATCGTAATAACTGAGGAGATTTTTTTCTTAAAGATACAAACTACACTAATTTATGTAAGTTGGAAGCAAAAAGACATATTATCTATGTCAAGTAGTGAACTTAGACGGACTGATTATGTTATCAGCCTCTATCATCCCTATGTTGAGCATAAGCCTGCCCTCGATAGAGTTGCAGATTTCCTGAGAATGGTAACAACTCACAATCTATGGACAACTGCAACATCAGAAGTATAGCCGGTGCGATGCCTGCTCGTCAGAGTGACTCTAGGATTCTGCTAACATAATTTATTTCACATGAACTCTATCGATTACAGCATAATCATTATCATCATCATCATTTCAGAATTATTTTTTTACACATTCACACATTTCTTTAGAAGTACACTGCTGAACATAAGCCTCGAAGAGCGCCGTAAGAAACGGTCTGGTCACCAAGTATGGAACAATGAAACGTTAACATTTTACTTCTAACCAACTTGCCGTAGGTACCTACTACCTACCCAACTAAAGCACTCGTGCTTAACCTTCGCAAGTTCATAATTTTACAGACCATTGAAGATTAAAATATTGAACAAAATTAAGTGTACCTACTGAAGCGATCAGAGTCCGAAAGGCAGTTATAGAGAATTCAGTCAGATACACAAAAGACTGTCTTTTCTTTGACTATTTTGAGAGAAAGTTTTGGGAGTTATCGCTGAGAATTCGGTGAGCCAGCCGAGTGGGAGCTATTCATGCGTGAAAGCAAAAAGGATTCGGTAAACAACATATATGCGCACGACCGAAGAGCTTTATGTTTCGTTTCTTTGTACATGTAGCTTTTGAAATAACTTGAATAGGTATATATTTTTGATCAGATTATTGTTTAGGTATAGCAAGTGCGAACCATCAATACTGTTTCTGTGCCCTGTCACTCTCATTTAAGTTATCTACACACCAAAGCCGACTGCCCAATCTGACAGGTTGCATAGTAATGGCGAACCAGAGCGATACTATTTCTGTCTCCTGTCACACTCATATTTAAGGTGTCTACACAGTACACACCAAACCGACGGATCCGACAGGTTAGTGCCGACGTTTTCAGACCATTGCATGCTGCATCAACTTTGCCGGCGCCACGAGAGCCGCGGCATCAGCGGCATGTGTCGTTCGCATTTAGTCACGTGAAGCAAGACGCCAACGGCATTTCGCCGAGCGCGGCTTTGGTGTGTCTTGAAAGACTGGTGAGACTGGTGTCGTGTGGAAAGACGCCTTTAGATTAACATACTCGTAAGAGCAACGAGGATGGAAATATTTAGAATGCCAAGTTATTTTTTATCGCACAATGGTCCTTTACCACCCTCAGTCCCTCAAGTCAAGGACGATGAGTTGCGGTAACCTTACTACAGATCCAGCGCCCATCCTAGACTAGATGTGTTTACTATATTTGACCACACGATCTCTTAACATAAAATGAGTTGTGGTAAAAATTCTAGCCTTTCAATGACAAAAATATGCTCTGTTCGAGTGAACAACAAATCACATTCCATTTGACATTATTTTTCTCTACCGATTCTTCTACGCTGTTACCAGAGAGGTAAATCCTCCAAGTTGTTTATAGGCATGCGTCGAAGCAGTCGTCGAATTGAACCGACTTCAAAAAGGAACGTTTTTAATCGAATGCATTTGCTTCTTGGAGGAGCTAGCTCTCTGCTTTCATGTATGTTCGCCAACTTCTCCGACTTTTGTGAACTTTAAGTGCTTCTTTTTTATTGAGCTAGAGGAAACTCTTGAGGTAATCCCACAAAATTTTCATTAACTTTGGTTCATTTGTTTTAAAAGGTCCAATTATAAAAAAAAAGTTGTTCAAGCATCATCAGTTTCGGTGGAAGTTTGCTAGACGATCCGTCGCCATTATTCGCGTAGGACAGCAATAAGACAGACCGTTCAATCTTTTAATTTTCACCTCTAAAGATAGTTTTGTTTTTATCCAGCACCTATATAATTTTATGATGATTTTGTTTAATAATCAAATCGTACTGTCATGATTTTCATGTTTCATGTCCTAGATGGGGAATGTCATCAACATTTTTCAAACTTTTTTCGGAGCTTCAACATTATTTAGGCTGCTCAGCTGGAAAATGCGCGTCCCTAAATTCATCGACATCTCTAATCCACGAGGAAGCCGATTGCTACCAAAAAACGTGATAGATAACGATTGGATCTGATACAATTTTGCTGGTGAGCAGAACATCCCACGGCAATGCGTCAAATGGCAATAACGTATTTTTTTCAATTACTGTGCAATTTCCATGAATCATTTTGTGCCGGTGAACATTTTGCGCTGCCGCCGCTCGCTGACCCAGATTGGAAATATTTGAGCACACCTAGTGAAATGCCAATAGGTGGCTGCGGGCGAACTTCAGACACCTGGTTAATCACGCGTGAAACAACTATCTGTACAGGGTTCTTGGATAACTATCTTTTTGAAAACGCCGTGGTTTTTGAAAACGCCGTGGTAGTGTAATAGGAAGACCGCTTGATTTGGAATAGTGAGATCGTGGTTTCAAATCCCGGGCCCGTTCCAATGTGCTCTTTGGAGTTTTTGCACGGATTTTCATACTATTGGTTTTTTTTGGTGAAGTACATCGTGAGGACTACTTCTATCATCATCATCATAGCCCGTAGACATCCACTGGTGAACGAAGGCCTCCCCCTTAGACCGCCACTCTGTACGACAAGCTGCCATTTGCATCCACCGGTTGCCCGCGTATATAATCATCATCGTCATCAGCCCGTAGACATCCACAGGTGAACGAAGGCCTCCCCCTTAGACCGCCACTCTGTACGACAACCTGCCATTTGCATCCACCGGTTGCCAGCGACTACCATCATCATCACCATAACCCGTAGACATCCACTGATGAACGAAGGCCTCCCCCTTAGACCGCCACTCTGTACGAAAACCTGCAATTTGCATCCGCCGGTTGCCTGCGACTACCATCATCATCGTCCCGTAGACAACCACTGGTGAACGAAGGCCTCCCCCTAAGACCGCCACTCTGTACGACACCCTGCCATTTGCACCCACCGGTTGCCCGCCACCTTTACAATGTCGTCAGTCACCTATGAGGAGGCCTACCTACTGTATTGTGCGGTGTTAAGTAGCTTAGGACACCACAGATCATTTTTAGAAAATCGCATGTCAATCCATTTATCTTCCTTACTCCAACAAACTCTCAAGATAAACATTAATCAGTATAAGCTGGTCCTCAGACCTTAGGGGCTCGGTATGTTCGGGTTCAAGTTATAGTAGACTTCTAAATTTTTTCATAAATTGAATCATAACTTCTATTCCTGTGTCGATTTTGATACAAAATAGCCTATGCATTGATCATATTTCAAGAAACTGCATTTAAATTTGTGCCGTAGTTTCTGAGTTTATCCCGGACAGACAGACAGACAGATAGACAAAAAAATTAAAAAGTGGATTTTTGGTTTCTGTTGCTCTCACACACTCCTTAAAAAAATTGTTTTTTAAATATATCTTCAATGTACAGTAATCGCCTTGTTACAGTTTTATTATAAGTATAGATAGATATAGATTAACGGATTTACCGCGGCTTTAACGGCTTTTTTTTACTGCTTAAACTTCTCTGTCCTTTTCTAGCACGTGCAACTTTACGTCAGAGAGAAGATGGCAGAGCATCTTAAGCAGTGACCAACGGTTGAAAAGTTTTTTTAAGTAAGGCCGTAAAATTTTAAGTTATGGAACTAAAGTTGATTGTTGTGATGAACACGTTACGCTTAAGAAGTTGTCAGATAATAACCAATAACCCTGTACACTTTCGCAAATTATAGATGTTTTTCTTTACAACTGATTAGACGTCGTTTCCACCTATTCTTGTAAGCATAGGTTGGGCAAATACGAGTAGGTACAAACCCAAATATGTATAGATATTTGCGTAGATAAGAGATGAGTTATGTATGTTATTGTTAAAACTTTCAGATCTTTCAAAGCTAAGAATTCGGAAGACCTTTGGGGAATGTCAGTTCGATTTATCGGGGAAATAATTGAAACATTAGCCCCATATCTGGCTCATATTTTTAACTGCTGCATTGACAGAAATGAATTTCCTGACCTTATGAAGTGCAGCAAATTGATACCTTTATTTAAGAATGGCAATAAAAAAGATCCCAGTAATTTTAGACCGGTTTCAATTTTACCATGTCTAAGTAAAATCTTTGAGAAAATTATGCTAAATCAACTAACTTCTTACTTTAACATCAATAATCTTTTATATGGTAAACAATTTGGATTTTCAAAGGGCTGCTCTACTATTGATGCAGCTTGTAATCTTGTTGAGAACGTCTATGAGGCTTGGGAGTCGCATCATGATTCACTGGGTATTTTTTGTGATCTATCGAAGGCTTTCGATTGTGTTAGCCACGAAATATTGCTGTATAAGTTATCTCATTACGGCCTAACAGACGATGCTTTACAATTGATAAAGTCATACCTTAGTGATAGAACTCAAACTGTTGATATTGATGGGGTGCTGTCGAACGCATCTAATGTTTCCATCGGGGTCCCACAAGGATCTATCTTCGGCCCTTTCTTTTTCAAAGTCTATGTTAATGACTTGCCTTTTCTAGCGCGTAAGTATTGTGATATTACGCTGTTTGCCGACGACACTTCACTGCTGTTTAAGATAAATAGGAAAACTTCTGATATGTCCGAAATAAATATGGCACTCAACACTATAGAAAGATGGTTCAGCGTCAATAACTTGATGCTAAATGCAAAGAAAACCAAGTGTCTTAAATTTACTTTAGCTAATGAACTCTCTCTGCTGAATATTTGTGTCAATAATGAGCAACTTAATATATCCGCTACCACGAAATTTCTTGGCATTACTTTGGATAACAAACTCCAATGGGGACCTCATATTGAGGAGTTATCTGGAAAACTGAGCTCCGCTGCTTATGCGGTGAGGAAAATTAGGGAATTCACAGACGTAAAAACTGCACGGATTGTTTATTATAGCTATTTTCATTCGATAATGTCGTATGGTTTACTGCTATGGGGTAATGCAGCAGATGTAAACAGTATTTTTGTTCTACAAAAACGTGCTGTTAGGGCAATTTATAGACTGGGCTATAGAGAATCCCTTAGAGAAGTCTTTGCACAGATAAAAATATTAACTTTGCCAAGCCTATACATTTTCTTAAATATTATGTACGCTCGTAAAAATCTTTACAGGTTCAAAAAACGAAGTGATGTGCATAATTATTCGACAAGGAACAAGTCTAAGCTTGTTCTGCCAAAAACTAGACTCACAAAAACTGCCAAATCTTTTGTTAACAATAGTATTATTTTCTATAATTTACTACCTAATAATTTGACAAACAAAAATGATACTATGTTTAAAAAAATACTAAAAAACTTTTTGATGGAAAAGGCTTATTATGCTATTAAGGATTTTTTAAATGACAAAGACTCTCTCCGCAATCTGTGTTCAATATGTGAAAACGATTAATGATATTATTGTTATTTTGTGTTATTTATTGTTATTTTGTTGAAGTTTATGTTATTAATCAAATTAATGTGAAATTGTATTGTCTCAACTTGACGTTCATAAGTGTACACTGATGTACCCATATTTGAAAATAAATGAATTGAAATTGAATTGAATTGAGTGCGGTAGCTACGTAAGAACGACGCTGTTGCGTTGTAAAAAGAGGTTAAAAGCTTTCAGATATATGTGTCTGTCTACTTATTTTTAAGTAGGTTTTGCTTGTACAATGAGTTAATAGGGTTATCTTATTTATTTATTTATTGGGTACCAACATACCATACATCAACACATTATCAATAACACATGAAAGTATAAAGAAACTAGATGCTGATACTATTATAGGCACCGACAACATGCAATAATGACACGAGCGAGATATTATTATTATGACAATGATTATGTCAAATGCCCTCGAGTAGCTAAAGTTTACCATTATAACTATGACGCCATACAAGCTGACTTCACGGTTTAGTTATTTTCAGTATACTCATCATTCATTCATTCATTCATTCATATATTATCCAGACGGCGCCAGACGGCGTCTACTACTGGACGAAGGCCTCTCCCTTAATAGGGAGGATTCGGTATACTAATAATGATTAATTTAAAAACGAAACTTGTGAGATGGATAAGATAGGATACTAAACGTCAACATTGAAGGGTTCATCTGAAGCTGATTATCTATCAATCAACATCTATGCTGAGTTGTCTCATTCGAGTCGACCTAGGTACTACTTATCTTAAAGTATATAAGTATTCTATCAACTATCAGGTTCCCATAGTACAAGCTTTACTTTAGTTTGAGGCAAGATGGCGCTGTGTAAAGAATATGTCCACCCAATATTCTATCAGCTATCAGGTTCCCATAGTACAAGCTTTACGTTAGTTTGAGGCAAGATGGCGCTGTGTAAAGAATGTCCACCCCATATTCATTTATTAATTTATGTTCGCGCCTTCTTCGCGATTCAACTTATTTCATACTTTGTCAACTAAACATACATACGTTTAAAGCTCGCGCCTTCTGTGCAGGCACTCACTCATTCACATAACTCATTCATTCAATCATACATTCACTTGACACACTTCATTCAACTATACTGCACACGAAAGATCATTGTTTTATAAGAAAACTTGGAAATACAACCAATATTCAAATACCTATTATTATTTTGTTTCTTACCGAACAATTTATTTATCTAGTTTTAATTTTTATTATAGTATCTGACTGCGTAAACAATACACTCAGAAGTGAAAAATGTGTTTATTCCGAATTTCTGTGATAATATGTACCTACATCAAAGTCGTGTTAGCCTGTCGGGAGGAGACGCACCTCGGAATAAAGAAAACATACTGAGAAAATCTTTATAATTATGTAGAGCAGAAATTCAATGGCGTATGTGAATCTGCCATCTCGCAACTCGGCCAGCGTGGTGGAGTATAGACCAAGCACAACGCGAAGGTAGGCTATTATATATGGCCAGCAGTGATGCAGAAAATCAGCGTAGCGCCAACAGAATGCTTCATTGTAGCGAAGCGAGAAAGCGACACTGTAGCCCAGGAAAATTAGGGTTTGACCTAGAATAATATAAAAATAGCTTTTTGTTTTCTACGTATTATAACGTAACCTATCTCTCGTATAAAAGTCTAAAATTAGGCAAAATGCGTATCCGAAACAATCCAAAATTTAAAATTTTGTGTTTTTTTAGGTAAATAAGAATGTTCACACATTTAGATTTTCGGCTTTTAATATTCTCTATTATACGCAAAAAAATCCGTGTGAAATAGTTATTTATGATACTAGTGCGGTAAGTTGGTTTTTACAAACAAGTAGACGAATGTAAGCTCGAGACGAAGTCGAGGGCTTACCATAGTCACGAGTTTGTAAAAACCAATACCGCACGTGTGCCATACAACGTTTTACAACACATTTGCGAGAAAACAGATAACAGAAGTACAACGGATAATGAAACAAACTTTACTTTTTTGTTTATATATATCGGTCGGAAAGTCGCAACTAAATACTTGACACTGGCAAATGCACAATGTGCGTGCTTTAATCCTCCTAGCGGCAAGAAGATAAAAAACTTCGTTCTAAAGTTTGTCTTCGTTAAAACGTTTCTATTAAGAGTGTTTTCATGTTGTTTTCAAAATTCCGAAAAAGGTTGTAGTATAGTTACTACAACTTTACTGAGGCATGCTTGGACTTGACTGTGACTTACTAAGTGTCACTTTGACTTAGACTCATTCGACTTGAAAATCATCAAAAACTTGATCCAAATATATACTTGACACTGGCAAATGCACAAAGTGTGACGCCATAATCCTCCTAGGAGGTAAGATGAAATGGCGCGAATTAACAAATGGGGCTACGTGCGCGAGGTGAAAATTAAAAATAAATTTTTCGTCTTATTTTCTAGTTAGTAGTAACAGTATTAAACTGAGACAACGTATTGAGCAAAAGCGCTTCCAAGGAAGTTCGATCATTCAGCTTATTTATTCTCGTAATATGAAACTCCTTGGTGGAATTCTTAAATATTTTTATGGAAAATAAAAAAATACCGTAAAGGATACGCACGGCGCTATACAACTAGGCGTGCGGTAAAATAGGTTTACTGCACTATATCTATTTTACCGCACGCCTAGTTGTATGGTGCGTAATGTTCAACTATTTTATTTTAATTCGCAAGAACCGCCATACTAATTCTCGTAGATTGACTGGGCTACTGTATGAATCTTCTGAGTTGCTAGGTTGGTATATAAATAAGCTCTGGTATAAACTTGTTTCATTAAATTTAAATTTAGCTCCGTTTATTAATTCAAAGAAATGCCATTGTCTTCGCGAGTCCGTAGCGAAGGGAACTTTTTACCATTGATACGTTTTACCGTTTCATTTAGGGATTGAGATGGTTGTCTAATTTACATTTTAGATTATTTTGTGCATAATTTTTTTTCTTATAAACAAATTTAAATCCTACAGGGAATTTACATTTCTAAAAAGACTCGTAATAGTTATTTATGATACTAGTGCGGTAAGTTGGTTTTTACAAATGAGTAGACAAATGTAATGTATGTGTTACCATAGTCAAGAGTTTGTAAAAACCAATACCGCACGAGTGCCATTCAACGTTTTACAACACATTTGCGAGAAAACAGATTACAGAAGTACTTACAACAGATAATGAGGCAAACTTTATTATTTTATTTTTATTATATCGGACGGAAAGTCGCAACTAAATACCTACTTGACACTGGCAAATGCTCAAAGTGCGATGCCATAATCCTCCTAGGAAGAAAGTAGTACGTTAAAACGTTTCTAATATGAGTGTCTTTTCGTGTTGTTTCCAAAACTCCGAAGAAGCTTGTAGTAAAGTTTCCACGACTTTACTAGGGCATGACTGGACTTGACTGTGACTTACTAAGTGTGACATCACTTTGACTGTGACTAAGACCCATTCGACTTGAAAATTATCAAAAACTTTATACATATAAATACTTGACACTGGCAAATGCACGAAGTGCGACGCCATAATCCTCCCGCAGGAGGAAAAATGAAAAAGCGCGAATTAACAAATGGCACTACGTGCGCCTGGTGAAAATTAGAAAAAAAATATATTACTGTGAAATGTAAAATAATAAAAATGTAAAATTGTGCCCTTGGTTCACCCAATAGGTGCGAACCACGGGTAAATCATTAAACAAATAGCTGCACCCCGCGGTTTAACGCGATTCTTGGGATAAAAGTAGCCATGTTTTATTTTAAGGTAAAAAGTACCTACTATACGAAATTTCATCCTAATCCGTTCAGCCGTTTCAGCGTGATGGAGCACAAACATACACACCCGCACACTGACAAACTTTCGCATTTATAATATTAGTAGGCAATCAGATAAAATTATTTATTTAAGTTACCACCGTAAGGACTTACAATAAGATACCTACCTAAGGTAGTATACCTACTCTTTTTAGACGACTTGAAACAAGCTATTTAAAATATCGCTGAGTAAGTGTGTGCTTAGGAGTGCTGAGGTAACAAGCACTAAAAAATTCTACTGAATTGAGAACCTCCTCCTTCTTTGAAGTCGGTTAAAAATAAAGGACATGGGAGTGAACAAGTAAACAAATGGGTATTCTACGGGTACATTGAATTACGCATAGTCCGAATTGAGAGCCTCCTCCTTTTTTAAAGTCGGATAAAAAGGAAGGACATGGGAGTGAACGAGTAAACAAATGGGTATTCTACAGGTACATTGAATTACGCGTTGTATACCTGGGTGTTCCACGAGTACACTTTTAATTAAGTGTACTTGTGGAACACGGATACAAAAAGGTATCCGTGGAACACCTAGGTGAACCTTTTATGTGGACCACGGGTAAGAAACCCTATGAAATAGGTAGGCCTGAATGCGCGGTCGGACATTGAGTATTTTGACTTTTTCGTAGCTAATTTTTTGTTCCATTTAAAAGTCCTTTTCAGAACTACTTATAAATTATTTTACTAAACTTTTACTGTTAAATTTTTATAGTATTTATTCTCACAGTTTTGTGTGGTAAAGTATTCATCAAAAGTTATTTTCAATGTCCTGCTTAAAGATACTTACTCAATGTTTAAAAAATAATAGTCCACCCGTGTGAAGCCGGAACGGGCCGCTAGTACATTATATCGCGCGTAATAACATTTTCATATTTCAACCGACTTCAAAAAAGGAGGAGGTTCTCAATTCGACTGTATTTAAATTTTTTTGTATGTAGGTATGTTACGCGATTTTGATGACTCTTTTTTTTGGTAGATCATACTTCAGAGGTGGTGAGGTGAGGAATGTTGTATGGAAAGTTCTTTGTTTTTGAAGTTATAGTGATGAAAATTGATATTTGGGTAGTTCATTCAAAGGGGGAAAGTTGGGGGGGGGTGGAGTTTGTAGATTTGGTAGTGTCGGAGAAGTCGCTAGAGTCGGTAGAGTCGGTAGAGTCAGTAGAGTCGGTAGAGTAGGTAGAGTCGGTGTTAAAGTGGTGAATTTTGGGAGCGGGCCGAATTTCTTCCGTACGCGAACGAAGTCGCAGGTGACCTCTAGTATCTCTATAAGAGTGTAATATACTAGCTGAGCCCGGCGGTTTTACCACGATTGTTGGGATAAAAAGTAGCCTTTGTTTTATTCCAAGGTATAAGCTACCTCTATACCAAATTTCATCCAAATCCCATCAGTAGTTATTGCGTGAAAGGGTAACAAACATCCATACATCCATACATCCATACATACAATTTTCGCGTTTATAATATTAGTAGGAATATGATATTGTTTGATATTAACTAGGTTAGAGCATAACACAATTTGTTCATTTCCACAAGAAACTGTTGGGTGAGCGTTGCGTAACAAAACACACTTACAATTGCCACAAAAAAAAAAAAAAATTACAAAAACCGACTTCTAGGCTATACCTATATTATGTAAAAACTTAAACTAAAAAGTAGAAAATAATATTGTAATTACTTCAAAGCAAAGAGCATTGAAGGACTATCGAAGAACTTATTGATACTTATATACCTATTTACAGTTTTTAATATGGTATTTTTTGAGTCATATTAATATTATCCGATTACTACTAATGACCCAAGCCGCCTGCCAAGCGTGGGGATTATGACAACCCCTCCCTATTAAAGGGGAGGCTTTCGTCCAGCAGTGGACGTCTTCAGGCTGATGAGACTGCTAATGATAATATATTAATATTAACCGATTACTAATGAGAAGTACGAAGCCCGTGTAATTTAGACATAAGTCTGTGGTTGAGTCTAGATTACAAGACAAGCTGTGTAATACTCGCTGCTAAGCTATTATGACTTGGTATTTGTATTGCAGCCTGCACGGGACAACTACTCAGAACTACGACGTACCTACCTAATGGTTTGAAGCTGATTCGTTGCTCGTCACTGCATTTTACACTTTCACGTAATGTACAGAGATATTTATTACAAAGATGTCATCATTATCAGCCAGGAGACGTCCACAGCTGGACTAAAGCCTCCCCCTTATTAGGGAGGGGCTGCCATAATCCCCACGCTTGGCAGGCGGCTTGGCTTGGTACTGCTCCTGATACGGTCAAAGTCGAGCTACATAGACTACTTATACTAAGTAGCCTACTACGCAAAAACAAAAGGATTGTATCCAAACCGATGAAAGTCTAGAGACAATTTCTCCCTTTACTTGTTACCATAATACTCCAACATTTACAGCAAATCACAGCGAAGTTAGCTAGAGGTTCACTTCCCGGTCGTATCTATCTGGTGCGCTAATCGTGGCCGCGACTCGGCGCGGAAGTGTCCCGGAAATTGGCTGTCCCAGATCCGGCGACCGACGACACATCGGCTTGTTTGCTGCCGTAGTGACCTAACCGTCCCGGTTAGCTGATTTTGGACGAATAGCCAATGATTACCGATTTGCAACTAATATTCAAATTTATGCGAGTAGCTCAATCAACTCTTGCATGGCACTGAAAGGATTGAGATCAGGGGCCTTATTTTTGAATCGTGCGCAAAGTTGCGCATGCGAGCGAAGCCGTCTTTAAAACGACATTGAACGTCATTCCAAACAATATCGTTTGACAGTCGGTTCCGTTTGCATGCGCACCTTTGCGTACGATTGAAAAATAAGGTCACTTATAGATCGCGTCATGTAAAAAAAAGCTGGAAGAAAGTAGAGGGGATGTGTTTGCGCATGTGTACACTTGCGCACAAAAGTACTACGCCTATTGTTTTAAATGATTATTAATTAGCCTTTTGCTCGCAACTTCGTATATTGGTTATTACTCATACCGCGCCACATAAATAAATAAATAAATAAATATCGCAGGACATTTTTTCACACAGCGCCATCTAGCCCCAAACTAAGCAAAGCTTGTAATATGGAAACTAGATAGCTGATAGAATACTTATATACTTTGTTTTTTTTTTTTTGTAAATACATACTTATAATACATACTACGCCCAGACACAGAACAAACATTTATGTTCGTCACATAAATGTTTGCCCTTGGTGGGGATCGAACCCACGCCCTACAGCTCTGAAGGCAGACACGCTACCGCTGAGCTATATAGCAGTCAAATATACCACAAAACATACCACCAAATAGACCGATAAATCCGCCAGCGTTCTTTTAACATGACGCGACCTATACCTAAGCTACTTTCAATATGTTTTGTATAATCAGCATGCACTGCAGCACCCTTATCATGGACGTTCGTGATTCTGATTGCGAGCGTGCGCGAGCAGGAGAGCGCATGGCGCGAGTGGGTTGGTACGAGCAGGATGGCATGCTATCGCAATCGGAATCGCGAACGTCCATGATAAGGGTGCTGGACACAGACTTACCATCGGAAGACTATTGGATTATATCCACCATGTTGGCCCAGTTACGGGTGGGTGAATACACATACGCCGCTGGCAGAGATGAATGAATACATGAAGAATGCAGGCTTTCTCACGGTGTTTTTTTTCACTGAAAAGCCAGTGGTATAAAAATCCGTATAAATAAACTTCATGGAGCTCATTGGTACGCGCCCGGCCTTGAACCCGCGACCTCACGATTTCAAGTCGAGCAGGCTACCGCGGCTTCAGCTGCCATGGCTTATTACTCGTGCTGATTATGTTTTAAACATACCATTGTATAGTTTCAACTTTTAACAAATTATTATGTAATCTATTACTTGCTCTGAAATGGTGTTCGTCATCAGCCATAAAACGTCCACTGCTGGACGAAGCCCTCCCCTTTAAAAGAGGGGTGTTGCCATAAACCCCACGCTTGGCAGGCGGCTTGGGGATCGCAGAATGCTCACCACCATTAACCAAGAGGACGCTGCTGCCCGTCCTCCGGTGGGACTGGTTGCAGTTTTAGGACGTACCCAGGTCCAGAAATGGTGTTATCACGCTTGTATGTTTAAGCAATTTTAGAGGATAGAAAACAAAAGGCGTTTTTAGCAACAATGAAACCCACATTTCCGTCGTGACACCACAGAATAAATAATAGTACTATGACACTTTAATCGACTCACAATTACGTACGTTCGCATCAATACATGCGCTATCATATTTTAGTACGTACAGGGTTTGATTGCATGTAATCTGCCAATACTCAACGCTAGACTATAACTATAAATCATCATCATCATCGTTGACAGCTCATTCAGCTCACTGCAGAGCATAAGTCTTCTGCCTTTTCTGCCAATCTTCCCTGTTTAGCGCCAATCTTAACCAGGTGCTTCCAAAGACATGCCGAATGTCGTCCCGCCTCCGTAGGACTGATCTTCCTCGGCAGAGCTTACCATCACGTGGCTACCATTCTGTCAAAGACTTACTCACCTGCCATTACCGCATCTGGCCAAGTGTCTTTCCCAACGCCACTCAGAGAAGAAGAAGACTCGGAAGACATCAGATCCTGTATAGCACTCAGCTATACAGGATCTGATGTCTTCCGCTTTGGTGCTGCATCGGATCTCCGTATTTCGAACTCTGACGCGTTATGTGATGCCTAGCATGGCTCGCTGTGTGACTCTCATCTTATACACAATATCCTTGGTGAACTTCCATATTTCGGCACCATACGTCATAGTAAGCAGAACACAATCATTCACAATCAGAACACAGACTGGTCTTCAAAATATAAATGGTTGTGTAAAAATAATGAAAAATCACTCTAAGGTGGTAACAAAAGATCTAAAATGAAATATAATCCTCTGTTTTAAGCTAAACAGTTGTTTATTACTAACAGTTCTATAAATATTTACAGGATATTTACTGTTTTAGTTGGTATTAGGTTGTAAAAAAAGCTCCCGATATTTCGATATATAAACTTAGAACTGAAAATATTATCGTTGCCTCTCTGATTAACCTCACCTAAGATAATGATTGGGATCTATCCCCATACTCGTACTAAGCAAAGTTTGTACTATGGGAACCAAATAGCTGATAGAATACTTTAACTTATTTTGTAACTTATGAAATCGAATACTAAAATCACGGTTCATTTTAAAGCTACTTTTTATAGACGCTATCAGAAAGGGTAATTTTCAGTAGGTTTCTAGTAACCTACTAGAAGATGCTGGCTAGCTACTACATTCAAGTTGAAATCTACTGTCAAGCGACTAACGGTTGGTCCGGCAGCTTCACTAGAGAGCCAGTTCCATTTTCAGGCTCGGTGTTTAGTTTTGATGCAATGGATTGATGAAACGAGCGAGACGTTCGCCTGGTGGTAAGCATCACGCCTGCCCATAGCAGTAGCAGTGCCAGAATTGTGAACTGGCGAACAAAATCCTGCGCCGCACTGCACTGCGCTCGTCACTGAGATATTAGATGTCAAATCGTTTCATGTTCAGTAATTTCTATTATATTATTGAAACGTTGCCCTTCAAACCGAAACAAATAAAATGTGGCAATGCCGCCAGCATGCTGGGTACGCTGCCGACTGGTAGTCGTAGTAGGGTTTGAGCATTTGGATTGTCTCTAGATTTTCATCGGTCTGGATACAATCCTTTTGTATTATTTTTTTGTGTAATAGTCTTTGTAGTTTATTGTAGTTAATAAAGGCTTACGCTCAACTGGCTTCCAAAATGCTGGGTGTTCTCTCGAAGGTGCGTCGGTATTTCACGCCGGAACAGTTGCTTTCATTATACCAAGCACAAGTTCGGTAGTGCATGGAATATTACTCGCACCTTTGGATGGATCGGCTAAGTACCGTCTTGAGACGTTGGAGTCAATCGAGAAACGTGTCAGGAGAATCATTGGCAACGACTTTCTAGTTCGGACCAAGCTACAAAGCCTCGATCATCGTCAAAAAGTAGCTAGCCTGTCGGTATTTTATCGGATACATTTCGGAGAGTGTGCTTCGGATTTGCATGACCTTATTCACCCCTGCCCATTCTTCTATCGGACGGCCAGGACCTCGAAAAAGTGACACCGTTTTATGGTTGATATACCATAACTTCGTACGAAACGGATTGATTCCAGTTTATTCGAACTGCTAAACAGTGGAATGCGCTGCCCGAGTGGGTGTTTCCCGAGAATTATAATCTGGGTGTGTTCAAGTCGCGAGTGAATCGGTTTCTTCTAGGCAAGCGTGCTCCATCGTAGACTGCATCTTCGTTTATCATCAGACGAGATGGCAGTCAAACGCAAGCCTACAAACATTTATTTTTTAAACCCTAAAATAAAATGTAATGTCAGTAATGCTACATACTGCTTGGCGATTGAATCA
Source organism: Erannis defoliaria (assembly GCA_905404285.2). Taxonomy (NCBI): domain Eukaryota; kingdom Metazoa; phylum Arthropoda; class Insecta; order Lepidoptera; family Geometridae; genus Erannis; species Erannis defoliaria. Next base: position 7,582,753 of record FR990085.1, on the reverse strand, counting down.
CTGGCAAAGGTGTGGTATTTCCCCTGGCGGACTCTGTAATAGAGTCCTACCACTAAATGAGCCACGGCATAATTTATAATGATGCTTTGATTAAGTACCCGAGCTGACTCCTCAACCTCAAGTAATGATGCCAACCTTATACGTCATCTTGTATGTTTACTGGTATAATTATGTATTCTCCATGTCCTGTGCAGTAAGTCAATGGAGACCACCTGCCGTCAATAACGATACCACAATTAGTCCCGTATGCACGAGCAGGCGCGGATTTAGTGCCTAATTAGCGAGGGACGTGTACACTGTACACACAATAATTTCATTAAACATGGAGATTTGCGTTTAACTAATGCTATAATACTATAATAATACTAATGTATTAGCTTTCACCACATCGTGCACGTTTTGCCACATCGCTCGAAGAACTGACAACCGAATGGGAAGAAAGGTTCTTGAGTGGCGACCGCGAACCGGAAGACCCAGCGTAGGCGCGGCTCCCACTAGGTGGACCGACGACATTGTAAAAGTCGCGGGCAACCGGTGGATGCAAATGGTAGGCTGTCGTACAGTGTGGCGGTCTAAGGGGGAGGCCTTCGTTCAGCAGTGGACGTCTCCGGGCTGATGATGATGATGATGATTAGCTTTCACCATGCGACCCTGTCTGTCACTATTTCTCACATCATAATTATTTAGTATCATATTAAGGTAGATTGTTAGTATCAATGACTTATTAATATTTGTATAATAAAATTATTAATTTCAAAAACTTTTCTGCAAAATTATTGATATGTTATATTATAGCTTCATTCACTATGATACTTTCAATCACTAGCAATCCTAATATGACTTGGTAATATAGTCTACACCTATAATTAAATTGTGATGAAGTTTAGCTAGTAACTGGGCAGTTACTAGTTTTGTCTCCGTTGGTGTGCAGTGACGTACATCATGTTGGTGTTCTTAATAAATAAATTAACAAGTTCAACTCTATGAATCAGTTCAAAATTAATCTTTTAGCATATCTATCCTACTAATATCAAATAAGAAGCGACCCTTACTATACATATTATAGTGAAGATAGCTCGGTTAGTTACGCAGTCGGTCAGGGTGCTAGGCGTATGGTAACCAAACGTAAAATTCTCGATTATGGTCCCTTTTAGGCGAGGAATATCTTGACAAATACCCTAATAAAAAGCCTCGCCGCGCACCCCGAACGTTTGGAAAACCATTTACAAGGTTTATCGCTGCCATGGAAATAATAACTGGAGCCGTTATCGTCCTAAATTGATCTAATTTAAAATTATTGTTATCGCGAACCTTTTATTTTTATTAGCTGAGATCATAATATTTTATCTGCGGACACTTGAAATCTTGTGCATGTGTTATCCGAAAATTAAGCGCATGTCGTTATATTTTCATTATTGTTTTTATGCTCGATAACGTGCATTCGATTTTATGAGCTACTCATGCTGTAGTCGTCGACGCTTTCCAGTTTATTCGTTTTCGATATTACGGTACACAGCAAATTTCACTGGAGACATTTTTATTGGAACTTAACTTTAATAAAGTTATTAATATCGCGTTATTGGAGAAACGCTATTAAGTTTTTTTTTATACTCTACAGGTGCTATTGATACCTAAGTATAGCTAAAGGTAGATTAAACGTTACTTGAAAGTGAAGTAAACGCATTCAACGTTCGTGATATTTTTTCTTGTCTTTTTTGCCCCCAAATATTGATACCATAAAACAACTGGGAAAACGCCCATTTTTTATCAACTTTGTCGTATTTTAAGCTGTCTGTCAAATTATTAGTAAGTTGAGATATGGTTGAGATATATATTATTAGTATTTTTATAAAAGTTAAGGGGTAAAAAATATGAGAAAAGTACAGTAATAATAGTAAACACAGTATAATGTACTGTATAATATACTGTTCATTTGTCAATTATATAGCTTTAAATTACATTTGTATAGATTTTCGCAGAATATGACGCTAGGCAGAGCGAAAGGAACCACTTCCTCCTCGCAGCGGCACTTATAGTCGTATACACACTACAGGAGCAAGTAATGAAGCCTCAGAGCCCATGTTATCTCATATACATGAGATTTGAGACATTCTTTACTTTTGCTCTCTAGGTGAGTAATGTACTATTTTTACTGACAACCGATTTTTTAACGGAAACCCCCGACTTTCTTAATTTATATCTACGAGTAAAAATACTCTCAATCATGTCAATTTACTAACAATAAATAAATTAATCAAAATCGGTTCATTTGTTTGGAGCTATGGTATCCCAGACAGACACACAGACACACGTTATTATTAAACTTATAACGCTGCTGCTGCTGTCGGCGTTTAAATGGCGTAATATACAATGGCATAAGTATATTAATAGAACGCTTTGATTGGCATCCCATATACTCGCATACCCCTCTGATATAACCTCTTCTCTCGCAATAATTGCCTTCGAGACGAGAAAACAGTGCTCTCACGATAAAATATTATTTGTGTGTGACAGCCTCTGAATGTGTACCAGCCATATCTCAAAGACACCCGCCGCGCAACACAACACAGTGACAGGTTTTGAACCCTCTAGCTGGAATTTTATATATTAAATCAAAAAGTTATGGAACCACCTGGACTCTCTCGTGGTCACAGGCATGGCAGTAGTACCCAGAACTTTAGAGACATTTGAACACTCTAGTAGGTATATTGAATCATCATACCGAATATTTCGCCAGGTGTATTTTTAATAAAATGATCTATAAGCAGAAATAAAATAACTATATATCCAAGTATGTTCAGGTTCACATTTCAATAAAAATACTCTTTCTTCTTATTCCTTTTTTAAATTTAACAAAATAAGAGTGTAAGGCCATTTGTCCACAGCCGCCGTCACCGAGACGTCAACGAGGACGAGATGACGTCGCCGAAGTAGCGGTACAAAGATTACTATAGCCGCGTGTCCACTGCACGTCCGTCACGGCGCTAGGGTGCGTCAACATCAACTGCTGGAAGAAGTTCAGCTGGACGAAGGTACCTCACCTCACCCTTAATAGAAGGGGTTGCCATGTAGTGTATACCACTACAGCAATGCGTATGTATGCACAATTAAGGAGTTTCTATCTATCTATCTAGTCCAACATACCTGAACTATATATTTATTACCTTGCGCTTTAACCAGTGGTAGGTATTCGTACCTTGGAAATTAAGATTTGTACCTACAGCAACAATCTCGCTTCTACTGAATTTTAGAGACGTACCTGTCCAATTTTCGCAAGCTCAAGTACTCCCTTGATTGTAGTACTGCGTCCGTTGTAATTAAGTAGACAATGAGAGTTCATATTTGGCGGTGGGCGGGAGTGGCCATTGTACTCAGCCCGTTATCTGCAGGCCAGTCTTTTTAGCTTTGCACAACAAAATGACTGCCTCCCGCGGTTACCTTCGCTACTGTTTATTTAGCAAAAAAATATCTTATAATAATACTGCTGGGAAACCATTGGCTCGCAAAAAAATACAAAAGCTGTGCCTTTTTCTAATAGCAATATCAGGTGAAAACTGAAAGAATTTATAAATATATTTCAAATATTTAAAAAAAGACATAAAGATAAACTTCCATTTGGATTTAATAACGCTTCCAGAAATTAGTTCAAAACAAAAAATATATAAAAAATCCGCAGTCACTGAAACAAATTATGCTCAGATAAGATTTTTCAACGAAGCAGCTAATTCAAAAGGAAATAAAAACTTTATTTCTTTCATAAAACAGATACAAAGGGCGAGATTATCCGGATTTTAGGGCCAACATCGATTCAGCGGCGCAGAAAGCAAACAATCGTCTTTTGTTGTCCCTAGCTATTGAAGTTTGGGTAATTAATTATACCGGGAAGCCATCATTTTGCAGATTCACTTCAGCTATAACGCTCCTGCGAGATTGACTGATTAGTTCCCTCGCACCGCTTTGCTGATTAACCCCGAAACCCCATAACACGCGTATCGAATGAGAATCAAATATGTTCTTATTTATAATCCTATTCTGAATGAGACTTATAATCGCGACGTCTTTTCGAATCAGCAGCTGGTAATAATCTCAACTGAAAAACCAGTCTTTTTGTATTTCGATTCGACAAATCAAATAAAAAAATCCCGAACTTTTCAAAATCCAATCGGACTGCACACTTCGTCGATATTTTAAAAGCATTCAACTCGGCTAGATGCATTTAAGAAACCGAATATTGAAAAAATACAAATGGCGAACGTTCCAGAAGCAATACCTCTCTGGTGCTGAAACAAAGTAATTGGTGAGCAGAAAAACTACAGAGTAAAAGCAATGTGTTAAGAAAAAAAACAGAAAATGCTTCTGATATAACGTGATGGATACAGGCATTGGATCTGTCAATTCTTGGCAAATTTACAGAGCTATGAATAACTGAACCATTTCTCTATAAAAATGACTAAGTAGTCAAATTGATCAAATATGAAAATAAAACTAGCTATTTAGTAGAAACAATCGGCAACATACTTGGCTGATACATAGGTTGGCAATCAGATTTACTAATAACTAGGAACAGACGGTGTGCAGAGTTCATAGAAAAGCGAAAGCCGTACATCTTAGGTTAGTACGGCTGTCAAAACAATGTTCTAAAGCAATTGTATGGAAAACCGCTATCGCCAGTTTCACACTTGTAAAGTAACTACGACAAAAAAATGCCAATCATTGATCGCGCATTTGAAGTAAAACGCTCGAAATGCCATATTGCCAATTGTCAAGAATAAAACTCGTAACATTGCTACAAAGTCTAACTACAGGCCTATTTCCCTTGCTACAATTGTTGCCAAAGTGTTTGATAGTCTCCTAAATTCTGAGTTAAATAAGCACACATGCCTGAGTGATGCTCAATTTGGCTTCAGGGCAGGGTTGTCTACGGAAAGTGCCATTATCTGTGTAAAGGAGACTGTCAGGTACTAAACACAGAAAAAGACACCAGTTTATGCATGTTTTTTGGACCTTTCCAAAGCATTTGATTTAGTGAATTATGATATGCTTTGGACTAAACTAGTTGAGGCCAAAGTGCCAAAGTATGTAATCTTAATACTTAAAAATTGGTATGCTGGTCAACTGAACTATGTAAAGTGGGGGGATATGCTTTCTAATGAATATGCCCTAAAATGTGGGGTGAGGCAGGGGGGGCTCAGCTCTCCGTTGCTCTTTAACATCTATGTAAATGCCTTGATTGAAGGACTCAGCAGTATGCGTGTTGGTTGTCGGATACATGACATTAGCTTCAATAACATAAGCTATGCCGATGATATGGTCCTGCTGAGTCCATCAATCTGTGGACTAAGAAAACTTGTATCGGTGTGTGAAAAATATGCTATGGTGCACGGCCTCAAGTATAATGTGGCTAAAAGTGAGTTAATGGTTTTTAAGTCCGGTACTAAATGTCCATCTTTCGTTCCCCCAGTACTACTTAGTGGCGAGCCTCTTAAGAGGGTTTCAGCTTTCAAATACCTCGGTCACTGGGTGAACGAGGGTCTTCAGGATGATGATGATGTGGAGAGGGAGCGGAACGCTTTAGCACTTAGAGCCAATATGATAGCGCATAGGTTTCGTAGCTGTTCGGTGCCAGTTAAAATCACCCTCTTCCAGGCCTTCTGTACCTCGCTTTATACATGTAATTTATGGACTAACTATCGTAAAAAGTCTTTAAGTGCTTTGAGAGTTCAGTTCAACAATGCATTCAGGGCGCTGTTGTGGTTGCCGCGGAGGTGCAGTGCCTCAGGTATGTTTGCCGACGCGCGCGTGGACAGTTTCCCAGCGATAATACGCGCGCGCTGTGCCACCTCGTGGCGTCACCTGCGTGACTCTCGCAATGGCCTTTTAGCCGTCGTGGCGGGCTTACTGGATAGCCGGCTCGTACAGCACTGGATGGATATACACTCGGTTGTAGCTACTTATACTTACAATTGAGTGTGTATCAATCTCTTGCTGAAAAAATATTATCTATAATTTTACTTACTACTACTAAAATATTATCATAGGTTTTAAACATTATTACTACTATTACTACTAACACTACTTATGGATAATTTGTCCGAAATAAAGTTTTTTTTTTTTTTTTTTTTATTTATTTATTTATTGCAACAGATTAAAATTGATCTAATTACGACGTAATGTGGTTTGGTTTCCTACGCGTCTATTTAAATTGTCTTTTTGAGTATTCTCAGTTTAAAAACATGTATATCGGTAGAATTGTCATCAAGCGCATCCGCACTTAAAGCCGGCTAGCGCGGCCCGTCACAATTCCGTTCTATTCACTTCTCTCTTCAGTGGCAGAGTTAGCACTTCACGTTTCGTTGACGGCAGCTGGCCAGACCACTCCGGCTGGCCATTAAAATCTATTCTCCAACTAAAAATTTGTACCTAGCCCATGATTACTGCGGGAAACTTTTTGAGGGTTAATAATTTTATTGGCACCGCAAATTTTGCCCCCGAATACTATTCGGGAAACGGTACTACCTCGGTCATAAATGGGTAATAAAATTCCTGGTTTTATAAGTTTTTTCGGAGTAAGTTAATTGTACAAATCGTTTTTAAGGGGTTTTGCTCGGACCGGATTAAAACTAGTGATATAGTATCAGTTTTTATGATATGTTTGAATATCACTAGACAAGGTAGTGAAGATTGGCTAAAGAGTAATTGGCTATTCCAAAAACATGAACGAAACGGTTTCATTCCACTTTTATTGTGGGAACTGCTAAATAGTGGAATGCGCTTCCCGAGTGGGTCTTTCCTTAAAGATACTTACAATCTGGGTATCTTCAAGTCACGAGTGAATCGGAACGCTAACCTGTATGTAATTAAAAAAAAGGAGAGAGGAAGCGTATACTCTCCAACTGGGCTGAATGAGCTGCCGATGATAATGATACCAATGAAAAGATGGTAACAAGCATATTTGAAAAATCAAAAAATTCTATAGTACCTATCTTTCTAGAGAAGAGCTGGTAAATTTGTATCTGTCGAAACGGTGAAGGCAGGCCCACATCAAAACAGACTTGAATAGAACGCAAAATGAAGGCAGAAGCGGCGCGTCCGAGATAACAGCTCTTCAAAAAAGGAAAATGTTAAAAACAAAATTCAAAAGGGAAGGAGGAAGTAGGTATCTAAGTAAATTATAAAAGTGCGACGAGAGCCTTTTGTTTAGGAAGATACTACTTACCACTGAAGAGAGAAGTGAATAGAACGGAAATGTGACGGGCCGCGCTAGCCGGCATTAAGTGCAAATGCGCTTAATGACAATTCTACCAATATACATGTTTTTAAACTGAGAATACTCATAAAGACAATTTTAATAGACGCGTAGGAAACCAAACCACATTACGTCGTAATTAGATCAATTTTAATCTGTTGCAATATGGCATTTCGAGCGTTTTACTTCAAATGCGCGATCAATGATTGGCATTTTTTCGTCGTAGTTTCTTTACAATTTTGTGTAAAACTGGCGACCGCAATTTTCCATACAGTTGCTTTACAACATTGTTTTGACAGCCGTTCTACCTAAGAAGTAGGGCTTTCGCTTTTCTGTACTACTGACAGTGGCCGCAGTTCCCAGTGAGACCTGCCAGACTGCCAAGTAACGGTTCTAATCTCAGACTGTATAGTTACGGTTTTTGAAATCTCCAGCAGTTAGCGAACAATGCGGTTATATTATTTTTTATCTACAGCAATGTAAGGCAGATAGGAGTTTTTAGGCATTATCCAAAATTGCTCAGTACGTGCCCATCATTATAATATTCCATTTATTCATCAAATAACGGCGCCCGCACTACGCCCAATTAAACCCTTCGCATACGGGTTAATGATATTAAATTTTTAAATGTGTGGATATATTCGACGGCATATAATTCTCGCCATGCGGGTAATCACTGGGGATAATCATGTACATATCTGTGTTCGACAAATGAATATGGCTCTTGGACAGTATATAATTAAACGGTACCTAAGCTCGTAAAACATGATTTCATTCGATGCTGTAATTAAAAACGAAATAGTGGAAACATACTCTATATGCATACTATATCTATGCCTATGCCACAGTAACCCGTACTTATTTTTAATTTAGTCAACAAAACATAATGATCAACTGTCAGTATTAATGATAGTACCATGGTCTAGTTGGGGCACGCCCAGTGCCGTAACTAGGTCGATGCCAGCGGTGCCCAAGCACATGGCGTAGACCCTGGAAGGGTGCAGAAATTACCAGACCATGGCCAAGTCTTGGGCCATGCATGGACGCAGTTATAGAAGCTCGCACGGGCGCATCAAACGCTATTTACGATGCTAGGCACGCCTAGCACGCTTCTCGGCGCGTAATTGAATTCCCTAGTTCAATAATTGCAGTACGAGGAAAAATCAATGATTTCAGTTGTATTATATCCTACTAATATATAGAGGTATTATTATGTAGTGGTGCCACATATTTGCCAGTTATTCTACCGCCAAGCTGTAGTGTGCATTAATGTTTCAGTTTGAAGGGCAATGTTATCAGAGATTTATTACTGGACATGAAGAGATTTGATATCTAATATTTTAGGGAGGACATCTTTTCACGGATTTCAGGTAGCTTCTTTCTCGGCTTGCTAGAGTTTGGTTTCTGTCTTTAACTGTGGTTACGAAGGCGCGACTCGGAGCATTGGAGCGGTTTCATTAGGGCCCCCATTTGCATGTTATTCATTACCTCTTCGTACGTATATTATTTCTGACGTTTTTGCAACCTTGTTATACCAACTTCAAAGAATTTCAGACGTGAATTTACTCATTGATTATTTTTTTCAGGCCGTTATCATTAAATTGGCCTGGTACACCTATCCCTACCAAGGTATCTCAATACCGTTAGGGATAGGTGGAAAAAAAACACTTGGATCTACCGGTAGGCAGTGGCGGATTTACCAGCAGGCTGAGTAGGCTGGAGCCTAGGGCGCAATCATGCTAATTACGGGAAAGGGATGGTATAATTCAGACAATAGTGCACAAATCATAAGTTACAATTTCACTGAAAAAAAATATTATCGAGAGCGCGGGATATATATGTCGCTACGGACTACGGGCGGCAAATTTTTAATAGCCTACTTTCGGCAAATGTGTAAATCCGCCACTGCCGGTTGGGATAATGGAAAGCTTGAAATGTCCCTACCACATAAAAAAATTGGGCAGAAATGGTTAGGTTAAAACGTTTTGGAAAAAACTTATGCATGAATACCTAATAAATAACATCCTGAATTATTGCATAAGACTTTACCTTCCTTCTTTTGACAAAAAGAGTCCGCTTTGTTTGTCACAATAAAGCCATGTCTGAAAAAAAAATGATTATATCCATGCATTGGTGCCATAAAAAAACCATCTTTGCTTTTAAAATATCAAATATTTATTATTTACTTTGAGTACGTAGTACTATTATTTATTCTGTGCTTTGAGTCACTAAAATAACAGATTTTTGTATTTTTTTAATAAGGGTGCTTAAATATTTTTTTGCATACATCGCTTGGTAAAATTAATTAATAGTTGGAGTCACAAAAAAATATATAATTTAGAATAGTTATCGTATCGTATCGGATCGTTTTGTTATCGTATTTTTGACTCGTTACGGAAATGCTTTAAAAGATATATATCGTATTTGTTTTAAAATTTTGTAATATCCTCACTTATGTGTCCCACAGAAAAGCGAAGGCCCTACTTTCTCTCTTCAGTGATGTGTCCTATACCTATTGGTCGCACCTGTCCCATATAATTTAGGTATAAGTAAGTATTTTAGTCAGTCTATTTATTTTACTCTGCATGATAGTGTTTTTTCTCTTTGCCTATCGACTTTTTTTCGAAAATTTTGACAGTGTTTTATTTTCGGACAAGTAAATTAAAAATTACCGATCGTGATGCTATACGAAGGTTTCGTTCAAAGACTATAAATCCTGCTGAATGCTCGTCCGACTTCCCCTCATACGAAAATTAGTAGTTTAAAAACCACTGCTAGCCACTGCGAGTACGTCAGAATCTCATTGTATTTCATAACTCAGATTGCGTCATCCCAGTGAATGGCCAGTTGCAAGCATGGAACGTTACCTCGCCCCCTGCCCGCAACGGTGAGTAGTGTTTCTAGGACAAATTATGTTCACGAGCCATCAACAGGCTATATGATCTGTGGTTTCGTTCTAACTTGGCGATTTCTAGTTCAGTTTCTTAGCTATCATAAGTATTATATAGAATCCAAGTACAAAGCAATGTCAGGTATTTTCATTAATATACAACAAAATAATTCACAAAATCCCTGCACAAATTCAGTCTTCGACTTCAATTTTCTTTAATAGGCACCTCTAAAATTTTTATCAGAAGTCTGCTCGAGAAACTATGTAAATAGTTTGCTTAAACCAGAAAGCAGCATTTCAACTGTTCTTTGTTTCTTTATGCACGAATACTTCCATTTTTACAAAGAGCTGACTATTACGCCAAGATATAAACTGAATTAATTCACAATTTAGATTTCATAGGGCTTTCGTACAGCCACTTTTCTTTATAAATTAAGAATAATATCGCTGTAAAAGTTCGCTGAACTAACTTAGCTAATTTAAAAGTGTTGATTTATCTTTGAATTACATAAAGTGAACATTCTGCTTAAAAATTTTAGTGCATGGGATTACCCTGAATCATATTTTTTTTAAATCATACTATTATCAATTCTTGATAATAATTTGATGGAGTTGTTTCATATTGAAGAAGATCCCCGGAATAACTTATAGGCTACTTTTTATCATCAACATCATCATCACCATTTTTCATATTACCTTATAATTGTGTAACTATTCCTATCTTTTGTCTTTTATACCGCGGAGCGCAGTTAGTCGCCCATATTTTAATGATTGGATTTGATTGCAGCCGCTAAACTTAACTTTTTAAATTTTATTTACAATCACTAAACGACGTGATCTATGATAAATATAATTAATACGTAGGTGTTTTTTTTAAATATCGCTACTAATAAAACCGCTATTTGCCGAGTGACAAATCAGAGGAGCTGAGAACATGCCAGAAGGTACTGGAAACGCCATAAAGAATGCAAGACTGCGAGAGCGCGCCAAATGTTCCCACTTTTTTGTCGTTATTCTCTAAGTACCTTCAAAAGACCTTCAATAAAAAATATGTACCTACAAACGTCCAGCTTTAGAAAGATAGTAACGAAGTTAAGTGGAAGTGAAAGTAAGCTACCATCAAAAAAACAAAATAAAACATTTAATCTTCGTTCCTAAAATTTTACTTTACTATGAAGGCTGACGTGATGGTGGTTATTGTATTTAGCCGAAGCATCATATATATTTTTTTAGTTTAAGCATCTACTTAATTAATAAAATAAACTCCTATCAAACAATTTTTGGCATCAAATAAGTTATGTTGGTATATTAATCAAACTATCAGCGTCACGGTTTCATCTGTTAACTTACTGAACTGCATATATTTTTAAGCACGTGTTATCCAGGATGTATTTATCTGTTTAGAGTCCGAATTTCATTCAAATCCATTGAGTAGAAGCTAATTTTACACAGGCACACACACACAAACACACACACACGCACACACACACACACACACACAAACACACACTCACAAAATTGTGCAGTGTAATTTTGTAATAAATCATACTGTATTTGTAACCTGTCTATCTTGGTTAATCTCATTATTCTGCTAATACATGCGATTAGAATTCAGTTACAGAAAAATGAAAACTTTTATAACTTACAACGTAATATTCTGAGATTTATTCGTACTTATGACGAGCTAAATCTGTATTTTATATCTCTTTCAGAATACAGAAAGGTTTGTGTGTTATAATAAAACTTAAGTAAACTGTACATTTCGTGATATTATTTGAGGTTACGAAAGTTGAAATCTTGTGCTAAGTTTAAATGCTTTATGCTAAGTTAGTTGAAAGTTAAAATAATATTAGATGTCGTGGCAGTTATATTGTAGGAATTTCATATCTTCGTGAATAAAACTAAACAAACCCTAATTCATACTGTAAAAACGAATTTGTGGCCTTTAAAACGCTGCTCTAAAATAAAATTGCGTCATCCAAAACATTACCATTGCCTAAGTTTTATCAACTTGAACTGCAATAATTACAAAACTATCTAATGTCCTGAAATTCTAAACAGTAATGTCTCTGAATGTCCTGAATTTCAAAAATCTCAAATGAGCTTCGGATTGCTCAAAAGATCATTAAAAGTAAGCGGGGCTAGCTTTAGCCCTTCTTCGGTCAAATAACTAGCCTTGGATAGACTGTGATTATGGATTTGAGAACTAAATAGCACTCATGGTAAAATTCTATCAATATTTTTTTGTGTAGTGCTTAAGCAGTTCGTTCTGTGTAGCGGTTTTCATCTCTATGTTTTTACAAACGCTGTACGTTACAGTAATGCTAGGACTTCACCAGTACGCAGATATGGCCGGGTGTTAGCACGCTAATAGGCTAGTGGCATGATTAACGTCGTTAGACGTTAGGCGATATTCAAAGTCAAATGATAGTGTAGCCACTCATGTAGCGCATTGTTTAGTGCATCATTTATTGCACGTTAATTATTTCGATAACTGGACGTAAAGCGTCAGGTGAAGCCCTAGCATTAGAGATAGAAGTATGCGCACGAATTATGTAAATAAAATGAAATTAACATTGTGACTCTCACTGCACCACATTAGTAAATAGATTGATAAAATGTTTACTATACCTACACACCAAAAGAAATGATTACATACAACAGTAAAATGAACTTGGAACTAATGTAACAATTGCCACCCTTAACTAGTCCTGAGAAGTTTAGTCCTTATCTAATCTTGCTTAATATTAGATTTCTGAATGTACGATAGGCTTGCGCTATCAGTCATCATGGTGGTGATGCGGTCTACGATAGAGCGAGCTTGCTCAAAAAATCTTCTTACTCTTAACGTAATTATTGAACGTGAAACATCACTTAGGAAGCGCATTCCACTGTTTAGCGGTGCGTATGGAAATGGAAAAGGATCTGGCTATGTCCTAAACCTAGTTTAAGGTGAGGCCTACGTCCTGCAGTGGACGTCTTCTGGATGATGATGATAGAAATGGAATCATAATCGTTTTGAAATAATGTCGCCATGTCGAGCTTCTGGAACAGAAATAACATAACAGAAACAGAAGGGAAGAACATAGACAGAAGAAAGAAGAGAAGGGAACTAGATCATTTAGATATGCATCACTACGTGCAGTACAGCGCAGTGAAGGCGTGTGGCCTAATGTTTAACTTATGACAAATAACAGGCTTAGTGATTAATATAACCAAATACATTACACATACTGAAAAAATAAATTGTATTGGCTGATAAATCTCTGAGATATGAGCGTTTAAAGTTTTAGGTGGGGATAGAGAGGGGATGCTCTATCCCTTTCTCGCAAAGCACGTGTTATTATAGCATTTGTATGCCGCGCCTGAGGCTTGACGTCATAGCTCAGTATAGCGCGCTCTCTGTCTAGCTTGAAATTAAAATACTTAGAACTTATTTATTTTTGAATTATTTAAAATTTTGTTTTCGTTGATAGGCTCTATTGATGATCAGCTTTTTAATGAGGTAATATAAAATTAGTAGTCATCATGCCTATTATAGTGTAATGGACATTTCCGCACGTACGCACAAAGTGTATTGATTCCCCATTTTTTAATCGCACAGCGAGGTTGTGGAATTCTCTGCCGGAGTCTGCTGTGTTTCCCGTAACGTGCAATATATGTCTTCAAATCATAAATAGAGTCCATAGGTTCCTTTTAGGTAAGCGTGTTCCATCCTAGACTGCACCGTTGGTTACAGGCATGGTGTAGTCAAACGCAAACCAATTCAGTATTTTTTTTTTACTGTTGTAATCTTATATTTGACGGAGTCTCTAACATCTCGGAGGGTATATCCGGTGACAGATTCGATGGCCCTCAACGCCCGTCATCCATAGTTACGGTGGCAATGAAATAATAACAGCACTAGGTCGATAAAACGGCACTTTGATTATTGCCACTGTAATAATCACAATTTCAATAAGGATGGGTTAAATAATAGTTGATTTTTAGAGCCAATGAGTTTGCAGAACGTTCCGCGGCTGTCACCACCACCCAGTCAAGTCCACCACAAGACGCCATGACACTCACAACCTCATTCGGTGTTACCCGCTCTAAATAATATCTCACCGACCACAGACAAACCAAAATCAATTGAATAACTCGACAATTTTTTTTATCTCGCTCCGTTATATTTATTAATTACTTCTAAAACTTCACACTGAAATTGCATAAGAATTCAATTGCACTTGATATTTTAATCCTGAAAAAGAGAACTAATATAATATTAAAAAATACTGAGCATTTTACTAAATTAACAGCTCGAAGTAATGTCAGCAACTTTTAATTGAATCGACGATGCAGTTCGCGGCTTGCTACTCGTATTATCGAGATTGAGAGCTTTAATTACAAAGATGTAAAGCGTATTTTGGTTTGCTCTTGTATTGTTTTGTTTTAATTTGTTTACTAATTTTTTTTATGAAAAAATGTCTGAGTTGCCTCTAACGTGACAGCTTGCCTTTTAGTAATTGAATTTGAAGTAATTTATAGCTTTAAATCGAAACCATTATAAGAATATTTTCATTTGTTGTTGTATTCCATAAAAAAATAGTATAATCGTGGGGCGCTACATGGGTGCTTTGGTATTATTTTTTTTTCTTAGTTATTGGCAACGCATGTTGTGCATTCTGCCAGTGTCACGTTAATGAATTTTCAAGTTTTTTACTAAAACCAAGTCAAATATGTCATGAAATCACAGTCAGTCACGCGAATTTAGTCATAGTCGAGTCCAAGTCATGCCCTAGTAAAGTTGTGGCGACTTTACTATGAGCTTCTACGGAGATTTGGAAACAACACGAAAATACATGCTCCACCACATTATATCACTTGCCCACACTCGTGCACGTAATTCAACACTCAATGAGTAAAACACCACCATTTTTAATTTAAGTTTAAGAAAATAATAGAATGCAACGACATGATTTTTCCGTGTTCCCGCCAAAACTCCGGTGCTTTGATTTTTTTTTTTTTTTTTTTCCTTAGTTTTTGGCATCGCACGTTGTGCATTCTGCCAGTGTCAAGTTTATGAATTTTTACATTTATTTGTTATCATCAAGTCATATAAGTCATGAAATCACAGTAAGTCACATGAAATTAGTCCTAGTCGAGTCCAAGTCATACCCCAGTAAAGTTGTGGTGACTTTACTATGAGCTTCTACGGAGTTTTGAAAACAACACGAAAAGACATGTTTCACCACATTATATCACTTGCCCACACTCGTGCGTGTAATTCAACACTCAATGAATAAAACACCACCATTTTTAATCATTAATTCGCGAAAAAACACAAGTTTAAGAAAATAATAGAATGCAACGACATGATTTTTCCGTGTTCCCGCCAAAACTCGGTGCTTTGATTATATACCTCATTCATTGACAGGTATATAATCAAAGACATGGGTGATACTTTTTTTAATAGTTGGCATAATACGGCATGATTATGAAATGACTGCATGTACAAAAATCATAAAAACTATAGGATTTATGTATTACTCATATATTAATCATAATATACAAAAAAAAACACAATATCATAGACCCACGTTAGTCATCATCATCATCATCATCATAATCAGCCTGTCATAGTCCACTGCTGGACATAGGCCTCTCCCAAGGCACGCCACTCAGCCCGATCTTCAGCTACCCACGTTCAGACCCACGTTAGTAATGGTACACATTCCTACATTATATTTGTTTCTTTTTAATAAATACGCGTATTTCTGTCACTAAAATCTATGTATTTTCTTACTGGTTTCAGAAAAAACTTCCTCTCAGTCAGTATACATTAGAATAGCCGCACAAATATTTGAACTATATAGTAATTTGAGCGATTGAGATTTAAATTTATTAATTTTAAATAGGTGTTTATTTGTACAATTTATGAAGTAAGTAAGTATCTACGAGTAAATACCAGTTTAATTTAAGAAAAATCTTTGAGACTATTAATTTTTGTTTTTTCATTGTTAATGCATGCTACTTCCCAAAAAAATGTCTGTCAATCCTATAGAAAAAATGCAGAAGCCATATAACCAATTTGTAACCAATAATTAAAAATCCTGCAATCACAGACTATATAATACTATAGTAGGTGATACTATTACTCAACTCAATTATATGATAAGATCGTTGCTATTACTACTATGAATGATAAATGCACCAAGTCTTTACATTATGCAGCACATACTAAGATTTGAGCTAAGAAGGCTGACGTTTCGCATGCATCAAAACGGCAAAGCGGCTTACACAGGCTAGTAATCTACAGATACCAAAGACTTGATGAAATAGTTCAATATCATTGATTTCAAACTGTTTACCGACAATTTCTGATATTTTGCGTTCTTTGCATCTTGTAGGCAAGCTTGGTGCATCGATTATTTTATCGCGTTTTACAGGGTGGGACTGGGCCAGAAGGGCCCGGGTGGCTCACAAGCCAGGGCCCGGGACGGGATAATGGTAGATGGGATACTGTTGGAAAATAATCACACTAATATTAAACATGCGTACCCGATATATATCAAATACACGTCAGAATCGGCGCCGTTAAGAAATTTCTAAAACAAGTTTCAGGGCTTCGCGTCAACAACTTATTTTTTTTTCTGTTTTATGTCTCTCTAAGTATGTATGAACAATCTACCGAAACCGGCATGGATGATATTATTACAAGTAGGTCACAAGAGCTGGCCCTAGGCTGCGCGGGCGGTAGCGGGGCTACCGTACCTTCCGCCTGGCTTGCGGCAAGCTTCGCAATCCAGACCGTGGGGGGCCCGCGCAGGCTAGGGCCCGGCTGGCAAACGCCACCTCGACTATATCACCAGTCCGACGCTGGCGTTTTCTGACACGTGAGATTGTGATTAAAAACGCCTACTACTGTTTTCCTTAATTATTATTTTTTTAAACATAATTTCCAATAAGCTCGTTCGTATGGGCCCGTACATATGAACCCGCAACCTCAAGATTTCAAGTAGAGCCCTCCCAGCTTGGCTACTACTACACATATTAACTGTTTGTGCAGTCTCTATTTTAGAATAATGATGTTGACTATCTTTCTCTCATTCGTTTGTGTAGCTTAGCAGTGCGGTGCATCGTCCTGGTTCACCCGGATAAGGCAGGTGCGAGGCGGCGATAACCGGGCCGGTGTTTGCCCGGTATAAATCATCCGGAGCGTAACCGGATCGACTGCACTTACCCATGTTTATTGTCAATACGGGATAGGTTGATGCGACTGTGATGTACATGGAGATAGATAGTTGACTGTTCCTCTGACGATGGTCCTCGAATAACGTCGCGTCACTGACGGTCGGAAAGCTGCATTTTAGTTGTTATGTATGGTAAATTATAATAATAAGTATATCTTGTGAGCTTATAGTGACCACTAAATGTGGAACTTCGAACATATTATACCATTGAAATCATACCAATAAAACAAATCCTTTCATATTTTCAACTCGGTTTTAGTGTGCGTTCTTTTTTAGTATTTACACTGCCAAATAGTAATTGGTCAGTGACTACCTAGCCAAGGCTTACCTTTAGCGGTAAGCCTTAATTGGCTTGCCATCTCCAATGGTTCCGATTCTCAAAGGTGTGGAAACATGTTATGGAATAATATAAAAATCCGTACTGTCCATGCCGTAGGTCGTATCAGGTTAGTGGACTCTCCGGCAGTGGGGATATAATGAAGTTGATGTATTTCATATTCCACTGCCAGATATAGGCTTCTCCCAGGGCACGCCCATAGAGTAAGTAAATACTACGTGGGCACGCCACTCGGCCCGATCTTCACTGCCTTCACGGCAGAATCCTCACTTCAGAAATCTTAATGTTTTTTTTTTTTTCTTAGTTATTGGCATCGCACGTTGTGCATTCAATTCAATTCAATTTAATTTATTGCGTATATGGGTATAAAAATATAGGTGGAACAAAAAACATATTAGTGGCCGCCATATTGTACCTTTCGGCATGCAAAATACAACATTTAAAAATATTGTGATAAGAACTAGAAATAATACACATCATAATAAAAAAATTAAAAAGAGAATAAAAAAGAAATAACATTGATTGACTTACTTACATGATTACTATAAAAAACCCTAATCAACCCGATAAAAAATAAAGAAACAAATTACAAAATAAACTTTAGACTACCCTACACAGTATTAATAATAAAGTTTTAGTCAGTTAGTCATTATATTTTCCACTCACGCTCATACTCTCATTCTGACGCTCATTCTGACAGTGTCTAGTTTATACCATGCCAAAATTTTGACATGAATTAGTAATAATTAGTCACTAATGTCAGATAATTAGTCACATCATAGTTCCGAAGTTATAGCTAGGTTTGATGAGGATTATGGAATGATGGTCACGCCAGAATCCCCGTCTCTCACGCAAGCGAACAGTGTGTGCTATCGACGTGGTTTAGATTCCTTTAGTCGTAACTAGTTGTGATGACATGCCAAATCTCGAAACCAGCGCAGGGTTCCATAGTTACAAAGGTAGCTTTATGAGGATTCTAGCTGGAACATTTCATATCTGGTATGAAATGTTCCAGCTAGAATCCTTACCACATAAATGTACACAAAGATACGTTTTTAAGTTTATAATTGGTTTAATTTTTTTGTCAAGAGGTGGTTTGAGTTTTTTGAATGATGTTCATTCATGTTTTTTTATAAAATAGTAAAATATAAAGTGGTCGTCTTTGTATTATAGAAGTTTGTTGTAAACATTGAGCTAATATCTAAAGAGTCACAATCTCTGAGGGAAAACAGTCAAAAAACGTCCGAGTGCCGTTGTACATACCTATACGTACGTTATATAGTTCACAATTGTTCGAATTTAGACGTTATGTCGCTTTTATAGTGTTCAATGTACGCTTGAGCGCTTGTGTCTTATCGTAGTTCAAGTCGTTCAAAAAGTCGGCACACTGCATAGAGCGGCGCACGCGTGCGCCGAGTTTTCACACGGACATTTTTGTTTGCACGTTTGTGACTCTATAGATATTAGCTCAATGGTTGAAAAGCCATGTGTAAACTTTTACATATACATTTTTATAGTCGAATACAGTCGCGTACAAAATTAATAACCAATCTTTAGTGTAAACTTAGTATCAGTATAGGTACGTATTTTGTACGTATTCCATATATAGAGGTATATGCTAAGTGGGTTATGTAAAAACATTGAAACATTAAAAAAATCGGCTTTCAGCTACCAACTACTGCTAGCAACCCTACGTATACCATCACTTCATCGATTCTCAAGGCGTCCTTCGCTTCATTTGCCGTGGTTTCCAATCTATTGGCCAGTTTTGTTCAGCTCCGGGATCTAGATCAATCTGCTGGTAACGTTTCATTGGGAATTAAAATGCCCAATGAAACGTTACCAAAATGTTGGTCCATTAAAGCAAAAGATTCACTTAAGTAACCCGGGTGTGCATGGTTTTAATATTAACGCCGCTAAATACAAAACAATTTTCATTTAGAGAAAACTGTGCCACAGTGGATCCGGAACGTTTAACGACGGAATAAACAGCAACATACATAGTTAATAGCGGACAGTAGGTAAGTACGTGTCGGGGTACGCCGGGGTAAAGCTTACATCCACCAAAGCTATTTGGAGCTAGACTAAATTGTTTTAATTTTTGGAAATAGCCACTTACTACTCAATACTCAATATATAGTTTATTGCAAACATTATGTAACTTATATAATTCATGCAGATCTTATTTAGCACATTTTATGGAGGCAACGACATAATGACCTTATATATTGTATGATATTATATATTGTATATATTATTGGTTTATTTTATTATCTCATTAATTTTATTTCTATTTTGACTCTGTAATATCATTTAAGGACATATTTATAATATGAACGAATAAATTAATAGTCTAATTAATTATTTGTATTAAATTTTATTTATTGGTCATTAAAATTTATAAGTACAGATATTTTTAGTTATTAGTTAATTGAAATGTAATTACTGTATTTGCTCTTAACTATAATTTATTTTGTGCGCCTTCATCCTAATGAGCTAATATCTAAAGAGTCACAATCTCTAAGTGAAAACAGTCAAAAACGTCCGAGTGCCGTTGTACACACCTATACGTGCATTATATAGTTCACAATTGTTCGAATTTAGACGTTATGTCACTTGTATAGTGTTCAATGTAGGCTTGAGCGCTTGTGTCTTATCGTAGTTCAAGTCGTTCAAAAAGTCGGCGCACTGCATAGCGTGGGCCGAGTTTTGGCGCGTACATTTTTTTTGCACGTTTGTTACTCTATAGATATTAGCTCATTGGACATAGGCCACTTTCCGTCCCGGGAAATTTTACGGTTCCTATAGAATAGCGGGGAAACGCAACACGATGCTAGTTGTACTTAAATATATAAAAAGAAAAAACAAAACACATTATGGCCCTAAGAAATTTTATTTGATCATAAAATGTTATAATTAGTAATTATATATTAACCTCTTTAGATAGTAGGTACCATGTTCTTTCATTTCAACACAATCTAGTGCCACACAGGTATGGTGGACACTTGCCTTAAGATTGCGTTTATATCGACTAATCATATATAAGGGTTGCCTGGAAGAAATCGCTTTTAAGGTGATAAGGCCGCCCCTTGTACTGCCAAATAATGTACTGATTAGTTGTAAGTTGTTCTATATTTCTGGTGTGCAATAAAGTTGTATTGTGTTGTATTGTAATCACAAAAATGACATTTTAATTCAACTAATATGATTGGTCGATTTCTATAAGACTCCGCTACGCTGTTCTCCGCTTCGGTGGAAACACGCCCTAAAGGGACTCGACCAGCTGGGATGTAACGTCAGCACATTAACGGGACGTGATACGTATATACTGCCGCCAGGTAGGGCTGGGACAACAAGAGGGAGAAAGGCATGTCTTCAGTCATAACGAAAGAATCGTATGAGAGACAATACAATAAATATATATTAACACTCAGAAGACGGAATCATAGCTTTATGACGAAACCAGCAAGTACCTATAGGTGCTTGCTGGTTTCGCGTGTTTCTGAATATTTAAAAAACGACAAAAATAAAATGTTATTTCAAAAGAAGTTAGATATCCTTTCGGATACCATTTAGGTACCGTTAAAAAGGTCCCCTCAACATTTTGTCAATTTGCAAATCCTACCCTACAGTGTAGTCGGTTTTGGCTAGTAAAATTTCTCTGGGTTTTGGTAATTCTTCATTTTGCGAAGGTCTTTCCATAGAGCATTTTTTTTATGTTTCTATAAATTATATAAGCGCAACGACAACATCACTAATGTTATAGGTGTCCATAGACGGGCGGTTAGATTGAACTCGGGCGAATCATTTGCCTTTTTGTTTCTTTGTTTTTAAACCTACTTCAATATCGCTTACCTGGATGACATCTTGATGCCAGTTATTTTAATTTAAAAACCAAACTACTGAACCGATATCGATAATATTTATACAGGACCACCGCTGAAGTATGACCTACCAAACAAAAAATAATCATAAATATCAATTCATAATTGGCGGAGTAATCGCGTAACAAACATACAACAACAAAAAAAGATACAGTTGAACCTCCTTTTTTGAAAATATAGATATATCAAACAAAGTGGGGCACAATGTCAAGGTGAAATAAATATGAGTACCTAACTAGATACCTGAGCAGGTTCGTTAAATACACATAGGAAGAGTTTGTTTAAACTTGCATTTCCGTAAAATTTCTTAAGTCTACATATTTTGAAACTTAAGGCTCTAGGCAAAGTACTTTCCAAAAGCAATAGTCTTGATAATGGCAAATGCGTTGATGGCGCGGAGCCAAAATCCCCAGTAGGGTACAGAAAAAAAAAGCAATGGTCCATGTACTGTACATCTGAGTACCTAGATATTTTTATTAAATAAAAGCCTTCGTGCCTTCTGTAGCAAAGCACGATGGCACGGACCGGAATTCGCTTGATAACCTGGATAAGCCAACCTCATCCTGGCACCATCACTAGCGATACAGAATCGAGGTGTAAAGAAAGTTGGCCGAAGCCGGATTACGGCCTTCGAATGAAAACGGGCCGCTAATGAGCAACGCAAGTTAATTGCTGAGAGGGCCGCTCCCTCCTCTCGCACTATTCACACTTTGAGGCCCCTCACTGATAACAACACAATGGCGGACGCTAAGAAACTTCCAAATGAAAAATTTAATTATGTACCTACCTGAAAACGTGCCTACCTAGAGAGGAAAATGTAAGAAAATGCTGTAGCGCTTTTGTTAAAAAAGGTAAATTCAACACTGTCTTTATATCTAGAGAGAAGTTAAAAATTCATGAATTTTCAGAGATCGTACTCAGAAAGGAGTCTTGTCATGTCGTTCCCGTTCGTAGCTCAAATTAATTAAAGGAAACATGTTTTGTTTCCATCACACAAACTCTTAGTCCAAATCTTAAAAATCAGAAGCCTTAAAATATTTTCTAAAAACAGTTCCAGCTTATTTTATTTTAGTATAAGGTGACCCGGGGCTATTGCGACCAGCGACGTTGTTATTGGAATGGACGGGCCCAGCGCTTGCAAATCTATTACAATGAACAAGACAACACAATCAAGCATACCTAGCTAAAAGTATGCATATTACATTTGCCGGAAAATATAGATAGCGAATCTAATTACTGCATGACAAAAAGAGAACATCATGTACATGTATTAGAAAGAAAGAAAGAAAAGAAAGAAAAATATATATCAAATATATAATATTTTTCTCTATCCTAAGGTTGCCTGGAAGAGATCGCTTTTAGCGATAAGGCCGCCATTTGTGCACTAGTATTTAATTTATTTAATCCTTTGTATGTATGTTTCTTTGGTGTGAGCAATAAAGAATTAATCTATCTATCTGTATTTTTTTTTATTTTTTTTATTAGAAGTTTGTATTGTCGTATCGTACCGCTCGCATGTCGCAAAGGCAGAGTACGGGTTAAGCGAGTGGAGAGCCGGCGCTCAACATATAGTCTTCAAAATCCGTGCGCTTATTTCCCGTCCATTCATCTTATCATTGTCGCTGATTGCGACTAGGTATCAATTTTGTTTTTTAAACTTTACCTCTTGCCATAATTGTCCACTTAGATAAATAAAATTTAAATTATTTTCAGTCCACATGGATATGCATATTATGTCTATGGATGTTTTAAATAAAGACATGTGGCATTTTGGCCTAGACCATACAAAGAGGTATGGGAAATTTGTACCACTAGGCCACTTGCTTATAAGAAATGTCCTAAGCCTTTAATTGAAATGTCTGTATAAGTATGCATATGCGTATAGTTTTTCAAAATGTGTGTTTTTCGGGTGTTAATGCATAAAAATAGTGGCGTTTTATTCACTAAGTGCCGACTGACGTGCATGAGTATAATATATGTGAGCAAGTGATATAATGTGGTGAAACGTGTCTTTTTGTGTTGTTTCCAAAACTCCATAGAAGCTTGTAATAAAGTTGCCATGAATTAACTAGGGCATGATTGGACTTGACCGTGACTTGCTGTGTGTGACTTGGACTGTGACTGGGACTCATTTAACTGGACAAAGAAGGATCGATGAAGAAATATGTATTCGGCTGAAGGACTAGTATCCATAGCCAGTAAATATTAAAAACAACAACAACCCAAGCCATCTGCCAAGCGTGGGGATTATGGCAACCCCTCCCTATTAAGGGGAGGCCTTCGTCCAGTAGTGGATGTCTTATGGCTGGCGATGATAAGCAAGTTCGTATAGGCTGAGTGGCCAGCCCTAGTGTCAGAGTTAATGTGCCGCCCGAAGGCCTCTGACATGGCTGACGGTTGTTGTCATAGAAACTAGAACAAACAACCGGGACCAACAATTTAACGTGTCATCCGACCCACGGTAGCGCTCAGAAATTAATTGCCACTCACGGTCACCCATCCGAAGACTGACCGGACCGTCCGTTGCTTAACATCGGTGATCGTTTAGAATCACCTAGACAAGCTACGCCACGAGCGCTACCGATGATATAAAAGCCAAAGCGTGCACAAACCTACCTTCAATACCATTAAGTGTTGCATTGCATCCTGCTTGTCGAAATCTTGACAAAAGCAAAAGGTATGCCCTTTGCCGCGAACCGGAAGACGCAGCGTAGGAAGGCCTCCCACTAGGTGGACCGACGATATTGTAAAATTCCCGGGCAACGGTGGATGCAAATGGCAGATTGCCGTACAGTGTGGCGTTCTAAGGGGGAGGCCTTCGTCCAGTAGTGGACATCTCCGGGCTGTTGATGATGATGCCCTTGTGACAACTTAACGAAAATTCCCCTAACTAAATACCTTCCGTCTAAAATTACGCAAACATCCTCATCAAGAAATTCAGTATCCGTCCAGTATATTTCGCTCAAAACGGTTGCAAAACGCCGACAAGAAACGATAATGACCGCACAAAATGTTTACGTAAGAAATTGGCATGGCTTCGGCAATGTTTGGCAAATAAGCCCTGCGGCCGGCCGCCCTGCGTGTGACAGGAAATCTAATAACCCTTGAACGAGTCACACGAGCCAAGTACATGCCCACGCTTCGGGAGGGGGAAGATTCGTCTGATAAAAGAGACATGGATTTGTTTAGTATGTTTACTCTATCTATGTCAGTTTATTTAAAAATATTATAATATATTTGGTATTTTTAATTGTAGGTGAATTTCTGTGTCGGGGCTGCTTTAGACTGTCTGGACCACGTCTGGCCTCATAGCTTATGCGATTTTTGTATGATTCAAGCAAAAAATGGCAAGCAATGGCATTTTTTTTTCTCTCCTAGCAACATTGTGGATAAAACTTCTGACACCGTGACACGACCAAAATGACTAGACGAGTTTTGGCGGGAACACGGAAAAATCATGTCGTTGCATTCTATTATTTTCATAAACTTGTGTTTAATCGCGAAATAATGATTAAAAAAATGGTGGTGTTTTATTCATTGAGTGTTGAATTACATGCACGAGTGTGGGCAAGTGATATAATGTGGTGAAACATGTCTTTTCGTGTTGTTTTCAAAACTCCGTAGAAGCTCGAGTATAATAAACATAGTAAAGTCGCCACAACTTTACTAGGGTATCGTATCGATTTAGGGGTTTTTGATAAAATTCCGTTTCCCCGTTTAAAAAAATGTAAAATGATAACTTGAGAATTGGCACAATGCACAAACGTGCAGTGGCCACAGAACAAAAAAAAATAAAAAAAAATAAAAACTTTACTAGGGTATGACATACCTATTTGACTTGATTTCAATAAAAAAGCTTGAAAATTCATGAACTTGACACTAGCACAATGCACAACGTGCGATGCCAATAACTAAGAAAAAAGTATTTACTAGACCCAGGCAGGTGAACTATAAAAAAATACTATAATAATTCATGTTTTTTTGACGGGGACGCGAAAAAATCAGGCGCGCCTGGTTTTTTAATGTCGCGCAGAAGGTAGTTATGAAAAGTAGAGTATAAAGCATTCATCTTGGGTGATTTGAACCATGGTTTGAACGCCTCGCTTCATCCGGGACTCTACATAACTCAAAATTAAGTTTATACTAGCGAGGGCGCTACGCAGAGGCTCGTTACGATCAGGCTTCAATATGCCGCCCGTGACGTTAGACAGTGCTTTACTCCCATGGTGCATAATCTAATAAATATTATAGTATTATCGTAGTAGTGTCGTAGTATTATTAATTATACTGTTGTACTATAGTGTTATTAGTATACCTACTTACATAGAGGTAGGAACTACCTCTATGCCTTCTTATTATGTAATGTGTGATAATAAGTAATAAAGAAAATAATAATTGAGTAAGTAGGTACATACATAATATAAATAATTGGTCGTCGTGTCGACTCTATACCTACCTATCCATCTTTTTACCAAATGTTTAACATGATAGGTAGGTACCTACTTACGCTTATACTTATAATTTCTGAATAATCTGGCATAGGTACTGACGGACAGACAAATTGTGTATACATAAGTAGTCAATGTAGTTTGTTGTAGTATATACTGACAATATACCACAAAACTAGAGGCAGAGGTCTACCTCTTTTACCTCTTTAATAATTATATTATTAATATACTCGAAGGTAATTATTAATTATTCACTACTAGCGCCACCTAGCAGTAGAGGCTGTGTTCTTTCGTCAAATCAAAGACTGTACGTAGCACAGCAAGCAGCTTCCCAAATTCTCCGACCTTTGCAATTAGTTTCAAGGTATTCTAATAGATGGCGCAAAATTGGGATATTTTTAACAGAATGAGTAATTAAAAATAGAGACAGCAAGATTGGAATAATTTGCAGATAGAATGAGAACAAAAACCAAGGTGATTCACTTTTAAAATGTTGCTCATGTGGCGCCAATCAGCTGAACATGGACGAGAACGTCAAACAAACGTCATTGTGACGTCACTGTTACAGCAAATTGTAGTTTTCCTTCAATAGCGCATTCTAAAAATTATGGCAAATAGTGCTTATTTTGGAGAAAACTGCGATGTGTCGGCTATATTGTTCGATTTGGACAACACTTTAATACAAACAAGAAAAGGGGACACCAGAGCGTGCAATAAGGTACGTGAAATTCACTTTTGTTTTTGTGACATTGCCACGGTCATGGATCCGTAGTTCGGTGCGAAGTGCGCGCGCTGTGTGTCATCGTGAAAATCGCCCGTCTGCAACGTTTTTACGTCGTTTGTTCAGTTTGTTGGAGTTTGATAGAAAAAATCGTTTGCTTGTTGCACCCCGCGTGTAGATCTATTCGCTCACGTTCCAGCGGGCGATATTAATAGCCATTTCATAGTTGGAGAACGTGAGCTCGCCGTCCAGATTTAGATATTTTGGAAGCGAACTCAAGCTAATTATAAACGTGATGTAGATCGCGCCGCTACAGCTATCCTACAGCGGCTCCTGCGCTCAGTGGAGCGCTAACTACTGCGCTTCGTGATCGCGTTCAGTGATTTGTGATAATGGGTGACATATCAGAACCTATAAAAAAATGCGTCTTGATACTGAAAGGTGCGAAAAGCGATACGGAGAAATTCGCGGCGCTCTTCATGGTAACCAAGCTCGTGAAAAGCAAGGACTGCAATGCTGCAGCCAAGAAAGCTCTGTTTGAAGCCATTGGATTTCAGTTCTTGAAGAAACTGCTTACCAACAGCGGTCTCGACGATGATTGCCCACCATCTGTGTACAAGTCAGTTGCTCTCTCTGTTCTCACCTGCTTCTGCAATGAACCCGAGCTATCGACACACCCAGATATGCTTGCTAACATCCCTGTGTTCCTGGACATAGTGCAGACGTCTGACAATGATGACTATGACGATAACCTTATCATCATCAGTGAAGCGTACACTTGTCTTCAATGTATAGCTGAACATGAAGCGGGACAAAAGGCCTTGATAGAAGTGGGAGCTATTACCAAAATGTCAGAGATTTACTCGCACCAAAGCTTCCAAACAGATGAAGCCCTTAATATTCTTGTGAAGCTAGTCAGCAGATATGGCCCCGCTGCCTGGGGAAATGATCCGAAACCGTTCCACGCATTGGTCAATAAAATCTCCTTGGACTTTGCAACTGATCAGTCTGAAAGGAAATTTGAATTAGCCACCATTCTAAGTGCTCTTCTATACAGCTGCAACAAAGCTACCGTAATTCCAGGATCATCCGAAGAAACTTGGCCCCTGAGCATATACAAAGCTCTTTCTGATATTTTGACCAGTAAAATTGGTAAAAACCAAAGGGACCCAGCATTAAAGTTAGCTGCTAATATTGTGGACCTCCTCGGAGTTGAATGGACATTGAATGATGAAGAAAACCCAAAGAAGTTCTTCCTTCTTTTGTTACAGCTATGTGCTATTGAAGTAAGAATGCAGTTAGATGACAGGAGTTTTAAACAAGCATTTGCCAATGCTGACTTGGTCACTGCATGCTTTATTGTTTTGGAACTGTCCGTCAACTATATGGCTACTGATCAACTAGATTTAGAGCAGAAGGAAAAACAATCAGTGTACACCAGCCTTAAAGGAGCTTTCAATGCAGTAGTCTCCATATTAACTAAAGTGGCTAATGATAAGAACCGTGATAAACTCCCCGATGCCGAGAAAGTGTTAGTTTGCGCCATGGTCAGAGTTTTGGTGTCTTGGATTGCTCAAGAAACAACTGCTATGAGGGAACAGATCTATGCATTGCTTCCATTCATGTTTGCTCTCGCCAATGACTCGTTCCATGCACACAGATCAAGGAAGCTTGCAGAGAAAAACAAATCTGACGGAGAACCATTGGAATTTGAAACATCTCTTATGGGACAAATTGATCTTTTGCGTCTGATGCTACCAGCCCTCTGCCACCTAGTTGTAGAAGACAAAGCTAGAGACATTGTATTGAATCTTAAACAAGAAGATATCTTGTATGAAGCAATGAACTTCCATTGGTCCATTGTTCACTATGTAAAACCACCAATACCAAAGTCAGAGAGGGGAAAACCAAGAACCAAACCTGATCCTGAACTAGACCCTCAGTTGTTAGAAGATATGAAGGACTCCAGGGCTGCCATGGTCAGTCTATGCAACATTTTTATGAACCTCACAGTATTAGCTCCAAAGGTCGTTGAAACCAGTATGCTGTTCAACACACTGCTGAAATTTATATTTAATAACTTGCCTGAGTTAAAGAACATACCAGAGAACCTTGTACTACATGGTCACCTTGCTGTCTTAGGACTGTTGCTTCTCAAATCACTGGCGAGTAAAGTCAAGAAAAATGATTTCTCAATATGCAGATACATCACGTCAACAATCAGATTCCTGTGGGATGCCTACATGGTGGATGAGTCCAATGACCCCTCTGCTTTGGTTGTTTCAATGGCTTATAAAGAACACTGGAATGATATTGCAGACTTATGGTTCTTGGGAATGCAGACCATGAGCGGAGTCCTCACTATTGTGCCATGGATTTCTGAGTTTGCCATTGAGAGTGGTTGGGCCGAAGGCATCTGTGAGATGCTTGGTAAAGTGAAAATTGGAACTCTCCCACCAAATGTGAAGTCTGCGTTTGAGGACTTCCTATGCAGATTAGTTGATTCCAACGAAGGTGTGATACCAGTCCTTAAAAAAGCAGGAGCTCTTAAGACCTGCAGGAATCACCGGTTA
This sequence comes from Erannis defoliaria, assembly GCA_905404285.2. Lineage (NCBI taxonomy): Eukaryota > Metazoa > Arthropoda > Insecta > Lepidoptera > Geometridae > Erannis > Erannis defoliaria. The sequence goes on along the minus strand of FR990085.1, from coordinate 7,553,422 downwards.
ATGGAACTAGGCAAAAAACTCTTCGGAGACTAAACTTGTCTGTAACATTACTTTCATTAATGTAAGTAGGCATGTCTACTTATTTTGAATTTGTTTGTATTATCTACTCTTTTTTTTTAACCAGGTGTACTTAACAGAAATAATTGTAAGTATCTGAAGCAGATATTTTTTGCTGTAAATATGAGTATAGTGAGTAAAGAACTGTTACTTCATTATAGTTTAACTCACTTTTTTTAACCAGAATTGGACACAAATAAAAGCTAAAATGTGACAAAAGTTGTAGTTTATTTTTTAATAGTTGCACAGGTTCCGCTTTTTACTTAGCAGTGTGGTTTTCTTAGGTGTAAATGGTTTCAGTGATAGTTTCTGTATCAGCTTTCAGTAGCTGTGCCAAGCTTCAGGTGAGTGAACGCCTGCCGACGGGCGATGAACTCTGGCTATATCTGGAACACAAGACACTTCCCTACACAACATAATGTCAGGAAACACTGCTCGACTACGCAACATGTTACCTAAATGTTTAGACTTCTCGGTAAACTCGGTCAACATAATTACAGACGCGTAAAAAACTTACGTAACTTTTGATAAGTAGTTTCAAGTTAGAATAGTGAGGAACCAAAACCGAATAAATTGATACGTTATCTCTACTATTCAAAATATTACGATTTACGAAATAAGCATAAAATACTTTTGTTCCTTTACCTTAATAAATTGAACGAAGCTATTGCTACTTCCTATTATGCTAGGGCTTCACCTGCGTGACGCTTTACGTCTAGTTATCGAAATAATTAACGTGTTATAAATGATGCATTAAACAATGCGCTACATGGTTAGCCACACTCATTTGACTTTGAATATCGCCTAACGACTAACGACGTTAATTATGCCATATAGCCCATTACCGTGCTAACACCCGGCCATATCTGCGTACTGCATTAAATACCGCGCTAAATAATGGCATTACACGCAGGTGAAGCCCTAGCATAACACGCGTACATTATTTTTGTAAGATGCGGGTACCCTCATGACACTATAACAGCATAGTGTTAATAAACCCAAAGATTACAATTTTTGTACTGGGAAAGATTATTTGTTCTGAATAGACCTGCGGATGAAGATTTTCTTATTCCCTTCGTTGCTTTGTCAGACGGCGATTCACCGAACCAAATAAGCAGATCTTTTAAAACTATTGATAAGTAGGTACTTCTTAGATCTATATCCTGCGCGTTGGTCTGTTATAATAAGTACACTTCATCGCACTACATGAAAACAAAAATAAGGGACATTCTGTATACAAAAATACACAACATAAAAAATCGGATATACGTAAGTACGTGATAGTGTGTTACGTACCCGGGCACCCGAGCTGAACTGGAGTGGGTCAACTAAAATAGGTAGGTTAGTCCATAATAAAGCATAAATATGTACCTAGCTATTGACAAAATGGTTACACTATACATTTTACTTGGATTCTTCGAAACACTCTCCGATAAGCTATACAGGGTTAGTCTTAATCAGTTAGCATCCTTTTAAGGGCATATTCTGTACATCTAAATAAACAATCACAAAAAAAACAGCTGTTCTATACATTTTGCCCAAGGTCGATGAACTTTTTGTATAGACCAGCTGATATTTTATTCGCGATTTCAATGTTGGCCCCATAGTAAAATATGTTGGTTTTAATGTACAGAATATGCCCTTAAAAGGATGCTAACTGATTAGGACTAACCCTGTATATTATGTATATGTATGTATATAAATTTAAATTACTGAGCATTATATACATAGCATATACTTAATATTGTCTCGGTGCATCGTGACAATGTGAGAACAGTACATTGCCGACTGCCGCCCATAGTTTTGAGCTGTTGTCCTCTAAAATTCTGAGGAATTATTATGACCAGACGTTACGCTAACCATCGGCGAGCAACATGCTCGTCTCTTCATTCATTAACAAAAATATATATTTTTGTATCAATAAACTAGCTTTTTAAGGAAGGAAAACATCTTGAGGAAACCTGATAAAATCTACAGAAAAAAACAATCCTCACCGTGCCTGGTGTTGAAATATGGCTCAACCACCCTTGGAGAGCAGGACATAAGCAGCAGCTCCCAGCAGGGAGACTACATAAACAGTTAAGAGGGAATCTGGTGAGCAAATTCTCAAGCAAGGTGAGCTCCATACAAACGTATTCCCCTATTTTCTACCTGGATAATGCCTAGAGCAATCTTTTTATTAAGTCTAGGTCTACTGTAGACATGACTGTCATTTCCTTTTATCAGCAAGTAATTGCTAAAAAACCAATATATTTAAATATCTTTATAGTAATTTTTGTTATATTTTCTTTAACAATTATTTGCTGAAAAAAAGGAAATGACAGAGACATGTCTACTGTAGACCTAGACTTAATTTTAAAAACTCTAGAGGCGTTATCCAGGAAGAAATAGGGGAATATGTTTGTTTGGAGAATTGCTTACCAGATTTCTTCTTAAGGAAAAGCCCCGCTTTCTGTATCATAGATCAAGTATCCAAACAGTTAACATCATCATCAACCGGAAGACGTCCACTGCTGGAGGAAGGCCTCCCCCTTATTAGGGTTGCCATAATCCCCACGCTTGGCAGGCGGCTTGGGGATTGCAGAGTGTTACCACCGTTAACTATTAAGAGGATGCTGCTGCCCATCCTCCGGTGGTTCTGGATGCAGTTTTAGGACCCAGGCCAAACAGTTAACATAGTACTTACATATCTAAATCAGTACCACAAACTTCATTGGTAAATGTTAAATTCCTCAGCTTGTGGAGACCCTTCAGCAGCAGTATGGTATGGGTCAAGAAGATGCAGTGGAGGGCGGCAAAAAGTTTCTGCGGTCTTTCCGCGCGTGCCCTGACGATGAGTCCTACGCGCTTGACGAGTGGCCCGAGCTGTTGTGGCGGAACAGCCTGCCCAAAAACTACAGACATATTGCAAGTTAGTATTCCTTGGAAGCCTTGAAATAATTAGTTGAAAAAATTACACATTATTATGGCACGCGACTATAATTCGCGATGTGAACACTTGTGTCGATGCAGGCCCGGATCTAGGGCGGGGATCAAAATTTTGCACCATTCCCGGGCGGCAGATTCAGGGGGGCCAAAATCATGATATAATATTGTCGAACATTTTAAACTTACACCACAAAGCGCCTAGCATGCAGCGAACGTTGTTCTATCAATATTTCATTTAATTTTCTATTTGTGATTTAATATCTTAAAAGTTGGATAGAGATGGCGCCACTTTCAAGTTTCTGCCCCGGTTCGAAAAAATAGTAGATCCGGGGCTGTGTCGATGACATGCTCTGACGAAAATCTTCGATACGATATCTAACAACTTATCGACAATATTCATATTATGGAACTGAGCCGTGACCTCGTGAATGTTACGTGTATCACCGATTGTGCTCATAGAAAACAATAAAATGTTATTCCCAAGAAATACAAAGTTTAATGACGATTGAAGAAAACAACGTCTCGCAAGTTAACGTCAAACAAAATATGCAAATGCCTATAATTTTACTATCTATGACCACAGAATAAATAATAGTCTTTTCGCTCTATCAAATAGAATGGGTATAAATTTGCTCTCCTGACCTGGGTTTATTTAGCTTGTTTTGCTTGCCCTGTTTGTTTTTTGGGTCAAATTTAGTAATTGTTTACGATACTTTTAGTTTCGTAATTCAAGAAGTCGTCGACACGTATTTAGACGTTGAATGTTAAAAGAGTTAGCTCAATGACTAAGAGTTGAACGCCCCTAAACCCTGTGTCAGGCCAACCTTTACAACTTTCTACGACCCAGGAGGTGACATTTTAAGAAGAAGAAAAAAGCGTGACGATAGACTCATGTCAACTGAAGTAAGCCGACAGCGACACACTGTCTGTCTGGATATTTTTATGTTGTACGTAGGTTCATAGTTTCTCGGAATTTTAACTCATTTAAACTACAAAAATTACATATTATTGCTGGAAATTTTCTTAATGACTACACCCACAGAGAGGAGGCAGATAGACGAAACTGTCTGCGGATGTAATTACAACTAGGTGCCTACTCCGAATTAGTTTTTATAGACTTGGCAATGCGCCTAGAATTCTCATGCACAGTAGGTACATCTTAGTCACATTGCTTGCTGCGCAATGACCGTCCCTTCTCAGGGTGATATGTAATGCAACAGAACTTACGACCTGTCATAAAGATTGAAATGTAAAGGACCTATGTCTCTTCTAGCGCAGTGTTATTTCCATCGTTTGCGTGAACGGTTTGACTCGAGGCAAGAGCGTAGGCGTTTATGAAATGTATAAACAGCTGAAACTGAAATGTTAGCCACCACAATATGTTCCTACATGAAAAATGAAAGGGACGACCCTTCACCACTTGATTTCAAGAATACGCGTACTAAATAAAAACATGATTCATATTATTATCTGATTTTGTCCATGAACCGACTTTTATTGTGCTGTTTGTCTCATTACAGAAAATATTTCAACCGAATGGATAAAATTAAGATTTCAATGTTTGGCATTGACCAATGATGTTATACATTTGCTGGAATCGTTGCGGTATGTTGGTTGAATTTATGCAATGAATTAATGTATGTTACGAAGAAATAATCGCGTATGATTTCGCTCACTATATTTCTTCATAACATGAACAAGATATAAATTTGTAAGGAGTAGTAAATCCTTTGTTTCTGTATTGCGTTTCCAATAATTGAACAAAGGAATACTATATTTAGAGCACCTTGTCTTATTGTGTAAATTGTTCTAAGATTCTGAATGGTTGATGAAACACTGGAATAGTGTCAAGGGTCTTTGTCATACTAAATTCAACATAATTACTATTCACATTTCTGCTCGTGGCCATATTCTTCATCTATTTATCTTGATCTGAGAACAAAGCTGTACTTTTTTTATTTTTTATTTGTGCATGGTGTTATGTGGTACACTAAATTATATTCTTCATTTTTCAGATTCATTCCATCAGTATTTTTTATGTCGATCACAAATAAATTGACTTCACATATCGTTATTATACATTAGAGTTAGTATTTTATTTTGTTTGTTCCATTGGTTTATGCATGCCACATAATACTATGGATACTCGCGCATTGTTGATTTATGGATTCATTAAAAAGTCACACCAATTATTTGGGAAGGCATTCTAATATAAAGTTTTTTTATGTTGGATGTAGTTTGGAATTGCAACCCGGTAGGGTTTGATGGATGCCTTCGCGAATGCATTGGTCTTACTTTGAGCGCATGTTGCTAATAAATGACTTGTTTTTCAACAGTTCAGTTGTTGCTCATCGAGTGACTTAACTCGGGGCGCTGCGTGCGCTACACTTAGGTTTGAATTGTATTTGTTAATATGTGAGGGAGTGCCACACGACGAAGGTAATACCGGTACCTCTGACACTACAACAACAATTGAGACGTTTTACTGGCGATAGCGAGTCATGGAGCTTTAAAAACTATAACACTGAAATTTGTTTAACGCAGTAAATATTTTTCAATCTGTGACTCGGCCCGTACGAACTAACTTGTCATCTAAATAACGATATAGTCAAAAATGTCTCGATTGTCCAATATCTAATAAATAGTGCTATGTTGCGACCACCTAATTTACACAATCCCGGACATCCAACACGGCACTAGATAATTTTAAGATCTTCTTTTCATATACAATTTATCATCTTAACTTGTATGTGGATTTTTTAAATTCTCTTGCCCACACGCTTACATATAAAACAATATAATTATCAAAGTTTCACTGATAAATTTAAAAAAAGTGCTGTGTGCAAGACCATTTGGCGTGTTTGTATCGTGTGCTGAGTTTCAGCATGAGCAGAGAATAACGAAAGGCTGGTGAATGAATGGCACAGGGAGGATTACGTTCTCGGTTTGATCACGAACGGGCCGTCGCGGGCCCAGTGGCAGAAGATCGAGCGGCTGGACCTGCGCAAATACTTCGATTGCGTGCTCGTCTCCGGCGACCTGCCCTGGGAGAAGCCCGACCAGCACATCTTCTTAGAGGCGTGCAAGCTGCTCGCCGTCGAGCCCCGCGCGTGCATCATGGTGGGAGACAAACTCGAAACTGACATTAGGGTGAGCAAACCCTTATTTTCTTGATATGTAATTAGACGAACGAACCGCCCTTCAGGAGCTTTATTTTTGGATCGTACGCAAAGTAGCGCATGCGATCGGAGTCGACTTTCAAACGATATTGAACCTTATTCCAAACAATATCATTCGAAGGTCGGCTCCTTTCGCATGCGCTACGCTTGCGTACGATTCAAAAATGAGGCCCCTGGGGTATTGTTTTTGAATCGTACGCAAAGTTGCGCATGCGAAAGGAGCCGACTTTTAAACGATATTGAACCTCATTCCAAATAATTTCGTTCGAAGGTCGGCTCCGCTCGCATGCGCATCTCTTGCGTACGATTAAAAAATAAGGCCCCTGATGCTAAAAGATTACGTTTGCTCATTACCACCGCAGCAAATCCCGGAACTTTGAATAGTAAAATTAAGAAGTCTGTCTCGGCTCAGAAACGCTGACTCGGGAAGGCTCGAGGGAGTTGCATTGGCGCTTATAACCTCGAAACATTTGATGTTGACTCTCATTAACCTACTTATTCTATACTAATAAGATATCAAATAAAAATGTTTAATTGATGAACGTGAAAAATCGGCTTGACGTGAAGCGACACATATAACGTGAAATAAGTAATAAACCTTGAATCAGAAATGGGGATATAATTACCCAGGATAACTTTAATCGTAGTACTGTACTGTTATTTATTATGGGCCTGAAAGTTTTAGAATATTTTGAAAATAATATTTTTTTTGTTAGGCCACAACACAACCAACCACACCTGATACACACCTAATTTAAAAAAAACTTGTTTATTTTAGAACATAGAACCAGCAACGTTTTGTCAGCTCAGCAAATTTTAGGGGCTGGGGGGGGTTGGGTTCATTTGGCCCCCTCTGCCCCCCACTTCCGCGGCCGCTGTCTAAAAGCTCTAGATTATCTAAAAATTGTAACACTCTTAGGAAATAGGAGCATAGTTCGACGATCTCGTTAAAGTAAAGATAGACTTGGACGAAATTAGCAGGATCTCAGAGAACTTGTTCTATAATCCTGCATACTCAACGGTTAGGACTTATAAATGTGCTTCACGCCAGAATCCTCACCACTGAAAACTTCATGAAAATCGGTTTTGAAAATGCAAATATATAGTCATTAATTAGTCATAATTAGTCACCAATGTGAGATAATTTGACTAATATGATTTGAAATAGTTTGATAAAAAGCCGTGTGTAGAATCCTCATCAAACCCTACCTATATCTTCGGAATTAAGATGCGACTAATTATCTCACATTGGTGACTAATTATGACTAAATATTTGCATTTTCAAAACCGATTTTCATGAAGTTTTCAGTGGTGAGGATTCTGGCGTGAAGCACATGACCTATAATCGTAGAGCGCCATAACAAATAATTCGCAAAACATTTTATGGGAACCCTGTTAATTACTACGTAACAAAGAATTCATGTATGTTGAACGAAAATATATTTTTTGGCATTTCAACAAAGTCTCATTTCAAGGACCCTTTCAACCCCACTACTGACAACAGACTCCCTAGCAAGGGTCGTACAAATACATACATTAACATTTGCTGAGTTTAACCAACCTCAAAAATAAGGAATGTGCTCAATACGATTGTATTTTTTTAAGTACGTTTACAGTTTACTTGGGCATTGCAACCGATTTATGTGCTTATTTTATTATCGTAAAGGCCTATTTTTTATTGATGACGAACTACTATTGCATTAAGGAACTACCTGTAATATTAGATTTATAGTTTTAATAATCTCTCTCTCGAGATTAGCCTTTCGTAAATTTTATTTATCTTAGTTCGATAGTTAGCTTACCAGCTCCAAAATTAAGTCATTTCGTCACCTCTGGTTGATTCGAAATTCGGTTCGACGTCTGTTTCTTAAAGATAATCATATCTATTTGATACCTGGGTATGTCCTAAAACTGCATCCAGAATCACCGGAGGATGGGCAGCAGCGTCCTCTTATTTAACGGTTGTAACACTGCGATCCCCAAGCCGCCTGCCAAGCGTGGGGATTATGGCAACCCCTCCCTATTAGAGGAGTGGCCTTCGTCCAGTAGTGGACGCCTTCTGGGCTGATTAGTGTGATTTGATATGTTGTGTTTCAGGGTGGCATAGAAGCTGAACTTGGGGGCACCGTGTGGATCCCGCTACAGAAAGACGAAGAGGCGTCCGATTTACCCGACTTCACCATTGACAACGTCACAGAGTTGCCAGAGGTGTTACCCACCTCCCCGAAACTTAAGCGATTAGCTCAGTCCAATAGGGATTGTTGACATGGTGACTTACATCCATAAGGTAACTATGACGGATAAAGAGAAAAATAAACAGGACGTTCAACAAACTGTTATCAACAGGGGCCTTACTTAAAAACTCCTCTTACAGCTTAAACTTTGTCAAGTTAACGTCGTACTGTGTTTAACATAAATGATCTACGGACACTCGTTTTCACGGAGTTGCGACCATAGTCCAATAATTTTGCGTAAGAATATTTTATGTAGATATTTTCACGTCTCTTTTTGACCACAACGCATAGAATATAGAAATGTGACAATATTTATAGAAAAAAATAAAAACTCAGTACTATGTTAAATGGAGTACATTGTTGTGCGCTTCATTTTTGTATTGCTCTAGACTTCAATGACGTTTATCAATTTAAAAGAGGTTTTTAAATAGAGCCCGTGCTGACAGTAACGTTACTAGCGTGTACCAAAGCGACCTTGGTAATTCTTTCCCTTATACCATGTAGACATGGGTAAATAAATAGTATGATCTTACAAGATTTACTAGCTTTATCAAAAGTTACAGACTGATTCAAACTTAATGGCAGCTGCTGTGAACTTAGGCGCGAGACGCTGCGCAGTAGCAAAAAAGAGGCGTGCGGTGTGCGTATAATCGCAAAGTCTCGCTTGCAGCGCACTTCACAGCCGCCATTGAGTTTGAATCGTACTATATAAATGCTAAACAACGATGTCAATTCTGTTGACCTTTTATGAAGCTAAACAAATAATATAGCAGTCTTAAAATTATATGCGCCTCTTATCGATTCAATATATAGGATGGTGACGATTTTAGGAAACTGCTGAATTTACTAGAAAATGTTATGATACGACGAAACCAACAGTACTTAATGGTCATTGTAATTATGTTTCTTTTTTGTTTTCTTTCATGAGCAGTATTCTTTATCAGTACAAATCTTATTTGCAGTACAAACATGTAGATAATTTTATATTAAGAATGTTGTGTTCATGGAAGGGGTGTGCTTGTTACCGGAATAGCTGAGTCTTTGATAGCTACGCTATTTCTGAATATTTTTGTGTTTTGTTAATTTTGTTTTTCTTTTCTGTTAAGCAAAAAAATTGATATGTGAACTATAATTATGGAAAGGAATTTAAGATAAGCGATAATCTATTTTTGTATGAGAAATATCTAATTTTGTAAGAAACCTTGGTTGTAATGTAATGGCATCTCCTATAGACTGTCTTAAATGTGATATTGATAGATAGTTAAGTTATCTTTCATATACTTCTTTCTTATGTACATTGTTAGTGTCTTAAGATAATTTATTTATGACAAGATTTTAAGCTGTTTATATGCAATATCTTGTTTTGCATCTAAGGATTTTAAACGTAAACTAGGTAAATACTGGGACAAAAAGTCGCATGGATTTATTCAATGCAGATTTTACTGTTTCACACACAAACATCAATACAGGGTTAGTTGTAATCAGTTAGCACCCTTATTCTGTACTGCAAAACAAACAACTTTTACTATGGGGCCAACATTGAAATCGCAAAACATACAGCTGTTCCATACATTTTGTCCAAGGTCTATGAAGTTATTGTAAGGAACAGCTGAGATTTTTTTCGCGGTTTAAATGTTGGCCCCGTAGTAAAAGTTGTTTGTTTTGATGTACAGAATATGCTCTTAATTAAAATAATGCTAATTGATTACAACTAACCCTGTATATGCCAAGCCAATCAGGTTCTTCTGCCAAGTGAGATAAAGATTATTTTCTGGGCAGTAGAATTCAGCACGCCGATAAAGGCAAACCTAAATAAAAGTGTTTTTCTAAACACATGAGACCTCAAAAGTTCTACGTGTGACTATATATGGCATAGTAATAAAAAACTAGATCTGATGCTTGTCATAATTATGGTGCTGTATGAAGCTAATGATAACAGAACCGGTATGAATGTTGTTTAAGAATAGAGTCTTATGTTTAACAGCTGGGGTTAAGGGTAATGTCAGTGAAAATGGCAATTTAATATACAATGTGTAACAAAAAGGTTCAACAATACTGAAGGGAATGTATGTACACTCATCATTATGAACAACTTTTACAAAGGGGCCAACCTTGAAATCGCGAAAAAAAATCAGCTGTTCCATACATTTTGTCCAACGTCATTGAACTTTTTTGTGTAACAGCATCAGCTGTTATTTTTATCGCCATTTCAAGGTTGGACCCATAGTAAAAGTTGTTCATAATGATGAGTACCTACATACATACCCTTCAGTATTGTTGAACCCTATTGTATACTGGCCGGTGTTAATGGGCTTTAATTTTAGATTACTCACGATTCATAGTATTCATACGTTTTCTTTGACTGCATAATGATTGTAACATGTAGCACAGAAGAAATACTTTAGACATGGTTTATAGAAGCTATTATTTTAATACTTATTAATTGATTAAGTTCCTTTGTTTTTAAGAAATGACTCAAGGTGTATAGATACATCTATATTTAGCTTTATCTTCAGCCAACTTGTAGAGTAAGGGAATAAAAACGTTATTTTTGAACAACTTCGTATTTCATTATTATCTAAAATATTCTACGTACAACCTACTAATTATTTAACAAATTAACTAAATATATTTACAGTTTTAAGAACTATGCAGTTCTCAACATTTTGGCTTCTCTTCTTTCTTGCAATGCTTTCTTTTGCTCTTCTACAACCTTTCTTCTATCCTGAAGAAATTCACCGTATTCCTGAAAGAGTAATATTTTTTGTATGAAAAATAGTTGTCACACTGATCAGCTGAGGGCTATCATGTAACTTTTCGGGATCGCGATTCGGATACGAGTTGTCAAAAATAGACACTTGTCACTGTCACTGCCAAAACTCATTTGACCCTGCAGGGCAGGATGAAGCGCCAAAAGACCGACGGATTTGCTTAACTTAATCAAGGAAATCGATGCATTCGTTCGATAACGATAGCGAGAGAAATCACTCCGTAATACTGTGAAGCTGTGACAGTGCCAAGTGACATTTATGACAAATCGCGATCCCGAACAGTTACATGATTAGCCTGCTGATCTGATTCCAGAAGTTTTGGATAAAATTGAATTAAGTACATAAGAGGTTTGGTATATTATTATATTTATTTATCATATATTTGTAGGTAGTGTTTGGTATCTACAAGTTTTCGTTTGAATCAATAATTGATTCAATTTAATTCTAAAAATGATTAAACTTGTATCACCAAGTAGGTGATGGTTTTGCTCAAACTATAGTCATAGTCCATTATGTTAATCTAGCATAGCATTACCCCTTTACAAGGTTACCTCAAATGTTGTTAAATCCTTGTAGAGGTAATGCTTATTTACTGCGTTTTTTTTATGGAATATAATTTGCTAGGCGCTTTACAAAGTTATGTCGTCAACTTTGTATGAACTATCAAAGTGTTTAACAAATAATGGACACAGGTTAATATGAGAATTGTGTGTGGCACTTTATTTTACCAGATCATAATTTAAAAGCAATGAATGTGGAAATAAAGACTCATTATGCATAAGACACTAACGGCCTTACCTAAAATAATCTCGATTCTCTTAGTCACTGCTTAAACTTCTCTGTCCTTTTCTAGCACGTGCAACTTCACGTCAGAGAGAAGATGGCAGAGCATCTTAAGCAGTGACTAACGGTTGAAAAGTTTTTTTAAGTAAGGCCGTATAACAATAATTAATAAACCAATTTTAGTTAGTGTTTTGTCTATGATCAACATAGACAATCAACATTATTGATGTATAAATTGATGAATGTCTGGTCTCCTCTGAAATAACAGATGTCCAAGATATCTTAATTACAAAAGAAACCTCAAAAACAATGAGTAATAGTGTGACATTAGGTATGCTGAACATCTGATTACAGCATACACCTAATTTTGTTGTAAGATGGTCAACCCATATAGCACAAAATAGATACTTTATATTAAAGTTTACTCCTAACATAAGTCCAAAATCTACAGAAACCTCAGCAGACCTGTAACTAGAGAGCTTATGCGGATACTCATTTAGCAACAGTCTTTTACCTTTGCATCTAATTCTTTCACAATCTCGATTCCACAAGTTCTTGCTGTGGCTACCAGCATGGTGCATATCTCTTGCAATGATTTCCACTCTAGTGGTGGGTCCTGTTGTTTGATTTTGGCTATTTCATACAGGTGTTTAAGTGTAATTTTGCCTGATGATTCTTTTACTGTAACATTGGAAAATAAGAAATTATTATAATACTGATAAATACATAAGTAATTTTGAATTGATCATAATTATAAAGGTGTGCTTGCTTCATCATCAGCCATAAAACGCCCACTGCTGGACAAAGGCCTCCCGTTTAATAGAGGGGTTTTGCCTTAATCCCCACTCTTGGCAGGCGGTGTGGGGATTGTAGAATGCTCACCACCGTTAACCAAGAGGATGCTGCTGCCCGTGCTCCGGTGGTACTGGTTGCAGTTTAAGGACATACACAGGTCCCTGCTGCTGCCTGCTTTGCTGCTTGCGGTATGCTTGCTTATGAAACTTAAATTGCTGAATGCTAGGCAATATTTTCCTAATATAACATAAATTACTGTGAAGCCATCATGTAGGTAATTGCTGCTAGAGATACCGCTACACCTTACTAAAAGCCGTCACACACAAAGAAGATGCTATAATATTTCATGTTATCTTAGAACATATGTCAATATCGCTACTCATACAAAACAAGTGATGAAGATAATATATATTTCAAAATTGTATGGCGAACAATACTTTGAAATATTATAGCGTCAGCCGGCATTTAGAGATTTGGAGTTTATAAACTCGGCTTGGCATTAAATAAATTAATATTGGCAACCTGTTAAAACACAATAAGGTAAATAATATAAAGAATGAACCTGGGTATATCCTGAAACTTCATCCAGAACCATCGGAGGACGGGCAGCAGCATCCTCTCGATTAACAGTGGTGAGAATTCTGCGATACCCAAACCGCCTGCCAAGCGTGGGATTATGGCAAACCCTCCCTATTAAGGGGGAGGACTTCGCCTAGCAGTCGACATCACTAGCTGGTGATGAACTGAAGAAAATCGCCTACATCATGCACCTTATATATAAAACCAGGATCTGGATTTCTATGGTCAAGTAATACTTTTATCAATGATATTGCGGGAAATGTTAGAAATTACCAGGCTCCATAGCACCCCTGCTGATTCCAGCTGCTTGTTTCAAGAAGTAAGATGCTGGTGGCTGGTGGATGATAAGCTGGTATGACCTGTCTGGGTTTACTTTCACCCTTGTCGGCAAAGGTATGCCTTGCTTTATGTTCGCAGTTTTTTCATTAAAATCTTTGCAGAATGCAGCTATGTTGATGTTACGCTGAAATTTTAAGAAAATGTATACTTGTTAAGAAAATTAAGTAAAATTACGATTGTGAAAGAAAACAAGAAATGATTAAAGGTACCTGACCCAGCATAGGGCCCAGAGGAGGACCAGCCGCAGCCATCCCAGCCGGAATATTGGTTCTCAATTTTGATGAATGGTCTATCTTATCCGCTACTTTCTTCATAGACTTCAGTCGTGCCACCGACTTGGACATTATTTTTATTCAATAAATATGCACAAATCAACTGGAAAAATTGTTGGGAATAATAATTATAATTACTATCATACGAGAAATAAGTATAATTTTTTTCCATAAATCCTCTCTTCAAGTGATTTCAGAAACTGCTAAAAAGGGAGAGATATTAATAATTTTCCAAGAGTAAGAAGAGTAGAACTATGTTTATGCTATCAGCAGTGTGGCTGTGAAGTCTATAATCTGGAACCTGGAACAAATCATAACCTAAAAAAAAGAAGTTTGACATTGACATTTTCATCTCGATTCCCGGAAGATAAAAAAAAAATCAGGGCAAGATGCTAAAAAATTGCTAATAGATGAGCCATTATTGCTTGTTATATTGATAAAATTGAAAATGGAAAAATATATTTATGAAATCCAAACCAAACATTGGAGTTTTGGCGGGAACACGGAAAAATCATGTCGTTGCATTCTATTATTTTCTTAAACTTGTGTATTTTCGCGAATTAATGATTAAAAATGGTGGTGTTTTATTCATTGAGTGTTGAATTACATGCACGAGTGTGGGCAAGTGATATAATGTGGTGAAACATGTCTTTTTGTGTTGTTTTCAAAACTCCGTAGTCATAGCTCATAGTAAAGTCGCCACAACTTTACTAGGGCATGATTTGGACTCGACTATGACTAATTTCGTGTGACTGACTGTGATATCATTACATATTTGACTTGATTTTCATATAAATACTTGTAAAAATCATAAACTTGACACTGGCAGAATGCACAACGTGCGATGCCAAGAACTAAGAAAAAAAAAAAAAAAAAAAAACCAAACATTGGAAAGAAACATAATTATCTTTTCTTATCATAATGTATAATCTAAAGTTAAAGTTAAAGGACAACCATGTTTATCTTAAAATGATTTACTGCGATCTCCGAACTTAGCTCGGAGATCTGGGACGACTGTAACCTACTGATGTCACAAAATAAATTTTAATTCTTTCTTCTAACGTAATAAAATTATTTGTTATTTTAATGTTTTTTTATGGGATATAGTTATTTTAGCATTTTAGCAATGTAACCAGAGGTTGAGTTTTTCATGTCCACACACTGCCTCCGTCCCTGTAGATAACTTGTGAACCAATCAGAGGCGATTCCCCTTATAGGCATAAGGGTTTTAACCAATTTAGTTTCTCAAGTAAAGTATTGGAACGAAGACAGTGTCAAAGGCCCTCGCTAAATCGAGAAAAACAGCCACACACTTTTGATTATTGTCAAGCTTAGATGACACTACAGCCGTTAGTAACGACACAGCATCCTCAGTAGTACATCCTTTCTTAAAACCAAACTGCCTCGAAGAGATTAGATTACGTGTTTCCAAAAAATTACATTCTTTACTTTTACTCCCTAGGTGAGTAATCTACTATTTGAGCAGACGCCGCAGATCACTACTATGATCCGTTCAGGTGCGGCCGGCCGGCCGTACTTCACGTAGTTGCTTGCTAGCTCTCGAGCGCCCAACTCCTGTTTGTTTTTAAACGAAAAAACGCTCAAACGCATTAGCGGCCTTACTTAAAAACGCCGCTCAAACTTAAACACTGCTTAAGATGCTCTGTCAACTTCTTCTCTCTGACGTGAAGTGTCACGTGCAAGAACAAGACAGATAACTTTAATCAGTGACTAAGTTTGAGCGGCGTTTTTAAGTAAGGTCGTTTTAATGCCTATTTTTAAGCTATGCCTTAACATTATACACAAAACGCATAAATCTTTGACAGGTAATTTTATTTCTGTAAAATAAACCAATTAAACTTATGATTTAGTTTATTCCACATCCACCATTTCCACTTTCGTCAGATCAAAGATATCAATTTACTACACCAAGTAAAAATATCGACATCTTTGAGACCATGAACCTATAAAAAAAGTCGGACGGAACTCCCGCACAGACAACACTGTGTCACCGTAATGGCGGCGGCTATCTATGTGTGAATGAATTTAGGGTTGCCATAATTCCCAAAAAAATAACCTTGTATTATCTAGACTAATACAGGTCGGCAGACAAGTTTATTGAAACTAAATTTTGGCCGCAATTTCGTTCACTTGAACTACAATAAGGCAACCATTTTAAATTACCTCCCTAAAGTATGGAAAATCTAAATAAAAAAAGTATCAAGAGGTCAAGCTGTATCTCCGGTTCTACCCATCGGAATTAGATTAAACATGGCTTAGATTTTAAGTTGGAGTATGACCCTATTGTATACCCATACCCATAACCCTAGGTATCAACCTATAAAAATCCCATCATAATCCGTTCAGCGGTTTTTGCGTCATGTAGGCAGTAAATACCGTACTATTTTAAAAGGTTAATGGTGGCAAAATGTACTTGAATGGGTGACCGCCTGTGTGAATATCGCGTAATGTTGTCTTGTTTGCAGTGAATTTCTAATCCCGAACTGAAACTCCATCATTTTTTGTTACGGAACCCTCGGCACGCGAGTCCGACTCTCACTTGGACAGTTTTTTTAAATTATAACTATAGAATTAATTTAAAAAGTCCCATTATTTCAGGTCATATCATCATGTCTGTGTATCCCCGAAGGGGTAGGCAGAAGTGTCAGAACACCCATATATTTCGGGTAATTTGTACAAATGAATATTGGTAACACTGGTATTCTGACGAATTATTTTGTTCTGTCGCATGAATATTGGTTTTAATGTATAAAATCGGGAACTAAGTGATTGAATTATTCATTTACCTATGAAACGTGATTCCTGTTTTTTTTTATTTTGGTTACTACGGTTTTTACACCACTTTACCACACAAGACATTCACATTTTTTCGCAGCGTAGCCGTGCCGACTTTGTTGCGTTTGCCCGCGTAATGGCTGATTCTTGTGTGAATGTGTGCGTGCCGGCCTGTACGTACAGTAAACTGGCCGACTCTGAGTGACACAGTATGTTGTTAGCGAGAATCTGTCCGACTTTTTTTCTAGGTTCATGTTTGAGACACGGAAAATATCAATATTATCTATCGCTATGAAAGTAACAGTTTTGAACAGCAGTGCTGCCAGCATATTTTCTCCTAAGATTTAGTGTGAGTTAAAACTAAGTTGCAAGTCAATATTTAAAATATAATGTACATAATTATATATCATGTTCAAGGGTTTTTAACGATCAGGATTTAAATAAAATTGTGAAAGTTTTCATTGTGTTGTTTGATACAACACAATTTTCATCAAACAGGTTATTGTTAGTCAACTCGGGTTTGATTGAACTCAGGTTGACTGAACGAGCAAGATATTTGAAGCAGAAGATTTCTCCGGCCAACTTAATTTGAATAATGCCATTTGGAAATTGCTTAATTATTGCAACGACAATAATAATTGTCGTTGTTGTTGTTTTTGTTGTATTATTGTTGTTGTTGTTGTTGTAATCATAATTATAATGATTATACAATAAACTTATTGCTTATCATCTATCTATTATCTATAGAGTCACAAACGTGCAAAAAAAATGTCCGCGCCAAAACTCGGCGCACGCTATGCATTGCGCCGACTTTTTGAACGACTCGAACTACGATAAGACACAAGCGCCCAAGCATACATTGAACACTATACAAGCGGCATAAGGAAAAATTCTAAATTCGAACAATTGTGAACTATATAATGCACGTATAAATAGGTATGTACAACGGCACTCGGACGTTTTTTTACTGTTTTCACTTAGAGATTGTGACTCTTTAGATATTAGCTCAATGATTACCATCGTCGCACGCGGTGCGTTGTGATTGGTCGGTTCAATTAATGACCCGAGTTATCCCGAATAATGCCGAGCGCCCGCCGCCAACCGCGGCCCCCGTAACGGCGGTCACGGGGTGCGTAGGCAACTTGAGTTCACTCGAGCTCTAACAAAGTCAACTCGAGTTGAGTCGGAATAACCTCAACTCGAGTTCCTAAACCGAGTTGACCCATCGCTACTGTGAATGTTTTAGTCGTGTTTGTGTGCGTAGATGTGCGTAAATTTACGCTTTCTTTAGCTAGTGTTGAAGATTTGTACAATATTTGTCTTGTTTATAACAACACAAATATTTTTGAGTGTGTTGCTATCGTTTCAATGTGTGCCTTTGTCCTCCCCCCGCAACAAATGGCTAAATTGTTTGTTAGCAAAATTAAACGCGTGCGTCGTCCTTTGGTTAAAAGGTCTAAGGACTAGCCAGAGCCAGACGCTGTTGATATCTTATTATTGTTTTTAAAAATATTGCACATCTGCGATGCGATGTTTTTTATACTGATAATCCGTTTCATCCTTGGAGGATCTAGCTCTCTCTCTCGTTGCATCCGCTTGTATTACAGCAGGCAAGATGGTGAATAGAGTACTTTAGATTTAACGGCCACCGGCCAGATTTATTGTACACCTGCGCGTGGGAAATGTCCTAAGCCTTTTGCTAGAGTATATTATGCAATATCATTCTAGTATAGGTTTTCTACTGGTATTCTACAACAAGAGTTACTGGAACTGAGGCATTCAAAATCTTGTATGAGCCAAAAAGACAAATAAAACTGTTTGTCAAAGTCGATGCCACTTTTGGATCTGATCATTATGTCAATGTCAAATTTCAAATTGTCAAATGTCACCAGAAAATCGAGAATTGGGCAGCTGCGAAAAAATAAAATTTTAATTATTTTTATTTCACTGCAAAACAGAAAAACAATTATAGATTAAACACTATAAACACATAGATTCTATAGTTTATTTACTCTTATGAGTAGACTACAATTTTATGCTAAAGCTGTTAGAAATATGTGTATAGTTTTGTGAAAATATGTATTCGGACTGTAAATAATTTATTATACGTAGTTCATAATGTGGTCGTTTTTCTCTCGGGACCCAACGAAAGACTTTCCATATGAAGTAGGCGACCCTGTACCTGGACTGGAAGATAAAAGTGTGTGGACCTTACATAAAGGAAAAAAGCGAGGCACTCAAGATGAAGTGTCTATATTCTTGTTTGATGTTCAAAAAAGCTCAGAGACGCAGTTCGACATAGCGAAGGCCTCGCTTAAGAGACTGAAGACCATGAGACACCCTAGCCTTTTACATTATTTAGATAGCTGTGAAACTGAAAAATTTTTGTATGTAGCTACTGAGTATGTAGAACCCTTAGCAACGCACATAGAGGATATTAAATTAGAGGGCCAACAGAAAGAGCTATTTCTTGCCTGGGGAATATTTCAAATCACTGTAAGTAACCTAACATGTCCTATGTTTTGCTAACTACAGTACTAAGTTATTGATTACATTTGGGCAGTTGAAGTTGTCCTACACATTGTCTGTGTTGGGAGTCATATTACTAGGACTTCCTTGTAGAGTCCACTCTGGTTGCCATTGCCGAGCATTGGTGTGGAGACTTTTCTGTTCTTGATTAAAGGGTGATGATTGCAGTAAAATGAATAGTCACAATGACATTTAAAATCTAAAAGCGAAGAGCTTAGATTAATTGATCTAAGCTGAAGAGAACAGCATTGCCATATTTGGTTTATTAACTGTTGAAGGTCAGAATTTCTGAGGAACTGAACTGTTTTCGTGAAGCGGGCATGTGGGGGTGTGGGCATGCTTGTCTCGTCATTAATATAATTAGTAAATAAGCTATATAATAAAAAAATTACAACCAACTTCAAAGCAAAATAGGTACGCATTTCATTTACATGGATGACACATTTTTTCCCGTTTATTTATTTAAAAACCTGAAGTAAACCGATTTTGATGAAACTTGATATGGGACCTGACATACTTTTAGACGTATGTTATTTTAAATAAAAAAGAATTACGAAATCGGTTTATAAATGAAGGAGTAATGAATAGAATAGAATAGCCTTTATTGCTGTTATGGTATATAAAATTATTACATTCAATTAAGTTTTTATCATGCTAAGAATTATAATATATTACATTTATTGTTTTTTAAAACATTCAAATTAATATAAATTACTTATTATTATTTAACTTTGTTTTATTTTATTTTCATGCATTCTTCACAAAACAGCTTGTCCTGAGACATAGGCCTCCTCCAGAGATTTCCACCCTGACCGATCCATTGCAAGTTGTCGCCAGCTTGGGCCTACCATTTCTTTGATGTCATCCTCCCATCGCTTTTTCTGTCTACCTCTTGTGTGTTTGCCTTCCCGTGGGTACCATTCTGTTACCACTTTTGTCCATTTCTGGTGTAGTGTTTCTCATTGTGTGTCCAGTCCATTGCCATTTCAACCTTTTTATGCAGTTGGTTATCTATTTAACTTTTGTCCTTTGTCTTATTGATTTTAGGCTGTTTCTGTCTTTTCTTTTGATATTGATCATGCTCCTCTCCATACCAGGTAGGTAACAAATATTTAAAAAAAGGTTACAGCCAGTTGAGAACCTCCCTCTCTCCTTTTTTGAAGTCGGTTAAAGAGAAGCACAAACAACACAAAATTAAACTAGAATCCACCTGATCACTAAATATTTTCTTTCAGAGAGCCTTATCATTTCTAAACAATGATGGCAACATGAGGCACAACAACGTGTGCTTGTACTCGGTGTTTGTGACCCTCGCTGGAGAGTGGAAACTCGGGGGCTTTGAGTTTCTCGCATCCCAGGGCCTCGACACTTCCAACACCATTCCAATCAAAATATTACCTGCTCTCGAAATCTACGACCCGCCTGAAAAGAAGGACTCTTCAAAGTTAAAATCTGTCACTAAGTGGTAAGTATCTTTATCGCTAAATTGGCTTAAATTGGTTCAATACATTATCAATTGGAAGTTTAGAAGTGAGACGAGCCTGCTGCTTTTAAATGTAATGGGTTATTGAATATTTTGTATGAAGTGTTTGGAACACTTTGGGTACTTCTGTTTTTAAAGCGTGTAAGCTTTGCCTAAGAAAAATTATGAAAAAAAAGAAGAATTATGAGTCCTGCCAGAGGTCAAAATTTTTCTTACTGTTTAAGCTTTAAAAACATAGAAGAATGGGTTGGCCTACAAAATCAATTATTAGAGAAAAATAGGAAAGAAAAGAGCCTTTTCCCAGCCATGAGCCACTGGAGAGTATTTGCTAGTAAAACACTGTTTTAAACTATCATGGTTGTTCACTATAGTTCTATTAATATTTACCGTGATTATAGTGTTATATTTCACAATATAATCACGATAAATATCCTGTAAATAATAATAGAACAATATTATAGTATTTGCTAGTGCCTAATCAAAATAAAACTTGTTTTTATTAATAGATCTGCCTTCTTTGATCTCACCGTCACTCAACAACGGGTGAGCTGTGGTCAAACGCCCAGCCTGTCAAAACATCTAGTTTGGCCTATAATTTTCCTGATGGTAAGGGATGGAAAACATCCTAGAAATCAATAATTCCATGGAGATTATCCATGTGGAATAAACCATGGGGTGTAGCTATAGTACTATACAAAGATTACGAAAGATACGCCATCGCGTAATAAAGCAACGTTTTAAAATGACCCCCGTGCCGTCATGTTTACCGCTGTCATGCTGTGCCGCAGTGCGAAAGAAGATAGCACTTTTATGAGAGCAAAAGGGACGGAAGGGAAGGGCGTCTCGCTTAGTGAGCGCAGACAGACTAGACAGTCCCTGGGGCCGTTTTCACAGGGCCATTTGAGTGCGCGATATGACATCTCCCTCCTTATATGTATATATAATATCATTGGTACTAGGTAGTTATGTCACAAATGATAGGTATACAATGTTTGAATTCCCAACATAACTCAGTATTATAGTCACAAAATAGGAAACAATGAAGCAAGGAATATTCAAATAAGTGTAGTGTTTGTAAATATGAACTTGATTTGAACACTTCAGTGCATGCATGAAATGACATTTATGGCTTAAACATGAGTCATACATGTTACATAAATCATGCTACACAAGATTTACAATCTAGTGCGTATGAAACTTGTAGTTTATTTTATTTTCTCTTATAAGTTTTACAAATCCACATAGACAGGATATGTATACAGGTCACATGATAAGATTTTGGCTAACAAAGCTAATAGACCTCTGAATAAACTTCTGTTTCAATTTGTTTAGGTATACATATTAACAAATTGGAACTTATCAACAATTGAAGTCAAAACAAACCAGGGGGTATAAAATGGCCGCATTAAGCAATTCCCCATAATTCTTAGGAGAATCAATTGTAAAAAGTTGCTCTCGAGTAACTTCTAACGAATCTGCTAGTTGACTTTTATGCAATTCATCCTTCATCGACTATTTTACGACTTTCTATAGAAATCTGTCAAACTAATGAATTCCATAATAGAATAATTTGCAAAATCATAGTATGAATTGGTGCTTAAATGACCGTTTTACGATTTGCGAAATGAATCATCATAGGACCATAATGCAGAATTGCTGAACGCTAATTCTTATAAGATTACTTTATAATAAAAAAAGTTCTTTAAGTATTTTTGATTAAGCGTAATGGCGTTATGTTCTACAGTTCAACAGACATGTGGGGCCTGGGCTGCCTCATATGGGAGGCATTTAACGGGCCTCTCAAAACGCAGCCAGCTCTCAAGACAACAGACAACATTCCTAAGCAACTGGTCACATTGTACTGTGAATTGGTCAGTGCTAACCCTGGGTCCAGGCCAAACCCGGCTGACATTATTACAAGGTATATCTCCTAGATTTGATCATTTATCATGTTAAACAGCCTATCATACACGCCACGCCAATCAGCTCGAACTTCGGTTTTCCACTTCCAACAATTGCCAGCTGTCCTCCATATATCATCACTCCATCTAGCAGAGCGTCCTACGCTAGGTTTGCAGGTTCGTGGTCTTCACTTTAGAACATGCCTACCCCAGCGATAACGGTTCAGCGAAAGCTATGACCAACCTACTGCCATTTCAGCCTACTAATATGGTGAGCTGTCCTGCTGGGTGTATGATGCATCCTTACAATTAGTTCTGGGTTTTCTCACTTCGTTGGCTAGAAGCAAAATTCCATCGTCAAGCTATGTGGAGAGGCCTATGTCCAACAGTGGACTGTAATAGACTTATAATAACATCATAGCACCATGAATGTGAAAGTATGTGGTTTGTATGTTCCTTTTTCATTCAGTGACATATCAATGATACAAGATTTTCTGGATATAAATAGTAGGAGAGTGTGGAGTTTGGTGCGAACTTTTTCCTGTTAGTAGTTCTCTGCCGAACCTAGGCCTACCCTCGAAGGTCGCTTGGGCACGCTGGCCCAATTATGGGTTGTGTTTATTAGTTTACGAGTTGGAATATAGATTTTCAACTTTTGCAGGTGTCGCAAAATGGGCGGCTACTTCAAGAACGATCTAATCGACACGATGTTATTCCTTGAAGAGATACAGATTAAAGATAAAGTGGAGAAGGGCAAGTTTTTCTCCACACTCAACGCGTATTTGGACAACTTCCCCGAGCCCGTTTGTGTTCATAAAATCCTGCCGCAGCTACTTACCGCGTATCACTACGGCGATGCCGGCTCAGCTGTTTTGGCACCTATGTTTAAGGTAATAGAAGAATTAACTCGCTGCCGTCTTACCTATTTCCTTAGAACTACAATTTACAATATACCATTTCATGAAAGAAAACTAGTCACTGTATGATTAGATTTATTTTAGTTCGACATGCTCCAAGGCTTGGCCACACTGTCACATACCATTAGTATAGTTGGCGGGCAATATTTTTTTAATCCTCCTTTTAATTTTTGTTTTGGATATCATTGCTAGGTATGTCTTCATAAGGGATGACGCAACAACACTTAGTAACATGTTTAATAAGAGCTTTGAGGTGCCAGTATAAGACGTGCATGAGACCTCTAAAAGTAGAAGGGTCGTGATAAGTATTTTAGCCAGCCAGCCATTGGCTTCTGAAACCAAGCAGCAAAAAAAAAAAGGCTCTCTTGTTACCATTTCATCTCGATAATGAAATGCTAAAGTATGACCTGGGCATGTCCTAAAAATGCATCTAGAACCACCGGAGGACGGACAGCAGCGTCCTTTCAGTTAACAGTGGTGAGTATTCTGCGATCCCCAAGCCGTTTGCCAAGCGTGGGGATTGTGGCAACCCCTCCCTATAAAAGGGGAGGCCTTCATCGTTCGTTGAAGCAATAAGCATGAAGTAATTACCAAATACCTTAGACCTGGCTACTTATTTGTTTTAGCTACCATACTTTTTTGTATCTTCCAGTTAGGTAAATTATTAGAAGAGGCTGAGTACCAGAAGCAGATAGTGCCGTGCGTAGTGAAACTGTTCGCGTCCAACGACAGGACAACACGGTCGCGGCTTCTGCAGCAGTTGGACCAATTCATCATGCATTTACAGAACAATACCGTAAGTTTACTACTATTATTATATCCCTGTTGGTATTGCAGTATTCGGAATGTCTAGTGCGACTTTTACCGATAGCGTTTACGTTTTTTAATCGTTATCTATGTTTTCATCACACTTGCTCGTTAAATGGATCTTATAACATGGGTTTTAGGTTCATAATACAGGATATTACACACGCGTGCTTTTTATTTTACATTACAGCACTAGTGTTGTAATAGGTATTTAAACCGGTTAAGTTTGTATCTCACTGCAAGTTATGTGTATGTATATGAAGATAATCGATCATAACCGAAGCATAGCTTAATTTAACCGGGAAATACTTTTTTTGTAATTCCATTAAATCGCTTTTATACGACAAAAAAAAACTGCGCGCCATTTTTCTCGAATATTTGTTAACGTTTTCGCTGTGTGGTTGATTATTAATATTTTTAAAAGTTATTAACAATGCAAGTTTGTTTTATTCCTCGCAAGTGTGATGAAAAACGTCGTATGAAACGCGTATGCGTGTTACTCTCTCAGCTCCCTTATCGCGCTCGCCTGCGTCTCGTGTGCATAACACCGCCTCACGTAGCACACTTGTAACACAACATATTGTACTATTATGAAATAAGAACAGTGCCAACTTGTGTCAAGATTTGGCACTGCACTTTTATACAATGGCCCAACCAAGTGTTTCCAAGAGATACCTTTATCATTCTAGTTTCTCATTAATAATATGCATAACCGATTAAGACATTCAAATACTCAATACTCAATTTGTTTATTGCAATTATAAAGTTAGAAAGGTTAAATGCAGGTCTAAAATAAGCACATATTATTTATAGTAGGTAACACTAGGTACTTTATAACTACCCTGTAAGCGTATGGCAACGTCATGCGGAGCGGGCCGATTTATTATATTATAATGTTTTTTTATGTTTTTAAAGCTTAAGCAGGAAGAAAAATTATGACTTCCGGCAGGACTCGAACCTGCATTCGAGCAGTCTCTATGGGTTTCCGTCCCAACTGCTTTGCCAATTAAGCTACAGAAGTCTCTGCCTTAGATGCCAAATTTCCCAACCCAACAAGCTACCAACTAAAGCGTTGGCGGTTGGTATAATGTTTTTGACGTAAAAAAAATACCAAGAGTATAATATATCACTTTTAAATATTTTTTTTTTTAGTGTTTTGGTAAATTCAAAATCATTAAAAAAAATGCTTATTGCCACTTTTTTGAATAATGATAATAAATGACACAAAATACTAACTTGCTCGAATTGCAGGTGAACGACCAGATATTCCCTCAAGTGGTTCACGGTTTCCTGGACACGAACCCGATCATCCGCGAGCAGACCGTCAAGTCGATAGTGCACCTCGCGCCCAAGCTCAACTACAACAACCTCAACGTGGAGGTGCTCAAACACTTCGCGCGCCTGCAGGCCAAGGACGAACAAGGAGGCATTAGGTAACATCTAAACTATAGTCCAATTCGTAATTAGACGGTCTAAACTGACAGACTTGCTACTTTTACGCAAAATGTAAATAGTGCTGGCATAAAAAGATTATCTTTCTTTATTAATTTATGAAGTTATGTT
This sequence comes from Erannis defoliaria, assembly GCA_905404285.2. NCBI lineage: Eukaryota > Metazoa > Arthropoda > Insecta > Lepidoptera > Geometridae > Erannis > Erannis defoliaria. The sequence continues at coordinate 7,527,489 of FR990085.1, read as the reverse complement.
AACAAAGTTAGTAATTTTACACCAGTGAACAGCTCCGTCGCCGTATATGATCTTCGCAAAACATCATAATCGCAAGACATTATATTCGCAAATCATCATATTCTCAAAACATCATAATTATTTGCAAAACATGATATTCTCAAGAAATTATATTCGCTATACGGTTCTAATCAGTAAGCATCCTTTTAAGGGCATATTCTGTATATCAAAACAAACAACTTTTACTATGGGGCCAACATTGAAATCGCGAAAAAATTATTAGCTGATCCATACAATTTTTTTATCGGCCATCTAAACGTATGGAGGATTAAGGAGGGGTGGCCATAATCCCCACAAACCACACAACAAAAATGTATAAAGAAAAAAGTATCCGACTTTTACGAAACCTAATTTTTGATTTTCGTCACCACTTTGATGTCCCCTATCAGTCGGTGTAATTATCCACTCATTACGCCACAGCCTATTTTAACAGAAAATTTACTTGAAATTTTCTTTCCTGAAATTCCTTCACACCTATCGCAAATTTCCTCAAATTTATCTATTTGTCCACTCACACATCATCACAATCAATTAGTTGTCCTATAATGTATCAATCCTATTGAAGAATTAACTGTCTCCCATAGTACAGGGTTATCCTAGTTTGGGAGACAGGAACTCCTGTGTTATTATTCTACAACTAGTATTTTGTATCTTTCCCTAATTTTTCTAAGTATATAAACATATAAAAACATGTAAATGTATAATAATCAAAAAAAAAACAAATATCATTTATTTCAGATTACATCAATCCATATAGCACAAAAATAATTAAATAATAATGTAATAATGTGTTTTATAATGTAATCCATAATTTTTTTAAACAGAACAGATTTTTTTTAGACATGCGCTTAGTTGCCACTAAGCTATTATATATAATAAAAATAAAATCTAAAAAGATCATGTCAAACTATAGCCCCTCGCCCAAACGTGTCCTAGGCTGGCAGCGTTCCCCCGCAGTATTGCGAGGGAAATCTGTTGCACGAGATACTCCCCAGACCGCGGGTATCACGTAAACGCCGTCTATAATTACCTACGTGTACCTACCCCAATTGTAATATCCTAAGGTTTTTGTTTATGTTCATGTAATATTAGCTGTAGTTTCTTCATTGGAATTAAATTAAATAAAATAAAATTATTACCTGTATACAATGCATACGTCGAGTACGCCAACATGCATGTTGTTTCAGGACCAACACTACAGTGTGCCTCGGCAAGATAGCGGCACACCTCCACCCGCAGATCCGACAGAAGGTTCTAGTGTCCGCGTTCGTGCGCGCGACTCGAGACGCGTTCCCGCCCGCGCGGCAGGCGGGCGTGCTGGCGCTAGCCGCGACACAGCAGTACTTCCTGCTCGCTGAGGTCGCGAACAGGGTGCTTCCGGCGCTCTGTCCACTCACTGCCGACCCGGAGAAACAGGTACCATCGCACACTAGACAACAAAAGAACAGTGGAATGCGCTGCCTGAGTGGGTTTTCCCCGATAATTATAATCTGGGTGTCTTCAAGTCGCGAGGGAATCGGTTTCTTCTAGGCAAGCGTGCTCCATCGTAGGCTGCATCGTCGTTTAACATCAGACGAGATGGAAGTCAAACGCCAGCCTATAAAAAGAAAATAAAAAAAACAACGTCTTAAGAGCCCATCTTCATATATACTGTCAAGCTACGTCAGATGTGTTCATGCGGCATATCTACTCTGGCAAGGCGTCCTATAGGGGTACGGGTACTTATAATAATAATTATTAAACTAGTTATTATCATACAAATGAATTTATTTATTAGTTAATCATTAATATATTCATCAACACTAGACCAACAGGCAACCATGGCTTCCCACTATTACGCAGGAAGAATTCCCTATTTCGTGTATAAAGATGATTCCCATGCATAATTTTTTTTATGTATCTTCGGGTGCAGGTTCGCGATGCTGCATTCAGGACTATCAGGGGCTTCCTCGGCAAACTAGAAAAAGTATCAGAAGATCCTAGTCTTAAAGAAGGAATGGGTAAGTTTTAACGACTTTCATCGAACTTCTAATGTTTGACTACGCCTTCCAAGCAGAATGTATTCGAAATATGGGTTAGTATTAGAATGGCTACATCGCAAAATGACTTCATGCCACTTAGGCCATATCTCAAAATATCCGGGTCGCAATTTGACTTAATCTCATCTATTCCACATATCAAAAGGACCAATTCGCAAAATGACCACATCGCTGCTAGTCCACATCATAAAAAGTACAAGTATAAGAACTGCCAAAATGACTACGACGTAAAAAGTCTGGACAGTTACAATAGTACATTATGATACAAGTGTGCTATGTTCTATGCTATGCTCTGGGCTTCCTTATCGCGCTCGCCTGCGGCTCGCGCGCATAATACTGCCTCTGGTGTAATGACTAACGTAGTACAAGAGTTTCATACGACTGTTTTCATCATACTTGCGAGGAAAAAACAAACTTTTATTGATAATAATCAACCACACAGCGAAAACGTCAACAAACATTTGCGGAAAATGGCGCCCAAACCAGCAATGCGCGCGCAGGTTGTCATTTACTTCAGCGGCATAAGAACTCTTTGTTGGTATTACAAAAAAACTGAAAGTATTACCCGGTTATATTAAGAGTGCTTCGTATACATACGTCTAATTGCAGTCACGTACAAACTTGATATTACCGGGTTATACCTATTATAGCACTTGTGCCGTAATGTAAAGTAAAAAGCACGCGTGCATGGATTATCCTTGATACTTGTCCTTTTTGTGATGTTGACTAGCAGCGGTGTGGTCATTTTGCGAATTGTATGTTTTGAGATGTGGAATAGATGAGATGAAGTCAAATCGCGACTCGGATATTTTGAGATGAAGTCATTTTGCGATCGAGCCATTCTAATACTTACCCTTATCACGAGCTTCAGATTAACATTCATCATCATTGGGAAGGTGATGAAATAAGTTTGCCTGCTTAGTTTAGCTGATTTGTCTATGTGACTGCGTATTGACAATTATTTTTTTATTTTTTTCAACCACTCAAAAATTTACAGTTCTTAGACCTTTTGGTCTAGACAGTTAGTTAGACATTTTTAAGTAAATTTAATATAATAGGTACAGGACTAGAAAACAATTTTCAAATTATATCGCCAAAATAGCAAATACTATTTTGACTTTTTACTATTTTTTTTATGTTTGAATGAATTGCAGAGGCGGACGTGCACACAGCCACGCCTTCGCTAAGCAACGCTGCCGCCACGTGGGCGGGGTGGGCCGTCAGCGCAGTCACCTCCAAGTTCTACCGCTCGCACTCGGACTCGGCGCGCGTGCAGCACCCCAAGTCCGTGCTCTCCAAGCCCGGCTCGCTCGGTGAGTACACACGGCGCTGCATACAACGCTGCAGCCACGTGGGCGGGGTGGGCCGTCAGCGCAGTCACCTCCAAGTTCTACCGCTCGCACTCGGACTCGGCGCGCGTGCAGCACCCCAAGTCCGTGCTCTCCAAGCCCGGCTCGCTCGGTGAGTACACACGGCGCTGCATACAACGCTGCAGCCACGTGGGCGGGGTGGGCCGTCAGCGCAGTCACCTCCAAGTTCTACCGCTCGCACTCGGACTCGGCGCGCGTGCAGCACCCCAAGTCCGTGCTCTCCAAGCCCGGCTCGCTCGGTGAGTACACACGGCGCTGCATACAACGCTGCAGCCACGTGGGCGGGGTGGGCCGTCAGCGCAGTCACCTCCAAGTTCTACCGCTCGCACTCGGACTCGGCGCGCGTGCAGCACCCCAAGTCCGTGCTCTCCAAGCCCGGCTCGCTCGGTGAGTACACACGGCGCTGCATACAACGCTGCAGCCACGTGGGCGGGGTGGGCCGTCAGCGCAGTCACCTCCAAGTTCTACCGCTCGCACTCGGACTCGGCGCGCGTGCAGCACCCCAAGTCCGTGCTCTCCAAGCCCGGCTCGCTCGGTGAGTACACACGGCGCTGCATACAACGCTGCAGCCACGTGGGCGGGGTGGGCCGTCAGCGCAGTCATCTCCATGTTCCGCCATTGACAGAATCTTTCGTGTCAATCATAGATGTCGGAGATTATCCGGCCAAAAAATTAAAAACATAACTCGCTCCCCTGCCCGGGCCAGTGAGTTGAGATTGTGAATTTAGCTGGATGACGTACAGATAGGCTATTTCATCTGTGGTACTCGCCAAGCCCAGCTCGCATTTAACTTATTTCTTAGATTTTTTAAAACTTTAAATGTTTGTTCCGTGTTATGTGCCATTTTATTATTAGACTATAAGCAACTGAGTCTACGTCTTTTTTATATCAATGAAGTGCATGTTTCCTTTTGTACAGAGCAACCGTCCTCGAGCAGTATGTCGACTACAACGTCGTCAGTGACGTCAATGACGTCACTCGAGCACAGCGAGTCGGCCTCCGACTACGACCCGGAGCACTGGGACATGGCGGCCTGGGGAGAGATCGACTCCAGCGCAGGTACATAGAAAACTAGTAATTATAAACGAAATTGCCTGCCAAATTTAGCTTTAATATTTCAGACATGAGGCGAATCTAATAGTGGTACTTTACATCGTCTATGTTTGCCGAATAAAATGGGACGCATGTATGCACGCTGCATAGATGCATCCCTTTTTATTCGGAAAACATAGTCGCCGTAAAGTGCCACCATGAGGGCAACGAAACTTGTAATTTGTGAACCCGCTTAAAGTAGAGGAGGAACCTAATTCCCTACTATGTTTAGTTATAGCGTCGGGGTTAAGTTAGAAATGCCTGGGTATTTTTTTATGCTACTGGACACGTACGTCATGCCGAATGACCGCTCTGGGCAAAGCTGGTGTCCCAAAATCCAGGTTGCCTGGGTCGACCCAAACAAAGGTGGCGTGACGAGCAGTATTCGCACTACACATTCGAGGCACCAAAGCCTAAGATCGGACAGTCGGAAAGGAAAAAGTTTCTATATTTTTTTATACATTCAAGTGACGAGACGAACAAGACGTTCGCCTGGTGGTTAGCGTCACGCCTGCCACTAACTTTATAAGTGCTAGAATTATGAACTTGCGAACATAATCCTGCGCCACACCGCACTGCGCTCGTCACCCTGAGATATTAGATGTTAAATCTCATCATACCCAGTAATTTCTCTGGTAACATTGCCCTTCCAACCGGAGCACATTAATGCTTGCACACTACTGCTTGGCGGCTGAATAACTGACAAAGGTGTGGTACTTCCCCAGTCGGAGTCTACAGTTGAGTCCTACCACTACAAAACGCTTCCCTCTTTTGCCAAGCAATGGGACGTAGACTGAGAGTCAAAAATACCTCCTGGTAATTTTTTCGTGAATTTTATTTGAAAAGCATAGAAAGATAGTAACTAAACAAACTTTTAAATTAGAAGAGCTAGGCACTATGTACAGAATAGCCGCGGGTAAACTCTTCACACCTTTTTAGGTAAAGGCACGAAGCAGAGAAAAGTAAAATAAGATATTGCAATCAATAATTATATCTATTTATTTTAATGATTTAAAAACACTGATTAAAAAAACACTAATCAAAGTAATATTACAAACTAACAGCGGCCTGTGGTTTCGATATGAACTGTTTCCCCGAGTACATTTTCCTGAATCGGCAAAACCTTGAAACGAAAACTATCTCCTGGCTATGGATAATCACGACAGGCGGTGAATTTGTCCTATCATCGTGCTCCGATGACCTACAAGGTTGCTCGTGTTTAAAACTATTTGCGATAATGGCCCCTATTACTTTCTACACTTTTTGCGAAGAAATCTACTTGTTCTATTGTAAATACGCGATAGCAAACGAAACCGTGGGCCGCAGTTAGTATATAACGCATAATAATACACCTTCAGAAGGTTTTTATCACAATAATCTAGGACTAATGTTACGATTGTCTTAAATGTTTGAACACTTTGTTTTATAAAACACTGTTTTAAACTATCACGGTTTACTAGAGTTCTATTATTATTTACGGGATATTTACCGTTATTGATGCCCTTAATGTTTTTCGAACTCTTTTGACAACCGCATTCTTCAGTCTGTCCGTGAACATGGTGCATCCAACTGCGCCGAAATATCGGAAGCTCATTTCACAACATAATCACGGTAAATATCCCGTTAATAATAATAGAAGTTTGTTTTATGCTTATTCTTCGACTAGACGCTCACCACAGCTCACTGAGGATGGTGATCTGAAACAAACATACATATATCTTGATTCTACTGAGAAATCGAATGAGGACAAATAAAAATAACATGCTAAATAGGCATTACCCATATTGCTACTGTAGTTCAGCTTTTGAAATCTTTGGCGTTGAGGATTAAACATAATAATAATAATAGTTTATTTCTGGCTTTAAAAAACGGGCCCATATTATAAATACCATATTATATATAGAAAATTATTGAAGACCTGCCATTTTTTAAATTGCTGTTGTGTGACGAGACGAGCGAGACGTTTGCCTAGTGGTAAGCGTCACGCCTGCCCAGAACAGTTAGCAGTGCCAGAATTGTGAACTTGCGAATACAATGTTGCGTCGCACTGCACTGCGCTCGTCACCCTAAGATATTAGATGTTAAATCTCTTCATATCCAGTAATTTATCTTGAAAAACCGAAACACATCTTATTCGCTTATTCTTATCTGTTTTACATTATGAACTACTTTGGTATCGAGTTGATTCCTGATTGGACAGAGATATGAAAGCTGAGCTGAGCTCTGAGCAACATAATCACAATTAAAACCGGGAATATGGATTTAGTTTATCAACGTCATGGAATCCCTCATAATTATAGATGACTCGGTGAAATTCATACAACATATTTTTTTCCTTCTTAAACCCTATCTTTGAAGCAATCATGTGGTATGAGGGATGAATAAAGACAAACATTATCATGCAGGACGAGCAGATACTTTTTAATTTCGTGGGCCGAAAACTCGGCCCACGAATATGGCGTAAATCATTTAAAATTTACGATAATAACATACGGCAATTGATTTATATTATGTAAAGAAATTGAAGTGGCAATGGGCAGGCCACATCGCTCGAAGAACTGACAACCGATGGGGAAGAAAGGTTCTTGAGTGGCGACCGCGAACCGGAAGACGCAGCGTAGGAAGGCCTCCCACTATATAGTGGACCGACGACATTGTAAAAGTCGCGGGCAACCGATGGATGCAAATGGGAGGTTGTCGTACAGTGTGGCGGTCTAAGGGGGAGGCCTTCGTTCAGCAGTGGACGTCTTCGGGCTGATGATGATATAAATAAATAAAGAAAGAGAGGACCTGGGTATGTCCTTAAACTGCATCCAAAACCGCCTGAGGACGGGCAGCAGCGTCCTCTCGGTTAACGGTGGCGAGCATTCTGCGATCCCCAAGCCGCCTGCCAAGCGTGGGGATTATGGCAACCCCTCCCTATTAATGGAGAGGCCTTCGTCCACTGGACGTCTACCGGCTGTTAATGTGATGTAAAGAAATTATATTATAGATAGAAATAAATGCCGCCGATTATTATAAATAGAATATACATAGAAATATATGCCGCTGATAAAGCGGAAACTTAGTGAGTGAAGGTTATTTTGTATGAATTATTACTGTACAATGTGTCTGTTACAGGTACAGGAGCAAGCGTGAAATCTCCTCCCAGCAGTGGCAGTGCGCAGGCGCCGGCCCTAGCGGCACTGTGCGAAGACGACTGGGACAATGAGGAATGGGGCACCTTGCAGGAGAACCCGGTATGTAACCGTATGAATTAGGGCCACACCCGTTTCAAAATTTATTTTCTTTTGTATACGATTTTTAGTAAGAACAAAAAAGTATTAATTATCTTTTTTTTTTAAACAGCATAAAACCAGGTACTTAGTGCACTCCGCACTTAGGTATGAAGCTATAGGTACGTGGCGGGCCCGTCTGGACGGGCCAAATCAATAGGAAGAACTCAGTCAGAAGAGATAAGAGTTACGCGCTAGACAGAGAGGCAACTTCTAGGTTCATATAACTGTAGGTAGTAAGCGCTCGCACGTCCTGAATTTCACTTTATTGTGTCGTAGCAAGAGTCGCTACTTATTTAAATGATTCTGCGGAGTGAATCTTCTGTACTTGTACTATTATGTATTGTGTGATAAACGTAAATATAATTTTAAAAACGTATAATGGTTAAATGAAATGTCGATTTAAAATGAATTACTACACTATAGTATTTATTTATAGTATTTAGTATACTTTTTTTACCATCTCATTAGTAAAAAGTTCAAATAAGTTTTTAATCTTTAAAACTTTCCACTATCGTACTTCCTATCATTCTAGGATCTAACGTACATTATAAATGTATAATGTTTCTGAATAATAAATCGTAGATTGTTTACCAAGAGAGGAAACAACAATTTTAAGGCGATAGTGTTTCTTTGAATCCAGAGCGTAGCGAAGGATTTTAAAGTAGAATCCTGAGCGCAGCGAGGGATTCAAAGTACTCGAGCTTAAAAATAGTGTTGATCCCGAGGTGGACACTCTGCTTTTTATCACCCTCTATGAGAAAATAAGTAAGTGCAGCACAGGAATAAGAATAGTACGTTTATTTCATTCTCACTACTCACTTTTTATTGAGGAAGATAGACTGAGTTAAAATAAACAATTACCTACGAACGAAGGCGGAATGCATTTCGCGCGCCTTCCTTTTTAAAACAATGTTCAATGTTCATACAATGTCCGTGGTTGATCTCTTTGGTGAATGGAAGTTTTACTAACAATATCCACATTCCAAATTCAAAACAGGACAGAAATGAGCTATTTGCGAGGAACAAAGAAGGTATTTTTTAATAGATGTGAAAAAATAACTATTTTGTACTTATTGCAGGGCGCAGAGGCGGAGCTAGTGAGCCCGTCCGAGACATGGAACAACTCTCAGTGGGGAGAAGGCGTGAACAACGCGAACGCGACGTACGTGCGGAGCGCGGGCGGCGGCGCGCGCCTCGAGCACCGCCCCGCGGCGCACCAGAACAGTAACGACTCGCTCGGCGGCTGGGAGGACACCGAGTTCGAACCCATCGAGGAAAACGCAGACGGTGAGACTCGCTACTAACCCTCGCTGCACCTCTCCACCCAAACTATGAAAATACATTTCTATGGCGGCTGTGAAGTGCGCTGCCAACGCGGCTTTTGCCCCGAAACACTTCATAATCTTCAAATTTATACCCGAGCCTTTAATGACTTGATGAATGTTTCCTTAGGCCAGGGATGGCGACCATATACGGGTGCCACGCGGAGAAATAAAGTCGGCACGCAACTACTAACGTTGGATACCAATTTTAACATTCATTGAAATTCCAGTCTGGTGAGAATAAATCTGAGTGCGTTGATTTTTGCGCTCGCTTTGCTCGCGCCTTCGTACTACTCGGTAGTTTGGGTGTTATGTTTTTGTATGATTTGAATGTACCGATTTTATTTTAATTTGTAGCTTGCCCGACTACATTTTTGGCGCTCGCTTTGCTCGTGTCTCGTAATATCAGTAAATGTATTGCCCGTTATAGAAATTTAATCCAAAAATCTGTATCTTTCGTTGGAATTTCGAACGTTGAGCGTTCACCGCAATTTAAATAACAATAATTGAATTTCAAAACCGGAAACTATTTTACGGCACATACTGCACCGTCCAGTAAGATTTTAATCATTATCAAGAATAATAAAATTATTATATATAATATATAATTTGTTTGTACGCTAGCACATCACCGCTGAATAGAAGTTTTTTCGTACGCAAACGATTTGAGGATCGCTGTCCCTGTCCTAGTCTCTATTGCCAACGCTAGTAGAAACATTCCACATCTAGGTATATCGATTGTTTTGCGATAACACGGGGAGAGTTCTAGAATGGTTTTTGACCACTATCCGCTTTTACTGCAGTTAGCATTCCGTCTTTGATAAATAATATGTCTAGATAGAGTCTCGTACTGTTTATGAACGAAAAATGACAGGCCAACATTATTATACTAGTGTGCGTGACAGCCATGTCTTACACTCGCGTTGCACCATTGTCATTGTTATAGTGTGCGTGCAAAAGAGGCTAACAGTTAACCGCTATATCTTTCGCCGCGTTTAGGATCCATCAGTCCATCTAGACATATAATTTATCAAAGCATTCCAAAGTATACTTTTATCAAGTTCAAGATTTCTTAACATTTTCAGAGCACAACGCTTCGAAAATGGAAGAGTTACGGCGAAAGCGAGAGGAACGAAAGCTTCAAAGACAGCGCGAGATGGAGGCGCGGCGCTCGGCGCGCGGCCAGGGGCCCATGAAGCTGGGAGCTAAGGTAGCCGCCGCTCCGCCGCCGTTCTAGCGGCTCGACTGGTACTCGACGTGAGCTCTACTCTCCCGACTTTTGTATGTCATTTGTAAAGTGAACTCGCCGATACTGGCCACTTTGGGTTTCCAAATATTTCAGCACACAATTCATTAGATAAACAGTTCTTATAGCAAAATTGACGATTACTTTGACTGTAACATTTGCAAATAATTACGCCTGCTTTTGGTAATTTAGTATTGTTCGATTTTTTATAAAAATGCATATTTATCTATAATGTATTACTGTTATAAAATTTACGCAGGATATTTATTTATTTTTAAAGCTATAGATTCTTCTTCCGGTGGTCTTGGTCTAGCTAGAATGTAAATGAAATGTCTAAATGTTTTGATATTATATGTCTTAAATATAGCATTCTTATGGAAAACATTTACTTTTTATTCACGTTCCATTGCATTTAGTTTTTTGCTTTACATAATTTTAACAAGACATTTTCTTTGGAACGTTTTTTTATTGTCCCTACTCCCTACTAGCCATTTGCCCACTACCATTCATAGTACATTGTGATAAAAGTGCGGTAGATTCGTTTTAATAAAGGAAGGAATGTCATCAAAGGAAAGGAAATATTTTGAGGAGGAATGCTTTGGTGAGTGTTGACATTCATCACTAGTTCGCATTGAGCACTCACTGCGCAATTTTGCACGAACGTGCAAAAAAAATGTCCACGCCTAAACTCGGCGCACGCTATGCTATGGGCCGACTTTTTGAACTACTTGAACTACGATAAGACAAGCGCTCAAGCATAATATTGAACACTATACAAGCGACATAACGTCTAAATTCAAATAATTGTGAACTATATAATGCACAGGTGTACAACTGCACTCGGACGTTTTTTGAATGTTTTCACTTAAGAGATTTTAGATATTCGCTCAATGCTAGTTCGTCTTTATAATGGTCGAAGCTACTTCTTTCATAAAAGACCTTCGGGTTGAGTTTACTAGAAATACGTCGCGCTCAAAATTTCAATTAGAATATACAAACTGCATACTAGGAGTTTTATGCCTTCTGAATACATAATGTAGCGTAATATTCCCAGTAAATTTGTCGCATAATATTTACCGCTTTACAATGTTCATGTATTCGTAGGGAATAACCTCCCTGAACATTCATGCATTTTGTACTGATTTTGTCAAAATGTTAATCTAATTAGTAAGAAATAGACACCCATTTCAATTACTTAAGTCTTAGCTACCGAATGACTACCTACATAATATATTTGTTCTATTGCCACTAGTATCCATAGCATGACATATATGAAAGTCAAAGCAAAGGGAGCATCATTTCTAGAATGTGGTCGAACCAATGACGGATGGGTCGTACTTACTTACTTGATGTTAATTCGTGAACAAAGATAATTAATAAACCAGTTGATAAATGAGGGCACGTGGTGGATATGGCCTAAGTACAGCAGTGGACTGTTAAATCATATTTTTTCTGGTTTTTTTTTCACAAAAGAGCTGACTCGCAACAAAACCAAAATAAAATTTTAATATGTGCACAAATAATGAAGTTATAAACATTTTAGTTTCATGTTAGACAGGGAGGGCACTATACTAGCAAATGACGTCAAAGTCCACGATTCCTAACAAATTCTATAATAGCACGTGTTTTGGTAGAAAGGGACAGACGACTCCCTCCCAAATACTTTAACGCTTATATTTCAGCCGATTTTAATTATTTTTGCGATGTAATCATCAAATTCAGTTAAACTCCACTTATCTTATTATTTTTTATTATCAAAACACGTTCATATTCCCTATTATATTTTATAAACATTGTAAAACAGTTGATAAACCAAAAACATGCGTCAGTAAGTAGGATTTAACCATGGACGAACTCTAGCTCGTCCACTTGAAATCGAAAAAATTCGGGTTCAAATCCCGGGCCCGTACCAACGAGCTCTTTGAAGTTTATGTACGGCAATTCGGTGAAGGAAAACGTGAGGAAACCTGCCGTCCGGCGAAATAATTAAATGGCGTGTGTGAAACCCGCCGCTGGGCCAGCTTGGTGGATATGGCCCGATCGTCCTTGGAGGATAAGGACCTAAACATATTTTATACATCCTCGCGGCCAAGAGGCGCGACCGCTGCACTGTGAAATTACACAAGACCATACGCTTCCAGTTACAGCTACAGCAGCTCGTCCGCTCGCAGACGCGCACCCGCCGAGCTTGCGAGTTTGTAGTAGGTACGTGTTCAGTACTGTCCCTGCATTTGAAGCGGTCGGTCCCGCTTGTGAAATGTTCGGCGCCGCGGTCGCTTTTACATAATGCGCAAAGCGGAAGCGCTGCGCAGTGCCATAAATAGGGCGGTGCCAGCGGTGCACAGGCACTGGTCCTGGAGGGGCGCTAAAATGACCAGACCATGACCAAGTTTTGAATATTTTTCTTTTCAAGGGCGCAATTATAGAAGCTCGCACCGGGCGCATAAAAGGCTATTTACGGCACTGGCGCCGCGCCGCGGCCATTGTTTTTTGCGGCTGGACGCGCGGACGCGCCGCTGCATGTATAGATAGGCCCTAAGGCGCATGTCACACACAAATGGCGTCGGGCGCGGACATGGCACGGGCTGCTTGCCATTCCATTCAAAATTCATACTTAACTCATTGAAATATAGCATACACACCGAATGACTTTAATCGGGCGCAGAGGTGCCCGATGAACGTCGTTCGGGTGTCCTAAATTGTGATTTATTGCAATACATTTAGTATGAAATCTGAACGGAGTCCGCGCCCGATGCCGTTTGTCTGTGGCCTGCGACTAACAGGCCGATTATGCTCTACTTTGTGCGTCGGGAGCGAAACCACAGAAAATATTTTAGTTGGTACTACTTACATAAGATTAACTTTCTTAGAAAACGCGTCCAAATATTGCTAAACCACGCACCAACGGTGACTGGTAAAACACTTGCAATACTCTGTATAGGATATCATTGTACTCGCCATTATGAACAACTTTTATTGTAGGATTTACTCTGAATCGCGAAAAAAACAGCCGACCCATACAAAAATGGCTTTAACTCCGAGACAATGTAGCTAATTTGTATACTCTTTAATTTGAACTGCCAGCCTGAGATGGTTTATTAAAAATTTATCCAAACGTATTTGTATCCGCAAACTGCGGACTCCAGGTTTTGTGGCTGTGGGGCGTGTCCCATATACGGCAAGGCTAAACTACTGAGTAACGAGTCATAATGAAAGTATGCGTGCTATGCTAAAATGAAACAACTAGTGCAAGCGATAATGTTTTAATAAGCAATAAATGAATGTTAGTTACAAAACAAATCTACAGTATTAAGTACATGAGACTACTAAAACTTAACAAATATTGAAGCAACAAAAATCAAACTTATTTCATTAGTAAATTAATAGTTATCATTTTCGTGAAAAATAACAACATAATTTTATACAAAGCATTTAACTTCCTACTTACAATAATATAATTACATTTGCAAAGTAAGAAGTAAATTAATTAAAGTTATTTCATTTACTTATGTGCTAGGACATCCATAATCAATTGGTCACCCTATCAAACGAAGAAAATCAACCAAGCTGTTGATTTCCACTTTTGATAGATAGAAAAATTGACCCTGCGTCTGTAATACACACAACCGAGCAGAAATCACAAATAATACATTTCAAAAACTAAGTAGTTAAGTACATATACATTTCAGTAGAAAATATTTATTACTCTTTGAAAATTATTAATCTCACAAAATATAAACCAGTACACGAAAGCAAAATACAAAATAAGCCTTTGAAACTTTGTACAGCACACAGATGCAACTTTAGTAAGGCCTACTGTCTTAAGTAAGCGTTGTAAAGTGACAAGTCAGGACACAGTGTGATGGAAATCATACCATCTATAGAAGTCCCATACGGAGTCAAATCAATCGTTTCAAACATAAATATCACAAAAAAAAAATTCCGGGTGGTTCTACCATCTATTAAAAATTGAAATTTCGTTGACCATCTGATTTAATTGCCAATCAGACTGCATCGATTTGATTGGCCATTCGAGTTACAATGGCCAATCAAATCGAATCATGTCGCCACGCGGTGCTGTTTGATTGGCAATTAACCCAATGGCCAACGAAATCTCAATTTGCAATAATTGGGTGACCGGAACTAGGGAGTGCCAATCAAATTGTACCGTGTGGCGACGTAAGTCGATTTGATTGACTTGAAATTGCAGCTTAGTCGCATTGTGGTCGGTCCGATGTGCAAGCGGCCTTTAGGGCCGGTTTTTTGATCCGTGGTCAAAATCAACATAACCATTTGTTAAACTGACTATAGTTAACTAGATAACCATTAGTTACATTTTTGACCACTGGTCATGCTAACTATGAATCAAAAAACCCTTAGGGCCGGTTTTTTGATCCGTAGTTAAGCCAACTAATAGTTAAAAACGGTAACAAATTGTAAAAATTCCAATACATAATTCGGTTTTTTGATTCATAGTTAGCATGACCAGTGGTCAAAAATGTAACTAATTGTTAGTTAAACTATAGTCAGTTTAACAAATGGTTATGTCGTTTTTGACCACGGATCATAAAACCGGCCCTTAGTCGCTCACCTAGGAGAACACGTAAACTCGCAGTACAACGTAATGATGCGATGGCTGTTGAAGAGGGCTGTGATGACGGCTCGGCTGGTCGCGGCTACTTACAGTTTGGAGCGCAGGTCGGACGTCCCGGCGGCTAATTGTCAGGATGGATCGTCGAACCTGGAAATAAGTGTTTATCACGTGGTAGTAAGGTTCACTTGATTATGACGGTTCACTTAGGAGAGTTTGGAGAATTTTCAGTTGGCACATTTTGCTTATGAGTGCTGACCATTCTGCGTTTGGTTTGGTTGCTTCCTACATTTCGTTAATTTTATTGTGTAATAAATATATATCGAGCATTTTTTTTTAATATTGCTTTCAAATCAATTATTTTTCTGTTTAATTCGTTGTCAATCTTGTTCAAATTTTCTTTTTGGGCGAGAGATTTTAATTTTTATATTGAAAGAAAATACACAACCTATAATAACTACCTAATTTACGTACAAAAAAAAACAATTGGATTTGCTACAGGCCGTTGAAAATCATAAGAGATAATCTAAATACTCTATTCATTCCTGTCTATCCAGCCATCATTTCCTTCATAGTTCAAATTAAAGAAAAATGAAAAAAAAATACATTTGAATACACGTTTTAACAACAGTTGTGTTTGAGTATAGAAATACTTGTGACAGAAGACCTCACTCTTCCATGTAGTAGTAGGACTCTACTGCAGAGTCCGCCTGGGGAAGTACCACACCTTTGCCAGTTATTCAACCGCCAAGCAGTAGTGTGCAAGCATTTCTGTGTTCCGGTTTGAAGGGCAATGTTACCAGAGAAATTACTAGGTATGAAGAGATTTAATATCTAATATCTCAGGGTGACGAGCGCAGTGCAGTGCGGCGCAGGATTGTGTTCGCAAGTTCACAACTCTGGCACTGCTACTGTTAGTGGCAGGCGTGACGCTTACCACCAGACGAACGTCAAGTTTGTCTCGTCACTTGGATTTAAAAAAATATTACAAATATTAGTGTACTTATCGTCAAATTGTCTAAAAATAGTTTATTTAAAGGCCGTTTTTTGTAAAATGGGTGTAATGTTACATTAATTTGAGATCAAAATTAGAAGAAGAGTCAAGTCATAAAGTTCAAAGATATAGCGTCGATTTTCAAGGTAGACCTTACCTCATGTTCATGGCATTAGAGTTTCCAGGCTCCATCTTATATCCAAGAGTTTCGTAGAACTTGATGAGCTTGTCTTTACAATCCAGCGACATCTTGTAGCAGCCCACCTCTTGCGCTAGCAGCGAGACCGTTACTACTATTCTGTAAATAAAATACATTCCATAATCAGTGAAACGCTTACCACCAGGCGAACGTCTTGCTCGTCTCGTCATTTGAATGTAAAAAAAACATTGACATAGAGGTAGTTTATGCCTTGGAATAACTCATAGGCTACTCTGTATTCCAGGAATCGCGGGTGACACCGCGGGGCACTGCTAGTGTAATAAAAGAAATGAACTTACAGTTTACCCAACTGTTTGCCCCTGTACGTGTCGTTGACTACGACGTCCTCGAGGCGCCCGCGCTGCAATAATTAAATAGACACGTATTATTTATGCTACCTTAACCTAATAATATTTAACCAACTGTTATGATTATTATGAACCTGAGTGAATACGGTAGATGACTGATGTTTATATCGTTGAAACCAATAGCTTTGATGAAGAATTTAAGTAAATATAGTATGTTTAATGACAA
Source organism: Erannis defoliaria (assembly GCA_905404285.2). NCBI lineage: Eukaryota > Metazoa > Arthropoda > Insecta > Lepidoptera > Geometridae > Erannis > Erannis defoliaria. The sequence goes on along the minus strand of FR990085.1, from coordinate 7,510,785 downwards.
AATAATTTGAATCGGTTAATAATGTTGTGATATATGAGCGTTTAAAGTTTTGTTAGAGACAACTCTGTCCCTTTCCCACAAAACAAAAAATGACGTCACGTCCTACGTGTCAGAATAGAATTTATATGGCGTACAGAGAAGTGACGTCACGATTTGCTGTTTCGATAGGACAATAAAAAAAACAGTCATCTAGCCTATTGAAGGGGCGAGCGGATTTATCTCTTCAAGGCAAGCGTACTCAGTAAAAATAATAATAAATAAAAAAATAAGTGAGAAGGTGACCCACCTAAAGGTGTGGGTGAGTTCAGACTCTGTGCGCTGTGTTTTTGTGATAATATATTGATATTTAAATAGTAGTGGTAGGAGTTTGCAGAATCCTCCTGGGGAAGTACCACCCCTTTGCCAGTTATTCAACTGCCGAGAGGACTGAAGGGCACTGTTACCAGATAAATTACTGGGCATGAGGAGATTCGACATCTAATATTTCAGGGTGACTAGCGCAGTGCAGTGCTGCGCAGGGTTTTGTTCGCAAGTTCACAATTCTACCACTGCTACTGTTATGGGCAGGCGTGATGTTTCCCAGGCTAGCAACACTGCTCGTCTCGACCCGATTGCACTACACCTTTGCATTTTTTTTTAATTGTTTATTCTCACCAAAGAGCAGTTGTGGATAAACTTCTGTTCAATTGTTAGGGTTGCAGCGCCAATGAGTTTCTGAATACGCGTATCTTCGATCACCGTCACGTAGTAGCCGCCTGATTGCTTCATCTTCGTGAATCTATCTGCAATTTAAAAACACCTACTTGGTTGGTTAAATGTTTCATGATTACGAAGTGTGTAAAACCAACAGACTATAACATTGCACAACTCGTCTTAGGCACATATGACTATGTAGGTATTGTGAAAATATGTTTGAAGATTTAAGAGAAGTCTTATAGCTCAGTTGGTAGCATGTCTGTTCAGAGCTGTGTAGGGCGTGGGTTCGATCTCCACCCAGGGCAAACATTTATGTGACGAACATAGATGTTTGTTCTGTGTCTAGGTGTAGTACTGTAGTATGTTTTATAAGAACGTATTAGCAAAAAAAATTGTATATAAGTATTCTATCAACTATCTGGCTTCCATATTACAAGCTTTGCTTAGTTTGGGGCTAGATGGCGCTGTGTAAACATTGTCCACCGATATTTATTTATTTCTTACTCTCATACTTAGTACTTACCTAATCAACGGCGTAAATTTTCATAGGAACAAAATTCCGGTACATTCATTTGAAAAAAAAACAAAATCTTTCAATCAATTCAAATTCAGTCTAACTATCTATTAATTTACAGTTTGATGATGAAAAGGCATTACCCCGAATATGCAAGCCGAAGGCCTCTGGCATTGCTTCCAGTTGATATGGATCTTTAAATTATCTTTGATATTGATAGAGAAACCGGACTAAAGGGCAGGACCGTGATCTAAGGTAACTTGACGTGGCCAGCGATTTCCTTGCACCGGTTTTTGTCACCATATTAAGGCCCGGTTGTAGCGAGGTACGTCCAGGCTAGTAAACAATAGGCACTAAACGGTAAGCGCGAGGGAGAGAGAGTAGAAGGCGCGAGCGCTTGAATTGCTAAATTTAGTAGGTTTTTAATTTGTTTTTTAAAATATAACAAACAGTTACTGTACTCTAAAAAATATTTTTTTTAATAATACTATATTCTATCTATTAGTATAAGTTTTACGTGGTTTCATAATGTATTTTCTTAGTTCTAGCTAATCGAAATGCCGATTTTGAAACTACTTTGAGATTTTTTTCTATAGAGCCAAACATGCAAAATCGCGTTTTCTAAAAGACAAAAATCTGAAATATATGATCAATTTTAATTACAAAAATGTTTTTGGTTCAATATCGGGCATTTTGGATTATACCTACATTTAAAGAAAGTTTAAAATTGCTACAAGCCCGCCTTAAGTGCACCATAGCTCTTGTCGCTAATCTACACTTAGGTGTCTATATAGGACCATCTAGAGTCTAGACGGTCCGGTTTATTTTTGGAAAAGAGATAGTAAATTCGTAATAGTAGTGTAGATCGTAATAGGACCCGAGTATGTCCTAAAGCTGCTCCAAGAACTACCGGAGGACGGGCAGCAGCGTCCTCTCGGTTAACAGTTGTGAGCATTCTGCGATCCACAAGCCGCCTGCCAAACATGGCGATTATTGCACCCAATTAAGGAGGAGGTCGTCCAGCATTGGACGTTTACCGACTGATAATGATCGTAAATTATTCTACAAATTTTTAGTCGGTTTGTATGTAAAAAAGGCTGTCGCCTGTTAGGGCATTCATTGAACAGACTAGTCATTCACCTGTGTGGCGAATTCAAGCGTTGGGTTGCGACATTAGCTTAATTATACAATAATGTATTTGTGGACACTACCAGGAACGAGACAACATAACAGAAAGGTCAAACTGTGCCGGTTTTGCGAAGGTCGCCCGCGTTTGGCATTCCGTACGCATAACCAGTTTACTTATTACCTATAGTTGCAATTTTTCAAGCATTAGGTAGACATTTAAAGTAAAAAAAAAAATGCAAAATTAATTAAGCTAAAACATAAGAACTAAGCGATTCCTTCTGGATCGCTGACACTTTACTTTCTACTTTTTTCATAACAAACAAAAATATAGAAAAAAAAACATCAGTTAGGCAAAGGTAGCATAAATAGCCTTTATATTAGTCCACTGCTCCACATACGCTTACCCTTAAACGTTGATTGGGTCATACCCACCTCGCTGCATCACGCTCATTTGTGTGTTGGCGGATAGACAAAGGCAATGAATAGAAAAAAAACAAAAAGAAAACAAACATCATCATCATAGCCCCGTTGGGGGTTAATAGTACATTACGCCATCAAGTAAAAGGTTAAGGTTTGACCTGAGGTGCTAATGATACTGTACAGAAAACCATATGATATTAAATAGGAGTTCCTCACCATCAAACTGCTTCCGCGACACATTTCCAACGCTAGTCAACTGTCCAAGTAGCTGGAGAAATCCTTTATCGAAGTCAGAACGCTGTAGGGGCCGCACTACCATCCAGTCTTCTCCCGGCTGAGCTGCACTGATCTTGGGCTTAAATACCGCAGGACTCTTGTTAAAGTCCAGGCGCTGCAGTATCTCTGGAGGGTAGAGGTACTCTGATGGCTTCCCATCCTAGAAAGAAACATTGTTATGATGTACATTGTACAAGTAACTGACCAAGTGCCAAATGCATTGACATAACACAGTGTACCCTTGTTTAACCAAGGTTACAGGAACTTGGCCAATTATTTATTTTTTACTTTAAACACTTCTTCAGACACTGCGGGATTTTGGATGAGAAGATATTATGCAATTTCCCGAACGTGCCCATCCGAGTTGGATTCTTCGAGCGAGCTCTTTGTCGAAGTTGGACCTACCTATCTGATATATCTGTCCAAGGTAGTTGTAATGGTCAACAACTTCGAGAGTATCGTTCCCAACGACAACCGGTACAGGGAAAACATGGACATTGGACATGATCTTTGTCTTGTCCATGTTCATTTTAAGACCCACCTGTTGAGAATCGTTACTGAGGTCGTTGAGCATGGTATTGAGGTCTTACAAGAATAACTATCAAAAAAACTTTTAATAAAGATTAAATAATGAGAAATTACATGTTTATTATGCATTTTTTTTTTCTTTTTTATTAAAGCGGTATCTTAAAAATCGCCCAGTTCTTTGTTATATTTAATCAGTTGTGCCCCTGGATCCACTCTTGCTTGTGATATTTTCCATCAGCAAGAGTACAACAAACAATTTTAGAGATTCAGTTAGCTTTATACTGACTATCAGGTAATTTATTTTAAGATTCAATATCTGGACATGGGTGTAAATCCTAGCGTGTCCAGATGACGAAATAACAAGTGATACCTATTTTTTATTACCGAGTTTCACCAACTGGACACACGCGTGTCCAGTCCTCGAGTCCAGTTGGTGAATAACCCAGATAATCAGTGCAAAAATGCATAAAACAACAAAATAGTGTCAAAGCAAGTGTGGTAATAAATGAACTATGTTATTGTTCATAGCTGTGTTAATTCTGCGAAAATAATAAATAGCATAAAGCACTCTAAATGATATAATATAACTTTATCCGTGATTTAGTATCGCTTTATCACTGGCTATATTTATCTTTGAAGTGAGTTATAAAATCTGACTTGAAAAACCACTTTGATGATAATCTTAATAATATTGTAGGTGTAGATAACACAATCATAATAGGCTAGACTTTAAAGTCAAGCGGTCTCCCAATCAGGCTAGTTGTGCAAGGCCACAGCTTATTAATGCATATACCAAGACGGAATAATATTATACAAAACAAATATATTAATATTACAAAATAATACCATAGATAATAGTTATTTATGATACTAGTGCAGTAAGTTGGTTTTTACAAACGAGTAGACAAATGAAATCCCTCGACTTTGTCTCGGGCTTACCATAGTCACGAGTTTGTAAAAACCAACACCGCACGAGTGCCATACAATGTTTTACAACAGATTTGCGAGAAAACAGATAACAGAAAATGAGGCAAACTTTATTATTTTGTTTTTATTATATCGGGCAGAAAGTCACAACTAAATGCCTACTTGACACTGGCAAATGCTCAAAGTGCTATGGCATAATCCTCCTAGGAGGAAATAAGAAAAAATTCTTCGTTCTAAAGTTTGTCTTCGTTAAAACGTTTATAATATGAGTGTCTTTTCGTGTCGTTTCCAAAACTCCGAAGAAGCTTGTAGTACAGTTGCCAAATTACTAGAGCATGACTGGACTTGACTGTGACATCACTTTGACTGTGACTAAGACTCACAGGACTTGAAAATTATCAATATCTTGATACAAATAAATACTTGACACTAGCAAATAAACAAAGTGCGACGCCATAATCCTCCTAGGAGGAAAGACAAAATGGCGCGAATTAACAAATGGTGCTACGTGCTTCCATGGAGGTTTGATCATTCAGCTTATTTATTCTCGTAATGTGAAACTCTTTGGTGGAGTTCTTAAATTATTGTTATGGAAATTTAAAAAATACCGTAAATTTTACGCACGGCGCTATACAATGGAGTGTGCGGTAAAATAGGTACTTAGCTGAGAGTACCTATTTTACCGCACACTGTTGTATGATGCGCTATGACTATATCATATCAACTTTCGAACGATGTATACAGGCTTCGTAAATGCATTTTTCGAGCAAATGTGTTGTAAATTATGTTTATTATTAACCTATATAATATAAAAACAAAATTTCGGTAATACCTAAAATTAGAATTATTGTATTTTAACTATTCTTTGTCACTTCGGACGTTTATTTAATGGGTAAGTAATTCCTCTATTAATTGGAACATGTTTTATTGATAAGCCGGTCACGACGATGATGATAGCTTTTCGAAATATTAATTATTACATTATTAATAAAAATATAAAACAAATTCGACTTACCACGCTTACGATGTGTTTTTCCATACCCATTTTTCGTTTGCTAATTGTAACAGCGATTCCGAGAATTCACCCCTTTTTTTGTAGAGTTCGATTATAATTTCATTTTGATTCTATCACAAAATCACAAGAGATAAACTTTACACATACAGCTGTACCCCGAAGCCTGTGGCACTGGCCACGCAACCGCACGTTATGTACGTACGTGGCTCATGGAATTTAATTTCGTCGATAGCTAGAAGCTTTAGGCGATAATTTGAAAAATAAAAAGTGAAAGTAAATTCTTCAGTCAGTACAAGTTTACTTGTACAATAGAGGTGGTCGGTGCAAACCGTAAACAGCAGGCTAATCATGTAACTTTTCGGGATCGCTATTCGGATACGAGTTGTCATAATTGTCACTTGTCACTGTCACAGCTTCACGGTATCACGGAGGGATTACTCTCGCTATCGTTATCGAACGAATGCATTGATTTCCTTAATTAAGTTAAGCAAATCCGTTGCGTCTTTTGGCGTTTCGTCCTGCCCTGCAGAGTTAAATGAGTTTTGGCAGTGACAGTGACAATTGAAAATTTTTGACAACTCGTATCCGAATCGCGATCCCGAACAGTTACATGATAGTCCCGTTTCAATACCCAGTTATCAATGCAATACCCAATACCGGGTACTCGGAGTTTCGATAACTGGGTATTGTGAGAAACTAGGTATTGGCGAAAACGCGAACCGTCTCAACGTCATCGTAACGAGCGGGAACCAATACCTGCGCGTGCCGAGTACCGACGGGTGACAGACAATACCGATCGTCGCTTCGCAGCCGACGTGATGCTCCCGAGTTTATCCGTAATATTCCGAACGTAACCGTACTCTCCAAGGCCGAGAGGCGACTAGAGCGCCAAAAGTAAAACTAAAAATGACAATTATTATAATACTTTTTACTGAAACATTAAATGCGATTTTTGAAAAAAGTTTAGGTTTTGAATTTGAATTACATTCAAAAGTACAAGATTATATCACACTTTATTCACTGAATCAGTGCACTTTCCAACAAATTTAATCAGTAATCTTTTTAATTCATCAGCATTTTTATACTTAAAAAAAGGCGACTCCAACCATTAACTAGTAGGTAGTAAGCAAAGATTATTTAGAGCAAATAAATTATTATTATAAAAAGTTTAAACGGAATCATCAAAAAGACATCAACAAAAAATTTACCAAAACCAACACAGTTGTTTTTGTAAAGCGTTTTTTTAATAACAACTGAAACCAAATACCTTTGCAGAAACTCAAAAACTACGTTATTAAAGAGACGGCCAATACCTAGTTATCAAAATAAACAGTTTCAGAACACGGTATTGCCATGCAATACCAATACCCGTTTCGGTACTGCAATATACCATACCGACCCACCGCTATGTACAAACTACAATGCAAACAAAGGTCAAATAATAATAATAATAATAATAAATCTTTATTTCAGACCAGAGATCCATAGTGATAGCCATTACACAAAACACATTACTAAAAAGATACAGAATAGAGAAAAACACACATTAAAATTTGAAAACATAAATAGACAGACCGACAGTTTAAATTATAGTTTTGATCCAATGCCTTAATATAGGGCAATCGTATTTATCGGCTATGGTAGCTAAGATGCTATTATGACTGCCACGTATCCTACTTAGAAGACAAAATATTCGCTTCCGTATGATCGCCTGAAATCCATCAGTTCGAGCATCAGCGAACATGCCGGAGGCGCTGCAAAACCTAGGCAATCCTAATAGCATCCGAAAGATATTATTGTACTGCACTCGCAGAGCATTGAAGGATCTTTGGGTATAATGAACCCATAGGTTGCATGTGTAGAAGCACTGGCAGTACGCCCTAAACAGTGTTATTTTTGCTTCTACTGAACATCGAGCAAACCTACGGGCTATCATATTCCCCCTCACCGCCAATGCTCTACGTTCCCTTTCTAAATCCATATCATCTTTCAAATCTTCAGTGATAATGTGTCCCAGGTATTTGAAATGTTTCACAAAGTTCAAGGGCGCGCCGTACAGTCTCACTGGGGGTACATTTTCGGGTGACTTAATATTACCTACAAAGACTAGTAATTCGCTCTTTTTCGTGTTGTATTTTAAGCCGTGAGACTCAGCGTATTCTTCACACACCTTTATAAGCTTTCTTAGGCCACTGATAGAAGGACTCAGCAGCACCATGTCATCCGCGTAACTTATATTGTTGACCATGACGCCATCAATTGAGCATCCGACATGTATGCTGCTGAGCCTCTCAATCAGCTGGTCCACATACAAACTGAACAGTCTAGGGGAAGACAATCCTCCCTGCCTTACTCCACACTCCAATCTATATGGGTCTGACCTAACATTTGCCCATGTAACATAGTTAAGCTGATTTTCATACCAAAATTTAAAAATGTCTATCAGTTCAGAAGGTATTTTGCCATTTAGTTTCTCCCACAAGAGCTGATATGACACGCGATCGAATGCTTTCGAGAGATCCAAAAAGCAAGCATAAATTGGAGTCTTCCTGTTTGTGTAATATTTCACAGTATGCTTAAGGGCCAAGATGGCACTGTCAGTGGATACATTAGGCTGAAATCCGAATTGGGCATCATTCAACGTAATGTTTGCACCGAGTTGACCATTAAGCAAACTGTCGAGCACTTTAGCCGCTGTTGTTGCTAATGAGATAGGCCTATAGTTGTTCGAGTCAGAGATATCTCCGGTCCTATTTTTAACAATTGGAGTAACTATAGTTTTCATCAGCTCTTGCGGCAGGTAAACATGATTAATACAGAACGAATAAAGCATAGAGAGCACTCGAGGTAAATGAACGCCGGCACACTGAAAATGCTCGATGCTGAGCCCGTCATGACCTGGGGACTTGCCTCTTTTCATATTCTGAATCGTTCGAGAAATTTGTTTGGCTGTAAAACGTGTCAGGCCATCTTTGTCCTCTACGAACTCAGCATCGATCGTCCCATGCATACCAACATTATTCACCCCAGTGTCAGTGCCAGTATGTATGAGGTAAAGCAGAAACTTGAAACTGGTCTTTAAATATTTCTGCAATTTTCTTAGAATTATTAGCCCCATCGACGCTAACAGGGATGCCAGGTTTAGTGTTCATATCTGTTGTGGTTTTCCAAAAGTGTTTAAAATCTTTGTTCTTGTGGTGGGATGCCATTATGTCCATTCTGATTTGCTCCTGATTTTTGATGCGCCATTTTAGTTTTTGTTTAAATATTTTTCTATCTTTGTTCATTTTCTCAAAATACGGGCCAACGCAGAGTTTGCCGCTAAGCATCCACATCTGAAAGCTAACCCTCGCCTCCCTGTGAGCTTCCATTACATGGTGATTCCAGCCGGTAATGTTTTTACTAGATTGACGCCGTGGATTTAATATTTGAGGACCTTTGTAACTTTGAATTGCAGCATTCTTCAAAACAGTTACAATTTTATTATAAAAACTATCGATAACTAATCTATGACTAACATTTTTACAAATTGTATCACAACAATGACTAAAATCGGATGGAAAATCAATATTCTTTAGTTCGTTTTTACATATTCTGTGGTAAGTTTTTACTTGTTCTTTACTCCTATTTCCCCAAATAACTTTATTTCTAGGTACAGAATTTGAAAAAACTTTTGTTCTCACAGTTTGTAAGTCACACATTATTTCTAAAGGAAAATGATCTGAATTAAAGACATCATGGACCATTTTAACAGATAACACAGACTTTTGGGCAGATTTAGTGACTAGGCAATGGTCTAACCATCTTTTGGTTCCATGTGCTTCACTAATGTAACTAAAAGTGTCTGAGTTTATACCTAATTTCTCAAAATCTGTACACAGCCACTCTTGATCCACACAAAAATTTAAGAGTTCTCTACCAAATAGTTCATTAGGATGGGCATTGAAATCACCTAAGATGTAAACCGCTTCTGCGTTATTGTTCTCGATTGTGGCTTTTATGTTGCCAAGACAGTCTGTAAAATCCGGTAAATTATCAGGACTATCTGTTGGCATATACACACTGAACACTAACAACACTCGCCCATTAATACTAATTTTTATAGCTACAACTCTATTATTATCACAGGGTAGCGTTATCACATTCTGAAAGGAACTTTTCTTCCATAAAATCGCCACACCCCCATAGGGTCTTCCACGTAAGACGCCTGCTCCGGTGTTGACTGCTGAGACTCCAGTATACTCGAACTCTCTGTCGATTTCTCCCAAAATGGGTATGTCGTAAGGCATAAGCCAGGTTTCTTGTAACGCAATAATATCTGCCTTAAGACAAAGCTTCCTTATACAATTTATGGAACTCTTCAACGACTTGCAATTAAAACTATAAAATGTATTAACAGTCTTATTAGTTGTACTATCCATATTTGGTTCTAAAGATTTGCTGTCTCTTCTTGCGCTTTTGCACCTCTGTAGTTAAAGTTAACAAACTTTCTAAAAGATATTCCTTCAGGCCACAGATTTTTGTCCAAAAATAGTTTTAAGTTTCTACTAGATACCCATAGCTTGAAAGAATTATGTCCTTTGTCTTTTTTTGCATTTATGCGGGCTAGTGTAACTTTTTCTTGGGTTTTAAGTTCAATATAATCAACTATGTCTTCTTCCGTGGTATCTCTATGTACGTTCGAGATGAAAAGTTGGACTTTCGATTCTGCCGCTCTAAATTTGGTACCAGTTTGATTGTTAGCCATCCCTAAATTTCCTACAAAGCGGTTTCTGAGACGACTTCTATTCACTTCTATCCATTCTTCTGGTTTAGATATTTTCCAGTCCCTGTTACAATTTAAAATATTCCCCACATTAGCTGTTCTTACATTTTCTTCGCAGTTGCTTTTTATTTCATTTACTTCTATGCAATTTTGTAATTGAACAGTCTCGTTCAATTTCAAATCGTCTAGATTCGACGTCACAACGGCCGCGTACGAGAGGTCGTGAACTTTGCTGTGTTCCGGACTGCTCGACTCGCGCGAAACAGAATTAATATTATATGGCGCATGACAGAGAGGTGGATGTTGTTGCTCGTCATAGGACAGGCACTTTGACCTTCTCTGTGAACTTTGAGCTTGAGGTGTTTTCCAGGATTCGCTATCAATCTCATCTTTCGTTAGATTCAAATTATTTAACGGCTTATTAGAATTTGTATTTGTGGAAGGCAATGTTTGAGAGATAGCAGGCCCTATTTTCAGTTGTTCGATCTCTGTTTTTGTTGCATAAGAGCTTTTTATTTCTTTGATATCGTTTTGTAACACTAGAATATCTTTTAAAAGCCTAGTGGGGTCTAAATGGTCGAAAGAAAGCGGTGGCAGTTTGTGGAGATCTTTGGCTACAAAAATCGGAATTATTTCTGGGTCCGTATTCTTAAAAAGCTTAATAATGTCTTCCAAATCTTTTTGGATTTTTCCATCTACTTTTTTGCGTGCTATTCTTCGCGTGGCCGTTGGAATAGATTCAAATAACAGTACCTTTGCAGTATCAACAACCTCCGACGTAAATGATGTGATACAAATTCTTATAAGGCTCTCATTGTCCATCACTTCTATCTTGTTTTGGATGAAAGCCACTTTGTCAATTTCGATTTCTTTCATTTCATTTCATTTGTTTGTTGTTTTTAATAGTTCCTGGCCATGGATACTAGTCCTTCAGCCGAATACATTTTTCTTCATCGATCCTTCTTTCTCCAGTTAAATGAGTCGTAATCACAGTCCAAGTCACACACAGTAAGTCACAGTCAAGCCCAATCATAAAATAAAAAATAAAAATAAATATTGGGGGGACATTTATTACACACAGCGCCATCTAGCCCCATACTAAGCAAAGCTTGTATTATGGAAACCAGATAGCTGATAGAATACTTATATACAATTTTTTTTCGTAAATACATACTTATAATATATACTACACCCAGACACAGAACAAACATCGATGTACGTCACAAACATTTTTTGTCCTGGGTGGGGATCGAACCCACGCCCTACAGCTCTGAAGGCAGACATATTACCAACTGAGCTATCAGGCTGTCAATACCCTAGTAAAGTCGTGGCAACTTTACTACAAGCTTCTTCGGAGTTTTGGAAACAACACGAAAAGACACGTTTCACTACATTATATCACTTGCCCACACTCTTGCTCGTAAATCAGCACTTAGTGAATAAAACGCCACCATTTTTATGCATTAACACTAGAAAAAACACAAGTTTTGGAAAATAATACAATGCAGCGACATGATTTTCGCGCGTTCCCGCCAAAACTCCATTTCTTTCATTGTTGTTTTTAATCGTTCCTGGCCATGGATACTAGTCCTTCAGCCGAATACATTTTTCTTCATCGATCCTTCTTTCTCCAGTTAAATGAGTCGTAGTCACAGTCCAAGTCACACACAGTAAGTCACAGTCAAGTCCAATCATGCCCTAGTAAAGTTGGGAATTTTGGAAACAACACGAAAAAAAGACACGTTTCACTACATTATATCACTTGCCCACACTCTTGCTCGTAAATCAACATTTTTATGCATTAACACTCGAAAAAACACAAGTTTTGGAAAATAATACAATGCAGTGACATGATTTTCTCGCGTTCCCACCAAAAACTCCCATCAACTCCCATTTCTTTCATTTCGGGCCAGGTGCTGCCAGGTTTCACCACTTAAAGTAGCTAGAAAATTCTGTCAGCAAATCTGCCCTATGAATTGCGAACTGTCACGTATTTATTACTCACGCACGATCAAACAGTACCATGCAAAACTTCACAATTCTGGCACTGAAATTCTTATGGGTAGGCAAGTGTGATGCTTACCACCACACCACCAAGTGAACGTCTTGCTAGTCTCGTCATTCCGTAGCAAAACAAAACTACTGATGAAGATGAAAGCATGCTGATGAACAATACAGCTTCGAAGTCTTCTTTTATTTATACTTATATGTGATTGATTCATGCAAAAAACAGAAGAACTACACTAGAAATGTAGATATAAACAGTTACCGCATTTTTTTTTATTAACACTAAAAATATGCCTAATAATAATTCAATATACCTTTAGCTTTACGGATCACAGAATACCTAAGCTGCTACTCGGTAACAGTCTACAGCATAGCTTTACGAATAAATACCGTATTTCGTCTTTGAAACAAATATTTGTTTACTCTGGATTTTTACTGAAATTTTTGTTTTGAAGTTTTTGCCCGCGCAGCTTTCATACAAATCGTGACAGTATTCGCACGCATGCGATAAGTTTACGCTTTGGTATTACCTATGGCGACAGAATATAAGTTAAAGAGTGTAATCACAGCAATATCACCGACTGAAATTTTCACAACTAGGTATATTTAAAGATTTTATATCTTCAAAATGGTGAAATGCGCAGAGATAAATGGTAGAGATGAGGCGCGCAGCATTTATTTTATATCTATTTAAAATGTTGTATGCCTTCGTTTTTTTTTATCGATTCATTCTTTGTTTTATTGTGGTAGCGGAAGATTTATACGATTAATATGATGAAAACCTAACAAAAGGCTTCTTCTTGGTGGCTGGTCCTCTTCATTTGTCAAAAGTGGAAAGTTGATGTTGATAGCAAACAAGCACTTACTCCTTTCAACTTCCTGATCAGCACATCCAGTAACAACTAGCAACTTTGTGAATTCTCAGATAGTGACTTAACCCGCCACCGGTGACGTGAATTCAACTTAATATTTGAATTAAAATAAATCTTTAGTGGCCCTGGTCTCACGGACCGGGATTTTTAAGCTACGATTTTTCACATTGTTAAATTTAATTAATTTAACATTGCTAAATTTAATTAATTAGATATGAAAAATATGTGTTTTTAAAATAACAAAACATAGGTATTACTTAAATCACAGCACGTTTATTACTTTTTTAAAGAATAAACTCAAGATCTCAAAAATGTACTGTATTTTTCCTACATTTTTCAAACTTTATTTAAACTAAAAGATTTGTATATCAAATTTTAGAGTAAAAATAATAGCTTTCTTAATTATCACTATTACCCAAATGAGTGGCTAAAATTTATCAAAAATATAAAAATAAAATAATAATGTTTTACTAGTTTTTCACTTTGACACCGCTCGGGGCCATGTTGGCGACGACAAGACTTTTATATTTTATTTGTTTTACTGTACTGTATTTAAAATGTTTTATGACTTAGTTTATTTTGTTTTTTGATTCAGTCTCTGTTCTATGTTCTATTTTGATAGCGGAAGGTTTATTTGATTAAAACGGTGTACACCTAACAAGGGCTTCTCATTGTGGCTGGTCCTAAAAACAGTCTTTGAATTGCTAAATTATCAAAACTGTTTATTAGCTAGTAATGAATAGCATAATTTTATTATCATGCAGTCACTTTGAAACTGACAGCTTATTGGACACGGACGGCTTAAGGACAGGTTTTTTCTTCTTCGTTATTGGCATCGAACTTCGTGCATTCTGCCAATGTCAAGTATAAAAATGATTGTTTCAAGTTTATAGGATATAAACGGCCTTACTTAAAAAAAACTTTTCAACCGTTAGTCACTGCTTAAGATGCTCTGCCATCTTCTCTCTGACGTGAAGTCGCACGTGCTAGAAAAGGACAGAGAAGTTTAAGCAGTGACTAAGAGAATCGAGATTATTTTAGGTAAGGCCGAGAGTATCAAGTCAAATAAGTCATAGTCAGTCACACAAAATTACTCACAGTCAAGTCAATGGGATGGGCATCCCTGTGATGTAATACGATGAAAAATGTATTTTCGTGTTGCTTGCAAAACTCCGAAGAAGCGGTTTTTTTTTGTACAATCAAGTGATGACACGAACAAGACGTTCGCCTGCCACTAACAATAGCAGTGCCAGAATTATGAACTTACGAACACAATCCTGCGCCGCACTGCACTGCGTTCGTCACCCGGGGATATTAGATGTTACCTCTCATACCCAGTAATTGCTTGTAGTAAAGTTGCCACGACTTTACTAGGGCATGATTGGATTTGACAGAGACTTACGGCCTTACTTAAAAAAACTTCTCAACCGTTAGTCACTGCTTAAGATGCTCTGCCATCTTCTCTCTGACGTGAAGTTGCACGTGCTAGAAAAGGACAGAGAAGTTTAAGCAGTGACTAAGAGAATCGAGATTATTTTAGGTAAGGCCGTTAATGTGAACTGTGACTAGGACTCTTTTGAGCGAAGAAATAAAAATCGATGAAGAAATTATTGCTGCGTTCCGTAATGCGCTAAAAGTGATTATATATTTATGTCGCGATTTCGCGAATCCGACCAAAGTCCGATCAAATCAAAGCCCTTATATCGGATTCGCAATATTATCACTTTTACCGCATTACGGAACGCAGCATATATGTATGCGGCAGAATGACTTGTATCCGTGGCAAGGAACTAATAATAAAAAAAACTCGAGAATAAAATATTTGAGGTTATGTTGTTATTGTTTAATTCTGATATGTATTAACGTATAATATTTATTTTATGTATAAGGATGAGTTAGAATTGCGTATTTAACTATTACAAAAATGGCTTTATTTAGGACATACCCATTAATAAAAATTCTCACAAACCAACGACAGTTTTCGGCGTTATGTAAAACAGTGAACAAAAATATAGAAACATTTAATTATTATCATCCAGTTCTGATCACCACACAACGTTATTTGTTTTGGGAAAGCCACAGAAAAGGCGGATACAACACTTCGGAGAAAATATCATATTGGCAGCACATGAAGAATGGATTTAAAGAACTCAAACATGAGAGTAGATTATTCACACAAGAAGTAAAAGAATTATTTGAATCTGATCCGCTTCTTATAGCTAGACCAGGTGAGATTATATAAATTTAGATGTTATTTACATATATTGCTCAAAATGTTCACACGCTTGTATTATTAATGTTACCAAATTCCTCCTGTCAATACAACCAAAACTTACAACTGGTTGATTCTGAACTAAACTAACTAAAGTATTGCTGTCCTTAGCTAACATGCCTAGTAAAAGAGTGACAGCAATATTTTAATTAGTTTAGAACGGTCAACTAAAACCACAATGTGGTTGATTCTGATGGTTTTAGTTAACTATTTATTTTTATATTGGTTTATTCTGTTGGTTTTTTTTTATGCTTCCAAATAAAGATCTATGTGCTAACACTAAAGTTAGGCTTAACTAAAAAATATTATGGATATGAAACAAATCATTATTACATGCAAAATGATGAATCTAATTAATGTAATGTGATTAATGACAATTCACTATACCAAGAATGTAAAGCCACTTGGGGTACAGGATAAATACAGGTATAGGTAACCCTACCTTATGGTAGGGTTGACAATATTTGTATGTACCTAGTATCCTATTATTATAGTAAAACTTTGTTTTTTTCCTGGCCTGTAAATAAAGCCAGTAGGAGTATTCATCCAATAATCTTCCTCATTATGTACTACAGTTGAACTACCTATTTGGGTACTACAGTTGAACTACCTATTTTTTCATTTTCATTTTTCAAGTAGAAAGAAACTGCAATGTCACAGCAGCCATGTAAGCTTATAAGTGGAAGGCACGTAAAAAGAAGACTTGCGACTTTCCATCAGCTTGTGCTTGCAGCTGCCAATCAGCCCATATCTTTTTGCTTGATCAGCTTTACAGGCATTGGCTAACAATGGTGTACAAAAGGGTACAGTATACGGAGTACTGTCTCTAACATGAAAAAAAAACCATTTAAATGTGTTAAATTACGGGTGGCGCCAGTGTACCAGCAGAATAACTTCTGCCTCGTTATGGCAGTTTTCTTTGTACAATTTTTAATATTTTTCACAACACTCATTTTGCCCATTATTATTCTATTATTTTAATAAGTTTTCTACAAAATCACTAAAACGCATTAGTTACTTTTACAACACATGTGGCACATACTCGGCACACTTCTATCTGTCTACAATTACTGCTGTATTCATATCATACTCTGACTGAATGGTGCTATGCTAGCACCATTCTAGAGAGTTTTGGAACTGTTATTTTACTGCCTTAAGCTGGACTTGTCTCCGATATAAGATACTAGCTGCTGTGCCCCGCAGTTCCACCCACGTGATGATGAAAAACGGTGAAGGTGATAATAAAAAAATTACCTACAATTATGTTATTCTGGGAAATAATATTGGCATGAAGAGGTAACAAATACACACACACACCCCCACACACATAAAATACCGATATACTTTCGTATTTATAATATAAATGAGATATAATATCTTAAAATACTAATTTTCATCACTATACCTTCAAAAACTAAGTTCTTTCTATACAGTTTCATCCCCTTAAGTCTTCCTTATCAAACAATAATTGAAAATAACCTTTTTATTTTGAATTAACTACCCAAATATCAATTTTTTTCATCACTATAACTTCAAAGACATTTACTCATAAAGTTTCATCCCCCGTATCACCCTTTTAAATCATCTCTGTCATAAAATAATATAAATATCTGCAAACATCGTACTTATTTTATTTTGAATATGAACTAACCAAATACCTACCAATTTTCATCACTAGAACTTCAAAAACAAAGAACTTTCCATTCTAAAGTTTCATCCCCCGTTCCACCCTCCTAATGAAGCCTTGTCACAAAATCCGTTCTTAGCTGACGTCTCCTACCTATAAACTACCTACCCTACGTGCCAAATTTCAGTTTCAGAGATCAATTAGTTTTCGCGATTTCGTGTTTTGTCAGTGAATGAGCGAGTGACTTTCGCTTTTTAACCGACTTCAAAAAAGGAGGAGATTCCATGATCGACTGTATGTATGTTTTTGTTTTAAAGGGTCTATGTACTCTCGAGGTGCTAACACATTAAAAATAATGAAAGTTATTTGTTTATTATCAGATTATTCCTACTATTTAACGGCCTTACCTAAAATAATCTCGATTCTCTTAGTCACTGCTTAAACTTCTCTGTCCTTTTCTAGCACGTGCAACTTCACGTCAGAGAGAAGATGGCAGAGCATCTTAAGCAGTGACTAACGGTTGAAAAGTTGTTTTAAGTGAGGCCGTAAAATACTATCTTTTTTCTGGGAGGAAATAATGTACGACACAGATAATGTACGGCCATAAACCTTTTTTTCTAGGTTTATGTGTACGGCATGATCTTTACTGCGTTCCGTAATGCGCTAAAAGTGACAAGATCGCGAATCCGAAACCAAATTGAATAGTCACAAAATCAAATCAAAGCCCATATTTTTACGGCATAATAATCATAGAGTAATAGAAGCAGAGAGATGTGATCAAAGGATTTTTCCTTAGAAAGACGCGTGACTGTGCGGGGAGGTGTAGGTTCGCGGGAGGAGTGGCAAATTGTACTGCCATCTAGCGGTTTTCAGGTTTTTTTTTTGAGAATCGTACTAGTGAACTAACACTTAGCTGAATTAACACTTAATTTCTTAATATCACGCCAGATGTCGCGTTTTTAAATTTTATATAACGGATCACTAAATATATAGTAATAAAATTACTTACAAATTAAATTAGATGCCAATCATGTCATCTGAATTTTTGCCATGGTAATTTTTACTTACGTCTAATATGTAAGTTTGAATGACCGTTACGCGTGGCGGACGTTAGCAGACTGAGCAAATAAGTGTGACTTCACACACCCCGTCCGCAAAATAGGATCTGCGGCTGCAACTCGCTCATCGCAACTCCTTGAACTCCTTATCCTCCATGATAATAATGCACAGCAGAGAAATTTACTATGCACAGCATCAAAAGTACTATTATTTATTCTGTGACATGGTGTCAATGTTGACAGGCCTATCAGCTGATGTCGTGCGTCCGCTGTCGTTGTGCGTCAGCTGTCTTTCTTCCAGTATTTCACGCACGGTCCGAAATGTAATTACGCAGATTTTTGGTTCGCTCACTAGGCTAAGTACTCAGCATGTATTCGATTCGGAACGCGATTTGTCATAATTGTCACTTGTCACTGTCACAGCTTCACGGTATCACGGAGGTACATATTTCTCTAGCTATCGTTAACGAACGAATGCATTGATTTCCTAATTAAGTTAAGCAAATCCGTCGGTCTTTTGGCGTTTCGTCCTGCCCTGCAGGGTCAAATGAGTTTTGGCGGGACAGTGACAAGTGACATTTATGAGAAATCGCGATCTCGAACAGTCACATGATTAGC
This sequence comes from Erannis defoliaria, assembly GCA_905404285.2. Taxonomy (NCBI): domain Eukaryota; kingdom Metazoa; phylum Arthropoda; class Insecta; order Lepidoptera; family Geometridae; genus Erannis; species Erannis defoliaria. The sequence continues at coordinate 7,492,062 of FR990085.1, read as the reverse complement.
CTGCTGGTCTAATTTAGGACACCACCTTGCTGCCAATGCCATTGGTATCGTTAGGTTAACCGTTATCGCCGAGCGCACACTGCGCTGTTACAGTATCGCGCGCTGGTTATTAGGTTTCCGTACACGAAAGGTGTCCAACGGGACATTGTTTTTCTAAGTCTTCGTCTGTGCTTGTCTATCCGATCTATTATGAACTACTAGCTGCGCCCGCGGTTTCAGCCGCGATTCTTGGGAAAAAAAGTAGCCTATGTTTTATTCCAAGGTACCTCTATACCTTATTTTATACAAATCATACAACCTTTGTTCAGCCATTTCAGCGTGAAAGAGTAACAAACATATACAGACACACACAAACTTTCGAATTTATAATATTATTATAGTAGGAGTAAGTAAGAGTAGGATATCTTCCGTACCGTACTACCTAGCGTAGCCGGTTAAAATTTTCACAAAATATGCGTTCCTGTTTTTGAACTCGAACATCGTTCATTATTATGGCGGATTCATCATAAATTGAAACCGGCAAAGTGCTGGATTAGCTCGACTCGTGCAACTTCGGGTCCGTAGCACTAGATACATACGCGTTTTACCGACAATTGAGTTGTTTTTTTTTTGTTTGAAATCCGTACAGAGGTCTCAGACCGGATATTGTTATGTATTTTGTTGTTATATTTTAGAATTTGGTATATCAAAGTTAAATGTTTCGACGTTATAGCGTTTTGATGATTGAAAAAAATCGTTAAAATTACATGTTTCTATGGGGGAATCATTTTTTTTTATTTTTTTGTTAAATAATCTGTTATAATAACCCATATTCTGTGAAAATTTATCCGGCTAACTAATATGGTTCAGAAAATATAGGTATTTAGGACTGGCGGGGTTTCAAAATATAGTCGTACAGCGTTGTTGGCGTCATTGGCAGCGTTGGCCTTTTTCGGACCGCGTCTATAAGCAGTTTTATCTTCTCTTTGGTCCGCTCGGCTCAAGGAGGCTGCTGTTTAAAAATAAAATGTCCGTTGGAAACGTTGGCTGTGAACTTGAACAATTTTTTCTCCTTTTTCTGATTAATTTTTGATGCTCCGTCTACAAAAATAGCCAACGCTTGTAGTGGTTGAATGTTGCGTGTTCAGTTTACTCAATTTTGAATAAAGTATCATACCGAAGCAGCTTACGGAAACTCGTATTCGCATGTTTTCAAACAATTTTAACGATTCTTCGTCAGTTCGTGACAACAGTAATTTGAAGAGCATTTACAGTAAATTGCAAAACTTTCTCGGGCGTGGATCACTTAGCTACGGTGATCCGAAGAAAGAAATGTTATCTGCGCGAGCCAGCACTGTAGCTTCAGATGAAAGTTTTGCTACTCCTGTGTCTTCAGTGGGAGATCTGATGGCTCTGTCGCCAATCAAGAAAGAAATTGAGGAGCGGTCAGATATGACGAGTGACTTCCTCACTGGAACGGAGATGGACAGCATTTGTGACGTGACGATGCAAGATTTACCGACTTACGACGACATGTTCATCGATGTTGATTACCTCGTTAAGTGCGCGGGCTCCAACCGCCACACTAACATAGACAGTGGAAAAGACAGCTTGTTTGTAAAATTCGACCCGCTTTATGCAAGAAAACTCGACCGTTCTAGTTCAACACACACAGGATCAGTTGCAGACTCTGCTGAGTGTGATGGGGGATATGAAACGGGCAGTGCTATCTCTGTCTTCACTGACGTGGCCCCTCTCAAACACACAGTGTCTGCTGGGGCAATGCCCACAACTGTCATCAAGGACAGACCTATGCAGGTAGTTCCACCAGTTGTTAACTCGGAAGTGATGAAACAAAGCATTAACTCTACTCGCTCCACACCAGCACTTGTAAGGAGTGTTTCAGCTATCCTCGCTCCTACTCAAGTTGCTACTGAGAGACTTATAAGCATCTCAGGCAGCACTCCACCCACTGCAGCACCTAGGAGCCCCCGTTATAGCACCTTCAGTTCTCAGGAGGCAGACAGACATGAATCACTCAGGACAATTTTGCGGAAACAAGATCAAGAAGTACATAATCTCAGACAGGAAAATAGGGAACTTAAATCGTTACTTCAAGATGACCAATATAGACATACAAGACAGATTGAAGATTTGGAAAACAAAGTAAAGAAGCTGACCGAAGAAAAGGAACATTTACTGGAAAGGGAAAACAAGCTCCTTTACCAAATTAATGAGAAAAATCTCAACAACAAACAAATGAGTGTTGTTATGGAAGAATATGAGAAAACCATATCATCTCTTATTGGAGAACAACATAGAGATAAAAAAAATACAACAGATTCAATTGAAAAGTTAACATATGAAAGGGACCAGGCATTAAATCATCTTTCGAGCATGGAGAGTTCATTCAACGATTTACTATCTAAATATGAAAAATGCAAGGGTGTCATACTTGAAACAAAGGACAGAGAGAAAATATATGAAGTAAAACTAGCAGAGTATGAAGCAGGAATAAAGAAGTATGAATCACTGTACAATACTCTAAAGGAAGTCACTACAGATCATTTGACTAAAGCTAATGAGACACTGGAGAATTTAAAGAAGAACCACAATATTGAGATTACAAAGTTAAATGCAATAATAAAGAAGCATGAGATCACTATAGCATCCCTGCAAGAGTCAGTAATTCAAAAAACAAGAGATAATGAAGAATTGACCAGGATATGTGATGAGTTGATTAATGATGTCCGCTAGCTGTGTCAAGTTTTTTTTTTGCTTATTTGGTGCTTTTCTAGTATGTTTAAGGGTGTTTCTGGGTGTGATATAAAGCAAGGCTCCGCTAGAATGTCTGTATTCCTAATTTTATGAATCTCAATTATGTTTTCTTATTTAATAATTATGATGTTTCCGATTCAAATTCCATATGCATTCTATTTAATTTCTTATCATAAAAACTCATCACTAAATTATGTGTTATTAGTATTATATCATTAGGTTAATGACATTGTTTATTCTTTCTATCAACATTGTAAACAAATACATACTTGGTAAAAGTGTACCTAATTTAAATTGAAATAATTTTTGTTTCTGTAAATAGTCAAATGGTTGTCACCTAGTTCATAATAAATCAATAAGTGATTTAAAATGTATGGGGCTTTACAAGGATATTACTAAACTTTATTGTTAGTGCCTTACATAAAAGTTTTAACGTTATTAGTATTTTAGGCCACATGTTTGTTAGCCTAAAAATATGGCAGCTGTCAATTTAATAGGGGCTCTTAAGAAAGAACTTAAATAATAAATTATAGTTACTACAATGGTAAATGCTACATAGGTACAATGTTTGTGTTAACCTTTGCTCAAATAACTTGCAAGATCTTAAATAATGATTATCTTGCCATTTTTAAGATTGCTCTCTGTGTGGCAGGATCAAATGTAATGATCAAAGTTTGTGATATAAATTGGCCGTCCTAATTTTAATGTTTTTTCCACATCTAAAGAAGTTTGCTATTGAAAAACTGACGTCAAGGCTGGAAACATGACACATTGACTTTTATTATAATAATGAAGGACTTGCCATTATAAGTTTTAAATAGTTTTGTTATTGATATAGACTTGCTTTTTAGTCAATAATTTGGCGCTGATTCTGTTGGTGAAATAGAAATGAAAGTATTGCTCTTCTTTCTAAATAAATTGAAAAAATAAGAAAGATTTAAGATCGTACTTAAAGCATGATTGCACTAAATGAAAATGGTACAACAGAGTCTTTCGTATTTCCATTATATTAAGGGTTGTAGAATATTTAGATGGCATTTGTTTAAATAGGTAAATATGGCAAATTACGAAAAATAAGGTCTACTGTTTGCCATAGAATGTAACAATAAGTGCCATCTTAGATGATGTTAATGTTTATTATAGGTATTATTTAGGTACCGATATTATAGCGATTTTACTCTCTGTACTTTAGACTTCTGTATTTGTTGAGACAATAAATTGAAGACTTGTACTTTGACTATGATTTTATTGCTAAAGTAGGACACAACAGTCTGACGCAATCTTAGTAAACAATTTTAATGGAGCAGCTATTTGGTTGGGAACATTTACGGTGTGTTGCTCAACAATTCTATAATTATCATAATGGAGAGTAACACAAAGATTCGGCTTCCTGACATGTTTGAATTTTGGATATAATGTTAGCATTATTAGTGTTATCCAAGATCAAAATCATGCATGGCACACATTGAGCTAATATCTATAGTCTCACAATCGTGCAAAAAAAAATGTCCAAAACTCTTCTTCTTCTGTCATTTTGACGACTTGAATTACGATAAGATACATTGAACACTATACAAGTGACATAACGTCTAAATTCGAACAATTGTGAACTATATAATGCACGTATGGGTATGTAAAACGGCAGTCGGACGTTTTTTGACTGTTTTCACGTAGAGATTGTGACTCTTTAGATATATATATATATATATGGCACATTAAGTTGTTGTATTCTGAAAGTAAGTACATAGATAATAGAGGTGTAAGTCTTGGCATTGTCACAATTGATCGACAAATGTGGCAACGCGACGCGACACAGTTCTAAAATACACGCCAATGTTGTCGTGTAGATCTGTTTATCCGATTAAATTTTAATGAGCATGTCGTAACTTTTCCTTCGAAAACCACTTACAATTAAGTAGGTATGCCACTGCCATCATAAACTAGGATTGGCGTCGTTATGAAAACAGTTTTATCCTGCAAAATGCACTGCCTTTGTTGGATGTGGTCATGCTAGGGCTTCACTTGCGTGACGCTTTACGTCGAATTATCGGAATAATTAATGTGCAATAAATGATGCACTAAACAATGCGCTATATGGGCGGCCACATATGGGCCACACTATCATTTGATGACTTTGATTATCTCCTAACGTATAACCACGTTATTAATGCCACTAGCCCATTAGCGCGCTAACGCCCGGTTACATCTGCGTACTGTATCAAATACCGCGCTAAATAATGGTATTACACGCAGGTGAAGCTCATTATTTAGCGCGGTATTTGATATATACGCAGATATGGCCGGGTGTTAGCACGCTAATAGGCAAATGGCATTATTAACTTCGTCAGACGTTAGGCGATATTCAAAGTAAGATTATAGTGTGGCCGCCCATGTAGCGCATTGCTTAATGCATCATTTATTGCACGTTAAGTATTTCGATAACTGGACGTAAAGCGTCACGCAGGTGAAGCCCTAGCATTACGAGACATCTCAAATATCCCCGTTTTGAGTAGGTACTTGTGTATTACTAATCTAGGGGTGTAGCAAGTTTTTTTTGTACCTAATTTCTCCATAGGCTATAGATGTTGCATTGATCTTGCTAATACTGTATGAACCCCAAGTCCCAACCGAAACTAACTAAAAATGAGTAGTACGTAAGTCGAAAGAAAACTATAGAAGAATCAGAGTAATTCACCATGAGAAGAATGTAAGGAACTGGGACGGCGCGGCTTAAATGGAAACTACTTTTTTCATCAAATTTTTTATCGTTTACTTGTACTAGTTAAAAAGCCATTGCACGTGAAGTCGTGGTTGGTTTCAAATCCCGAGAAACCAGCTCACGTACGGAGAAGAAATTCATTGGCGTATTGGAATCCACCAACTCGCTTGGTAGATATGGCCCATTCTCCCCACGAGGGTAGGTAGTCCGAAGCAGTGACCTATATTATGTAGGATGATTACATGTACTATATATTTTTAGATTTTTAGAGAGAGAGTTTTAGTTCCTGTGCCTGATGACCTTTGCGAACGAATTGGCACTACAAAAAAAAAGCCTAAAGATACCTCAATTAAGAACGTAAATTCGGTACTTTCAGGCGAAACCGACCTGCTATGGTGCTTCGACCGTCCAGAAGTGCTGAACCAGTTCGTGACGACGGCTGACAGCGACCACAACGAAGGCTACAGCAGCTGCAAGCTGGAGATGAGCCGCGCGGGCCGCGGCCTTTTCCACGGGTACCTTGACACCAGGGTGCCTAAGGACGGCAGGATTAAGAACTCGGGCTATGCTGCTATGAGGTCCGTGAGGTACAGGGTATGTATGTACACTCTTTGGTGTGTAATGTTGATGCTTGGCACAACTAGTAGTTCGCAGCGAACTGAGACCTCGCGACTTAACATTTTCCAAGCCCCTTGACCAATTTGGCTCATATCGTTTATTTCGTTGTTTGTTCTGTGTCTGGGTGTAGTTTGTATTATAAGTATGTATTTACGGAAAAAAAATTGTATATAAGTATTCTATCAGCTATCTGGTTTCCATAATACAAGCTTTGCTTAGTATGGGGCTAGATGGCGCTGTGTGTCATAAATGTCCCCCCAATATATTCGAAGTTAATAATTGTACTAGACCGAAATCTTTTTTTACTTGCTTACAAAATTTCATAAAGAAGACAAGCTATTCTCGAACAAATATCTATACATAATTACAAACGCTGACTTGTCGTTAGACTCAGAGACGTTCGCTTCGCTTCGGTCAATCATATCGGATGTACGCACTTTTTCGCAGACTGGCAGGCCGCTGTCTGACAAGAGAGAATGTGAATAATAGTAGATTGTTATACAAGGGGCTAAAATAACCCATTATATACGAGGTAGTTTAGAAAAAACAAAAGAAACCGGTGAAAGAACGAGGTGGTAAAGAAACCGAGTTATAATGGGTTTTATTTTGTTTGTGTTTTTGGTTTTAATTTGTTACACTCTACTTTTCACTACGAATGCGAGAAAACAAAGTAATCAAAATACCAAAATAATTACTTTGTGACTTTGACGACAACAGATTGAAAATTATTTATTTTCCTTCCTCTTCCATCTGCAAATTAGGGTCTCCATTCTGACTAGACAATATAATTTTTCACTATTGTAAAATAAATTACGGTCACCCAATTAAATTTTTAACTAGATAAAAATTCTAAACTTCTAAAGATTTCGCGCCAATGCCTACTTTTTTTATTTCTTCTGTAGCCGTAACGCAATGCACGAATTCTGCCAAGGAGATTGCCGCATTAAGTTCCATTTTCAAAAAAAATATTTTTTTATTGAACAGAATGAAGTGAATAATAATAAATAAAGACTCGATCCTTTATTTATTATTATTCAACTTTTTTTTTTATTCATTCAAGTGACGAGACGAGCTAGAATCCGTCGCCGCACGCACTGCACCCTGAGATTTTAGATGTTCATACCCAGTAATTTCTCTGGTAACATTGTCCTTCAAACCGGAACACAGAAATGCTTGCACACTGCTACGCACTACGGTTGAATAACTGGCAAAGGTGTGGTACTTCCCCAGGCGGACTCTGCAGTAGAGTCGTAGTACCACTACAAAACTTATGATTAAAAACTTTTTCGTTTTTGAAGGATCGTTGGATTTGTTGGCGTAACAGCCATAATTTAAAAAAATACTTCAGCCCCTAGAGCAACATTTTAATTTAGCCACTAGCGCATGATATGCTTTTTTAGCCCCGCTCTGTTGCGCTAAAATGACGTACTTTTTGAGCAAGAGGAGTGAAAAATATGTTTGCTTCTTTTTTACCGTCTTTGGTCCGCGGTGGTTGTGTCCCGACTTTTTTTATGGTATAACACAAACACATACTCATCAGCCAGAAGACGTCAACTGATGGACGAAGGCCTACTGCCCCTTAGTAGGGCAGGGTTGCCATAATCCCCACGCTTGGCAGGCGGCTCGGACATCACAGAACGCTCACCACCGTTAACCGAGAGGACTCTGCTGCCCGTCCTCCGCTAGTTCTGGCTGGATGCAGATTTAGGACATACCCAGGTTTATGGTATAAAGGTTCTATGTATTTATATTTCTCTCGACGGAGCCGATACCTAAGAGTAGGGCCTTCGCTTTTCTGTGGAGCCGATACACAAAAATTATAACGCACTTGTATTTCTATGTGTAAAGTAAATGTTTATTTCTAGTATGATTTACATCAGTTTTAGGTACAATATGAGTTACACGTATATGCTGTCTTTTTATGGGGTTAGGTACGTTGAATGAACAGTAGTACTTAGCCAAATAGAGGTCATCTTACTAATCACTGTGAACAAGTTTACTATGGGGCTAAACCAGAAATCGCAAAAAAGCCGTATGTCCAGAGAAAAATGACATTCACCCTCCACAAAAAATAGGTAAGCAGCAGCTGATATTTTGTTCGCGATTTCCAGGTTTGCCCTATAGTATAAGAACACAGATTCGACATCTTGAGACATTTGTAGGGGTAGATTTATATAAAAATAAAATAAATAAATAAATATTGGGGGACATTTTACACACAGCGCCATCTAGCCCCATACTAAGCAAAGCTTGTAACATGGAAACCAGATAGCTAATAGAATACTTATAATATACATATTTTTTTCATAAATACATACTTATAATGCATACATACCTGGGACCTGGATATGGACTTTAAACTGCAACCAGACCCACCGGATGATGGGCAGCAGCGTCCACCAGAATAGTCACCACCGTTAACCAAGAGGTTAACGGTGGTGACTATTCTGCGATCCCCAAGCCGCCTGCCAAGCGTGGGGATTATGGCAACACCCCTCTATTAAGGGGGAGGCCTTCGTACAGCAGTGGACGTTTTATGGCTGACGACGAATACATACATATCTCAAGTAACTGCGTGTCGCAGATTAACCGCAACATTTAATTGTACTTAGGAAACACAAAACAACAACAAACAAAAACATCATCACACATCTTATATCTCAGGATGACTAGCGCAGTGCAGTGCGGCGCAGGATTGTGTTTGCAAGTTTTCAATTCTGGTACTGTTACTGTTAGTGGCAGGCGTGACGCTTACCACCAGGTGAAAATCTTGTCCGTCTCGCCACTTCATCATCATCATCATCATCCGGCTCGAAGGACCATTATGTAAGGGCTGATACCCTACATAAATTGATATGATTATTGTTTTTGTTTTATTTATACGGGAATACTCACGTTTAATTAAATCGGATACTCCGACTATAGATTCGATCACATCCGGTGACCTTTTTCAAAGAGTGAAAACAGAAAAATAAACCAAAAATGTGTCAAAACCACGTCAGTTTTCATAATGATTATTGTTAGTGAGTACCGCGTGCTGGAACAATGATAAAACCGTGCGTTCACGTTAACTGCTTTATTGGTACTAAGGAAATGTACGGTGGGCCCGTACAATCATCATCAGCCCGGAGACGTCTACTGCTGAACGAAGGCCTCCCCCTTAGACCGCTACACTGTACGACAACCTACCATTTGCATCCACCGGTTGCCCGCGACTTTTACAATGTCGTCGGTCCACCTATATATACATAGTAGGAGGCCGCGCCTACGCTGCGTCTTCCGGTTCGCGGTCGCCACTCAAGTACCTTTCTTCTCCATCGGTTGTCAGTTCTTCGAGCGATGTGGCCTGCCCTGCGCCACTTAGAGAGAGAAAAACACTTTTTCAACGAAACGCCTAGCATACAAAATAAAATAATAATATATAATGCTGCGCTCATTGCGACTTCATTCATAATTTTGTTTTACATGTTTGTGGGTTCGTACCAGCTTTTGACAGTGTTTTTAACCGACATCTTTCTGTTTCAGAAATCATTCAAACGCGCTGCGACTTACGACTGGCATCTATACAACACGTTGGTCCTAAAAGTCCGCGGCGACGGCAGATCGTACCTCCTGAACGTATCCTGCGAAGGGTACCACGATATCATGTGGAATGATATCTACCATTACGTGCTTTTTACTAGAGGGGGGCCGTATTGGCAAATGGCTAAGGTATGTATCATGTAACATTTCTTTACCACGTGGCAATCTGTTTTACCTGGACCTGGGTATGTCCTAAAACTGCATCCAAAACCACCGGAGGACGGGGAGCAGCGTCCTATCTGTTAACGGTGGTGAACATTCTGCGATCCCCAGGCCGCCTGCCAAGTGTGGGGATTATGGCAGCCCCAGGAGGAAGCTTTCGTCCAGCAGTGGACGTCATCTCGCTGATAGTGTAATCTGCTTTACATTGACCTGAAATACATATTTCAAATCTTCGCTTCATAATCAGCCTGTAGTGGTAGGACTCCATTGTAGAGTCCGTCAGGAGGAGTACCACACCATTGCCATTTATTCAACCGCCAAGCAGTAGTGTGCAAGCACTACTGTGTTGTCTGTGTTTCGGTTTGAAGGGCATTGTTACCAGAGAAATTACTGGGCATACCAAGGAACTCAGCCTTTCTGGCGATAGGTTAAAGGAATCAGACCAAGCCCATATTAAGTCATTTTTAAAAGCGGCACAGTGTCAAGGTTTATATCGAAAAACTCGAACGAAACGGATTGATTCCACTCTCATTGTGCGAACCAAACAGTGGTATGCGCTGGCTGAGTGAATGTTTCCCAATAGATGAGTTTTGGACATCTTGAAATCATGACTGAATTAGTTTCTCCTAGGCAAGCGTGCTTCATCATAGAACACACCTTCGCTTAACACCAGGCGAGCTAACCGTCAAGCTCATGATCCAAATAAAAATGTAATAGATTTTATTTCCTTTTTTCGATGCACATGTCGAGGCCGTTTCTTTTTTTTGTAGTTCTTTTGTTTAACTATGGTTTTAACGATTTCAGATTCCCTTCTCCAAATTCGTGATGGGCTCGAAAGGCCGTCTGCAAGACAAGCAAAATAGGTTCCGATTCGACAAAGTAACGCACTTCGGTATATCATGCGGCGACAAAATCGACGGTAGATTTAATTTGGAAATAGAATATGTCGGTTGGTATCTTTTATTTTTACAAATACAGATAATATAGATATAGATAGATATAGATATAGATTTATATAGATTAAAAATATCCAAGAATCAAAATGATTGTCGGTTCTCCCGTAGGAATAACTCAATTCTGGCCACAAACCCATATATATCAACCTTAACAGTAAAACTACTTACCTATGGTATTTAAATAATAATTGATTAATGTTTTACATTAATTAATAATGATTTAATAAAAATAATATATAAATGAAAAATAAATATTGGGTGCACATTTTAACACAGCGCCATCTGGCCTCAAAGTAAGCAAAGCTTGTACTAAGTCTCTGGGAACCAGATAGCTGATAGATTACTTATATACATATATATATTTTTATACATACATTCTTATAATACATACAAACCCAAACCAAACAAACATCTATGTGTTCTTAACAAAACGAACATCTATGTTCGTTACATAAATGCTTTTTCAGGGTGGGAATCGAACCCACGCCCTACAGCTCTGAAGGCAGATATACTACCAACTGAGCTTTAAGGCAAAGGCAGTCAAATAATAAATTAATAATTCCCTCGTAACCGCGGTTAACGTAACAATAACAAATTGGTCCTTGCGACGCGTGCGTGAGCGGGACGGATAGGTTAGGTAAATAAAAATAAATAAAAACGGTATTGTATTACTTTAACCAAAACCGTTTGATGATTAATAAAAAAATAAAATAAATTATATAAGTATTCATAAAAAAATTGTATTTTTAAATTATATTATTATTAATTAATTTTAAATGTATATAAGTATTCTATCGGCTATCTGGTTTCCATAATACAAGCTTTGCTTAGTATGGGGCTAGATGGCGCTGTGTGTAATAAATGTCCCCCCAAAATTTATTTATTTATTATTAATAACCGGTAAAAATTACCAATCTTCCAGTATTCATCACATTAACCATTTGATTTTGATTAACCAGTTATTCCTCTATTCTATCCCTCTATTAAGGGGGAGGCCTACGTCCAGTAGTGGGCGTTTTATGGCTGACGACGAACCAGTTATTATTATTAATACCTGACGTTAATAATTTATACTATCTGTATTTATCACTACCTACCTATCAGCCAGAAAAGAAAGCTGGACGAAAGCCTCCCCCTTAATAGGGAGGTGTTGCCATAATCCCCACTCTTGACATGCGGCTTATGGATCGATTGGGGATTTATTACTGACTGTAACATATACATGTAGTTATACCATGCATTAGTAATCATTGTTATGTATTGTACAGGTACCTATTTCAGATATACGTCATAAATGTAATAATGGTTAAACCTACTTATAAAAATATTTTTGTTTCAGGCTTAGAATTTGACCCTACTCACGAAGAAGAATTCGCTTACGAAATGTACAAAACTGATAAATTCATCGTTGGTGTATAATTATTGTTGTTACATAAAGGAATTTTAAATGTATTTTGTTAGTCAAATTAAATATTTGTCTTAAGTACAGAGTATTTTTTTTCCTAATGATTTTGACACGTCTGCTATTACAAAAGGATAAGTAGATAAGTACACCCCTTTCCATTTACTCCGTGGTACACACTAGGCAATTAAGACAAAAAGTGTGTTGTTGCATTCGTATTGACCATAATAGTTTATGATGCTATGACTATACCACAGAATAAATACGTAAGCTAGCTGCGCCCCGCGGTTCCTGGGATAAAAAATGGCCTATGTTTTATTCCTAGGTATAAAGCTACCTTTAGAGGTACAGACCGATTTCCGTTATATTGCAAAAGCCTGCGGGAGGGCCAGACATCGGTGTCATCAGCACATGTGAAATCCTTTGCAATTAATTAATAAATAAATATTGGGGGACATTTTACACACAGCGCCATCTAGCCCCATACTAAGCAAAGCAAAAAATATAATTTCGAACAAATAGTGCACTTTTATTCGACAATAACTCGGAAACGGAAACGGATACAGGGTGAGTGCTAGAACATTTAGGCATCGCATTTTTATTCTATACCTATAGAGGTACAGACCGATTTCCGTTATATTGCAAAAGCCTGCGGGAGGGCCAGATATCGGTGTCACCAGCACATGTGAAATCCTTTGCAACGAATTAATAAATAAATATTGGGGGACATTTTACACACAGCGCCATCTAGCCCCATACTAAGCAAAGCAAAAAATATAATTTCGAACAAATAGTGCACTTTTATTCGACAATAACTCGGAAACGGAAATGGATACAGGGTGAGTGCTAGAACGTTTAGGCATCGCATTTTTATTCTCTATCGATTTGTGACGGGTTTGCCACTAGGCCACGGCGTCAAGGAACATGTCCGAAGCCCTTAGATCTGTCAACTAAAGCCTTCAAAATTGACGACATAATATGCCTAAATTAGGTACCCAAAGTGATTAAACTTGATCTCAATGTAGCTGCTATTCAACTACTAGGAACTGTCAGTGACGAACACTTATTAGTGCATCGAGCTTTGTATAGTTTCCTGATTTAGAGGATTAGTGACTAATAGTTTGTGTAGGTCACAGAAAAGCGAAATCCCTATTTACTTCTCTCTTCAGAGAACCACGTGTAGGTAAATGTACCCTTTTAATAATGTGACTTTTAAAATCTATTCTAGTTTATGAACTAGTCCGGCCACTGAAGTACTCATGAATCATATCATATAGCGCTGTTAGCGTATATCGGACTGCATTTGTTTTATAAAAATTGTAATGCCAAGCCCGAGTTTTGGCGGGAACACGGAAAAATCATGTCATTGCATTCGATTATTTTCTTAAACTTGTGTTTTTTCGCGAATCAATGATTAAAATGGTGGTGTTTTATTCATTGAGTGTTTAATTACATGCACGAGTGTGGGCAAGTGATATAATGTGGTGAAACATGTCTTTTCGTGTTGTTTTCAAACTCCGTAGAAGCTCATAGTAAAGTCGCCACAACTTTACTAGGGCATGACTTGGACTCGACTATGACTGGTTTCGTGTGATTGACTGTTATTTAATGACATATTTGACTTTATTTTAATAAAAGAAACTTGAAAATTCATAAACTTGACACTGGCAGAATGCACAATGTGCGAAGCCAATAACTAAGAAAAAAAATGCCAAGCCCATGTTCCAATTGGCTAAATGTAGCATGTAAACTGTTATTATCCTTGTCGTACTTAAAGCAAATGCCATCAAGCCATCCTGCTGTCAAAATAAAATATGGCCTAACAAAGAATCAACCAATCAGATTGAGCATTTTCTGCTGTACATTTTGTCAATGTGATTTTTGTAGAAAATTGACTGATGTCATCATCGTGATTCGTGATCACTGGTCGTCATTGAAAATTAATTTCAAGTTCTATTGAATGTGGAAACATTTGCTCTAAATTTTATTCGAACACTCTTATAGGATCGCAGAATTTGTTGTGTTTATATAACTATCACAGTTGTTCAAAAAGTGCAGTGCTTTTAGGCCATTGCGGTACGTACCTAGATATTATGGTATCTTGACTAACGCAATTAGTTTATTGTTCATAACATTCTTACCTTTGCGTGGGTTGTTTATCACTTCGTAGATGAACCTATTGCGTTGGATTCACATCTCTTTCCTATTTAATAAATTACCAGATTGGCGTTGCTGCACTTGTGTGTACTTTTAAAGACGTAATGCTGACCTTTAATTACTTCCATAAATTTTCATCGCCTTACTAGTCCACAGCTGTATTACAGTCATGTGCATGAATCTACCTGCTTGAATATTTTATGTACTATTAGTCATTGGTAATTTTCCTTTTCAGGAAAGATCATGCAAGGAATATTTGTAGCAAATCTGTGATTTTACAAGAGTGAATCTTGTGTGCAGTACCATGTCCGGTACAGAGCAGAATATAGTAAACTCAATGCAACAATTATCAGTGCAACCAAGCAACAGTGGTCCAATCGAAAAACCTACACAGGTGGTAACTCCTGCTGTGAATAGGAGTCAGCCATCCTCAACTTCAAAATTGACCCCAGTTAAACCAAATACGGTATCTCCTGCTATAGCAACCATTGATAGACTTCTCAGTCTGGGAGCCAATATTCCACCACCACCCCCAGTGATCACAAGAACTTCAGATATGGATCCGCACACAATGGAGCAGTTACGAGCTGTCAAGGATCTCCTTACAGCACAAGAAGAGGAGGCACAAAGTCTAAGAGACCTCCATCACGAACTACGAGAAAGATTAGACGAATGCGAAACTAAAATAAAAAAGTTAACAGAACAAAATGATGAGTATGCAGAGAAAGAGAAAGCACTTACACAAAAATTAGCAGAACAAGTCAGAAACAATAAACAGATGAGTATTGTCATGGAGGAATATGAGCGTACAATCTCATCTCTTATTGGAGACCGGGAAGCAGACACAAAGAGATGGGTGGAGGAGAGATCCACTCTTGTCAGAGAGCGCGATGAGGCCGCAGCTCACCTAGCATCAATGGAACATGCTTTCAACGATGTTCACACAAAATATGAAAGATGTAAAGTTATCATACAAGGATACAAAAGCAACGAGGAAATGTTAAAGAAAACAGTTGAAGAAAACACAGATGCTATCCAACAGTTACAAGCGAGGTATGAGACTCTAAGACAACATGCAATGCAACAACTCAATAAGGCAAATGCTGAACTGGATTCAGTGAAAAAAGTTCATCAGGGTGATATTCTTAAATTGAACGCCATGCTAAAGAAAAGTGAAGTTCTTGTTTCATCGCTGCAAGAGTCTCTTTCGCAAAAGGTTAAAGACAATGAGGAACTGACAGCCATCTGCGATGAGCTGATCAACAAGGTCGGTTGAAATATTCTAAGTAACATGTAATCTTGTAACTCTTTACTAACATGCATTATAGGTACTATATCCAGTTACAGAAAAGGTTTTGCAGATAAATTAACTCAAAATGACATACAATGAGCATTAAACTGAATTTGCTGTAATATTTAGAAAAAGCTTCTACTGTTACCATTTCAATCAATTATACTTAGAGTAACTTATATTATGTTAATAACTGTTTATAATGTTTGTGCAATCGTCTTGTGTCAGTTTTTTTTACTTTTGTACCATTTTATTATAATTGTGTACCTACAAGATTTTTAATGTCTGACTTTTGGACTTGTTTGTTTGAGATTCTTTATTTTTATATTATTTTCAGTATTCAATTGCATAAGTCATTTGGTGCCTATATTTTATGTTGTAAAAAAAATAGTATGAAACGTTGCTTTAGCTAGCAACTATGGCTCTTTAATAGCGACAAAACTGTAAGCTGGTCTATGCTTGTAGCCACTAATTCCTTACATCTGTAATCTAGAAAATCTGATTTCTAAATAGAATACAATTACTAATGTTTTAATTATAAGCTTTCATACAGCCAGAAGAAATTAAATTAATATATCCAGCTATCTATATGTTGACATCTTTGTTTTTATTTTTACTTGTTAGTTTTACTATACATCCAAAGATATAAAATCAATGTGAAAGACTTTTCTATGTATTTATTGAGATTTAAATCTAACTGAAAAAGTTGGATTAATTAACTATATAAAAATTGTATTCTTTCTAATTATAATTTTTTTACTCTAGCTGCCATATGTATTTAATTTTGATGATTCTAATTACTTGTGTTGATAAATAGTAGATTTATCAAGTCTGTAAAAAGCAAGCTCTCAAGTTGTTTGTCCTTGTATTGCAATGTAATTTGCAATTAAAAACCTATAGAAGGCTATATTAGAGTCTAGTCTGTTGAAAAATACTAACTGCCCTTAGGCATTATTTTCATACTTTGCTTCAATTGATTAACAAAACTTATAAAACTTATTGTAGAATTTTCATATTAGACTTATGGTCATAGACGATACCTAACCATCTAAATCGATAATAATTATTACTAAAATACCTGTAACAATCCTAGTGAAAAAGTAAGTTTGTGATGCTTACTGCGTATATAAAATTTATCAAAATTTTAATTTTAGGATTAACTCATTTCGAAGCATAAAATAATGTATGTTTGGTGCTATCAACCGAACTAGATGAAAAACTTAAATACAGTCGGGGTATGCCAAAAATTACAATCAAGGCCTTGCATGCCCGATGACTCTTGACGCCGACAAGTTTCATTCGATTCATAAGAGATTGTGCACAAGGCCTAACTGGTAATTTTCTTATAGTACACAAGAAAATTTATTGTGCAGATCAATCGTCTAAAAAAAAAAATTCAAACAGCACACCTATTTATTTAATTCATTTATCACGTAGAATGTTCCCTTATACCTACCTAGTTTATTATATTGTAAATATCCTTATTCGTGATAATAATAGTGAAGCCTACATTTAGATGTGCCTTTCAAAGAAGTTACTCAACACCATCCATTTAAATTAAATAGGTCCAAACATTGAGATAATATCTATAGAGTCACAATAATGCAAAAAAAAATGTCCGCGCCAAAACTCGGCGCACGCTATGCAGTGCGCCGACTTGAACTACGATAAGACACAAGTGCTCAAGCATACATTGAACACTATACAAGTGACATAAACGTCTAAATTCGAACGATTGTGAACTATATAATGCACGTATAGGCGTGTAAAACACACGCACACGGACGTTTTTTTTACTGTTTTCACTTAGATATTGTGACTCTTTAGATATTAGCTCAATGGGTCCAAAGCATGTACGTTTAGGTATATCAAAAGTACAGCATCATCAGTCGTGGAGATAATAGGTGCACTTCAGGATATATGTATAAATCCTGCTTAGTAACTAATTTTAAGTGACTTACTGGTGATGCACGACTGTAAACTTAATATCTCTCGCAGTAAATCGAAGTATCATCAACGATCATAACATCTGTATAACACAATATAGCCTAAAATGTAATGTAACAAATAATTTAGGCATAAGGAATTGGAAATAAATACTAATAATTTTACTAAAAAAAAAGTCAGTATTCTTTTGTATAACCCTAACAAAGTCAACATTCCACATCATTTCACTATTTTTGTACCATTTTATCTCCATCAGACAAAAGCTTAAATTATAGTGCTTTGTATAAGTCTCAGTCCTGATAAACATTCATTTAGAAATCGTTCCATAATTATAAATGTTTCGGCTAGTTTAAGTATAATTTAGTAATATGTAATTACTACATATTTTTTATATCTTTGAATTTTCTTTTGAATTACCTGCAAATTATTCATGAATAGAATGATAAAATAAACTATTTCAAATTTGTATTTCAGTTGTGTATTTATTGCCCTATTAAACTATTATTTGCCTACATTTCTCAAATAAAATATAGGTTTTATTTTTATTTTAGGTCACGCAAAAACCTTCATAACAACACTATATTACTGTACGTACAAACTTAACAATTCAGGTTTTACGAAAAGGCCACCATTAAATTAAAAATATATTTACAATGAGTATTATCCAGTTTAAAACAACTGTGTGACATTGAAATCAAATTTTGGAAGACTATGTATACATGTATCGAAAGTTGATCTGCTTGTAGGTATATTCATTTAACTCAGGATTTCTTTTTCAAAAACTTGTAAGTGTCCTTACTAACTAAATAACTGACTGCTGAAGCAACAGTTGAAATGGCAGTTGCTGCACATAGGGCTTGCAAGGCTGGGTGGTCTATGTAGCCAAACACTGGAGATGCTAGTGTTGTGCCAACCTGAAAAAAATACATAAAAATTTATCAACATACATTTTGTACTTACCTACGGCCACTGAATAATAATAACGAAATTAGTAGACACAACCAAATGTTAGTCTTATAGTAAAACCATTCAATGCCAAGGGTGGCTCATCAAATGAGTTTTAAAGATGCTAAGCCATTTTTTTGTAAAAATTATTTAAGCCAGCAATCCAAAGAGGATATAAAATACTGCGTACATCAAGGAGTGAATAGATGTACATAATTTTCTGTCAGTCTGTGTGCTTCTACGAGAGAGACGTGCTAAATCCGCCAAGGCACACAACAACGATCACATCATCATTCATCAACAAGAAGACAAAAAACTTTAAACAGATTTTCCAAAATTGACAGAAAGAATACTTCCTAAAACTCTTTGTTGTAATTTTGTAGATTATATTCGTCAATTAAATGAGACTTTGGCATGTGGTGTTAATAGGCTAGAATCCGGCTAGATGACTGGTTTTGAGGCCCATAAATATAGCTGATTAACGAAAAGAAAATGAAAATCTGATCAAAAATAGTTGCTTATTATAAGCACTTTAATATCATGCTAGACAGAGAGGCGAAACAGTAAATCGTGACGACACTTCTCTGTACGCCATATAAATTCTATTCTGGCAAGTAAGGTGTGACGTAATTTTTTGTTTTGTGGGAAAGGGACAGAGTTGTCTCTAACAAAAACTTTAAATGCTCATATATCAGAACATTACTATTTTTTCAATATACATACTATATTTACTTAAATTCTTCATCAAAGCTATTGGTTTCAATGATACAAACATCAGTCATCTACCCTATTGAATCTCATCTCACATGATTGTCCTAAGTTTCTTTGCTGCAAGTTTTTGAGTGGGTGGTATTGAGGTCAAAATCCAGTTAATGGTCATAGATAAATCAAAGTTAGTGCTGCTTCATAAATCTCGATTTATCTTTGTTAAGTAACTTACAAAGACTAGTTGTATAGCAGTGTTGACTTTACTAATAAATGTGGGAGCAAGTTGTGCTGTCGCATTTGTCACATCAAAATATCTGCTTAATGTTCTCTGAAAAAAAAAGAAATATTGTAGGTAAAGGAATTAGAATTAGGATTAGAGCTAGGCAAAAAATAAAATACAGGGGCGCCACTATCGCAAATAGTTCTAAATACTAGCAACCCTGAAGTATGCTAGAGAAAGATTATTGGATGAATTCATCCACTAATGTATTATCAAATCCACAATGACGATAGTTTATGTGATGATACAAGTTACAATTTCTTGTATGCCAAACTATACACAATTAATGATATTTTAACATTTAATTTATAAGCTTTCTCGTTAACCTACTTTATATTATTTTCTGACTATAACTTTAGTTTTTTTTAAACTCGATATTTTTGTCTTTATTTTGATAACATTTGTGTAATGGATATTCGAAAATCTCAGTTACTTACAGGGGGCGGTAGGCTCATGTATCTGATGACAAATGCAGCTATTACCAAAATGGCATCTCGTGACACTATCAGTAGCGTCAAAGACAGAGGAATCAGGGTTTGGTATGTTAGAGAAATGAAGAGTGTTGCTACTAGAACTTTGTCTGCCAGGGGGTCCAGGAATGACCCCATTTTTGTTAATTGACCCTCCCAGTTACGGGCTATCCATCCATCAAGCTGTAGAAACAAAAAAAAACAATGTTGTACATGTCTTACATAAAAATGTTGTTTAAATTTACAACTGTCATTTAACATCTGCATAATACAC
This sequence comes from Erannis defoliaria, assembly GCA_905404285.2. Taxonomy (NCBI): domain Eukaryota; kingdom Metazoa; phylum Arthropoda; class Insecta; order Lepidoptera; family Geometridae; genus Erannis; species Erannis defoliaria. The sequence continues at coordinate 7,471,794 of FR990085.1, read as the reverse complement.
AAATTAAGTGTTATTTAACTTTGAGCAGTGGAACAAAAACCAAAAATATTGCATTTACAATAAATTCATCAACTACATCAGACATCCACTGCTGAATAAAAGTTGCCATTACACATCATAATGTCACTACACATCATAATCGACATCTACCTTTCTTTAAGTTAAATGATAATTGAATAAAATAATTTGATCACTATGGGAATGACGACTTGTCTATTAAGATTTTGCTAACTTGCATCTTTTTGATGCTGTGTACAAGTGCACAAATGATGCATATTAAACAGACTTCAAAAAAGAGGACGTTCTCAATTCAGTTGTATGTTTTTCATGTTTGTTACCTCAGAACTCCATCACTTAAAAACGAATTTAGAAAATTGTTTATTAGTTTAATTTTTAAAAGGATTATTTTATTGGATTAGTCTCAGAAATTTCATCAAAATCAGTCGGCTGCGAACTTAGGCGCGAGACCGTGCGCAGTAGCAAAAATTAAGCGTGCGGCGTGCGTACAATCACAAAGTCTCGCTCTTGCAGCGCACTTCACAGCCGCCGTTAAGTTTGAATCGGTCTATAAAAGAAATTGAAGTAGGCTTTTTTTATAAAGTACTTATTTTGATTTTGATATATCTTACCAAATCTGTAACACCAGCGAACACTAATAGACCAAGAGCTAAATTGTAGTCACTCTGCATTATTACGTAGCCCAGGTATGGAGACATAAATATCCTTGTAATGCACAAGACATTTGGTACTGTAAGAACTTTTTCTTTCTGAAATGTGAAAATTGAATTGTAATAATTTCACATATAAAAAAAATTGTTTACAAATGTAAGTTGGCATCCTTAGTGGCTTGACATTAGTGCATTTTTTTTAAATTATTTTTTTGATATTTCTGTTTCTTTCTGCGATCGGCTGTGCCATGAGCAGAAGTTACTGGGTGTGTTGGTCAAGGATGCATGAATCATTACTCTACGTACAAATGGTCACACATTTATACAGAGTTACTGGCAACTCGACGTATTCCCAGTAAGACCAGATACAGGCTTACATACATCAAATTTAAGCCCATAAAACCAATTAAAGGGTGAAAAATAATAGTTTTCGAGATATTTAAAATTATAGTATTTACAGGAAAAAATAGTTTTTTGCCACTAATCGTAGAAATTCTCAAAAAAACGTTAGTCGCGCTTATCACATTCTAAGTATTTTTGAATATTTTATTGCTTTTTAAATTATATTCCCATATTTTTTTATTTTTTTTTTATATTTTTTACTACTTTATTTTTTACTCTTTTGTTATTCAACCACCAAGCACTACTGTTCAAGCATTATTAGTATTATTGGTAGGACTCTACTACAGAGTCCACCTGGGGAATGGCCATACCTATGCCAGTTATTCAACTGCCAAGCAGTAGTGTGCAAGCATTACTGTGTTCCTGTTTGAAGGGCAATGTTACCAGAGAAATTACTGTGTATGGAGAGATTTAACATCTAATGTCTCAGGGTGACCAGCGCAGTACAGTGCAGCACAGGATTGTATTCACAAGTTCACAAATCTGGCACTGCTACTGTTACTGGCAGACATGACGCTTACCACCAGGCGAAAGTCTTGCATGACTCGTCACTTGATGGAATAAAAAAAAAGAAAGTGTATTTCAGTATGAAGGGCAATGTTACCAGAGAATTTACTAGGCAGGAAGAGGTTTCACTCCTAATATCTCAAGGTGATGAGCGCTGCTACTGTTATGGGCAGGCATGTTGCTTACCACCAGGCAAACGTCTCGTCACAAATTTGCATTAAACAAAAACAACAGGTATTCATAATTACATAGTTACCTCTACAACTCCTTCAAGTCTCTCCCTGACTTTCGCTTTAGTTTCAAGAATATCTTTAATCAAATGGTCTTTTCTTGCCCTAATTCTTTCCCCAGTTAATTCTTTCTGGTGTTTTATATTACCAACTATTTTTTCTCCCTTTAGTCGAATTCTATGTTCAGTATCTTTAAACTGGTCTTTTTTATGCACCAGTGCATCTTTTAGTGCATCGGTTTTCTTTTCAAAGGTTAAGAATGTTTTTTTGTTTTCTGTTGAATATAAACATGCTGTAGCTAGGCTTCCAATAGGGTACTTTATAGCCTGACGCCGACTAGCCGGTATTACTAAATACTGTCGCAATGAAATAGCTGCATTGGGACTGGTGCTAGAGCGACATATATTCGTTACATGCCTCAGGAAATAAGTCCTCGACATAAATCTCATGTTTTCTGGGATAATTTATAAAGCTGCTCGTGTTGCACAGATTTTATAATTAACAACAGTATATCTTCAAATTGAACAAACTATGAAAAGATAACATTGGGAAGAAAAATGAAAATTACGAATGATAATAAAGTAAAAGTACGAATAAAATTAATGCCAAAGTTAGATGCATGAACCCGTTTTTTTTCTTAGTTATTGGCATCGCACGTTGTGCATTTGCCAGTGTTAGGTTTCTGAATTTTCAAGTTTTAATAGCATAATCAAGTCTACTCTAGTAATGTTGTGGCGACTTTACTATGAGCTTCTGCGGAGTTTTGAAAACAACACGAAAAGACATGTTCACCACATTATATCACTTGCCCACACTCGTGCCTATAATTCAACACTCAATGAATAAAGCACCACAATTTTTTATCATTATTTCGCGAAGAAAACAAGTTTAAGAAAATAATAGAATGCAACGACATGATTTTCCGTGTTCCCGCCAAAACTCACTTCCATTGAGCATTTAACTAGATTATAGCATTTAACTTGCTCACTTCTTGGGATTTTTTTTCTTAGTTATTTACATCGCACGTTGTGCATTCTGCCAGTGTCAAGTTCATGACTTTCAAGTTTTTATATTAAAATCAAGCCAAATATTTCATAAATCACAGTTAGTCACGCGAAATTAGTCAAAGTCGAGTCCAAGTCATGCCCTAGTAGAGTTGTGGAGACTTTACTATGAGCTTCTACGGAGTTTTGAAAACAACACGAAAAGACACGTTTCATCACATTATATCACTTGCCCACACTCGTGCATGTAATTCAACACTCAATGAATAAAACACCACCATTTTTAATCAATAACAGCGTTACCTAAAATAATCTCGATTCTCTTAGTCACTGCTTAAACTTCTCTGTCTTGTTCTTGCATGTTACACTTCACGTCAGAGAGAAGATGGCAGAACATCTTAAGCAGTGACTAACGGTTGAGAAGTTTTTTAAGTAAGAAAAATATAAATACTATATACTATAAAATATAATACTAAAATAGAATGCAACGACATGATGTTGAAATACATGCACGATATAATGTGGTGAAACATGTCTTTTCGTGTTGTTTTCAAAACTCCGTAGAAGCTCATAGTAAAGTCGCCACAACTTCACTAGGGCATGACTTGGACTTGACTAGACTAGTTTCGTGTGACTGTGATTTAATGACATATTTGACTTAATTTTAATAAAAGAAACTATTTTAAGTTTGTACATATGTAAATATTATAGATGTTTGTTTTTTTTAATGATATTATACTTGTCTATTCCCAATAAAGAAACTTGAAAATTCATAAACTTGACACTGGCAGAATGCACAATGTGCAAAACTAATAACTAAGAAAAAAAATAACTCAAAATAATTGTCCGTCAAGCCGTCAACATGCCGTCACCCGTCAACCCGTCAACAGGGGAGTTTTGGCGGGAACACGGAAAAATCATGTCGTTGCATTCTATTATTTTCTTAAACTTGTGTATTTTCGCGAATTAATGATTAAAAATGGTGGTGTTTTATTCATTGAGTGTTGAATTACATGCACGAGTGTGGGCAAGTGATATAATGTGGTGAAACATGTCTTTTTGTGTTGTTTTCAAAACTCCGTAGAAGCTCATAGTAAAGTCGCCACAACTTTACTAGGGCATGACTTGGACTCGACTATGACTAATTTCGTGTGACTGACTGTGATATCATTACATATTTGACTTGATTTTCATATAAATACTTGAAAAAATCATAAACTTGACACTGGCAGAATGCACAACGTGCGATGCCAAGAACTAAGAAAAAAAAAAAAAAAAAAAAACCCGTCAACAGCGTCAACTCAACTTTGTTGACTTTTGTTGTTTGAGGTTTGAAGAAATGTATTTTTATGTAGAACTGTGAATTTATATAAAATTTTACGAACTTATAGACAGTTTACGCACGATTAGGAAGAAGAAATTAACGCGATTTCGTTAATTTTGTGACCATATAAGAATGATTAGCTGCTAAGCCTTTACCTAATGTAAGTATGTACACAATCTAATCTATTTACAAACCCATTATTTGTACAATGAACATTATTCAAATCCATTACAGCAGTGTAATATAATTAATGTTCATTTCTAGTGAATTGGATGCTCGGGAAGTAGCAAGTATTATTTATTTCGTATAACCAAGCAAGTAAAGTAGGTATCTATAGGTACATAATATTTTCTGTTTATGATATTGTTATGCTGAACATCTGTGATATGATAGGGTGGCAATGTGGAGATTCTGGTGAAAATTCGGTAACAAAGAGGACTAAGTGCATGGTGGGTGGGGTACGACACTGTCCTATGTGGATACCACCATATCTCTTGCTTCTCTATTTGCCCAGTGCTCTACTCTATGTTTCCAACGTCGCTTAATTTTGTTTACCGTTTATTTGACTAGACCGATATTAAAGTGCTATTTCAAAACCACAAATTAAATAATTAGTATGTTTAAACTGTGATTTCAAGTGTGTAATTTATAGCCACATATGGGTTATAAATAGTGGAATGCATGGCCCGAGTGGGAGTTTCCCGTTAGTTACAATCTAGCGTCTTCAAGTTACGATCGGTGGATCGGTTTCTTCTAGGCAAGCGTGATCCATTGAAGACTGCATCTTTGCTTAACATCAAGTGAGATGGTAGTATGGATGGTACATAATATACATATACTGACGGTTTCCATACCGTCATATGCAAAAAAGACGCGCCATTAATGAGGAGGGTGCAAGGGAGCCACAACAGCATTCCGCACATGGTTCCTGTAGCCCTGTGTCACTCCGACACAATGCCTCAGAACAGGCGCTGTTCTGAGGCATTGTGTCGGAGTGATGATCAGATAAGATCTTTATCTTATTTCGGCTTCACCCTGGTGGAGTGCCTCTGCACAGGGGAACATCTTTTATTTTCTCTTAAGTACTTTATCTGTATAGGTACTAACAATTGTAAGTTTTTATACCTTTGTTACTAACCCCATTCAGATATTTAAACAGATAACTAGGATCTAGTTATCTGAACAACTGTTCAGAAATGTATCTTGTTCATACATATTTTATTCATGGTACCAATATTTGTATATTTTATGCTCTAATTGAGTCTAAAGACTTTTGACCCAAGAGGGTGAATGAGATAGATAAGTTGACACAATTTTACTATCTTTAAAATGTATAATATATTGATTCTGGCCATTGCATTAGAATATAATTTAACATTTACTTGGTGTGAATAAATTATTTTACAACACATTTGCTCGAAAAATGTATTTACGAAACCTGTATACATTGTTCAAAGGTGGAACATTACGTACCATACAACTAGGCGTGCGGTAAAATAGGTATTTTTAGCTAGGCGTGCGGTAAACCTATTTTACTGCACGCCTAGTTGTATAGTGCCGGCCGTGCATATCCTTTACGGTTTTTTTTTATTTCTATAAATAAATCTATAAGATTCTATATATTCTATGTATAATATATATAAGAATTCCACTAAGGAGTTTCACATTACGATAATAAGTAAATAACAAAATAAGTAAGCTGCATGATCGAACTTCCTTGGCTTTTGCTCAATAAGTTTGTCTCACTTTAATACTAACCAGAAAATGAGATGTAAGATGTAGTTCTAATTTTCACCACGCGCAGGTAGCGCCATTTGTTAATTCGCGCCATTTCATCTTTCCTCCTAGGAGGATTATGGCGTCGCACTTTGTCCATTTGCCAGTGTCAAGTATTTATTTGTATCAAGTTTTTGATAATTTTCAAGTAGAATGAGTCTACGTCACAATCAAAGTCACACTTAGTCAGTCACGGTCAAGTCCAGTCATGCTCTAGTAAAGTCGTGGCAACTTTACTACTTACAAGCTTCTTCGGAGTTTTGGAAACAATACGAAAAGAAAAGAAAATCGTTCTAAAGTTCGTCTTCGTTAAAACGAGTGGTTTTAACGAAGACGAACTTTAGAACGATTTTTATTCTTCTTTCCTCCTAGGAGGATTATGGCATCGCACTTTGTGCATTTGCCAGTGTCAAGTATTTAGTTACGACTTTCCGACCGATATTTATAAACAAAATAATAAAGTTTGTCTCCTTATCTGTTTTGTCGCAAATGTGTTGTAAAATGTTGTATGGCACTCGTGCGGAATTGTTTTTACAAACTCGTGACTATGATAAGCCCTTGACTTCGTCTCGGGCTTACATTCGTCTACTCGTTTTTAAAAACCAACTTACCGCACTAGTATCATAAATAACTTTTCATCACACTTGCTCGTAAAGTAGATCTTATTACATCGCTTTTAGGCTCATAATCCAAGCTATTATACACGCGTGCTTTTTACTTTACATTACGGCACTTGTACTATAATAGGTATAACCCGGTAAAGTCAAGTTTGTACGTGACTGCAATTAGACGTAAGTACGTGTACGAAGCACTCTTAATATAGCCGGGTAATACTTACAGTTTTTTTGTAATACCAACAAAGAGTTCTTATGCCGCTGAAGTAAATGTCAACCTGCGCGCGCATTACTGATTTGGGCGCCATTTTCCGCAAATGTTTGTTGACGTTTTCGCTGTGTGGTTGATTATTATCAAAAAAAAATTGTTTTTTCCTCGCAAGTGTGACGAAAACAGTCGTATGGAACTCTTGTGCTATTAGTCATTACGCTCTCGGCTTTCTTATCGCGCTCGCCTGCGGCTCGCGCGCATAATACCGCCTCTAGTGTAATGACCAACATAGCACACTCGTATCATAATGTACTAATATTTATTTATTACAGTGATTAGTTTAAGAGTTTTTAATATTATTTTAAGGATCAAAGGGCCAGTAAGTAGGGTAAAGTCTTTATCAACTGAGTATGAAATTTGAAAGAAAAGAATGGAGAATAAGTGGATTTACTATTCCGAGTCTAATCCTTGTTTATTAATAAGATCCAGTGCCATAACATTCAGTGTGTCCAAATTGTGACTTTATTTTCGAGCATTTTGTACGAAATTTAAATGGAATGAAAATACGTCCACATTCGTGCTTGCCATGTCAACGCCGGCCGCCGCCAGACTGGCTTGCGCCTAAGCGATTTCTTCCAGCCACCTTTGGGTGAAACATGGATTAACTATTTGAGGCCACTCCATGTTTATTATTCAGGAGAAAAGTGTATCTCTCATTGTTTATTGTCCTTGCCATTGCTTCCGAGTTGCATTAGAATAGAACATTAATTAATTCATTTATTTATGAGCACGGCTCTTGTCGGTGGAGAGATTTCCATCCATCTCTATCTCTGGCCAGAATAGAACATTAAACAACTATATTTCTTTAACAATAGGAAGAACCATCACCATGAAGGAAGAAGAACTGAAATATATTCTGAGGCTACTTGATCATCTCACTGAGGAAATATTTGAGGTATGTAGGTCTGTTTATGATATCTGAAAATGTAAAAAGGAATGGTGTTTTTCGGCAATTGACAATAAAAAATCACCGGTATACATGAAAACTGCAGTTTCTTCATTTATCATTATGTCATTTAATTTAGTTCAATTTAGTTTTTTATTTTTTTTATTTCTACTGCACACCAAATCAAATGATTGTGATATGCTCTCAGGGTAAATATCAGACTGTAATATTATTATAAAAATTAAATGCTCAAACTCTATTAAATAACGACAGTAAACAGGTTCCTACAAGTTAAGCATGCTCCATCCTAGACCACATTGCTGCTTAATATTAGGCAGGATTTGGTCAAATTCAAGCCTATTTTAACAATAAAATCGGACAGTGTGGTCGATTCTGACGGTTTTAGTTGACAGTTCTAAACTAATTAAAATATTGCTGTCACTTTTTTACTAGGCAGGTTAGCTAAGGACAGCAATACTTTAGTTAGTTTAGAACTGTCAACTAAAACCGTCAGAATCGCCACATCAATTTATAATTAAGAATAGTATGAAGTACCTATTCCAATCTCTCAATTGCACACCTCTTCAGGCATAACATGTAGCTCACATAATTGAATGTCATCAAACGCATGTTTCTACTTGTGTTTAATGCTAAAAAAAGAAACTTTATCTTTATTAATTTTTTTCTAAATGTCTTGTTTCCATTTTCAGGAGTTAATATTATTTCATTCAAATATTGAAGAATCCAAGGAATTAAAAGATTTCAGTGATGAAACACAAACATTTTTCAAAGATAATCTCAAAATTAATCCAGTAACTACATCTTATGTCCTCGACTTTCTACAGAAACATGCTACTAACGATCACAACATAAATACATTACAGGCAATTTATTTGGATGTGATAAAAAATGAGCTAGCTGAGAATAACTGCAGCGATAAGCTCATAGCATTAATCTCTTTAATGAAATGGAAAGACAACTTTGTCCCTCAATTTATCAACCACCTTCTAAAGCCCATCTCAGAAGAAAATCACAAACAATATAGAAAGCAAATTCTTCTTAGTCTTGTACCTCATGACAGACCAGAGCTTCTGCATACATCTACGGAGACAATGCACAACAATGACCCTCAGAAAGAATTCAAGCTGACTCCAGAATACATGATAGAGCTTTGCTATCTAGAAAAGACACACTGGCTCCTAAAAGCAGCTCAAGTTTACAAAAACCAACTTCACGATATGAAAAATGTCACTTTCAAAATTAACAATTTCACAAAGCAGATACTGATCATGGTGTTAATCGATCTCACAAATAGTCCCGAAACGTACGATCTTCCATCCTTAGTACATCAACTCACAAATATATTTTCCATACTGGATACGTACACGACGCAAGATGACCAACTGCAATTCTATATCACGGAAGTGAAAAGAGAGCTGACAATAATTAAGTTCTGTTTAGAAAACAACTGCAAAATCATGACCACTTCGATATTCAGTCAAGTTTTGGCACAGAGTGCGTTAGCTGTGATATCACAAGTTTGTCGCCTTTCGAAGGTCGACAGATATAAAGTATCAAGGCTTCTGAATACAAACAACGACTTTATAAGCGAACTGACCAAATTAAGTAATAAGCCGAAGCCAACCAAAGGCGCCAACTGGGATATATTGACTTACAATAGTTATTGTGCAATTACGACCATAATAGATGCCATATTTAATTGCGCAGAAAGCACGGATGGTACGTCATCGTTAGACGAAATCAAACGCCTAGTTTTATCGATAAAGCCTTTGCAATGTTGCCTAGAAGTCATCGAAAACATTTTCTCGTGTCTCTTTCTGAGGTACGAGTATCTGTCGTGCCAGGAGCTCGACATTCAAGACGTACAGCAATGCGGGGCACATTCAGAATGTTCGTATTTCTATTCCAAGAAGCAGGCAAGAAGTTCTAAGAGTGTCAACAGCAATAATTCAGGTTTCATGTGCAACTCTTTCACCACACAAGTTGTCCTGAACACTTTGAAACTCTGCTTAGAAAAGCTAGAAGAAGATGTAGATGTTGAAGAACTGGAGCAAAGTATCAGTTCGAGGTTTAAGCACCTGGTCAAAGTGGTGAACCACTCGATATGGAAGCTACAACTGGTGTCAACGCTCTCTCCTGACAACACACCGCTTCTTTTGAAACTCTGCTTGGACTATGTCGAAGTTGACGACAGCAGTGATGACGAAAAGCGGGAAATAGAAGCCAAGCCGCTTAGGAAGAAGCCGAAAACTAGACGACGCCACACGAGGCAAGATGTGGAGCAAGCCATGCTCGCCTCAACGATTTCTGCAACTGACGAGAGTACGTATATTTTTAGATATGGTAGCTTAGTTCGAAGACGCCCACTCACATTCGTGAGGTAAGATAGGTAGATAAATATACTAAAACTACTATTAACTCTTTATAGTCCACGGTTCCCATCAAATATTTTAATTCTAAAGAGAAAGTAACTTAAAAGTTGAAGAAACAGGCGCGGGAAATTTCGGAATTTGTAAGACTTGACTTTAAGGTGAAAGAAATCATCACTCACCTTGATTATAATGTGTACTTATGTATGTTATATACCTGCACGGTATATAACGAAACGTAATCTTCAGGTTAGATGATATTTATAGTAATCATCTTTATTACACTTTTTATTTGTTATTTCTAGTGTACGTGTCACCTCCCGGAAGTGCTATTGATTTTATATCAATCATGCTGGCGAAACCGACGTGCTTGGTGGCTCTGGCTCTTTACCACAACGACTTCCCTAAGGCAAACCAAATCCTAGAGGTGAGATCTTATTCTTTACAGCTGTGGGCTGTCAGAGAGCCTGTGAACGGAACTTACCTGTAGGCGAGCGCATTGCTTGGCTCATCACTCATAATCAGCCTATTACCAAATTTGTTTTAATTTCTAGTGTATTTCCGCTGTAATATCGTTTCAAGTACTTATAGGAGGAAGGGACACACTAAAATCTACTGTAATTATCAACGTTAATTGAAATTGAACCTAACCTGAAACAAAAAACTAATTAAACCTGAAACAAAAAGTCAATTACACCTGAAAGCAATTGACTAATAAATTCTGAAAACAAATAATGATTTTAAGCTGTTTCAATGTAATATTTTTCTTAAACAAAATAATGATGATCAAGCTGTAAATTGATAATAATTATTAACATACAAAAATAATATGATCAATAAGTAATAAAACAAAAATAATTATATCACCATTAATCCTTTAGATTAGAAGTACTCGGTTGTCGACACGTTTTTCACCTCTGCACGCGGCATCCTCAGGACGCGTTGACTCCTCAAGCGCTTGGCTGGGCAATGGACTTCCGCAAAGTAACGCCTGAATCAATCACATAAATCAGCCTTTTTTATAGTCCACTTAGACCTTAGCCCGTCAGCTAGACTTAGGCCTACCCTCGAAGGGCGATTGGACCATATTTCGCAATGCTGGCCCAGTTGCTGGTTGGTGGATTCAGATACGTGATTGAATTTCTTCTACGGAACGTCTCCATCGCCGAAAACTCAGTGGTATAAAACTCCGTACATAAACCCTAAAGAGCCCATTGGTAAGACCTGGGTTTGAACCCGCGACCTCAAGATTTCAAGTCGAGTCCCAAGGCGGTAGCCTAATCGGGAGATCGCTCACTAAGTCCCAAAAATATTCCCTGCGGTTTTATCACACATACGGGCACTTCTGTGTTTCGCTATGTTTTGACAATGACTATGTTTGAGCTGCTTAGTCGTAAAAGAAAAAGAATCAATACCTGATTCACCTGACCTGATTGGACCTGGGTATGTCCTAAAACTGCAACCAGTACCAACGGAGGACGGGCAGCAGCGTCCTCTCCATTAATGGTGGTGAACATTCTGCGATCCCCAAGCCGCCTGCCAAGCGTGGGGATTATGGCAACACCTCCCTATTTAGGGGGAGGCCTACGTCCAGTAGTGGACGTTTTCTGGCTGATAGGATAGGAATATTGATATACAACACACAAATATATTGTTGCTTAACACAATGTAATAATACAAGTGATTATAAAGTGAAAACATTACCGCTTTAACGACGAAACATGTGTCAACCTATTATTGACACTTAAAACAAAGTTCTCCGCAATAGAAATATAAAATAATAATTCTGTAAAATCACGTAACTTTAAGCAGCGTTGTGAGATAACCCTATGAGCTTATATAGGTACTACTGGCAGGGACCGATATCGATAAATGAAAAATATCGATACTTAAAGAAAATATCGATAACTGTACCGATACTTTTACTTACCCATACTCATATCGATATGTATACCACTTTTTTCAAATACCGGTATAAAGGTATAGATAATTTTATCGAAACTCTATACCGATACGGCGCGGCATGGCGGTGACATTCCCAGATTTCTAGGCTCTGCAGTGCGGAGTGGCAACAGCACCCGCAGCGCAGGGATTCTCTTTATTCGAGCGCGACTTGCCCCTCAAGCTTCAATGTTTTGTTTGTCCGTCTAAATAATAAAATATAAAAAAAAACAAATAGGGCGCAAAAGACAAAACCATGTTTATAGACTTTTTGATTTGAAATTATAAAAACAAATTTAAATCAATGTATTGAAATAAAGTATCGGTATCATTAATGTATTGAAATAATGTATCAGTATCAATACCGATAAACAGATACCCAATTATCAGTATTTATATAGATATATTGCGATATCGATACCATAAAAATATCAATATTACAGTTCCTGACTACAGGGTCCTCATAAAATGACCGAATTCTTCGTAACAGTCCTTCTCTCGTTCTGTCGGCTCATAGTGTATGATAGCGCCTTTCTTGGTGACCAGTACTCCGGGAGGATTCGAGAGTATATAATCCTTAGCCTCTTGAATAGTCTCTTGAGGTTTGAAGAACTTGCAGCGAAGGCAACAGCAACACCAGCCTATCAAATAATAAATGTATTTTTCACTCCTCTTGCTCGAAAAGTTCGTCATTATAGCTTACTAGACCGGGGCTAAAATAGCATATCATGCTCTAGGGGCTAAAGTTTTATATTTTTTTATTTTGTCTGTTACACCACGAGCCTACATAATAAGTTTTTATTCATAAGTAGACTAATAATAAATAAAGACTCGACTTAATTCAGATTAGTAAAAAAAAAAACTTTTTATTTATGAAAATGGAACTTAAAGTGGCGATCTCTTTCGCACCTTTGGATCTCTTTCTCTTTTTTTTCTCTTTGATGCGTGCATTGCGTTGCGGCTACATAAGAAATTAAAGAAGAAGGCATTGGCGCTAATTCTTCGAATTTTTCTCTAGAAATTGAATTGTGTGACCGTAATTTATTTTTCATCACACTTGCTCGTAAAGTAGATCTTATTACATCGCTTTTAGGCTCATAATCCAAGCTATTATACACGCGTGCTTTTTACTTTACATTACGGCACTTGTACTATAATAGGTATAACCCGGTAAAGTCAAGTTTGTACGTGACTGCAATTAGACGTACGTGTACGAAGCACTCTTAATATAGCCGGGTAATACTTACAGTTTTTTTATAATACCAACAAAGAGTTCTTATGCCGCTGAAGTAAATGTCAACCTGCGCGCGCATTACTGATTTGGGCGCCATATTCCGCAAATGTTTGTTGACGTTTTCGCTGTGTGGTTGATTATTATCAAAAAAAAATTGTTTTTTCCTCGCAAGTGTGACGAAAACAGTCGTATGGAACTCTTGTGCTATTAGTCATTACGCTCTCGGCTTTCTTATCGCGCTCGCCTGCGGCTCGCGCGCATAATACCGCCTCTAGTGTAATGACCAACATAGCACACTCGTATCATAATGTACTATTTCATCACACTTGCTCGTAAAGTAGATCTTATTACATCGCTTTTAAGCTCATAATCCAAGCTATTATACACGCGTGCTATTTACTTTACATTACGGCACTTGTACTATAATAGGTATAACCCGGTAAAGTCAAGTTTGTACGTGACTGCAATTAGACGTACGTGTACGAAGCACTCTTAATATAGCCGGGTAATACTTAGTTTTTTTGTAATACCAACAAAGAGTTCTTATGCCGCTGAAGTAAATGTCAACTTGCGCGCGCATTACTGATTTGGGCGCCATTTTCCGCAAATGTTTGTTGACGTTTTCGCTGTGTGGTTGATTATTATCAAAAAAAATGGTTTTTTCCTCGCAAGTGTGACGAAAACAGTCGTATGGAACTCTTGTGCTATTAGTCATTACGCTCTCGGCTTTCTTATCGCGCTCGCCTGCGGCTCGCGCGCATAATACCGCCTCTAGTGTAATTACCAACATAGCACACTCGTATCATAATGTACTATTACAATATTGAAAATGAAAATATTGAAACTCGGTTTTTTTAACTTCCTCGCTAAAGCTCGGTCGTAAAACTACCTCGTATATAATGGGTTATTTTAGCCCCTTGTATTACAATCTACTATTGGAAAACATTTTTTAATTGATAGAAAGTGACGCTGGTGTCCCAATGTCACTTCACTGATTCTTACAACTATGAAGCGAAAAATTTCTGTCAACATATTACAATGGAATACTCTGCTGATCGTTGTCATCGATGTGACCTTGAGCAAACCAATCATCAAATTAGTTTAGTATCCCTGCACACCTTTGCTGTAATTCTCTAAGTGCATTGGTTTGATGTTATATAATTATGTACCTATGATTGGATTAGTCTACGTTTGGCCACCAACTCACTCGACGGTAAGCGACATTGTGATGGAAGATGGAGGAAGTCGTATCTAGAAGAAATAGTTTAAATTGCCGATCTCAAGGATATACTGTAGGATAGTTCTCAAGAAAAAAGAAAGGCAGCTGAGGGTGCAGGGACTATAGGGTATAAAGTCATTCTTAGTTTAGTAGGTATACCGCATCTTAGATTAACTATTCGCGTATTTAGTATAAAAACATATGGTATTGTCTGTGTTACAACCATAGAAACATAACAGTACTACGTACAGAAGACACACTCCGATAGAAAACGCGTCTAAACATAGTTTAACCACAGTATATCTATAACTATAATCGTTTCATATTCAGTACAAGCTAACTTGTACTCTGTTTGCATGTTGCAGTAACGAAATTCCATTGTAGTGTTGACGCGCGCGTCCAGCTGGCGGGAGCCGCGTATCGTTAACGAGTCGAGCGTTATAGTGGAAAATGACACTACAATATAGTACAAAATAGCTTGCACTAAACATTGTAGTTGTAGTTGTTGTAGTTAGATAGATATATGGGGCTTCTATGGAAGTGAACCTGCCCTGATACAAACGCTAGTTAGTTACCTTTGATACACCAGAAAGGAACTGCCAAGGCAGCGTACACTGACAGCCATATGAGGGCAACATGCCAGATCCGAGCCGCCAACTCGTCGAAAGGCTGTCTATGCTGCTTGTAGTCCGCGAACAGGCACTTGATACCTCTGAATCCGATATCACAAGCGTCTGCTGCGGTACAGTTACATTTGGTCGTATCGAACGAGAAGGCTTCCTTTAATATCCTGAAACCTGATTGGATTTTGTCTACAATCAAAGATTTACATTCATAATTAAGACTAAAGCGGGAGCGGTGGGAACGGCGCTCACGTCTTAACATTCTAGCCTCCTGCCTATCCGACTTTGATATTTTTTTTGTAGATAAATATTAGAGTGTTAAAGAAGCAAGCGGGCTACCCCATGGTAAGTGGTCGCCGCCTATGTCATAGTACAAAATATAGATAAGTTGATATAGAGCCGAAGTCTTTTGTTTGGGTGATTACTGATCTGACAACGGATACCTAACGTGCAGAAGTTCCTACACATCACATCAACAGCCGGAAGACGTCCACTGCTGGACGAAGGAGGGAAGTGTTGCCATAATCCCCACGTTTGACAGGCGGCTTGGGGATCGCAGAATGGTTGCCACCGTTAACCGAGAGGACGCTGCTGCCCGTCCTCCGGTGGTTCTGGATGCAGTTTTAGGACATACCTAGGTCTGATCAGGCTGTTCCTACATTATAGTAGAAATACCTAAAGCAATAGTCTTCCTAATTAGCATATCACGTCCCTCTATCGGACATAGGACTCTCCCAAGGGTCCCAACCAGCAGGAACTGTGTAAGTGTTCTGGGTTAAAATACGGGCAAATTTAGATTTCGGTAAACGGGTGGTTTTGTAGCCAACTTCGCCCAAAGGTAAACTTTGCTATCCCGCCTGTGACTTGACGCCAAAAGTGATTCTAATTTCTAATTCTGGGAGAGGGGGGTCCGAACCCCCATAAAACTACATTCTTAATTACGCCCAGGCACTATATGAATACGTACCGGTTTTTAGACCGCAAAACAATTCAGTCTGATTGCCTTCTTTATAATTTCCACCTTTTCTATTAACTGCTCCAGTTTCGATAGTTACTTCTTTTTTTTCCATTGAATGAAACTGAAATAGACAACTTATTTTATTTATACCGTCATGTCATCGAACTTAAAGTCCTAATTTTCATGTATACTTACACAGAAAAACTTTTATATACGTTTATACAAATGTTTCATGCATTGAAAATAGTACCTACTTTCCTCTTTGTCAATAAACTTTTATTTAAATTTTTATACTGTCTTTCTGGTCAGCACTTCATAACTAGTAGTGTGGAAAATAGACCCCACGACCACACGGTTGCGGTTGCAGGTTCTAGAATTTCATAGATGTTTTTTTGTCGTATGCGATTTTTCAGTTTGTTCCACTATGTTCACCTGGGTGAAATCACCTAGGTGAACAAGGTGGAAATTATAATTTCTTCATTTCACCAAGGAATCATTGCACCTAGGCGATATCACCTGAAAGAAGGAGGGTCCCCTAGACCGCCACACTGTTCGAATTATCCCTAATAACGTTAAATATTACATATTATAATATTATTATTATAAATATTACTAGCTGCGCCCCGCGGTTTCACCCGCGTGATGATGAAAAACGGTGACGATGATGATGTTCCCACTAGGTGGACCGACGACATTGTAGAAGTCGCAGGCAACCGATGGATGCAAATGGCAGGTTGTCGTACAGTGTGGCGGTCTAAGGGGGAGGAGGCCTTCGTTCAGCAGTGGACGTCTCCGGGCTGATGATGATGATGATGATGTTAAATTGTAGCCTATATTTTATTCCGGGAAATAAGCCATTTTCATTCCGAGTTTCATCCAAATCTGTTCAGCCGTTTTGGCGTGAAGAAGTAACAAACATACACACACCGATAAACTGGTATTTTAAAGTAAGTGTTAGTGTAATATCACAATTAATCAACTATTGTGTACCCAACGACAGCTGTGTTAATTAAATACATACAGTATATGTGACTTACTCATAGGTCATTAACTCCATGTTTGTTGATAACGGCGAACAGATAACGCTGTGAATGTACATTGTTTCAATACTATTTCCTATAAGTTATAATAGCATAGCATTGTTTGCACTTCTTGCACAATAAATATTTTAAGCTAACAAAAAAAAACCTAAACAAACGTATACACGTTTCTATACCCTCTTTCGAACGTTTTGCATGCCATTAGTTTTAAGAATGCATTGTCATGAGATTTCTAGTATAAATATTTTTGTAATTGGATATAGGAAAAGATATATGAAATGAAAAGTCATGGAACTAGCAAAATGTACAAACGCTAAATGTACAAACGCTAAATGTACATTATGGCAAAAGCACAATGCGCAGTGTTAGCAAATTTGAACACCTGAAGAGTATGCTAATTACGGGACTTTCGATATATCGTACGTTGACTTTATATCAATAACCCTTTTTATCAAGATTGCTTAGAAAGTTATTTATGTAAATAAATAAATATTGGGGGTCATTTTACACACAGCGCCATCTAGCCCCATACTAAGCAAAGATTGTATTATGGAAACCAGATAGCTGATAGAATACTTATATACAAATTTTTTTTCGTAAGTACATACCTACTTATAATACATACTACACCCAGACACAGAACAAACATCTATGTTTGTCACATAAATTCGAATCCACGCCCTACAGCTCTGAAGGCAGACATGCTACCAACTGAGCTGTAAGGCTGTGCTATGTATATATAAATGTTATCTAATCTACTAGGAAATTACAATATATACAATTAGATACATAGTAGGTGCATACCGATGCATATGGTGGAGTTGGAGTAGCAACAAGTGCAGTCAGATCAATGTTATCTTTGTCTGAGTGTATGGCTTTCGCCTTTGGTCTTATGTCGTTAGTATTAATATTATTTTCACCTTTAGCCTTGTCAGATTCTTCTGTTGAAAAAAATCTGGAATAGACATTGTATTGGGTTACGCGAAAAGGTGTTATTAAGCCGAAGGAGGTCTATGTACTCATAGTCGTGAACAACGTATATGTACGTCGGGCCAACTCTCAAAATTAAATGGCGGAACGAAAAAAAAACAGTTTCATAGAATATTTTGATTCACCATTGACGAAGTATATGGAACAATGGGGATCCACACAGCGATTTTTTCTCGCTAGGTGGCGCACCGTCTATGCGGCCATAGTCAACTAGTAAAAGTAAGTTCGTATAGGCTGAGTGGCCAGCCCTAGTGTCAGAGTTAATGTGCCGCCCGAAGGCCTCTGACATGGCTGACGATTGTTGTTATAGAAACTAGAACAAACAACCTACCTAAACTACACTACTACTAACCTAAAAACATAGTCAACTGTCAATCTCATGCATTTCGTTGTTTTTTTCTACAATTTAATGGTTTTAGTATGGTTTTACTCGTGTTAGATTAGGATTACCGGGGAGAATCAGCATTATACTGGTTTGTACAGCAATCCTTTGCCTTGCTAACTAACGCTCTGTCCAACATAAAATGTAAACATCTATGTCTACAAATCTATTTTCAGGCCTCAGGCTAGATTATCGATAACGCCCTCATCAAGAGCAGATAGGCAATCTGCTGGCGCTATCTGCGAAAAGTTTTGGAACCTCATTGCTATTTTCGCGATTTCGGGGTTGGCCCAATGGTAATTGTTGTACACAATGATGATGAGTACAATGATCCCTTTCGACCTAGTACCTCTCTTCCTTATAACCCTCTATGAATCAAGTAATAAGTACCTATCCAAATATTCAAATCGCTCGCTTAATTGTGTACTCATAAGATCATATTCCACCCATTTATAATCGTCATCATTGATGTCCAAGTCAACATGCAAGTCCCCGTCGTCCTTATTCTTCAGATGGTTGTCTGGTCTATTTGCCGACATGTCTTGAACACCATTATTAGCGGACCATAAAGTTATGAAAACAATAATACAACTTATAAACATGTTTTTAACTTATTCAATGCAATTCTGTTCTAACCAAAGAAGATGTAAAATACTACGTAGTTCTAACCATAGACAAACACAATATGTCAAATCGTTTTTCTCTCTGATGTGAAATAGGCATACCTTGTACTCAAAAAACGGATTATCGCCTCTTTCGTGACTAACTGATGAGTTTGAAGCTTTTTTGATGTCCCTTGAAAAAAGCTTCAAGCTTTTCAGTCGGTCACTAAAGAGGCGGCTTTAACTAGTAGAGCATAACCTCAGCTATATAGAGTACTAGCGACCTGCCCCCGCTTGCATGGGCACAAACTTTACAGGATCACCCACTGGGCTAATCTGAAGATGCCAGATACATCAAAATTGCTCCAGCCATTTTGGAGTCTATATGGAACATACATACAAACATCGACTTTTATGTATTTATATAAATAGATTATTATAATACAAGCGGTACTATTCTGTTATCATCATCATCAGCCTATAATAGCCTACTGTTGGACATAAACTTCCGTTTGATTATATCATTAATCTATGTTGATCTTTTATATCTCTCGTTTTGTTCTGTATCTCAAAATAAAATGTTATTATCATATTAATGTTCACAGATGTTCGATTTGGCTGACTCTGAAATAGCAACCGAAGTCACCTTCACCGAGCAATTACGTAATCTAGTCGCGAAAATAAAGAACATCATCTACTACAGAGATGACACTCGCTACCCCACCAAAGAACTATCGGCCTTGTCCGTTGTCTCCACAGAAGTCATGGGCCTTGTGGAGGGTTTTCTGGCCTCAAATAGAGCACCTAACTCATTCGACATAATGGAGCTTGGAGCTAGACATCCACATTTACATCTGTATAACCATCAAAACGCTCCCTTCGTTAACGCTGTTGATATTTTACTTAGTAGCGGACTTAACAGGGAGATAACGTACGGTCTAATAAACGTTGTCGAAAGAAAGCTCGCCGAAGTAAGAAGCTCTACCGATATCAGCGCAGTTAAAAAGACTAACTACATTCGCTTCGTCGAAGACGTTGCAAGCGTAACATTTGAAATTTTTGGCAACGCTGAAAAATCTTTCAATTTCGTCGATAATATTTGCGGATTAATCACTGACTGTCGTATTCCGATTAAGCATAAAGAGTTCTGTAAATTGAACCAGCTTTCTAAAGAATTGAGGCAATCATGTGAAGACCTAGTCGAGATCGTGAGTCCAAATGCAGTAGAAGATCTTGATCAGAACTTGCTTCAGAAATATCACCAGATTTACATGAATGTAGTTGCAGCTTCGGATAAAGATATATGCAATGTTGGTGAAGTGTCTCGGCAAGGCATGAAGAAAACCAGAACACCATATTTGAGGATGTGCTACATGTACTGCAAAACTGTATCACAGCTCGATCAAGAGGACAGTCGCTCGACCGATTCTCTTACTGACGTGCCTTACTTTGCGATATTAGAACGGCAACTGCACGACATTTTTGGTAACATGATTAACAATAAAGAGACTCCAGTGACTAACTTAGAACCGATATGCAAAAAATTGAACGTGAATCTGATACCAAAACTCATTCTGAACTTTTGCCCGTCTATAACACTTGTCGGTCCCCATAAAGAAGCGAGTGAATACAATTTCAATAACCTCCTTCACGTGGTTTATGATTTCAAAAATCCAGAAGAGAACTTGTTCATCGATCCTGTAGCGAATTTTGCTCCATTGTCGCGGTCACCTGACCCACAATGTTTGACGTATGTCGTACTCCACAACTGGGTATTAGCACACATAATCAAAAAGATTCATACGTCTTCCGAAGAGAACAGCTTACAACAAAGCATGGACGCTCGCACCAAATGCCTCAACAATTACATGGAGCTCGAAAGATTTGACTGCACCAAAGATTTATTCGGGAAAAACAAGTACTTGGCGTCTCTTCACACCACGCTTGACTTGGACAAGCTGTTCCTTTTCATGCCTGAATTGATATCGGCAGGAAAGATACTGAAATGCTTGAACATTTTAGACTCACTGTCTGAAAGGCAACTTATGTGCAGTGCTAATTTGAGTAACTTGAGAGATTTGATTTTGTTCAAGCTTGCGACGAATCCGAAGGTTGCGAACAACTGGAAATACTGCCAGTATCTGAAATGCTCAGAGTTGAAAGTGGATCTGATACTGAACAATTTGAGCAGTTGGCCCGCGGAAGGCGCTTTAGAGACTTTAGACTATTTACGGTTTCTGTTAAATCAAGAATCTCTTGAGGAAGGCTTATATGAAAAGTGCTCTGATTGGATGATCAAAGTTCCCCTATACGATCAGGTACATTCCTATCCTAAAGTGACCTTTTCAACCGACTTCAAAAAAGTAGGTTCTCAATTTGACTGTGTTGTTTTTTATTTTATTTTACGTGATTACTCCGCCAATTATAAACTTATAAGTATATTAAATATTAAAAAAAATATAAGTTTGGTAGGTCATACTTCAGAGGTGATCCAATATACATTTTATCAAATTCGGTTCAGTAGTTATGTCTTTCAATCAAAATAACTGGAAAAAAGATGTCATCCAGGTAATAGAAATTGAAGTCGGTTGTTTAATTTTTTTTAAAGTTTTAAAATTCAGGACATTGTGTGGGTTATATTTGAAATATTATTTCCAGATTGCGGCAATCATGGGAACAAATCATTGGTACACAGTTTATGAAAAGTCCATTGAAAATCCAGAAAACATCATTGAATTGTTAATGGACAGTCAGCAGGTAATTGTTTATTTCTTGTGTTTGTTTTTAGAATTTTGTTCGCGGTAATGACTTATAAGCGCTATAAGGAATTGTGTGCTACTTTTGCAGTTCAAACTGTGCCTGGAATGGGCTGACGTACACGAAGTATCCGAAAACATGAAAAATCTGATCGTCATGAATCTCTTGAGACAATTCTTCGAATACACGAATCAAGCGACCCCGGCTGTGGTCAAAGAACTCCTGCTTCGGCTCCCTGCGACGCAAGCCTTGGATTTGATTCAAGACGAAATCTCCAAAGTAAGAGACGTGGAAACGCTTCAAGTTTGCATCGACTTCATATCGGAAAACTCCTTCGATTGGAAGACTTTTGAGAACATCACGATGGGTCTTCAGATAATGCTAGAAATCGACACGAATATGCGCCATTTATTCTGGGATCTAATCGAAAGACCTCTCTTGATGATAGAACAATTCCTCATGAACTCTAAACTAGATACGTTGACCAAGATCTTGAACAAGATCTCGCCGAATTTGCAGAACGATCCAAGCGGAGACAAGCTTTACTACAACATCAAGTCAATAGAGAGCGTTGTTATATCGCGTAACGCCGTAGATGCGCTTCTGAGGTTTTACGCTGAGAAAGCTTTAGATATAAAGAACCCTCGTGTTTGCCCGACGCCACCGAAGCTCTCCGATGACTCTCTACTGCAGTCCATCGATTCAATAAACATCGAAGGCGCTATGAAGCCGTTTGTGATGCCCGAACAAGTGCCTCCGAAGGAACAGTGGATCGAAGACTACTCCGTAGATAGATGCATGATGTGCCACACGTCAATATTCTCCATGATTATACGGCGGCATCACTGTCGGAGGTGTGGCCGGCTCGTTTGCCACGCTTGCTCGAGACATAGAATGCAGGTAAAATACATATCATATGTAATGTTGCTAGCTTGGTAATCTTCCACATGTGAAATGTTAATTATCATGTGATAACGATGAGGCATGATGAGATGATGAGGGTGCGTGTGATGGGCATCTCATCAGTCTAATATAAAATGTAATATAGTCATAGTCATAGTTATTTATTGGTAAACCCATTATTTACATTATAATATTATAAGTGATTGATTCAGTCGTTACTATGCGGAAATTCATTTTGATCCAAATTGCTATAATCATCATCAGCCAGAAGACGTCCACTGCAGGACGAAGGCCTCCCCTTCAGATGGAAGGGTTGTCATAGTGCCCACGCTTGGCAGGGGGCTTGGGAAAATTGCAATAATGGCTGCCAGTAATGTAGGCACTTTTGCGCCAGAAATAGTGAGTCGCGGGTTACAAGATCGAATTTGACGTAATTTATTTAATTTATTTATTAGTAATAAAATGCTATATATATATATATATTGTATTGTATATATACAATTTATATCTCTATCTCTCTAGTGTATTTCAGCTCTAATATCATTTACTCCTCAAGCGTGTTGCTCAAGCTAGCTACGTGTTGACTCCTCAAGCGCTCGGTAGAGGTGAAACAAGCGTGGGTGAGCCGGTAAGCGACTTCTAGGATTGTAGGGATTAAGAGTTTAACAAAAAAAAACGCGTTAGGTCAATTTTGGATTTACGTTGATGATTACTGTAAATTGGTAGTTCGTCCGTTTATCCTATTAGTACTCGAAGCGATATTAGAAATATACTATTAGAGATAAATGGTATATAAGCAATTTGGGTTCGTAGGTCCAGCTTCTCCACTTGACGTCCTATCTTTCCCGCCTGCCACGAACTTAATACCATCTTCATATTCAAGATGTTAGTTTGTAACAGAAGTAAATTTCAGGTGCCAACATACCCGAGCGGCGTAAAATTCCGAGTGTGTGACGACTGTTACACCCAAACAATAACCCGCAAGCCGAACTCCTACCAAGACAACATGATGCAGAGCAGTCTGTCTGATTCAGCCGGCAGCGCGGTCACTTGCCTCGACTGGTGCCTTTCCACGAACGCCGCAAAGAATGAAGCTGTGCGCGCTGAGTTTAGCTTCGAGTTTACACCTAATGTCACCCTGTGTTTGTCGGTTATGAAGATGCATTCGATCAATTTGGACTACCCGCGGTATGTTCACACATGTGTTCTCAAACGCGCTTTACTGTTTGATAGAAGAGCCGCTGCGTGAACGCTTTTGAGGTGCTAAGCCTACTGCAACTGTGAGGCGATATTCGAGTTGCAGGCATACGAACGTGGAATAATAATTAGGGAAAATGCATGGTTTTTTATTCACTCACCAAGAGCTGACACGCAACAAAACAAATCATCGTAAATAAAATGTAAATATGTGCACAAATAACGAAGCTATGACTATTTTAGTTTCATGTTAGACAGGGAGGGCACTATAGTGGCTACAATGACGTCAAAGTACACGATTCGAAACAAATAGCTCGTGTTTTGCTAGAAAGGTACAAATGACTCCCCCCAAATACTTTTAACTTTCATATTTCTGAACTTTACCAGCAGATTTCAATATTTTTTTCGATGTAAACATCAGATTCAGTAAACCTCTCCACTTAGGCTATTTTTTTATAATTTAAACTCACGCATATTCCCTATTCTTTCCGGTTTAACAGTGAATATTAATTTGCTATGCTTCCTTGCCATCTAAGCTGCGGATGACCTAATAGAGCTTAACGGGAATAGAGGTAAATAAGGTTCAATTTGAAGCCGAGAAGGATTGGTTTTTCTACGCCGCTTGTACGCCTGCACTTCGCCTCGACTTTACAGTGGGTTTTAAATCTTAGAGTTGGTAACAAAAAAAGATAAGAATACGCATTTTAATTCCGCAGATTCCTGTTGGATCGCAGCGACGAGGTGGCTCGCGAGCTGTCGAGCGGCGGCGACGCGCGGCTGCTGGTGAGAGCGCGCCGTTCGCTGCTTCTCGCCGCAGCAGAACTGTATTCAAGGACCCACCACGAAGCCACGTGAGTTACCTTTTATGAAATATGTAAACACAGCATATACTTACACCTTTTTTTAACGTAATCTTGGTAGTAGAGAATACTTTGTGCATAAAAAAAAATGTCGTGACCAAGGAGTAATCAAACTTAACGTTGTGTTTTAAATCCACTCCTTCCTTCTGGTGAATGTCAAATTCAGCTATTATGAAGACATTGCTTAGCCATGGTTGTGCTACTTTAACAAAAAAAGTTTTAGTTCATACCTATAGAGCATAGGTACTGGGAGTTTGTACCACTAAGCCACCTGCGTATGGGATATGTCCTAAGCCTTTAGCACAGCAGCGCCTTCAAATTCCACGGCAGTTCAGTATCTGCACTCTCGAAATGCAGTTCAAATACAACATTATAATCCCCAGGGCTAAAATTGATTTGAATTTGGAAAGTTACAATTTGTATGAAAACTCTTAGCATAGATGCGGCATTGCAAAGAAAGTTTATTCGAAAATTTAACTGGCCACGGCAGGCACAAAAAAAAAAAGAAAAAAGGCGCCACTGGGTTCTTATTGTCTCGTAGAGCGTATGAAAAGTAGAGTATTAACCTCTAGGATACAATTTTATTATGAAAACTGACGTGGTTTTGACACATTTTTGAGGTCACCGGATGAGATCGAAACTATAGTCGGAATATCCGATTTAATTAAACGTGAGTATTCGTATAAATAAAACAAAAATTTCTCTAGGATACAGCTTGTTTTCGTCTTGGGTGGCTTGAACCCTCGCGTCATTCAGGTCTCTACATAACTCCATGGCTTCGCTAGGTAGTTAAGCCTAAACTTTACTTAACTTTAGAGTCACACGTTACGCTCAGGGTCCAATCCCCCTGATGCATAATCTATTCAAGCTCTATCTACTATTCTATACTATAGACTTGTCAAAAGAGATTGGTTGAGGTATGAGGTCGGTTGCTGCAGGTCGTGGGGCGGGAGCGGGAGCTACGGGCGCGGCGGTGGGCGGGGCCCGGGCGGCGGCGGCAGCGTGGCAGAGACGGGCGCGGCGCACGCGGCGCGGTGCCTGGCACACGCGGACGCGTACGCCGCGCTCGTCAGCCACCAGGCGCACCACCTCGTGCCGCACCACGGAGCGCACCCCAGTCAGTATACAATACAACTCACTCATCAACCAAAAGACATCCACTGCTGGATGAAGGCCTCCCTTAATAGGGAGGGGTTGCCATTATCCCCACGATGGCAGGCGGCCTGTGCATTATCGCAGAATGCTCACCAACGTTAACCAAGAAGTCTCTGCTGCCCGTCCCCCGGTGGTTCTGGATACAGTTGTAGAACATACCCAGGTCCCAACTACAGGGCCCAGGTACAGTTCAACTACTAAATTCTTTTAAACTATTACGGTTGTTCATACACGGGTGCACGTAGTTCTATAGTTATTTATGGGATATTTACCATGATTTTGTTGTGAAATGAGCTCCCGATATTTTGCAGCAGTTGCATGCACCAATTCACGAGCAGACTGGAGAATGCCAACCACCCGGTTGTCAAAAAGTTCAAAATATAAAGGCACTTTTTGTTAACCGCCAGGGTGTTCAGTCTGCCCGTGAACATGGTGCATGAAATTGCCGAAATATCGAGAGCTCGTAATCATACACATCACGTTAAATATGATTGATTGCTTAACTAGCTTTATTGTTGACACCAAGAATTTCACAGAAATAATTAACTAAACTTAAATATTGGAACAAGTGTCGCCCTTATTGCTAAAAGCATTATCTTCCTGGCAACCAGAATATAACTGTAATTAAAACATTGCTCTGAGTGCCGGGTGTGAGTCTTATGTTAAATATACATTAGAAACGTGATATAGTGTCAAGGTTTGGCACTTCTCTCATTTCATTCAAATCTAGCTAACGTTTAGATCATAAAGAAGCGAAAGGCCTACTTTACTTCTCTCTGAAGTGGTTTTTTTGTTACTGACTGTCCCTGACCTTTTGTATAATGGACGTTTTCACATATTGGACGTTTCACTAGTAAGTCGTTTTCCACTCAAGACGTTGTTACCATGTAGACGTTTTAACAAGTCGACGTTCTGCAAACATCGGCATTTACCCTGAAAGTCCTTCTGATACGGAGCCAAATGCTCGCACTCGCCACTCGGGGTATATACAAACTTGAAGTTTCAATTTTAAGAGTTTGGAACTCTTGCTTAATGAGAACATTTCATCATCATCAGGCCAGATAGTCCGGTCGCTACTCGAAGCGGAGAAATGGGAGCTGGCGCTAGAAATAGCGACCAAGTCGGGTCTGTCGCGGAATAGTGTGCTAGCGGCGTGGGGCAAGGCGTGCCTGAAGGCGGGCTGCTTCAAGCAGGCGAGGGACAAGTTCACGCATTGCTTCCGCAGCGCGCTCAACGTGTGCGCCGAGGTTACGGAGGATTTCGAACTCGGGAGGGAGGCATCGGAGACGCACTATGTTAACAGGTGAGACTTCTCCAAACTACTACTGGTAACTTACTTCCCGCATATAAACTGGTTGTTTGTTCTATATTTCTATAACATTGACTGTCAAGCCATGTTCGGGTGGCACTTTAACTAGGGCTGGCCCACTCAGCATATACAAACTTACTTCATGAATTAAATTATAAATTATATGTCTAGATAGACTGATGGATACTAAACGCGTCGAAAAAAATAGCAGTTAACTGTTAGCCGCTTATGCACGCACACTATAACAACGACATTGGTGCGACGCGAGTGTAATACATGGCTGTCACGCACACTAGTATAATAATGTGGGCCTGTCATTTTTCGTTCATAAACAGTACGAGACTCTATCTAGACATATTATTTATCGAAGGTTCCAACTAATATTTTTTAATTGTTTTGGTTTAGTGGAGGCGTGACCGATTTTTTTTGTTTAATATCTTATTTTGCGTATGTCTGTTTGTGAATTCTTCTAAACGATGATGCAACGGATTTTAACACAGATTTCACAATTAAATAGATATTTATTCCAGATTTTTTTTATGTATAACACTTGTATATTATGTCCGCGCAAAGCCGTCGGCCGCTATAGTAATTAATAATTTAGAATTTTTGAACTTATATTATAAAATCCTGCAGCCTAACCGAATAATGTGGTCAATTTTGAAGGCTTTAGTTAACAGTTCTAAACTAATTAAAATATTGCTGTCACGTTTTTACTAGGCATGTTAGCTAAGGACAGCACTGCTTTTGTTAGTTTAGTTCTGTTAAGGCTGCTATTCCAGGAAATCGACAAAATAGCGTGAAATTGAAACCACTTCTTGACATTATTTATAAGTATGAATGAATTAAAAAAAAATATTCTAAATCTGTGGGATATGAGAAGTAATTTCATTTTTTTTTTTAATTTTTATCCTGAATAGACATTGCGAAATAAAATCCCCAAAATACCACTAACTTTTACAGTTGGAGCCGTGTTATTCATTCAATTTAGACAACAAAATTATGAAAATTTATTTACTGTTCAACAATGTTACTTACAATAACATAGTTTTGTTAGTTTTCAGAAAAAAAAACAAATTATATTTGTTACAAATAAAAATGTTTCTGTTTCTAAACTTAAAACAATGGCAGCCCCGCATTCGCCCCAATTGTCAGTGCGGGGCGAGTCGTGTTGCTAGACGGACCTATGTCACTTTGCGTGAGCTCAGTACCTATCTCAGTTTCATTTGTAAATATTAGCGCGGGAATATTTATTAAAATTTTAGCAACTTTGCTAATATCAATGTGACAGTGACTGCGTGAAATAGTAAGTCTTTATAATTAGTGTAGTGTGGTAACATAATATTATGTACATAATAATTAGGGAGTGTTATTGAAAATAGAAAATTATTCAACTAGATAGTAGTAGTGCCCCTCGCTCAAAATGGGAAATAAACAGAGGCGACAAAAACGGGGTATCAAAAAACTTTATAAACAAAGAGGCATCAATATCACAAAGTAAGTATACAATTTCAAATTATTATTAATAATAATAATAATAATATTAAATACTTTGTAGGATAGGTAACTTATTTCTAGATGGACCTATTCATAACCCAACGGCAAACAGTGTGCCACAGAGTAGAAAATATAGCAAGGTGGCCCATCATTAGTGGCATGGAGTATATGATTATCAGAGTAGAACAAATCTTTTATGTACTTATGTTTATGAGCTTATCTTACATTTTTCTATTACAGATCGCGTTATTTTACCAACAGTAACAACACAGAGGAAAAAAGTCAAACTGCTAACAGAGAATTACAGGGAGAACCAGGTACTTCTGATGTGAGTATTCTACCTATTATATTAGCATAATTATATTTTACATTTGAATCAATACAGTAAATTATCAATATAACTATTGTACAGTGTACATAAACTACTTGATTGTTACTTAATTTAAATTAAATACTGTTTTTATTTTAGAAACAAATTCTTCAAAACACTTCAATAAAAACCTCACTACCCGTGACGACTCCCGAGCGCCATGAAAGTTCTCTCGATCAAAATGATGATTTTTCTCCTTGTGATGTAAGTTCCGTTTATTTTTATAATCTAGTTATCGTTGGTGCTCATTGATACACTAAAAATAAGGTAAAAACCACTCTAAAAACAAAACATGCATTGTCTATGATATGATTAAGGTCTTTTAGATACCGAATGTTCTAAGAAATGCAGATGCGCGGGTTCTTTTGTTGCCAGCTATTTCATTGATACCTCTATCGTTACAAGATAATTCAAAAGTGAAACAATAGGTGTAAGTTTCGTAAATTCTTTTGATTGTGCTTATTGCCCAGCATTTATTTTCTAGAAAAATAAAATGTAATCACGTACACGTAGTACACGTGGTTCTAAATGACTGCATTTATTTTAGGAAAAAGCTGGTGAAAACATTCCAAAGAATAACGCACTACCTGCGTCAACCCCCGAACGTGAAGAAGAACTAATAGAGTCCCCTGTCGAACTAATAGAAGATAGTTCTGCTCCATACGATGTAAGTTTCGATTTGTACAAGTAGTATAGTATCATATTAGTATTGTATTAGCATAGCTCATATGTCATGTATTAAACAATATTTAATCTCTTTACAGATAGAAAAGACGAAGTCTTCTCCTGAAGCATGCCGGCTTGACGGACGACGAATCTTCAACCTAAAAACTTTTTACTCAAAACTCCAAGATGTGGCGATACATGGACCTCTCAATTGTGGTCTCAATAGCGTTGAAATTGTATCGGAAAAACAAAATGGCTTTCATTCTATTTTTACGCTTCAATGCAAATTATGTAATGTAAAATTTTACATTTCCAATGACGAGGGTAGTGAAATGAACATCAATAATTGTGCAGTTTTAGGTACAGTGGCAATCGGTTGTGGTCATTCACAGCTCCAAGAACTGTCAGCTGCATTGGATTTGCCTACTATCTGTCCTAAAACCTACCAAAAATTCCATGAAAACATCGCAAATATGTGGGATAAGATTTCAATAAAAACAATGAATGACGCCGCTAAAGAAGAAAGAGAGTTAGCTGTAATGAAGGGTCGAGTAGATGGAAATGGAGTGCCTATTATTGATGTAATTGTTGATGGCTGCTGGAGTCAACGAACTTACAAAAAAAATTACTCTGCGTTATCTGGAGCATCCGCCATTATTTGAAGTGAAATGCCCTGCTTCAGCCTACGAACAAGATTTTTTGGAAGCAGTAAAGACTAAGAAAATACCATTTTACAAAATAAACAAACATGGCAGCATTACTATAAACACAAATCATAATTGGTACTTTCAAATACAGGGCCAACTTCATATAACAAAGAAAGAAAAATGCCTGTTTGGATTGTGGTTGAGTGAAAAAACACCTATGAGAATAGACATAATTGAAAAAGACGACGAATTTTGGAGCAAAGTTATGGAAAATAAACTAACCCAATTTTATTTGGATTGTATACTACCAGAACTGATTGATCCAAGGCATCCAAGAAGGATGGAGATTAGAAATCCTTCATACATAGAAAAGGCTATTGAAGTAAAAAACAATAAAAAGGAATATTTAAAAAATAATAATCAAAAAGAACTCGAACAGAATGACGTCAAAGGGAAAGATAACATAAAGAAAAATAAGCCGAGCGAGAAAAATACAAAAGCATTAATTGATGCAGAAAATGATAAATGCATTAAAGACCTAAAAAGTAAGAAAGAAGAAAAAGATAAAGAGAACAAGGAAACTGATTGTCTACCTTATTTTCCAAAAACTACCGTACTCATATACGGAGAAACCAGTGACGATGATGAAATTCAATCACCCAAACGACGAAAAATATTTCATGAAAAAAAAAAAATTTTTAATGAATTTTAAATCATCATCATCCCATTATCGAGGGTTATTTTTAAATTTTATAATGTAGCTTGTGTTTTTTATTTTTATATTATTATAAGGATAGAATAGTAGCTTATTATAAGTATAGATAGAAAAGTTAAAAATAAAAACATATTTACAAAAGTCGATTTGTTTCCGTAATTATACTAACTACTCTGCATATTTCCTACTCTGTTACACTAACATAACAGGCACGGGGCGGTTTGGCGCGGCGATATAAATAGACAATAGTTATCCGCCTGACTTAGTAGTACACTGCAAACACACAAATTGTACCATCACATTTCATCATATTTGGTATAACATACAAAATAAGATTGCATAATAATAAATCATTGTCCATAATCTACTCTGTAGTTTTTCTACTCTGTGTCACCGACGTGAGCGGCACGCGCGCGAGATATGGTCAGCGCGGGCGGCCTGGCTTACGCCGCACGTTGCGATCTTTTGGTGCGGGAGGCACGGTGAAGCGCGGTGAGAAGTAACTAGCTCCGCCCGAATCCTCAAGGACATTGGCTCAGGGCGGGGCCTTAACTAAAACCTTCAAAATCGATCACACTGTATTGTTTCCTCAAGAAATACTGAAAACCTTGTAACTCAGTCTATGCTTAGAATATAAGTTCTGTACACAAATATCATTGTTACCTCAACAGTAATACGCAAATCTCATATTTTGTTGCACAGGAGATTACAAAACCTCCGATTCTCGGAACGCTCGAGCTCCATGTCGAGCGTGCAGTCGGACGGGCGGCCGCGCGCCAACCCTCCGCTACTGAACGAGATCGTCGGAATGTTAGAAGACATGAACTACCCCGTCAACCAGGTCATCTTGCACAAGGCTGAATCTATTAAGGTAATATAAACGGTCTAGCGTGAATTTTCTATAGAAAGTGCTTTAAACAAGCAGGCGGTTTTAATGATAAGCGCACCATGGAGATTTTTCTACACACACACACACACACACACACACACACGAGCGATGACCTCGCTCTTAACAGGGGATTTTTGTAAAAATATATCAAAAATATATACAAAAAAATAATTTATGTAAAAATCACCTGATTCTATTTACGGTGAATTTACAAAGAATCTATTGGTTTTCTGCTACTTACTTAGTAATTATTTTGTGGACGCTTACGCATAGACTAAGATACTAAACTCGCATTACAGAGTACAAACGAAAAGCTAGCCTCATTGAACAAGAGCAAAAAGAAGATCACGCTAACAGAACCAGCGCTAAACATAATGCATACTCTCGCTAGCGTGAAAAAGATCAAAGCCGGCGACTACAGCGACTTCCAAACGGCCACCGTGCAGCCGAAGAAAAGCCTCGCACAAGGACTTTTACGGAGAAATAACAACCAAGCCGAACTAAAACCAGATTACACAAAACGTCTCGACCCATTTTTCTACAGAGAGTGCGTTTATTATCTGAGCAACTATGGCTCGCATACGGCTAACATAGCGTTCTATATTAAGCATAGCAACATGAGTGAAGTCATAAGGTATTGTTATGAAAATCTCGTGGAAAAGGAAACGTTTACGGAGGCGGTTTATATGGAGTGTTTGAAGAAGGACAAGGTCGGCGAGCTGCTCGGAGCCATGAGTGAGATGGATAGCACGCTCGATATGTGGGGGGTGAGTGAATTATTGAAGGCTAGTATAGTATTATATTTTATCTGTGTTGTTAACATATTTTTTTATTGATAATAGGCAATAGTTTTATTTTATTTTTATTGACTAATGGATTTGGGTTTGACGCCTGAGTTTGAGCGAAGATTCTATTTACGATGTAGCATGCTTGCCCCGGAAACCCTGTTTCTCATAACGATAATTGCATATCTAAAGAACTTGATCAGGGTTTCCCAACCTCGGGTCCGTGGACCTATCGCAGACAAAATTAAAAGATAAATTAAAAGTATTATAAAGTATAAAGGCGCGGCCAAACATTTGATAGAAACATGTAATCAAATAAAAGCCGCGCGGCACACTACGCTGCACTGTGAAATAAATCGTTTACTTATTGAAATTAAGAGTGCGATTCATTTTCGTTTTATTTTTGGTGGTCCGCGGATCATAGAAAGGATCGCTAGGGGTCTGCACTAGAAAAAGGTTGGGAAGCCCTGTCCTAGAAGAATAACGGTGTTCAAAGTAACAGTCGGAGTTTTGGCGGGAACACGGAAAAATCATGTCGCTGCATTCTATTATTTTCTTCAACTTGTGTTTTTTGCGAATTAATGATTAGAAATAGTAGTGTTTTATTCATTGAGTGTTGAATTACATGCACGAGTCGGGCAAGTGATATAATGTGGTGAAACATGACTTTTCGTGTTGTTTTCAAAACTCCGTAAAAGCTCATAGTAAAGTCGCCACAACTTTAGATAGATAGAAACTCTTTATTGTGCACACCAAAGTGGACTTGACTATGACTATTTTAGTTACTAACTGTGGTTTCATGACATATTTGATTTGACTTGATGATACTATATAAACTTGAAAATTCATAAACACAAAGTGCAAAGCCAATAACAAAGAAAAAAACAGTCGATATACAATATTACCGTCATGTCCCCAGGAGTACATAATGCATATCTGCCGCACGCTGGAGATGTCCAAGCGGCTCGACGCGCTGTACGCCGTGCAGTGCGGGAGCGGGCAGCACGCGCGCGCCGCCGCCACGTGCGCGCTGCTCTACTCGCGTCCGCTGCGCGTGCGCGGGTTCGCTGCCACGCTGCACGGCAGGCTACACCACTTAGCCGCAGCTATGGGACATCTACACCGGTGCGTGCCCGTCGCTAACGCTAACAGTAAGTTTTATGACACGTTGTCTTTACGGCGTCCCTTGGAACTCAATGGGGATCCACACTGCGTTTTGTCCGTTAGGTGGCGCATCGTCGATGCGTATATAGTCAACTGTCAATCCCATACATGTTGTTGTTTTTTTTTTCTACAAAATAATGGTTTTACTCTTATTAAACTCGGATTACCAGGGAGAATCTGCATATACTGAGTTGTACAGCAATCTTTTGCCTTGATAATTAAAGCTCTGTCCAACATAAAATGTAAAAACTATCTAACCTACAAATCTATTTTCTGGCCGTCAACAGCTGCATAGATTCTTAAAATACGGCACAGTACCCAGTATTTTTCCTTGGATTATCGACTAAGCCGTCATCGAGAACAGATATAAATAAGCACCGATTAACAAGAAAACATGATTTTGTCACATCCGGACCGCCGCTGGCGCCATCTGCGATAAGTTTTGCCTGTGGAACTTCATTGCGGTTGTTTTATGATGTTATGATTTACCTTCAAGTTCACAAGTACTGTGGATTTACTAAGTTATGCCTTTCCAATCTTTTCTCAGGATCAACGGACTCTAAGTCGATACACTTTAACCTGGATAAGGCTACCATCGACAATCTGATGACAACCATAACCCGTCAGATCGAGGTCGCCAAATACCTCGCCGCGTGCGAGTCGACCGGTCGCTTCAATGAGAAGATGCTAGACGAAGTCATGCCTGTGCAAGGTAAGATATTACCAAGTATTGTTTTTAACTATCACGATTGTTCACTACAGTCCTATTATTATTTACGGGATATTTACCGTGATTATGTTGTGAAATAAGCTCCAGATATTTCGGCGCTGTTGCATGCACCACGTTCACGGACAGACTGAAGACTGGGTGGTTGTTGCCCCGCTACGCGGAGCGAAAGGAACCTCTACCTCCCCGCAGCGGCACGTAAAATCGTATACACACCGCGGGAGCAAGTAAAGACGCCTCAGATCTCATGTTTGTCACCCTCGGCTTCGCATCGGGAAACATTATAAATACATGAGCTCTGAGACATTGTTTACTTTTGCTCCCTAGGTGAGTAATCTACTATTTCTTCAGCAACCCATAGATTTTTCCGCTATCCGACGAGAATCGCTTATAAAAAGTAGCTTATTATTATGTTAATCCAGTGAGCTCATTCCCAGCCGCCATATGGCTCAGTTGGTAGTATGTGTTTTGAAGGCTAGGGCGTGGGTTCGATTCCCACCCAGGACAAAATTTATATGATGAACATAGATGTTCATACCCTAGGGCCTGGGTATGTCCTAAAACTGAATCCAGAACCACCGGAGGAAGGGCAGCAGCGTCTTCTTGGTTAACGGTGGTGACCGCACTGCGATCCCCAAGCCTCCTGTCAAGCGTGGGGATTATGGCAACCCCTACCTATTAAGGGGAGGCCTTCGTCCAGCAGTGGACGTCTTTTGGTCGATGAGTGAACATAGATATTTGTTCTGTGTCTGGGTGTTGTATAAAATATTTATCATAAGTATAAGTATGTTTTTACAAAAAAAAGTATATACAAGTATTCTATTAGCTCTCTGGTTCTTTAGCAAGCAATGCTTATTTTGGGGCTAGTTGATGCTGTGTCAAATGTCCACCAATATTTATTTTATTTTCTATATTTATTGTATCTATCCCATATTTTATTTCTTTCTTTCTTATTATAGTGTTATGAAACTTAGTTATGTGTAACAGGGTCGCGGAGGGACCCGGAGAGCGAAACGATACGACCACTCACTCTGTTCGGCTCGAACACGGACAAGATGCGGTTGGTTGGAATCGTGCTAGCTACTGGACAGACAATCGAGGCCGGATTCGAATTGGCACTCAAGTGAGTATACGAATATTATTGCACGCTATTAAGAGTACAAACATTAAAAAACAAAAAAAAAAATAAGTGATTGACAGTTGACTATGGACGATGCGCCAAAATCGCGGGTCAAAATCGCAGTGTGGATCCCCATTACGCTAAGCTGTTTTTTTTAACATACATGAATTCCCGGAATGGGAACATCGCCGGATCTGCCTGCAAGCCGCTTTGATGTTGTGCAAAGCCTACTACTTTAATATCTAGAGCATATCCTTGAGCATTGCTTGTGTGAAACTGCCAGTCTAAATGGCGCAGTAAAATATTTTTCAACTTATATGTGCAAGAACTCAACTAAGAGGAACTAAGGGAGATGCCATTTTATTATAATCTTTTATAATCCAATGGCGTATGTGAAATGTGAATCCACCAATCTGAAGAACTGGGCCAGCGAGGTGAATGGGATATGGCCCAATCACCCTTGATTGGATAGGCTTGAGTCTAGCAGTGGACCTATTAGGCCGGCCGCACATAATTTCACAGTGCCTGTCCGGCGCGACCGACCGCCACACACTACGCACAATAACAGGTGCGAGCGAGACGGCCGTCACGAGAAATTTCTTACGGTGCGGGACTAGGACAAAATGTATGCACGGAGCGCCTTCCGGCACTACCGTCCGGTTGTTCTATCGGGTTTTTCTAATAATGTGCGGCCGGCCTTAAAAAAGACTGATAAGGCTGATTGATAATTATATGAAACAAACTGATTTAAGTAATTTCCTTCTTGCAGGGTAATAACTGAGCATAAACTGGACTCTATGAACATATACACACACGTGGCGAGGTACCTGGTGCAAACGGAGCGGTTTATAGAAGTGAAGGCGTTGGCTAAATGCATTCGTGCCTCCAAGGAAACCGCGTCCAGGTATGTCTTTCACAACTCAATGTCGACAATGTTTTTTTCGGTATTTATAATATTTTCTTTTTTTTTAATGCATATGACTATGATAGTAAGGCCAAGTCCCTTGGTTTTTTTTAACTGGCATAAGGCAACAAACTACAAAGACTACTTAGCAAACAAAAAAAAAAGGATTGTATCCAGACCAGACCGATGAAAGTCTAGAGACAATCCAAATACTCAAAACCACTACCAGTCGGCAGCGTACCCAGCATGCTGGCGGCATTGCCACGCTGAATGGCAATGCTTATATGCGTTGGACCAAATAAAAACAGTCACTTGCTTGATGTGGCCATGATATAACATTACATTGGTCGGCAATCACTGCACCTGTCATTTCTTTTGTAATGGCATAAAATCTATAAGCATCATAATATTTTCTTTGTTGTTGACATCGCACGTTGTGCATTCTGCCAGAGTCAAGCATATGAATGTTCAAGTTCATGTAGTATTTCTTTGATTATATACCCAGAGAGCTAGATCCTCTAAGAGTATTATCAAGTCAAATATGTCTTGAAATCACAGTTAGTCACACGAAATTAGTTAAAAGTCGAGTCAAGTCGTGCCCTAATAAAGTTGTGGCGACTTTACTATGAGCTTCTACGGAGTTTTGAAAACAACACGAAAAGACACGTTTCACCACATTATATCACTTGCCCACACTCGTGCATGTAATTCAACACTCAATGAATAAAACACCACCATTTTTAATCATTCATTCGCGAAAAAACACAAGTTTACGAAAATAATAGAATGCAGCGACATGATTTTTCCTTGTTCCCGCCAAAACTCCTATTTTGTGGTTATAGTGGTATGATTTTATATCTTTAATAATGTCATTAAGTGTGATCGAGACAACTGTAGACTGTGAAGGATCAAATAAATGTAAAGTGCTAACAAAGGGTCTCAGTAACATTAATATGATATATTCGTATATAGCTTGCATAATTGTATCGACGAAGGTCTCTCCCTTAATTTGCATAGTCCCCACGATTGGCAAGCGGCTTGGGGATCGCAGAATGCTCACAACCGAGTGGACGCTGCTGGCCGTCCTCCGGTGGTTCTGGATGCAGTTTTAGGACATACCCAGGTCCAAAAATAGATGTATTGACTAGATATTGTATTTGTTTTGTAGCTTGATGAGCGACCAGGCGCTGGAGTCGGGAGTGCGCGCGGTGGTGGCGCGCTGCGAGGCGCGCGGCCAGCTGCACGACGAGCAAGCCGAGCTGCTCATCCACGACATACACAGCGTCTCTATAAAGGTACTCTATGCACCCCAATAACAGTTAACACTTGTGTTCATACTAATAGTGTACTACTATGCTGAAGGGTATGTATAAATAAATAAATATTGGGGGACATTTTACACACAGCGCCATCTAGCCCCATACTAAGCAAAGCTTGTATTATGGAAACCCAAAAGCTGATAGAATACTTATATACTTTTTTGTTCTCGTAAATACATACTACACCCAGACAGAACAAACATATGTTCGTCACATACATTTTTGTCCTGGGTGGGGATCGAACCCACGGCCTATAGCTCCGAAGGCAGACATGCTACCAACTGAGCTATAAGGCTGACAAATGTACTCATCATTATGAACCACTTTTACGATGGGGCCAACCCCGAAATCGCGAAACAAAAACAGCTGTTCCATACACTTTGTCCAAGGTCAGATTCATATTCAGATATTTATTGCCATTCCGTACAGTACATGGTGTTTATAAAAGTATATAGGTAAATAAGTTCAACGGACCCCGTCGGGCACAGCAAATTAGAAGAGAGCAGAATATTAATTGAATGATTTGACAAATTATTAATATAATATATTATGTCTTATTTTATTATACATGTTGATTAAAATTACAGATAATATTAACACATACAACACATAATATTTACATTATCAATTAACTTTTTGTATGGAACAGCTGTTTTTTTTCGTGATTTACACGAAACTTTTACTTAGGGCCAACCTGAGTTGGCCCTAAGTAAAAGTTGTTCATACTGATGAGTACATACATTACCCTTCAGTATTGTTGGACCTTTTTGTTACAGATTGTATAATTATTTTATACCCACTAACTTCGACAATGGGGACGTTGGGAATAGACCATTATACTTTAACCAAGACCAAAATGTCATAAGCTCTATTAAGCACAAGTTAGAAAAATAATCATAATGGTGTATTATATTTGGTTCCAGATCTCTTGCTACCTAGTGTGTCGGAACGTGAGCAACGCGTACATACTGGCCGCCAAGCACGACCGCACCAACGACCTGCGGCGGGTGCTGCACGAAGCCGAGCGCATAGGCAACGAACAAGTCAGGAACGCCTGCGTCAAACGACTCACTTCCAAAAACCTCATGTAGAATACTTGGGCTATACCACAGAATAAATACGTACTACTGTAATACGTACAGAAAGTTCACTCCGCAAAGGAATTGAAATAAATAAGGAGTCTATCTACTAGGCAATAAAGTAGCAATTCAACTCGCACAGCGTTGGATACCGCTCGCTATATTCACCTAGATATACCGCTCTCTTTCTATCACGTATGCTTAGTTACGTGCGACGAGGCTAGCGTGCGGGCGGCCACTGACCTCAGTCTTGCATTGTCCTCTCGGAGCGGAGCGCCGGCCGATCATACCTAAACTGCGGAGTGACAGTGGTTATACTCCCATTATTATGTTATTGGAGATACTACTAGATGGTACGTCTTATTCACTGAAGGTCCCTTAGGTGATCCCTTAGGTGATTAAAAAAGGCATCTACTCACATCTCTCTGGGTTGGCAACGCATCGACAACATTTCTAATGTTGCAGGTGTCCATAGGCGGCGGTGAGCTTACCATCAGGCAAGCCGCATGCTTGTTTGCCTCTCTACGATATAAAAAAAAAAGGTGAATGTGTTTTCACCGAAGCGTAGACGAGCGGAGCGGAGGGAAGACTTGATTGGTCGGAATCTACCTGTTTGCTGACCGCCGCATACCTATAGCATCAGGATCATAGAGTCACTTTATTGTATTTTGGTTTGAGGGGTACTCTAGCTAGTAAAAGCTAATGAGACACTATTTAATATCATAAAGTAATGAGCGGCAAAGCAGTGACGCCCTGGGCATTGTGTTTTTAAGTTCCGAGTTCAGCTGCAATAGTCATGAAAGAGCAGTATTCTCCCACCATCACGAGTCTTGGCCGCCTCAATACTTTTTAACAAAAATAAATATTGTACTATAACATGGCTCCTAATTTAGCCCTAATGGATGCGATCGAAAGTAGAACTACTGCTGTCGTTTTTTTTATAAATAAAATCAAGTGGCGATACGAGCAAGACGTTCGCCTGGTGGTAAGCGTCACGCCTGCCACTAACAGTAGCAGTGCCAGAATTGTGAACTTGCGAACACAATCCTGCGTCGCATTGCACTGCGCTCATGAGATATTAGATGTTAAATCTCTTCATACCCATTAATGTCTTCTTAAGTCATGAATGGCACATCAACAACAGCCTATATGTAAGTAGGGCCTTCGCTTTTCTGTGATGTAAATAACTGTGTCGCACTGTAAGTTAATACACACTAATAAATACAAGTGTAAAGCTACTTTGCATGTATCAAATGTGGGCTAGTTTTTTTTTTCATTTTATTCTTGGATTGAGTACTTGTTGAGGGGCTGAATGTGAGAACAAAAATATAATATTTCGATTTTGATATTGATGGCTGGAATTTTTTAGTGATAAAAATCATGGTGCTGCTTGTTATGGTCTTCCGGTTTCTAGATTTATGTGATGTTGAAATATCTATATTTATACGAAATTTTGTTTGATGGGATTGATTTTAAAATATTTATGTGATATAAACATATTTTAACGTGGTGGCAATGGAATGTTTTTTAATTTCAATATTACTCATATTATTATAATTAAAAGATAAAAACTAAAATGAATGAAATATATATATTTGAGTTATACATTTTGTTTCTACTATGTGTAAGCCGCCAGTATTATAAGGGTACTCATATTGTAATGTATACCTTATTAATGAAATTATAATAATCAGCTGAATATATTTTTTATAATGTAATTTAGATAATAGGAACTTGTATTGTTGAATTATGTTGGTCTCATATTGTGATAATATCAAAAAGTTTATCTGTAATATAACCTACCTGTAAATATGATTGTGCAGCGAAAATATAAAATTTGATTACCTACAAAAAGGTTTAATTCCGACCTCTTCCAACAGTGTAGGTTGTACATTCCCAACAACTGCTATAAACTGGCTCTACAGCTCCCCTAACACCTGCCTAGGACTTATTGATCTTTCCCTGCGCGGGAATGTGATAAAGCTAGAATATGTATATGTCCATCTCGTTTTCAAGGGGATAAAAAGAGTGGATAAACGTTTATCACGGCTCATGTGCTAGGCGAGCTTTAGCATTTTATGTTCCACAGTCTAGGACTTTCAAGCTTGCCTAAAGTTTGCCGATGGTGTGATTGAATATAAAACTCCTGGCTGAAATAAGAATAGCTAGTAGGGCTGGAATACCGGCTAGAATAATGGCTTTAACTAGGGAAAAGGTCAACTGATTGTTAATACATAATTATGTATTTGACTACTGCAATCTGAACTGAACTGCATCATATATATGTTGGCTGGTCAAAACCTACAATTCATATAATATTTGATTAGTCTAAATATTGGTATAGTTTAAAACTTAAACAACTGCTGAGCCAACATGATATTGCCAGTACAATGCAATTAAATAAATAAGCAATTTGTTAGCAATAACACTCGAGATGCATGATTATACTAATGTATATAAGTTTCATGTCTGTTTTTATTATATTAGCCTTTTGACCCCCAAAGTCATATATACGTGACAAGAACTAGCAGGCCTTGAGCACCATTGACATCAGTAATTGATAAAAAATATAGCCCATACAGGGCTCAGCGATGCAATTATGCCTTGGCAGTCAAAAGGTTACAGGCTATAACAGGGTGAATTAACTTGAAAATAAAAATAGTTATTGAAGCAGTTGCCAGCTTAATGTTTATTTTTAAAGGATGTAACATAAAATATAAAAGTAAGGTTCATGGGACAGATGGTCAATGACTACAGCGCATCACTAGCACTGGAAACACGACTCCAACTCTTCGATCTCTCACCGAGAGAAGAGCATAGTTCAATGGACCTCGTCCAGCTAGGACATTCACAATGAAGTACTTAGCATACAAACACTTTTGAAATCACACTTGTTTTGCGCACATAACATTTTCAGTCTTGACACATTGTCTTATCTATGGAACTATTATTGTGTCGCCATAGTCTTCTTCTTGGGCTTCTTTAGCCGCTTCAGTCCATTAACACTCGTTTTCAATAGGTTGGAATAGGCAGTAGTGAACTTTTCTACTTCTCTCTGCTCTACAACTGTAGATAATTTTTTACTTTTAGATTGTGCCCTTATTAAACATTTATACTCAGGGTTTTTCACTGCTGGTGTGCCGTCACGAGGGTGAGGTTTTGTTCGCCCATCATCTGAAATAGAGCTCTCGGTAAGACGTTGATTATGACCATTATGAATCAGATTGCTATCCTAAGAACTTACATCGCTTCATGGTCATTGTGATAGATCCTGCAACACGAGCTCTTTGAAACATCTTTGTAAGCTCCATCAAGAACTAAAAAACATAATTGGTCAATAAATTATAGCAAACTTGCGACGTATTCTTTAACATGTGTAGAAAAGTCTTGTGCTGGAAACGTTTTTCCTTACCTCGTCATTTGTTAATAAAACCATTTTTGCTGAATATTAATAGATGGTGCACCTTAAAAGATTCATGTGTTTTGTGAGCTTAGCAGTTACATATAACTTTTACAAATAAAACACATATTTTAAGCAAAATTATTCACAGAAAACAAGGGCATGAGCATTGAGCAGCCAGCCAGGCCAGGGCATTGACATATGACATGACAGATGGACACGTTGATTAACATGACATTGCATACTGACTTTTGACAAATCAGAAAAGTGACAGTCAACCAGAAACCGTTTGATTTTTAACGGTTTGGCATAGAGTGTGAAATTATTTGCCAAGTTTCGCAGGATCACCTACTGTAGAAACAATTTTAAATCTCGTTAAAGTAACAAACATTTAATGTTGTGAAACCCAGTCAGACATAATATTTGTCAAGCTAGAATTTATTGTTTTGCCAAGCTGACTCAAAAGGATGATCACCGTGCCTTGACGTAACCTTACGGAGCGTCAACAAGCCATTAATTTTTATTCAGTTGGTGCGCGACTTAAAAGCGGGTTGCATGTGACTAGGCAGAGGCGTAATACATTTTTAACGATATTTATTTAACATACTTCTGACAACACAACACATTCCAAGCCAAATCAAACAAATATGCCGATGAATGGTAAGGACTATAGCACTATTATTATGTATTGAATGCATTTTAGTAAGTAACGGCGCGCGGCGCACTGGGTGAAGAAGTTTTTAAATAAGCCTGAGACCCGAATGTCAAATCA
Organism: Erannis defoliaria; assembly: GCA_905404285.2. Classification (NCBI taxonomy): domain Eukaryota; kingdom Metazoa; phylum Arthropoda; class Insecta; order Lepidoptera; family Geometridae; genus Erannis; species Erannis defoliaria. Next base: position 7,428,498 of record FR990085.1, on the reverse strand, counting down.
TCTTTAATAGGCACTGACCTCTAATATACAAGGCGTACTTGCAAGAAGGCATTAATACTTTACCAGTGTAAAGTACCACTATAATAAGTTTAGCTAGAAGGTATATGGCTGTACCTAGTAGGTAGCTAAGTATATTTAGCTTAATTTTTTTCTAGCATACAAAATACGAACGAGCATGTCCATAAATTTATTATGCTTCTAATATACAAATATATACAACAAATGTACCATGAGACCATGACTATTTACTTACTTTTGACATTATGTTACCTACCCTCGTCCCCTCTAGATACAAACGGCCTTACCTAAAATAATCTCGATTCTCTTAGTCACTGCTTAAACTTCTCTGTCCTTTTCTAGCACGTGCAACTTCACGTCAGAGAGAAGATGGCAGAGCATCTTAAGCAGTGACTAACGGTTAAAAAGTTTTTTTAAGTAAGGCCGTAGATACGCGGCATTGTTAGACTAAGGTCATTCAAGAAATGGGTCGTATCTTTAATCATGGTTTAAGAATGCTCCAATTTGGCTCCATTATATTTATTACTAGGACAAAATTTTATCTCTAGCAATTTTGAGACGAGTTTCAGCCCAACCTTGCACAGTCAGTTTTGGTTAGGTAGGTAACCAAAGCATCTTATTAAGTTATTAGCAGTAATATGTATAACATGGCATTAATTACTAATTATTTAATTCGAAACCTATTTTTATTCTGTCGATAAAAATCAGCTTTTTTTTTACGCTTATAAGTTTGCGTTCGGCCACCAACTCGCCTGTTAGTAAGCGACAAAAGCATTCAAAGTAAATACTTACTTAAATAAAATAATATGAATATTCAGATCAAAACTATGTCACGGCCGCGATCACCACAGCGGGCGTGTTAGGCACGGCCTATGTCGGTTACAAACTTTACCAGTCCAAGAAACCAAAGCTGCCGACAGAATGGAAGCAAGTCGGTACCTTGAAAGACCTCTACATCTATCCAATCAAATCAGTCGGCCCTGTTGTAATAGAAAACGCGGAGTTGACGGTGATGGGTCTAAAACAAGGATGGCTGAGAGACAGGTGAGTTGCTACTTCTTTTTTACTTTTTAGAAAGAAAATATTGTCGTATCTACCATTTGCGGCAATTTTCTTTGCCACCTTGGACCTGTTTCATATAATGTGGTGTCTGTTCCGATCTTCTAAACACAAAACATTTAATTTGAGACCTTACCGTGCATCCATCGTGCATCGATTGTAAGCTGCAGCTGTAAGGATCTGATGAAGGTTCACGAGACGACAAGCCTGGTCAAGAGCGTTGAGATCTTTCTCTATATGCTGCGATGAAATATAGGGTAGATCGCCAATCACCGCTCGAAAACGGCATCGTCAAAACAATGCATACCTAAATAGCGTAATATGCCTTGTCTTGCTCTCAAAGTCGCGTGTAACCGCGCTAATCGTGTGACGTGCTACGATGCCGAATGTTTTACAACGCTATTACAGGGTGTTAAGGTTCATTATTAAATTAAACCAATATCCGCTTGTGTTTTTTTTTATATTAGCTGGAGAGGTAATATATCTGTATATATAAGCAAAGTATAAGCATTGGCGCGGGGCCACTTTTGAGGTTTGATTTTCATAGAGACTGTGTATCTATAGTATATTTGATCTAAGTCTATAAGTCTAAGCGTATCTATAGCGTATTTTTCTACTTTAGGGTTCTAATGGTGGTAAACGAGAAGAACAATTTCATTACGGCGAGAGCATACCCTGAACTACTAACAGTGCATCCGTCAGTGAAGAACTCTGTCCTCACATTGAAGCATGCTGATATGAATGTTTTAAAGGTCAATTTAGCTGAGGTAATTAGAAGACACTTACTTACCTATGTTTGAAAATTTTATTCCTTCCAAGCGAAATGTGCTGAGTCGTGTTATTTTTTTTGCAGATCATCGAGTCGGGAATTGAACCTAAAACCGCGCACGTTTGGGGTGTACCAGTTCCAGTCTATGATTGTGGATTTGAAGCCAACGAGTGGTTTTCGAGGTGAATTAAGTACATAGTAATTATATATAGCTTAATTTATGTCATAAGCTTAAGAATACCATAGAACCTTAGCTTAGAGTATCCGTTTTTCTAACCAGTGGATAGAACGTTATATTTTCCTATGACGTTTAAAGAAAAACTAACTCGTGACAAAGTAGAATCACGGTTCTTTATTTTGTTTGTTTATAAAGACGACGTAATCAGCTCTCTATTTATAGATAACGGTATGATACTAGGTACCTATGTACTTCCTATGTACATTGATAATCACCTACCTATGTAATACATAATTTAAAAAAAATTGCACGCTTTCACGCCAAAATTCTAAAATGAACTACCTAAGTATATTTATTTTGATGTCTGCTATGGCGCTGTAGCATTTATACCAACCCAAATATGACCGAGGCCACAAAAATAGAGCATTCATTGCATCATTGACAGTTTTAATTCAGTGTTCATTCCAATCATCGTATCAATTTGGTATGTTCCGTAATTCAACAATAACAGCCTTATCAACGCCACCGTAAACGAACAAAATAAACTCTCCTTCAGCGACTGTATTGACCCATGTTATCAGTCCTCGATAAACGGGTTGTAAGATTGTATGGAGCACGAGAGAAAATGTCGAAATTGTTTTTCAGAGTTCAGACTGACTGGAACCCTTTAGAGTGGTCGCACATTGAAACGGCACGGCACCCGACAGGCGCCGGACGACCGTAACACACTGCGCACAATTAACTGGTGCGAGTAAGACGGCGGCGTCTCGAGAAATTTCTTACGGTGTGCGGGACCTAGTACAAAATGTATGCAGCGCCTTCGGGCAAAACCGGACGGTTTTTCTCGTCGTATGCGCCCGGCCATAACCGTCACAAATGTCAAATACTAGAAATACCTACAAAAAAACGACGATTCCAAAATCATTATACTTACTATTTTAATAAGTAATTAGTTATGTGTGTTCATCTGTTTTCTTATCAGATTCTTATAATGACCTACAAATTATGAAAATGCCTTATGCCTTACTTAAAAAAACTTTTCAAACGTTAGTCACTGCTTAAGATGCTCTGCCATCTTCTCTCTGACGTGAAGTTGCACGTGCTAGAAAAGGACAGAGAAGTTTAAGCAGTGACTAAGAGAATCGAGATTATTTTAGGTAAGGCCGTAAATGTCAATATAAATAGATGTAACTAATACCACGTGTTAAAGGTAAATCCAATATGGCGGATTTTATAACCTGAATTTGTATCCGAAAAAGATATATGGGGCTCATAATTACCAAGTTTAGTATGAAAAGAAATAACTAGGTAAATGAGTACATTTTAAATACCTATGTACTTAAACCTTGTAAAAATATTTTTTGCTAACAAAATGTGACATGACGTGAGCTGTGCTGTAAATTGCCTTTTATGCGCCCCGTGCCAGCTTCTAAAATTGCGCCCTTGAAAAATATTCAAAACTTGGTCCTGGTCTGGTCATATTTGCGCCCCTCCAGGACCAGCGCCCGGTGCCTGGGCAATGCTGGTACCGCCTTATTTACGGCACTGGACATTAGGTAGTAGGTAATCGCTGGTGCCAGAGTCGCTGAAGGACCCCAATACTATGCTCAGCGACCTCAGTAACGTTTCCTAACAGGTGGGATTTAGAATGAACATGGACAAGACAAAGATCATGTCCAATGTCCATGTTATACCCGTACGTGTTGGGAACGATACTCTCGAAGTTGTTGACCACTACAACCTTAGACAGATTGTTCAGTTAGGTAGGTCCAACTTCGACAAAGAGGTCACCCGAAGAATCCAACTAGGATGGGCAGCGTTCGGGAAATAGCGTAATATCTTCTCGTCCAAAATCCCGCAGTGTCTGAAGACAAGGTCTTCAACCAGTGTGTGTTGCCAGTGATGACATATGGAACTGATACGTGGTCTTTAACTGCTGGCCTTTTTTTTCACACAACGGGCAATGGAGATAGCTATGCTCGGAGTTACTATGCGCCATAAAATCTACTAATCACTAGGTGGACCGACGACATTGTAAAACTCGCGGGCAACCGGTGGATGCAATTGGCAGGTTGTCGTACAGTGTGGCTGTCTAAGGGGGAGGCTTTCGTTCAGCAGTCGACGTCTCCGGGCTGATGATGAATCGCTGGTTTGGCCAACCAATTACCTGGTAGACGATAATTATAGTTGTCGTACACAGCCGCCCGCTCTTTGTACCAACTAGGCGGCTAGGCCAATATGTCCTATGCTTTTATTTGAACAAAACGATTAGGTACATCTTGTTGCAGATTCCTGAAACGTGATGCTACGAGTTTCCGCTTGGTCTACTATGCGTCTTACAAGCCGAGAATGTTAAGAGGACACGACAACTTCTACAAGTTCACCAAAAAAGATACGGTAAACAACAAATTAATTCAGGACTAAAACGGTCACCGATTCAAAGACAAGAAATCATAAAATCGTAGAAAACCTCTATCATAAGTTAAGAACACCCGACACCCACTAATATGACGGAATGTGTTTTACTAGCGCGTAACTCGTCACGCGTTATCCACCAATATTTATTTAGTTAATAATACGATAGTGGCTCCCTCACTCAACTCAACGGATAAGTTGGAAAAGCTCTACTGCATGCGATTGATACGGTAGCAGTTACAAAATATAGCACCGCTTTGTACGCATTCTAGGGCGCTTTTCCAGACGAAGTTTCGTACAACTTGATCAACGAAGCGTCCGTAGAGGAGCTCAACACAAGACTGAAGGACTGCCAAGTGACGCACCATCACTTCAGACCTAACTTCGTGCTGAAAGGCGCCGGCCCATATGACGAAGATAATTGGAAGTTCGTTAAAATTGGAGAAAATGTTTTTGAAATTATCAAACCGTGCACCAGGTAGGACATAAAATAACTATGAGACAAATTTGGCTTCTTAGATTTGGAATTGTTATTTTTAACATTTTTATGTTAGGTGTTTCGCCGTAACTCACCTGGGGCCATATGTTTGAATCGTCCGCAAGACTTGCGCATGCGAAAGGAGCCGACCTTGGAACGATATTGTTTGGAATAAGGTTCAATATCGTTTAAAAGTCGGCTCCACTCGCATGCGAAAATTTGCGCACGATTCAAAAATAAGGCCCCTGATGTTAGTGACGGATGGTCGAAGATGGAAAACACACCTAGCTTGAAATCAAGTGCGACTACTTGACTACTACTACGGAACACAGCAGAGTACTAGAAACTGCCCTACCAGCATACTATGGTTTTCTCATAATGTTTTCTTCAGCAGCAGCTAAAGCTCATTGTTGGGATTTAAATCCACGCCCTTCGGCGAGCGATCCTAATGCGCTTACCACAGAGCTATCACCGCTATAATTAACTATTATTATTTACTCTATGACTTTCTAGGTTTAAGGGCATTTTGGACTAGCCGAGATCTTACTACGGTGGCAGGACAATAGCCGTCTTCGTCATTATAATGATTCTAATATCCAAAAAAATATGTTTTAGATGCGTTATGACCACCATCGATCCTGAGACCGGTGTACGTCACAGCAATAGCGAACCACTAGAAACACTAAAGAGGTAAGAAACTTACTAACGTCATCTCATCCTAACCTCTGTAGATAAACCCTGGTATGTTGGTTAATATGTATATCCTGTAATCCTAAGAGGATTGCGACGGCTCACTAACAGCCAGCCAGAATGCTAGCGGTTCATAGCCTCGCTCCATTAATAGGTACTTATAAGGATAGTTTCGGTCAGACGCGGGCTGGAAAAATGCAGGACTTATCATCGCCCCCACATCGAATTGCTGCTTGCATCGAATTACTGCCGTCGAGATTGCTGCGTTCCACATATCGGGCCTTAAATAAAAACGTCACTAGCGCAATACTAACGTCATTTAAACTTTACAGTGGCCTTGGCCTCATTCTACACTCTGTCCATTATGTTAAACGCTTTTCGTCAGCTCATAAAATGTCGACGACTTCTTCTTCTTTTTTGTTGTCGAACTTTGTGAAACATCTAGAATATCATATATTCATATTTATTTATTTAATAAACATACAAAACAGAATGCAATAATTTAAAGCTATCTCATAAATTACACACACAATTACATTTTTATCCCATACAAATAAACGACACAACACAACAGAACATACAACAACAACACACACAAGACAAGACAACTACAACAACAATCGTTATACAATTAACACTAAGGGATATTACCAACAACCACTGCATCGGTACATTTTCGCCATTTAAGATTTACTTAAAATTGAATTGAAGTAGATCATAAAATGGCGTAAATTCTTTTTTATCAATAATTTGATTCCAGTCACGAGAGCTGGATTGGACCATCTCCCTTAAGCAGCGTCTTTTATAACGATTATTCCCGTTGTCCACCACTGGTGGACAGCGATACTAGACCTTTATTGTAATTGGTATAAATATGTTTCAGTTACCGCCAAATCACAGACCCCGTGGAGCGTAACGCTGCGGGGAGATCTCCACGAATGGGACTACAGATGGCGCTGCGAAGCGGCCCGGGGGGCATGGTCTCACTCAACGACCCTATCTGTGTAGCTTAGACCACGCCTATACAGTTTAAACTCTATATACTTACGTCGTAGACAGAAAACAATGGACGAAGTCACATTTCCATATCTTTTACTCTGCAGCGAAACAGCCATATGAAAAAACAGAATGCGTGAAAGAGAAAGATTTATGCTTTTTTTCTCTGTCGTTGTAACCGTTTGATGGAATCAGACAGCTTTTCATTGAAAGTGTGGTGTCAAACATCTGAGAGATATTTTTGTGTTTTTTCGAAAATAAGATTTAATACGATGAGATTATTTTTTATCATTGATATTCAAATAATTATAATTATTATCCTCGCGTGGTGAAGAGTTTTGGACATCGTCGCAATCAATGGTGCAGTGATGTATTTTGGGCTGTCAGAACAACAAAACAAGGTTTTTGTCTAAAATATCGCTATCTCATGTCCGGTTACAAAGTACTTAGGTCTCATGCATACTTATGGGTGTTTTTGTACAAAATTGCTTAAGTATAATCAGAGATGCAGGTGAGTGCAAATCATATCAGATTACTCAACCCTTTATTTGCTTTTTTATTGTAGTTTGTAAGATAACCAACTAAATGCATGCTTTTACTACTTTTTTGTTTTAGATGCATTGAGCTAATATCTAGTCACAAACGAGCAAAAATAATAGGTCCGCGCCAAGACTTTTGGAACGACTTGAACTACTAAAAGGCACAAGCGCTCAAGCATACATTGAACACTATACAAGCGACATAACGTCTTAATTCGAACAATTGAGAACTATATGATGCACGTATAGGTATGTACATTAGCACTCGGACGTTTTTCGGCTAGAGATTGTGACTCTTTAGATATAAGCTCAATGTTTAGATGTTAAGAAAAAGTTGTTTCTACTTTTTATGTCATATCTTAAAATTGTGTTATCTGCCTACATAATAAAAAAAAAAACCTATCTGTCTGTGATTTATTTATATTGTTGCTATCACTAACGAAAGGCGTCAGTGACGTGACTCTCTTGCTCCATAGAATGTTCTACCCATGACGGTGGGATCCTTACCAAAGTGACCTTGGGTCCACTGTCTAAACTACTACCCATGGGCATGTATAAGAGTTGGGAGTGTAAGGGTTTCCGGTAAAATGGGTGTCCTACCCCAACCCCAGGATATCCTGTGGCATACCGGTGGTGGTAATATCGTCTTTGTGCTACCACCTTGCATTGTTTACCACCCACCCCAAAAACAAACTAACTGAGTACAAAAACCTGCTGGTCTATAGAAAAATGTCACGTCGCCGAAATGTATAGAACAATGGAGACAACGGTTTTTTTCGTGTTTTAATAATAATAAGCAAAGGTCCGGGCTTAGACCCGAGTTTCAAATTAAATAGAAGAAATAATAAAATTTGTTCACAACGATGAGTACAATGATCTTAGTATTTCGGGCTACATTTCGCATAGCCTACAGGGCTAAATCACTAAAGTCGCTTCCGAACGCTTGTAATCGTCTAGCACAGGCTTAACCCGACCAATTTTCCTCTTGTAGTTTGTGTGGCTTGTTGTTTGTTGTTTTAGTCTAGGCTTGTAGTTTTATGTGACCAATATTTAATCCGATCAAAGGATCACTAATTAAAAGTGCGGTACTAGTAAAAAGATACAACTACAAATAACACATACTTTTTCTATAAGAATAAGGAATAATTTTCTTATCTATGCTTCTTACGAAGATGATATACTACAGGGGCTGCATTTATGAATCATACGCAGGAGTTTGCTTAAACGAATAAGGCCAACTTTCGAACGATATGTTTAAAATTCGATCATATTCGTATCAGCGACAGTGTTATTGGAATGCGCCGTGCATCCGGCATCCGTGCGCCCAGCGCTTGCAAATCGTTCAAAATGAACAAGTCAACACAATCAAGCATACCTAGCTAAAAGTATGCATATTACATTTGCCAGAAAATAGAGCTAGCGAATCTAATTACTGCATGACAAAAAGAGAACACATGTACATGTATTAGAAGTTTGTATTGTCGTATCGTACGGCTCGCATGTCGCAAAGACAGAGAATTACTGACGCGAGAGGAAAGCCGGCGCTCAACATATTATAGTCTTCAAAATCCGTGCGCTTATTTCCTGTCCATTCATTTTATCATTTTCGCTGATTCGAATACGCAAGCTCTCGAGTTTGATTCTAAAATCAAGCCACTGGCCTCCTGGCAAAAGTATATGGAACGTTTTTCTCTTCGTGCTACTCTACTACCTACTAAAATAAAAGAATTGCTTTTAATTGAAAAATGTTTAATACCTTATAATTAAATGCGTACAATCTGCGCAGCGGTGGTCAAGTGTTCCTTATCGGCGGACACCAAGACGCGAGCGAACGTGCCCCCGCCCGTGCCCTTCGTCAGGTGTTCGGGGTTCACCACCACACACCCATTCACTTCCTGTAACAATAGGGAATATGCATGTTTTTTTAAATCACTCACAACAAAACAAATCATCGAAAATAAAATTTCAATATGTGCACAAATGACGAAGTTATACTTAAACATTTTAGTTTCATGTTAGACATCCAGGGCACTATAGTAGCTTATGAGTCACAGTCCACGATTCTTAACAAATTCTATACTAGCGTTTGTTTTGCTAGAAAGGGACAGATTCCCTCCCAAATACTTTGAACGCTTATATTTCAGAACTTTACAAGCCGATTTCAATTATATTTCGATGTAAACACCAGATTCAGACTCCAATTATCCTATTATTCATAATAATTGAAACTCATTCATATTCCCTATTACACTCTAAATATGTATCATTTGTTTTTGTTTTTAAATTGTTCATGGTCATGGATACTAGTCCTTTAGCCGAATACATAATTTCTTCATCGATCTTTCTTTCTCCAGTTAAATGAGTCTTAGTCACAGTCCAAGTCACACACAGTAAGTCATAGTCAAGTCCAGTGATGCCCTAGTAGAGTCGTAGCAACTTTACTACAAGCTTCTTCAGAGTTTTGAAAACAATACGAAAGACATTGTTACACCATATTATACCACTTGCCCACACTCAAGCACGTCATTCAACTCTTAATGAATATTATAAACTATTTTTATGCATTAATACCCGAAAAAACACAAGTTTAGGAAAATAATACGTCATAATTTTTTCTCATTTCCGCCTTAACTTTTTTTTAATGTATTCTTGGCCATGGATACATGTCCTGCATAATACTTACCACCAGGCGAACGTCTCGCACATCTCGTCAATCCATTGCATAAAAAATAATTAAAAAGTCAGTACAATAAAACAACACATTACCTTGACGAAGTATCTGAAGTTCGAGGGCAGCACGAGTAGATGCGGCGTGGCGGCGAGCTGCGCGTGCGCCGCCCACAGCGCCGCGTCCGAGGCGAGCGCGGGCGCCGGCCACAGCGGGAGATACGACTGCTGGGATATCACGTGCGACGCCAGCCGGGACAACTTGTCGCCGCCAACACCCCTACACATAGGTATCAACCATGGACTTTAATAATAAGATAATAAATATTGGTTGGAAAACTAAAACCCGCTTTCCTATGGAATGGAAGAACAAGATATTATATCTAATACCCACTACATGTTTACCCACACACTTTTCCAACCTCATTGACTGCTTTCTTCAGCCATGTCAAATTTTATTGTGAATTACCTACACATTTTTGGCTGGTGCTCATTGAGCCTTTTAATTTGAAACCAAATACACGATATAAAACCAATTGCCAAGCGGATTTGGGTCCCAAAACCCGCCATATTGCCTTCATATACACCACTTTTTTTTATGAATATCTAAAACTTTAAGGGGTCTTTGTACTCATCATTATTAACAACTTTTGCTATGGGACCAACCCAGAAATCGCGAAAAAAAACAGCTGATTTATTTTTCGCGATTTCAGGGTTGACCCCTTAGGAAAAGTTGTTCATAATGACGAGTACATACATACCCTTCAGTATTGTTAAACCTTTTTGTTACACATTGTATATTATTGACTCGCGGATTGCTAAGATGCGTCGATAGACCCCCATATAATAAATACCTAGTTTGGGAGATTTGTTTGTTTTTTCATCGATGATCCGAGACGAGTAAGATGGTCGCTATGAAAAGCGACACTTGCTCGTACAGTTCAGTGCCACTCAGAATTGTGAACTTATCAGTTTAAAAACTGCATGGCAATGCACTGAGTTACTCATCCTGAGATACAAGATGCTATATATCTCTTGTAATTGTTTACGCACTACTTTAACTTTAGATTCGATATTTCGTCGGGGCAAGCGGAACTGTATGGAGGCTCTTGAAACGAAAATTTGTAGTTTCGTGGTGTGGCTGGCATGCTCTTCATGGTAAGAGGTGGCAGCCATCTATGGACAATGGCTAGATGACTGTTATTTTTTATTGTCCTATTAAAATGTGGCCCATAAATATAGCTGATTAATGAAAATCTGATCAACAATAAGTAACTTATAAGCATTTTAATATCATGCTAGACATAGAGGAGATTATGACGTCACTTCTCCGTACGCCATATAAATTCTATTCTGACAAGTATGGCGCACAGAGGCGTGACGTAATTTTTTGTTTTGTGGGAAAGGGACAGAGTTTTCTATACCAAAAAGTTTAAACGCTTGTATATCAGAACATTAATACCCGTTTTAAATTATTTTTTCAATAAACATACTATATTTACTTAAATTATTCACCAAAGCTATTGGTTTCAACGATGCAAACATCAGTCATCTACCCTATTGTAATACCAAAAGCATTGCTGATGCCTTGCCTACTCTTCAGTGTAACGATTGTTTTAACATTATATTTGTTATGACTTACATTGATATTTCTTCTTGACTGATATGCATTAGCACGTCAGTACCGGTGACGCCAATTACGACTCCGCTGATGTTCAAAGTGCACGGATCCGGCATAAAGTGTAAGTTGGGATGTTTCCGTCGACTGTGGTATGGCGGCGTCGGGTAGATGTTCACGTGGAATGCGTCCTTTAGGCTCGACACTATATATATTTTAGTGAAGGGGCTGAAAAGTATACAAGCGTGAACAAAAATGTAGAAAAGTATACAAGCAAAGTAATATTACGTTAGCTAAGTCCGCTCCTCGTGGGCCCCGCGGCCCCTACCCATACCTACCAAGCCCCTTGACCGATTTGGCTCATTAGCACGAACTACTTGCATACAAAATTTGGTAAAGATAGGATCAACGGTTTGCAAGTTATAAATAGAAAACAAATATATATTGTATATATACACACATATATACATATACACACATATATATTGTATATAACAAATATATATATACAAACGCCGACAGTAAACCTGTTAGATGAGTCTAGATGTTACTGCGGTAACAAGTAGCTTTCTTGTTTCCTTTAGGTTATAACCTTGATCTTGTCAAGGTCAAGTAATTTTTTTATGTTTACATGCTTCGTCTTCGTCCTCATCCTTGCTTACCGACGAGCAAGAGGCGAGTTGAGGTAAAAGCGGACTTAACGTAAAAAAAACGCGCAACTATTAAAATCAGTATTATATAAGTGCTTACATCCGGCTACAACTATTCAGCGTCATGGGCTGCTTTGACAAGGAAGCGGAAATATGAAATTACGCTGGGACGCAAAAATTTGCGATATGATAAATGTTATGAACAACCAAACGCAGCAATCAAAAACAAAACCAAGTCGGCATATTCTTTCCTTTCTTAAAAATATTTAAAATGAAGTTTTCAACCAAAACCACAGCACAAATATAACATCGATCGCAGTTTTATATAGACTCGCGTGCAGCTAAATCAACTCACCCCGACAAGATGTATTTTTTCCAAACTTTCCAAGACTTTATGCAATTCATTTTTCATCGGCCATTTTACGATTTTCTATAGAAAACTGTCAAACTAATGAATTCCGTAATAGAATCATTTGCAAAATCATAGCATGAATTGGCGCTTAAGTGACCGTTTTACGATTTGCGAAATGAATCATCAGAGGAAGGATCATAATGCAGACCTGCTAAACGCGACCATTTTAGCCCCCCAGACCACGGCCATAGCTTAGGTTAGAAAAGCATGCCACGGCGGACAGGGCGGCGGGGCGTCAGTCCAACGAGAGAAGAAGAGTGTAAACATATTTCTCCTCTCTCTCTGAACATAGGTAGTATTACAGTGGACGAACTGGGCGTGAATCTTTAGAACCTTATGCGGTAATGATTAGCAGTCATTCGTCACCACAGATATAAAACACTTTTTTTTAAATTCCCTTTACCCTATTTTCACTAGAAATATTTTACAAATAAGGTACTCATACAATTGTGTACTGCGTAACGCTAACGACAGAAAGTAAACATTACGAGAGAGATTAAGTGTGTGTCTATATCGTATATATATACTAGCTATACTCACCAAGTACTATTTAATTCTCCTAAACTATCAACTAGCTTGTCAAAGAACGACCTAAAGGTCTCTGCCATCGTGTTATCTTTCACTTTGGAATGTTCACTGTCCATAAAAGGGCCGGTCAATATGGCCACATGAGGCTTATGTGTGCTGATATAGGTTACGAGGTCCTTGAGCGGCTCGTACGCCATGTTGTCAGAGGTCGTGTAGGGTCCCGCGGCGATCACAACTGACAATGTGCCTGAAATGATGATGAATTATGTTTTTGTGTCAATTTTCCTCTAGTTATAATCACATAATACCATACAAATGTACAACAGATAATACAACCAATTTTGAAATCTTAAAATGTTGCTGTCCTTATCTAAAATATACAATAGGGTAGATGACTGATGTTTATATCGTTGAAACCAATAGCTTTGATGAAGAATTTAAGTTAATATAGTATGTTTAACGTAAAAATAATTGAAATCGGTTAATAATCGGTTAATGTTCGGATATATAAGCGTTTAAAGTTTTTGGTAGATAGAACTCTGTCCCTTTCCCACAAAACAAAAAATGACGTTACGCCTTGTCAGAATATAATTTATATGGCCTACAGAGAAGTGACGTCACGATTTGCTGTTTCGCCTCTCTGTCTAGCATGATATTAAAATGCTTATAAGTTGCTTAGTTTTGATCAGATTTTCATTGTCTTTTCATTCATTAGCTATATTTATGGGCCACATTTTAATTGGACAATTAAAAAAAACAGTCATCTAGCCTATTATAATACAACTGTAACGACGCGATTACTGTACATTGAAGATATATTTAAAAAAAATTTTTTTAGGTGTACCCTCCTCATACATGAGAGCAACTGAACCCAAAAATACAGTTTTAAAAAAATTGTCTGTCTGTCTGTGTTCCCAGTTGCCACCGCCATCTCCGCAACCGCTGGTGGCATTCGAGAACAAAATTACCAATCGCTACCAATGGTGGCTTTCCCAAACTTTTAAGACTATTGTTTCTCTGTTCTCATTGCCATTTTATCTCAAAGATTAAGTACTAGATAAATTACCGAGTATGAAGTTGAAGGTATATAGTTACCAGAGAAATTACTGGGTATGAAGAGATTTAACATCTAATATCTCAGGGTGACGAGCGCAGTGTGGTGTAGTGCAGGATTGTGTTCGCAAGTTCACAATTCTGGCACTGCTACTGTTATGGGCAGGCGTGACGCTTACCACCAGGCGAACATCTCGCTAATCTAGTCACTTGATTGTAAAAAAAAAAAAGTACTCAAGCGATTCTACCACACTGTTTTATGAACAAAACTAGTTTACGATAGGTACCATACAATACAAGCTGTTGTTTTGCATCCTGGCCAAATAAATTTACATAGGTATATAATATATAATTATATACTCATCGTTATGAACAATTTTTACTATGGGGCCAACCCTGAAATCACGACAACAACTTGTATATATTACAACTTAATTACATATATTGTATATATTACAATATTAATGATAACTTGTATTGTTACGAACATTTTTGTTTTATTTATACGGGAATACTCACGTTTAATTAAATCGGACACTCCGACTATAGTTTCGATCACATCCGGTGACCTTTTTCAAAGAGTGAAAACAGAGCCCGACGCGCGTGCAGCTGCGTGTGTGTGCTGCTGTGTGCTGTGTGCAATTAAACGTGAGTATTCCCGTATAAATAAAACAAAAATGTGTCATAACCACGTCAGTTTTCATATTACGAACATGTGTATATTAAAGTGAAATAGTTGTGTACCTGTAAATGCGTTCATCATATCGGCCCTGTGGTCGGGCAGCAGTAATGCGGCGTCGGTTAGCACCTCCTGCGCTAAGAACCGGTCGCCGCGAGGGTTCACACCGCGCATCACCACCACTTGCCCGGGGAACAAGCTATACTGCTTCAGGCTGGCGGAGAAACAACAATCAATAAAGTACTTACCCGACAATTTCCTTTCAATTGATACCAAATAAGATAATTGTTAATTTTTAAATGGTAAGCTACTATACCACCAGCAGGGCTAACATGCGCACCGCGAGAAAAGTTTCTCGATTCTTAAAAACAGGACAAGGCTATCTGTATAAGTTTGTCTCGTTTTCGCACGACATAAAGACACGACAAAATTTTCTCGCGGTGCGCATGTTAGCCCTAGTAAATACAAGTTACCAGAGTAACAGGTAGATTGTTTGTCTTTAACTTATATACAAGTGCTTGTACTTGTAGTTTGTACACTGGTTATCTTGTAGCTTTAGGAAGCGCCGTACAATTTTTTTTACGGTGTTGTCTTTTTAAGTTCATGACTTGTAGCTTTTTAAAACAGGGCCCAGGCGGAGGTCTCGCTCGTCTCGCAAGCCCATAACAGTAGCAGTACCAAGTTGTGAACTTGCGAACTAAATCCTGCACCGCACTGCACTGCGCTCGCCACTATGAAATATTAGGTGTCAAATCTCTTGTTGCCCAGTAATTTCATGGTAGCATAGGTTAGATAACTGATGTTTATATAGTTGAAACCAATAGCTATGATGAAGAATCTAAGTAAATATAATATGTTTATTGAAATAATAATTAAATCGATTATTAATGTTTTCTGATATATAAGCGTTTAAAGTTTTTGGTAGAGAAAACTCTGTCCCTATCCCACAAAACAAAAAATTACGTCACGTCTCTGTGCGCCATACTTGTCAGAATATAATTTGTATGGCGTACAGAGAAGTGACGTCATAAACTCCTCTCTATCCAGCATGATATTAAAATGCTTATAAGTTGCTTATTTTTCATCAGATTTTCATTTTATTTTCATTATGTTCAGCTATATTTATGGGCCACATTTTAATAGGACAATAAAAAAAACCAGTCTAGCCTATTTGCCCTTTAAACCCGAACACACTGCTTGGCGACTGAATAACTTAACTAGAGAATGAGATTATACACACTTGTCGATGTCCACAGGCACGGCCTGACTGAGGGATTGCTCCCACGTCCCTTGCAGCACCACGCTTTTCGGGTTCAGTCTGGCATCGGCGTCGCACTCTATGCGACCCGCTATTACCACTTCTGTCTGGAATGATAGAGGAAAAATATTCATTTCATTCATTCATACATTCATTTCTAGGGTCATTTCTTGGGAACGGTTCCTTAGACCATCTACCTTAATAATCTAATGCTAATGCTTCACCTGCGTGGGGCTTTACGTCCGGTTATCGGAATAATTCACGTGAAATAAATGATGCATTAAACAATGCGCTACATGGGCGGCCATACTATCATTTGACTTTGAATATCGCCTAACGACATTAATAATGCCACTAGCCCATTAGCGTGCTAACACCCGGTCATATCTGCGTACTGTATCAAATACCGCGCTAAATAATGGCATTACACGTAGGTGAAGCCCTAGCATAAGAGTTTATCTGGTTCCATAATACAAGATTTGCTTAGTTAGGAGGTAGATGGCGCTGTGTGGAAATCATGGAAATGTCCACCAATATGTAATTTATTTAGAACGTTTAAAACACAAACATTCGCATTATATTATTATGATCATTAGTTCACCTCTATGGAAAGTTAGTTTCACTGTAGTGTGGAACATTTTATTACTCAGGAATCATCAGGGGCCGTACTGTTACATAGATCTACAAATCACTATTATAGGTTCAACCGCTGACGCTATGCGCGACCGGGAACCGTATCGAGGCGCAATCAAATTTACGATCGCGCAGCGTTGTCGACGGCTAAACCTAACAATCAAGAAAAAAAAACATAGGACATTTTTCACACAGTGCCATCTAACCCCCAACTAAGCAAAAGCTTGTGTAACATGGAAACTAGATAGCTGATAGCATACTCATATACTTTTTTTTGTTTTCGTGTAAATACATACTACACCCAGACATAGAACAAACATAGAACACAGTACAGCCCCAGAATAGTAAAAGCATTTTGGTATTAAGCCTACATCTATTATGTGCATTAATTACCTGTGATTTAAGTCTGACTGAAGTTGTTTCTGTGATATTTGCCTTTTTCATTATACATTGAGACACATAGTTAATGTGGCTGTCGAAAATACCGGCTTTCTCATGCAGCAACTCGAAGCCAAACCTAAAACATATTGCTTTGTTCTTTTACCAGTAAATATATAGTTCTAGAGATGAGATAGCTAACGTCATTTTGTCTAATCATAATACATACATGGTTTTCATGTTACAAATAATTAAATTAATCAATTACTATGACTTACCGAATAGATGTAAATTTACCTACATTTAAAGCACTAGTTAATGTTAGTTTATTTCGCGTTATGTTCTAAAAAATATATAATTAATCTGTGGTCAACGTTGCTGGTGCACCAGCTTCTTATTTAAATACTACTTTAATATTATACTTTGCTGTGTAGTTTGGCTCTAAAATAAAAATAAAACTAATAGGGATTCTGCAGCTGTTTCCAATCCCTGCTGAGTGCAGAGCCATGGTGAGAGCAGAAGGAACCAATACAAATTCATTGGTGTAGGCACAGTAAACATAATATAGTACCACAGAATAAATAATAGTCTCCATCCAGAAAGTTCACTCCGCAAAGGAATTGAAATAAATAATGACTATCTACTAGGACGGAGCGCCGGCCGAACATAGCTAAACTGCGGAGTGAGATCCCCCTGATAGTACTATGTAGTAGATAGGAGGTTTGATGGCAGCTGAGTAACTTCAATATTCAATACAAATGAAGCCGTAAGGAGATTTATGTGCCTAGCCATTTATTAGGCGGTATATTTCCACTTTTAGCTACCGTCATTTTAGTTTGTAACTACTAAAATAAAACATACTTATTTTACATAATATACACTAGAGGACAAGGTAAAGTAAGAATCGGTATTTGAAACTGATAAAATTAAATTAAAACTAGCATATCAGCCTGTTGTAATATAATAATAAAACTATCACTAGATTTTAATCTTTTTCTTTCAATGTCTTTTTTAATCGGCACTTAAAGGAACAAAAGTTTGATGAAATGTCATTACATCTCAGGATCACAAAATCCATCCTGATTCCACCGTTTTGTTTTGGTTGCCATAAAAACTTTGATTATCTTAAACATTATAAGTACTTACATCGCTTTTGTGCACGTGTCACCGTCATCATTAGGCACCTGTGTTATTCTAAAGTTCGTTAAATTATTTACCCCATTGGGTTCGCTTATAACTTGCAACAATTTCTCATCTCCATAGGAATGTACGACAGTACCGGCGTTAGCTCTAGAAGCATATTTTGCCGATGCTCTGAAATTTTATAGCTTTTTATACTTTTTTTTTTAAATAATTTTTTTTTGTTTATTTTGTCTTAGAGAATTAATTACATAACTCAATTTATAACTCTGCCAAACTGCTATGCAGCAACTGCATCTGCATAGCAGTTTGGCAGAGTTATGTCTGCCTACAAACTGCTATGCAACAACTGCATCTGCATAGCAGTTTGGCAGAGTTATGTCTGCCTACAAACTGCTATGCAACAACTGCATCTGCATAGCAGTTTGTAGGCAGACATAGCATAAGCAAAACATAGCAAAATTTAATTGTTTTGATGTACAAAATGTGCCCTTAAAAGGAAGTTAACTGATGTAGAACTAGCCCTGTATATGTGTATATTATTTATTAGATAAGTAGGTAATCATCTCTACAGTACACAAAAAAGGAAAGGGTTCAGAATGTGCAATTCCCAAAATATGCATCGTTCCAAAATGTGCATTTTGCAATTGTCGCACTGCCTAAAACACCCATTTCAGACCAAAGAGCATTTTCATCTAATGGATACTTTTCAAAATAAAAGCTTCCCAAAATGAGCATGTGGCAAAATGTGTAGTTTTATTTATTTATGGAGAATACTACCAAAATAGTGTATAGTATCTTAAAAACCAGGGTATCAGGGCTTAGAGGGGTACACAATAATATTTTCGGCAGTACAAGTGTGGTCTCATACCCTTAAGCGATTTCTTCCAGGCAACCTTCATATATGTATTTATTTACTTGTAGCCAACGTAACATAGGAATAATATACAATGTTTAACAAAAAGTTTCAACAATACGGAAGGGTATGTATGTACTCATTATGAGCAACTTTTACTATGGGGCCAACCCTGAAATCGCAGATAAAATATCAGCTGTTCCATACAAAAAGTTCATTGACCTTGGACAAAATGTATGGAACAGCTGATATATTTTTTACCAATTTCGCTTGGCCCCATAGTGAAAGTGGTTCATAATGATGAGTATGTACATAAATACCCTTTTGTATTGTTAAAAAGTAAGTCTGTTAAGTTACTTACTTTTTTTTTGTATTGTTGTACCTTTTTGTTACACATTGTATGTTTTAAATGCACTAGACCAAGGATTCAGATTCAGATACTTATTGCTTCCATAGGTATTGTTTCCTGCAATATATCGCCACTACTAGACAAAGCTTAGTGCAGGCTATGCTACAAATTAGATAATACTTACACAGTCGGGGAATATGAAGCTGGACATAGCTCAGTCTGGTTAACAGATTCAATTTCTACTTTAACTCTCTGAAATATATTAAGGGCAAAAAATATATTATATTCCATGTATTATTGTTACTTAAATTTTATCTACTAGTTTAGTGTTGTTGCTTTAACTGTATCTAATCAGAAGATTACAAAAAATATAAATTTAAAATACTAGCTACGCCTCTGGGTACGCATTGGAGTATTCTACAGGTAGGTACTATTTTTCGCAGATAAGTAGCTTATGAACTCATCGGCCCTCTAGCTATTTTGATTCTTTGCAAAAAACCAGATCGTTACCGTTTCTATTATGATAGAGAAACAAACAATCACATAAGGCAACACCGACTTGTAAAAACTGTTTTTATTCCCCCGCCCCTAAGTGGTCTTATGGCTATTTAGTATTTACCCGCCCTTCAATCAGTTATCGTATAGACTGCTTCAAACTTAATGGCAGCTGTGAAGTGCGCTGCAAGCGAGACTTTGCGATTGTACGCACACCGCACGCCAAATTTCTGCTACTGCGCAGCGTCTCGCGCCTAAGTTCATAGCCGCCATTAAGTTTGAATCAGCCTATACCTATACCTGTATACCTGTTTTCCTGATTCACTATCGAATCAGGAAAACACAAACAGATATAAAAAATAATAGTACATAATTTAGTCTACACAATACAATAATACGCTTTTTTTTTAATATAACCGAATACCTGGATGACATCTGCATATGTTCTAGTAATTTTGATTTACAAACTAAACTACTGAACCGAATTCGATAAAATTTATATGGGACCACCTCCAAAGTATTACCTACCAAACAAAAAAAGAATCATCAAAATCAGTTCATAATTAGCGGAGTAATCGCGTAACATACATACAAAAAATAAAAATACATACAATCGAATTGAGAACCTCCTTTTTTGAATTCGGTTGAAAATGAAATGGTACATTCAACTTAAAGTAAGGCCTTATAATATTATGGTTAGTTAAAAATTATAAAGCTAATTACATAGAAACCTAAGTTATTGTTATGGTACATTAGTATGTCTAACATTTCAGCATGGGGTGGAGGTTTATTTGATGGCTGCAGACGAGTATGGATCTAGTCATGAGTGTCATGTACATGCACCAGAAGCATACTCGCCCACAAATATCATCAAGTAAAATGTCCATGGTGAATAACAACCATTAAGCATTTACCTAAATCATTATATTAAGTTTATTAGTTAGCTGATACCCGCTACTTCGTATGCATAGAGTCAGGCCTTCGTCCTCACTACTATGACCCGCTCTAGGAACACAAAACTTCATGCGAATCGGTCCAGTCGTTTACTAACCGTTTAAACCTTCCCTGGACTATGACAAACATTTCAAAACCAAAATTCAGCTAAAAGTGTTCTCGAGTTATAGCGAGACAAACAAACAGCAATTGTTTTTTATATAGATAAGTTTAATGTGTGTGTGTCTGTCTGTGGCATCATAGCTCTCAATGGGGTGAACCAGGTTTAATTTAGTTTTTAGTTTGACAGGTGATATTAAATTGTTATATAAATTATGGACAAGTTCCTTTTCTATTTTGTATGTTAATTGTTCATATCATAAAAACATTGAATTCAGCTGCAGAATAGTTTATTCGGGTAAGTATTTATGTACCTAACAAGAAATATACAAAATAAGTTTTTTCTTAAACCGGCTAATGAGTTTACTACTTGTGCACACTTAGGTACCATCATCAGTCAGGAGACATCCATTGCTGGATGAAAGCCTCTCCGTTAATAGGGATGGGATGCCATAATCCCCACACTTGGCAGGCGGCTTGGGAATCGCAGAATGCTCACCGCCGTTAACCAAGAGGATGCTGCTGCCAAACCTGCGATGGTTCAGGTTGCAGCTTTAGGACATACTACTTAGGTCCACTGAAAACATATTTTTGAGCAATCTTGTTTTTTTTTTGGACCAACCGCCGCTCGAGGGTAGTTTTATTTCCGGCAGTAGACTATTAACATGCTGACGTGCTGATGCATCAGCATATTAATGTTATGATATTTTTACAAGTTGGTGACCCTATGTCATCAATCTTACACAAATTATGCATGAATTCAGTACTAAGGGTCAATCAATTTATTCAATCCTTAGCACAGGCTCAGCTTACACTTGGTCAATATTTGTTTTAGTTTTACACAACTTACAAATCTTCAATAATTTCATATTGGTTCAGTTTGATCTTAAGGGTTGATGCCGTAGAAGTATCTGTAAGCAATCAATGAGTGTAGATCTAGTCACAGGATGTCACCACTGTGCCACTAGACCTATACCCATCAAATGCAAACAGATCTTGTTTTCTTGCTTCGTTTCTTCATTATTCCTTACCATAGGTACCTGAGCAAGTGTGCTATATACACAATACTTGGAAAATCATTAGACATTTAGCTGAGGATTTTTACCACAGCAAACTAACCTTTATGTTGCTTTTATTTTAATTTAGATTAAATTCTTATCTAATAAATCTAATAATTTATGTATAACTTTTCCCTAGATTATACAATAACTGTAAACTTGTACTTAATTATGTGTATGCATTAATAAGGATGTTCCTTTAGGCATCATAATAATTATGTATACATACCTTAGGTGTAGCAGCCATATAATTCGACAGCACTTCATTGTCAGGTCTGATTAGTAAATCGTAGAAAATTATGTTTTATACCTATTTATACTTAGATATGAATGATAAAAGTCCTCCCTAGAAAGGGGGAGGCCTTCGTCCAATAGTGGACGTCTTATGGCTGGCGATGATGATGAATGATAAAAAGTTAGAAAACCTAATAAAATGTAGCCAAGTATGTACTTAAGAAGCTAGTAACAATTCCCAAATCTCAAGTTCACGACAACAATCTTGTATTTTATATTATTATTATCGTTTTATTTGAAGGTATTTACCTAGGTAGGTACTTGTATTCTTTGATAAAACTTATGCACGTGGAATTTAAAAAGGATACTGTGCTGAAGCGGGCGCACCATACACCGTCAGACTTGCGCCGGCGACGATATCTTTTGCGTGAGCGTTGGATCGGTTTGTCGCGCGTTTGGAAAATTCCCTTCTTGCAAATAAGTCCAAATTCTCCAAATCTGGCGACGCGCCGTTTAGGTAATTTAGGCTAAATGCCATCCATTGTTCAACGAAAGATTCTGCATCTATGTTATATTCTTCGCACAAACCGACGCCTTTTGGGAGAATTAATGAAAATGAAACAACCTTGAACATTCATTTCAAAGCGGTACGATTGAAGACCCGTTTTACAGGAATATAGTACGATAAATGTATTTCTAATAATTCAGTAGTTTATTCATAACTCGGATTGATACTCACATTTTGATAAAACTTCGTTTTGTACTTCTATACCCAAAAATTGAAATTGCTCAGTCACCAACTCCTCGGAAGCCATTTTCTGTAAAATGAAAAGAAAAAAAAAAGACAAGGAGACCGAATCAAATGAAAGAGCGCGAAGATCACAATATCCTAGGGATGTGGAAATGTTTAGATAAAATTCGATTACTGAATAACAATTTCTAATTCCTTACTAATTTAGAATAAAATATATGATGTAGCAAAATATATAGCATAGAAGCAAAATAATAATGCAATCTCTATTCTGTTATATTTTTTTTAAATAATACGTTACGTTAACTAATATCGTATTTGCGCACATTGAAAGAGAATGGGACATTTGTTTGTTTACTTTAATAAATAAAAAAGAAAGTGGTCGTGTGTGGTACAATAGATAGCACCAGTCAAAGTCAAATGTTAAAAGCAAATAAATGTTATTGTTAATCTTGAATACAGATTCGCTGTTGCATATTCTACTAATTTGGTAGTTTGGATATTCATTGACGATTTTATTACAATACAAACTGTTGTAATGGGTGTTGGCGAGAGCATAATATTATTGCCTTAAAAAGAGGCGAAACAGCAAAACGTGAATGCTTTTCCAAAGATTAAGTTAATGCTCAAAGTAAAAACAGCTGCTTTATATAAACCCACAAAAATCCTCTAAACGACTTTTCAAATATGTACGATTAACCACAGCAAGATTTACTAAAACTCGATTTTTTGCACTTTTGCCACAACCCTACTGAATCCTCACAGACTGTTTTTTTTTTACTGAGAGATCATTGGCTTGGCACAGCAGATTGTGCATTTGCCAGTTTCTCTACTAGTATCTCGTAAGTGGCCTGTGTTGCTCATAGAGCTACGAAAGAAAGTTGATATTTACTGAAAGCAAGGGCGGATCCAGGGAGGGGGTTATGTCGTCGTCGTCGTCGGTCCCTGCCCGTGGTCCACCTACATTAGTTTACCTGGGTGTACCAGAGCCATTTTTTTCCCCCCAGGGTCCACCTCAAGAAAACTGGGTGTACCATATGCATAAACAATAAGAAAAAACATGGTATAATAATATATTTTATTGGATCATGAGGAAAATTACACAAGTCCTCTGGCAGGTTTTGAACCTGGCTCTGAAAATATGCCTATTTGCAGATTCTCCCTGGTAATCTGAGTCTTAACAAGAGTCATCATCAGCCCGGAGACGTCCACTGCTGAACGAAGGCCTCCCCCTTAGAGCGCCACACTCTACGACAACCTGCCATTTGCATCCACCGGTTGCCCGCGACTTTTACAATGTCGTCGGTCCACCTAGTGGGAGGCCTTCCTACGCTGCGTCTTCCGGTTCGCGGTCGCCACTCAAGAACCTTTCTTCCCCATCGGTTGTCAGTTCTTCGAGCGATGTGGCCTGTCCATTGCCACTTCAACTTTAATAAGAGTAAAACGATTAAATTGTAGTAAAAACAACAGCGAATTGTATGAGATTGACAGTTGACTATGGCCGCATCGACGATGCGCCACCTAGCGGAAAAAGTAGAATTCCTTTTCCTATTGAATGGAATGGATAGATCGCCCCTAATGGGGATCCATCCAATGGGAAAAGGCGGAGGCTTTTTGACAAAGATGAAAGACAAAAAAATAACAATAGACTAGCTATTTTATGAAATTCGCAGTAATTTTAAAGTAGCACTGGACCTTGTATGGACCTGGGTATGTCCATAAACTGCAACCAGACCCACCAGAGGACGGGCAGCAGCATCCTCTTGGTTAACTGTGGTGAGCATTCTGCAATCCACAAGCCGCCTGCCAAGCGTGGGGATTATGGCAACACCCCTCTATTGGGAGGCCTTCGTGCAGCAGTGGACGTCTTATGGCTGACGACGACTGGATCTTCGCTGGTCTTTTAAACATAAATTTATGAGATTTTGTCAACATAGGATTTTAAGAGAATTAAAAAAACCATTTATTGAACTTAAATAGATTATGTTCGTTGGACATGAATATGAAATTTACAAGATGGCATTGATTGAACTTCAGCTGTTACAACACTGTTGATGCAGAGATTGGCCAGTCCTCCCCTCAATAGGCCACATGTGTATGCTACATACTGAAACAATAATTTATGTTTAGTAAAACAAAATGTGAGCACTTTGCACTTACACATTGAGGGTTGTGTATCGCAACAAAATAATTATATTTTCTATTGAATAACATACTTATTTTATTTAAGTCAGTTCAGAACCCTTATATTTCAAGCCGGACACATTTGTACATTTCTTTTTATACCAGAGTTTATTAAAACAGCATTATTATTTATTACACTGAGTTTGATGCTCCCATATAGTACCGTTTGACTCTAAAGCTAAATAAAATGCTTGTGATAAATAATAATGGCCACTTGAAAAGTCATAATTTTATTTTACATATTTTTTTTTTTTTTTTCTTCCACTTTGCTGCGACATTGAGCTTTTTTTTGAGCTATAGTCACATAATAATGACTCGGCTTGAAAAGTCATATTTTTTTTTACCTTTCTGACTCTCATCGAATATATGGCAAGTCAACTACTCACAAAGAGTAACACCACCACCATGTGATGATTGGTGAATGAGAAAAATATGATAATGTTTAGATAATTAAACCTCAAAGAGTTAATCCATCACCACATCAGTATCAACATTTGTATAATAATAGGGTAGATGACTGATGTTTATATTGTTGAAACTAATAGCTTTGATGAAGAATTTAAATAAATATAGTATGTTTATTGAAAAAATAATTTCTATCGGTTAATAATGTTCTGATATATGAGCATTTAAAGTTTTTGTTACAGACAACTCTGTCCCTTTCCCACAAAACAAAAAATTACATCACGCCTTATTTGTTAGAATAGAATTTATAAGGCGTACAGAGTAGCCGTGTGTCGTTCTTGAATGAATCCTTCAATTGAAGTACTTCAGCTGTGTTTGTCCTTCATTCACTACTTCAGATAAAATGTAGCTACTTCTTAGTTCAGCTGTCTAGTTCACTCGACGTCGCGAAGTCGCGAATGACGAGACACGAACGAGCCCAGTGAGGAAGGATATTTCTTTGGGAAGGATAGATAATGCTATCACGCTCTGTTTTAGGTACTGAAGTAATTGTCTATTTCACTCAATCTTTGGCTCGTTGCATTCGGTCCTCTGGTTACCTATTACGATAGTTCGAGAACGATTTTAGGAGTCCTCTAACTTTTATCATTCATTGCTTGTTATACAAAATAGCTAATATTGAACTAGGAAGGAAAAGGGCAATGTACAATTTACAAACATGTTTGTACGAGCTTGGATATAAAATGAAGCAATCATAGTAAGCGACCTGTTTTCGTTCGTAAACGTATCTTCTTAGTAATTAGGTATCGAATGGCGAAATCATTTCAAATGAGCATCTGGACTAGTGTACTAGATGAGTGAAGTACTTCTTTTAATGAAAAGTTACGTTATGTATCTTTTCATTTTAGTGACACATTCTGCGCAAGCCTAGTACAGAGAAGTGACGTCACGAGTTGCTGTTTATTCTCTCTGTCTAGCATGATATTAAAATGCTTATAAGTTGCTTATTTTCAGCAATTCAGATTTTTATTCATCAGCTATATTTATGGGCCACATTTCAATAGGACAATAAAAAAAACAGTCATCTAGCCTATTGTATTATGTTAGAGAAGCATACTAGCTGCTCATATCTTACCCTTGGGGCATACTCCAAATACTGATGGCCGTTAGAAAAAGTAGTAAGGAAGCGAAAAGTGTTGTCTTGCAAGACATAGACTCCCTGATGGTTTGTCCGCAGATTGTCTATTTGTTTCTTGTATATGCATGTCCAAAAATCAGTGCAAATAAATTTCATGGTGTCCAGTTCATCTTTGAACCGAGGCCATTCTCTTGTAAGTCTCTCCATTATTTTATAGCCAGCTGCAAACCCAATGTATTCAACACCAGACAAATCCACATCCTGTGAACATAATTACATATTGATGCTTATCTTTTTGACAGCATAGGGCGAACATAAACATTACCAATAGTTTCACCTTTTTGTCATTTTCTTTTGACTGTTCCATCGTGAAATTTATGATTTCTGAATGTAACAAATCGAATACAATATCATCGGCCATTTCTCGCGATGAGATTACACCAAAGATTACTATTACTCACAGGGACGAGGGTCAACACTGAATATGTATTAATAAGTAGGTATTTTCACTACTATCTATCAGTCACTGAAAACACGGAGAAAATAATGGTATACTTGACTAATTATCTCCACTCTGACATTATAATTATCAAAATCATACGCTTAAGCTTAGGTCAGAGAAATTACACAAAACTAACACATAACAATAAAATCTAAGAAATATTAAAAATATTAAAATGTAAAGGGAGGCAATAATGTACGACACAGATATTGTACGGCATGATATTCTACGGCATAATAATGCACAGCATTATAATTGGTGTACATGTACATCGAGCCAATAATCCGCGTACATTTCTCAAATTGACATTCAATAAAATAATAATATACTTTCGGCTCCAATTTCAGGCTCAAACGTAGCCAGTAGCAGTTCAATGAGCGCTGCTACTCCTGCCAAACCATTTTGGGAGGTTTTAAGCTCATTAAAAAATTCTATTCCGATTTTAAAACGCATCCCGCGTGGTGCTCGAATTTCGGTTGCCCAAAGTTTATCTTTTGCTATTCGGAATGCCGTTACCCAAAATTCAAAGCAGGCCTGGGAACATCTCCTCTCTTTTCCATACAATGTGCTTTACGTTCATTCGGACCCGTCTAACAAAAAATCCCTTACCACTAGAGTAAAGGAAAACTGTGTAAAGTACAAAGTATCGGAAGAGAGCCTTTTAGGTCTTGCTAATATTATTCCGCCTAAAAGGCGTAATAATCAAAATTCAAAAAAATCTGACGATTCGGTTACTTTTAAATTAGTAGAGAACAAAATGAGTGATGGTGATATCAAAGGCGCCGCACGTGTCTTGTTCTCGAGCGACACCATTGCCCCCCACACATTAAAAACGATTCAGTCACTTCGTGACAAACATCCACCTGCGGCGGCAAACCTCCACCTCCCTGAGCCACCACAACCTGATGACGTTGCCATTGATGTCCAGACTCAGGAGATTGCAACGGCTGTGGCGTCTTTTCAGAGTGGCTCAGCTGGCGGCCTTGATGGCCTAACACCTCAACATCTAAAAGATCTTCTATCTTTTAGCTCTGGTGAGGTGGGCGAGACCCTCTTAAAAGACCTTACAGCTTTGGTAAGTCTTATGTTGTCGGGACGAGTCAATAGTGACGTTATCGAAATTTTGTACGGCGCAAATTTATGCGCACTTATCAAAAAAGATGGTGGTATCAGGCCTATTGCGGTCGGCACCACATACCGTCGCCTCGCGGCCAAGGCAGGCTGTAGGCAAAAGGTTGCTCTTTTGAGTAGCCTTTTCCAACCAATACAGCTTGGTTTTGGTTCGCGAGGTGGGTGTGAGGCTGCTGTTCATTCTCTCCGGACTTTTTTGGATCAAAATTGTGGAGAGGTGCTACTAAAGGTGGATGTCAAAAATGCTTTTAATTCGGTCGATAGAGGCGCCCTGTTGACACAAATCAAAGACAAATTTCCAGACGTTTTCAACTTTCTTTGGCAATGCTACGGCAATCCCACAAAATTAACATACCAAAATAATGTTTTGTTATCTTCAGTAGGCTGCCAACAGGGTGATCCATTCGGTCCCGCCATTTTCAGCCTGGCCATTCATCCAATTATTCAACGTCTCCAATCCAAACTTAATGTTTGGTATTTGGATGACGGAACCTTAGGAGGTGATGTGAGCACTGTCCTAAATGATTTGCAAATTCTCATAGACGAATTTCGTCTTATTGGCTTAGAACTAAATTTTTCAAAATGCGAACTCCATGTTTGCGATTCATGTCCGAACAAAGATTTGGTTATTGCAAAATTTAATGATTTGGCTCCAAACATCAAATCTGTGGATAGATGTTCTCTTCGCCTACTGGGTTCACCGATTTTAGATGAGTCTTTTTCACCTTTCGTAGAAGAAAAAATTCAAAATTTTATGAGTGCCTCCAGGAGGTTACTCAATATTAACGCCCACATGGCGTTTACCATTATCAAATATTGTCTGTTTGTGCCAAAATTTATATACACTTTACGATGTAGTCCACTGTGGAAACACGGTGAGCTCCTTTCGAGCTTAGACAATGTCGTAAAGGAAACACTAATATCGGTTTTGAATGTTGACATGAATGACAGGACATGGTCACAAGCCTCACTACCAGTAAGGTTAGGAGGCTTAGGGATCCGCAAAATTTCAAGTGTAGCTCTACCAGCTTTCTTGTCCTCAGTTCATAGTACACATAAATTAATTGAAAAAATCCTTCTTCCCTCTTTAGGCCATTCCGGTGTAGTAGTAGCTCATTTGAATGAGGCCAAGAATGTTTGGAGGGAGGCTTGCCCAAATACTGATTTTCCGAGGACTTTGTCTTCGCAGAGACTATGGGATGGGCCGATCTGTGAACTAGCACGGAAATCTCTTCTAGATACGTGTACTAGCGTCGCAGATCGCGCTCGTATCCTTGCTGTCTCTGTATGGGAATCAGGTCTTTGGTTGCAGGCTATTCCCTCCTTTAACACTGGTAGCCTTTTGGACCCAACCGCATTTCGTCTAGCTGTCAGCTTGCGCTTGGGTGCAAGGTGCTGTGAGGCCCATCGCTGCCAGTGTGGTACTGTTGTCGATCAGCTCGGTCACCATGGTCTCTCTTGCTCAAGAAGCGCTGGTCGGATCGGCCGCCACGCTAGCCTGAATGATGTCATACGCCGGGCTTTATCCACCGCCAATGTTGCAGCTGTGCTCGAACCGAGCGGCCTTGCACGTGACGATGGCAAAAGACCTGACGGTATGACACTTGTGCCTTGGAAGATGGGACGGCCCCTTGTATGGGACGCAACTTGCGTTGATACTTTGGCACCGTCACATCTTCCTGAGACACAGAGTAGGGCTGGTGCGGCGGCAAATTCGGCGGAGCGGCACAAACGGCGCAAATATGCTAAGCAGCGGCAGAGGTTACATATTTGAGCCGTTTGGTGTTGAGACATTGGGTCCGTGGGGACCGGGAGCTCATCATCTTTTCAAAAACATATCGGAGCGCCTGGTCGACGCGACGCGTGATCAAAATGCTGGCGTTTATTTGGCTCAACGCATAAGCATTGCCATCCAGCGTGGCAATGCCGCCAGCATGCTGGGTACGCTGCCGACTGGTAGTGGGTTTGAGCATTTGGATTGTCTCTAGACTTTCATCGGTCTGGATACAATCCTTTTGTTTTTTGTTGTGTAGTAGGCTAAGTAGTCATTGTAGTTCGTTGTAGTTAATAAAGGCTTATGCCTGTTAAAAAAAAAAAAAAAACCTAACCTAACTCCTATACAAATAAGGAATTCATGTACTTGTACATCAAATATCAGGCTGTACGAAATCGAGGTGTGCATTATTGAACCGAGCCGATAATGGACGGCCAGTATTGTACGATATTCGATGTACATGTACACCAATTATCATGCCGTATATTATCGTGTCGGCAAATATCATGTTGTACATTATAGACACCCACCCATGTAAAGATTCTCCATAATCAAAGAGAGAAAAAACCTATTTGTTTTTAATATTTCCTGGCCATGGATGGTCCTTCAGCCGAATACATATTTCTTCATAGATCCTACTTTCTCCAGTTAAATGAGTCATAGTCACAGTCCAAGTCACACACAGTAAGTCACGGTCAAGTCATGGCAACTTTACTACAACCTTCTTCGGAGTTTTGGAAACAACATAAAAAGACACGTTTCACCACATTATACCATTTGCCCACACTTATGCATGTCAGTCGGCACTTAAACGGCACTATTTTTATGCATTAACACCCCAAAAAACAAGTTTCCTGAAAATAATACAATATGGCGATGGGTACATATGTTATTATATTTTCGCGTTCCCGCGAAAAACTCTTTTTAAAATTATACATGTTTTATTTATTTATTCATGTTCTTGGTCATGGATACGAGTCTTTCAGCCGAATAGATATATCTTCCTCGATCCTTCTCTCTCTTTCTCCAGTTACATGAGTCACCATGGAAGATATTAATCTGTGTGAGACACAGTCCAACCAAGTCATGCACTTTGCACAGTAGTAATTTTAAAAACATGTGACATTTTTGGCCTTGTTCATACCCTTGTAAGCTCTGCTTGTAAGGTACATTCTAACCAACGGCCTTACTTAAAAAAACTTTTCAACCGTTAGTCACTGCTTAAGATGCTCGGCCATCTTCTCTCTGGCGTGAAGTTGCACGTGCTAGAAAAGAACAGAGAAGTTTAAGCAGTGACTAAGAGAATCAAGATTATTTTAGGTAAGGCCGCAAAGGTCTAAGCTGTAAGTATGGGAAGTTTATATCACTAGGCCACCTGTCTATGGGAAATGTCCTAATACCTAATATGAAAATCTTTAAGCTATTATAGATTTAAAATATGGCTACTTTTAGGGGTAATCATAATGTGATTTGCAAATAAATAAATGATGATCTGGCTACTTTCTGAAAATCAAAAAATTTTTAGCTACAAAGATGATGGTACAGTTGGGATGGCAGCACTGATCTGATGCGAAGCGAAGAAAAGAAACAAAGAAAGATGGCGGATTATGTTTCTGAAGTGCAACTTCGTGCGCAGTGTGTTTAGAAGTTTATTCAATAAAGTGTATCCGGGTCAAAAGTTATTATTTTTCTTGCATTAGTGAGTATTTTTCTTAACAATTTATAAGATAAAATCAACGTTTTTGTGCCAAATGGAGCAAACCAACGTACTAAATACAATAAAAGATGGCGATCCGACGCGTTTTCAAGGCATTGAAGCGCCATCTAAGGGAGATTTAACGAAACCGAAGTTAGAGGGAACTGTCAAGAAAAAGAGAAGACGCGGGAAATACAAACGTAAATTAATGAAACCAATTGGTAAAGTACCATGGCAAGATCGATGGAGGAAAGATAAACCTAACAGAAATAATCGGTTCCGTAAAATTGTTTTAGCAAAAACGCAGGCCCCATTTAATAACAATCAGTTTCTAATGGAGATCCATAAACCGGAACCTGAAAATTCTTTCAATATCATGCAAACACCATCTGCTCGAACTCGCGATTCAAGCTTTAGCATTGATTCAGAGGATAATTATTTTTATTCTCTACCAGAAGATGAAGAAGAGTATTTAACTAAAGAATTTTCTAGCGTTTATGAAGATGCGCAAAGTGAACGTTTATCCAATATGTCAAAAAATGAACTTATCCAGGAATACCTTCTTCTTGAGGCTAAATATGACAATCTCATCAAAAGGACTGAACGTTTTAGAACAAGACCTATTGATGAAGATACTTTGGAGAGTGACAAGGAAACTTCTGTTACTGATAAGGACAGTATGGTGACAGAAAAAGATATGTCAGGTACTTCTGTTGAGTCAAATGTAATAGAAGATCCAAGATACATTGATCTATTACAACGTATGAAAGACCAAGAAGAGCAACTCCATCAGCTTCAGATTACCAATGAAAAACTAAGGCTTGAAAATGAACACATGCACCAGAGGTCACGGGTGTCATCCAGTGAAGATTCCGAGAGTGACAGTTCTTCGTCATCATCTGATAGTGACAGCAGCTCCAGTTCAAGTGCTGCAGATATGCCAGTTGAAGAGGGAAACAATAGTATTACAGTTGAAAACAATGTTCATGTCAATGACCAAAATGAAGATACTGTGGAAATGATGTCTGCACCACAACTGGTCAATGGATTCCATAGTCCAGAAAAGTAATATGATGTGGGTCCCTGACTAATGTAACAACACACAGTGTAGGTTCCTAGTTACCTACAAATCTGATATAAGATTATAATAATTTTAAGCATTAATGTTGATAATTTGTAGCTTTTATATTGGTCATGATTCTTGATATTTTTAAGCTTCTAATAACTCACCATGTTTATGTATGGATGAAATGAAGAATGTGGGTGGATGAAAAAGTTTGAAAATTAGGGTAATTCCCAGTTGTCATCACTCATCACCTTCCCTAGATCTCTTTTTCTAAAGTCCCCCCCAGTGATGACATAAAACATTATAATATCCTCTTTTTGCCTTAAAAATTTGGTAATTCTTGTCAGTAACTAGCTGTTTGTCTTGTAACTAGTATTATAAATGCAAATAAACAAATGCAAAAGTAAAACAATGTGCAGAGCATCATGTCCTAATGAAGCTTGAGAACACTATAGATTACTACATTAAGAGTAGTTATAAAACGCAATTTTAGGTAAGTACAATGATTTTCTGTGAACTTTTAAGTTCATGAAGTTGCAATATGTTGCGTAATCAGAAGTACCTAACATAGAGAATACTTAATAGTTTTTTTGTAGTTTTATGTTATGACCAATATATTTAATTACAAATGTAATTAATATTTTAGATTTTAAAATAGTAACTTGGCTTGAGCACATTGGGAATATTCATTCATTTAGTTATTATCACTACACTACAGCCTTTAGCAACTAGGTATTATTTTGTAAGATATTAAAGACTTGTAGAATTTTCTGTAAAAATATATGATAATGATTAAAATGCATTATTGAAAACTTTCGTTATAATATATTTTTACAGTATAATAGGTACCTTTGTTGTTATATTTTATAGTAAGTATTTTAAGTATTTTTATGAGTGTTGTGTGGATATTATTTTGGTTGTTGTTGTTCTTTTCTGAAAGTGGACTAGTATCTAGAATAAGCTATGTTATTGGTATAAGTATAATTTAAATAAGTTAACAGGGATTTTATTAATTATGTCTGCATACTTTACCTTCTTATTTTAAAATTTTTGAAATATAAACTCAATTATTTAATAGTTTTAAGAAGAAAGATATAGGTGTGTACTTATAATCTGCCCAAGAAAGCTATCTCCACTAAACGCCTTAAAAACTTTTTCCAAGCCAAGGTGTGTAGTTTTTTTTTTAATGTTTCCAGCACTAATGCTGGAAAAAAAATAGAAGGCAGAAATAAAATATCTATAGAATCTAGTAAAAAGTTTCATTTAATACAGTCATAATCAAACCTTTTCTTTTTTCACTTTAAAATTGGGTGCATTAGGATTGACACCTTTGTAGAATTGCTTCAGTAAAGCCATTGCTTTATCAGCTAAGAGGTCTCCATTCACAGTATAACTTTCCTCATAAAAATTACTAACATCTAGAACAGTCTTCCCTCCAAATCTGTCATTAGCACAACCATAAATGACTTCTTTTACTTTCAAATTGTTCAAAGCAGCAGCACACATTATGCAAGGTTCAACAGTTACATAAACAACAATATTTTGAAAGTAATTTTGATAGTCAATATTATTTGATTTACAATGTTTTAAAATCGAATCGATGCTGTTAATTTCTGCATGTCTGGTTGGGTTATGAGTTGCGTTTACACAGTTTCTGGATTCTGCAACAATTTCTCCGTTCTTAGTGAAGACACAGCCTACTGGCACTTCTTGCGCGGCTAGAGCCTCTGAGGCCAATTCAAGAGCTCTTAACATAAAATCAACCATGTTTCTTCTCTGGTTATGGTTTGTTAATATCTATTTGTAATACTGCATGAGATTTGAGTCTTCCAAAAACTTCAGGGCTTTTTGATTCCAATTATTGTTATTAACAGTCCTTGGGCTTGGGTGAGGCATGTACAGTATCTAAAAAAATATATAATTTTAATAGAAATCTCAGTTTGAAATATAGATGATTTCCATTTAGACAGTTAACAATAGGTTTTCTAAATTACAGCTAGGCAAAAGTAATAAATGTAAACTGTTTTTTTTTCTCGGGGGAATACTGTGTTTGTCATTTGCATGACATTCTTTAAATCATCTTTCTTTGTGTACATACTACAGGGTTGCTAGTATTTAGGCCTATTTGTGATTGTGGCGCCCTTATTCCTTTGCCAAACTATAATTAATGTTAGTGACATTAGTAATAATTAAAGACATAATTTATTTGGGCAAGGCTTAAATTAACTTTTTTTCATGCCAAGTTCTACTCAAAATAAATATTCAGGATTTTGTAAGTACAACCATTCATGCGCTCTATAGATTACCTGAATGGATTTTGATGATAAGTATTTATTTGCAACTTTTTGTGCTCTGGTTTCACAGAATTTTCCAACAGCAACTATTGTTTGCACTTCATAGAGTTCTATAACTTTTGCAAAATATGGATCACAGATTCCATACAACTTTTCCACATCACTAGCCTGTAATGTTAGTATTGTAAATAAGTATTAAATTTTATGCAACATCCATAACTCTGAAAGTTCAATAGTTCATTTATTTTAAATTATTACCTTCAAATCAGCAGGGGTGACATTACAACCATTTGCTTTCAGCCATTGTTGGGGTAAATAGTTATAAACAAAGCTTGTCTGGAAAAAAATATCTGGGTTTCCACACAAATTTTGGAATAACCCCCAGAATCTCTTGCCACTAATCTGAAACATAAACACAATGTGTGATAAAAAACAAATATCGCCCGCAGTTTCATCCATGATATCTGGGGTAAAAGGTAGCTTATGAGTTATTCCAAGTTGTATATGCTACATGTACCCCAAATTTCATTCAAAACCTTTTAGCTGTTTTAGCATGAATAAGTAACAAACATACAAACACCCAGCATGAGGCTAAGTTTCTGACGTAGCTATATTGAACAATATTGAAATTTAGTATTTGTATGTTAAGACTATGTTTTCTAATTCCTTTGTTAACCAGAACACATTACTGCACTTTTTTACCTCACTCCGAGAACATTCAAATCCTTGTACCGGTCTGGCTGCAATTTCTTTTGGGGGTTTATTAACAATTCCTTGTATTCCCAACCAGTCTCTGACTGAGCTTACTTCACCAAATGGCACCTGAAAAACTATGTTTATTGACACTGACTATATTGTTTTAAATCTCTAAACTTTTTACAAGAATTATGAGTGTTACAAGTGCAAAAACTCTTACACCAGTTTGTGACATTCCCCAGGGTCCAGGATTCATGCCAAAATATACAATTGGCTTTATAGTATTGCAATATTTTCTTACATACATTTCAAAGGTGGTTCGAGCATAAATAGTGGGGTTGTACACACATTGGACAGATGCAGGCAATTTAAATTGCTCCAAAGCAAGGTTCAACTCGTCGATTAAATGCAGAAAATCATCACTTAAGTCGATTTTGCTTTGAGTTGTATTAGTAAAAAATGTTGAGACAACCTTGGTTTCCATAGTTGTTCGGCGTTTAGTTATGATACCTGTGTCCCTGTGCTGGCTTCTTTTGGAGGGATAAGTAAGTCTCTGAAGGCGTTGAGTGTAATTTATAGCCGATTAATAAAAGGGGAGCAATCTCTGAGGCAAAGGATGAAAGGCGGTGGAAGGAATGAATAATGATGACGGTAAATGAAAGTGTAAACCAAAATATTAAAATACCACAGCTGTAGCACGTAGACAATATTATTATATTTTAAACTCTTGGAGGATCTAGCTCGAGGGCTCGAGGCAGGGTACTTAATCAAAGGTTAAACTGCGGAATTACCGATAATTTAAACAATAGACCTTATTAAATAACACAGATGTAGGCAAGTAGCCAGTGTTGCCAACTGGTTATCAGGAATTAGGGCTTGATCAAATTCAAAAAAGGGCTAGATTTGCCCAAAAAAAAATAAAATGGGCTAAATAGCTAATTCATTACGAAAAGAACTTGATTCTTTAAAATAATTTATAATTTTTATGTGTAGTTTAAAAATTAAATACAAAATTTCGGATATATTATTGTTTATTGACATTTCAAAAATTTACAACCAGCTTGAAGAGTTAATCAACCAATCAATCAATCAATCAATAAAGAGTTAATCTATCTATCTTGTTTTTTAAAAACCTGGAAAAACATGTTTATTTTAAGCAGTTTATAAGTTGGCGTCTTCATCAGATGAGTCTTCGTTGAATTCGTTGCGTCCCTCATGAGACTTTTTCAGAATAAATGTATATTTTTCTTTAGGTCAAATGGGGGCTAGAGGCTAAATCATTATTTTTGGAGCTGAACAAGTCGAAATAGGGCTAGATCTAGCACCGAAGGGGCTGAGTTGGCAACACTGCAAGTAGCATTGACCATTTAACCATAGAGTAAGTAAACATTTAACTAGACTGGTGGGTAGAGGAGAGGCCCTGGGAGGCAATAATGTACGACACAGATATTGTATAGCATGATATTTGATGTACAACGAATTCCTTATTTGTATAGCAGTTAGTTTAAGGTTTTTTTTTAAATGTCAATTTGAGAAATGTACTCGGATTATTGACACACCCGGCAGACAGCGAGACCGGCGACAGGCCCGGCCTCGGGTGTCTATAATGCACAGCATGATAATTGGTGTACATGTACATCGAATATCATGCTGTACAATCCATGTCGTACAATACTGGCCGTCCATTATCGGCTCGTGTCTATAAAGTACGCCTCGAGTTGCCTCCTGCGTCCCGCAGGAATTCGGAACGCGGCGCGATAGCCCCTATCGCGCCGCGTTCCGAATTGAGTCAAAATCGCTGTTGGCGCTGTGAGCGATGAATGCCGTTCCGTTTTGATTATTGGCTGACAGTGCTATCAGCGCGATATCATTTCGGAATGGCTGAACATGGGAAACTAATAAACACACCTCTTTCGAACTGTCTGCACTTAAACATTGGCGGCCTTACTAAAAAAATCTTTTCAACCGTTAGTCACTCTGCTTAAGATGCTCTGCCATCTTCTCTCTGACGTGAAGTTTTACGTGCTAGAAAAGGACAGAGAAGTTTAAACAGTGACTAAGAGAATCGAGATTATTTTAGGTAAGGCCGTGGATTTGGTTATCAGCAGTCTCATCATTAATCACGGACAACATTATTTCTCTTCTATAACAGTTTTTCTTCTTTTTAAGTATTTACATTCAACTCGCCTTTTACTTTCCATACTTATATTGTACGAGTTAAACGTCAGATTTGACAGCGCTCACAGTGATAACGCCGGGACTGCTATCGTAGACGCGCTAACGCCAATTAGGAAGGGGTTTTTATCGCGCTCACAGCGCCAACAGCGATTTTGACTCAATTCGGAACGCGGCGTTACTATTATTTTTCTTTCTTATTTTACTTTTACGTGTTTACCAAAGAGGATTATAACCATTGAGAATTATAACACTTCATTTTAGTGTATAAGTACTGTATATTTCTTTTGATTTTAAAGAGAGAGAGAGAGCTAGATCTGGCCAACAGAGAAATTTACTATCCTCCAAGTATACTTCAAAATCTTAATCTTACATATTACATACTTCATCATTCCTGTTGCTTCATCTTATCTATGATCTTGGATGTAGATAAATGGAAATGGCAGTCCTCAGCGAAGCATTAGTTCGTTCTATAACACTGAATGCGAATGTTCCTGTTGTGTTTCACGGCTATGTGGACAACTGGCCCTTTTGCCAGTGGAGTCTTGACAAGTGGAATGAAATATTCGGGCAGAGGGAATACCCATTTCGCTGTGTAAACAAGTATGAGCAGTCACAGGAACCTTGCTGGGAGAGAAGATGTACAGTCAGAAAAATGACATTTAAGAAATTTACAGAGTCAGTCCTTTCCAGTGATGAAGCAATGTATTTTGATTACAAATACCTTCATGAATGGTTCTCAGACGATGAGTTGTGTAAGGTATTACAAGCAAATTTAATTTAAATTATTTTTAGTTAGCTAACAGTACTTTGCAGGAGGCAACTTCATTAGCACCATCTGTGTCACCACAAGTACCACAACCAACCAACCATTAAGGGGGAGGCCATCGTCCAGCAGTGGATGTCGTCTGGCTGATGTGTCACCACAATACAGCTTAACTGTTTTTCACCATTACACTGCTGGCTTCAAGACATCAAAGCATCTGCACCAGCAACCTAGGGCCTAGCCTATTCCATTATGGAGCTGGGAAGAACCTTGTTAAACATTAAATTGTCTTCTGAAATATTTCTATCAATAACCTTTCTAGTTGGCTTCTATCTAAGGTTCATTGGTTTGTTGTTAGTGATGTGTAATTTAGCTAAGAAATCTGTAGTTGTAAGTTTTTCCAATAAAACCCCGAGTAGGTACTTATTGTTATTTAAAGCTTTTATTGTATTTTAGGCAATATCTTGGGAGCAGTTTGGTTTCCTCAACAAGGGCCCAAGAGATACTACCTTGTGGGTAGGTAGTGAAGGTGCCCATACTCCAGCACATCAAGACACTTATGGTGTAAATATTGTTACTCAAGTACATGGAAAGTTAGTAATACTCCAAACTATTGGGCCTTTCTCCCATGAGGCTATTGACAAGCAACTCGTGCACACCCTGCTAGCTACTTTTCAGTAGCCGCCATACAAGTTTGCTATGTTCCCTTACTTGTTGTGATGGGACTACTATGTACTATGCTGTGGTGACATGCACTTCAACTCGGTTACACCATGGTTTTGCTAGTGCAAGCTACACATTGTGAATATACACATGTCTCTATCTGAAATAATGGACGAATATACAATGTGTAACATAAGCAATGGTGCAAACGATAGGTCGGGAAAGGTTCAACAATACTGAAGGGTATGTATGTACTCATCATTATACGGAAGTTTTACTATGGAGGCTACTTTGAAAATGCGAAAATAAACAGCTGTTCCATACAAACAGTTCATTGACCTTGGACTAAATGTATGGAACAGCTGTTTTTTTTTCCGCGATTTTGCGAAGTTTGTTCATAATGGTGAGTACATACATACCCCTCAGTATTATTGCACCTTTTTGTTACACATTGTATAATCGAATTTAGGATAAGGAACAGAACGCAACTTTTCTAATAGTATCTCTATGGGGAAAGAGTACCTCTGAGGAATAAATCGAATTTAGGTAGCATCATCGGTGAGAACCGACATAGAAACCGATTACAAAACCATCCCTTCAATATTGTAAATAACTTTAAATTATAAAAAATTATATATAAATTGTTGGTGTGTGTGTGGAATGTGGATGTCTGTTTGTTTCTCCTTCACGTTGAAACGGCTGTACGGATTTGGATGAAATCTGGTATAGAGTTAGCTTATACCTCAGAATAAAACATAGGCTACTTTTTATCCCATTAGTCACAGGTGAAACCGCGGGTCGCAGCTAGTATATATACCAAGTAATATCAAAATACAGGAAAACTTTAAAACTTTAATACCTACTGACATTTCTTAAAAACATAATAAATTTAGATGTTCTAAAGTTCTTTAGCTAAATCGTCGTTCTGATATGGGGCGGAATGAGATACATTTAGAATGACCAATTCTTATTTCCTTATTTTTTCCAGAAAACGTTGGATTTTATTCCCTCCAGAAAGTGGGGACTTGAAGCCTACTAGAGTGCCTTATGAAGAGTCTAGTGTCTATAGTGAATTAAACTTCTACTGTCCCACCGATGACCCGGTATTTAAAGGTAGTTTTTCTTTGTTATTTTGTATGAGTAATTTTTTTTGTAATTTTATTTTATGTCGGAGTTGCTATGCATTAGCCTAACAATAAGGAATATGCGTTATGCATGTGTTTTGATTATTGAAAATAATAGGTTAAGTGTAGAGTTTACCTGAATACAAAGAAACGGTCTTTGCCAGGTATTAAAATTGGAAAGGGCGTAGCACCCCGTTTGATTTTAGGTGGGCATTTGGTACTTGGGATTCTTTATCTAAAGAATTACTGTGCTTAAAAACATTCATACTAAGACACTATAATGAAGAACAAATCTATGCCAAATAATTTCCGCCATCCCCTTTTACGAAAAAATATTAATGCGTATAAAGGGGCACCCTAAAAAGTAGCCTATAACCTATATGTTAATCTAGGAAATAAGCTATCTCCATTTCGAGTTTCATCCAAATCCGATCAGCCATTATGGAGTGATGCAAAAATGTTTTGACCTGAACAAGTATTATATTATTAACGGAATTTTAGATTTTGCCCAGTTTTATATGTACAAAAACTTGTTTGGATCAAAACATTTTTTTTCCTGAACCTTTGTAATATTACTTTAACGATTCAGATTTCTTATAACAACATTCAGTCAGTGACTAATATAATAGGTGGCACTTTACATCGCCTATGTTTGTCGAATAAAAAGGGACAAATCCAGCGCCGTAAATAGCCTTTTAGCCGGTGCGAGCTTCTATAATTGCGTCCAAAAAGAAAAATATTCAAAATTTGGTCCAGGGGCCGTAACATGAACCTCTTATAGCGGGACCGAATAGGTTCAGCTGCCGATACTGCGCGACCGCAAACCTTATTGCGAGGCGATAAAGTTCACAGTCGCGCAGCGTCGGCAGCTGAGCGTATTCGGTCCCGGAATAAGCGTTCATGGTAGGGCCCCCTGGTCTGGTAATTTTCGCGCCCCTCCAGGACCAGCGCAGCGCCCGGTGCCTGGGCACCACTGGCACCACCCTATTTAAGGCACTGGACACATCTATGCAGCCTGCAAACATGCATCCCTTTTTATATGTTCGAAAATGTTAAAATGCGCGACCGAGATAGCGGCACGGCGTGCGTGGGGTATAATCACTGAAGAGAGAAGTGAATAGAACGGAAATGTGACGGGCCGCGCTAGCCGGTATTAAGTGCAAATACGCTTGATGACAATAGGCGTGTGGCCTAATGTTTAATTTATGACAAATAACAGGCTTAGTGATGAATATAACTAAATACATTAAACATACTGAAAAAATAAATTGTATTGCCTGATAAATCTCTGAGATATGAGCGTTTAAAGTTTTAGGCGGGGATAGAGAGGGGATGCTCTATCCCTTTCTCGCAAAGCACGTGTTAGTATGGCATTTGTATGCCGCGCCTGAGGCTTGACGTCATAGCTCAGTATAGCGCGCTCACTGTCTAGCTTGAAATATAAATACTTAGAACTTATTTATTTTAGAATTATTTTAAATTTTGTTTTCGTTGATAGGCTCTATTGATGATCAGCTTTTTTATGAGGTAATAAAAAAATAGTAGTCATCATGCCTATTCTACCAATATACATGTTTACCTAGGTATGTCCTAAAACTGCATCCAGAACCACCGGAGGACGGGCAGCAGCGTCCTTTTGGTTAACGGTGGTAAAACAGCGATCTCCAAGCCGCCTGCCAAGCGTGGAGATTATGGCAACCCCTCCCTATTAAGGGGGAGGCCTTCGTCCAGTAGTGGACGTCTTATGGCTGTCAATGAATGATGACATGTTTTTGAACTGAGAATCACCAAAAAGACAATTCAAATAGACACGTAGGAAACCAAACCACATTGGATCGTAATTATATCAATTTTAATCTGTTGCAAAATGGCATGTCGAGCGTTTTACTTCAAATGCGCGACCAATGATTGGCGTTTTTTCGTCGTAGTTTCTATAAAATTATGTGTGAAACTGGCGACAGCGGTTTTCCATACAGTTGCTTTACAACATTGT
Organism: Erannis defoliaria; assembly: GCA_905404285.2. Taxonomy (NCBI): domain Eukaryota; kingdom Metazoa; phylum Arthropoda; class Insecta; order Lepidoptera; family Geometridae; genus Erannis; species Erannis defoliaria. Next base: position 7,385,937 of record FR990085.1, on the reverse strand, counting down.
TTTGACAGCCGTTCTACCTGAGAAGTAGGGCTTTCGCTTTTCTGTGGGTATAATATTCTGGACCTCAAAATGTGGATGTTATTGTTTCAGGACTGAATGGGGGCCGCGTGGTGGAGCTGTCGGCTGGCGACGCCCTCGTGGTTCCGCACAAGTGGTGGCATTATGTGCAAAACGTAGACCCTGTTAACATCTCGCTTAACATGTGGTTGCCTCATGTTAGTTGAAATCACACTACAGTTATTTAAGATAAGAAAACTTGTCATACATTTTATTGTTGATCTCAAAAATCACAGATGAAGCTATAATACAACAACTAGATAGGTTATCATATTTCCTCTAAGTAACTGTAGTATAAGCGTATAATCAGCCTTTTTAACCGACTTCAAAAAAGGAGGAGATTCTATGTTAACGGTATTCTTCGATTTCTCCGTTATTTGGCGACCGATTTTGATATTTTTTTATTTTATTTGAAAGGTTATACTCCCGAAAGCCAGGTAGGAAGGCCTCCCACTAGGTGGACCGACGACATTGTAAAAGTCGCGGGCAACCGGTGGATGCAAATGGCAGGTTGTCGTACAGTGTGGCGGTCTAAGGGCGAGGCCTTCGTTCAGCAGTGGACGTCTTCGGGCTGATGATGATGATGACTTCCGAAGTGGTCCCATATTAATTTGAAGTCTTTTTTTTTAAAGTTAATTGTTCATAGTCCACTGCTGGACTTACCCTCGAAGGGCGATTGGGCCATATTCACAATGCTGGCCCAGTTGAGGGTTGGTGGATTCACAAACGCTTCTTCGGACGCATGCAGGCTTCCTCACGATGATTTCCTTCACTGAAAAGCCAGTGGTTTGAAAATCTTTACAAAACTCCAAAGAGCTCATTGGTACAGAGTACTGACCCGAGATTTGAACCCGCGAGCCCACATTTTTTAATTAGGCTATGTCAACTTAAGTTGTATGGAAAGGATTTATTGAAGAGATAAATGGGGCATGCTAAAATGAGGAATCGAATGATACGTAAAACATTGCCGTTTATAATCCGAGTCTTCAAGACCCAATGAGGATGATATGTCTACTTGTCATGTTACCAGAGTTGGGGAAGGCTACGAATGAGTTTGGGCGAGAACGTGGAAAAACCATGTCGCTGCATTGTATTATTTTCTTAAACTAGTATTTTTTCGCGAATTGATGATTAAAAATGGCGTTTTATTAATTTAGTGTTGAAATGTTGTAGTGGTAGGACTCTACTGCAGAGTCCGCCTGGGGAAGTACCACACCTTTGCCAGTTATTCTACCGGCAAGCAGTAGTGTGCAAGCATTACTGTGTTCCGGTTTGAAGGGCAATGTTTCCAGAGAAATTACTGGGTATGAAGAGGTTTAACATCTCAGGGTGACGAGCGCAGTGCAGTGCGGTGCAGGATTGTGTTCGCAAGTTTACAATACTGGCTCTGCTACTGTTAGTGGCATACGTGATGCTTAACACCAGGCAAATGTCTTGCTCGTCTCGTCACTTAACTGTATAAAACAAAAAAAAAACAAAAAAAAGAAATAAATATGATGCTCTCATGGTTAAAGGTAAAGAGTGCTACATCTTCCTACACATCATAACTTTCCACCAGGTGAGCATCGCCGGATTTAAGGTCATCCAGCTCCTTGACCACATGAAAATAGTAAGGAGACTCAAAAGAACAAAACCGTTCGAGTTAGTGTAGTTAAATAAAATAAAATAATTATTAGACTTTCCCTTAATTACTAGAGACGATAGGAAACGTTATTGGACACATTCATAAGAATATCCTAGTAGCTTAAGTTAGAACTAAATTACTTAATAGCCGAATTAGGCTAGATCGTAATTAAATTAAGGAAACGCTTTCAAAACATATCTTTAAAAAAAGATATATGAGAGGTGTCTGGCCTCTTTTCAGGGCCCGATATTCAGGGTGGGCCCAAGCGTTTCGCCACTTTTCCTTACAGTTACACCATGCCACTGAATCAGTGTAAATCTCTATACAGGTGTCCCAGAAGTTGGTGACAGACTAAATCATAATAGTTATCAGACAAATATAAAAAAAACAGTTAATTATTTTTTAAGTTATAAGCATTTAAAAAAAACCGAGAAAATCTATGCCCAGTGATGGTGTTTTAACTCCCATTACTACAACTCTTAATTTTTTATTAATTATTATGTGAATCCTGAATAATGTTTCCGTAAATTGATGAATTTTCGATTTTTTCTCGATTTATAATATTTTTCTGATGACTATTATAACTTGGCCAATCACCCGATTACGGCTTGACATCGACTTCTGGGACAACCTGTATATAACATGTAATGTAAATACAGGTATTTTTGATTACAGAAAGAAGACAAATCCACCCGTATATCTGAAGCTGTTATGAAGATATTTGTGGCCCAGTTATGCAAAGAGCTGACCCCAGAACAAGTTAAACGAGTGGTTAACCCCACAGAGGTGAGTGATTAAGCTATATACTATACTAGCGACGCCCAGCGGCTTCACCCACGGTTCGTGGGATAAAAAGTAGCATAATATGTGTTACGAATACATATAGTTTATTGATAACACCACAGTTACACGTCAAATTTCATTAAGTATTATTAATGTATATATTAATATAAGTAGTATATATTATTAGTATATATATATTAGTATATATATATTAGTATAAGTATATATTAATGTTAAGTATGTTACATATTCCATTACCTCTACATCAAATTTGGATGAAATTTGTATAGAGATACGTAATTCATCGGTTTTTACGTGATTGAGTTACAAACAATAAATAAAATACAATATATAAACACAAAATATACAAACTTTCACATTTATAATATTAGGATAACAACAGAAATACGGGGTTACGCGGATCGGTAGCACTAAGCCGAAAGGTGTTCATTGACTTTAAAATATATTGTTGAATGTAATAATATTGTTGAGTGCAAATGACACTTTAATATGTTACTATGGTATATTTTTTTTGCGATTTCGCAGTTGTTCTGTTGGTAAAAATTGTTCACACGGGACAACGGTAGTATAACGTGGGATAAAGAAGGTGATGATGATGATGTAATTTTTTCAGGATGAATTGACGAATACGCCGCTGGCAGAATTGATCCTTCAACTTGAAGCAGCCTCGGACCAATGTTTGGACGATGAGCGTGAAACGCAGCGCACAAAGCGTCAGCGAATCGGCGACGATACGTCGACCTCAGATATCATCGACGTAGAATACGATCTAGACGCTTTAATAGGTAATCCTGATAACAAAATGGAAATAGCACCAACAGTCACCGGTCAGGAATTACTTCGAATAATTGTAGAAACGAAGAGTCGGTGTAAGAATAACAATGCTTCGCCTCAAGATGAAGATGATGCTTCTTCGCTTTCTATAATAAAACATGTTATAAACGCGTTTTGTCAAAGCAATGTCGTGGATCAATTTAGGCAGAACCTGCTGTCCCAATTAAGGTAATCGATACAATCGGATATATATAATGCTATCAAAGAAAATTAAAACAGTAACTTTATTGAAAGACTGATATTTCATGTGATTTCCATGATAAGCCACGCAATTTTGGTTGGTAATAATTATGTGATTGAATCAGGCGTTACTTTGCGGAAGTTAATTTTAATCCATGTGTTGTTTACTGTTGTTGTTGTTTGTGTGTTATCACGTTATGTGTTATGTTTGCAATTTGGCTACGACATAAACACTGCTTTCGTTCGAGTAGTGAGAAGCAATCACTTAGATTGCTTTTTAAGCCTTATAACCTCTTAGCTTAGAGTTGCTATTTGTTTGTATAGCTTATACGACACTATTTTCGCAGTTCACGTAAGGCGCACGATATTGTATCTTTGATATCGTGACCGTTGCTTCATCTGCTCGTTTCTATACACTCATATTTCGTATATAACTTATTTTGTACTTATTCATTTAAGAGGACCAAAATGACCTCTCAAACTTATATTTTAGAGCACATAATTATAAAAATAAAATATAATACGACAAAATCAGACTTTATTAAATATAAATATTCTACTCCATATAAAAGCCGCACATTAACGCTTCTCTACAACTCACATAAATAAATATTTTATATTATTGTTTGTGTAATCTGTGCGCACATCATACTACCTTTTTCTTGTTATATTTACGACACTTAAGTGATTGATTCAATTCATGAAGGCTGATTATGCTAATTAATTAATTTAGGCGTTAGGTACTTTGCTGACGTCAATTTTAACCTAATTCTTATAATTACACCATGTGAAATAAGTAGGTAAAGTAAATATTAGTTAAAGTGGCAATAAATAATTTATTTGTTTCTAATGGCTTTATTGTTCTGCCTTCATTATTAGATTTTTATATTCTCAGGCTTTTTTTGACTTTATGTAAGAGTGGTAGTAAAAATCTCCGAACAGTATAACCATAAACAAGTTTTGTGGAATGAGTATGAAGGCCGGTTCCCTTGGGAAGCCGCAGTCAGATAACGTAGCCAGAAGTATGAAATGTATTAGCAGGATTGTGAACTGGACCTGAAACAAAATTACATTTTGATTGGTTCGTCATCAGCCATAAAACATCCACTGCTGGACGAAGGCCTCCCTCTTAAGGGGGGGGGGGGGTCGAGCTCTGGACCAGAGACAATAAGTAACAACTTTAAGACGACGACGATCTATACGTAAGTAGGTATGTTTAAAATGGTGGGTTGGCGAAGGCACTTCGGGGTTTCTAGGGTTTGGACCCCCAACCCCTGCCTACCTGCTACTAAAGGCAACCCCTGCCTACGGCCTTGAGTGAACTTCGAACCACCTAGAGGAACACCGAAACCACCTTCATAAACCATCGCAGTATAACTAACAGCATCACCTACTGATCAACTAAGTTGAGCAAAAAAAAGTTAAGCTATAGAGTATAGAACGTTTGGTAATCATCGACATACATAGTAGAAATCATTGTCGGTAATAAAAACTATGTCATTGTTCAACTGACTTGAGCAGTGGAGATTCGGTCGAGCCATTTTCTAGTTTTTGCCAACAATACTAATGCACGGTAATTGTTTTTTACACGACTGCCCAAAAAAAGGTGTGGTGGAGGAGGAAGAGTTTTCAGGGTTCATGTATGTGAGTGACTTTGTTTATTCCACCATAACTTATAAATGCCTGAACAAATTTGGATGTAGGTATGGGGTAAGTATAGTTAGTTACACCAGCTCGAGTGACATCGGCTATAATATTTTTGGCAGGGTAGGATATAATATTTTTGGTGTTTGTTTTAATTAGTTGTGTTTTGTGTACTTATAAGTTATAAGTACCTGATCATTAGCCCCGTACCACAGCCAATCAGATGGTTTTTATTTCCAATTACTGTATAACAAAAAGGTTCAACAATACTGAAGGGTATGTATGTACTCATCATTATGAAAAACTTTTACTATGGGGCCAACCCTGAAATAGCGGGAAAAAAATCAGCTGTTCCATACAAAAAGTGATTGACCTTGGACAAAATGTATGGAACAACTGTTTTTTTTCGATTTTAAGGTTGGCCCCATAGTTAAAGTTGTTCATAATAATAAGTGCATACATATCCTTCAGTATTGTTGAACCTTTTTGTTACGTATTGTACATCATGTAGGTCTATTAAGAAATATTGTCAGTCCATCAACGCGCAGAGCGTTTAGCTTGCCATAAATTGGATTTTCAACCGACTTCAAAAAAGAGGTTCTCAATTCTCAAAACTAAGTTTTTTTTTGTATGTTTGTTACGCGATTACTCTGCTAATTATGAACTGATATTGATGATTATCTTTTTGTTTTGTAGGTAATACTTCAGAAGTGGTCCCATATAAATTTTATCAAATCGGTGCAGTAGTTTGGTTTTGAAATAAAAATTACCAGAAAATATGAAGATGTCATCCAGGTATACGAAGTTGAAGTCGGTTGTATATTTGATTGAATACTCACGATTTGCACTTGCGTGACGTATTTCTTCCACCAGATGGATTTCTTGTAAGATTCATCCCATACAGTCAGCAAATAATAGGCGTACATGATTACATGCACGAACGAGTTTATTGTCACTAGAAACGTGCCGTGACCACCTATGAAAAATGTAAAAAATATGTTATTAGATTTTAACCGACTTAAAAAAAGGAGGAGGTTCTATGTTCGCCTGAATCTTTTTTTTAATTTTTTGTGTTTGTTCACTGATTTCTCCGTCAGTAGTGGAACTTTAAAAAAAAAAAATATTAGGTAGGGTGGTCCCATATTAATTTAAAGTCGTTTTTTTTAAGTTACATATGTCAGGATGTTATTGAAAGTAAGAGCATTGGTGACGGTCTCGTGTCTCCCCTGATGTCCCCCCTGGGGGAGACATCAGGATTTTTCAGTCCTGGTGTCTCCCCCAGGCCGGGAAGATATAAAAACTTACTTTACATATTTTGAGTACTCCTGCTGTCAATCATTACATTGAATGAAATCAGGAGAGGCACGAGACCGTCAGCCGAAATCTTAGGAGTTTATCAACCACAAGCATTAAACTCATCGTAACAAACAACTTTTATTACGAGATCAACCAGGAAGCATGCGCAGTAAGAAGGACTTTGATAAATATAATTTCGTCGTAAGTATGGAGTTCATCACATAAATAGAATATACATCTCCAAGCTCACTCTTTATGTAGGTACGTTAACGTATATTGGTAACTACTGGTACCGTTATTGGTAATATTGTATGGAGCCTGTGGAAACGATAAACTATCAAAATTCATACTATCTAACGGTACAGTATTTGTTTAGGTTAGTATTAATTCGTTACCTGGAACCCATTTGACCATGCCCCACGCGACGGCTACCATCCCGAAATGGTGGTACACGTGCAGGAACGTGACTTGGTTTTGTTTTTTTCTTAATAGGAAGAAAACCTGCAAAGTAACAACACATTATGGATACGGTTCTTAACCGACTGCCCAAGAAGGAGGGTTACGCGTAAAGTGATCTATACCGAAAGGAGCACTTTGTACTCATTAAAAGCAACATTAACTATGACAAGCGTTGAACTCGCGAAAAAACATTTAGCTGTTCCATACATTTCGTCGAGGGTGTGCTAAATTTTTCTATGGAACAGATTTATTTTTCGACATCGGTTGTTCATATAGTAAAAGTTGTTTACAATGATGAGTACTTACAACGATTTCCTTTCGGCTTAGTGTTAACGTTACGAGCAACCCCGCAGTTCTTATATTATGAACGGGAGACGATAATTTACAGCCAGAAATCTGTGCACATGACATGGTTTCCTTATTTGTAAAGCAGTAGGTCCAAAATCTTTAGACGTGCCTGCGGGGCTAAAGTAGAAACTTTAGCCCACTTCCTCCCCGCAGCGACACGTAAAATCGTATACACACCACAAGAGCTAGTAAAGGGGCCTCAGATCTCATAGTTTGTACTTGAGATCTGAGACATTATTTACTTTTGCTCCCTAGGTGAGTAATCTACTATTTATGTCAAGGAGAAATGTACTCGGATTATTGGCGGATCAATATAGGGACCCATCCCATAGACACGAATAAGAAAGAAAGCATATCAATAAATATTGGCGGATATTTCTCAGAGCGTCATCTCGCCCCAAACTAAGCAAAGCTTGTACTATGGGAACCAGATATAGTGGCTCCTCTATGCCACCAATAAATAGGTACTAAACAATGTACTAAATAATAGTTTGACATAACATACGCTGTGACCTCAGAATACAGGTACCTATAATAAGAATATGAATTCTGGGGGACAGAGCTTCTACTTAGGTACCTCTTTTAAGTGCAGCCAAAATATTTTTTATTAGTATATACTATTAGTATTGATATCTCGGAGGAACTAGCTCTCTCTATATAATCAAAGATTGATATGTACTTTACCTACCTTCTAAGAAAGTACCTAAATAATGTAATTGAAGCAATAAACATTTTATTATTATTATTATCAGAGCATATAACACAGTTAGTAGTTCTAGTTCACAATACGACCACTTATGAATGAGAAAATAACCTATTTTCGAAAAGAGACAAGTAGGCTTACATGCTTCTTGATAGAGTAAGAGTAAGACCCTAGTAAGACCAAAGAATATAGTTTACTTACTGTATCCAACAAGTCTGTAAGCTTCAATACGAAGTATCCATAGCAGACTCTCCAGGCGTATTCTATATCATGGGGGCCTTCGTTCACCGGCTGGCATATGAACTTGTAATGACTAAACCACCCTAGAACGAGACTCTAAAAAAAAAACATAAATCAATTTCCAACTTTTTTTTTATGATCGAGGGACTCTACTGAATCGTGCGCGTATCTGAATGATAAAAAAAAGAAAAGATTTGTTAATTTACTTACTTGATAAACCACGTACGCACATCCAATTATCTGGAATATATTGAATGCTACTATGGTCTCGCGTAGACTATAAGCTGGCCTTTTCTCCATGTAAGCCGGAAGCCATTTGAATACAGTCATCAGGTAGAGCGCTAAGATGCCCAGGCCCGGCCACGGTGTGCTCATCAGAAACCATTCTTGGGTTCTGGTATCTATTAGATATAATAATTGGTGAAATCGCTGTCACAGATCATTTAACAGATGCTAGTTGATTCAATGTTGGTATATAAACTACAGCTTTTTACGTTGCATTGCCGGGTATAGAAATGCCCTGGGGCCGTACCATGAACGCCTATTCCGGGACCGAATACGCTCAGCGGTCGACGCTGCGCAACTGTGAATTTTATCGCCTCGCAATAAGGTTCGCGGTCGCGCAGTGTCGGCAGCTGAAACTATTCGGTCCCGCTATAAGCGGTTCACGGTAGGCCCCCTGGAAGGGTCAGTAACTCTAAAACACGACTATCAACTGTTTAACATTATAAAATTAACATTTTTAACCCAGTTTACAATGTAGAATTTAAAACAGTTCAATTAAAGAGACCTACTAAGACTTTACATTTGTGGACACCTTAGAAAAAACGCTAGCACCTTCAGTACTTCATATTATAGCACTTTATAGTAGCTAGTAACTATAGAAGTCTTCCGTGAATAAGTACCTACCTAAGCAGGGGCAATAGGCAAGTCAACAGGTAGTTTAAAAAATATATATAAATAGTAATGATCTCTTACCAGCTATCTCCTCGTTTAAGTAGTAATAAGCTCTCACAAAACCTTTGATGATGACCGACATTAGTGCGAACAGCGAACTACGCGGCCGTAATTAAAGTTAGATAGGTAGCTGATGTAACAACTTGAAACTGAAATTCAAGGTATATAGGTCTGCGAGGTTGGGCGTTTATGCTCGATGCCGGGCGATGCCTGCAATAATGCGCTTGTTGACAGCTACGTAAGTGACTAAGTAATATACAGGCTGCGCGTATCGGTATTACTAAACCGGTAGGAGGTCAAAGTTCTTATTATTGTGGACGAATTTTACTATGGGGAAAACCCTGAAAGCGCGATAAAAACAGCTGACACAGAAAAAATTATTCACCGGCGAAGATGACTAAATTTCACGTGACCATGAATGACCTCATTAAACAGTTTTTTAGAAAAAATGCCACCTTGATCCTCTAAAGGTTCGCCGCCCCTGCTCCAAGGACCTTAATAATAAATAAACGATATAATATAATAAGGCCATGGGCCTCGCCAGGGGTGTGGGGGGGGGGGGCAGCCCCCACCCACCCCGGATCTCTTGGATTTTCCAATTTTGTTTTGGATTTTTTGGATCAGAGATTTTGGATCTAAAGATCCAAAAACCGGCCGCGGGCCACGCAGCCGCCGCTGTCAGTGGTCTCGAAACTACTATTTTATTCGGTTTCCAAAGGGTTTTCTCCCGATTTTGAGGCTGTCATAACCACTGAAGAGAGAAGAGTAGGGCCTTCGCTTTTCTGTGGTCATAACGATATACCCAGGATATACCGAATGGACCGATTTTTGAAAAAAGGTTTTATTTGGTAATAGTACATATCTACAGAATTTAGAGAGCAAATCTACTGATTTTGCATTTACTCGTTCGTGAACACTTCTCACCCGTCATCCGGTCCAGAATGGCATTCCAATACATCAATGGTTTGATGTATTTTTTCAGATTATAACTACCAATTTCAGCTGGAAAAGGGTTGTTCCTTACTGATATTTGGCCAACTCACCTTTTTTTTTTATTATCTCGACTCGTTCTATATCAGTATTCTTAACTCGTCCGACTGAATTATTTTAAATTATTTTCTTAACTCATCAAGAATGTAATCTTGAGTCATCCGATGCTCTTTCCAAACCAAAAAATTAAGAAAGATATGGATAGCAGCAAAACTTAGCATTATTAAACTTCTTAGTTCTTAGAAATCTGTACAAGTCAGATGCGTAATATTTTACCATTTGATAATATTTTAAAACAAAGCCAAATGAGTATAATTGATAAGTATTTTCGAGTAATGCTGGGTAGAAGTATCGGCATCTCAAAGATTTAGTCGGAACCTATTATAACCTTTTTAGAACCTTTGTAAGCTGATAATAAAAAAAAATACACTGTTGAATACTTCTGAAAATATTCGCTGACGTCTAAATATTAACATAGGTACTTCTTCGCGATAGAGAATGGCTAGTTCGTAGAGGCTTCCCCAGGCGGACCCTTAGTCCGCCTTAGTACCTCCTCACCTTTGCCAGTTATTCAAACGCCAAGCAGTAGAGTGCATGCATTACTGTGTTTCGGTTTGAGGGGCAATGTTACCAGATAAATTACTGGGCATAACGAAATTTGACATCTTATATCTCAGGTTGACGAGTGCAGCGTGCTGTGCAAGGCACGATTTTATTCGCAAAGTTCACTTTGCTGTTACCGCTATTGTTATGGGCAGACGTGATGCTTACCACCGAGCGAACGTCTCGCTCATCCATAGCATAAAAAAAGGCTGTAGCGCTATAGTGTATTAATGTAAAACAACCAAGCTGAACTAATTCCCATGTTAGAGGAAGGTTACACTGTAGGTATTTTTTCGCAAACAGTGTAAACCGTGGTATTTATAAAAATATTGAAGTCGGATGAGATAAGAATACAAAAAGGATGAGTTAAGAGTAAGTAATAAAATGTTAAAATATCTGTCGGACGAGTCGAGAGTAGAAAAAGGTTGAGTTAAGAAAACTACGAAGGATTAGACGTCATATGACGAGTGAGGATCAACCCAGAAAAAGACTTTCGATTTGAAAATTGATTTTGCTGTTTCTCTTTCGAAAGCACTATACGCTGTTATTGCGTCGTCGTCCCTGTCCCGCATATCAACTTGCTGGCGACGTCACTAATTTTTATCTACAGAGTTATAAATTTGAAAAAAAATATCGGTATAACTATTTCAAAGTTAATCCACGTTTAACAGACGCTAGGGCTTTTTAAATAAAAGTGGAGTATGTTTCAAAGTTGTTACACCTTTATCCACAGTTAAACTTAGGTACATGGTGGTTAAAGACAAAATACTGATTAACTATTTTATATAGGTTTTTTCTACCCAAGCGTGCTTGATCGCAGATCGCATCTACTCCTAACATCAGGTGTGATGGTGATCAAAGGCGAAACCTATTATAACATACCTTTAAAAAAATACAAACAAACAGTCTCACTTCGGAATAGTCAATCGTGATTTAGTTTTCACGCTGGAAATGTAAATCGTTAGGTCAAAGGTGGGCATACTAATGGAATGATTTTGTACAATTCTGTCTAGGTACTCGAGCCAAGAATAACGACCGTAAAGACAAATTCGTAACTAGCCTTTCATGCGTCTGGTGCGAGTTTCTATAACTGCGCCTGCATGACCCAAAACAAGGTCCTGGGCTGGTCATTTCTGCGCCCCCTCCAGGGTCGGCACTGTGCCTGAGCACTGCCCTAGTTACGGCACTGTACAGACGATAGGTATAGGAACCTATTTACATTCCTTCGCAATATCATGAATATTCGCGATACGATTGATATTATTATGTAAATAATTAGTATTACTTTAGCCCCCCTTGCTCGGTTTGACCCAACAGCCGGTTCAAATTTGCTTGTCATTATTTTAATGTATAATAGGTATTCATTCGAATTTATTGCTTAAATCATCGTCATCATCATCTACAGCCATCCTTATTCCACTGCGGGGTATAGCTCTTACTACGCCATCTGCCTCGGCCCTTTGCTAACCTATACTCTGTCTATTATATTAAATCGCTATAGAATCGCTTTTTGACAGCTCATAAAAAGTTGACGACATGACTTTGCAAAGCTCCTAGCAAATTATATTACATACAAATTGATACGTTTGATTTAGGATGTAGGATCACGTCTTTTACAAGGTTATGACAATGCGTATTTATTTCTATGGGATATAATTTGCTAGCCGCTTTACAATGTTATGTCGTCAACTTTTTATGAACTGTCAAATAGCGATTACCTAACATAATGAAGTAAATTCCAATTTCGACCAGGGAAATAAATAATGATTTGTTTTGTGCGCGATTTAGTCCCGATGATAAACATAATAATATTTTCTAGTTGATTTCAGAAAGTGTTGTTAGGGTTTCCACTGCTGATGATGCGGAGATGAGCGGAGCTTTTGATCACAAACAATGAAATTTTAATTCAACCAACGTAATGTATTTTTCAACCAATTTTTGATTGGTTGGATTTAAATTCAAGAATCGACCTATCACATTCGTTGTGTATAAAAAAAAACAAAGAATGTGTTTGGACGATTCCCGCTCTTTTTCCTTTCTTTTCACTTGTCTCCGCCTCAGTAATAGTTGTGTATGTGGTGTAATAGTTATGCAAAGCTATTCATATCAGACTCAGATATCTTGATTGCTAGATGGGGTATATCACTGTAGTCTTAACCTTTAAAAATAGCACTTATATGCCTATACAATAGGTACAGGGTTACGCGAAAAGGTAGTAACTAAACCAAAAGGAGCTCATTGTATAGTAATTATTATCTAGTAAAATGAAAGTGGTCCTGCCAGGGAGTATCACATGTTATGATGGAAAGCTTTCCCCTGACATCGCAAAAAAACAGCTGTTCCATACATTATCTTGAGTGTACCTACATTTCTCTTAAGTGATACGTTCTTTTAGTTTCTTGTATCTATATCTGTTCTTGTATCTATATCTGTTCTTATATCTGCGCCACTATGCAACAAAGCCAAAAATGTATGTCTCAAGGCCGTAGCTAAGAATTCATTTCGGCCCGGGGGGGGGGGGGGGGGGGGGGTCGAGCTCTGGACCAGTGGAGACAATAAGTAACAACTTTAAGACGACGACGATCTATATGTAAGTAGGTATGTATAAAACGGTGGGTTGCCCCCCCCCCCTGCCTACGGCCTTGGTATGTTTGTATGTATGTGTGTATGACATTCAAAAATAAGGAAAACAAAATACTTTGGTATAAAATGTATAATTTCCTTTTGATTACACTATTGAATATTACATACATTAAACAGCGTCGACCTGTTATGAATTCCTGCTCCACTAAATTAGATTCGTTTCTAATAGGTAGACATATTATAGCTACCACATGCACATTAAGTACATTAGCCAATGACGATTAGTTTAGCATTACCCTAGTTTAAATTGATCGCACTTAAAAGTACATCGATAGCCAGATAGAAGTAGTCTATTATGAGATTTTCACTTCTTAAATGGGAACTCGGGGTGTTTGTGAACGCCTTCAAAGAAGGTGAAGTCGCAGATACGTCCGTCCTCCCCGCGGTCTAGTGCTTTCAGCTCGGCCATCTCCTCAGCAGTCAGCTCGAAGTCCCATAGTGATATGTTCTGGGGGAAAATTACACACTTTTAAAACAACAAAACAATAGTAATAAAACGTCATCGGTTACAGGCGTTTTATAAACATGCCGTAATAGTACATTATGATACGAGTGTGCTATGTTGGTCATTACACTAGAGGCGATATTATGCGCGCGAGCCGCAGGCGAGCGCGATAAGGAAGCCGAGAGCGTAATTACTAATAGCACAAGAGTTCCATACGACTGTTTTCGTCACACTTGCGAGGAAAAAACAATTTTTTTTTGATAATAATCAACCACACAGCGAAAACGTCAACAAACATTTGCGGAAAATGGCGCCCAAATCAGTAATGCGCGCGCAGGTTGACATTTACTTCAGCGGCATAAGAACTCTTTGTTGGTATTACAAAAAAACTGTAAGTATTACCCCGCTATATTAAGAGTGCTTCGTATACGTACGTCTAATTGCAGTCACGTACAAACTTGACTTTACCGGGTTATACCTATTATAGTACAAGTGCCGTAATGTAAAGTAAAAAGCACGCGTGTGTAATAGCTTGGATTATAAGCCTAAAAGCGATGTGATAAGATCTACTTTACGAGCAAGTGTGATGAAAAAGCTAATAAAGGTAGTTACAACAAGTATCGATTATAAAAAAGTGTAAATAATAAGTACGCTACACATCACTAGGAGCGTCACTGTCAGCTTGCTGTCAGCTTACAATATTTTTTTCTAAAATCAAGTAAGGTACATTGTAATAACATTGAAACGAAATCTGTGTGTGTAATAATAGAAAAAGAAACCCACATTTTAAGCGAAATTTGATTAAAATTTAAAATATTATATTTAAATTACCAGAGAAATTACTGGGTATGAAGAGATATAACACCTAATATCTCAGGGTGACGAGCGCAGTGCAGTGCGGCGCAGGATTGTGTTCGCAAGTTTATAATTCTGGCACTGTACAGGCGTACGTACACCCCTCTATAATGGGGGAGGCCTTCGTCCAGCAGTAAACGTTTTATGGCTGACGACGGTACAGGCGAACATCTTGCACGTCTCGTCACTTGATTGTATAAAAATAAATACTGCAACGCCGTGGTACTGGCATCTTGTCCCAAGCCATTTTATATGAGTATGTATGGCCAATTGCTCTTTCGGGCTCCCGCAGTAGGTTTTTAAATTTGATTATAGGCTCCGTCTCATGTAAAATCTCTTGCATTTGAAGGGAGCTCCCTAAACTTACACAATTTTTCAATTTTTGGAGGTCGGGAGGTCTTATATTTATTAATTAAGTATTTAAAAGTTAGTGGTGGTCACAGCCTCTGATTATCGTCGTCGGAATCCGAAGAATCCCACAGATCAATCATTGTTGAAGATAACGCAATTTCGTAGCTCGTTTTTAATTTCGTCTCCACCTGTATAGTACTTTACCTACTTCCAGAGTTAGGTAAAAAACCTTGCAAGTTGTAGTGCTAAACCTCTTGTAATGACATAAATCTTGATAAAAACCCACGTCCCGTTCCACGTAATTAAGCATCTTTTCAGTGATTTTTGCAACAAATGAAACAAATTCAGAATAAGCGTTAGTTTTTTTTTGTTCAGGTTATATGTCATTACAATAGTAATAGGTAGGTAGTAGCACAGAATAAATAATAGTACTAGATAATAGTAGGTACTACATACTACATAGGCTACATCACTGGTAACTAACCCTAATAAGTATTGTGTATATTCACAATGTCGTCGGTCCACCAAGTCGCGTGCAACTGGACGCCTATGGCAGGTTGTCGTACAGTGCGGCGGTCTAAGGGGGAGGCCTTCGTTCAGCAGTAGACGTCTCCGGGCTGATGATGATGATGATGATTATGTGTAAATATCAAGAAGACAACCCTAACGTTACACGTGCCGCGTCAGGAGGGATAGAGCTACGTGATAGAAAGAGAGCGATATATCTAGGTTAATATAGCAAGCGGTATCCAGCGCTGTGCGAGTTGAATTGCTACTTTATTTCCTCGTAGATAGAGTCCTTATTTATTTCAATTCCTTTGCGGAGTTAACTTTCTGTGCGTAGTACTATTATTTATTCTGTGGTATTAGTACGTTTCCAGTACCTGTTGGATTCGTTGAGGGTTGGTGCTCTTAGGTATAGCTGCGAGGCCGCGCTGCAGCGTGTAGCGCAGGAGCACTTGCGCGGCGGAGCGCGCGTGCGCTGCGGCCGCGCGCTGCACCGCCGGCAACTGCAGCAGGTCGGGGTACTCACGGCTGCAAAACATTTATCAATAATTTAATTAATCACACTAAGGGCCTATACAAAACATATGCGTTCGCCGCAGTGCCACTGCACTGTGAGATGACACAAGACCATACGCGACGAATTATAGCTACAGCGACTAGGCCGCCGCTCGCAGGCGCGGCACGGACGCGCCGCCGTCCGCACGCGCGAGCAAATGTGTACGTGATCAGTCCTATCCCTGCATTTGCGCGCTTACGAAATGTTTGACGGTGCGGTCGGTTTTTATAAAACACAAAGCGGCGCCAGTTTCCATTTCAGACAAGGTGTGTTTACCATGTTCGACCACACCGTCACTTAACAGCAGGTGAGTTGTGTCCTGGCAGTGTAGCCTGTGAATCTTAAAAACACTACAGAAACCGAAAACAACGAATAACCAAGGAAACGATTTCTAAAGGCTTATGACATTTTGGCCTAACAAAATAACAAACACAACTACAACGTTATAAGCAGAAACATTGATCGAAATAGACGATGCGAGTGTATGTACTTGGCGTACATACACTCGCATAGCATAAAGAAATTTAAAAAAATGTGCTGTAGAAACTCAACAAAAAAGGTTGGCCGAGATAAGAGAAACTTTTATTTTCACGGCTAAGTATCTACTTATATTGAAAAAAAGTGGAGCAGTTAGTTTCCATATAGATTGAGGGAGAGAATTTATCTATTCCGTTAAATGTCTATAGTATAGGAAGAATGGAAAAGTTTCACCACTAGGCAATATGCGCATGCACCGTTCACCAAACTAATCTAACGGACTAATCTGCGCCCCATTACATTTCAATATGTGATAAAAAGATACCAAGTTTTAGTCCCGTCAAAAGTTAGTGAGTGCTACAACAGAATCGACTCTATTGGGTTGAAAGGCAACTATAGTTAGGTACCTTTCTACTACGTACTACTCTAAGCTAACACCTTACCCAGTTTTCTCAGCCAAGGCTTCGGCGAGTGCTCTAGAGCCGAGCGGCGAGTAAGCGACTACAGGCACTTGCAGGCTGGAGGCAGCAGCCAACAGCTCCGGCTGCTGGCACAGCACGTGCACCTCCACCTGAAAGCACGCCGGCCGCTCCACGCTGCACACGCGCGCTAGCTGCTCCGCGTTCAGGTTCGACACGCCCACGTGACGTACGCGACCCGACTCTTTCAGCTTCAGCAAGCTCTGAAATCACATCAGGTGATGATTTTCTAGGAACGAAACCGACAAACAGTCTAGCTTTGCACTGAAACAAGCTGGATGTCGGAGCCTCCGACTGTAGATATGAGAAATCCTGTTTAGACAAAACAAAAAGGTGATCTCTATTAGCAAGTAAATACCGAAATTTTGTTTATGTTTAATTTTAAACCCACCCCTTCAAAATCGGCGAAGGGTTTGGTCATATTAATAGGGCTATCCTAGTTTGGGTATCCAATCAGCATCGTGAATTGAAGGAGATTATGCCTATAACCTTAAGTATTGTGTTTCTTAAAAACAATATTTTACGTGTGATACCTACTTGTTAAAACGCCTATATGTATTTAATTATTTGATCAATGTCTCGTCATTATTATTAGCCTTGGTCCTTGGCTTTACATATACCTCTCCCAAAGCCCGATTTTCGGAGGCATAGAGTCTGGTCATTTGGGTCTAGTTGGTAAAAGGAGGTAAGTATAGGAATTTGTTAACACTAGACAATAGTTTATTTGTGGCAAAAAATATATTATATAATACATAATACTCTTTTTAAACAAAAGTACAACCGACTTCAACTTCGAATACCTGGATGACATTTTGATTTAAAACTACTGAACCGATTTCGATAAAAATTATATGGGATCACCTCTAACCTAACCTACCAAACAAAAAAGAATCATCAAACTCCATAATTGGAGGAGTACCTAATCGCGTAACACACAAAAAAAAACACAGGCGAATTGAGAACCTCTTTTTTTGAAGTCGGTTGAAAATAACAATTATATTGAACATGGATAAAAACAAATGTTTTATATTTTGCCACAAACCGGCCCCAAGTCAGCATGATACCGGTTGAGAACAACCGGCGCTGGTCTTCCCCACCACCTGGGCCCTGTTTTATAAAGCTACAAGTACAAGCTTACGATTGTACTAGCTTCTTGAACCAGTAACTACAAGTTACCAGTTTGTCTTAACTTATTTAGCAGTCCTTGTACTTGTAGTTTGTAACCTGGTTGTCTTGTAGCTTTTGAAAACGCCGTACACAATATTTTTAGCAGTGTTGCCAGTTTTTTACTCCAAGTACAAGACTTGTAGCTTTATAAAACAGGGCCCTAAGAGTTTCAGATTTAAAGGAACTCCCAAATTGTAGGTACGAGAGAGTAATGTTTCAGTGAAAGTGAATACAATTATAGCCATTATTTAGATATAGTAATAATAAGTAATATACAAGCTCTAATATCAGAGCTAAGATATATAAACATTGTCCACGTCCACCATTCTAACTACGGACACTGTACTCTAATTAGTCTAACCAAGGACACTGAACAGTGGCCGTGGTCAGATCAATCTAACGAACTGATCTCAAAACAACGGATATAAAGTTAACTGTAATATACTCACGCCATTTTTAAATGGCTGCTCTACATGATCTTAAATTTATCTTACAGATATATTTCTCCAGGTCTGCATATTTTACCCATTTTCGAGGGTGTAGAGAGATCGTCAGATCTACGAACAGGTTCATCTTTAATGACCAGAGATCGACCAGGCTTGTCGAATTTCGAGCGGGGCGGCGGGGCCGTGGGAGAAGACGTGCCGGTGGTCGACGTATTGCTGAACCTGTCAGGTAAGTGGAGAACGACCACGTTGTTCTTTTTGGGCCTCGGCGTTTTAGAGAACTTAGGTTTGATCTTCCGAGATAATGTCAAGATCATGACTTGTATTGACTTGCGTTGTTTTCTATGCTTATGGAACCGTCGGCGCCAATTCGAACCTATGAAATTCTTTAGAGATGAAAGTTGGGATGCGGACCTTGACATCGAATGAGACTTAATTTCTAGGCTGTGGTTAGAATTCAGACTGTATTGACATCCGAAATCGTACATATCTTCAACAACTGGGTTAGCTTCATGAGTCTCTATTTTAATATCATTTCTCTTCTTGAGTACTTTTGGGATAACTTTTTTGGGGACTTTCTTTATACGATTGTTACTCGTAGTATTAACATCAACTCCCATTCTTCGTTTATTCCATGAACAACAGAATAAAATATTCAATAAATATCTATTGAAGCTATTTTCTGATGAATTCGTAGGAATTCGATTTTGCACAGGAGTGTCATATGATTGCCCAAACGAGCGAGTGTTAGTTTTGTTGTAAGTCCATATTTTTTTATAATCATATCCCATATTATGGTCGTAAAAATATTGGGCTTCCATTGGGTTATTTTCTTCTTGAATTATTTCATAGATTTTTTTATAGTTGGTATGTTTATCCGTGGAGCTTACTGAAAAACCAGTAGCAAGGGTTTGCTGCATTGGCCACTTGGACACAAAATTTGTACACGTGAAATAATAGGATTCAGTATCATTTTCACGAATATGCTCGCGAGGGTTTTCAGAGATACTCTCCACTTTGTTACAACTGATCTTGCGGGGCTTGCGACGTGTTTTCACGTAGTCTACAAGTCCTACTCTTCGAGAGATCCTGTCTGGGCGTCTACGGCTAAATCTAGAACAACATTTATCGTAGCACCATCCACAGCAGCATATTTGTCTGTAGAGGTATTTACTTCGAGTCATATCTGGGTTGCTGTCGGTACATGTTGAGTAACTGCACCCGGTACAACGGTTGAGACATGATGCCCGCTCTACTGTTGCTGTTTGCATGGCTGTTTCGATACATATTACTATTTTTTTTGCTACATTTGGTCATAATAGAGAAACAAGAATTTTACTAATGTCAATTTGATGCAGTCTATTAAAAATTGACATTGCAGTTCTAGCACTCAAAAATGATGCACACTTTAAATGCAAAAAGTTTCTCTTTGGTTAACGCTGGATTCTATTCCCTTTTTTCTTAATTCCATACTTCTGGACATTTTCATAGCTTACAGTACTTTGTGTGGGACTATAAGAGAAATAGCATTTTTATATGTATTACGGAACACAGCCTTTGCTATATCAGTGTATATCTTTGTAGTTTTTCTAGATTTCCAGCGTCCATGGAGTTGTAAGATACTCATAAGCGAAGCATCTAAGTCTGCCAAATGTAAATAGGGGTTCGAAACAGTTTTAAGATCAATGCTTTCATAGGAATCTACAGCGTTTTGATAAGCTTCCATCTGATCTTCACCCCCACAACAGCATGGGCAGAGAAGTTTCGGCACAGCATGTTTATACCAGTAACAGAGTCCAGATTTAGATTTTAAAATTGATGACGCAGACGTCCCTATTGTTTGCCTTTTAACTTCACGCCGCTGGAGATTGCTTGGTGGATTCAAATTCTCGATATCATCTGGGTCTTGCACATCATTCGTTGCAGCCTCAACTACATTGCAGTTTATAACGATGTTAGGGTGTTTACATTCATCATGTCTCCTGGTCATGGGAGATTTGTACACCTTTGTCCAACTAAATCGGTTGTTAAGGCATGGCTTTACTGGGTTTGCTTTAATTTGTCTCTTTATTTTTTTTTCTTTGTTTTTTGTTGTGAGCTTATTATTAAATTTGTAGCAACAGTCTTTGTAGACTGCATCTGTGCGAAATTCAGAGTTTTTGGTAATTTCTTTTATATCATTGAGTTTTTCCTGGACATAAGGTGTAGAGTTCTGCGTGTAAGTTACAACCATTTCTGACTTATCTTTGAAATTAATGCAGGCTGTGAACTTATGTTTAAAAGAGAACACTGTGAATTTTTAGTTGTCTCGACCACTTTTTATAAATGAACTTATAAGATTATCGTGGGAATTTCATAATCGGTCTATGTCATTATCGGTTTTTTCCAAAGAAATTTATAGGTTTTTTCATTTTGTTCTATTGACATCATTGATGTCTATTGACATAATATAAATAATCCTCTGTATAGTCAAACCTCCTTGATATAATCAATGTTTTGTTCACATGACAGCCGTCATTATGTAACCTTTTCCTTACATTTAAGTTTTTACTATTTTACAAAAAGGATAGATTATAAATAATAATTAATTATTTGGCTCAACGCATAAGCATTGCCATCCAGCGTGGCAATGCCGCCAGCATGCTGGGTACGCTGCCGACTGGTAGTGGGTTTGAGCATTTGGATTGTCTCTAGACTTTCATCGGTCTGGATACAATCCTTTTGTTTTTTGTTGTGTAGTAGGCTAAGTAGTCTTTGTAGTTTGTTTTAGTTAATAATTATACAGAAATTATATTATAAACAATTTTTACAAAGGCACAAAATGTTACACATAGTAGATTACTCACCTAGGGAGCAAAAGTAAATGTCTCAGATCTCATTTATATTGTCTCCCGAGGCGAAGCCCAGTGTGACAAACATCTCATGAAACCAGTGGCATGAAACTCCGTACATAAACTTCACATAGCTCATTAGTACGGTCCTGGGATTCGAACTTAGTCTATCAACATGACAAATTAAGCGAACATACCTTCCAGACGGCCAGCAGATCTGTTGAGTGATCTACCCTCATGGATCCATCCGGGTTCTTCGGGTGTAGGTCGCCAGGAACATGTTCGAAGGCGAACGGCACGTGCATCAAATACAAGTCGATGTAGTCCAAGCCTAAGTCCTTGAACGAGGCCTCGAAGTACTCTGGGACTAAGTCTGGCCGGTTGCCTGATAATAAGAAAGAAGAGTAGGAGAAGAATTGGTGGTCGCGTGTGAGAACATTAGGCAGAGGGTGCAGTATGCAGCAGCTGAGAACAGAGCTAGGGTGGGGCAGGGCTCTCCCTGCCCCACCCTAGCTCTGTCCTCAGGCTACTAGTTCTCAGATTGACGCTCGTTGCAGGAGCCCCGAATCTACGATATTTTCGAACCGGGACAGAAACTTGATAGGGCACCCCCTCTCTGCAGCGTTTGAGATAAATTACTTTAAAAACTCTCAAATATATACCTAATGGTTAGCATTTCACAGTGTATTTCAGAATGAGCCTTTAGGATGTGTTCAAAAACTAACTGAGCGTTTTAAAATCAAATGAATCATTAATAGAACAACGTGCGCTGCATGCTATATAGGCGCTTTGTGGAGCAAGTGTTTTAATTTCAACTGTATTATTAATATTATTTTGGCGCCCCCTGAAACAGCCGCCCGGGGGGTGCCCCGGTTTGCTATTTCCTATTTACGGGGCTGCGTTGCAGTCTTAGTCGTTATTATCAGGGTTACGTGGAAAGGAATTACTAAACCGAATGGAGGTACTCATCATCGTTTACAGCTTTTACTGAAATAAATCTGCCGTCCCATAGAAAAATTAAGTTCAGCCTTGAAAAAAATTATGGAACACAATGATCTGAAACTGATGGGACAGAAAATTTTGTTTGCGTCTTCAGGGTTGGGCACATAATAATAAATTATTCAGAATGACGAGTACAATGACTTCTTTCGGCTTCGTTATTTCCGTTACGCGGTACAATTATTTCTGTATTGATATTGTATTCCTACCTACCAATCACCAAAATTTTTGAAATTACACAATTTGTTTACACTTTACAGACATAACAAATAAAATCGAGTTAAGCACTTAACGCCCTAAACTAACAGCTCAACCAAATTTTTCGTAATGAGGAAGGAAATCCACAAAGGGGAAATACCTACTGCGTATCATGACGACCACAGAAAAGCGCAAGCCCTACTTTTACTTCTCTCTTCAGTGATGACAGCTGTACAGATTACTTTCTATTACTTTTTGATTTCTTTCTTTCTTTATTTTTTATGATAACCTGTGATGATATGAACTAGACATTCTTGTGATGAAAAGAGGCATATGATTATATACGCAGCCGCTAGATCCTCCAAGTAAGAAGCCTATTCATGTCATTGTATCGCGACCCCTAATTTTCAATCGACTTAAAAAAACGAGGTTCTCCTGTCTTGCTCGTCTCGTCACTCGACCGTATAAAAATAATAATTGTATGTTTGTTTGTTGATTATGAATTGATTTTGATGATTCTTTTTTGTTTGGTAGGTCGTACTTCAGAGGTGGTCCCTTACACATTTTATCGAAATCGGTTGTCTCGAAGGAAGGATTTCCCTCTTTAACATTTCGCTGGGTTCTGTAGTTTGATTTTTAAACAATGATGTTATATGTTTCACTAGATCTGAAGTTTCCGCTTCAAGCAGGCCTCACCTGAAATAAGCTTGAGAACTGATTCGAGCTTTGACGTCTATCATTCTCTATTGCCAATGAATTCGGTTCATATGTCATATGTTCATATGTATGTTTAAAAAAATATAAAAAATTAGTAAATGTGTCGTAAAAAGCTGTGACTTGTGCTCCGAACACACAAAAGATGCCATGGAATTTCTTTCCATATGTTAGTTTCAATTAATGTCCGTATTTTACTGCAACTTATTGCATATTTTCTAAATTATGTGTCATATCATTTTGCTTTCGGTGCTGCCAGGAAATCCTTTTTTGGTTTTCCCCATATATGTGGGAGATTTTTATTATGTTTATTGCACATATTAGGGCGGCACATTCACTCTGACACTAGGTCTGGCCACTCAGCCTATACGAACTTACTTACTTACTTACTTATTATGTTTATTTGCTTAAATTGCCTTCTTAATTGGTTAACCTCTTAAATCAAAGTGATGTATAATAAGCGGTGTAGCCTTTCTTCGCAAGAATTTAAAAGTCAAAACCTATATTTCTGAAAAACCAGATGATTTCAATTATTTATCGATGATCAGATTCAGCTTAAATCTCCACTTATGTTATTATTTTGAATAATTGAAACACATGCATATTCCCTAATGAACAATAGGAAAGTCTCCGACTCTACTTGAACGATGTGGCATTTGTATGTATGTAAATTATGTTTAATAGGCAATGAAGAGAGCTATGCTTGGAGTTACTTTGCGCGATAAAATCCGGAACGAACGATATTCGCCAAATAACCAAAGTCACCGACATAGCTCGCAGGGTTTGCAAGTTGAAGTGGCAATGGGCAGGCTACATCGCTCGAAGAACTGATAACCGATGGGGAAGAAAGGTTCTTGAGTGGCGACCGCGAACCGGAAGACGCAGCGTAGGAAGGCACTAGGTGGACCGACGACATTGTAAAAGTCGCGGGCAACCGGTGGATGCAAATGGCAGGTTGTCGTACAGTGTGGCGGTCTAAGGGGGAGGCCTTCGTTCAGCAGTGGACGTCTCCGGGCTGATGAGATGATGATGATGAAATTATGTTTGTTTGTATTAATTTGTTCGATGACATCAAGATGATGATGATCATAATAATGTATATTAATTTGTTCGATGATAGCTTGCGAACCGTTGATATTCGACCTTATGTTTTTTTTTGGCTATACATTTTATTGAGGTAGTAAAATGGTGATCGGTCACATTATATACATACATTTTGACCTGGGTATGTCCTTAAACTGCAACGAGACTCACCGGAGGACGGGCAGCAGCGTCCTCTTGGTTAACGGTGGTGACCATTCCGATCCCCAAGTCGCCTGCCAAGCATGGGGATTATGGCAACACCCCTCTATTAAGGAGGCCTTCGTCCAGCAGTGGACGTTTTATAGCTGACGACGAATACATTTTGACTTTATGGTATGTACTGAAAATATTTTGTAAACTGAAAATGTGTTGTTGTTAGTTAATTTATGATCCAAATAAAAATTTGAATCTTGTTATTGTAAACTTCAAAATGTATTCGATATCATGTTATATCGTAGCACAAGTTTTAGGGAAAATTTTCATCAGGTAGGCAACATCGATTTCGATAACGAGTTTGCGCGAAAACTGGCCAACGACAAAAGAAAATAAAAACTTTTGAAAAAACGGCTCCATTTTTTTTAGCGCGATCATATGACGTTTATCAAATCTATTTAAATCAAAATATCTTCAAAGATGTCATCCAGATAATCGAAATAGTTTTTTTTTTAAAGTACTTGTTACTGTAACAAAACTAAAGCCTAGGGCGTCACTCTACTGGCGCTCATTGCCGTGATATTCGATTTATAATTTACAAAAGCTACTCTTCAAAAATGAATACAAGTAAACATACCTAACGTTTAAATTACTTGACTATTCAGAGATTTTATAAGTTAATGTTTCTTGTTTCTCCTGGTTGAGCATCATCTCATTTTCTATTTTGTTTTTCCTATTAGTACAAACACGCAGTATTTGTATTTTATTTGCGTAGTGCTAGCCTGACTAGCTGACTACCTAGCGCTACCAGCTAGGGACTGCCTTATAGCTCAGTTGGTAGCATGTCTGCCTTCAGAGCTTATATATATATATATTTATAATTTGTGGCGGACCTGGGTCGGCGTTTGCGGGATAGGGGACGAGACCCGCGGTCCGGGGAGTATCTTGGGCAACAAATTTCCTTCGCAATACATCGGGGAACGCGGCTAGCTTAATGGGCACTTTTGGGCGAGGCACTATAATTTGACGGAATCTTTTTAGATTTAGTTTTGACTTGAATGATTAATGTTTTAATTTTAATATGAATTATGATATTTACCAATAAGCAATATATATATATATATATATATATATAGGCGTGCTGTCACTTGCTGGCACCAACGAAAGACCAGCGTCTGTTGTAACCAGAGGATATCGCACGCCGGTCGTAGGTAATTGAAATGCGAAATTAATAGCATGTTTTAGCTACTCAAACAAATAGCAACTCTAAGCTAAGAGGACAAGGTTCAAACGAAATGTAAGTGGCTGGTTATCACGACATCTGAAACAAACTGGTGCAGCGGAGAGTTTCAGGTGTGCAGTGGTCGAGCAGCTGGTGCAAAATTCTCTGTTTCATCGATCGAAGCGTGTAAACCAACCATTTTTTTTTGTTTCTTTTGTTTTTGTGCTATGTTGTTTGTCGCAAATAAACTATTGTCTACTATCTAAAACCAGAAACTAACCAACTACTCGTACTATCACAAACTAACTAGTACTGACCTCCAGGCGGCAGCTTGGTGACTACAAACAGCTCTCTCCTCTTGGCAGCGTCGCCTCCGATCCACTTGCGGAGAGCCCGTCCTAGAGCTGCTTCATTTTCGTAAGCCCTCGCGGTATCGAAATGCCTGTAACCAGCTTCTAGAGCTGCGTCCACTGATTGCTCCAGCACTTCATCAGATGCCTGAAATATTTCCATCCCGTAAAAAACGGTTACTAATTACGGAGCCGGAGGTATAGACTTTTTGTACACCTGACTTTGAAGTACCTGCTTCCTGCTTAACTTTTTGTAAGCTTTTTGTAGTCTTATATGGACTTTTCGATCACCTTGAAAGTCATCTTGACATTGCAAGTCAATGTTGTTTCAGAGAAGCGTATTATACAATGGTTTAAACAAATCAATACATCAAATTAAAAATTAAATAGAACCAAGGAACATTGAATATTGAACCTGAGTCTCTTTTACACCTAACAAAGATTTTGCTTTGATAATAAAGAAATGGAATATCATTTTGTCAATTAAAAATTCAATGGCTGAAGAGCCAGCGAGCGCCAAAGCTTCAGTTTATACTTGCGACAGCGATAGTAAGCTCAAAGGTTATCCTAACGAAAACTCCTGCCGGGCGGCAGAAAACTCCTGCCGCCCATCTACTTCTAGAGGACTATCATCCCAATCTAGCGGGGACTATGATGGTAGCGACTACACTTTTTGTAAGAAAATCTGTTCCTGCGAATCTTTGCCTTACGTTTCCGAGAAACCCTGCTCAATTGCAGACTCTTCGACAATCCTACATAATTCGAAATGGAAGACGTTTAAAAAATTTATCACAAGCCGTATCAAAGGTAAAAAGAAAGAAGATAAAAAAATAAATAACGATGCAACTAAACCTATTCCTACAGATGTGTTTAATGAAACTGATAAAGAACATAATGATTCTACAACAATCGGACATTATGACTTTTCCCATGCACAGTGAAAATAGATTGTCTCTACTCTAGAAAATAATCATTAACCTAACTGGTGAGTATAATGAACTTAAGAGCGTATAATATTTGAATGAATAGGTATATAATACTCATACTTACTTGCCAAGTTCCAAATCCGATTCGCGGCATGCGATCTCCTCCTTCCAAGACAAAATATTCCGGAATCGACATTGTTTATTCAATAAACAGTCTTCTTAAAGCTTTTTTAATTTTAATTTGTAGTGTTTACAGTAGTGCGATTACAATCACAATGCGAGAGAGAGGCGCGGCGCAGAGGTTAGTTGAGCGCAGCAGCCTTGGCGGTAATGCTGCTTGATTAACTGTAACCGTTAGTGCCTATAGCTAGGCTGTGGGTGCCAGGCCGGTTTGCCGCTCTCACGTAGTTTACTATTCCTACTTTTCCAGTTAGTTTTTAACTCTTTTCTAGAGACATGTTCCCGTTTTCGGCACCAGCGATCGTAGGTCAACGGTTTTCCTTGTTATTTTATTTTCGTGCGTTATCCTTAGTTCCGTATTGCTGTTTCAATACCAATTTAATAAATAATATTGCAACACTAATAAACTACTGTAATAATTAATCAAACGCGAGTATACATGAATTAACTTCCTTCCTCACTTTTCCCGAGAAACTACTACATTCGATTTTACAAAAGGCCTGTAAACAGAGGCTGAAAGTACAGTTTATGGCGAGCCGCTGTTTCGTTCGCGCATTTCTATATTAAAATTTTTGAACATACCTAATTATAAAAAATCGCAAACGGTGAAATTGTTGAAAATAAAACATATATACGTACACACGTACGTGTATACGTATATTGTTGGTTCAGGAAAAATAAAGTTTTGATTCTATCAAGTTGGCCTGTTTTGTTTATACCTAAATAAAACAGGACAAACAAAGCTCATCTTTATGTTAAGTAGGTACGAAAACTTCCTCAGGATTCAGGATACTCGCCGGCTGTTTGCCGCCTTTGGCATAAACCAAAACTTGGCCAATATAATGACACATTTCTATAAAAACTTATCAAGTGCGAGTTGAACTCTTGTACCGCGGTTTCCGTACCACAATAATTATTATTGAACCAAGCCACATTATATGCAGTTCGAATTCCTTATTGTGAACCCGACTCGCACTTGGGCAGTTTTATTATTTGTTGCTCTATTGTTATTGATTGGTTATTGCGCAATAATCACAGCAAGTTAAACGATACAGCAAAACTGATAGTAATTATAACCTTTTTTTTATTTTAAATTGTTCGTTTGGAAACTACCTATTATCTCTGTTAATTTGATCTATTCCCTTCCAATACCAAAACCTAATATCACGTATATCCTAATATCGCGTAGTTTATTACCGTAATTTTGAACCTGCTAGCTATTACAGTTTAAAAGATATTAAATTGCTAATACTTATGTTTTAAGTTGCAGCAAGTTATAGATATTGCGTAGGCTTAGTATAAAGATATAGTATTATGTGGTAATCCCCTAATACCACCTCGTTACACATCCCCCAGGCCCAGAACCCTAAAATGCTCTTCGCAATGGAAATTGTGGTTTAAATACTAATGCAAATTAAACGTATATATCAGTACGTCTATTAGTTTATCATTGCGGTAGATCTTCAAAGGTACCTCCCGTTCAAACTAAATGCCCCACTAGTTTACATTTTGATCTCAAGTGGCTACGTAATGGAGTTTCTTTACAATTTCACCTTGTTACGGTTTGCACAACATTGAAGCGATGCGGTACTCGAGTTGGCTTGGCTATTGTTGTTGTGTATCTTATCATTATATCTGTCAACGACACTAAAATGCACAATAATTATTAAGTAATTACTAGCTGCGTCCCCCGGTTTTACTCGCACCGGCAATACGACAACCGTTTATTTTTCTGCGGTAAAAGTAGATTGTGTCACTCTTTTTTATTTAGGTATACGGAACTACTCACGTTTAATTAACTCCATTGATTTATGAAACAGGACGACTGTTCTTTAGGCCTGCCTCTATGTAACTATTAATTAAACGAATTAAAATGGTAAGAACCGAAAGTTACTTGTGTAATTTACTGGTGTCTCTTCAAGTCGCGAGTGAATCGGTTTCTTCTGGGCAAGCCCGTTTCATGTTACACCTTATCTTCGCTGAACATTAGGCGTGATGGCGGTCAAACGCAAACCCAAATAAATAAAGTCGACTTTTTTGAGGAAAAAAGAAACGGTTTTGTTGGGAATCTGCAAATAGTAAAAACAATTTTTAACTTTTGTGCAGTATTTAAAAACTAGCCCAGGAAATTAAGGGGTTGGCCCAGAATAAAATAAAAAATATGTTTTCTACGTATTATAACGTAACCTATCTCATCTCGTATAAAAAATACAAAAGTATTTAAGCTTAATTAAGTTTTTCGTAAACATTTTTATAACTCGAAACCCATAAAATGTTGCTCAGCTAATATATCGCTTATAGATATTCCAAGACCTGCTTAAGCATGCGCTGAAATGAGACGGTCTACAAAACCATCACCCTGTATTTTGCAAATAATCTCTTGGAAGAGATCAGTGGCGGATTTACCAGCAGGCTGAGTAGGCTGGAGCCTAGGGCGGCAGATTATAGGGGCGGCAAATTTGGGTCCATATTATTATTTTGGTTAGCAGAATTTAATAGATACTTAGATACGTAAGTGTCGGTCCTAGTTTAAGTGATACTTTCAGGGTTAACACATTTTTTTTGAAAAATTTAATAACCGTAACCGTATATGTAATATACCGTAATCCGTATCCGTATTAGGAAAACGGCAGGAGTTCTGCAAACAGGTTCAATGAAAAGTATTCATTTCTGAACGAAATGAAAGAACTGTCATCATCAACCACTATAACGTGATTGTGAACTAGGGTCATATTAAGTTTTCTGTCCTAGGGTATCGAATTGTAGAGATCGGTAGGGGCGGCAACATTTGAATAGCCTACTGGCGGCAAATGTGTAAATCTGCCGCTGGAAGAGATGAATGTGCAACAGCAACAAACCTAATGCAAAAACAATATAAAATATTAATTGCTTCTTTTATGAGTATAATATCGCCTTACAAAACGAAATACATTAATTCTAAATACAAATGCTACTTACAAATTAATTTTCCCACATACCCTTAAAGTAATAACATCCTTTTGTGTGCAAACAGTATCATTTTACAATGGGGACGTATGAATGAACCGACGTCACAACACTCGCGGGACCATTGGTGCGTGCTCCCCATTGATTGCGGTTCCCGATAACATCTCGGGGATACTCTCATCCCTTACACGAGAGGCGTGGTCTTTGTAAGCCCACCCATACAGGAGCCAATAGTTGACAATTTGGGGTTTATATTAGGCGAACAGATGAATCTATTTGTTATTGTAAACATGGACGCATCACCGGTACAGTCCGGTTCGAAGTGTGGTGGTTCCGACTTCAGCATCGAGCGGATACTGGCCGATCGGAAGGACAGTCGAGAGGACAGTGTTGATGTGCCTGAGTGGCTCTGCTGCACGCGGTATCGTCCACCTCGGTTACCACGTTAGCATCTTCTTACATTTTCCCGTCAAAAATAGACCTAATGTGAAATATTGGCCCAAAATGCGTCTGAACGATGACGTATAAAGGAAATCAGAGCAATGCCATAACAGTAAACAGATTTTATGCCTGATCGCTCGGTATATTTTTAGATATTGGTGACCTTTATGCGTTTGGTTAAAACTTCCTACGTTCGCTTTTTCTGCAGGTTCTGTGTCCGTGTGCCGGTCGCGGCGCGCCGGCCGCCACGCGCGGGTTCCCTTCACGGCGGCGCAGGCAGCGGCGCTGGAGGCTGCGTACGCGCGTGCGCCGTACCTCGCGCCGCCTGCGCTCAAGGCCCTCGCTGCTGCCTTGCAGCTTAGAGATGACAGAGTTAGTGTAATTTCACTTTATTATTATCATATCGGCCTGCGCTGCCCCCCTGCAGTATAAAAAGCCTCTCTTTTTCGTTTCATACCTCTCTATTTTGTGCAACATATGGCCAATCTTGCAGGTAAATAATCGAGTTTGTCCTGCCCATTCCCGGCAGGTTAGTCAGGGAGGTCGTTTGCCAATATGTGGAAACCACTTTGTTGTGCTTGTGACTTAACGATCCACCGACATGCGGAAAATTCTACTTAGGCCACCGCATACCGCATAGAAAGGCGAAAGAAAATATGAAAAAGGCGCCGTAACAACGATGGATAGCCAAGTTTCAGGAGTCAAATGCGCATACTAGGTGGTGTCTCGTCTACAATACCTCCAGCAGGTACCAGGTTCCTAAGCATTATGCAACATATTAAATAAAGGTAGTTCTACGCAGACATGTTTTTATATGGAGCTTTAAAATGAACCGTATTTAACTAAAACACAGTTACTTAACACTAGGTGAGATGTAAGATCGATCCAAAGTTTGACAGTATTCAGTAGTAATTATAAAAAAATGCGTTTCAGTTTTCATTAGAATATTTTGCAAGAATCCACAGTACACAGACAGACCTACTTATCAAAGCTTATCGTGAGAGTGCAAGATTTTATCAACATTAAAGTTTTTGTATGCAAATAGCTTATTGTTGTCTTCCCGAAAACGTCTCCACACTGCGCACTCGGATTTTTATAATTGGACATTTATTGTTTTCAGATTAAAATCTGGTTCCAAAATCGTCGCGCTCGCGAGAGAAGAGAGAAAAGTACTAATATCGCTCCACCACAAGGTGTTACTCTACCACCTACCACTGCCAGTTTTGCATCCACTTGGATATCACATAGGAACTTTGATGTTTCTCACAATGCCCAAGTCTTCGTCAATAAACAAACATGTAGTGAATTCAATAGAAGTTGTTCAGCTGGAAGTGAAATTAAAAACGCTGACAAGATATCTTCCCAAAAGTACAAGGTTCGTGTAAGTTATGATGATCGCAGTTCAGTACCTAGCTTACATTCTGAAGAACCCAATGGAGGTAGACCTGACACACCTTTGGATATTGAGACGGTCGAAGATTAATTTATTATCTGTGTCATATAAATTTTAAAGTCATAGCAACGAAGATGATACGTTTTATATCGTCGTTGGTCATAGTATTGACTTAGCTATTGTGAAATGTTTTACTGTGATAGATAAAGATGTTGATATATTTATTGAACTTAAAATAAAATGATAGTAGATATCAACGATTTTTATTTGAACCTTAATCTATGTAAAGAGAAGCCTATAATTCAATCCTAAATTAGTAAATGAAGATTCTTTAAGTTGTAGGCAGGGCCCGATCTTAAGGGGGGCGAGCCGGGCAAACTTCCAGAGCGGCAAAGTTAAGGGCACTGAGCGGTTGCACCGAGTCCTCAAATTTTTTTCTCCAGGAGAGGAAATCTTATAAAAATTACCATGCTTAGTAGCCAGACAAAAAAATATTTTAAAAGGTTGACCAAAAGGATGAAAATAGGGATAAAAAAAAATTGAATAACCCTAACCCTTGAATAAATATGGAAGATTTAAAATGGGTAACAAAACGGTTCATCTATACGGAAGGGTATGTATGTACTCATCATTATGAACAACTTGCACTATGGGTCCAAGCCTGAAATCGTGGAAAAAAAACAGCAGTGGAACGCTGAAATGGAACAGCTGGTTTTTTAAAAATTTAAATTTAAAATATATAATGTTTCAAAATCGACTACAACATTGTTTAAATGTTTTAAGGTCTCAAAATCTAGACTAGATTAATTTAAGGCCGCGCACATCCATGTTTCAAACACATTTTTCACTGCGATCTATCATTATTCTAAAGCTGAAAGAGATAGGGCCACATTTAGCGGAACAAAAATATGGCAGTTACGTAGATTCGTGCGTGTCAAAATTAGATTTTTGAGGTTTCAGACCCATTTTTAATTTATTACAAGCATAATATAAATATTTTTCTAAACTAAGAGCGTTATTTCGGGACAAACTATATTATTTACAAGTGAGTAAATTTTCGTACCAAACTTGTAAAAATTGAATGATTATAACTGTAATGTGTAATAATAGAGGCTTTTTGTAAAAAAAAATACTTACATTTTTTTTTTGAAAGATTACAAAAGCGTTATGTTGTTCACTTCTCTCATCTTATAAATACATATTTTTTTATTGGGAAAACACAAACTCATAAAAATCGTCAAAAAACTATGACTGCACGTTTACGGTTACAAAATTGATCAGAATTGCTTATTAAGAAAGAATTTCAAGCGTAAAGGCTTAGGGTATTTCCCATACGCATGTGTGTGACCTAAAGGTACAAATTGTCTACACCTCCCAGTACCAACTAAGTACGTCAATAAGTAACTGTATTATGTAATCATGTTGGGGCATAAATACGAGTAATGAATCATAATTTACTCAGAATAGAGGAAACTGTGTAAAAACTACAAACCCCAGATCAAGTTTATTATTTATAGTTATTGTCATCATCATCATCATCAGCCCGGAGACGTCCACTGCTGAACGAAGGCTCTTAGACTGCCACACTGTACGACAACCTGCCATTTGCATCCACCGGTTGCCCGCGAATTTTACAATGTCGTCGGTCCACCTAGTGGGAGGAACATAGATATTTGTTTCTGTGTCTGGGTGTAGTATGTATTATAAGTATGTATTTACGAATATATATAAATACGTATTCTATCAGCTATCTGTTTTCCATAATACAAGCTTTGCTTAGTATGCCCCCCCCCCCCAATATATATTTACTTATATATTAAAAATGAAAAAATCCCTAGATTGGTGAAAACTTACGGATCGGCAAAGCTGTGCGGCCATCTCTTCGGGGACTAGTTCTTGTGCTACGACGGCAATAGAGATCACATCACCAGCCTGCCCATTAATAGAGGTCATCATCAGCCAGAAGTCATACACTGCTGGACGAAGGCTTCCCCCTTAATAAAGATTTGCCATAATCCCCACGCTTGGCAGGTGGCTTGGGGATCGCAGAATGCTCACCACCGTTAACCGAGAGGACGCTGCTGCCCGCCCCCGGTGGTTCTTGGTGCAATTTTAGAACATAATTTTAATCAGTATCCATACATTAATAATGGGTGGTTTACCATAATCCCCACCGGATTGGGGATCGCATACCGTATTAGGCCACGTAATGACAATATAGTTCTTGTGTAAGTATAATAAGCTATAATCATTATCGTAAAGTTCTCAAATAGAACATTTCGATAATTTGTATTTCTCTCTCTCTTTAGGGAGGGAGGAGGTATAGGCAAACCCTCCTCTCGGCGGTCTCTATTAAACTAGAGCATCCGGTGCAATTCTTTGTAATGAATGTGTTGGTAGTACACGGACTGCTGTATAAAAACCTTCGATGGTCAACTCACCCATGTATATAGAATAGATGTCAGGTAGCTTTAAGATGTAACTCTAATGGATAAGCAGAAGTATTAACGCCTCCAAACTAAACCTTAAGTTTTATTTTAGAATGTAGTGCTCGCGAAATTTGTCTATTTAGAGACTTGTTATTTGTTTCATAATACGAATACGTAACGCGTGTAGAAATTAAATTCTTACTCACTTATCTACCTAAGATAATGATCCCATTAAAAGGCAGGCTTTTTGTTCGCCATCGTATTGGAAGAAAACTCGTGATGACAAAGGTAATGTTTCAAAGCTCGACGTATCTACTATTTCCCATTCGACAGTGGCCGGCAGGCTTCAACATCAGATCAGTTCAATGACAATGGCATATGGTCATATTTTGTCATCGGAACCACACATACATCACAAACATTCATATCGAAAGTAAACTATGTTTACACGTTGTTGCTAGCTTAAAAACGGTTTGAGAATTATGACGAGTAAGGCAGAGACTTCTGTAGCTTAATTGGCAAAGCAGTTGGGACGGAAACCAAGAAATTGCTTGTATGCCAAATCCTGCCAGAGGTCATATTTTCTCTTACCGTTTTAACTTTAAAACATAGAAAACCCAAAGTGTGGAAACACTTCATATAAAAATATTCGAAAGTAAACTACTACCAAAGATAATCTATATAAGTACTTATAATAAAACTGTAACGAGGCGATTACTGTACATTGAAGATATATATAAAAATATTTTATTTAGGTGTTTATGAGAGCAACAGAACCTAAAAATACAGTATTTCTGTCTGTCCGGGATAAGCTCAGAAACTATATACGGCACGAATTTAAATGCAGTTTCTTGAAATATTATATATGTAGTCCGGCATTTCACATAGGCTATGTTTTATCAAAATCGGCACAGGAATATAGAAGTTATGACGCAACTTATGAAAAAATATAGAAGCCCACTATAACTTGGTATGCTCGGGGGTACACCCCCGAGCATACCGAGCCCCTCAGGTCTGAGGATCAGCTTATACTGGTTAATGTTTATCTTGAGAGTTTGGAGTAAGGAAGATTAATGGATTGACATATGATTATCAAAAAATGTTCTGTGGTGTGCTTAACTACTTAACATCGCACAGCACAGTAGGTAGGCCTCCCCCTAGGTGGACCCACGACATTGTAAAAGTCGCGGGCACCGGTGGATGCAAATGGCAGGGTGTCGTACAGAGTGGCGGTCTAAGGGGGAGGCCTTCGTTCACCAGTGAACGTCTACGAGCTGATGATGAAAACGATGGTGCTCGCGGGCAACCGATGGGTGCAAATGGCAGGGTGTCGTACAGAGTGCCTGTCTAAGGGGGAGGCCTTCGTTCACCAGTGGACGTCTACGGGCTGATGATGATGGTAGTCGCGGGCAACTGATGGGTGCAAATGGCAGGTTGTCGTACAGAGTGGCGGTCTAAGGGGGAGGCCTTCGTTCACCAGTGGATATCTACGGGCTGCTGCTGATGATGATGATGGTAGTCGCGGGCAAAAGATGGATGCAAATGGCAGGTTGTCGTACAGAGTGGCGGTCTAAGGGGAAGGCCTTCGTTCACCAGTGGACGTCTACGAGCTGATGATGAAAATGATGGTGCTCGCGGGCAACCGATGGGTGCAAATGGCAGGGTGTCGTACAGAGTGCCTGTCTAAGGGGGAGGCCTTCGTTCACCAGTGGACGTCTACGGGCTGATGATGATGGTAGTCGCAGGCAACTGATGGGTGCAAATGGCAGGTTGTCGTACAGAGTGGCGGTCTAAGGGGGAGGCCTTCGTTCACCAGTGGATATCTACGGGCTGCTGCTGATGATGAAAGTGATGGTAGTCGCGGGCAAACGATGGATGCAAATGGCAGGTTGTCGTACAGAGTGGCGGTCTAAGGGGGAGGCCTTCATTCACCAGTGGACGTCTACGGGCTGATGATTATGATGATGGTAGTCGCGGGCAACCGGTGGATGCAAATAGCAGGTTGTCGTGCAGAGTGGCGGTCTACGGGGGAGGCCTCCGTCACCAGTAGATGTCTACGGGCTATGATGATGATGATCGTATTACCTATTACATCACAAGGCAGAAGAAGTGATGAAATAAATGCCTGCCTAAAAACTCAAACACGTGGCCCGTTATTACCAAATTAGATCTCACGGTTAATATGAGGGCCCAAAGAGTTGGGCCAAAATTGTTTACCAAGGGAGGAAATTTCATTGAATCCAGAGCGTAGCGAAGGATTCTAAAGTAGAATCCTGAGCGCAGCGAGGGATTCAAAGTACTCGACCTTAAAAAGAGTGTTGATCCCGAGGTGGACACTACGTTTTATCACCTTCTATGAAAAAATAAGTATGTGCAACTTATGAATAAGAATAGTAGTACCTACGTTTATTTCATTCTCACTTCTCACTTTTTATTGAGGAAAGATACACTGAGTTAAAATAAAACAAAGTAAAATCCGAATTTGAGTAAACAATTACGAACGAACGAAGGCTGAATGCATTTCGCGCGTTTTTGTTTTTTTCACAATCATTTTTTTTAATATTTCGCGCGCCTTCCGTTTTCACACAGCCTGTTACTTTTTCATACAATGTCCGTGGTTGATGATCTCTTTGGTGATTGGAATTTATATATTGGATTTTACTAACAATATCCACATTACAAATTTCCATTTCCAAATTCAAATCACCCGCCCTAGGGAGGAAAATAACTTTTCCTCCCTAAGGCGGAAAAGAGCTTATTTCTGCCCTGATTGCGAGGAACAAACTAGGTATTTTTGAATAGATGTGATAAAAAGGCAAAATCAAACTCCTACCACTTCTAATTTAGACATGCATGCGTAGTCTACTAACAGCTATCGGTATAACTAGATTATGTTTCAAACCACCTGATCGACAATGTCCAATTACATAATCTTGCAACCTCAACTATATAGTAGGATATAATTTTGTATGAAACTCCCTAAGGAATAAAGTGATTTTAATTTGGAACGTCAAATCTGTGTGGAAACTCTAAGTTAAAGAATGCCCAATGCCCATATGGCATTGTATAGGGGTTTGTTCGAAAATCAAACTGGTCACCATAAGCAGAACTCAAAAAATGGTGCGTTTTCAAATAATGTGAAACAAAAGAAGGTTTTTGGTCCTGTGAATGGCAGCGAGTTGTAATTTATGGAGCCCTGCAGGGCTAACATGCGCACCGCGAGAAAATTTTGTCGTGTCTTTATGTCGTGCGAAAACGAGACAAACTTATACAGATTCGTAGCCTTGTCCTGTTTTTAAGAATCGAGAAAATTTTCTCGCGGTGCGCATGTTAGCCCTGCTGGCTTTTTATTTACTCGCAGAAGGTGTGAAAAGTAGAGTATGCTCCTCTGGAATAAAGCCTGTCTTCGTCTTGGGCAGGCTGAACCCCTTCCATTCACTCAGGACTC
Organism: Erannis defoliaria; assembly: GCA_905404285.2. Classification (NCBI taxonomy): domain Eukaryota; kingdom Metazoa; phylum Arthropoda; class Insecta; order Lepidoptera; family Geometridae; genus Erannis; species Erannis defoliaria. The sequence goes on along the minus strand of FR990085.1, from coordinate 7,347,959 downwards.
TATATAACTCCCGCGCTACGCTCGGGTATTAACTCTAGACTCCCTCGTTACGCTCAGGGTTCAATATGCCGCCCGCGACGTAACACACTGCTTTATTCCCTTAGTGCATAATCTACTATTAGCACCTTGTAAAGGTGTGTTTTCTCTCTTTGAGTCAAAACTCTATAGAGGTTATTGCTATCCAATTATTGTCAGAGATGTTATCAGTTACAGCAGAGAGACCGCAGTTAATTGCTTTTAAATCGGGATGCATGCCCGACTACACCTAATTGCCTAATGCTATTGTGTTGTCTCTATCTCTATTTGTCAATGCCGGTTTTTACCGGCTAACCGTTTATCTATTGTAACACGAGTTTAGGTAAAGTTAATATTTTGTCACGTGTTTAATGACTTGTTGCATTAAGGCCAGGGTGCATATAAAGAATGTTGATAAAAATGTTATTGCATTTTTATGTGGACATGACTTTGTGTATGTTAATGGTGTGTAGAGCTAATGCACTCACTAAAATGTATCCCACTCTGATCGACAGTTTAAAATACTGTAACAGTACATGATCAGTGCAGACCAGTATATGTGTATTTATTAGTGTGTAGGTACTTAAGAATGTCAACCTAATTAATACCTATTTAATTTGTTAAATAATTGCAACATATGAACGTTTATGGTATTTACTGTGGTCTTCACCCATCGTGGTATTGCATTATATGTCATTTGCATTCGTTTAGTATTTTTTTTTTGTTGTTGGCTGACGAGACAAGCGAGACGTTCGCCGTTCGGTGGTAAGCATCACGCCTGCCAATAACAGTAGCAGTGCCTGAATTGTGAACTTTCGAACTAAATCCTGCGCCGCACTGCACTGCGCTCGTCACCCTGAGATGTTAGATGTCAAATCTCTACGTGCTCAGTATTTTTTCTGGTTAGATTGCCATCCAAATCGAAACACGGTGCTTATTCGTTTACAGGTGTGCGTATAAAATACTTACATGCATCATTCTTATTTTATTAAAAGTTCTTAAGAGATTTGTGTACATTTTTTTACTTCAAAAGTATAAACTGCAAATAATGTAAAAACATAATAATATTTTACCAATCTTTTTTCAAAATATTTTAACGCTTGCATACAATATATTAGCAATACAAATCCGGTGTATTGCTATTCGATGTACTTAAGAATGTAGGCCATAAGCGTCGCAGAAAATGCGGACATAATTGCGCCAAACACCAAACTCAGTGGTCTTTTACAAAAAACATGTTATTATAATTACATAACCTTTTACACAGTATTAGGTAAGTAAGTTTGGTACTAGGTATCATTATAATATATGTATTGTATATGTCGCAGGAAGATGATAAAAACAGAGATTTCATCAAATCTCTTTGTGATTTGAATGCCAGATGTTAAAATTGCAATAAGATTTTGCCATTTCTGCAAACAAATCTGATTTGATCAAATTATTTCTCAAAATGATATTTAAAAGAACTAACCTGAACCTAACAATATACAAAATAAGGGAACAAAGTCGTGTACATGGATTATTTGATTAAATCATTAGATTTGTTTGGAGAAATGATAAAGTCGAGTTGCCATTCCAACATCTCCCGGGAATTTATCAAGTCTCAGGGAATTTTATAAAACCTCTGAATTTATCATATCCCTGCGACATGTATACATAATCCATAAAATTATTATTGATCGACAAAGTTCTATCCATCCAGTAACATACTTAGTTGAATTATTTACTCTATTCTCCAACATACTACATAGCATCGGCAATCAAATCGAGTGCGTGTGGTTGTTTTTATGATTGATATTTTCTCGTAGTAACTGATTTTACGTGCCTGCGGGGCTATAGTGGCTACTTTAGCCCCGCTACGCGGAGCGAAAGGAACCGCTTTCTCCCCGCAGCGGCACGTAAAATCGTACACACACCACGGGAACAAGTAAAGAAGCCTCAGATCGCATGTTTTGTCACCCTCAGCTTCGCCTCGGGAGACACACAATATACATGAGATCTGAGACATTCTTCACCTTTGCTCCCAAGGTGAGTAATCTACTATTACAGTCAAGACGACAGTTGCTGTTCTATGACCCTTGAAGATTACTTCGCCATAACATATTACAGTTTTAGGGTACCACGGAAAGCTAAACAGTATAAATAACCCTTATATTTCGACTGAGTTCTACTTTAAAACGAAGGTAAAAAAAAGAATGGAACGGTGTCCGTAGAGTGTGGTGTAGTTTTATCAATAAATAAAAAAAACATACACTTTCGACCGAATACAAAAAAGAAGTTTCTATGTTTGTTACGCGATTACTCCGCCAATTATGAATTGATTTTGATGATTCTTTTTTGTTTCGTAGGGCATATTCAGAGATGGTCCCATATATACAAATTTTATTGAAATCATTTCAGTATGTTGTTTGCTTTTTAAATCAAAATAACTGGAAAAAAGATGTCATCTTGGTAATCGAAATTTAAGTCTGTTTTTATTAAAGTACATACTTGTTATCGTTTACATGTATGCTCTGGTTCTTTTATGAGGTGTATTCCGATCGAGCACTAAAAAGAAATCCCACTATTTACTGTACTATTATTTTTAAATACACTTTTGTTTCACTGATTGTGTTTTTTTCTTACCTTTCTGAGCACGCGTGTAGTTCTAGAGCTTTGATTTAATAATTTCACACTACTAACTGTAGCGCTGAAACGACACGACATTTTGTAACCTCTCTACAGAACCCTAGTATAGAACGCGCATAGTACGCACTTAGCAGGTTATTAATTAATAGTCCAATTAACGTTCCGATAGGTACTTCACTGATATCATTTCTTTTCCAATAAACTGATACCTTCATGTAATAATTAAATCACATTTAATATGCATTTGTACAGGGTGTAACGAAGACCCAGAGTTCAAAAAATATGAAGGTATATCATAAATAAATAAAATGAATATAAAAAAACGGGTATCGGCGGAATTTTCGAATTATTTTATGTATGCGATCTTAATGTTAGTCACATTCCTTTTCCCGCTACTTTAGTATTATAAATAAGTAGGTACGTAAGTTACTTTTTATAAATGTTAACTTACCACGACTAAGCATTTGGACCGAATTTAAAGCTATCTGCCGAGGAGATAGTGCATCACAAAACCGGACATGTTTTATGATAGTTTTACTAAAAATAATATAGCTACTAAAGGTAACGCCTTTACAAGAGCAGTGCAACGGTTGCTTTTATTTAGTTTTAAAGAAGATAACAACACATGACAAAGAATAATGCCTTGTGGCTTAGAGCTTTCGATACACCCTGTACAATACATTAATTTAGAGTCACAATGTGCAGCGGTCATTTTTGACGATAAGATTCTGTTGTGTAACACTGAAAATATTATAAAAAACAAGATTTACTTTAAATTACTTTAGATTTTTACTTATTTTCTATGCAACGTTTCTATTCATAGACATTAAGATTTAAAGATCACGTACAAAACTTAAAAAAAAAACTATTAAATCTTATCTTAATTCTACTACTTCAGCTACACAGAAAATGACTAGAACTATGTGGATGCCACTTATTTCATTTTCCAGTGAACCTACTAGCAAAATAATGTACCTGTACGAGCTATAAAATGAGTTCGTCATCATTTCGTAATTTTTTGTGATCGTAGGTTTGGTCTCAGTTAGCCATTTCTAACTGATTTTGAAATGGTCTCCAAGATCTGAGCGAGGATGCTGACTTGTTGGTCACAAAAAATCACCCCGACACCATACACCGACGCCTGCGTGCGAGTCTGGTTTGCCAGCCCCATCTTAATTTTTCTATCATTCATGTAATTCATCGTAGTACCACTATTCTAGATCAAATGTTCTGTTCGCTATCATATTAACACAAATTCACTTACACAGTCTTCACTACTAAGTTCTATTCAACGGCAGCTTTACTGTGCAGTCATTTGCACAGAGGCCAAGCTATCAGTAAGGCCGTGTTCGCCTTTCTCTTCGGGATTGTCATCAGTCGTACATTTACTCAGTATCTCGTAGTGTGCCGCATCCTCTTTGGCTGGACTGGTCTCGTCTAGGCTGTATCTGTGTAAAAAATATATAATGTGAAATTATAGGAATCACGAAATGTCCCACTATTTCAGTGACAGTTTCGATCACAAATATTAGAGGAAGAGTGGAACCTTTAATGCAGTATTGTTAAAATTCGATATTTAAAGGTGGGCAAATCAAATTATTCAATCCTGGGTTTATCCTGGGTGATACTTCTCTCTTATGACGTCACGTAACAAGAAAATTACTGCGATGCTAACATATCGTATGTTATTATGAAAACTGACGTGGTTTTGTCACATATTTTTTTTTTATTTACGTATAAATAAAACAAAATCTATCGTATGTTGTTGCAGTTGTTGGCTATGGCCATCTTTGCGCCATCGAACTTTCCATTTGCTGGACTTGATCATATTAGGATCAAACGGGTGGCACAGAAAGCGAGCACTCTGCCAGTTCTACCGTTCTCTTGCCTCTACATGCACCTAGAACTCTAATGTGCATGTGTGTGTAACATACCCGCATGCGGTGAAGAAGGCGTGCGCGGCCGGGTTGTGCGTAAGCGCGGTGAGGCGCACGCTGCGCATCTGCGTGGCGCGCGCGAGCCGCTCCAGCACACGCAGCACGCGCTGCCCCAACCCGCGCCGCCGCCCGCCCGCCTCCACCTGCACCTCGTAACTGTAACCAAACGACAGCCATTATCCACCAGGCGAACGTCTCGCTCATCTCGTCAATACAATGATTTATGAAAAACACTGATACTATCCATGCATCGAAATCCCACTACCACTATTCAATCATATATCAAAATTTCACTAACACTATTCAATCATACATCAAAATCTTACTAACACTATTCAATTTTGTTTTATTTCTACGGGAATACTCACGTTTAATTAAATCGGATACTCCAATACTCGTATAAATAAAACAAAAATGTGTCAAAACCACGTCAGTTTTCATAATAAAACACTATTCAACCTTAAAAAAAACCACTAACACTATTCAATCATGCATCAAAATCTCACTAACACTATTCAACCATGATAAAAAAACCCACTAACACTATTCAATCATGCGTGTAAATCTCACTAAAACTATTCAACCATGATTAAAAAACCCACTAACACTATTCATTCATGCATCAAAATCTCACTAAAACTATTCAACCATGATTAAAAAACCCACTAACACTATTCATTCATGCATCATAATCTCACTAACACTATTCAACCATGGTTAAAAAACCCACTAACACTATTCAATCATGCATCATAATCTCACTAACACTATTCAATCATGCATCAAATCTCACTAACAGTATTCAATCATGCATCAAAGTCTCACTAACACTATTCAATCATGCGTCAAATCTCACTAACACTATTCAATCATGCGTCAAATCTCACTAACAGTATTCAATCAAAGTAATACAATGACCACCATCATTCAGTTCTTCCGATACTTTCTTTGATCTGATAAGAAATTTATTGGCGTCAAGGAGTGCACTTTTTTGACAAATTTGGGCGAAACAGAATATAATAATTTATTTGTCAGTTTAAGATATCTCAAATTGTATTTAGTCGTGTGGAGGCTTTGGTCCAGACAGAATCTACTTACACTACGGGCAAACCCTGGTTTCTTTGGAAAATTAGCCATTTTACGCCGCTTCGACGACCAAACCGGCTGGGAGAGTCAGATAACTTCAGTGTAGTATTAAACCAAGGATGGTTTAGAAACTATGGTGCGACATCCCTGCGCGCATTTGTATATCCTTTGGATATAGAAACTATGGTATCTTCGATCATGGAAACAGGATCAATGTATGGTATACATAGTATCTGAAACATACGTCTTCTGTTCCTTTTTTGTCAGTGAATAATAACTATGCTCGTCTATGATAGCTTGGTTTTATTATTTCCATGCAATTAACGACATGTTCAGATAAACAATGTTATACAGATAGCTTAGTGGCGCAGTAATTGCTAGTTATCTATTTTAAGTGCATACAAAAACGTACATTGATCCATTGACTTTCATTTGATAGCAGTACATCAAGCTACTTAAATTTTAACTCGACCGCGATATGTTTACTAGTCCTAGGTGAATAAACGATAGTGAGGTTCAAAAACAAAGGACTTTTTGCAAAAATTAAACCATTTAAAAATCCTTTTATAGTAGGTACACCTCTACGCATCAAGTCTAATACACCCTCCGAGTTTCAAGTCTCTAAGACCAGAGGTTTAGGTTGTGCGTTGTCTGTCAGTCAGTAAGGGCTTTATGGCCGACCTAAGAATTTTACAAATCCACAAAAACTTTTTTTCACACCGAGAACTCGGCTTATGATAATTATATTATTATTTATAAGGAAAGCGACAGTTTTTTTCTCTTTATGAATAATATTGCCAGGTATATTCCGAATAAAAGTATTACATTACAGTCAAGAGTAAAAATAATTAATTAAATTATTAATTGAATTAAAAATCTATATACTTATAATAAAACTGTAACAAGGCGATTACTGTACATTGAAGATATATTTAAAAATCATTTTTTAGGAGTGTATGAGAGCAACAGTACCCAAAAATACAGTTAAAAAAAAACTGTGTTCTTTCTGTCTGTCTGTCTGTCTGTTCGGGATAAACTCAGAAACTACGGCACGAATTTAAACGCAGTTTCTTAAAATATGATCTATGAAGTCTGGCGCTTCACATACGTAGGGCGTTCATTATAAAGTGAGAATGAGGTAGAAACTCTTTGGAACCGAAAAAAGTAAATACTGGCTGGTAAAGCTGGAATATTGATAAGATTAAATAAAAGGTAATAATTTTAACATCTTATGTTTTAAAAAAAAGGAAGTTTTTTGGTTGCAGTCTGTCGCAACGTGTTGTCAAAAAAGGAAAAAAATAATTGCGTGTGGTTATTAAGTATCTGTGCATGAAAAATTTCACTACAGAACAAACTAATCAAGACTTGCAGGATACTTTAGGAGCAAATGCACCACCTTATTCTACAGTTGCTCGTTGGTGTGCCGAATTTAAACGTGGAAGAACATCTACCAAAGATGACCCTCGCCCGGGCCGCCCCATAACGGTAGTGACCGAAGAAATGGTAAAAAAGTCGAGAATATTGTTTTAGCAGATCGTCGTTTCAAGGTACGTTTTATAGCCGATGAAACAAAGATTTCGACTGGTAGTGTGCATAGCATTTTACAGGAACGCTTGGGGGCTAGGAACGATGATAAAAGGATCCGCGCGCTGGGTCCCCAGAAAGCTTATCGATGCACAAAAACAAACCAGGCTGAACATTTCTCGAGCTTCATTGGAAATGTTACAACAAGATCCTCGAAGATCGTTTTTTGTCTCGATTCATAACAATGGATGAAACATGGCTTCACCATTACGATCCTTAAACAAAATTACAATCTATGACTTGGAAAAGACCATCATCTCCAACTCCTATGAAATTTAAGGCGAGTCGTTTCGCCGGATAGATCATGGGCTCTCTTTTCTGGGATAGTAAAGGGGTGGTCATGATAGAATATCTCGACAATGGTGCTACTGTAACGGGCTCTTTGTATGCAGACCAAATAAAAAAATTGCGTAACGAAATACGCGAGAAACGGCGAGGCAAACTAGCAAAAATTGTTATGTTCCATCAAGATAATGCCCCGGCTCACAAGTCTGCCGTTGCTATGGCTACAATCCGTGATGCTGGCCTCGAAATACTTGAGCATCCTCCACCCGACCGATTCACCCGACCTTGCCCTAGGGGCAAGGTCGATTGATTTCTATCTATTTCCGAGGTTGGTTCTGAGAGGACAGAAGTTCGAAAATGATGAAGCAGTAGTCGCTGCAGTACAGGAGTTTTTAGGTGCTCAGGATAAAGAGTTTTTTAAGATAGGAATTTTAAGCTTAGAAAAAAGATATACCAAGTGTATTACGCTAAAAGGCGACTATATCGAAAAATAAAATAACATTTAATAAAAGTTACCGGCAACATACTCATTCTCACTTTTTATTGAACGCCCCTCGTAAGCTATGTTTCATCAAAATCGGCCCAGGAATATAGAAGTTATGAAGCAGTTTATGAAAATATATTAGTCCACTATAACTTGAGCCCCCGAGCTTATACTGGTTAATGTTTATCTTGAGAGTTTGGAGTAAGGAAATCGTTCTTGAGTGTTTATAGAAAATAAATAAATAAGGAAGATAAATGGATTGACATACGATTTTCTAAAAATGTTCTGTGATGTCCTAAGCTACTTAAAACCGCACAACACAGTAGGTAGGCCTCCTCCTAGGTGGACCGACGACATTGTAAAAGTCGCGGGCAACCGGTGGATGCAAATGGCAGGGTGTCGTACAGTGTGGCGGTCTAAGGGGTAGGCCTTCGTTTTACCAGTGGACGTCTACGGGCTGGTGATGATGATGATAGTCGCGGGCAACCTGTGGATGCAAATGGCAGAATGTCGTACAGAGTGGCGGTCTAAGGGGGAGGCCTTCGTTCACCGGTGGATGTCTATGGGCTATGATGATGATAATCGTATTACCTAATGCATCACAAGGCAGAAGAAGTGATGAAATAAATGCCTGCCTAAAAAGACAAACACTTTGTCTTTTTCCCGTTATTACCAAATTAGATCTCACGGTTAATATGAGGGCCCAAAGTGGGTAGATTCCGGATGCGCAAGAGTTTTCCGAATTGCTGTTAAATATTTAATTGCAGAAAGTCGTTTTTTTTTGCGGAACGATATTCCCTAATAATAGGCACGATGACTACAATTTTTTTATTACCTCATAAAAAAGCTAATCATCAATAGAGCCTATCAACGAAAACAAAAATTAAAATAATTCAAAAATAAATAAGTTAAAAGTATTTTAATTTCAAGCTAGACAGAGAGCGCGCTATACTGAGCTATGACGTCAAGCCTCAGGCGCTGCATACAAATACTATACTAACACGTGCTATGCGAGAAAGGGATAGAGCATCCCCTCTCTATCCCCACCTAAAACTTTAAACGCTCATATCTCAGAGATTTATCAGCCAATACAAATTTTTTTTCAGTATGTGTAATGTATTTAGTTATATTCATCACTAAGCCTGTTATTTGTCATAAATTAAACATTAGGCCACACGCCTATTAAAGTATCTATCTTTAGAGAGGTCCCAGTGTAATATGATGCGAGATACAATTTATTATTATGCACGAAGATATTGTTACAAATGATCAGCCGAATTTAAACCCTCTTAAACGTTACTTTGTTATTTAAGTAAAATAAGGTCATGCGCATAAAACTATTTGGTCCACGCAAGCGAAGCCGCAGGTACAGCTAGTCACACACACATGTCATCTTCCTTCTTTGTCTTCCTGCAAATCTATGTGCCCTACAACGAGGAGCAGACTGGATCCCGTTGGAAGGAGGCCATCAAGCCATGTAAGTTCAGAACAAACTGTTATCTCAAAACGCTTAGTCTTTGAGCAACTCCATCGCTGTGGTAGATACCAATACGAAAGACACGCAGTTGATGCATGAAACATTGACATCATAGTTTGTCGGGCGCTTCTGATAAAACTCATAGACTTTTTCACTAGGTTGCTCTTAATAAATTACACATATTTTGTTATTACTATCAGTATTAAACCAACTAGTAAATGTCTTCGATTTTTCTTATCTTCCGCAACGCCTATATAAATTGTAACAATAAACATTGATTTCTAGAAAATAGTGCATTAATCAAAGTAATTAGCGCTAATTACCAGTATGGAGACCAGGAAAACAATAAATGGAGAACATAAAAAGATATCAAACAAAACAGAAACCATAATTCATTGGATACAGCAGCACAATGTTCTGAACAAGCTCACTTGCAATCACGACAACAAAAGCTTCAACAGTTTCGTACGAAATTTTAATTTGATTTTCGCTAAGAATTTTCTCTGTAGACACGTCACCATTATTATGCCAATATATACTCTCAATTCCATGAAGCAAGGAACTGCATATAATGGCTGCGAAGTTCTGAGGTATGACAGAATAAGCTAGAAAGCAGTGCGTACGAGTCGCGTGCTACCAACCGAAACGCGTTAGATGCACTCGGTGGCTAACGTCGCTACAATTCACCCTCAACTAACAGCTTTGTTTCAAGGATTGCACTAGGGTCAATTTATGTGAGCTCGATTGGCATGTGTCGGTTATCAGTGAGACGGTTAGGCGACGCAGACGGGGTGCCGGTTCGGGCGGGTGGCTCGAGTCCGGGCCTCACACCGAGACGAGCAGCAGAGAGATGCAGGCGCTGGCGTGGCTGGCACTATGGCTCGCAGCGGCGGAGGCGGCGCGCCTTCTGGCCGTGCTACCCACCAACACCAAGAGCCACTACGCCATGTACGGGAAGCTCATCGATGCACTAGCCAGGAAACAGCACAACATCACGCTAGTGTCGCATTTCCCTGTGGTACGTATTACTGACAACAGTTTTTATTTTTATAACAAGATCTTAAAATTGCACTAATGTGAGTGAATAAACAAATCCGAGCTAGAATTTTTTATATTTGCGTGTACTTTAAGTCTATGGGTAATTCATTCTTAAAATTATCTGCCTGACTGACAGACAACGTAAAGCCTAGACCTGTGGGTCCAGGTCTAGAAGTATGACATTTTGCACAGAAATTCCTTATAACTTATAGAAAATTCATTCTTTAAGGGTGCCGAGCCTGGTTCCCGATACCTACCCATGCGAGGCGGAAAGCCGCAAGTTTAAATATGAAGCTAAATAATTACCTACAAACATTTTAATTATAATTTTCAAGATCTGTAACTGAAACACAACTCTGTAAACTAACCATGAAAAAAAAAGTTGTTAATCATGTTTCGAGCTTTCTATGAGTGTTATAGATAATCAATTCAATGCCGTCGCGTCGTATAGTATGTCGGTGTTTACATAAGTTTGAGTGTAGTCGCTCTTTAAAAACCTGAAAATTCTTTGATGTTTTATTATATAAATCATTCAGGATAATAATAAACGGACTGATGTAGATCCTAAATTTAACCCCTAAGGGGGTAAAAATGGGTAAAAACGTTTTGGATGAAACTCCTTCGTCTTTTAGTCGTTAAAATTTGTATTTGGATAGTTCATTCAAAATAAAAAATGCTATTTTAAATACATTTTTTAACAGGGATGACTCAAGGGTATGAAATTTTGTAAGGGAAGTTTTTCGTTTTTGAAGTTATAGTGGTAAAAATTGGTATTTGGATAGTTTGTTTAAAATAAAATATGGTATTTGCAATATTTTTTGTCAGGGATGACTTAAGAGGATGAAATGGGGGAAGAAAATGTATAGGGAAATTAATAAATTGGTACGGAAATTGGTATTTGGATAGACTTTTTAAAACAAAAACAATAACATTTTTTGCTAAGGTTGATCTGACGAGGATAAAAAAATAGTCATTAACCCAGCGGAAGATACGAGTATTTGAGAGCGGGGCGAATTTCTTCCGCACGCGGACGGAGTCGCGGGCAACCTCTAGTTACTATATAAGGGATTAGGGAATATAAGGGGCCATATTAACTTCAACCTAAGCGGATACAAAATAAAAAAAACTATTTACGAAACTATCAAGTATCAACTAGTAGTAGTAGTAGTAGTACTAGTAGTAGTATTCACTATCAACTATTTAAGTATGTATTTACAAAAAAAAATGTATATAAGTATTCTATCAGCTATCTGGTTTCCATAATACAAGCTTTGCTTAGTATGGGGCTAGATGGCGCTGTGTGTAATAAATGTCCCCCAATATTTATTTATTTTATTTTATTTATTTATCAACTGCCAGTAAACTACAGAAAAAAAATTGTTACTGAATATGAAATGGTACTTGCAAGAGCTTAAATAAATTATCACCCCAGACGCAATACTGCAGTCTTCTAATATATGAAAATTTGTTAATACCTAAAATTCAGCGCTTGTTAAAACTTATCCGTTTCGTGGATAAGCTAGTATAAAAATTCAAAACACTATAAGTACTGGTTGTAGTTCGGTAGGTAAGTCCATATAAGGGTGATATTTCTGTGTATAATAAAATTATACGAACGCTCCTTGAAGGTGAGGAAAAAGAGATAGTTAAGTAATACAAAATGTAAAGATTAACTTGAGTAAAGAGAATAAGTTTGTTCCATGTAAAGTTAATGTTTTTGGCCTTTAATCCAAAATCAAAATCGAACTATCGATCTATTATCCAAATCAGCCGTAGGTAAACGGCATCGCAGCAAACTTCCCACCTTTTTGGGAGAAATATGCTTCCAGGAAACTTCGCATACGACAAAAAAATTGTTTTGTGATTTATGGGTTATTTTTATTAAAATTATACATATTTTTATGGGTTTTCCTCTAAGTTTATGATTATTGTGAAGAATATTTTTAACTGTGTGTTTTCACAGAGTGTCATAAACAATTTCATGATCAATGATAGCACCCAAATACAGGTTTGAGATTACAAACTATTTGTTAATATGTTGCAATATGAAAGGTATGAAACCTTTCATATTGAAAATAATTATAGGTGACACCTATAATTATTATAGTAAAACCAGTTAAATAAAAATAACAGACATAGCTTGCGGAACAATATTAGTCAATATTATGCAATGAATAAAACTTTTATATAATTTTCAAATGTCTCGGAGAAGCCAACCATTTTCAAAATGTAGTAAAGCATAAAAATATATGGTTTTATTTATTTTTATTGTACTGGTGTTTATACCTCCACAGTACCGCTTCCTTTCCGGACGATGATTTTTTAGTATTATTTGTTTAGATCATAGATAAATCAGGTGCACCAACAGACATAAATAGAATGTAGGTAAAATTTTACATAATTATCAAGTTTTTTACTGTTTTTATATATCGTGGGCAAAAGCTTAGGCTATTTGCCATAAGCACGTGGACTAGTAGTGACACTTCCAGATGGTCTTGTAAACCTACTAGGGCAAAATGTCTTAAGCTATCACGTAAAGGTCGAAGTAGTCATGAGTAGACTGTGGAATCGGGCATGTGCATCACGTATCAGTGGACCCTATTAAAGGGCGTGGAAGACGTCAGGCCAATTAATTAATTGCCACATTATCTGTTTACTTGAACTTATTTTGTTCTAGTGAGAGAAATCGAAATTAACCTCTCCGATACACAGCGTTAAAAACACTCAACACTTTAACTGAAATTTTTGTAATCTACCTAGATACTCCAATTTGTCTTAAAAAAAAAACTGCTGCCTAAGCCTGACCGCACCCTGGCAAGTATCTATCAAGTATTTGTCGCGTGAACTACCAAACGCCCTTTCTAAGCCGCTGTGTAGACGCGGAGCAATAGGGTAGATGACTGATATTTATATCGTTGAAACCAATAGCTTTGATGAAGAATTTAAGTAAATATAATATGTTTATTAAAAATTATTATATTTATTATTAAAAAAAATTACATCGGTTATTCATGTTCTGATATATAAGCGTTTAAAGTTTTTGGTAGAGAAATCTCTGTCCCTATCGCACAAAACAAAAAATGACGTCACGCTTCTGTGCGCCATACTTGTCAGAATAGAATTTATATGGCGTACAAAGAAGTGACGTCATAATCTCCTCTCTGTCTAGCATGATATTAAAATGCTTCTATGTTGCTTATTTTTGATCAGATTTTCATTTTGTATTCATTCGTCGTCAGCTATAAAACGTCCACTGCTGGACAAAAGCCTCCCCTTTTATAGAGGGGTGTAGCCATAATCCCCAAGTTTGGCAGGCGGCTTGGGGGTCGCAGAATGGTCAGCACCGTTAACCAAGAGGACGCTGCTGCCCGTCCTCCGGTAGGTCTGGTTGCAGTTTAGTTTTACCCAGGTCCATTTTGTTTTCATTAATCCAGCTATATTTATGGGTCACATTTTAATAGGACAATAAAAAAACCAGTCATCTAGCCTCGGCCGCTTGTCGTCTTAGCGCTTTTTAATCTCACGCATGCTGCCAGTTGCTTAAGCGATAGTAGCCAGTGTGCGGTCAGCCTAAATGTTTTCATCCATTTATCTCAGGTGAAATTCTATAAAAATACTAATTGATGTATTTATTTATTCGTCGTCAGCCATAAATCGTCCACTGCTGGACGAAGGCCCTTTATAAAGGGGTGTTGCCATAATCCCCACGCTTGGCAGGCGGCTTGGGGATCGCAGAATGATCACCACCGTTAACCAAGAGGATCATTGCTTGATAATTCTACAGATTGTTTCAGAGGAAGAAAAAGTTTTAGTCAAGTGTATAAAGGTCTATGTTATTGAGTATGTTCAGTGTTGAGTTACCAAGGCTTAGTACTAATAGTATATATAGTAGTAGTTCCATTGAAGTAGGGTTTAATAGTCCAATTTTAAAAGCTCATAATGGCAGGGAAGCAAATTGACAAAAGTGCAAAATATCTAGAGTTAAGATTCAGGCGTGCAGTGCTCAAAGGGAAAATTGTCCAACGACTATAGGAACAGTTCTGTACAAAGGGATCCCGATGAAGTAAGGATCGGGAGAGATCGGTAAATCTTAACGAAAGACGAAAGTACAGTAGTAAGTTGTTATCAGCTCGTGGTGCGCACAATGCGCGCGTTATCTCTGCGCACGCGCTACCCTGGCGACGACGGGCGACGCCGGTGCCGTTCCACTTTGAAACATTGAGCTCCGATGCAATTAATATTGTAACTTAATGACTACACACTGCTATATAATACTATAAAAATCTCTGTCCTGACTTAACGACTGACTGACAAACAACACACAGCCTAAACCGCTGGTCGTAGAGACTGAAATTTGGTGGGTGTATTTGTCTTGATGAGGTGGGGTGTACTACGAAAGGATTTTTCGGAATTCCACTCCTAAGGGGGTAAAAAAGGGGGAAACTTTTGTATGAAAGTCCTTTGTTTTTGAACTTTTAGTCATGGCAATTTGTATTTAGATAGTAAATTTAAAATGCTGTTTTCAATTATTTTTTGACAGGGATGTTTTAAGGGGTGGAATGTTGTATGGAAAGTTGTTTGTTTTTGAAGTTATAGTGAAAAAAATTGATATTACATTTAAAATAAAGACGTCAATACGAGTACTTGGGACTCGGATAACGAGGGTTTCGTACCACCACAATTACAAAAGAAATCCGCGACAGTATCTAACCAATATTCTATGAAAATAACCGGCTAGCTAACTACGAGTATAAAGATTTACGAGATATACGTCGTTATCGATCAAAAACAGACGATCTAACATATTTATAGACAAAGTCTATCGTTTAGGTACGTACTTCGTCTTTTTCTGCAGTTACTATGAAATGTGCTAGGGTTACTTATTGATGCCAGTTACTTAGGGGGGCGGGTCGGGATGATCGGGATTCGGAGTCGGGATTAAAGTAGTGAATATGGGGTGAAAAATAATTAGTAAATAACCCAGCGGTATGGAAGATACGAGTATTTGGGAGCGGGGCGATTTTTATTCCGTACGAGGACGAAGTCGCGAAGGACCTCTAGTGTTTCTATAACAATAACAGTCAAGCCATGTCAGTGACCTTCGGGCGGCACATTAACTCTGACACTAGGGCTGGCCACTCACCCTACACGACCTTACTTACTTTTTTATAGTTTTTATGTATGCTTATATGATTTATGTACGTTTCAGAAAAATCCACTGCCTAATATAGAACAAATAAGTTTAGCGGGCACAATACCAGAAATCAAGAACAATCTGACCAATCAAATTCACTCTCTAAAGCCAGATTTCATCAGAAACCTGGAGCAGATCATGAAGGAATGCGTTCAAGCATGCGACATAGTCTCGCAGCTACCCGCGATGAAAGCTCTAGTGAATTCTAACGAAACCTTCGACTTGGTTATTGTAGAAGTGTTTGGAAGCGAGTGCTTTCTCCCACTGGGACGAAGATTTAAGGCACCCGTCGTCGGATTTCTATCCAGTGTTCCACTGCCGTGGGTAAATGAACAACTCGGCAATCCGGAAGAGACTACATACGTGTCATCGTATATGATGGGCTATGGTCAGCGGATGACCATGTGGGAAAGGTTCACAAACACGCTCGCAGTTACTGTAGCTAAAGTTCTGTATAGATACAAGTCTCAAGGTCCATCACAGGTCGGTTAAGGTTTATGCTCAAATTTTCATCATACTCGTATTAAAATTGAATGATTTTACATAAATCCATGTGTATTTCTTGTAGATAATAGCTGATCGTCTCTTTGGACCAGGACCGACGATGGAATCTTTGGCACAGAACTATAGCTTGGTGCTATCCAATAGTCATTTCAGCATAAACGAAGTGCGGCCGTTGGTTCCCGCACTGGTGGAAGTTGGCGGCTTGCATATGGATGAATCCCAGACACTACCAAAGGTGAGTTATGTTTAAACGCTTAGCTAAAACACTTTCAGTTAGGTTTAGGTACCGTTTTGTTGAACATACCTACTCGTATGCCCTCGTCAGAAAGCATGCTCCATTAATTAATTGAAGACCTATAAAGCCACTCCCTGAGGGGTCGCAGTGGCCAAATACGGGAAGAATTCAATATAAGCTATAAATTCGAAAAAAAGAAATTAGATCCGTCATGATGATACACAGAACATTAGTTGAGACAAAGAACTTTAAAAAAATACTATTTAAAACTTTCAGTAGCAACGAGAGCCAGTTCCAGTGACAGGCTAGTATTTACCATTTTTGACCTGACCGTCCCTAAAAAACTTGTGGTCAAACGCGTGCATTGTCCGTAGATAAAAAATAAACTTGATACCAATACACTAGACATGACAAGATATAAAATGATAAATGTTATCTCAAGCTGTGAGTGTATCGACGTGCTTGGGTGGCATTTCTCGTCATTCATATCGGCAGCAGCGGCAAGCGCTGTGCATATCGTTCCTGAGTCAGTAGGTCACACAGACTACGTGTTTTCTTCGTAGTTATCCCCGTCGTACTATGCTCCCTCTGAATCAGATTTTATCACTCCGTAGTAACATGATCATCCGTCGAGGTATGAAATTTAAATTAATGACCAATTTAGTATTTTTGGTAGTAGTATTTATAGGCATTTGTTTTATTTTTAATTGTAATGATTACGGTTTCACAAAATTAAAATACACGACTTTTGAAATGTCTAGGTATATACTCGTGGTATTCAATAAAAAACTTATAAATAGTCATCAAAATCAGACGATTTTGTTAAAAGTGCATAAGATAATCGTTAAAAAAAACATGATATGACCTGCGATGACTGGTAGAAAATGCTTTAGCATTAAGTCCTCCTTTTGTACATTAATGTATTTATGTGTGCTATAAAGAATTAAATAATAATAATAATATACTATTGCAAAAAAAACAACACATGTTTAATTAAAACTTCACCTGCCCACTAAAGCAATACCCACAACATTTTTTTTTACTTATAATTTCAATAAGTTGTTTGTGCATAGGAAGTACCTACCTACAACAGATCACTCACCCTAAGCACTATATACAACAAATACAAAGATACAAGTAAGTAATGAATCAAATAAAAAATAAAATTTTCATATTATTTACAAATATCAATAGCTACACGTACCTAGATCACTAACCTACTTTAGCACAATAGGGAAACGCTATCGTCGTGACCCGGGCCCTTTGACTCTTGCGATAGTGTCAACATGAATCAAACAAGTGCCAAATTACAAGCTGTTATCAAATTTCTCTAACGATCATTTTTATTGACAGAAGGACTCGGGAACGAATAAACTATAGATATTATAATGTGAACAACATTAAAATTATTACTGAAAATCAGAAATTGTAGGACTCTATACCTGGAACTTAAAACAATGTCCCGATTAGAGTTTGGCACATGCCTATTGGACAAGTAGCCCTGAAAAGTTAAGGTTTGACCGGAAAATAAAATAGTAATGCATTCAGTTTTCTGAATGTGTTACTACCTAGACCTACCAAGTCTTGTGGATTGATTGGGCTAAAGGCCAAGTTGTAGTAATGATGAATAAATAGGAAATATGCATGTGTCTTAATTATTAAAAATAATAGAATAAGTCGACAGTTTATCTGAATCTGATGAACATCGAAAAAATCATTGAAATTGGTAAAGTCATGAAATGTAAGCGTTCAAAGTATTTGGGAGGGAGTATCTGTCCCTTTCTAGCAAAACACGTGCTAGTATAGAATTTGTTTGGAATCGTAGACTATCGACGTAATTTGCTAGTATAGTGCTCTCCCTGTATAACATGAAACTAAAATGTTTATAACTTCGTTATTCGTGCACATACAAAAAAATTATAATTGTGTGTTGTTATGTTGCGAGTCAACTCTTATGTGTGGAATAAAAAAAACACACATATTCCCTATTGCGTTTGACCATAAATATTAAGCAATGAAAAAGTCAATAGAATGAGCTTATTTACATAAAAATAAGCCGTTTAGTCTGAAGACATCTATAAAGTTTTCGAGGCACACATACGCCGACAGAGTTCTTTGTTTTCTCTATGAGTAATTGTGTATAAAAAACATACATATTAATATGTATAAAATGTAATGTAAGAAAAGTCCACCATTGTACGAATGGCGCTATGGCCGCATTTGTAATGGCGACTGACAATAGAAAACTGCAGTTGGAATTCCAAAGTAAGTTCTCTGAAATATATCCGATAAAAATCCATTAAACAAGTGTTGTTAGTCGGCTGCTTGTCTTAGGAGCCAAGACTCGACCAGTAGGCTATCAACCTGTGCCATCAACCTTTTGGCGCGGTTTTCTATCGTTCTCTACTCAGAGCCTCTAAGTCATAGATCTAGTAACAAAGGGGGAGATGAGAACGCGTGCTTTGACGTGGACCGCACAAATTAGGTCCACGGACCTAATTGACCTTAGTCACAATCGAGCAGGCGCTTGTGTAAGACCTTAAGTTAAATTATCGTTGATCCAACTAAATAACCAGAAACGTTCGCACTACAATCCGTGTATATCTCTCTATTTCAGTTGTTGATACACACGAAGCACGACATCGTAAACTTTATTGTGTGGGTGTGTCTGCATGTAGTTCTTTTAGTCCAATTATGTTTACGTGACATTATAGCGTGCCTAATCTCCCCTTTTTTACTAGATCTATGCTCTAAGTAATTAACCTGATAAGACTATTGTTTTTCGTAAACACATTTTGTTGATATGTTTTCAGGAAATGAAACAGCTTCTAGACGCATCAAGTGAGGGCGTTATCTACTGGAGCTTCGGCTCAATGTCGCGGATCGAGACTATACCGCGCGACAAGCTGTCTCAAATATTCGAGGTTATATCCGAGATACCGCAGACAGTATTAGTGAAGATGGACCGCAGGCTGCTCTCGCGCAACCTTACTGTGCCGGACAACGTTTATGCAATGGACTGGATTCCTCAATATGCTACTTTATGTGAGTATTATACTTGCTTCAGTTTCGTAGGGAATAATTTTGTTATTTTATTTTACAAATCCAATGTAGTAAAATTCTGTGCACAAGTGAAGAGTACTTATTTGTTTGTAAAACGCCACGACTCTAAATTTTTATTTAGAGCGACTAAAATATGTACTAAATAAGCCTGGTATTTTGTAAGTTTTCCCGAAAGAGCAGGATTTGGTTGCTCGCTACTTTACGGCAGTTACAGATGGGACCGTTTCAAAACGTGAAAACGGCACCGTCTGAAGAAAAACAATCTCGCATACTCAACCTGTTAATAATAATATTCCAGTACTGGACATAGGTCTTCCCTCGAAAGGTGATTGGGCCTTATCGATCACGTTCACATACGCCATTGAATATTTTTATCCGTAGCTACGGGTTTTCTCAGGACATTTTTCATTCACCTTAAAAGCGAGTGGTTTGGAATTTGGTGCATAAACTCTAAAGAGCACATTGACACATTTTTATTTCTTTATACTGTCAAGTGACGATACGAGCAAGACTTTCACCTGATGGTAAGCGTCACACCTGTCACTAACAGTAGCAGTGCCAGAATAGGCATGATGACTATTTTTTTATTACCTCATACAAAAGCTGATCATCAATAGAGCCTATCAACGAAAACAAAATTTAAAATAAATCAAAAATAAATAAGTTCTAAGTATTTTAATTTCAAGCTAGACAGAGAGCGCGCTATACTGAGCTATGACGTCAAGCCTCAGGCACGGCATACAAATGCTATACTAACACGTGCTTTGCGAGAAAGGGATAGATCATCCCCTCTCTATCCCCACCTAAAACTTTAAACGCTCATATCTCAGAGATTTATCAGCCAATACAATTTATTTTTTCAGTATGTGTAATGTATTTAGTTATATTCATCAATAAGCCTGTTATTTGTCATAAATTAAACATTAGGCTACACGCCTATTGTGACTGTGATTTATCTCATGTCCGAGCGATTTTGATTACCAATGTAATTCGCTGATAAGGGTGACAGGTGATATTTACTTACAATGTTCGTCGATGTTTTTAGGTCATCCAAACGTCAAACTCTTCATAGCACACGGAGGCCTACTCGGCACCCAAGAATCGGTAGCCTGCGCGGTCCCTATGCTAATGGTACCCCTGTACGCTGATCAAGCACTGAACGCAAGAGCGATGCTCGACCGCGGAGTCGCCGAAATCGTTCATCTAGAGTCCAGCCAACACGAGTGGAGGAATGCGCTTCACCAATTATTGCGTACAACAAAGTGAGTAATTAATAATATATATTTATTATTACCTAGTATAAGATTGACTTGTAAATTGTATTTATTAATAAATTATCTGGATCTGTATCTGTACGGCTTTAGGAACGCCATTGCATAACGCTAAGCATTATGATTCGTACAGCCAAATCGTTCTATTATGATAGCATACTAAAGAATTATTATTCTTTCGCTGTGTCAGTCTGTCTGTGTGTCATGGTTTTATTAAAAGACTATGAGGATCATAGTGTTTCAAGTCAAGTCAAAATACGGCTGTCATTCGTCCCATCTTTTACCCGACTACGCAAAAAGGAGGATGTGATTTATACTGAATAAATGTTTCTGGTCGAAAGTAGACATTCTCAATTTCAATATGGGCCGGTGTTTTTTTTTTCTTTCTTCAACTTTCTTTTAAAAATACTTGACACATACTCCAAAAGTATGACAAGTTAAGTCTGCCAGTTTTTTTTGTTAAAACTACAACACTTGTTATTGTTAAATTTACGAATGTTTTTTGTTGCAGGTACAAAGAAAACGCTTTAAAATTAAGGGACATATTCCTGGATCGGCCCATGAAACCAGTCGACACGGGAGTGTACTGGATCGAGTACGTGTTGCGACACAATGGCGCGTCTCACTTGCGGTCGCCAGCATTAGACTTGACCACCCCGCAATACTTATCTCTAGACCTTGTAGCTCTAAGCATAGCGGCTACCGTAATGATAATTTTCATCCTACACTTACTCTTCAGATATATCTGCACTAGACGCATATACCGGTGGCCAAAAGAAAAGCTAATGTTTGAAAAGAGATTATTTATGAAAAATATCTGTTTTATTCTATGCCTCTTGTGGAGGTATAAAATAAAAACTAATTGACCAGTGCCTTTTTAGGAGATTTCAATGATTGTATTATATTGTTTAAGGTGTAAATATTAATGTGTAAGTTATTTATAAATTACAATTAGCATAATGTTTTGTTTTGATTATTGATGGATTGATGCAATTGATAATAATTATACAGGAAAAACCTTGATTGCTGATCTTGACAAATACAGTAAACAGTAAATAAGCCTTTAGTTTAGTGTAAAGTGAGTCAGTGATCAAACAGTTAATATCATGACCCTGTGAACGCAGATAAAATATGGAAGTGTTCCTACTTCTACAAACTTTTACTATGGGCCAACATTGAAATAAAAAATTATCAACTGTTTCATACAAAAGGGCAAAATATATTTAATAGTTGTTTTTTTTCGCGAATTCTAATTTGGCCCCATAGTAAAAGTTGTTAGTTTTGTTGTACAGAATATGTCCTTAAAAGGATGCTAACTGATTAGAACTAACCCTGTAGATGTAAATGGCATTTATCTATTGAGCCGTGAACAATTTGCAGAGGCAGCGGCGGTTAAAAAACAAGCTCAAAATCAGGCTTCAAGAGTAGCCATAAGAACTATACTGTATGCCAGGTTCTGCTACGTGTGTCTGTTAAAACCAAACAGTTAAACAATAAGGTACAAAAAATAGCTATGACGAAATTCGAATAGAAGAACGACGCGTGAGTTTGACGCCCGAGACGTTGGTTAGTCTCAAAATTGAGCTTAGTTTACTCGCAAAAAAGGCTTCAAGTTCGATCAGCATTCACTATCAAGACCACGCTACTGTTATCATTTATACCTACTGAAAAGAAATTCTTTTATTTTTGTAAACATGTTGATGTGCCACTTAATTTGTCATCGTATCGTCATATTATTGTTTTGACTTTGATATTTTTCCACTACTTCCATTAAATGTGTACAATGTGTTGACTTGATAACACATGTTGTCCTAGGTCATAAGGTACCTATGTTTAAGGACAGTCTGAAATCTTGTTGCTGATCTTGGCCTACTAAACGGAAGAAAAGTGATGAAATATAAAGATTAAATTTAAATACTCTACTATACAATTTTTCCTAAGTTATGCGTGTCAGCAGCTCGGTGCCTCACTCCTTCGATCAAGAAACAAAGTATTTTGCACCAGCCGCTCGACCGCGGCACACTTAAACTCTCCGCTGCACAGTTTGCACAATTCGACGACGTTCAGCTGTCGGGGGGATCGTCGTCATATAGTGGAGTCGAGGTCTAGTTAGAACAGGCTTCTTATTAACAACTAGAAAAAAAATCAGTAGTCGACCTACACCCAGCCCAAGGGCTCATTACCTGGATCCGTTCAAGTCGTGACATCCAGTCATTTACATTGCATTTTAAGCCTTATATTAGCTTAGAGTTGCTTTTTGTTTGAGTAGCTAAAATGTGCCACTATTTTCGAATTTCAATTATGACGAGCAATCCTGTTTCTTAAATCAATGCTTTATTCCGTTTCTTGGAAGAGCTGGGTTGGCTAGGATACATCTGTACAATATCCCCCCGAGTTACGTGTTAGTGCAGGATTTATATGGGGGTATAATTGGCCTATTTGATAGTCCATTGCTGGACTTGCTGCCTACCCTCAAAGGGCGACGTCTAATATGGTGCCCCATCAAATAAGAAGTATGTGTATGAATAGAATGTTAATATGATTTATGCCATTTTCGTCCCTAAACAGTTCGTCCCACTATGAAAAATCTGTTTTCGTCCCGCTTTGTATGTGGTATATATGTATTTTAAATTAAAAATCCTCATTCATCCCATTTTTCAGCTCCACATTCGGCCCAAGTTTTTTCTATAAATATTTTCGATTAAAATTTAAAAAAAGGCTACGAAAAAGATAGTATTATGTATATTATGATTTATATTAAATAAAAATAGATGGCTAGATGGCGTAGCCCCAAATTAAGCAAAGCTTGTACTATGACAACCAGAAGGCTGATGATACTTGTTTATTATGATTGATTGATGGAATGATCGAGATACCAATGAAGTAAGGAAAATCATTACCAGTACAGCACAGGCTCTCCAAAGTCCAAGTCAAATCTAAAGTGTGAGAATGCAAGAAGTTTCCCATCCTTCTCTTTGGCAATGAGGTACCAGGCCTCTTGATCCGTCATCTCTTCCACTTTGCGTTCTTTGTTCCAACCCCAGGCACAGGTTTCATATCTGGAAATGACATGATATTCGAGTATTTAAACAGAATTGCAGTAGGAACTATAGTATTATTTTTTTTACAGCGCCATCTAGCCCCAAACTAAGCAAAGCTTGTAATATGGAAACTAGATAGCTATTAGAATACTTATACACAGAACAAACATCTATGTTCATCACATAAATGTTTGCCATGGGTGGGACCCACGCCCTACAGCTCTGAAGGCAGACACGCTACCAACTGAGCTATAAGACAGTCAAATTTTATCTACAAATGCAAAAAAAACGTATGTATGACTAGCTGCGCCCCGCGGATTCAACCGCGATTCCTGGAATAATAAGTAGCCTATGTTTTATTCCAAGGTATACTTCTATACCAAATTTCATCCAAATCTGTTCAGCCGATTCAGCATAAAGGACTAACAAAAACAAACACCCACTGACAAACTTTTGCATTTATAATATATAATAATAAGTTAGGCTAACCGTCCACTGGACCTGGGCATGTCCTAAAACTGCAACCAGGACCACCGGAGGATGGGGAGCAGCATCTTCTCTGTTAACGGTGATGAACATTCTGCAATCCCCAAGCTGCCTGCCAAGCATGGGACGACCTTATCGACATTTATCGGAAAACCTTCATTTTAGACTCCGGGAGGCCAGTGACTACGAGTATAACAAAAAACAAATTAAACAATAAAAGTCAATAAGGTGTGGTAATCGAGTAAACCAATTTTTTCGACTTGTAATCGTTAAGCGACTCTTTTTCGACTTTCTTTTGTTTTTTAAGGCACATGCATGCAGGTATAATTTTTTTATTCTAAACAAATGTTGCAAAAACTAGGTATGATCGGCAAAAGTGTAAAAAATAAATTGTTTTTCATTTAACCTGTGTTGTGTTGTCCCACTGCTGGGCAAAGGTCAAATGGTGGTGTTTTATTCAATTAATTTATTTTTATTTAGTAAGGATAAGTGACTAAGTGATAAGCTTTCCACTTATCGCTACCTGTAGATCTAAGTGGCTTTTTTTTTTCACCTATCCCTACCGGTAGGGATAGCTTGGTAGAGATTGGTGTACCAGGCCATTATTTGCACTGTATCAATAACTGGCCACTCATACACATGGAAATAGTAAGATTCATAGAAATATATGTGCATTCAAATGCAAGTAGGTGATACTCACAAGGTTCTCATATTCCTCTCAGTCAAATCTATAGCCCATTGGAGTACATCTTTATCAAGTTCAGTAATTTTGCGTATGTACATGTCTACTTCCAGATCTAGGTTTTGGAATATGAGCAATTCTTTACATAGCGAAGCCATGTCTTTGAGTTTGTTGGCTGAAGACACATGAGCCATTCCATCTGCTATACGACGCTGCTCGAGCTTTCTAGCTTGACGCTTCTCTTTATTTTTGTTGATATTTGCTGTAGTTTTCTTCTGCAAACATGTAAAAATACAATTAAATACAAAGATAGTGGGTTGTCTTTTTACCATGGCGTTAGGCGTCTTGATCAAGAAAACATAAGGAGATATTCAAACTTACACCCATTTTAACGTTAAGGTTTACTTGGGAATGTTAATAGAATCAAAACGATTAGTTTAGCGGTTGGGAAAAATGTAAAAATCCAGAAATAGAAAAAACCGCGCGGATTATCGCTGCGTTCCGTAATGCGCTAAAAGTGATAATATCGCGAATCCGACCAAAGTGACAAGTATTACTCGATCAAGTCAAAGCTCTTATATTTTGTGACTATTAAATTTGGTCGGATTCGCGATATTATCACTTTTAGCGCATTACGGAACGCAGCATATATTAACCACAACAAAGTCAAAGTCAACAACAACAACACATCACATCACAGATTACACAACATTGTTTTTGTTTTTAATATTTCCTGGCCTTGGATACTAGTCCTTCAGCCGAATACATATTTCTTCAATCTTCATGGATCCTTCTTTCTCCAGTTAAATGAGTCGTAGTCACAGTTCAAGTCACACACAGTAAGTCACGGTCAAGTCTAATCATGCCCTAGTAAAGTCATGGCAACTTTACTACAAGCTTCCTCAGAGTTTTGGAAACAACACAATAAGACACGTTTCACCCCATTATATCACTTACCCATACTCATGCACGTCAATCGGTACTTAATGAATAAAACGCCACTATTTTTATGCATTAACACCGAAAAAGCACAAGTTTTGATAAATAATACAATGCGGCGACATGATTTTTTCGCGTTCCCGCCAAAACTTTCAACACAACACTGTAGTTTTTAATAGTTCCTGGCCATGGATACCAGTCTTTCAGCCGAATACATATTTTTTTCACCGATCATTCTTTCTGCAGTTAAATGAGTCGTAGTCACACACAGTAAAGTCCAATCACGCCCTAGTAAAGTCGTGGCAACTTTACTACAAGTTTCTTCGTAGTTTTGGAAACAACACGAAAAGACACGTTTTTTTCATTATATCACTTGCCCACACTCTAGCGAGTAAATCAGCATTTAATGAATACAACGCCATCATTTTTATGCATTAACACTCGAAAAAACACAAGTTTGGGAAATAATACAATGCAGCGACATGATTTTTTCGCGTTCCCGCTTCCCGCCAAAAATCTTCCCGTTTATCTTTGTGGAAATGTGGATGTAATGTGTTATTGTATTAACAAAAAAAATATATACCGCGAAATTTTAAATTTTTGAGTTCGTCAATCACGTCAAAAATCAATATGAAATTTTTTTCATGAAAGATCTGAAAAATCTCATTTTTACACTGTTTTTTAGGGTTGTACGATTACGTATAGAAGTTTTTAGTTTCTAATACCGATTTTGGCACATTGCCAACATCATAACTTTCCATGTGAGCTTTTCAGCTGATGTTCTGTGGAACGCGAGTGTGTTTCATTTTCAGGGCTTTGGTACGTGGGTATTATTGCAATATTAGAAACATGGAGTTTGTTAAATTATCACAAACTAATGACTTAATGCCTACCCTTGGTCTAGGCACGTGGCAGGTATGGCACACTATAACAATCTTTATAGACATTCAACACGCATAACATATTTTAATATTACGTTTCATTCATCTTTTAGGCACCTCCAGATATAATCGAAACCACTGTTTATAAAGCTCTTGATTTAGGTTATAGACACATTGATACAGCATTTAATTATAATAATGAGGACGCTATAGGTTCAGCTATAAAGAATTGGATTAATGACGAAAAAGGCACACGGGAAGAATTATTTATTACAACAAAGGTAAGGATGCCCTAATAATTTTAATTATAAACTACGGTGATTGGGAATGACAGGTAATTATAATATGCACCTGTACCATAGGCAGGTATGCATTTTACCAGACCCGTTCATGCAGCTGCATTAACATGGTAGAATTCTATTTAAATAGGTAAATGAAAATATTTTAGTATAGTATCTAGTTTCTAATAGCAGCTCATCATCATGAGCCAGAAGTTAGAAAAAACCCAAAAAAAATTATCTGTGCTGAGAGAAGGCCCCTACTCCTTGGCCAGGACCTCACCGCTCGCGCGACCTACACCTCTCGTTTGCGAGTTTGCGACCGCGGTGAAAACAAATGTAAAAAGTTATTCAAAGCGTGCCACGAGCCGCTGCCACGACTCGCGAGCCACTCCGACCTGCGCGACAGGCGGGCGCGAAGGTCAAACTCTTATGTCCGACGCAGTTGCAGTCACCGGTGCCGGGCGACGCCGCCGGTCGCAGCAAGCTCCACGCGCCTCTCGACTCACCGCTTAGAGCCGTGGCCGAGGCTTAAGACCGCCATGACAACCAACCACCCACAGCCTGCTGCGCGACTGCTGAACAGTGGAATGCGCTGCCCGAGTGGGTTTTTCCCGATAAGCAAGCGTGCTTTATCGTGGGCTGCATCTTCGTTTATCATTCATCAGACGAGGTGGCAGTCAAACGCAAGCCTAAAAATACTTTAAAAAAAACATATGACCACCTGCCATTTGCATCCACCGGTTGCCCGCGACTTTCACTATAGCATCGGTCCACTTAGCGGGAGGCCTACCTGCGCTGCGTCTTCCGGATCTACTACTAGAAGCTAATACGTTTAAAAAACTAGCAAAAGTGATTAGAATCCACTAGTAGTAGCTGTTAGTTAGTATAACATAATTTTCAATAATACAACATCTTGGCGCGGCTCCGGTGTAGTTCTTTTTGCAATACAAAAACGGTCTACCAAAGAGCTTGGTAGGTTCATTAGGCGAGGCCATCTACAACAGCCTTCGAAGCATTTACTCGAGGTATTTTTCTCCTGATAAGTTATGCATAAAACGTTCTATGGTTCCTTTTTATTGTTAGCGCATTTCGCTTAATAATTCCAAATGATTTTTCCAGCTACCTCATGTAGGAAACCGCGCTTCGGACGTTAGAAAGTTTGTGGACCTTCAACTGGATCGCTTGCAGCTGGACTATGTGGACCTGTACCTGATTCACGTACCGTTCGCGTTCACCTGCGATCCTGAGAAACTAACGCCTCAAGTTAACGATTATGGCGAATATGAACTTGATACAAACACCAACCATGTTGAAACTTGGAAGGTAACTAAGGCGCAGGCGCAGGCCACACGGAAATATGGCGGTGTCTTTCCATTCCATTCTTTATTTTATTTTATAATTTTTGAGAAACTCGAGGTCTTAAATAACTTAATTTGTTTACCTATACTTGATACTTTGTGTTTATTTGTTTATTCTTTCCCCGTAAGAAGGATGTTGGTTGTCCAAATAAAATAATATAAACTTAGATAAATCACAAAAAAAATACCATTTTGAGTTTCCACTTTTGGCAGTATTATAAAAAACATAACGCTATAAACAGTTGGATTGTTAGAATAGTAGAAATAAACTAATGTAGAACAAATATAAAGATAAAGAGCAATAAGCACTTGAAGTATACGATCAAAAAAATGTTAAACAATCATATATATTATTATAATATAATAATCTGCACTCTTTGTACTCTTTCGTACAAAGCGCACGGAAATAGTTGCAATTTGAAAGCGATCGGACGCGCCATACTGGCGTTCCTTCCATTCCATTTATTTCTGTGCGTTTTGTACGAAAATTGAATGGAAAGGCAAGCCGCACGTGCCATGTTCGCGGCCAATGCCATTTCTGTGTGGCCTGCTTACATGTTAAACAATTTCTAATGACGCTAATGAAACTCGCCAATTCGCCATTGAATGTCTCAAGATAATAAGCGCCCATATGCATCAACCTTTCGGAAGAAATTCTCTAAACTTTAGAGAATTTCTTCCGCTTTTCGCGTTTAAGGCGTTATGTATCAAAACTCTTTGCGTAGATTAGAAGAAATAAGCGCAGAAACAGAACACGTAAAATTTAATAATTTTATACCTACTATTTTCAGGAAATGGAAAAATGTCAAAGAGAAGGTCGCATTCGCAATCTCGGCCTTTCCAATTTCAACCAGAAACAGGTAGCGAGGATCATGAAAGCGGCCACGTTGAAGCCGCAGGTGTTGCAAGTCGAATTGCACGCGTACTTCCAGCAGCTGGAACTCCGCAAGTTCTGCGCTCAAAATGATATTGTGGTGACGGCGTATGCTCCTCTCGGCAGCCCTGGTGCTAAAAATCATTTTGTCAACAAATACAACTATAGGTAAGAATACTAATATGCTAGTAAAAACAAAACAGTTAAGGTCCAGAATGCTGCGCGCCGCTATCTCGCTCGCGCATTTCAACTTTTTTAATGTAACAAATCAAATACAACTCAAATATTCATTTTGAACTCATCACCACACACACACACTAACACACACTTACACTCACAACAACACACCACCCACACACACTCACTTAACTATACCATTTTTATCTATCTTAAGCTGTATTAGTTACATTTTTATTGTTATCTCATATTCTGGGAAGACACTGTCTGCTGCAACACAGCTCACGCTAAAGCTGCAGGCAGGGTTGTTCAAATTCTTTGTTCATATTATGTTTATGAAACAATAAACTATTTTGTAAATAGTTATGAATCTTCGTAGTCGGTTAAAATAAAATAACAACGGTTTAGAAATAAATAAAATTTTGATCCAAGCCAGTTTTGCACTCATAAAACTGGGCATAACATAAAAACATTTTTTTAGGTACTAAACCTTGTTTAGATCAAAGATATATTTTTGCTGAACTTTTATAATGTAAATAATTCGGTGATTATAAATAGGTATTCAAAAATGTTTAAATGTGCGAGCGAGATAGCGGCGCGTAGCATTCCGGACCTTAAGAAAAATCTCACCCTGAGAATCTGATGAGCAAGTAGGAATGTCATCGGATATCCGTACAGAAAAATAATGCCTTGTCTGGTTCGTTCGCAATCTTTGCCGGTCCTGTGCGAGCCTCATATTCTGCCTTTGCATGGCTAATATTCTGCCCTACTCTACTTCAACTTGGCGATCCGACTACACTTTTTCAACTTTGACTTTGTTTCCCTCCCTCTATATTCTGTTTATTATATTATTTATTTTACGTGCCTGCGGAGCTAAAGTTGCTACTTCAGCTCGCGGAGCGAAAGGTACCACTACCTCAGAAAGAAGCCTCAGATCTCATGTTTGTCATACATGAGATCTGAGACATTCTTTACTTTTGCTCCCTAGATGAGTAGTCTCGTCGTTGTCAGCCATAAAACGTCCACTGCTGGACGAAGGCCTCCCCCTTTATAGAGGGGTGTTGCCATAATCCCCACGCTTGGCAGACGATTTGGGAATCGCAGAATGGTTACCACCGTTAACTGAGAGGACGCTGCTGCCCGTCCTCCGGTGGGTCTGGTTGCAGTTTAAGGACATACCCAGGTCCATGAGTAGTCTATTATATCTCTATTAAAGGGCTTAGGATATTTCCCATACCCTTGAGGCCTAATGTATAAATTGCGTCATGCGTCTTGTATCAATTAGACTAAAACGTTTTATGCCATTATAGTTAGGTTTCGAGGTAAGATAGTTATACTTTAGGACAACCTTACTTTCAGCCCTGATGCTTTTCCGGATTTGCTAGGACATCCAGAAGTAAAAGAGATTGCTGACTGCCACAGTAGGACTCCGGCGCAAATACTATTGCATTATTTGGTCCAGCAAAAGGTTGTAGTCATTCCAAAGAGCGTCAGCAAGCAAAGATTGCAGGTAAAAGATGCTTTGTCAGTACCTAAGTACTAAAATGGAGTACATACTAGATTTGATATGTGATATCTCAAGATGACGAGCGCAGTGTAGTGCGGCGCAGGATTTTATTCGCAAGTTCACTATTCTGGCACTGCTACTGTTATGGGCAGGCCTGTTGCCAAAAACTATAAATCAGCATTGAACGTTACCTTGCTCCCTGCCCACAACGGTGAGTCGTGTTTGTAGGAGAAATCATGTTCACGAGTCATCAACAGGCTATATGATCTGTGCCTGTTACTTACTACTAGGCGAACGTCTTCCTCGTCTCGACACGCCATTGCAAAAAAAAGCTATTGTAATGTAGATATTTTTCAAGATACTAACACATTTATATTTTTTGTAGGAAAACATGGCGATTTACGATTTTGAACTGGCAGCACCCGAAATGGATCGTTTAAAGAGGTTGGATAAAGGTGAAGACGGACGTATCTTCAACTTTCTTTTCTGGAAAGGGGTTGAAAACCATCCCGAATATCCATTTGAGGTGGTCAATCCAGTCATTATGGAATAAAAGTTACAACTTGCAATCCTATAGAACAACTTTACTAGTCACTGCTGTACAGTGGGTAATACTTCAGTAAAAAAAAATAGACCAATTTTAGCCAATTTACTCAGCTTTACCCAAAATATCAGTAAAACTGATAGAAATTTGATTTAGTATTGCTTTAAGCAACTTATTGTGATAAAGATTTCCAGACGAGGACAAATGAATAAAATTCAAAGTGAGATATAATTAATGAATTTTATTTTATCGTTTATCATTGTAAAAGTTATGAACAATTATTATTATTATAACTAGAAATAAATGCTTAGAATAACTTATAAAAAGGATGAGAGTGCACAATACGGTTTCCAAATTTCTTGTGAAACAATATGCCGCATCTTTTCGAGAGCCAAAATACAATTACTTGCCTAGTTGATGTCGGAGATGAAACCGTAATAAAGTAGTAGTATACGTAAGATATCTCGGTATACACCTATCAAGATATCGGCAATTAGCTCACCAAACAAAAAAACGATTCCACCCATTTCCGAGTCCACAGTAGTGCTGGGCGTTTTTTTCTGAAACGCTTCTAAAAACTTGTTACTCTACGAAAAACGAACGAACGGTTTTATGATTATCGAAGATTCAGTTACTATAAAAACGGAACGCGGATAAAAGTTACGTGAAACGAAGAAATTACTTACGAACATTATACAACTAGATAACGCTTATTAGGTTTCATCAGTTCTGCCGCCAATTTTAAGTCCTTTCTTAAACGCTTAAGGTTTATAATTGCAAGCAAAGCAAACCTGTTTTTTGTAACTGAATTAGGTTTAAGGTAAGTGCTTACTCTATGTCGAAGGCATAAGGTCCATTATTGTTTGAACACTACAAAAAACGATAACCAGTTTAAAAAAACGAAGTATACGTACAAGCTAAAATAAATCTTAAGATAATATAGATAGAGTTTGAATTTGGTTGTATACTCAAACCAGTTACAAAAGAAACTGTTTCTGGCAACCGTTTTTTTTTAGCATGAAGAACGCTTACGTTTCGTTTAACGAAAATCATGTAACGACCGGCAGGCTAATCATGTAACTCTTCAGGATCGCGATTCGGATCGCGATTTGTCATAAATGTCACTTGTCACTGTCACAGCTTCACGGTATCACGGAGGGATTTCTCTCGCTATCGTTATCGAACGAATGCATTGATTTCCTTAATTAAGCTAAGCAAATCCGTCGGTCTTTTGGCGTTTCATCCTGACCTGCAGGGTCAAATGAGTTTTGGCAGTGACAGTGATAAGTGTCAATTTTTGACAATTCGTATCCGAATCGCGATCCCGAAAACTTACATGATAGCCCCGTAGGTACTAGTCCACAGGCTCGTACCACAGAACAAAAAATATATAGAAATGAGAAGAGCTGTCATAGTTATGCAAAGCTGTTCATTCCGATATTGATCGTTTGATCCATATATACCTATAGAAGATACTCTATGTTGGATCCGCCACATCACTATTGTCGTGTGTCATCAAGTCGAGCGATTAAGACAGTCTGTACAGCATTTTCCTCTGGAGCCTGTGCTGCAGTTCTCCCCTCCGTATCATAGTGTGTATGACTTTTATGATGGCCCTCTCGGGGTACTTCTGTCGTAAGAAGTCCTGTATGATGGTCTGTTCCGAGACCTGCGAGCCGACAGCGAACCTGCGCTTTAACTGCTTCTCAATGCGAGACAGCATCTCGTGGTCCTCTTCTGTTGTGAAACCTTCCGCACCTGTAGGGAAAACAGCATTTGGAAACATTGCGAGAACTAAGATAGATTGATTAAAATAGACTGCGTGTCAACTGGTGTAACAAGTGGCGGCCTTAACGCTAAAAGCAATATTTTCCAGGCAACCGTAGGATAGAGAGGATTTAAATAAATGCATAGTAAAAGTATGTGAATTGAAAAGATTTTCCTAATTTTTCAACTGGATGTAGCACGTGATCTCCAAGGCTACTTAATGAGATTCTGCCCCATTATGTTACGTCATCGGTTTTATAAATAGTGCTGACCAAGTTGAGGACAAAACTAGTGTTGAGTGTGAATACCTTTCCATTATTTCCACCTACCACGGTTTTTTAAATTTTCCACATTTTCCTAGGTAAAGTTAAATATTCTTAAGTCCGTTCTCGTGACGCACAACTGCCATGCTAAATTTCGTTAATACCGTTTCAACTAGTTGTAAAAAGGTAAATACAGGCAACTTTGTTTGCCTGTGAGTTACCAGACGTAGTAGCTCACGTTTTTATAAAAACGTCTACATTTGGAGTGAAAGTACATGCAAATGTACTAAAATGTAGCAAGACTTACCAGCGAGAGTGCCCGTCATGGCGGCGTCGAGCGTGGACACTTGGAAGAGGCGCAGCGCCTCTGTGACGTGCGTCTCCGTCGCGAACGGCTGCAGCTGCATCTTGGCCAGGGACTCCGATATCCGAACTACTGCTTCCAGTTGCCTGAAATAAGTTGGACTGATCTGAGTCAACCGGCTGCCTTGAAACTTAGAAAAGTTCTCGAACTTTATCAAGACAGTATTAGCTAAGCTCCTTATGGCGACCGAATTGATAAAGGTAGGCAACATTACTAAAAACATTTCTAAAATTCATCCGAGTTCATATTAAAAAAACAGAACATGTGCGGGTGTTTTAGTGCTATTTATACACACAGAACATGGTATGGAATAAAAACAACAGCCATTGAGTGACGTCACAAAAGTATGAGAAAACGATTATTGCAATAAAAAAATACTATTTACGTAATTAGGTAGGTATTAGTTTTGAAAAAATCGCGGGTACACAAACAATACTGACACACACATACATTGAATACTGATCCTCTTTTATTCAAGTCGGATATCCTTACATACACATATTCAATAATAGTTACTTCGTAACCGTGGATGTCTTCCATGGATCGATTGTCAGTGGGCCACAAAAATGGAAGGCATCCATTTGGATTAATCCACTTGGAAGTTGTCCATTTGGTAGCATCGTGAATGCCTTAACAGAAGCACAGATGTGATCAAAGGATTTTTCCTTAGAAAGACGCGTGACTGTGCGGGGAGGGGTAGGGTCGCGGGAGGAGTGGCAAATTGTACCGCCATCTAGAGGTTTTCTGGAAAAGTTTTTGAGAATCGAACTAGTGTACTAACACTTAATTTCTTAATATCACGCTAGATGTCGCGTTTTTAAATTTTATAGAACGGATGTCTACATATAGAAATAAAATTACTTACGAATGAAATAAGATGCCAATCATGTCATCTGAATTTTTCCCACGGTCATTTTTACATAAAGAAACAGAGCAACTTATTTCATTTTTACTGTTACTGGGTAAAAACATAAAAAATCGTACGTCTAATATGTAAGTTTGAATGACCGTTACGCGTGGCGGACGTTAGCAGACTAAGCAAATAAGTATGACGTCACACACTCCGTCCGCAAAATAGGAGCTGCGGCTGCAAGACCTTATACTCCATGGGTAATATGGACCCTTCGCCACTGATACATTGTTTACATAAGTTTATCTTTTTCAAACTGAGGCAGTTTGCAAATTCACTGATCGAACTGATTTGAATCTACACAAAGATTAGAACAAATCCCATAATTATTAAGCTTGTTTAGACTGAGTAGGGATCTACGCTCTACTGTCATAAGTTAATGTGCTCGTGCTCCCCGAGGGACGTAGTATTGTATATTCTTTGCCCGAAAGGTCTGGCAACTCCAGCTACCGAGTTGCGGTGGCCTTCCTGGCAGCCGCAGCGCGCGCGGCAGTACGCCGAGTGATTGATAGATAGATTAACTCAATTGCTCACACCAAAGAAACATTTACACAAAGGATTCAAAATAAGTTAAATACTAGTGCACAAAAGAAATGGAAGCGAACCTACATACCTGACAGTGATGGGTATGGAGAGGCGCTTGTCCACCTGCCGCTCGTGGTGCAGGGCGCCGGTGCGCATGAGCACGTACCGCGCGCGCAGGCGCTCGGCCGCGGGCGCGGAGAGGCGCGGCCCGCAGCGCGCGCGGCAGTACGCCGAGTACCGCTTCAGCAGCACCAGCGGCAGCTCGCCCGCTGCGCTCTCGCGCTCGGCCCGGTCGCCGCCCATGTGCACCGACATTATGTGCTTCGCTAGCGTCTACAACAATATCATTACATTTTTATGAACAACACAAAGACAAGAAAAAGAAAACAAGCGAAGAAATCATTTTTTTGTAGCTAGTTATGAACTTTAATTACGAATGTGGATGAAGGGGAACTAAAGCACACTATACCGAGTCGCAGCGGGGCGGATTATTGCGCGACGGAATCCGCGAGCGCGATGCGGCCCACCCCGCCCCCGTTGTCCGGGAGTACCTATACTGTACTCAAAATCCGTCAATGCGTTGCGGCCCGACCCGTTAAAGCATTTTTCGTTGTGATGCGGCCCGTCATAATGTGCTCGATCCTTTACTGAATCTTGTGTTGTGGCGACTTTGATGTTAACAAATTATTAACTAACCTAACCTAAAACCAGACCTTTATGAATTCGCTAAAATCCACAGAAAAGCGAAA
This sequence comes from Erannis defoliaria, assembly GCA_905404285.2. Classification (NCBI taxonomy): domain Eukaryota; kingdom Metazoa; phylum Arthropoda; class Insecta; order Lepidoptera; family Geometridae; genus Erannis; species Erannis defoliaria. Next base: position 7,311,810 of record FR990085.1, on the reverse strand, counting down.
GCCCTACTTCGTAGGTAGAATGGCTGTCAAAACTATGTTGTAAAGCAATAGCATGAAAAATCGCTGTCGCCAGTTTTACACATAATTGTATAGAAACTACGTCGAAAAATGCCAATCATTGGTCGGGCATTTGAATTTAAAAAAAGTAAAACGCTCAAAATGCAACAGACTAAATTTGATCTAATTACGATGCAATGTGTTTTGGTTTCCAACGCCTCTATTTAAATTGTCTTTTTGGTGATTCTCAGTTTTAAAACATTTATATTGGAAGAATTGTCATCAAGCGCATTTGCATTTAATACCTAGCGCTAGCGCGGCCCGTCACATTTCCGTTCTATTTACATCTCACTTCAGTGGCTAAAATCATAACGCTTCTTTTTGCGTAGTCGGGTAAATTTCAAATGTTCCCCAAAGTTGCGCACGCAGCACACATCACAACCAAGGGGAAAGATAACTTGTAACTCAAGATTACACTGTTAAGTGGTCATTAAGCTTGAATCCGTTTAAAAATCATTAAGCTTGAATCAGTCCCTTAGAGCGTTTGTCCACCAACGCCGTCACCGAGATGTTAACGTGAACGAGATGACGTCGCCGAAGTAGCGGAACACAGATTACTATAGTACTAGTACTATAGTATCTCGTTCTCGTTGACGTCTCGCTGACGGCGTCGGAGGACAAACGCTCTTAGGGTACCATTTTTTCAAGAATGACCTACCTATGAGTACCAAGCAAAAAAAACATCAAAATTAATTCATAATTGGCGGAGTAATAGCGTAACAAACATACAAAAAAAAGCATTCTAGTGAAAAGTACTCACAATGTCTCTGTTCTGGTCGTGTTCGTCCTTGACGATGAATATCATGTCGAATCGGGAGAGGATGGTGGGCATGAAGTCGATGTTGTCGTCCGCCTTGGTGTCGTCCCAGCGGCCGAACACAGAGTTCGCGGCCGCCAGCACCGAGCAGCGCGAGTTCAGCGTCGTCGTTATACCCGCCTGCCATCGCACACATTTATTTATGCTCGTCATTGAGCGAATATCTAAAGAGTCACAATCACTAAGTGTAAAAAAAAAACTTCCGAGTGCCGTCGTACATACCTATACGTGCATTATATAATTTACAATAAGTTGAATTTAGACGTTATGTCGCTTGCATAGTGTTCAATGTATGCTTGAGCGCTTGTCTTATCGTAGAAGTCGTTCAAATAGTCGGCACAATGCATAGCGTGAGCCGAATTTTGGCGTGGACATTTTTTATGCAAGTTTGTGTTTCTATAGATATTAGCTCTATGATTTTTATAATTTTTGCGAAACTTGTGGTCGATAGAGACAATTGTGTACACAAAAAATAATAGAAAAAGGTACAAGAGCCTTCGGGATCGTCTATTAATCATGTGGTATTTATTAGCAATGGTGGAATGTAGTGAGATTTTAGACTAATCTCTCAACATTATCATCAGCCCGGAGACGTCCACTGCTGAACGAAGGCCTCCCCCTGAGACCGCCACACTGCGACAACCGACAACAACCCGCCATTTGCATCCACCGGTTGCCCGCGGCTTTTACAATGTCGTCGGTCCACCTATATATATATATATATATATATATAGGTTGCCCGCGACTTTTACAATGTCGTCGATCCACCTATATATATATATATATAGGTTGCCCGCGACTTTTACAATGTCGTCGGTCCACCTATATATATATAGTGGGGGGCCGCGCCTACGCTGCATCTTCCGGTTCGCGGTCGCCACTCAAGAACCTTCCTTCCCCATCGGTTATCTTTTCTTCGAGCGATGTGTCCTGCCCTGCGCCACTTCAATTTGCAAACCCTTCGAGCTGTCGGTGACTTTGGTTCTTTGGCGAATATCCTCGTTCCGAAAACGTGGCAACTTTTTATCATCACCACCATATTACGACATGTTATTCTGGGAATTAAGGAATCTCTATTCCGAGTTTTCTCCAAATCCAAATCCTATCAGCCGTTTCGGCGTGAAGAGGTAACAAGCATACCCGCACACGCGTATGTCGCACTTACCGACAAAATTTCGCACATATAATATTAGTGTGATATGATGTGATTTTGGATGATTGGACCTGGGTATGACCTAAAACTGAACCCAGAACCACCGGAGGACGGGCAACGGCGTCCTCTTAGCTAACGGTGGTAACACTCTGCGATCCCCAAGCCGCCTGCCAAGCGTGGGGATTATGGCAACCCCTCCCTATTAAGGCGGAGGACGTCTTCCAGCTGTAGATGATGTGTATGATATGATGTGATTTTATAGCCATTGTGGTAGGGCTAGAACTGTGTATCGCTACTATGCTATTATCTTTGGTATCGCTAAGATGGACTTTCGTTCGTTCAGCTTACATCAAGGGCGGATCGAGGATTTATTTCTGGGAGGGGCACATGGGCCATAGGCCAAGTTCCGCCATAGTATTATCCTATACTGTCTTTGGGATCGATCCTTTTTTAATGATATACAATAATACATTTTAATAAAGATTAAATAATGAGAAATTACATGTTTAATATGCAAAAAGAAACGAATTCTACTTAAGTGTTATCTGGTAACTTATACAACTCCCAGTTCTTTGTTATATTTAAATCGTTTGTCGACGTGCCCTTGTGCCCCGCCCCTGGACCCACCCTTGGCTTAGATGGAAGGTAAAAGATGGAGATAGAAGGCACCTTGGCTATAGAGATGGTCTGCTGCTCCATGGCCTCGTGTATGGCGACGCGGTCGTCCTCGCGCATCTTGTCGAACTCGTCGATGCAGACCACGCCGCCGTCCGCCAGCACCATCGCGCCGCCCTCCATCACGAAGTTACGCTAACAAATTAACAATACAATAACATTAAAACCCGATTTATGCAAAGACAGTCACTGGAGACGGTGAAAAATCAAACAAAAATTACACAGGCTAGGAGGATTAGTGGGGTGTGGCATAATAAAGCATAATCAGCCTTTTTAATAGGGAATATCCATGTTATTTTTTTATTGACTCACAAAAGAGCTGACTAGCAACAAAACAACACATCGAAAATAAAAAAATTATATATGCACATAAAACGATGTTATAAACATTTTAGTTTCATGTTAGACACATGGGGAGAGCACTATACTAGCTAATGACGTCAAAGTCCACGATTCCAAACAAATTCTATACCAGCACAGCGGCCGTGGAAGTGGGGGGCAGGGGGCCAAATGTCCCCCTAAAATCAAAAGGGGGGTGCTGCGCCCTTCCAATTATCAAAAATACCTGGCAAAGAAGGTTTCTCTCCGATGGTCTCATACAGATTGTATCGAAATCGATTCAATAGTTTGGTTTTTAAAACCAAAATAACTGGAAAAAGATGTCATCCAGGTAATCGATATTGAAGTCGTTTTTTATTTACGTATTATCTATGGTACAGAGCTTTAATTTTTTAACGAATTCTGGGTTGGCCCCGATAGTAAAAGTTGTTCAGAATCATGATGAGTACAATGACTTCCTACCGGCTAATACCGATGTGCGAAACCCTGTATAACGTATATACGTATTAAGTAAAGCGGGGGAACGAAGCTAACCTAATCGGCACGTTTGGGCGAGGGGAAAATATGACGTAATCTGTTTAGATTTAATAATATTTTGACTACTTATAAAAAAAAACTGATTGATATAATAAATTAAGTAAACCTAATTTCTGTGGACCTAATACTATCTGATCACTCACACTTGCTGGATCTCTTATAACAGAGGCGGTGAGACCGGCCGCGCTAGAGCCCTTGCCCGACGTATAGACTCCGATAGGCGCGACTTTCTCCACGAACTTGAGTAGCTGAGACTTGGCCGTGCCCGGGTCCCCGAGCAGGAGGATGTTGATGTCCCCGCGACGGGTCAGGCCGTCGGGCAGTCTTTTACGGGAACCTGTATTGTAAGAGATGATAAGTTCATTGTCAATAGTACATTATGATACTAACTTAACTTGGTAAATAAAGAAATAAATAAGTGTGCTATGTTGGTCATTACACTAGCGGCGGTATTATGCCGATAAGGAAGCCGAGAGTGTAATGACTAACATAGCACAAGAGTTTCATACGACTTTTCATCATTTATTACAAAAAAACTGTAAGTATTACCCGGCTATATTAAGAGTGCTTCGTATACGTACGTCTAATTGCAGTCACGTACAAACTTGACTTTACCGGGTTATACCTATTATAGCACCATGTGCCGTAATGTAAAGTAAAAAGCACGCGTGCGTAATAGCTTGGATTATGAGCCTAAAACCGATGCAATAAGATCCAATTTACGAGCAAGAGTGACAAAAATTACAGTTGAAGCTAATATTAATTTAGAAATAAATTATATGTTTTGTAACATCAGTACATAACGTAATATAACTATTTAATATGAATAATCAACAATCCTTGAGTGATGTCACAAAATATGAGATAACGAGTGAATGAGTGATTTAAGAATTTATTTTCTATTACTGAATACCTAGTACGTAAACTGGACTAGGTTTTGGCGGGAACACGGAAAAATCATGTCGTTGCATTCTATTATTTTCTTAAACTTGTGTTTTATCGCGAATTAATGATTAAAAATGGTGGTTTTATTCATTGAGTGTTGAATTACATGCACGAGTGTAGGCAAGTGATATAATGAAGATCGATTTATACCACCCTCCGCTAGAGATAGCGTTTACCTTTAAGACTCGTAGGGATACTAACATAAGATTGCCTCCGAGTAACGTTGACGTATCACGGGACTGGAACTTTAAGAAAGTTGATATATCCTACCTGAACTGTGTACTGAGCGAAACCTCATGGGCAAGTGTTTACGAATGTTTGGATGCGCAACTTGCAACTGATAGGTTCTACGATATTCTATATACTGTTTTCGATCAATGTGTGCCTAAGAAAAAGCGTGCAAAGTCAACTTCTGCCAGATACCCTGTGTGGTTCACCTTCGATATCATTAATGATATTCGCAAGAAAAACTCGCTGCATAGGGTATGGAAGCGTAGTAAATGCGCGGATGACTACAAATTCTATGCAGACCTACGAGTTGATCTTAGGCACCGTATAGATGAAGCTTATGAGCGTTATACCGAGTCTATTGAAACCAATCTTAAGAAGTGTCCGAAACATTTCTGGCAACATGTATCAAGTTTGAAATCGAAAGGTGGTTTCGATCCCTCTGTCACGTATAAGGGAGGTAATTGGGAGGGAGTCTCAGCGGCTGAGGCATTTGCCAATTATTTTTCAAGTGTCTTTCTCAAAGATACCCCACAGTTGGACGCAAATCAATGCGCTGACAACCCTGCCGAGTGTGGCTCGGTTAGTATCCCGTACATATCTCCTAAAGAGGTGGAGCAAGGCTTAAATAAGATTAAAGGTAGTAGCTCTCCTGGGCCAGACCATCTACCTGCCACTGTCTTAAAATCTTCCAAAAAATATGTAACTTTTCCTCTCTGCCACATTTTTAATTTATCTCTAGAAAGTGGTGTTTATCCACACCAATGGAAGTTGTCCAGGGTTACACCAATACCTAAGACAAACAATAAGACCGTAGTGGATGAACACCGCCCCATTGCGATTTTGTGCTTCCCGGCCAAAATTTTTGAATATATACTTCATCAAGAAATTTATAGGCAAGTCGCTCAGTATTTATGTGATGAACAGCATGGATTCCGACCGGGTCGATCTGTTAATACGAATCTTCTCAGCCTCGTAGACTACGTTTCGAGTGGCATGGATCGTGGCTGCGTGGACGTGTTGTATTTTGACTTTCGCAAAGCCTTTGACAAAATTGACAATGATATTTTGTTGCAGAAGCTCTGTAATATTGGATTCTCACCTCGACTACTAAATTTTTTTGCTGACTATTTGCGGGACCGCCGACAATTTGTTAAGTTTGGTACCTATGTTTCCAAGTCCTATCTCACCCCTTCCGGTGTGAGTCAAGGATCCGTTCTGGGACCATTGCTGTTTCTTATCATGATCAACGATTTGATAAAGGAAGTTAAGACCGCAAAATGTTTATTATATGCCGATGACCTAAAACTCGCACTTAAAATTAAGACTAAGGCTGACTGTAATTGCTTGCAAAACGATATTGATGCCATTTATCGATGGAGTGTGCGTAACAAAATGCTTTTTAACTCCGATAAATGCTACGTTATGTCCTTTGGTCGAAAGCGGGAACCTGCTTGTCATGCGTACTTTATTGGCAGTGATGCCATGAAGCGAGTAACGGCAGTCAAAGATTTAGGCGTAACTTTTGATCGTGCTCTCTCATTCAATGACCACGTATCTATAACAGCAAAGGAATCCTACAGGCGTCTTGGATTCGTATTGCGAAATGCGAAAGATTTTCGTGATCCCCATGTGCTTCGGATTTTGTTTACCGCCTTAGTTAGAAGTAAATTAGAATCGAGTGCTTGTGTTTGGAGCCCGCATTGCAAGACACATATTTTGTCCCTTGAGAAGGTTCAGAAAGCCTTTTTGAGGAATATTTATAGGAAATCGTATGGTTACTACCCTTTCCTATATCCTACCGATTTCTTACTTGGTAATTTAGGTTTCAACTCACTCCAGGTTAGACGCTCTATTGATCAGCTTAGGACTGGCTGCAAGATTCTGAGAGGTGCCATAGAATCTCCCTTCTTGCACAACCGCATGTGCTCTCTGAACATACCCGACAATTATGTCCGTCATAGGCCCAGTCATAGACCCTCTTTTTTTTCCACTGGCTTTAGCCGAACGAGCTCGCGAGCCTTTAGCCCTTTATGCCGTATAACTTGTGCTCTCAACGCATTCCTTAAGAAATACCCAGAATGTGACATTTTTTGTGACAAGTGGCATGCCATTCTGAAATTTATTTTATGTTATTGCGAACAACACACAATTTGATTATTATTATTTTTGACTTATATAAATTTATTAATTAACTAATAATATTATTTTAAATTAATTGTAAGTGACGTATTACTATTGACGTTTATATAATTTATTTTATTCTTCATAATTTGACTAACATGTATTTTATAATTAATGAAATGATTGTATGTTTGTGTTTTTTATCATGTAACAATAAGTGTAACTGGCACTAGCCGTTCTTGTTGCTCAATAAATAAATAAATAAATAAATAAATAAATAATGTGGTGAAACATGTATTTTCGTGTTGTTTTCAAAACTCCGTAGAAACTCATAGTAAAGTAGTCGCCACAACTTTACTAGGGTATGACTTGGACTCGACTATGACTAAATTCGTGTGACTGACTGTGATTTCATGACATATTTGACTTGATTTTAATAAAAAACTTGTAAATTCATAAACTTGACACTGGCAGAATGCACAACGTGCGATGCCAACAACAAAGAAAAAAAAACTGTACTAGTGGAAAAACTGGACAGTTCTTATGCCGCTGACGTAAATGTCAACCTGCGCGCGCATTACTGATTTGAGCGCCATTTTCCGCAAATGTTTGTTGACGTATTTGCTGTGTGGTTGATTATTATATAAAAAAAAATGTTTTTTCCTCGCAAGTGTGACGAAAACAGTCGTATGAAACTCTTGTGCTATGTTTCAATACACTCTCGACTTCCTTATCGCGCTCGCCTGCGGATCGCGCGCATAATACCGCCTCTAGTGTAATGACCAACATAGCACACTTGTATCTTAAGGTTAAACGTTTTCCATACAAATTTTGCTTCCCTTAGGTACGTTTCTTGTTGCGAATTGAAACTAACCATGACTTAACATAGCCTTAATTTAGGCTCTTATTGGCGCAAACACCATAATATTTTAATATAATACCCTGAAAGTACATGTTTTAGCACATAAAAATCGTCAAATTTTACGTATGTAGTGGTGCAATGCTATACTAGCACGCGGTCGTAGTGTGAGTTGAATATTCTATGGTGTGCGTGCGGCGTTGCCAAAATGTGCATGCAATCGCAGCGAGTGATAACGAAGTGCGACGTTGCCGCTCCGTGGGATGAAAAACACATAAATTATTTGTTTCGAGCTCACAGCAGTCAGTGCTGCCAGAATATTGCGAATGTAACTTTTTAAGTAACTTTAATTACAATAGCGCTTTGCTCTCGTGCTATACAACTGAATGCATTACTTTGGATCTTTCCTTTTTAGATTACCATTAACAATGTAAATAAGTATTGTGGACATGCTTTGAAAAAGTTAATGAATAAATAAAGGATTTCATGATTCCAACGACAATATTAGGCAGCCTAAAGAAAATTATGTAGCATTAGGAAATACTTAATAATAAGACATAAATAATAATAGTATTTTTATATTACCTTTTAACGATACTTTATAATCTATGGTATAATAATATGGAATAGTAACCAATTAAAACAGTCGGCATTTTAGAGAAATTCGTACTTTACAAACAAAACAAAAACTTTATTTTTTGTCGCATTCGTGGCTCGTGCCAGTGCTTCCACTTTTAGGGATTTCTCCCTGTTTTTACATTACTGGTTTATTTATTTATTGGTTAGGGACATTTCATTTCAAAAGGGATTTAGGGAGTATTGGGGAAAAATCGGACTTAATGTGATATTCGTAGTTTATACTCTAAAACTCATAATGACTGTAACCCGTGTAATTTTAGTTGGCCTGTAAATTGTGCTATGACCGTATTTACAGACGACATAGGAACTAAGTCGTATAATAGTTCGTTTTTTTTAATTCTGCATTGCAGTATTTGCATAACAATAGCTACAAAATATTCTATCAATCGTCTGAATGAGCATGACCATAATAAAGAAAACAAATACCTACCTGTAAATGTAGTGCTTCAGCTTCAAATTAGGTCTTTTTTTTCTTTATTATGGTCATGCTCCCTAAATCAAGGAGTTTTGAATTGTCTTTAGAGAATTTTAGGGACAATTTGACTACAAACTAAGGAAAAACCAAAGTTGAAAGTGGAAACACTGGCTCGTGCTTAATTTTCATTTCTTTGAGTCGAATGTGTTTTCCGTACATAGTTCTCGTTGTTTGTGTTAGATTTCCTCGTTATATTTGCTGTTGTTATTGTTATCATTGTTATTAATTTTTGTTGTGTTTTATTGTTGAGTGTGACTGTTAAGTTTTTTGTCGAGTAAAGGTTATCATACCTAATAGCACAGGACTTTCTGTTTGTGTTTGTTTGGTATACCTAGTAGTTTGCCCGTGGATGATGCTACAACTACCTATAACAAAATGAATAAACCGAAAACGTCAAGATCGAGCTATAAATCTGAAATAAATATTTAAAATATTATTTAATAGTCTTTCATTTTACTTTACAAACTATTATAATATGTATATTATATTTATGTACAGTTTAGGCACAAAAAAAATTAGGCACGCATAAGCGTAACCAAAATATCTAAAAATGTTTGAGATGCATACAAAAAGATTGATGTGGATCAGGTTCGAACTGGGACACATTATACTGTTAGCTGAACGCTGCCACAATTGCGCCATTAGGGATTGTAAAGAGATGTCTAATTTTGCTAAACAGATACTACAGTTTACCCATTTGCATGTGTGTGCGTGTCATTCGTGTTCATACACGGGAGTCTGATTTTAAGTCCCAAGTGTAAGTATTGAGAGGTAATTGAGAGTCAGCTATGATTGAAAGGTGCTTAGAACTAATTAGAAAAGGCGCAAATTCACCTAAAATAGATTATTGTCTCGTCAATTCAAGTAAAATAAATAAAAACATATTTTCGGAGAAACAGCGCCATCTCGCGGGATTAGTTGCTTAGCCACATCTAACGTTTAACCTTAATGTACTGTAAACAAATCTTGGAAAATTTTAGTATTTTTTCTAGCTTAGCTGGTGACGTACCTCCAAAGAGCAAACAAGCAATAGCCTTCTTCATATCAATAACGCCGAAGATGCTGGGCGCTATGGACATGCTGATCCGCTCGTATATGTCAGGCGAGGCGGCGAGCCGGCGGAACTGTTCCTCCTCTTCGCTGGTGAAGGGGCTGAGGCCGCCCGTCACACCTTCCTCGGCCGTCAGTCCTACCGCGCGCAGGTAAGATGAGCGTACGCCCACTGACCCTTTATCGCGGTTCTCGCGCTGTGGATAAAGATACATTTTATGTAATGGTAATTTATTTATTTATTTTATTTTATGATAGGCGAGCAGCATTATGCTGATGTGCCTATATCAAACAGTGTTGAAATTCAGTAATTGTCTGTTAAGTCCATCTTCTCCTATTTTATCAATTTATCCCGACTGTTCTTAAATGCGTTTAAGGATTTGGATGAAATTATACCCTCAGGCAACCTGTTCCAATTATAAACGGGTGTCTATAATGTACAACATGTTATTTGCCGACACGATAATGTCCGGCATAATAATGCACAGCATGATAATTGGTGTACATGTACATCGAGTATCATGCTGTACAATCCATGTCGTACAATACTGGCCGTCCATTATCGGCTCGTGTCTATAAAGTACGGCCCTATATTGTACAGCTAATAATCCGAGTACATTTCCCAAATTGACATGAAAAAAAATAACCTGAACCTAACTGCTATACAAATAAGGAATTCGTGTACTTGTACATCAAATATCAGTCTCTATAAAATCGGGGTGTGCATTATTGAGCGGAGCCGATAATGTATGGCATGATATTCGATGCACATGTACACCAATTATCATGCTGTGCATTATTATGCCGTACATTATCTGTGTCGTACATTATTGCCTCCCTTATAAACGACTCTATTGCCGAATTTAGTGGTAGTAATGTGTTTCGATTTGAAGGGCAATGTTACCAGAGTAATTACTGGTCATAAGCGATTTCATATCTTTTAACTCAAGTGACGAACGCAGTGAAGTGCGGCGCAGAATTTTGTTCGCAACTTCACTACTGTTGAGCAGGCGTGACGCTTACCACCAGGCGAACGTCTCGCTCATCTCATCATAAAAAAAGATATTGACAATATTCTCGATCCTCGACCGACCAATTAAGCTCTCGCTAGCCGGTTGGTTCAAGGGTCAGAGAAAAAACTATTAATCTTTGACACAACCCGCATTGTTAGGAGGTTGCTCAATCTGAAGCTTTAAGCACGATAGCTTGTACCGTGTTTTCAGCCGTACCCTAGTTTTTAAGGTTTTTTATTGATTAGGGTAGATGACTGATGTTGAAACCAATAGCTTTGATGAAGAATTTAAGTAAATATAGTATGTTTATTGAAAAAATAATTTAATCAGTTAATAATGTTCTGATATATGAGCAAGGCCATAGCCAGGAATTCATTTCGGGGGGTTTGGACCCCCAAAAAATATATTTTTGGTTTGTACAAGATATAATTAATCTATCCCTCTAGCATTTTCTCAATTTGCTCTCCATAATTATTTTATGGCAAGAGTGAGCATCATTTATGTCACTTTCTTAGCTAGCCAGAGAAATTTAAGATGTCCTTAAACTGCAACCAGACCCACCGGAAGACGGGCAGCAGCGTCTTTTTGGTTAACGGTGGTGAGCATTCTGCGATCCCCAAGCCACCTGCCAAGCATGGGGATTATGGCAACACCCCTCTATTAAGGGGGAGGCCTTTGTCCAGTAGTGGACGTTTTATGGCTGATGACGAAAGTATCTATTATATGGGACCGTGTTTTTTAAGTAATTCCTGTTGTCTATAACTATAAAAGGCTTTGTCCTGACTGACTGACTGACTGACTGACTGACTGACATATAGACAACGTACAGCCCAAACCGCTAAACGTAGAGACTTGAAATTTGGAGGGTATGTTTTTGGAGAGGTGTAAACGCCCACTAAGAAAGGATTTTTCGAAAATCAACCCCGAAGGGGGTTAAATAGGGTGTTAAAGTTTGTATGAAACTTTTTATTCTCTGGTTCGATTGATACAAAACTTGGTATACGTATTCTACTATAAAAATAAGAAGATACGGGTGTCACAGTTTTTTTTCACAATCAGCTCCCGTTAGTATAAAAAAAAAACTAAGTTTTAGTGATAGTACGTTTGTTTCTCCTTAACTTTGTAACGGCTGTACATATTAAAATGAAATTTGGTATAGGGATGGGGATAGATGTGGGGATGGGGGTGGGGGTGGGGGTGAGGGTGGGGGTGGAGATGATACTGGGAACGGAGACGGGACGGAGATAGGCATGTTAATATTAAGATTACAATTGGTATCGGGATGGGGATCGGGATGGGGATGGGGATGGGGTGGGGATGGGGCGGGGGTGGGGTGGGGATGGGTGGGGATTTGGTGGGGACAGGTGGGGATGGGATGTGGATGTGGATGAGGCTGGGAACGGGGATGGGCGTGTCCATATTAAGATGAAAGTTGAAATCGGGATGGGGGTGGGGATGGGATGGGGTTCGGGATGGGGATGAGGGAGGGAACGGGGATGTGGACGGGGATGGGCGTGTTTATATTAATCTATAACTATAAAAGGCTATGTCCTGACTGACTGACTGACTGACTGACTGACATATAAACAACGTACAGCCCAAACCGCTAAACCTAGAGACTTGAAATTTGGAGGGTATGTTTTTGGAGAGGTGTAAACGCCCACTAAGAAAGGATTTTTCGAAAATCAACCCCGACGGGGGTTAAATGGGGTGTTAAAGTTTGTATGAAACTTTTTATTATCTGGTTCGATTGATACAAAACTTGGTATACATATTCTACTATAAAAATAAGAAGATACGGGTGTCACAGTTTTTTCAAAATCGACTCCCGTTAGTATAAAAAAAAACTAAGTTTTAGTGATAGTACGTTTGTTTCTCCTTAACTTTGTAACGGCTGTACATATTAAAATGAAATTTGGTATAGGGATGGGGATAGATGTGGGGATGGGGGTGGGGGTGGGGATGATACTGGGAACGGAGACGGGACGGAGATCGGCATGTTAATATTAAGATTACAATTGGTATCGGGATGGGGATGGGGATGGGGATGGGATGGGGATGGGGTGGGGATGGGTGGGGATTTGGTGGGGACAGGTGAGGATGGGATGCGGATGTGGATGAGGCTGGGAACGGGGATGGCCGTGTCCATATTAAGATGAAAGTTGAAATCGGGATGGGGGTGGGGATGGGATGGGGTTCGGGATGGGGATGAGAGAGGGAACGGGGATGTGGACGGGGATGGGCGTGTTCATATTAAAATGACATTTGGTATCGGGATGGGGATGGGGAAGGGGCGCTTATAGGGATGAGGCTGGGAATGGGGACGGGGATGGGCGTATTTATTGGTCGGCTGAACAGATGGAGCTGCATTTTTGGATAGGTAGTTATAGCATAAGGTTCGGAAACGGACATAGGCTATTTTTTTGTAGGTCCACGCAGACGACTGTTTGACGGACATAATTATTATAGATACTGTACAGCCTAAGCTGCTAAATTAATTTTTAATATTAAATTAACTTACTTTTAAATGCCTAAACTAAATTTTGAGTGGTGTAAACTTACACTCAGCTCAAGCTGTGGTAGCTTCAGTGAGATCAAGCTCGACTCACATTCTTGGGGTTGCGGGTTCGAACCCGGGCGAGCCCGTTCCAATTAGTTCTTTGAAACTTACGCATGGATAATACCACTGGCTTTTCGGTGAAGGAAAACATCATGAGGAAACCTTCATATTTCAGGAGAAGAAATACGATAGTGTATGTGAATCCGCCAACCTGCACTGGGCCAGCGTAGTGAATATGGCCCAATCAGGGTAGGCCGATATACCATTAGTGTTAAGGGCTGATGCAGAGAAACGCACACTCAGCAACGATTTTGAAAAATTCGCAAGGGGTTCAATGTATCATTAAAATACCATTTTGCCGAAACCATTCATTTAAGGCTGTTAAGTTCTTTGACTTAAGAGATAAGATAAAATAAACATAAACATGTTTCAGAATTTTCAAACAATTTCAAAACTGGAAGGCCACGGGTCAGTTTTTCATTTGAAAAAAAAAATTATATTTATAGATTAGCTAATCGAGTGTTTATGCGTAAGAAGATAAATATTTTAAACACATGTACTTGATCCGGTGCACGCACCAAGCACAGCGCTTTCGAAACGTCCATCCCGCGTCGGCTCAGATACGTTAAAACCCGAGTATGACGCGCTGTACCTCGAGCGCGCCCCACTCCAACCCACACCGAGTCTACCTAAGCGATCAGTGCAGCACTGTATTTTATCGAAGTTTCGTATTTCTTGCGATATTTTGGTAATCTTTTTACGTTCTTTGTTATCATACTTTTTCTGCTTAAGCTTATTTCATTTCATTGACTCTGTTGATACGGTATGTAATAATGATGATGCTGTAAACTATCCAGTTGAGTTTTTAAATTCATTAAGACCAGCGGGGCTACCATATCAGAGGCTTATCCTGAAGAAAGGTACACCCGTCATCCTCCTTCGGAATTTAAGACCACCCAAATTGTGTAATGGAACCAGGTTACAAGTAAAAATGCTGTATCGTAATCTGGTTGAGGCCATCATTTTGACTGGGTGTGCCCATGGCGAAACAGTGTTTGTGCCGCGTATTCCCATGATTCCCAGTGACTTACCTTATGACTCCAAAAGGCTTCAATTTCCTCTAAAAGTTTGTTTTGCCATGACCATCAATAAGGCTCAGGGTCAAACTTTAAAATACGCTGGTATTGATTTAAGGCAGGACTGTTTTTCGCATGGTCAGTTCTATGTGGCTTGCTCGCGAGTTAGCTCCCCTGAAAGCCTGGCTATTTTAGCACCTTCCAACAAAAAAATCAAAAACGTTGTCTACAAAGAAATATTGTAATCTTTCGGGTCAAAGGCCCCGGCAACTATAGCGTCATTAGCAGACATTTTTAAGGTTCCGTAGTACTACGAGGAATTCTTATAAGTTTGTCATGTCCATCTGTCTGTCTGTTTAAAATTCAACAAGACGGCTTTGTTTTGAAGTAAGTATTGCAAACGCGACATGCCAAATTTGGTCATCCTCAAGAAAACTTAAAGACTTGCAAGCGGCTTGGAAAAAATGCAATAATATACGTATTTTAATGATTCAATTGAGTTGGGCCCCGATTTAACCGAATTCCAGTACTCAACATTACTACGCGGGCAAAGCCGCGGGCAAAAGCTAGTATAAAATAAATGATTATTATTATTATTAGCTGCAATTTAGCTTTTTTTTAGAGTACTGTTCCATTGGTTCTCAAAAGTGTCATTCCTAAAAATAAGCGTCTTTTCTGTTTGTTGTTTACCTTTAAATATGAAAACAAACCAAAGTTTACCCCAATTTTAGCAATTTTCTTGATAGCGTAGATCCCAAGCACGGTGACTCGGGCGCCCGGCGCCACTCGCTCGCACATCACCCTCTCGCAGTACACGGTCAGGTGCCGCGGCATCTCTCCTTGTGGTATGCTCTCCGGGGCTTCTTGCAGTTTCAGCACCTAAATTTATTCTATTTATTAACCAAACTGTATTGAAAAGTTGTAAGTAAATTCCGAAGAACTCGTTGGTACAGAACAGATACGGATCAATCTCAGTAGTTATAGGGGCCAGATCCACACCAAGTAACAGCATATTCGGTACTATTACCAGGGGGGTGTCGCTCCGCAGTTTAAGTATGTTCGGCCGGCGCTCCGCGCGGGGGGAGGGAGTGGACATTGCAGTGGCCGCCCGCACGCTATCCGGCATCTTTTCTGGGATTTTTGCAACAAACAATGATTTTATCTTTGCTTCTCTAATTCCCTAAGTCCCTAGTCTCTACCCTACCTACTAATAGCCCAGTTTGTTGTCCAGTTTTTCACTACAAGTACAAGACTTGTAGCTTTATAAAGCAGGACCCATTGCCTGATAAACTTAAAAAAACTTAAAGGAATTGGTATGGGGAACTGGCTTATAGGCTAAATGTTCTTACATGACTTCTAAAAACTATTTTAAGATATAAACAAAATTATACATACCTGATAATCAATACATTTGCACTTGTCTGGGATTATGAAATAAGGATCCAGAGGACATTTCGGGCGACCAGCTTGCTCTCTGAAAAATAAAAGGACACTTTTCATTAAGACTGATATTATGCTTGACTGAGTCAAACGTTCACATGATGTGATCAAAACTATAGATTAAGTATACGGCATAATTACACTAATATTGTGAATATGAAAATTAGTCAGTGTTGTGTATGTTTCTTACTCCTTCATGCTGAAACTGCTGAACAAATATGGAGGAAATTCGGTATAGAGGTAGCTTATACCTTGGAATAACACATAAGCCACTTTTTATTCCAGGAACTGCGACTGAAACCGCGGGGCGCAGCTAGATTGATATATATATGTTTTATTCCAAGGTATAAGCTACCTCTATACCAAATTTAATCTAAATCCGTTCAGCCGTTTTAGCGTGAAAGAGTAACAAACATCCATACATCCATACACACAAACTTTCGCGTTTATAATATTATAGTAAGATTGGGTGCACAGTTATTTTTAACTTATTTTGAATACATTAGTCTCTTCCAGTTTCTTCTGTTCTCCGAGATAAACATGCAAACAAAGCAAAACTAAACAAGATGTAATATGAATAGAACTACTCACGTGTTACATTTTCTGGGCATCACATAGCCTTCTAGTCCAGGCTTGACGTGTAGATTCGGAATTATATTACGACAAGACCTGCACTGGATGGATATTTTTGTAGCCTTCGCCTTTATCCCTGATGCTGATATGACTATGCCTGGTATCTTAACAAGTCGAGATACTATATCAGACTGAAAAGAAAACATAAATTTTCAGGGTTACTAAAAAAACTGGCCAAATCCTAGTCCAGCTCACACAGATCCCAAACTATTCTCGAAAATTTCATGACTGCAAATACACACCCTCAGTCCTTTGTGGGACATGGGCCTGTCCCAAGACATGCCACTCATCTATATCTCTGGCTATTTGCTTCTAGCCAGTGCCCGATATGTTTGTTATCGAAAAACTCATTTATATTTTGACCGCCACAGTCATCTATATGTGACAAGCGCTAGCAGGCCCTGAGCGCCAACGACATAATATATAGTTGACAAAAAATATAGCCTGTTTAAACATAAAAATGCTTAATTATTGATAGATGAATATAAAAAACCCAACCTGGGTATGTCCTAAAACTACATCCAGAACAACCGGAAGACGGGCAGCAGCGTCCTCTCAGTTAACAGTGTTAGAGGAGATGGTTTCTGTCTTTCTTTTCTTTCAGCAGTGGACGTCTTCCGGCTGTTGATGTGAATATAAAAAAAGCCCCCCAAGGTGCCTGCCAAGTGTGGGGATTATGGCAACCCATCCCTATTAAGGGCGAGGCCTTCGTCCAGCAGTGGATGTCTTCAGGCTGATGATGATGATGAATATAAAAATGATAATTATAGGTAATTTTTTGGTGCCTGGGCATAAAGGCACGGCGATACAATTACGCTATTGGCAGTCAAAAGGTTAAGTTACTAGTGACTTACTTTCAGTTCTCGCAGATTAGCAGCATGAGCATCAGATGTCAGCAGCACTTGTATGTCTTCTACTTTTTCCTCACCTTCTGGTCTAGGAGCAGTGAGCTCATCTGCCAACTAGAAAGTATTTTGAGATTTATCATCAAAATTTTAATTTCTTCTATTAAGGAGGAGGTTCTCAATTCAGTTGTTATTTTATATTTGTTACCTCGTAATTCCAGAATTTATAAGCCGATTTGCTTTTTTTCTGATTCTGGTATACTTTCAGATTGGCCCCATTGAAATTTTATCAAAATTATATTTAAAGTAAATGGAAAAAATATGTCATACAAGTGATCGAAATTGCGTATTTTGTTTTCGTTGGTTGTTTTTTTTTTAAATTCGCTTGTATAAGATGCTCTTAACTTATCCATAACCACACATTAATTTGAAAGGGTTCCGAACACAGGGAATCTTTACTTTTAGTTATGACAAACTAGGTAATCTAGTACCTAATATAAAATAAAAATATTTGGCAGAATAAATTAGGTTTTTATTTCAATGTGGTTAATTCTAAGATATAAGTAAATATTGAAGCACCCATCAATCAAGCCTTAGTGAATATAAGTATTGGAAACTACAAGAATCCAGAATTATAAACAGAAAACACAAATTACATTGGCAAACAAATTATGGATTAATGTACTTATTATATTAACAAATTTGTTCTGATTAGCAGAACTAGATCATTGCTGCGTTCCGTAATGCGCTAAAAGTGATAATATCGCGAATCCGACCAAAGTCAGAAGTATTACTCAATCAAATCAAAGCCCTTATATTTTGTTACTATTAAATTTGGTCGTATTCGCGATATTATCACTTTTAGCGCATTACGGAACGCAGCACATACCTCCTTGGCAGCTTCTTCTAGTATTGGTAGATGTTCAGTTGGCTTTTTGTAAAGTTTTTCAGCTAGCACTTCATCAAAACTGGATAAGTCTTCAATGTTAATTTCCACCCAGTACTGCGCCAAATTATAGTTTCGTTTCAGGGCATCTCTGAAAAATATCAGTCAGTTCTCGTTCAATTATGAGTTTAAGTTGAGTAGGAACAGTATAATTTAATTTTTCAACTTTTGGCTCATTGCTTCTTTGAAGATGTATCACAACCTAGGGCGTATAATTTATTTTTTCAACTTTTGGCTCATTGCTTCTTTGAAGATGTATCACAACCTAGGGCGGATCCAGCTTTTAAGTCAGGGGGGGTCATATAGTCTAGTCGAGGTCTAGTTAGCGGTCAGGCTCCAATTCCATTACAACTAGAAAAGCTATCAGTAGTCAACCTAACCCATCCCAGGGGGATCCGCCCTTGATCACAACTGCATCAATGTCATGTAAATAGTCTCAGACGATTGATGGAGGCGTAGTACAATTTGAATCAAACATCACAAAGTGGGGTAAGTAATTAGTTTTTTGTTAGACATGGATAAGTGGCATAAAAGCGCAGGAAATTTCGGCTTAGTTGGTACAAGGCAAGGCGGTACGAGATTTTTTTATCACTGGGCCACATGCGTACCTATATTTGTAGTTAAAATTTCCAGTATGGAATTGTCTTATGAATTCTTTGAACTTTTTCTTCACTGCTTGGAGGTTAACTTGATCTTGAGATTCATTTTCTTCAACACCAAAGTTATCAGAAAAGAAAACACCAGGGTCGTCAAAGCCTTCCATCGCTTTATAGAAGTCTAGTAGTATTTTTGCACTCAAAATACAGTTTATTTCCACTAAATAAACAACGGCGGCAGGCCTTTAGAAACCAAAACAAACTAAAAGAAAACACTAACATAAATAACGGCACGCATGTATAAAAGCAATAGTACGCGCGAGAGTTTACGCGCGAAAAAGCGACATTGAGTGTTTTAGGTAAATGACATTGACACTGATGTTCAAAAGTGTTTACTTATTTTCTCACAAAAAGATTATGGCGTCGCACTTTGTGCAATTTCCAGTGTCAAGAATATTAATGGTTTTTAATGTGTCAAATTAGTCTTCATAGTCAAAGCTATTTACGCCTAAAAGCCAGAGCTAAAAACGATGCTTTTATACTACCTCATCCGCACTGTGAGTTGTCAAAATTATCTATTTAAAGGCTAAGGACATTTTCCATACGCAAGTGGCCTAGTGGTACAAAATTCCCATACTTCCTTGTATGAACTAAGCCAAAATGTGACATGCCTTTATACAAAGCATAGAGAAAAATTCTAAAGATTTCGCGCCAATGCTTTCTTTTATAATTTCTTCTGTAGCCGCAACGCAATGCACGCATTCTACCAATGATCGGTTGGAGGATTTCCCCCAAAAAGATCGCCGCTTTTACAAGTACTTACTTTACTTTACTTACTTTTTTTTACAACTTTTTGTAGTTCCATTTTCATAAATAAAATATGTTTTTTTAAATTAAACAGAATGAAGTCGAGTGTTTATTTATTATTACCTATTCTACATAAGAATAATAACTTTTTTGTTTTTGTAGGCCCTTTGGTGTAGCATACAAAAAAACATTACTTTAGCCCCTAGTACATGATATGCTATTTTAGCACCGCTCTATAATGACGGACTTTTTGAGCAAGACGAGTGAAAAAATAATTATTATATGTGTATAGGTACGCTGACACGTATATTCTACGCTATCTATCGAGTTGAAGAAAATGATTTTTTTTTGTAGTGTTCGGAACATCGCTCATTGGACCCGTTAGGTGGCGTTGTGATCAGGTTCCAGGTTTTAATAATTTTCAGGACAGGCCGACGTCCTCCGTACTCGCTATCCCGCTAGATAGTTTCTTATCACAGAACAATATTACTCAGACGTCATGCTAAATTCAATCGATGCGGTCTAACCGTCTAAATAGGAAAGGTATTTAAATTCAATAAAAGGCATTTAAGTCAGGCAGGAAATAATTTCAAATCGTTTCCATTTATTAGGTATTTTTCTATACAATTTGAGTAGGTATGATAAGAACACTTTGGTGCAGAAACAACAGCAGGGACATCAGCTTAGACACATTCATTTGTGCAGTTTATAATACTTTAACAGGAAGACTACAAAGCGTTTTACTAAGGATTTCAAAGAATACTGTCTGATATTGTTAGATAGACATTTCTTTCATTTCACATTTACAAAAATAGTATTCTCTAACATACGGACGGATTCGCTCAGTCTAATCACTTGATAACAACGCTTTACAATGCTTTTTTAGCGCAACAGCTGTTCCATTTATCTATAATAATTATCAAATACTTACATATTAACGTATTTGTCATTACATTTTATGCTAGTAGAACAGAGGAACAGAGGGGAACGGAGGGAGAGGGTTAGTATTATAGATAGGAAAACGTAGCAAAGAATACTATATGCTCTACCGAGAAGAAACGTACGGCCTTACCTAAAATAATCTCGATTCTCTTAGTCACTGCTTAAACTTCTCTGTCCTTTTCTAGCACGTGCAACTTCACGTCAGAGAGAAGATGACAGAGCATCTTAAGCAGTGACTAACGGTTGAAAAGTTTTTTTAAGAGTGCGACTAATGCCAGAAAAATAACAGATTTCACCCGCGCGTCTTGCATTAGTTTAGAGTCGAAAATCGCATGATAAAATTGATGATGATGATGGCTTTGAGCAATTTAGGTGGGATTTAATTTAATTATTCAAAATGTAGGCATGAAATAAAAAAAAATTACGGCTACTGTTCTAAAATATTAGTTTGAATATATAATTCGTAAAAAAGAAAGTGGTGATGTCGCTGATAATTTAGAGCATTTGAATTAAAACCGTTTTTTTTTGTTGGTAACTTTGTATATTTTTTTTAAACAAACCAGATTATTTTCCAAAATTCTATTCGGTTACTCGGCTTCTTTAGGTTTTTCCCCTATCTGCAATATTTTTTGAATTTGAATAATTACGTTCTTTATCATTAAACATGTGTTTAAAAATACACCTTTTACTTACTTTTGGCATTAGTCGCCCCCTTAAGTAAGGCCGTTAGTGTTTAACATAGAGTAAGTAATTGGTGTTTAACTTCTCTATGTACCCAGCGACAATGATAAGATGAATGGACGGGAAATAAGCGCACGGATTTTGAGGACTAGGCTATTTTGTTGAGTGCCGGCTCTCCACTCGCTTCAGTCATACTCTGCCTTTGCGACATGCGAGCCGTACGATACGACAATACAAACTTCTAATACATGTACATGTGTTCTCTTTTTGTCATGCAGTAATTAGATTCGCTATCTCTATTTTCCGACAAATATAACATGCATACTTTTAGCTAGGTATGCTTGATTGTGTTGCCTTGTTAATTTTGATCGATTTGCAAGCGCTGGGCCCGTCCATTCCGCCGCTGTATTTTTATCACCTTTTATGTACCTATATTATAATATATAAGTATAGTCGAATTCATAACGGATTAAACTGACATTTCGAATGTTGCTCTTTTTGGTAAAATTTAAATATTGCTGGGATAAAATGATTAAGTTTGTTAACTTACCTATGTTATGAAATTTATTAGGTACTTTTATTAACTTATGTACTTGTTTACTTACTTACTTTTGATAACAAACTTAATAATTTCACACCAGTGCTGTACTTCGATATTTTCACATTAGTCTTTGTAATGTGTGTAGTTCCTGATTTATATACGATTTCAATATTTTCAAGGTTATTTATTAATCGTGAAACTAATGTTACATTTCCCTATAACATTTTACAGAATAATTTTATATTAATACACATAAACAATAACATTACACATGAAAGAATATGTTTCCCTTTTCTACCTGCACTTCCTCTGGCAGCATTTGAAATGTTTAACGGCACAAAATAATTATTCGATTATGTTTATACGGGCATTATATACCAGCACAATTTTTTTTTTTAAGGTCGGTGTTTGCTCTAAAACGCAGAATTTGACGCAATTACCCTGCTTACAAAATGGCAGTGACGCCAGTACCTAGTGGTTAAAATAGTCCATTATGCTATTTCTAAAACATTTTTATTTCTCTTACATTATTTTTGCTGACACATAAACCCTAGCACATAAACATGGAAAAATACGAAGCACTAGGTACCTGCGTAGTTATTCAATAGAAAATATTAGAAAACTTGGACAGAGCCCTTATTGGGCGTAAACAGAAACTACTTTTTCGGACATACATTATTTATCTATGATCGTAGGTACACAATATTTTTAAAAAATTTGCTCAACATGTAACTTAAAATAAAAAAAACAACCGACTTCAAATTAATATGGGACCACGTCGGGAGTATACAATGTCAATTAAAAATTAATTTTCAAAATCGGTCCACAATATTTATAATCGGTCCAAAATTGACGGAGAAATCGGTGAATGTACCTAAAAAGGTACATAAAAAAAACACATACATACCATCGAGCATAGAACCTCCTCCTTTTTTGAAGGTTAAAAAATGCATTACGAAGCCTGTATGATATTGTTCGAAAGTTAAAAATCACGCAGTATACAAGAACGTGCGGTAAAACAGGTACCCTCACTCACACTTACCGCATAAAACCGCGCGCCGCGCCGCCGTGCACGTGTCATCCTTTACGGTTTTCTATTTTCCATAAAAATATACAGGGCGAGTCTGGGGCTAGTTGTCAGTTAGCATCCATTTAAGGGAGAGAGAGCTAGATCCTCCAAGTTTTAAAGGCATATTCT
Source organism: Erannis defoliaria (assembly GCA_905404285.2). Taxonomy (NCBI): domain Eukaryota; kingdom Metazoa; phylum Arthropoda; class Insecta; order Lepidoptera; family Geometridae; genus Erannis; species Erannis defoliaria. Next base: position 7,288,634 of record FR990085.1, on the reverse strand, counting down.
GTACGTCAAAACAAAACACTTTTTCTTTCGGGACGAAAAAACACGAAAAAATTATCAGCTGTTCCATACAAAAATTTCATTTTTCTTATTTTCCATTTGTACGCATTTTCGAGTAACTATACTGTTTTACCACGCGAAATTAATTTTCTGTAAATTATTAGTTTTCTCATCACCGTAATTCTGATCTGCGGAGTCATGAGTCGTTAAGGGAGGATTTTATAGTCAATAAATTATTAATTTAATAGAAAAAAAATCATTTCGAATATTCGAAATCCAAGTTTTACAAGAATAGCAATCGAATAGGTTCATTACGATTATACACTACCTCATCCGTTCCGCTAGAAAAAGGATTCTGGTGTGATTTGTTCACACCAGAATCATCATAAACTTATCTTTATGACTATGGAACCATTGTAGCACTGGTTTTGAGATTTGGCATATCGTAACGACCAATTGACGACTAAATTTTGGAATCAAACCCACGTCTCTAGCCCTCACCGTTCGCTCACATGAGAGGTGAGGATTCTGGCGTGAGCTTCTCACCAGAATCCTCATCAAACCCTACCTATAACTTCGGAATTACGATGCGACTAATTATCTCTTATTGGTGACTAATTGTTACTAATTAATGAATAAATATTTACATTATCAAAACCGATTTTCATGAAGTTTTCAGAGGTAAGGATTCTGGCGTGAAGCACATAAAATTATCAAACTAAGACAAAGCATAAGTTTAGGCAGAGACAATGATTCCATTATCACCGTCGCTGCGTTTAGGTACTTATAAGCTATACTATAGCATTATTATCTTTGTTTTAAGTAGGTAAGCACAATATAAACACAGAACAGACCAACCTATCTGTTTTGTGGTATAAATCCATAAGTTTTTTACACTGCGATGTTAGGTTTACGTATTTTTTTGATAGAGTGTGCTAGAGGTACCTAAACAATTTTTTACTTATCCACTTTTAGTCTTCGTGGGTGCATTATCATTATCCGAGGTAGGTTCCGACCCCTTCACCGTAAATGTTACGTAATATCTCTTGTTCTTGTCTAATTTCTCAGCTGGTAAAGCTATCAACTGTTTCTCTGTGCCATGGGACACTTCTAGTGTGACGTGAGCTTTGCCGGAACTGGAAGGTGGTTTCGAATTGATCTTAGGCAGGAAACCTTTTGATTTGGTACTGGGACCCGCTGTGGCTGGCTTGGGCATTGTGTGGTGGTCCCACTTGAAAGGCACTGAAAATTTCAGTCTGATATATTATTAGTAACCATTAATTACTTACTTAAGTACTTATTTTTTTTAAATATTTTTATTTGAATTTGCGCATCTATCTGAGATAATATGTGTAGGTATATTATGTTAATGTTAGCTTTACTTACAATAAGCAGCGCAAGGTACGCCGGTGTATGCATGAATGGCGTGAAAACATCGATGTGTCTTACTGGTGCAGAGACATGGATTATCAGGAATGGCGCTCATTTTGTAAAGTTCACTCTCTCCGTAATCGAAATCGATTGGTCGTTCAGGCATCTTATCAAGATGCTTCTTGCCGCTTTTCTGCAACTTTCTCAGACTTTCGTAGAGAAATTTTTCAAAACTGCTAAATGAAAAGTCCGTGTTGTTGTAGGGACCGAGCCCAACGCTGGACAAGCTGGATTTATTGTATTCGTCGATTGCACGTTTCACAAGCACGGCTTCGTTGGCTTTGCTTGTTCTTATCTGCAATCTTTTCAATTCTAGGAGATGCTGAAAAATCTTCCGTTCACAATAGTATCTGAAAAATAACGCGAAAGTTTGTAATGCATTTAAATTCAAGGACAAAATAATAAACGTGTTTGAGAAGGCGTCTGCTTACCGTCTCATGTTGGTTTGAATGCGCTGTGTTACAGACTTCATGTCTACAGCATATTTATCACCAGGTTTTCGAATAGGAATTCTGCTGTCGGATTTTCCTGAATATCTTCCACTCGCATTCCTTTGCTGGTAGTAAGCAGCGAGGCGGGGGCTCACGATGCGACGTTGGAGAGCTCTGGGACTCGGTTCAAACCCTGAATCCATCAGTCCACTAGATTCATATCCTCTTTCTGAATTTTCACTTTTTGATCTAATAGTTAAACGGCTTTTTGTTCTACCTTTTTTTCGAAATCGTTTTCTTCGGCCGTTCACTTCAGTGTGACTGTATATTTCGTTATCACTCACGCTTGGAACCCTACCATAAAGACTGCCCTCTTTCGCAAGTCTACTCCCTGGCAGAGTTTCTTGGTCATCCTCCAAGGAACCTTCATCGCCTTTACTAGATTTTTTTAAGATTCCTGTTGTGATCTCTCCACTCGCAATATCTGATAAGACTTTATAACTTTCAGTTTCATAAATACTACTTTTTCTACTATTTCCTTGGCTATTCTGAGGGGTTTTACGGGTTTTTTTCGGAGTTGATTGTGATAGTGGTAAATTAACATCAAAGTCTCCAGAAACATTTTCCATTAATACTTGTTGCACCGCACGATCTTCAGCAGACATATTGGGGTCCATTGCAGTTAAAATTCCTGTCTCAACATTTTCGGGGCTGCTACCTGTGGTAGAAATAGCATATTCCTTTCTCTTTTCTTCTGAGCTCATATGACTTTCACTAATATCTTTTTGTAAATTGCCTCTAGATTGCTGGGTTTCGAGTGAAGTTTCACTGTGGTGTACTTCTTCTCCCATTAGGTGATCACATTGCTTTTCTGAATCGTTACTTTCGAAAATTTCGTCCTTGTTAGCAAATGATACTGTTGGGGAAAAACTTTTTTCCTGGGATTCGGTTTTCTCTAAGCTCGTTGCATCTAAACTGGTTTTCATATCAGATAAATTTTTACTCTGATCTAACGTTTCATCTGGGCCTGATAGTACTTGAAAGGACCTTTTCCGTGTTGCTTCGGAATTGGGACTAGGTGATTTAGATGTGTTATGCGGGGTATGTGTAGCTTGATCACTTTTGTTAGAACTAGCGGATTCTTTTTTTTCTGCTGCCTGCGCCTTGTCTTTGCCTAAACCTTCAGTATCTCCATTTGCATCTTTCTTTGTTTCACTTGGTGTTTGGGATTTTTCATCTACTTCGTTTCCACTCCTACTTTTGGGTGTTTCTGGTGTCCTAGTTTCAGGAGTCACAGATTTCTTACTTTGAGATGTATCTTTTTCACTTTCTTCTTTGGCCGACATAGCTTCGGGAGTCCGACTATCTGGGACTGAAGAATCAACAGGCCCCTCATTTGTTTCTGTTTGTTTTTCACTTGCTGAGTTTGCTTCATGTTCGTCTTGACTTGGAGTTTCTGATTTCGTAGTAATATCCACAGGTTTTTCTACGTCTGATTTCATTTCTTCCGTTAAATCTCTATGAGTGACCGATACATTTGCCGTTTCAATTGACACATTATTTAACGCATCCAAAGTAACTGTTATTTCTGAGTTACCTTGTTGACTAGACTGGCGTTCCATGTGAATTTGAGCTTCAGTAATCACCATGTTAGTTTTTACTGATAATGTGTCAGTCTCAGTTTCACTATGAGCTCTACTTTTTTCTGTTTGAGCATCATCGTTGTCTGGTTCCATTTGTACTGCAGTCACTGCAGTATCGATTGCTGCAGTGACACTTTCATTCTTATCTATACTTTGCGATCGCGATGGAGAGCCTACACTTTTAAATTTTACTATGTTTACACTTTGCTTTTCATCATCATTTTCTATGTGTATTGATGTCTTTTTACCTTTTCGTTTTGTACTTCGTCGTTCGGTTGATTCTGAGCTACTACTCTCAGTTGTTGAGGAATACTTCCTTTTACTTCTCTTCCGATGTCTTTTACTTTTCTTTTTTTCGGAATAGCTTTCGGAATCTGAAGTATCTGAGTCCGATGCATAACGACGACGACGATGTCTGGCACTAGCTTTATGGCGCCGAGAAGGTTCACTTCTAGATCTATTTTTCTTTGATCTTCTGTGTTTTTTATCATAAGAACTATGTTTGCTACCATCAAATTCACTATCATAACCATCACTAAAACTTTTTTGGACCTGCATAATTTTTTTTCTTCGCTCCTGGTGCTTATCGGAATGCTGGTTATCTGACGTCTTCCTTGGTGCTTTCCTAAAATCGGAGGATGACTCATTGGGAGATTCACTATCATTTTTATCTTTAATGCGTCGCCTTTCAAGAACTGGACTAGAAACTTCTACTACTTCTCGTTTTTCTATCCGGATTCTATCTCGGAGATCAATTTTAGTGCTTGTAATTTTACGCGTCGGCAGTGCTGTAATTGGTGCCCCATCAACCATAATTTGAGTATTGGATAATTTTGATGCAGGCAGTCCACCATGCATTTGAAGGTATTTAGCAGTAGAACGATGACCTCGACTAGTTGCACAATCAAGTGGCGTCAAAGGCTCATTCTTTGAAGATCTTGATACTGGACTAACTTCAGCACCGCGGTCTAGTAATAAACGACATAAGTCAGCATTATCTGTTGCTGCTGCTATATGTAAAGGCGTTCGACCCTCGTGATTAGTAGCATTGACTTGTGACGGTCGGCCATCTAATAGCCATTTAACCAACTCACGCCTTCCTGAAGCTACTGCTTCATGTAACGGGAGATCTCCTTTAGAATTTCGAAGCCATAAATTAGCTCCCCTAGCACCTGAAATTACAAGCATCTGTTGAATATAAATATGTCACTATCATCACGTAATCTGATTAACTAAATACACTTTGTGTTTGTTCTACATACCGAGTATCCGCACGGTTTCAATTTGCCCTTTAGCTGCTGCGGTGTGAGCTGGACTGCGGCCTCTTTTATCTTGTCGGTGGGAATCAGCTCCATGATCTAGCAAAGCGACGGTAGCGTCAGCGTGACCCAACGCTGCAGCGTAATGCAGAGGTGTGCATCCATGTGAGTCAGCTACGTCAACCCTGGCACCACACAATCCTACTAAAGTTTCCAATGCTTCGGTATGACCTCTAGCAGCGGCACAATGTAGTGCTGTTAATCCATCCCTAGAATACAATATCCACCATACATTTTTGTGACCTAATGGTGTAAATTACTCACGGTAATGGCACATTAGCCCCGCTTCATACCTGTCAGCATCGTCGACCTTTGCTCCAGCTTGATGCAGCGCCAGCACAGCCGCGGCAGAGCCAGCTGATGCGGCCCAGAGAAGGGGAGTGCGTCCGTCGGCGTCTCTTACGTCGACGCGCGCCCCACCTTCCTTCACTAGTGCTCGGAGAACTTCTAACGCTGCTCCTCTACTCTGTGACGGAAACAATGAAACGGTGAATGAACTGCCTTAGGAAACCCAAATAGGTATCTTCTTTCAAAACAATTTGTTTGTTTTGTTGTTTGTTTGAAATGATGGTCGTTTACCTGGTGGTCTGTAGCGGCCGGCGCACCACACATTTGTGCTGCGTAGTGCAGCGGGAAGCCCCCGTGCTGGTCCGGAGTCGCCGCGTCAGCCCCCGCCGCCAGCACTGCTCGTAGGGCTCCCACCTCGCCACACACTGCGATTGAATTTATTACACCTTTACGATTGTTGCGGGCTATGGAGATTACTGTTTTTTTACCTTGCCTAAGTATTTTTATAGAGCGTTCCTTTTAAATCTTTTCAAGCCAACGACCCTAGGAAAACGATTTTTGTATGTATGTTTTTCTGATAACTTATGATTTCCCGTAGCCCAAACAGCTTGACCGATTTTGATGTATTTACGTATACAGGGTTAGTTCTAATCAGTTAGCATCTTTTTAAGGGCATATTCTGTACATCAAAACAAACTACTTTTACTAGGCCAACATTGAAATCGCAAAAAAAACAGCTGTTCCATACATTTTGCCCAAGGTCCATGAAAGTTTTTGTATGGAACAACTGATAATTTTTTCGCGATTTCAATGGCGGCCCCATATTTAAAAGTTGTTTGTTTGGATGTAATGCCTTTAAAAGGATGCTAACTGATTAGAACTAACCCTGTGTACCGTCTTACCTGATGCGAAAAGTCACAGATTTGTATTTTTCTCTCCTTTTTCATAATGAGTGAATACATTTAATAGGTATGTTTTTGCATACGTAATTATGGGTACTTACCTACATAAATTAGAATGTAAATTTAGTCCATAACATTTAGTAAATTGAATACGATTATTGTAATAAATCCTCAGTTTGACACGGTAGGTGCTTTAAAAAAAATCGGCAGGTTGCATTTGCATTAATAAGGTTGATAACATATTACGTTAAATTTATAAATTATAGCGAAATATATCACCAAACCGAATCATCGAATCATATTTTTGATTCCTATTATCGTGCAGCCATCTTGGAAATACCCTCTAAGTTGGGACATGTTGGTGTTGTTGAACTTACTGACTCATCACTGGTTCAACGAGATCTCTACGTCAGCAACTCAATTATACCATAAATATTTATATCAGTATCGTCTACCGTTTAGGATACCTACTCAATAACTCAACTTGATTGGCTTGCCTAAGTCATTAATTAGTTTATCAATCCATCGTCGTGCGTCGTACACTACAAGCCTTTCGTGGACTTTAGAACTCATAGGAAAATAGCTTAGCCTTCGTAGCCAGTGGTCTATTGGGTTCAAGGGCTGACCTTGCCCGTCGCTCAATACCATCGCCGGACACCCCAACCCCAGCTAACTATACTGGCTGGGGTAACGGTTATCGGTATCCACAACAAAATTCTTGATGACTTACAATGCGGTACCTATTTGTGTTTTACCGCATTTTACTTTTCCTGAGGAATCTCGCTGGTAATTCATTTTTTTATGAATGGCTTATAGTAGCTTAGTTTTCAATTGATTCTGATTCTGAACATTTTCTTGACTAGATTACATAACTTTTTTTAATGCTATGGAGTGCGACAAGAGCGAAACGGCCGCTTGGTGGTGAATTAGTGATCAATTAAGCGTCACGCGTACGCCAGCCCATATCAGTAGCAGTGCCAGACCTATGAGCTTGCCCTCCTATAATATTTATAATATCATTGGACCTTGCGAAAAAAACCTGCCCCGCACTATGCACTGCATGGGCTCGTCTCGATGTAAAATCTTCTCATGCCCAGTAATTTCCATGATAAGATTGCCCTTCAAGCCAAACACTAGTGCTTGCACACTAATGCTATGCTTGCCGGTTGAATAACTGGAAAAGGATGATTTTATTATGGTTTGATGTTCTAATGGCAGAATAAGGGTAGGTATTAGGTAGCTGAATGAATACCTAGGCAAAACCATTTAATAGTGTATCTGTCGATACCTACCTTATTCTACATAACTTGTTAGAATTATTAAAGAGTTTTGCTTGTACATTTACAGTCTTAGTTTATTGATTCTTAGTGTAGGTAAAAGTACCTATCTACTATAATATCTTGTATAGGCATTTAGATGTATCGTATTATATAGTGCCAGTGGGTTGTTGACCCATATAACAGCGTAAACCGTCTTGGAGTGGACACCTAACTAGGTAGATATATCATCATTGGGTGCTTATGTACTTGACCCATACATAGATCTTTTTACAGAATAGGTATGTGTAATAATTATCGAACGTCCATAAGCTCATTGAGTGGACAATTTAGTAAAAAACAAGGGTTGACCCTGGATAAGATTGGCACAGGATTGGGATGAGTAAGGCCTATAACATGCAAGCGTTGATGATTAGGGTCAATATTCATCCGGTAGTGTCGACACTCGCTCGTCAGTTTGCATCCATCCTTAGGTCAGGAAAGGAAGAAAGTCAAGGTTGAGAATCGGACGTCCGACAGATTGGCACACTATAACGGAAACTGGAACGGAAGCCACATGACCTCGAGAACTGGCACTGCACGTCGCTAGGCATCGTGATTATGCAAAAACACCCACATACTCGTACTTATAGATACATCCATGTACCATGAGTCGTGTTAGATAACAAACGGAATAACAAAAGTAGTTAGGTACATCGAGTACGATGGAATATTACAGGATACCTTGGAATCGGGGAATACCTACTTCCTTTTCTTAAGTAGGTACGAAGGGCAGAGACAGAGAGGTCAGAGAAGATAATCACAATACCTATTATAATAATAAAATCTATACATTTGGTAACAGTAGATAAAACTATAGAAATTAGGTCTATCCCACTAGTCCTATCGTTTTGTCCCGTGATGAGATAACTGGCACTTTATTTTCACCCAGTAGGTACCTAGACATGTTTAGGGAAAGCGCGGAAATGTTTTTAAAAACACATGAAAATAATTGAAGTATGATTATTTAATGAATATGAGTGATAAATTTAGTAGTCGAATACAGAATGACTAAAACTAAGGCTTAGTACTACTTGAGTCTCGGAGAGCCAGACTTGCCATCTCAGCAAATAGCCAGGTGCGTCCGGGTGACCGGGGTAAGCGCCCGCTTATCGAGAACGGTTGTTAAGGAGACACAAACATAGCTTGACTGACTTGTACTGGTGACATGACTACCTAGTCCCATGCGACAAGTGACATTTAGGGATTTATAGTCCTAACAACACATAAGGTGAAACATCGTAAATGAAATAACAAAGATACTGAGATAAATGGGAGAGGTGACGGGTAGTTACAATGTGCCTTTTTTATGCAAATAAGTGTCGAGACTAGCGAGACTTTCGCCTGTTGGTAAGCATCACGCCTGTACAACAGTAGCAATTAGCAGTGCCAGAATTGTAAACTTGCGCAAAAAATCCTGCGCCGCACTGCAGCGCTCGTCACCCTAAATTTAGATGTCAAATCTCTTCATGTTCAGTAAAATTTACACACCAGTAGTGTGTAATTGTTTTATTTTTTTTACTGGCTATTGAGTAACTGGCAAAGGCACTTAAGGTGGACTCTGCGATAGCGAGTCCTATCACTACTGCCTTCACTTCAACAATGTTGGTTTTACAAAAGGTACTAATGAACAAACTGAACCTTTTGCACACGATATAGGCGCGACCGCCTGGTCTGATTGACACGAATCAGCGAGGGTAGCTAATTGCTAGCGTGTCGGCTGCAGTGAGCGCAACCGATGCGCGTTAACCGCGCCCACCCAGTGACACCTCTTAGATAACTCACTCCACCTAACAGACATCGAGCTCAATCTTACCTAGACACTTAGAATAGGTTCAGATTCGCTATTCACAGTTGATACAAATAGGTAATAGTTAGAAGTGAGCAAACGTGATGTTTTTTTGTGGGTATAGGGGGAACCCCTACCCGCGTAGGTATCTATATAATAGCTATCATTAGAATCAGCTAGACAATATTAAATACATAGCCATATTAGCCATAGGCATGGGCGTATATAAGGGGGTCCGGACCCCATTTTTTTACTATCTTTGTATTTTTTGGACCCTCGGACCCCCAATGTGAAATTATATAGCTACGCCCGTGTTCATAGAATAACTTTGAATATAAATTCGGTTAGTACTGCTGAAACGGGAAATCCTTGCAATTTCTAAGTAGGTAATACATAAATGCTTGATATCGCAGACATCAAGCAAAAGCTGGGTTTGTTTTGATTGCAAAAACAAACAAAATATTGGATACGCCCATTAAAAAAGTAGGCAGCTATTTAGTGCTTGTGGCGTACATGCTCTTTGCTGTATATACCTAGATTTATTGCGATTTAAAAACTTTAAGTACCTGCCTTGTAATTGTAATAACTAGGTACAAAAAAGGGAGTAAGTAATTAGACGATTGCATGCATTTAATCCAAGTAACAAATTGCTTGGAATTGTAGCTGAGCTACATTTGTTTTATTTTTTTACAATTTAGGCCCCGAGATCCGACCATTTACCTACCGGTTGGTAAGACCCTTAAAACCGCATTAAGACGGATGAGATGACGCCAACGACTCAGACGCTTAAATCCCCGAAAACAAGGAAAAGCTGATCCAAAAATTAACCTACGTCATGGAACAAACCCCATCGTATTCTTGGAATGGATATTCCTTTAAATAAGAGTCAATAGCATACCTATAGAATAGAGATGGTCCAAGTATAGCCAAGGAAGAGAGCATAGTATCCCTTCGAGGTTCATCATAACTATAAAACTCTAGCAGCAGCGGCCCTTGAGACGATGGCTTTCCCCATCAGCCAGAAAACGTCTACTGCTAGACGAAGGCCTCCCCCCTAATAGGGAGGTGTTGCCATAACCCCCACGCTTGGCAAGCGGCTTGGGGATCGCAGAATGCTCACCACCGTTAACAGAGAGGACGCTGCTGCCCGTCCTTCGGTGGTTCTGGTTGCTGTTTTAGGACATGCCCAGGTCCATGGCACCGATGGAGACGATGCTTTTAGCCCTGACTAATATATTCGTAACAGTTATAAGTATCTGAAAGCATAAATGTTATAAAATGTTCTTCGTATTGTGGTCATTGCGAATTATATTATTATGTGACTCAGTATTAGTCAAATGTTAGAAAGTTACTAAACTCTTTCGCGGTTACGCTCACTGCTCAGCGAGAACACTGGGAACAAGGAGCACTGAGAGATAGTAGTTTCGAGAGCAGTCGTTATACTGTTATTTGACTGTTCCGAATAACAGTTTAGATATCCTGTTATTAAGTCTTTACGAATAACAATATATTTTCAATATTAGGAATATTGAAAATTGGCCCTAATATAATTACCCCTTTAGTTCGTATCTAAGGCGAACTTACCAGTGGCCCAATGAACTACAGTGTGATGCTCGTCGTCCCTGGCATTGACGTCAGATCCGGCTGCCAGGAGCGTTTGCACCAGAGGAACGTTCCCGTGCACGACGGCCAGGTGCAGCGGCGTGAGTCCGTCGGCGTCCCTGGCGTCCGCCAGCACCGGCGCGGCCATCAGTACGCGGTCCGCGCACGCAGCCCGGGCCGCCTGGTTGGCGCCCGCGCCGCTCGACGCGCAGTAATGCAGAGCGCAGCGGAGGCCACGGTCACGCACGCGGACTGATGATGGCTGTACCCATAGAAAAGATAGTTTTATTACATCTACATATACCTACTTATATCCAAAAATTTCTGGTATGCATCATCAGCCGGAAGACGTCCACGGCTGGACGAAGGCCTCGCCCTTATTACGGGGGGATTGCCGTTATTCAGTTATTCAGCGATCCCAAGCCGCCATTTTGAAGGCCGCATTTTTCATATCCTATCATGAGGCAGCGCCTGGATTGCTATGCGAGGGGATAGGTATAACGACGAGTATATATTCCAGAAGACAAGGCATAAGATGCAGGGCATAGCTTAAAGTTTACAAATGTTGAATAAGCAGAAGCTAGTTGTAATGGAATTGGAGCCTGACTCCTAACTAGACCTCGACTCGACTATATGACTCTCTGACTCAAAAGCTGGATCCGCCCTTGAACCTAGGTACCTAACTAATTTACAGAATATAGACGAAGCTAAAAGCATAGCTAGTAAATAGCTTCGTTTATTGTCCCCTGTCTGGAAAACGTTAGCTGTGAAAGAAGTGATTGTGATAGAATGAAGAGTTGACCCGTATTGGCGGTAAAGTGAAACATTGATGAATAACGGCTAATAGAAACATGTAGGTACCCATGTCTATGAATAATGATCCGTATGAAGGGGTTCACTGGAGTGGGAGCCACCCTCCTCAATATTTAACGAGTCAAACAGGTTGATGCGGTAAATACGACACGTGTTACTAGATAACCGGTACAACTTTCCACCTTTAACTACTCGATTACCCCTAGTGTGGAAATACTTCCATGTTGTGTGCCGTCGGATCACCTATTGATTGAGTTCCCCGCGTCGCGCGCCCCTACCTAGAGGTGCATTTTCTCAAGGAATCGACAATCGAATCGACAGCAGCTGCAAAGAAGCTTTACGGCTGAGCAGACGTGATTGATAGCCTTGCCGCATGAAAGATAGGTATGCCATGTTCATTTAGCATTATTGTTTTGCATAATTTTAAATCCAGTTACAGTTCCGATGTGCAAACTTTAAGTTTATTGGGAAATTAAAATGCTGAAACACAAATGTGTATTTTGCCGGTGTGTAGTGACTGCCATTGTTTACATGGCGAGGGATTCCTCGCACCATCAACGTTTTATCGCGTGTCTGCGTCGGCCCATTGAAACTATAAGTACCTACGGGTATTCTTATTTTCATAATCGCTCACCTCACCTTGCCATAATAATAACCCTCTTTGCGCTTGTGATAGATTTTACCTACGTTATTTGGAAACGAGTTTTAAAATGATGAAAGGACAGCGGCTGCGGCATGCCATGACTTTGAAGTGCAGCTAATGATTATGATAAGAATGAAGGAAGAACTCACATCCTTGTTGAGTACTTCTACGACCGCTTTGTAATCTGCCTGCTGGCACGCATACATCAGAGGCGTGCACCCCTGAGGCAGCGGAGCCGATGCATCGCCCTTCCTCGAACCCTCCACCTTCTCGCGCTTTATCTTAGACTTCTTGTCGAGGAGGTCGCCCTTGTGCCGGCTCTTAGGTTTTTTGAGGATGCTCGGGATGGGCTCCCCTTTGCCACTGGTCGCGCGCTTTTCCATAACAGAGTCGGTTTAGTTCGAGCGGCATCGGCCGGCGGCGGCGCCGCGGCGTCTCGCGTGGGGCGGGCAGGCGCAGAGGGCGCGAGCCTCCGACTGGCCTGCGGGCCGGCTGTCGCTGTCCGCTCGGACAGACGTGGCGCTGGGCGGCCGACACGCAACTCCCGCCCAGAGCCTAATCTATTAAGTTGCGCAAAGCAGGTCGCCGTCTTTTATACATGGATAATGATTGCTTCAGGAACTGAATTGTAAAGTTTAGGGTGCTATTGGCACATTGACACCATTTCAATATGAATGACATCAATTAGTGTTATCGATTTTTATCCGATTGACCAAGAAAGAGGGCTATGTTTTAGAGTGTACCTATGTATAAGACATGAAGTACAAGGACTCGTTTGTTTTCCTACTGACTTGCATTCCAGTAGCCGTGAGACTCTGGACATCGAGAAGCGTGTCCTTACTTCCTAGGTTCGTTTAAATGTCCAGAGAGGTATCGAACAGTGGCCGCAGAGAGGGCCATATGCCCCCCCGAAAATGAAACAGGTAACTATAATACCTGTAAATACTAAATAATACGGCAATTATAATACCTGGTGAAGAAGGTTTCTCTGGTTGAGCTAACCCCCCATCATACATCATGCGCGTCACTTCCGTGGTCCAGGGTATTGAACGTGTCTGACAACATCTTGACTAGGTACGTTTTGTTTTTCTTTTTAATAATATAATTTTGCTTTCTTACTTGTTTTACTAGCACAGATAATATAGCTAATAATTATTATATTAGTAAACAAAGTAGTTGACTACCTATATAAACATAATTAAGTATGATGATTCCAAGATCTTGGAGAAATCACACTATACGCTCTCGGAACGTTCTCTTAACGGCGGCGTACAAAAATAATAAGGTTGAAAGTTATATTGATCTTTTAAATGGGTACTTACTTACACACCAAGTATAATTTTACACTGAGTAAAGTTCTTATTTGACTTTCATGGCCTAATCTATGCTGTCATCAAAAATGACCTTTACTTTTTTCGCCCCCTATGATTTGTATGCCCTTGAACTATACCAAAGCGAATCACCTTTGCTCGTGAACTAATGGTACGCTTGTAGCATAATGTCCACTCGATTCAGAACGGCTAACAACCAAATCACATTTAGGAATGGTGCCTGCCAATTAGGTTTAGAAAAATTATAGTTGCTGGAGCCTCTACCTAATTTCTTACGCGTTCTAGTGCGACGCTAAGCTTTTGTTAGCGGCTCTTAGTTGTTAATCTAGAGCCGTGGTCGAGAGACCGCCTCGACATGAAATCGTGAGATCGTGGGTTCGGATCCCGGCCCTGTCCGGCCCGGCCCCATCATCAGCCCGGAGACGTCCACTGCTGAACGAAGGCCTCCCCCTTAGACCGCCACACTGTACGACAACCTGCCATTTGCATCTACCAGTTGCCCGCGACTTTTACAATGTCCCATTAACGAGCTCTTATTAGAGTAGTTTAGCTTCCCAGTGAAGAAAAGCAAAAAAGAAAAGCAGCGTATGGAAAGCTGTTACGTCTGCTGAGCGGAAGCTGAGAGGAAATTCTATGGCGTATGTGAATTGTGAATCCACCAACCCGCAACCGGGCCAGCATGGTGAATATAGCACAATAAATTGTCCTTCAAGTGTGTGCTTATGTCCAGCAGTGGACCAATAAAATAGGCTAGTTGTAAAACTAAGTGGACTTGCTGACTAGACTTATCACGAAAATTATAGCAGATATGTGTAGGTACTCTACGTATGTTTTACTACCTACGTCATTGAGCTAATATTTAAAGAGTCACAATCTCTAAGTTAAAACAGTCATAAAACGTCCGAGTGCCGTTGTACATACCTACACGTGCATTATATAGTTCACAATTGTTCGAATTTAGACATTATGTCGCTTATATTATAGTGTTCAATGTATGCTTGAGCGCTTGTGTCCTATCGTAGTTCAAGTCGTGCAAAAGTCGGCGTTACGTGCACGTTGTAACTCTATAGATATTAGCTCAATGACCTGTAAATAAAGTTACTAAGCTGTAGGGGTGAAAGAATGATGCGTGACGTCAGCGCCACTTGGCTACCCCACCCCAGGCATCAGCCCGGATTATTATCGGTCTAACATATTTTACACGGTTTACAGATGATTTTGCGCCCGATTCCAGTTCTGATATGGAGTTCCAAGGACTTAATGGTTAATAGCACTCATTAAAAGTTGCTTAAGCCAAATGAATACACGCGAACTCTACATCGTTGTAGTACTATAATAAGTACCTAATATTATAAATTTTATATTATAAATCTAATCTGCGATCTTTATTTATAACGCTGTGACTAATAAGTGGTTTCACACACACACTTTCAAGTGAACTTGCAAACAAATTAAACAATGTCCTGTTAGTATCAATCTGGTATTGCACACTAAAACAATCTCACAACACGACATTTAAAGGGTAAAATGGTTACTGCATGACCATAATACCCTGTAATGTTAATATTACCTTTTTGTTAAAATACCTACATACTTTTCGGTTTATCGCGTTCGGCGGCCAATCTATCGCTTTTAAAATAGAGCTCAAATTTCGAATTGGAACTGTCAAAAAGAAAATCTAGCGTGGATTCTTTTTTTTTAGTAAATTTCTCTGCGTGGAATGCACCAAAGAGAATTTAACACTACGACATTCCTCTAATAAGCGTATCTTCAAACCTCCTTGACTCGTTCATTGGTCTACTCTGAACTTTGACAGCCTTACTTAAAAACGCCGCTCAACCTTAATCACTGCTTAAGATGCTCTGTCAACTTCTCTCTGACGTGAAGTGTCAAGTGCAAGTTAAGACAGAGATGTTTAAGCAGTGACTAAGTTTGAGCGGCGTTTTTAAGTATGGCCGTGATTATATAAAGAGATAGAGCTAGATCCTCCAAGACTCTGAACTTCATGGAATAACTACTTAGGTAAATGCAGGCCTAGTTTTTCGCTCTGATTGTGACGAGATATTTATCCTCTGGGATAACGTTTCGTTACCGTTTGGCGCCCAACGTGGACCCCAGGGACGTAGCCAGGAATTCACTTCGGTCGAGCTCGGAACCGTCACGCTTGCCCTTAGCAGTAGCAGTGCCATAATTATGAACTTGCGAACAAAATCATACAAAAACATCATCATCATCATCATACTTTTACATAATTACAAATTTAATTATTATTGTTAATTGGCCCTGGGTATGTCTTAAACTGCATCCAGAACCAGAACCATCGGAGGATGGGCAACAGCGTCCTCTCAGTTAACGGTGCTATGAGCTTTCTGCGATCCCCAAGCCGCCTGCCAAGTGTGGTGTTGAACACGGTCTTGGTTTGAACGGTCAAAGTTTTATGAGTGCTATCCCAACACAACAACCAACAACCTGCGCTGTTGCGCCCCAATAGCAGGCTTGGCACAGGCGGCTTGGGGATTGCAAAATGTTCACCACCTTTAACGTCGCCTTTGGACGCTGCTGGCCGTTCTCCGGTGGTCCTGGGTGCAGTTTTAGGACATAGTCCAATAAGTAAGTAAGTTCGTATAGGCTGAGTGGCCAGCCCTAGTGGCAGAGTTAATGTGCCGCCCGATGGCCTCTGACATGGCTGATAGTCCAATTATTCATTTCATCTCAGGGCAACTCAACTCAATTCAATTTAATTTTATGCAGTCGGCAGCAAAAATGGTCATTGTCAAAAATATTTGACTGACAAATATAAGAAAAATAGGGCACAAAAGCAAACATAAATAAAATTATCAGCTCAAAATAAATGTGGTCATTATTATTATACCCATATACAGACCACCTGATAGTTACTATCTGTACCTACCTACATATTTACCTACAAGTATTTATTTATTACCTACCATCTCGCTTACCTACAAATATTCAGTTGCTAACTTATTTTATTTTACCAAAAGCTGAGTTCAACAAGTAAAAAAATAAGAGCTCTATTGTTTACTGAATAACAACTTGTTAAAACTTATAATTATTTGCTGCGTTCCGTAATGCGCTAAAAGTGATAATATCGCGAATCCGACCAAAGTCAGAAGTATTACTCAACCAAATCAAAGCCCTTATATTTTGTGACTATTAAATTTGGTCGGATTCGCGATATTATCACTTTTAGCGCATTACGGAACACAGCAATTGTAATACCAATTGCAAGATAAATTTATTGAAAAACAGGAAAATTGTTATTAATATTATATTTGTTAATATTTGTTTTTGTTATAATTATAAACTCGTATTGATCGGAAATAAGTAGCTTTGAGAAACAATTGTGTTCCTTATTTATGTATATCATGTAAGTACTTACCTACTTATTAAGTACCTAGTTGGTACATGACTAACTTTTCTGCCGCTGCGACCCAAAATCTATTTTGGCTTCCGATAATAACAGCCATGCTTCTTTTCATGTGATTCGACTCCAAATATTAATACTTACCCAGAGGTCCTTTGCCACATCATAATTTTTAATCATATTAGGCACGGTCCCACGTAGCGCAGGTCCTTTTAGTTGGTATAGCACAGTATTACCACACAGAAAGATGGCCGTAAAAAAATCTGCTATTTCATACATATTGTAGAAAATGAATGAAATATTTCTAAGAACCGTAGTTTTTAAGCGAATTCAGGTTCGGCCAGAGCCCTGTTTTATAAAGCTACAAGTCTTGTACTTGTAGCGAATAACTGGCAGCACCGCAAAAAATATTGAGTAGGTACGGCGAGCATAATATCTGTCTTAATGAAAAGAGACCTGTTATTTTTTCAGAGAGCAAGCTGGTCGCCCTAAATATCCTCTGGATCCTTATTTCATAATCCCAGACAAGTGCAAATGTATTGATTATCAGGTATTTATAATTTTGTTCATATCTTAAAATAGTTTGTAGAAGTCATGTAATAAATCACTATAAATAAGAACATTTAGCCTATAAGCCAGTTCCCCATACCAATTCCTTTAAGTTTTTTTAAGTTTATCAGGCAATGTGCTTGAGCAAAGCTCACCTGGGTCCTGTTTTATAAAGCTACAAGTCTTGTACTTGTTGTGAAAAACTGGCAGCACCGTAAAAAAATATTGAGTACGGCGCTTTCTAAAGCTACACGACAACCAGTGTACAAACTACAAGTACAAGCACTTGTATATAAGTTAAAGACAAACCATCTATCTGTAACTGGTAACTTGTAGTTAGTGGTACAAGAAGATAATTGTAAGCTTGTACTTGTACCTTTATAAAACAGCAGGCTAATCATGTAATTCTTGGGGATCGCGATTTGTCATAATTGTCACTTGTCACCGTCACAGCTTCACGGTATCACGGAGGGATTTCTCTCGCTATCGTTAACGACCGAATGCATTGATTTCCTAATTAAGTTTTAAGCAAATCCGTCGGTCTTTTGGCGTTTCGTCCTGCCCTGCAGGGTCAAATGAGTTTTGGCGGGACAGTGACAAGTGACATTTATGACAAATCGCGATCCCGAACAGTTAAGTACATGATTAGCCTGCAGGGCCCTGATAGTAAAAGATGTTCACAATTATGAGTACAAACACCTCCTTCTGTAAAACTGTTCCGCGTAACACCGTATACACCTGAATAGGAGACAGGCCTCAAGAGGCGGCGGATTTTCATAAGGCCGATGCATTTATTTCTTTGTCTCGAGTGACGAAACAAATTATACATATTATTAACTAGGTACATTTTGTAGCATTTTCAGCCAACTCTGTATATACAATAGTTGACCAAACAGCTTATGTACGGAAACCCGGCTATGTTTTCTCACGCAAGCTTTGCGTGGCCCAGTTCGACGGCAAACTCTCGTGCTTTTCCGTAGTTTCGCTCAGATCTGAGCAGAGTTGACCCACTGCCCTCGATAATGCTGAAGCTAAATGCTGACAAAGAATTTTTATTACGACTTTTATGGGAAGGAGTCTAATTTATACTGTTTACTTCAGACGCAGAAAACCTTTTTAGAATGTAAATCGAGCTGCTTCATCAGCATTAAGTATATTACTTAGCAGTAACTAAATATAGTTTCCTCGGTTTCCTCAAAAAAATTAAAAACAGTAAAACATTCAGATTTTGGGGAAATTAGGAAATCATTTCTTGTTTTTGAGGAAACTACGAAGGAGGCGTCATTTTGAAATTACATTTATGCTTACTTTGTTTCTTATGATTTTTCTATAGAATTATTAGTTTAGACGGGATGGTGTCTTGGGAAATTACTCTACTGATGAATTTTCACTTTTTGGAAAGCAGACATTTTTGAAAATTTGAAATTTCAGCTTTATGCAACCAATGGACTAAGAGAGCTCGAATTAGGCTCGAACTCTCTCTTTTTGATATACTTACATAATATATATTCTCCTAGCAACAATATATCAATAAATCGTAGATACATGCGCGTTTGCGATGGTACATGTCTTTATTGACTGCAGTACAAAATTAGAAGTATTAGGTTTTAGGTACCTAATTAATTCGTTACAAGTTAGGCTAATAAAACCAAGTAAAATAGGGTGCAAGGTGCAGTACTCCTAATCCTGTATTACAAGTTAGGCTAATAAAAGCATGAAAATAAAAGATGCAAATATTTTTTTTTGTCCTAATCCTGAGTTACAAGTTAGACTAATAAAAACATGCAAAAAAAAAAAGATGCTAACAAGTAGTATTATTTTAGTCCTAATCCTGTCGCTGTCGTACGTATGTGCGTTTAGGTTAATTGATGGTAGGTACATCAAAATCGATGTCATTATATTTTATGCTGCAACTTTAATAATAAGCAATTATCGATTAATAGACAAACTGGTTTTATCCGAACGCTTAGACCTAAGGTAATTTACCGCATAATTTCTTATGCCTAGAGTTGGTAATTTCTCAACGCAATAATTATAACAAGGAAAATGAAGTGCTATTTGTAATTGTATTATGTAGGCCACGAGGCCTGAGCTGACCTGGTAATCCTCCATATTTATAATAGGGGCTACCTAGGGGCTACCCTTTGTGCGCATTGTATATAAGCTGACAAGCATAGACATACATAGTGAAGACTGACGCGCAAGGTGAACATTAGTGTACTAGGCTAGGTGTACATTTACCTAAACTGTAGTAAAGTACTTAGTTTGTCTTGTACTAAAAAGACAACTGTTAGCGACGTTTGTGATCGTACTTCCAAATTGTGTCATACAATGAACACAATCTAGGGCCAAGCAAGATTGACTCTACACTATTGAAAAGTTAATTCTACTTTTATCTACTCAACTTTCTTCTTCATATTTATGTGAAAGTAATAATTTATTTAAAGGTAAAGTTATTTATTTAGGTAAAGGACTGCAAGCTAGTTACGAATATGAGCTTATCAACCTCCGATCTCCGGAGACTTTCCCAAAAAAATATGTTTTTTTTTATTTTGGCACCCTAATACGGCGGCCCGCGGACTATCTTGGTGCGGCCCGCAAGCCTGAGGTCCGTAAGAAAAAAATACCAAAGCAAAAGTCGCACTAGTTCTTACTTCTATGTTAGTATAGTAATTCAATTTAAATAGACATGATTGTATGAATATATATGCGTTTTATTTCAAATATTAAAAATACATGTCCGAAGTGCAGCCCGCACTGATACTCTGGCAACATATGTGGCCCTGCTATAGCAAAAGGTTGCCGACCCCTGCCCTAATACAATTGAGTGGATGACATCATAAATACATTACAACAAAAGCCTCCTCAGTAAAAAAAAAACGAAAAGATAAAGCTCTCGTAAATAATAAAAAAATATGACCTAACCTAATTGACTTCTCTATTCTTATAATATAGCCTACTATGGCTACTTATTTGTAAGTAGTCACAAATAAATTAGGGCTTGCTTACGTTAGTTTAAATTATTCTTGTAGTATAATCAGTCATGGTATGTTTGGCACGTGACAACTTGTACCATTTATTCCCATTAACCCAGTCGGTGGCGCATGCCGACTCTACAAACTTAGAGTAAGCTTATTTCTACTTAATAAAATATTTTTTACATCACAGGCGTAGGTAGAGTTTAGGTAAGTACACAACACTAATCACGACTATCTATGTCTATGTATATCAATGCAAGTTTTTGTGTGTTATGTATGGTTGTTATGTGTGTTGGGGCCTCAGTTTAAAATCGTACGCAAAGTAGCGCATGCGAAAGGAGCCGTCTTTTAAACGATATTGAACCTTATTCCAAACAATATCGTTCGAGGGTCGGCTCCTTTCGCATGCGCTACTCTTGCGTACGATCCTAAAATGAGGCCCCAGGGGCCTGTTAGGAATAAGCTTCAATATCGTTTGAAAGACGGCTACTTTCCCATGCGCAACTTTGCGCACGATTCAAAAATAAGGCTCCAGGGGCCGTACCATGAACGCCTATTCCGGGACCGAATACGCTCAGCTGCCGACGGTGCGACTGTGAATTTTATCGGCCCGCAATAAGGTTCGCGGTCGCGCAGTGTCGGCATCTAAACCTATTCAGTCCCGCTATAAGCGGTTGACGGTACTACTTTTTATCCCGGAAAATGTACGATACTATAGCGGAACGTTGTGTTTTGACGACGACATGAAGAATGAACAATACTCCAGCTCATCACCCACGGAAAAATCATTGCCATTCAACGTGACAATGCCGCCAGCATGCTGGGTATACTGCCGCCTGGTATACCTAGTGGGTTTGACCACTTGGATTGTCTCTAGACTTTCGTCGGTCTGAATAAAGACATTATTTTTGCTTAGTATGGCTGGATTGCACGGCGCTTCGTAGCTAATGCTTCGTAATAAGACTTCGTACCTATATAGCCCCAAGCCGCCTGCCAAGCGAGGGGATTATGGCAACACCTCCCTTTAATGGAGAGGCCTTCGTCCAGCAGTTGATGAAGACTTCGTACGTAGGTACTAATAACTTTCGGGTAAACTTACTAATTCGTGCTTGGTATTAGTAAGTGACAGTGCAAGTGAATAGAATCCGATCCTATCAAGTATCTTATTTATACTAATTAGAATTGAGAAGTTCGAATCCCGTGTAATCTAGGCAGTACTTATAAAACGAAGCTACTAAGCCAGAGGTGACATAGCGCAGCAAGATAGTATCAAAAATTATTTTACAACACATTTGCTCAAAAAGTGAATTTACGAAGCCTGTATGCATCGTTCGAAAGTTAAACATTACGCACCATACAACGGAGCGTGTGGAGAAGCCTTTACCGCACACTCCCTTGTATAGCGCCGTGCGTAAACTTTACGGTATTTTTTTAATTTACATAATAATAATTTAAGAACTCCACCAAAAAGTTTCACATTACGAGAATAAGTAAATAAGCTGAATGATCGAACCTCCTTGGAAGCGCTTTTGCTCAATACGTTTATCTTACTTTAATATTAAACAGAAAATGTAACGAAATAAATTCTCACCACTACGAGTACCCTACTAGTCACCCTACTACCTAAGGGACCCTAAGGCATTTAAGGGCATTTAATCATAGTTGCATTAGATGTAAATGGCGTTAAACGTGAATTATGTAATGTACTTATTATACATTCTTTTATTACATTAGAACCGGTCGTTTGCAGGAACATAAATAATGGTCCCGCCTTTGATTGACAGGAAATAAGATTTTGTTAGTGGACCGTAGACGTAATAAAATCGGCGAAGGTCGCACGCGCCGCCGCCGCCCGGGTCACTCGCAAAATGAGGGTAGGTTGTGTATCGTTCGAGGTGGTCAGTAGAAGTGGGTCAGCGATTAGTCGCGATAAGGGAAAGCTCGCCTGGTCACGATAATATGGAAATGAAACGATCAGTCCCTGCGCTACCCGTCGTATCGAGCCTCGACAAGCCTGACTCGTATCCGGGACATCCATTTCTATTTGCATCGTGGAGAAACCATAGCCACAAAAAATCTCTACTCTATGAGTGTTTTGCGTTTTTCTTTAATATTGAGTGTTAAGATTGAGTGGTACTCGGTAACCGCAATTTGTTACTCGTCGCCAATTATTATTTATTGTCTCAATATATAAGCTTTGCCATTCAACGGGGCAATGCCGCCAGCATGCTGGGTACGCTGCCGACTGGTAGTGGTTTCGAGCATTTGGATTGTCTCTAAATTTTTGTCGGTCTGGATACAATCCTTTTGTTTTTGTGTAGTAGGCTAAGTAGTCGTAGTTTGTTGTAATAATACTCTAATAATACTCTTTGAGCCATCAAAATAAGAATGAGTTCCCATTGCAGTTACGGTATATCTACCATTCTCGACCACGCCGTCTGTCGTCGGCCGCTTGACGACAGGTGAGCTTTCAGGAGTCAGCCTAGGTATTACCTAAATTATTTAATTTGTTGTCCGTGCGTGGTCCAACCGCATGGTTCATTTGTGACTATAATTACAACATAATAGGTATGTACGTTCAAGTACGCTGCATTATAACGGCTTCATTTTAAAAGCTCACAGTACTTATAGGAGATTATTGGTATAGGTACCACTAGTCACTCACGGGGCAGCTTATATTTGAAAGTATTTGTTGAATAAAATATAAAGTACTTTACTTATGTTCATGAAATTAAAATATAATATCTTCTTAATGTTTTATTAAAACCATTTAGCCAGGAATATTACCTAACCTAGTCTACTCGCCTACTTTTTTCTGTATGACTATACATCATCATCAGCCCGGAGACGTCCACTGCTGAACGAAGGCCTCCCCCTTAGACCGCCACACCGTACGACAACCTGCCATTTGCATCCACCGGTTGCCCGCGACTTTTACAATGTCGTCGGTCCACCTAGTGGGAGGCCTTCCTACGCTGCGTCTTCCGGTTCGCGGTCGCCACTCAAGAACCTTTCTTCCCCAACGGTTGTCAGTTCTTCGAGCGATATCCTATATGCCATATGCTATATGCCTATACATGGTTAGTTCTAATCAGTTAGCATCCATTTAAGGGCATCAAAACAATCAACTTTGCTATGGGGCCAACATTGAAATCGCAAAAAACAGCTGTTCCAATTCAATCAATTTTGCCCAAGGTCGATAAACTTTTTGTATGGAACAGCTGATTTAATCCCGATTTCAATGTTGACCCCATAGTAAAAGTTGCATGTTTTTTTAATGTACTGAATATGCCCTTAAATGGATACTAACTGATTTGAACTAACCCTTATAGCTATTGCCCTAAGATGCAAACTTAGAAAATTCTAATTATAATCTAAGGATAAATGTATACCTTATCTAAGGGTAACTGATGTATACCTACTCTAATGGTCCAACATAGATTTGTGAAAGATTAGTATTTGGATGCGGATCAATAGTTCTGGAGAATAAATTAGATGATTCCATCAGACGAGATGGCAGTCAAACGCAAGACTATAAAAGAAAATAATACTACAATATTACGTAGGTTAAGTACTCTCTACTACCTATATCTAAACCTAAAATCACAAACGTTTACTTTTTGTAGACTCTTAAAAATATAATTACGAGCTTAGGTAATTAGTTAGACTACTTCAGCTGATTAGCACCATTTGCTGAACTTTACAAGATAAGGTATGTACCTAAAATCCAAATACACCAAAGTAGTTAGGCAGGTTCCGAGCAAAGATGGTAATAGGTGCATGAGTCACTTACCACATGCAGGCGTCCTAGATTCAGAAGTTCGATACTTCAGCGACATACACTGCACTTCGCAACTTGCTCTGCAAACTTTGTAGTAAGCCGTCACTGAACCTTAACCTTCCGGAGACATGCCACCGACTGAAGCTTCGTCATTCGTTCCCGTAACAATCGATAGTTCAAATATTTAGATCCGATGTTTATCACCGCTAATGTCTGAAGCGTGTGGACGGTCACCTCAATTTCCATTGTATTAATTGGTAAATAAACGTGTCCCATGGGTGTAACGTGGCGTACTGTCGGGTAGCCATAGTAACGTCGCCGACGACGCCGTGGTTGCCCTGGACAGCAAGCCTCGGTGCCACACTGTGCAAGGTTACCTTTAGACAAGTTTTGGAGGGTGTAGATCAATTTACGAAATGGGTGTGGATCGTGAACTTTCCTGTTCCGTCTATATCATCATATCGGTTTATTTCGATCAGTCCTCAAATGGAGACAGTCATGTTATCTAGAGTTGTATAATGTTATATATACAGGGTGTTAGTTTGAACACCGTTATCCTTCTAGGATATCATTGTACTCATCATTATGAACAACTTTTACTATGGGGCCAACACAGAAATCACGAAAAAAACAGCTGTTCCATACAGTTTGTCCAAGATCGATGAACCTTTTTGTATGGAACAGCTGTTTTTTTTTCGTGATTTCAGGGTTGGCCCCATAGTATAAAAGTTGTTCATAATGATCTTAGAAGGATAACGGTGTTCAAACTAACACCCTGTATAGTTGTTTAATGCGGCGGCTTGAAAATTGGTTTTTATCGAGTTACCTATTATTGACTATATTTAACTTTGAAACTAAATTAAACTATTATTAAAACATTAATCAATCGATATAATTATTATTGATACATATATTATATTATACCTATTATTGATAGGTCTAATCTAGTGCGTAGCAGTAAATAGCTTTACTATAGCCCCAGTAGCTAAAAGTTAAAACATCCTATCTTCCCTACTAGTAGGGATAGACCAGTAAGGAATAGTAAGGACATGTGTGGAACAGGCGGCTTTTTTTGATATCATACAAGATTGACAAACAAACAAATCACCTGATGCCCCTGGTGGTAAGTAATAAGTATGGTCACCGCCGCCGCTTATATAAACATCTGCAACTCCAGAAACTGGTGCGATTCTTACCTACTCTTGTAGCTTTCTTTTCATTCGCACGCAGTAAATTTAATCAAACATGAGTAAGAAAATATGTAGTTATGTATTAGAGTAGTTTTTTATTTTATATCTACTAAATAGGAACACATTTGTTACCAACACTTCTCTTGGAGCCAGGGGGACATTCATTCGGAGGTACTCTGACTTCTCCGAACCTAGACTCCGTGGTGATTCTCACACAGCTGACCACTAGCGTCGTGGCGTTCACTCCCAACGTCGCGGGGATGGGGAACATGAAGCTGCAGGGACCGATGGAGCCGAGCCTTTCGCATTTGCTGTTCCATAAGACAAAGCCGTCAGCTTTGCAGGGGTTTGCCTCGCAGTTGGGTATGACTGAATTCTCCGGCAGGGTGAGATACTGGCCCTCAGGGCAGGGCCCGCGCTGGTAGGACGCCCAACAGCTGTCGGTCGGAGGGTGGTACAGGTAAGCTGGAATTAAAAAAAAAACGTTAATTGGAAACAAAAAAAGGCAATTTCTTTTTTTGTATGTTTTTTATTGGCTTTCCTTTTTTGCCGGTTCGCAGTGACAGTGGAAGAGGCACCAACGAATTAGAAATGTTCAGACATTTTCAGCCTTACCTAAAATAATCTCGATTCTCTTAGTCACTGCTTAAACTTCTCTGGTTGTCGCATGTTACACTTCACGTCAGAGAGAAGATGATTGATTGATTGATTGATTAACTCTTTATTGTTCAAAGTAAAGAATTACACAGAAATAATTTAATAAACTTAAATATTGGAACAAGTGGCGGCCTTATTGCTAAAAGCAATCTCTTCCAGGCAACCTTTGGATGGAGAGGATCAAAGCAAAAAAGAACATCAAACACATCAAACATGAAGATGGCAGAGCATCTTATAAGCAGTGACTAACGGTTGAGTAGTTTTTTATGTTTGACTTGTTTTATTCTTTAGTCGATAGTCAAAATCAAAATTACTTACCATTAAAAATATTATGTAAAAATAAAATAAAATAAATAAAAAATTCCAAAAATAATGTCTGGACGCGTAAAATGAAGAAGCATGGGCATTTATTATGCATGGCGGCAATCAGGCGTATCCTCAAAGCCTAATTGCCGCTAATGCTTCCGGTATTGTCAAGGATCCTGATTCCTACACCCTTATCATGGACGTTCGCGATTCTGATTGCGATAGCATGCCATCCCGCTCGTACCAACTTACTCGCGCTATGCGTCCTCCCGCTCGCGCACGGTCGCAATCAGAATCACGAACGTCCATGATAAGGGTGCTGATTAATGTGATCCTATGATAGTTTGAATATTATTACTTTTCTCGAACATAATGCCTCACAATAACATCATTTATAACCGTTAATGTTTAAGAGAAAGAAAATAAGTAAGTACTTAATAAAGTTTGTACCTGTAATAAACTTTCGCGTAAAACCCGATTTCGAATCCAACCCAAGTGCCCGCATTCTCAGTTTTAATAACTGTTACATTACTTATTCGATTTCTACTTTCGCAAAATGCTTGGGCCTACAAACTTACATGGTCGGCAATCGCAAATCCAGTCATCCTTTTGGTCGCCGGGATAATAAAGTTCGTTTTCAGGGCAAGTCGATGGTATGAATACTGGCTGGCGATTCTGAAAATACATAAATAGATATGATGTAAGTACCTACAGTAAATCTGTGGAATCACACTAAATATTACAATACAAATACATTTATTGGGCATACATTTTGACAAAGTGTAATACTGAATCCATTGGCTCCGAACTAGTACTAATACTGTGTTTCGGAAACCAATGGCCTCTCCCAAATATAGGATTTAAATAAACTAAATGCCAATAGTGCAGATGTAGCACAAAGTTAAAAATATTATACAGTAAATATATAATGCGAAAGTTTGTCGGTATGTATGTGTAAATGTTTGTTACCTCTTCACGCCAACACGGCTGAACGGATTTGGATGAAACTCGGAATGCAGAGCTTATTACCCGGAATAACATGCTACTTTTTATCATTATCATCAACACCGTTTTACATCATCACGCGAGTGAAACCGTGGGGTTAAACCTCTACATTATATTCTACAGCTGTAAATAACATGTCCGTAGGCCGTGTATATAAACGGACTGAAGCGAGACTATTCACGGGTTTTCAATTTCGAGTACATTTCGAGTATCATTTTAGAAGCCAAAATATTTGAAAATATTTAAAACAAATGTGGCATGTGAACTGCAGTCAAAGATAGCATCTCTTTGGATAGCATAGCAATGGTTTTCACGGAAAAATGTAGTTATACAGTATCATTCGATCCAGCAGCGCGTTAAATTTGACGTGACGGTAGACGTATATCGAATTTAACCGATTTAAGTGTAACTAAAAACTAAATAACGATAGTTAAGAACGGTACTCGAGCTGCAGTTTTTTATCCGTTTCCAACTCAGTTCCAAGCAGAGCAAAAATATCTACTGCAGTTTTAGAGAAATAGAAGGGAAATATCTTTGATTATAATACGAGAGAGAGAGCTAGATCTTCCAAGGGAAATATACGCAAAAGTACATATTTTTTTATTTACGATCACAGACAGGCTGAAATTACGCATTTTAGGAAACTTGTTAAACTTTTTCTTGACATAGCTATCTATTCCTTTGACTAGGTACATCTTGTCTTATTTGAGCCGGGCAAACGCGAGTTGATAACTCGCGTTAAAAACTCTGAACAAAAAAGGCGTTTTTTGTTACAAAATAGGTACACACAGCAAGTTTACACGGTAAGATTACGGGAGTCTATATATCTAGGTAGGTGACCTTTAGCGATTCTTTACCACGACGCTACTTTGTCAGCTTTATGTTTTAGTAGTCTATATACACACCAGAGTCGCCTTGGAAATGAAGTAGGTACAGTACAGTAGTTGTACGTGTGCTCTTGGGAGTGCGCTGTAAAGTGTGTTAGGTACAGACTTGGAGGATCTAGCTCTCTCTCTCTCAGTACAGAACAGTCTAAGCACAAGCTCAACTTGCACTTGTTTTTTCTTTTCAAAATCTGAAAATTGGTTCCATTAAAATGTATCCAAACTTTTTCTACGTATGAATACCTATGAACCTGTTAGCTTAGGGGGGGGGGTTCGCTTTACATCATGACCTGTAGGTACCTATAGAAAGTACGATGGGGTCCTAAGAATTGACATACGGTTGTTTGTCCTATTATCATTAGTCATACGCATCTAATCATAAACTACTATAGTCATAATGATACATGCACATAATTTTTTTCCGGCATAATTATTTATTTGTCCTTGTGTTTGTCGATCCTAATAGTAGTGTGACATAATGGTTATACGTCATAAATAGTAATGTGACAAAGTTCTTTGTTCATAGAGTTATTGGTCTAAGAATGATTAGTGCTATTAGATTTTTTTGGATTAGTTATTTTTTTATTAAACAATTCAGTTAGTGGTGTAATGGAAAATAGAACATACCTACTGTGTGTACCTGTATTAATGTCCGGTGACAGATATGACTCGGATAGGTTAGGCTAGGGTAGGAGCGAAGCGAAGCTTTTTTTTATTTCAACCCAAAAATCCTCATTACTCGTGCAACACTGTATGTATAAATCTAAGCGTTCGAAATGGGTGACAGATCCGAATCAGAGCACTCCGACTCCCCTAGTCTTGTGGTCCCTACCCCTATAGTGTATATAAAAAGTGCGGGTGCTTGAAGCTCAAAAGAGGTCCTGAAGGGAGCGAGCCATACGAGGGCCGAGTGTGGCGAAGGAACACTCAGGGGCGACTGCAAGAGCTTCTGGCGAGAGCCCACCCGGAGTCAAATTTGAATTGGTTAGATCCAAAATGAGTGACAGATCTGACTCGGAGCATCCTGACTTGAGTTATATCAAAGTTACAACAAGAAATCAGTCGATAAAATACATTCCTAAATTTTTTTTGTATATATAACATCAAAATTATTTTTTATTGTTTTCAAAACTATAGGTTTCCGCACTCCCCTCTCCCTCTTCTCTTTCAGGTAGAGGTTCCCGTCTCTCTCTCTCTCTCTCTCTCTCTCTCTCTCTCTGTCAAATTACACATATTGGAAAGCCCTTTTCCCGTCTTAGCCTTTTTGTTATTTCAACTCGGAAATCCTCACTGTTCATGCTACACTAAGTATATTGAAGCTCGCTGACAGATCCGACTCGGAGAGGTTAGGTGAGGAATAGAAATAATGCGACCTTAATTTTTTTGGATGATTTTATATTAGGATGAGTAGCTTTTATGTTCATTTACTCTAGGACAAGATGTTGTTAGGATTTTAAATTGTTTGTCTTTTAATTAATTATTATATCCAATGAATATTAGTAGCAGTGATGGTATGTGTAGTATTGTTATGTAGATTTACCATTTAGCATTAGGATGACTGATTATTAGGACTTAAAACGTTATGGAATACAAAATTAGGATGAAAATTGGTATGGGAATTATTAGGGACCCGAGTACGATACCTAATATTATATACCTATAGGGTGCAGCATTTTTTTTTAATGAAAATGTATACTGTCCGAACGTGTCTAAGTACAGAATTACCACATCTAGAGCCTAAGAAGTAGGGTTTTCGCTTTTCTGTGTCTATAGAGCCAATTAATGACTTGAACTTGAACTACTAGTTTAATTATTATACAGGGAGATGGTTTTGAGACCGTATCCTTTCAGGGCAAGTTTTGGGATATATTTTAACCGATATATAAGTTCAGCTAAATTTAATGGTTTTTTTATGTTTCCCGTTTTGTATGTATCATAAATTCCTGAATATACAGCTACTTATCTCTGAACCAGTCTTTGATTCTTGTTACAAAACAGGAACCTTGATGGCTCGATTAACAGATAATCATAATTAACGATAGTTTTTAAACTTTATTCAATTTCGTTGAACTAATATGTCGCTTAAAATATAATCCAATGCATTGAAAGGATATGGTCTGTAACACAGTCCCCTGTATATTAAAAGCAAATATACAAAAATAGGGAGGTATCCATAGATCTAGTAAAATGTTTACTAGCTAGATCCATGGAAGTACCTATCCATAGTTCAATGAAATGATAAATTTACCGCTTACATTATAGGCATCGGTTTAGCCTATGATAAAACCAATATCGATAAAAACTTACGTCTTTATTTTTTAAGTCAGGATTTTCCTCCGATTCGGGGAATCCAATAACATCTTTAGTGTTATTTTTTGCAGTTGACGCGAGAACGAGCAAACTCACTATAAAAACACTCTTGAACGAGCACATTGTCATTTAGAAGTAATAGGTAGGTACCTACTTGGATATATTAATAAAATCTTTAAATATAACACTAATAATGATTAAAAATATACAAATACGCGCTACTGACTAGAGTTTTATACAAAAAAGTTTTAGGAAATAGGTGTACGAGTGGTTTTATACAAGGCACGAGAGAGACTGCGGACTGTGGGTGGATGATGTTCGATGCTGGACAATGCTACCAAGACAAGACGTCACCACCACGATCAAAACAAGTTTTCGATAAGCCGAAAGGTCATTAATAATAATTATTAGATATGCTATGAACGGTATGTTTGCATATACATGTGAATCTTTAGATATGACGTAGGTACATAATATACTTACTACGTTTCTTACGATACATGTACTCTTAGAATGTGAAAAACTTAATGCACACTGTTCTATACTTAGTAGAAAAAACATAAGTACCTGACTTATGCCTGGTTTACACTTTGTTAAGTATCAAGTGCGAGTGACAAGTGTAAGTTTTAAATCATTAGTAAAATCAGGGGGTTTAAACGGATGCGCTGATAAGTGATTAGCGCAAATTACAAGTGCAGGTGCGAAGTCAAGTAAATAGAAGCCGTGTCTATTTTTACACCCGCCTTCTTATCCCGCACTCGGAGCGTCTCGGCTGCGCCTAATCTTAACACTGCTGTTTCGCGGTGATAAATACGTTTTTTTTTGTAATTTCTTATTAATTAAAGATCAATCAAAGATAATATAATTACGTACCTACTTATAATACATACTACACCCAGACTCACAGCAAACATCTATGTTCGTCAATTAAATATTTGCCCTGGGTGGGTACTATTGAACCCACGCCCTAGAGCTCTGAAGGTAGACATGCTATCAACTGAGCTACAAGGCAGTCATACATAAAGGCTTAGGACATTTCCCATAATAGGCTAGATGCAAAGAAATTTTACTAGTTTCTCTGGCTAGACGACTGGTTTTATTGTCCTATTCAAATGTGGCCCATAAATATAGCTGATTAATGAAAAGAAAATTAAAATCTGATCAAAAATAAGTAACTTATAAGCATTTTAATATCATGCTAGACAGAGAGGCGAAACAGCAAATCGTGACGTCACTTGTCAGGACGCCATATACATTCTATTCTGACAAGTAAGGCGTGACGTCATTTTTTGTTTTGTGGGAAAGGGACAGAGTTGTCTCTAACAAAAACTTTAAACGCTCATATAGGTATATCAGAACATTATTAACCGATTTAAATAATGTTTTCAATTACCATACTATATTCACTTAAATTCTACATCAAAGCTATTGGTTTCAACGATCTAAACATCATTATCTTGTATGAACTAGGCCACAAAGACAAATACTTTTTAGTAAGTATAGTCTCGCTCTTTCTTTTCTTTCGCATATTATAGGGCAGGAGGTACCTACATAGAGAAGAAAAAATTAGAGCCTTTGGAGCTTCAAAGCTGTAGAATAAGATAGGATATAATAAAGAACAGAGCATTAGGTATGTTCCATGTCGTACGCCTGGCGCATTGGGCATTTCAAAAAATAATTATTATATACAGGCATTACTCCTACGCGAATCTCGTTTCATAATATGTTCTGTGGAACATAACCTTACCCTTAGCTACAGTCTTTAACCATAGACGGCCTTACCTAAAATAATCTCGATTCTCTTAGTCACTGCTTAAACTTCTCTGTCCTTTTCTAGCACGTGCAACTTCACGTCAGAGAGAAGATGGCAGAGCATCTTAAGCAGTGACTAACGGTTGAAAAGTTTTTTTAAGTAAGGCCGTTATTCTTTGACTATGTATCATGGTGACTCCTCCAAGAAAATACTTGGAGGATTTAGTTCCTCTCTACTTTATCGCTGACAGTTATTAGAGAGCTAGATCCTCCAAGTATAAATGGCCGCAAGCGTTTCATTGCAGATTAATGCTGAATGTTCAAATAGTACGACGCCAAAACATAATAAAAAACAAGCGTCACAATGAGTGCTGCCAGAATGGGTTAGTAAGCTATTTTGGCTATTTACGTGTTTTATAGCTATACAATTTTCCAGCTTGGCAAACAGTGTAGAAATTAAGTGATAGTGAGGCGCCACTTTCGCACATAGTTCTAAATACTCTATTAAAGCATATCAATATGTAAATATAATTAACCGAATTGGAGCTTAAGGGATAAGAAGATAAGGGTTTTAAGGGTGTTCGATAGGGGTTTGTATGTATGTTTGTAAGTCTTGTATATTTGTTCGACGATAAAAATTAACGGCCTTACTTAAAAAAACTTCTCAACCGTTAGTCACTGCTTAAGATGCTCTGCCATCTTCTCTCTGACGTGAAGTGTAACATGCAAGAACAAGACAGAGAAGTTTAAGCAGTGACTAAGAGAATCGAGATTATTTTAAGTAAGGCTGTAAATGATCTTTGGAAGCAAGTAGCTCGTTCAAAAACAATTCTCAAGTTTGAATATGAGCCGAATTGGTCTAGAGGGTTGGGAGAGAGGGTCACGAGGTCTCAGTTCGGTGTGAACTACTAGTCTAAAGACAAGACAGATAATAGTAGATAGTGATAGTTGAATTAATAATTAAACGGACTAAACTGACATTTCAACTGTTGCTACTTTTTTCCAAAATGAAAATAGTGCTGGATAAATTTTTTAAGTAGTTAACTTATGTTAAGAAATTTAATCTTTTTATAACTTAATTATGTACTTATGTTAACAAACTTAAGAGTTTCACACAAGTGAACTACTTCGATATTTTCATATTAGTCTTTGTAAAAGGTTGCAGTTCCTCACTTATGTACGACTTAAATCTTTTCAAGGTTATTAATTACGAAAATAATGTTGCATTTCTCTGTAGCATTTTACAGAATAACTTTATAACACAATATGTTTTCCCTTTTCTACCTGCAATTCCACTGGAAGTACATAATATGTTTAACGGCACTCAATAATTATTCGATAATTCTTCTGAACGCTAAGAACTATATCCATCACTACGGTTTTTGTAGCAGGCAGCATTATTTTGATAAGTGACATTTCAATCTGTTAGTTTAGTCCTTTTAATTACGAATCCGAGTATAGTATAAAAATATATGGTAATATGTTATCTGTGCTAAAGACATTGTTTATTTTAGCCTACTAGGCTTACTAGTGCTTCATGTAAGGAGGAATGGAAAACTTCTCCACCAGGCCTCGTGCGTAAACTATAAAAATGTTAGGCTTTAACGTCAGTTCAACGTAAATAAGACTGTTGATACAACGGCCAAGGGGCACGCCGCGCCGCTGCCGCCGCGCGCCGCCGTCGGCGCAGATAATCATGTAACTGTTCGGGATCGCAATTCGGATAGCGATGTGAAGTGACAAGTGTCATAAATGTCACTTGTCACTGTCACAGCTTCACTGTATCACGGAGGGATTTCTCTCGCTATCGTTATCGAACGAATGCATTGATTTCCTTAATTAAGTTAAGCAAATCCGGCGGTCTTTTGGCGTTTCATCCTGCCCTGCAGGGTCAAATGAGTTTTGGCAATGACAGTGACAAGTGTCTATTTTTGACAACTCGTAACCGAATCGCGATCCCGAAAAGTTACATGATAGCCCCGCAGCTGATCATCTAGCAATTCTAGCATATTAATTAAGTAGCAGCAGGCAATACTGACCACTGTTTACGTCAACTGAGATTTCTGTGCTGGTAAAATGTCAAAATGGGAGTGAAAACTTGAAGAAAACAATGTGAAATTAGTGTAATTTACGTGCAAACAATGAAAATATTCTGCGTGATGCACTTATAAATCAATGTTCGAAATGTTCACAAAAAAATCCCATCAGGATGTCAAGAAATCGTCGGTTAAAATACAAGACTCTAAGAAGGACTCTGCAACCCGATTAAAACATC
The DNA here is from genome assembly GCA_905404285.2 of Erannis defoliaria. Taxonomy (NCBI): domain Eukaryota; kingdom Metazoa; phylum Arthropoda; class Insecta; order Lepidoptera; family Geometridae; genus Erannis; species Erannis defoliaria. Next base: position 7,254,057 of record FR990085.1, on the reverse strand, counting down.
TAAAAATCGTGTTAGGTGAGTAATTAGTATCATTTTGTACACTGAATCCAAAAAGATCCTTGTAAATAACCTATTACATTCAGTTGTGACTCAATAAAATGGGGTTTTTATGTGACATTCCATACATGCTAATTAGCCAGGTATAACTGTACATTATGTACTGTGCTTCTGTACAACTGTTTATGATGTGCCATTCGTATGATATAAATAGTATTAATATAATTCTATTGAAAGCATTATAAGTATACTTCTATTACCCAAAAAAATAATGAGTAGTAATTTTATAAATGCCCAAGTTTTCGATGTTGCCAAAATCCAAGAACTTTCATGTTATAAAAAAATACCTACTAATGTTAAAGAACAAAATAATATCACTATTGGTTACCTACAATTCTATGTTGTTGTTTACTGTTCTATTCAAAACAGTTTTAGAAACTATGTTATAAAAATTGCCTTTTATAAATTTAGCATATTAATAAGTAGTTTTTCATTAAACAATATAGTATGAATGTTTTTTTTAGTTTAATTGATTCACAAAGAACCTGGTTTGCACCAAAACAAATCATCGAAAATAAAATTAAAATATAACGAAGTTATAAACATTTTAGTTGCATGTTAGACAAGCACTATAGTGGCTCATGACGTATACAATTCCAAACAAATTCTACTAGCACATGTTTTGCTAGAAATACTTTGAACGCTTATATTTCAGAACCTAGCTAGCTATTTACCAGCGGTTTTTCTTTATTTTGTTTAACTCTTATAAGTATTCAATTATTAATTTTATTTCAATAATTTTTTCTATGTAAACATGAAATTCAGTTTTACTCTCCATTCATTCTATTATTTTTAATAATTGAAGCACACGCATATTCCCTAATTGGTGTCTCATTTTACTAATTGTTTTATTCTTCTAATACATTGCAGAGCATTTTGACTTGGATGAAGCTAAAACATACTTCGAGAATAACTTCAGCCATGTGTACTTTATTTTGTACGACAACTTCATACAAGCCGAAAATAATCTACGACAAAGAGGTATGTCAATCCATTTTACAAAACAGCTTATTAAAAAATGTGTAATTTATTTGGTTATTTGGTAGGTGAAGTTACAAGTCCTTTATTAACTTCTAATCCTGGTTTGACATGAATCATTCATAAGCTTTGTAGTTAAAACAAAGTAGCACACATTATTTTAGAAGCTATTGTATAATACACAGTGTAATTTTAAAGTCAATAACACTTCTTATCAAACTTTCAAAAGTTAAAATAACGTAAACAAATAGTTAAAATAACTATCACTTAGTAGCTCATTCGGAGATGATAACTTGTGTTTGTTATCTTAACTGTAAAGTAAATTATTTCACACACATCACAACATCACATCAACAGCCGGAAGACGTCCACTGCTGGACGAAGGCCTCTCCCTTAAAGGGAGGTGTTGCCATAATCCCCACGCTTGGCAGGCGGCTTGGGGATTGCAGAATGGTTACCACCGTTAACTGAGAGCAAGCTGCTACCCGTCCTCCGGTGTTTCTGGATGCAGTTTTAGGACATAGCCAGGTATGTCAGGTCTGTCAGGTCAATTATTTCAAATCCTACAAATAATAGCCTAAAGCTTTCGTCACAGGAAAATATTGTGTGGAAACCATAGTATAGGGTCTAGTGCTCAGCTAGATAGCTATCACCTTCAAGGTATAAATCTATTGCCTAGCACCTAACAGGGTGTTCCAGCAGCCACCCTTGACACAGTTTCCATTCCAGGCTCGCTGTATATCAATTATTTACCGCTTCCTAACTTAATTACATTATTTTAACATGTGATTAAATTTAACATCAGACAAGCTGTTATCCAATGCTTAGCCTATCAACCACAAAAAACAACAAACATAAACGGGTAGGTTAATCCACAAATACTTCATAATTAGCTATCAAATAATGAAGTATGTGAATTAACTTACATAAAATCAACATTTTGCTGAAGGCAGTGATTTAATACAAGGAAGGACATTAGCTAAAATAATCCTATATTGTCAATTTCTGGCACTTGCCCTTTTAATGTAACGAGTTTGTATTATAACAGGTGTCCTCATTTGATCTATAAATATACATTACTTTAACGCAGTTGAATTGACTTTGACTTTATGGTTTGTACTTTGACTAGTTTTACCCTTACCTTTTTATTGTTTACCCTTTTTGAAAAAGCAACATTTTTGTACATTTTGTCAGGGTGAGTCGATTTAGCTGCACGCGAGTGTAGTTAGAGTAATAGACAAGGGACTGTGCCTTTTTTTTTTTGTAAATGTTTGTGAGTCAAGGTTAACTGCATTTATGGCCCAAACATACTTAATCATAATCCTTTATTGCCGATAGTTCAATAGTACTTTTCGTTATACGTTTATGATTTAGCATCTGTTTGTCTGTATCATAGTAAATTAAAATAACCAAATCAATTTCTGTAAATTTCAAACTAGCATAGTTAATTTACTTACACTTTTTCTTTTTTTGCGGTACAGAACTTCCGTTCCACCTTGGTGAGTTATGGGTGTTTAGACGTCATATTGAATGCACTCTTCTCTCCTTTATAACACATTAACCTTAGATGCTGTGAATAAGATGTGTCTATTAAACAAAAAAAGATTACAAACATCACAACGCTCTAAAATTGATGCTAGTTTGTTCAATATGTGATTCAGATTATCAGAACTCATAACTAAACTTAATTAATTTTATATTGTTAGAAGAAAAATACAAGAATATAATGCACAAAAAATATATCAGCGCTAGTATTAGTAATTCCAGCATTGCTTATTCCAGCATCATCTTGCCATAGTTCATCAAGCTTCCCACGTATTAGATTGCGTATATCCATTATCTTATCAGTTCAGATTCTCGCTTAACCAGTGGAAGTGGTCAATTCTGAAGGTTTAAGTTGACAGACCTCCCACTAGGTGGACCGACGACATTGTAAAAGTCGCGGGCAACCGGTGGACGCAAATGGCAGGTTGTCGTACAGTGTGGCGGTCTAAGGGCAGCAGTGCAGTCCTTCGTTCAGCAGTGGACGTCTCCGGGCTGATGATGATGAAGTTGACAGAACTAAACTAACTAAAGTATTGCTGTCCTTAGATAACATGCCTCGTAAAAAAATTACAGCAATATTTTAATTAGATTATAACTGTCTAAAACCGTCAGAATCGACCACGGTGTGGTGTTAAATTTTATGTGAAACACTGATCTGATAAAGAGTTCGAAAAGAATTACCTATTAGCCAATTTTGTTTTTCATGGGTATTGCTAAGGGTGAAATATAATGTATAAATTATTAAAAACGGGTTCATTGTCTATCATATCTATAGCATGTACATTGTCATGAAGCATTAATATTTACAGGAATGTTGCAAAATTGCATCATCATACTAAAGTTTATTCATAAAAACATTGGAAACATGAAAGATGGATGTAACTTATATTACCTTTGCAAATGAGAAAACCAGTTGATTACAATCATAAGTTTAATTACCTAACATAATGCTTTAGAAATACTAATTAACAAATACCTACACAAAAGAGAGGGCAAGGATACGTTTATAATAACGACTGCAGCCACAGGCTACTGGGGATTTACTCATACTATAATGTTTATAGCATCATTTCATTGCTCTTGGGCACTAATGATCCATTTGTCTTGCTTCATTAAACTAATTGACTAAAATAAACATTGATACATATTTCTAATTTTCATATTATTTGTAGTTCACAAAGCAGGCAGAGAAGAATTGGAAGGGGCTTTGTCCCTTCTGGACAAAGTGCTATGCCTTTTACCAGAGTTGATCGGCAAGAGATGGCAGTTACACTCAATGACGCGGATATTCTCCAAGCTCCTCCATAGCAGCAACTCGCAGAAGCTAAGAGCAGAGGCTATAAGGTATTTAGTTATTTTATTGGTTGCTCGGCTCCAAAAACTCCGGGTTTTGTCAAAAATATATATTTTTTGTCAACTAAGTATACACTTATAACTTAACAGATAAAGACTACCAAACGAATATACCAAAAAAGTCATTCTGTTACGTAGCTAAGTATTATTGCTAGAATTGCGTATATACTCCGAGCAGTTCAGCAGGGCTAGCGTGCGCGTCGAGACAAAATGTTGTCATCTCTTTATGTCATGCGAAAGCGACATAAAGAGTCGTAGCCTTGTCCTGTTCTTTCAAGATTTAGACACGGTCCGCATGCTAGGCCTACAGCTTTCGCAAGCAGCACCCGTTCACGAGTGCATGTGCCAGCCTTCGCTCTCCTCAACCATATTTGAGGGAAGAGGGCGAACCGACACGACGCCGCTACAAGCTTTTTAGTGAGCGTGAGTGGCTGAGTGCTCTTGGTGGCACGAAATACTTACAACAATGACAGCAGGCTAATCATGTAACTGTTCGGGATCGCGATTTATCATAATTGTCACTTGTCACTGTCACAGCTTCACGGTATCACGGAGGGATGTCTCTCGCTATCGTTAAGGAACGAATGCATTGATTTCCTAATTAAGTTAACCAAATCCGTCGGTCTTTTGGCGTTTCATCCTGCCGTGCAGGGTCAAATGAGTTTTGGCGGGACAATGACAAGTGACACTTGTCACTTAACTATCCATTCATAACTAACTTAATTTCTAATGAAGTAATTGGTTCACTGTTGCTTAATTATTTCAGATACTTCCTTTTATGGTACCAAGCACTGGGCGACAATGCTCCCGTTGAAGTACATAAAATGTTCGCAACTCTGGTCCCTGGTATGCCGGAACCATGTATCACCTCGAGTGGTTCTCCACTCAAGCCCAAAGCCTTAGACATAACCAATGCAAACGACTCCGGAGAATTCAGCATGGAGGACATCATGCAGCATCCAAACTTCACAACAGTCACTGATAACGCTAAGAAGGTTGTCGTCGAACAAACCTCTCAAGGCATCATTGGCAAGATAGCCACAGTTTCAGCGTCAATATTCCACGATACTAATGCGCTGAACCCAGTCCAAAGTATAGACATACAACCCCTGCTACCTCCAAATGCAAGTGAGAAACCAGTGGACAACGAAACGAGACACTTCTTTGAGATTCTTCTGGACGGCATGGCCACTTCGATCACCAAAATTCATTGGAGGGACAAATCTCACGCGAAATCAATGAGAAGCTTCGCATTTCTGTTGGAAAGATTCAAGTTATATTACCTGCCCGTCATTTGCCCCCAGTACAATAGCAAGAATTCGCTGTATAAACCTAACCTCGGTAAGTCTTTTATTGAGGAAAACCAATTGCGAGCAGGTAATGTTGTAAAAATAAAGGAATTTGCGATATTTTTACAATGACATCAGTATTGAGGGAAAACGTGAATACCAACAACCTATTCTTTTATTTCTAGTATTTTGACATAAAATGCAAAAAAAATAAATCAAATCCAATGCGTTGCTAACAACGTTGTAATGCCGCCAGCGTCCTGGGTACGCGCCGTCTGGTAGTAGGTTTGACTTTTTCTATTGTCTCTAGACTTTCATCAATCTGTGGTAATTAAGTTGTTTTTGCGTAGTAGGTTAGGTAGATTAGGCAGAGGAATTGTATGTATATATTTTTTATTACCAAAGTCATATCTACGCAAATAACATTTTAAGATGTATAACTAGTTGCCAGCCTCGAGCTGTGAACGACTTCTAAAAATCTTTTTAACCCATTGACCGATTTTGCACACTCGCGTACTTGAAAATTGATTTTTTAAATTAATGACTTGTCTGCAAAATTTCATAAAGATCAGCTCATAAGTTACCGTTGAACACAAAAACATATTACACACAAATGTCTACTCGTCCAAACTCGGAGACCTACCTTCGCCCGTGCAACAATCATCATTGCCAGCCATAAGACGTCCACTACTGGACGAAGGCCTCCCCTTTACTAGGGTGGGGTTGCCATTATCCCCACGCTTGGCAGGTGGCTTGGGGGTCGCAGAGTGTTACCACCGTTAACCAAGAGGACGCTGCTGCCCGTCCTCCGGTGGTTTTGGATGCAGTTTTAGGACATACCCAGGTCCACAACATCATCGTGCAATAATATTTTAACTTAAAGAAAAGAGTTTCATCTGCTCCCTGTGATTTGTAGAGCTGCCGGTCCAGCACAACATTCTCGAAGACGACTTCGTGATGTGTCGCGTTGCTCTGATCAAGTGGGTGGACAGCTACGTGCACTTCATGAAGCGGCAAGGCAGCGAGGGCCAGCCGTCCTCCATGACGAGCGTAGGATCGCACGTGCCGCACTCTGGCACGCCCACGCCGGCGGCTTCCTTGCACCACGAGGAAGAAACGTCCTTCACCGTGACGCATCCTTCTGACTCCAGCCGCGCCTCCTCGCATGACTCCGCCTCTAACACTCCGCATCCCAGCTTGGAATCAGGTTTGTAACGTCCAAAGTAAATACCTATACTCTGTTCGCTGAGAAGGTCTAATAAGGAAATCGTCAAAATGCACGTCATTGGTCGCAGATAAGGAACATAGCTATTAACGTCATAGCTAGTACCGTCCTTCTCACTTACATACAATTGTGCAAGAGAGAGCGCCCTATATTAGACATTTTCAGCGAACTGACTGTAGTACCAGCACTAATATTATAAAAAAGGATATCTTCGGAATAGGGTAGATGACTGATGTTTAAATCGTTGAAACCAATAGCTTTGATGAAGAATTTAAGTAAATATAGTATTTTTGTTTTATTTATACGGGAATACTCACGTTTAATTAAATCGGATACTCCGACTATAGTTTCGATCATATCCGGTGACCTTTTTCAAAGAGTGAAAACAGAGCCCGACGCGCGTGCAGCTGCATCCTGCTTAGCACTGCGGGCCGCTGCGCGTCGCGCGCGTGATGACAGCGGTTGCTCTGCGGGCGAGGGGGTGGGGGCGGGTAGAGTGTCGTTCTGCGCTGGCGCTCTCTGGAGCTCTTCATCACTGGAATCTTCCAGCACGCGGAGCTCACCACGTCGCCTTCAGATACGCGTCCACCCTCGCGGGCCCCATGAAGACAGGGTCTCCAAGTCGGTGGCAGATTCCATCCCCCGTCTCTATTGAAGTTAGGGCGCTTGCTAATCTCTATGGCCTCCCTAACTTTACGAGGCACATAAAACTTTTCGCGTGCCAACACTTTTGCCTTGTCAAACCGGATATAGTGCTGCGCGTCTGACCCGAGAGAGTAAATATAGTATGTTTATTGAAAAAATAAGTTAAATCGGTTAATAATGTTCTGATATATAAGCGTTTAAAGTTTTTGTTAGAGACAACTCTATCCCTTTCCCACAAAACAAAAAATGACGTCACGCCTTACTTGTCAGAATATAATTTATATGGCGTACTGACAAGTGACGTCACGATTTGCTGTTTCCTCTCTCTGTCTAGCATGATATTAAAATGCTTATAAGTTGCTTATTTTTGATCAGAATTTCATATTTTTGTCATTAATCAGCTATATTTATGGGCCACATTTTAATAGGACAATAAAAAAAACTGTCATCTAGCCTATTACTGATCCGATTTACGTTAACCATATACCAATTTACCAATAGGAAGCTACACTATGCCTGAGCTATGCTATAGCTATAAAATATAGCCATATTTTATTGTAATATCAAATAAATAATATTATGAGCCACAGTAACGCGTGGCCGGGCGCAGCTACTAATTGAACAAGATAAAATAACTTACAATTATAAATTGTTGGTGAAGAAATGACAAAAAAAAGGAAAAGAACCCAGTGCCGTTTTTTCTTATTTCCTGATAACTACAATCTAGACATTTTTAAGGCTAGAGTGCCATGCTAGGATAATAGTGTAGAAAGGACTGCCATTCTGTAGTTGAAAATCACGAACTTACGAATGAGGTGGTTTTTTTTATGTTTCGTAACTAGCCTTCATGCCCCCGGTGCGAGGTTCTGTAACTGCGCTCATGCATGAATCAAAACTTGGTCCATTCGAATCAGATAGGTTTCGGTTTCCATATTATTTGTCTCAGTCATCTACATTCAGGATGACAGAGACAGAATGTGGATCCGAGTGTAAACCATTCCGATGGAGTTGTGGAGTTGTCATATCTGCGCCCTGTGCCTGGACAATGCTGGCACACCCTATTTACGGCACTGGCTGTGAGCAAAGCTAATATGAATTTGATAATATTCCAGGGTCAGCAGTGTTCGAAGAGCTGAGCTACGAGCAAGTGGTGCGCGACGTGCTCTGCTGTTCATCCAGGGAGCACGTGGACTTTACGATAGAAGTGCTGAGGCAAGCCTTCCTGCTTCCGTTCTCACACGCGGCCGCTGTGAGGCGCGTCATAGCGCTTTACAAGGACTGGATACAAATGAACGTAAGTCAACCGGCAAAAAATATCCAAAGAAGATGACCCACCAATTAAGAAAGATTTTTAATGACATAAGAGGAAGCTAAAGAGCAGTTTTAATGACTAAAGAGGAGTTTAATGACATAGAGCGCCATCTATGCTCTCATTATGCACCACAAAAGCCAATCGGCAAAGCTTGCACCGCATAGTGAAAATTCCCAAGAATGAGACCGGACAAGATCTATCAATACTGTTGACGTCTGTCCCCAGGCATAACGCCTAGCCCGGTGGGAAATAGAAGAACTATGGATGTCACTGTCCATTCTTACCGTCATCATCATCAACAGGCAGAAAACGTCATACAATAGGGTTGCAATTCTTCCCATGCTTGGCAGGCGGCTCGGGGATCGCAGAATGCTCACCACCGTTAACCGAGAGGATGCTGCTGCACCGTCCTCCAGTGGTTCTGGGTGAAGTTTTAAGAAATACCCAGGTCTACTCTCTCTCTCTCTCTCTCTCTCTCCCTGATCTGTACATAATTCTTGACTCTTGTTGTGTTTACAGGTGACAGAGATTCCTCCGTTCTTAGTAGAGAACACGTACGAGCAGCAGCTAGCGGGTAGCGGCGAGCCGGCGGTGCCTCCGCGGAGATTGCGGAACGACTCCTATCTGGGCGCTATTGGACGGGACAATATCATGGTACGAGCTGGAATGCAGGTACTACTCTAGGACTAAGTACTCTAATTCTAAGATTAATTCACCATCATCATCAACCCGGAGACGTCCACTGCTGAACGAAGGCCTCCCCCGTAGACCGCCACACTGTACGACAACCTGCCATTTGCATCCACCGGTTGCCCGCGACTTTTACAATTACGTCGGTCCACCTATATAGTGGGAGGCCGCGCCTACGCTGCGTCTACGCTGCGTCTTCCGGTTCGCGGTCGCCACTCAAGAACCTTTGAGCTATGTCGGCGACTTTGGTTCTTTGGCGAATATCCACGTTCCGGATTTTATCGTGCAAAGTAACTCGGAGCATAGCTCTCTCCATTGCCCGTTGCGTGACTCTGAGTTTCTCCAAAAGGCCAGCAGTTAAAGACTACGTTTCAGTTCTATGTGTCATATGTTGGGGGTGGTAGCAGGGCGTTTGCCGGCGATTCTTAGCACCCCTTGCTCCTCCGTTAATAGAATATATAGTGAATAGGGGGGGGGGGGGGGGGGGGTGCTAGGACATAGCCAGATCCAAGATTCATTATGGGGATTACTACTTTAAAACTTTTTAAGTATTCTATAGAAATATTGGCATAGTCCTGTTTTTTCAATAATCGAGATGTTACTTGTTCCAGAACGTACTACAAGTGTTCATGACGCAAGCAGCGAACGTATTCCTAGCGTCGCCGTCGCCGGTGGCGCCGCCTGGCTCGCTCAACCAGCAACAGCTGTTGGAAGAACAGACGGACACGTGCAAACGCGTCCTCAACATATACCGATATATGGTTATGCATGTCGCTATGGACGCCAACTCTTGGTAAGTCACTAAACAATAATCACAAATTTTGTTTATTTGTTACGTTATGATAGATAATAAAACATGGGTTTTGAACTTTCTGGAAATTATAAATCGGGGGGGTGCTGGGGTATCGTCTTCAATAATATAACAATGTGCGAGCGAGATAACTGCAGACGGGAGGAGTTCCATGTTAGTATTTTTTTTTTGATTATGCAAGATATTGCAAAAAGGCTTGAAAAATAGATTTCCTATATAATTTGACATTTTACTAGACATGTTTGCAAATAAAACCGCAATTGGTATAAAGAGGGATAAGTAATGAAAAAACAGAAATGAAACAGATAAAAATGAAAAACAATCGCAGGCAACCGGTGGATGCAAATGGCAGGTTGTCATAGAGTGTAGCGGTCTAAGGGGGAGCCCCTCTTTCAGAAGTGGATGTCTCCGGGCTGCTGCTGATGATGATGATGAATTCTTGTAAACTGTAAAATAAAACTACATTTATGTGGCTAAGGCGTATTTAAATTTAAATTTTTTAATTTTCAGGGAGCAATTATTGTTAGTGCTGTTGCAAATAACATCATTGGTGCTAACAAAAATACCTCCTAAACGAAAACAAGATACTCTTGGTAAGTAATACACCTTTGCCAGTTATTCAACCGTCAAGCAGTAGTATGCAAGCATTACTGTATTCCAGTTTGAAGTTAATGTTACCAGAGAAATTACTGGGTATAATGAGATTTAACATCTAATATCTCAGGGTGACGAGTGCAGTACAGTGCGGCGATGCAGGATTGTATTCCCAAGTTCATAATTCTAGCACTGCTACTGTTATGGGCGGGCGTGACGCTTACCACCAGGCGAAGTCTTGCTCGTCTCGTCACTTGATTGTATTAAAAAACCCCGGTAATGTTTTGCATAAATCACCGCGCTTATAGTGCTACTGGATAGATAAAGTATGAACAGTTTTGAACTTGATTTCCATGTCACTTAGAAACGACTTGGACCTGGGTATGTCCTAAAACTGCATCCAGAACCACCGGAGGACGGGCAGCAGCGTCCTCTTAGTTATCGGTGGTAGCATTCTGCAATCCCCAAGCCGCCTGCCAAGTGTGGGGATTATGGCAAATCCTCCCTAATAAGGGAGAGGTCTTCGTCCAGCAATGGACGTCTTCCGGCTGATGATGTGTGTGTGCAGAGAAACGAAAAAAGCAAAATTGTGTTAAACAAGTGTTATGAGATATTAATGTTTTAGGTGGTTTTCTAGCGCCGGCGTTGTTCCAAACGCTGATAGTGACGTGGATCAAAGCGAATCTGAATGTGGCCGTGAAACCGGAGCTGTGGCAGAGCTTCATGGAGCTCCTCACTAGGCTGACGCACTGGGAGGATCTCATTACTGAGTGGGCGGTAAGCTGCATAAACTGAACAAAAGTTGACTGTTTCTGAAATACTTTTCAAACGACTTCAAAAAAGGAGGTTATCAATTCGACTGTATGTTTTTTTTGTATGTATGTTACGCGATTACTCCGCAAATTATGAATTGATTTTGATGATTCTTTTTTTTTTGTTTGGTAGTTGATACTTCAGAGGTGTTCCCATATAAATTTTGTTTTGTGTGTTTGATTTTTGAAACAAAATTACTGGAAAGTATGAAGATGTCATCGAGTCAAAATTGAAGTCTTGTTTTTTTTTATTTTAAAAAGCGTGTATCCGCTAGTACTAGGGGGGTCTTTTCCCACTTATTCTACTGGCTGTTGCATTGATAGAACTAGTTGAACTTTTTTGTCCAAGTAGTTCTATTACTTTCTTTTTTTCTGAAGAATGGGACAAACGAGACCATTTCGTCCAATTCATTATATTGCTAGATATGTGCTATGACTACTATGACTTCTATGTTATACAATTGACACAAAAACTAAATATGTACTAAAATAAGAACATGCGCTGCCCGAGTGGGTGTTTCCCGATAATTATAATCTGGGTGTCTTCAAGTCTCGAGTGAATCCGTTTCTTCTAGGCAAGCGTGCTCCATCGTAGGCTGCATCTTCGTTTAACATCAGATCAGATGGCAGTCATTGTCTTTAAGTAATTATTAATAAATAAAATGCTAAACAATAACTTGTACTAAGGGTAGGTAGGTAAGATCGTCGGTCAAAGATTAAGGTCATGTTCTGTTTTTTTTTTTTTTTTTAAAGTCCGTCTGCTACCTGAACACCCAATGGTTTCACACTTTTATACGCATTCGTTATTAAACCGTTTTGGTTTAAAATGTGACTCGTGATTACAGTTACAGCAAAAACCAAGAAGGTAAAAGATTTGCTTTGTACTAGAAGTTGCCACAGACCTGGGTATGTCCTCAAACTGCAACCAGAACCGCCGGAGGACGGGCAGCCGCGTCCTCTTCGTTAACGGTGGTGAACATTCTGCGATCCCCAAGCTGCCTGCCAACGTGGGGATTATGGCAACACCTCCCTATTATGGAGGAGGCATTCGTCCAGTAGTGGAAGTTTTCTGGCTGATTCGTGAGAAGTTTCCAAAAATAGGGTCTCACGTTATTCACTCAACTTTAGAGGGCATGAACTGGTTGTCGGTGTGTTCATATCGTTTTATTTCCTTAGAAAACAATGGAAACCCTGACCCGGGTGCTGGCCCGCCACGTGTACTCGCTGGACCTGTCGGAGGTGCCGGCCGGGACCGACACCCGCGGGCGCGGCAGGCGGCTGCCCTCCGCGCCCGCGCCCCTCCCGCGCCCCGCGCCGCTGCACAGCTCCATAGCCGCCGTCAGCGCTATAGAGGGAAGAACTCCGGGTCAGTAATATATCGTATTCGTAACTATCTCACTATCAATACAATACAATGCAAAACAAAATAATTTATTCACAACAAAAAGACAGATACACATACATAAAAAGCAAAGATAAGTTACACAAAAACCGACCTACTTATGCCGACTCCATCAACACAATCAATCAGAACAATCAACTTTTTTTATGCAACTGATTGATTGTGTTCGAGTGACTTGCTCATCTCGAAGGTGTCTGTGTAGCTAGCATTTGTATATATTTTTTTTGGCAATAAAGTTATTTTTATCTTTATCTTTAAAGAACAGACACATTTAATCAAAATTATATCATTTGCATTTCTTATGGGTGTCATTCAGCCTTATAAGAAAAAAATACCACAATTTTGGAATTTATTGAAAATTATAATAAAATCTATCTATACATATAAAAGGCTCTGTCCCGAGTAATTGGTGACTGACTGACAGACAACGCACAGCCCAAACCGCTGGTCAACAGATTTGAAATTTGGAGGGTGTATTCGTCTCGATGCGTAGGGGTGTACTAACAAAGGATTTTTCGAAATTCGTCCCCCAAGGGGAGGGAAATGGGGGGGGGAAGTTTGTATGGAAAGTTCTTCGTTTTTGAAGTTATAGTGATGAAAATAGATATTTGGGTAGTTCATTCAAAGGGGGAATTTGGGGGGGGGGGTTAGAGTTGGGGGGGGGGGGGGGGGTAAATTTTAATGTAATTTGCTCGGGATGATTTAAAGTGGTGAATTTTGGGAGTGGGCCAAATTGTTTCCATACGCGGACAAAGTCGCGGGCGACCTCTAGTACGTATTATAAAACTCACTGAAGCGAACTGTTTCTAACTTTAGTGGACGTGAGATGAAATCAATTTATTTATTTATTTTATTTCTCAGCTGACAGTCGACTTTGATTTACATTTCATTTCCTGCGATGAAACTGTTTATTTTTATGTTTAGGAAAATCACCAAAATCAATTCACGAGACCCACCCGCGGAAAGACCAAGGCAGTACACGTCGTCAGCTGACACGATGCAGGAGCGACCCGCACCTGACCAAACAAGCTCAATCGAATAATGGTAAATATACACAACTTACATTACTTTACGTTTTGTGGCAGATATAAATGACCCACTTAATATTTTTGTATGTTTATAACCGTTGTATTTTTATCAGTGTTTATTTATTCATTCCCACAAATATATGATTGTCTATTACTTTATGAACAACTTTTACTATAGGGCCAACATATAAAACGAGAAAAAAGTACCGCTGTACATTTAAATTTATAAAAGTTGTTCGTAATGATGAGTACATACATACCCTTCAGTATTGTTGAACCTTTTTGTTACACACTGTATAAAATAAAACAAGTATAGCTAACAAACTTTTAAAGACAACTTTATCCCTAGCAAACAAACTACTGAAAAATACAAAGTACGTATTCGATAGAAAAAAGTAATAACGGTCCTTTTGGGCGTAAACCGAAACTACAATTTTTCTAATTCGATTATTTTCTATTTCGTACTAAGGGAATATAGGTCGTGTCCAGGGACATTGTTATGTAACATTTATTAAAAAGTAAGTAAGTAAGTTCGTATAGGCTGAGTGGCCAGCCCTAGTGTCAGAGTAATAATGATCATTATTATTAATATTTTTTTTCAAATGTTTTCCTTTCAACAGAAGAAACCAAAGAATCTGTGAGCAACAAGCTGTTGCAAGCCACTAGAAGATGGTATTCACTCGACTCGTTACGACATTCCTCCAACGAAGAAAGAGAATCGGCCAGCGGTGAGTAAATACAAACCCTTCCTTCCTATGGCTGCCTGAGAGAGATCGGTTTTAGCGATAAGGCCGCCAATTGTGGCATTAGCTCATAAGGTTCCTAAGTATCTTTTTCTATTGTAATTTTTTGGTATGCAGTGCACATTAAAGAGTTTCCATCTATCTATCTCCAAATCACACATTTACAGTTCACAAAAAATAAACTGAAGTTAAAGGATTATATTTTATTTTGTTCTAAATTGACTAACCGGAAGGCATTTACTTGGCGCCCCCATGCGTGTTACAACGCACAATCTTATCCTTCACCGTAAGGTCAAGTTAATCGAGCCCGCACCGCAATAAGTTTAAAGAAGTTTGCTCGCAACTACTACTGACTCATAGTCTCGTATAAAGTGTCCTTAAAAAAAATTTTTGCTGGTTTTTGTACAGCATCAGCCAAAAGACGTCCACTGCTGGACAAAGGACCCCCTTTGATAGGAGTTGCCATAATACCCATTCCACAAGCTTGGCAAGCGGCTCGGGGATCGCAGAATGCTCATCACCTTTAGCCGAGAGGACGCTGCTGCTCGTCCTCCGGTGCTCTGGATGCAGTTTTAGGACAAACCCAGGTCCAGTCCCGGTTTTTGTATCACAACATCAACAGCCGGAAGACGTCCACTGCTGGACGAAGGCCTCTCCCTTAAAGGGAGGTGTTACCATAATCCCCACGCTTGGCAGGCGGCTTGGGGATCGCAGAATGGTTACCACCGTTAACTGAGAGGACGCTGCTGGCCGTCCTCCGGCGGTTCTGGATGCAGTTTTAGGACATACCCAGGCCCAGTCCCGGTTTTTGTATAGCTAGTAATATTTGTCGGTGTTTTAGGGTCGAGGTCTCCGTCGCCCGCTCCGTCCAGCGGCGTAGAAAGCAGTTCCATCAAAGACTCCCCTCTGCAAATAGATTTAGCGTCAGATGGAGGAAACGTCGGTAAGAAAGTTAAGATTTTTTTGTGGCCTTTGAAGCTTCCAATACGCTGAAGAGCTACAATTTCAAAAACTGGGGGAAATAACCTTTAGGTCGACAATACATCTACTAATCCAAAGGCGTCGCTTATTCTTATTGAATACTCTGCTATACTGCCAATAAGTAGAATTTGTACTATTAACATCTAATACTTTGAATGAAGGGGCATTGTACTCACCTTTATAAACAACTTTTACTATGGGATCAACATCGAAATTGCGAAAAAATCAGCTGTATCATAGATTTTATCAAAGGTCAATAAACCTTTTGTACGGAATAGCAGATTTTTTTTTACGAATTGTCTCGTCGTCCCATATTAAAAGTTGTTCATAATAGGGTAGATGATTGATGTTTATATAGTTGAAACCAATAGCTTTGATGAATAATGTAAGTACCTGAATATAATATGTTTAATGAAAATAATAATTTTAATCGGTTATTAATGTTCTGATATAAGCGTTTACAGTTTTTGATAGAGAAAAGTCTGTCCCTTTCGCACAAAACAAAAAATGACGTCACGCCTCTGTGCGCTATACTTGTCAGAATAGAATTTATATGGCTTACAGAGAAGTGACGTCATAATTTGCTGTTTCGCCTCTCTGTCTAGCATGATATTAAAATGCTTATAAGTTGCTTATTTTTAATCAGATTTTCATTTTGTATTCATTAATCAGCTATATTTGTGAGCCACATTTTATTAAGACAATAAAAAAAAACAGTCATCTAGCCTATTATGAGTACATATGATTATTTAAAGTATTAGATGTAAATAAAAAATAGTGGCGTATAAAAAGCATATTTAAAAAATGCTTAATTTTTTAATGTATGTATTATGTGCTGTGTCGTTTGCTCAAATGATTCTCACCATCAGCGAGTAATTGACAAAGCACTTTTATCGTAGAAAAAAACACTTGGGACGGATCCTCTTAAACATTGCTAACGGCATATTTGTATATAGCAGCATCAACATCACAGACCATCGCACTGGATCGCCTCGCTTGCCGAGCATACAGCAAACTATACAAAGTTATCGATTAAATGCGTGAGGAACGTTCTTTTCAGCGAGTAAGCATATGAAGCACCTAGCTTCCATTACGTTTGATGTAGAGTGGTCGGAGGGCGACGGCGGCGGGGCGGGCGGCGGGGCGGGCGGCGCGGGCGTGGGCGTGGTGATGGGCGGGCGCGCGCGCGGCTGGCTGCCCGACGTGGCCGCGGTGCTCTGGCGCCGCATGCTGGCCGCGCTCGGGGACCCCAACCTGCTGCGCGACCCGCACGCGCACGCGATCCTGTACAACTACCTCATACACCTCAACTCTACGCTGCTCAAGGTCAGTACTCTGTACCTTACGTCAACAGACGAAAATTAAGACGTGTTTCACAGCGCTTTACCAACAGATGGTGTATTGAATATTTTTATATGAAGTGTTTCCGGACTTTTGGTATTTCTATGTTCTTACTGTCTATGCATTAAAAACATAGATGGTAATACATTCACAAAAATACCTACGAAGTCAGGTTATCACACGGCTAATGGAAAGAAGCATGAGCGCCTATGCAGTGATGGTATGGACTTTGTTTTGTTACTCTCAAGTCCGGAGTTGGTAATTGTTATTGGGAGGCGTTAACCACTTACCGTCGCGTACACTGCCAAAAAAAGACGAACTAGTATTTTCATTAGATAAGTATTGGACATCTTAAAACCTTTCACAATCGCCAAAATTACGCCACACGCCCATTGAATGCGCCGGTTCATTTACCCACCTACGACAAAGCAAACATTTACATGGAATTGTCCGCATTTAGTATGTTCAAATTGAAACGGTACCTTATACAAACACTTGCGTAACTAAATCATGTTGTGTCGAACTGTGTACCGGCCATATGTTAATGTTTATCACAAACTCACTTATCAGTCGATATCTTAATGTTTGACAGATGGCTCGATCGGTGAAAATATCGAGATTTATCTCATTGAGTCATTTATTTTTGTAAATAATAGTTTGCTACATTAACAATAGAATTAACAAAGTAAGCGTGCTTATGAATGGTTCTTTTGAAATTGTGCGCCCTGTTGTCCAATTCGAAAGTTTTTAAAGAGTGCCAATGCGAAAGAGGAGCAGGAAAAAGGAGGTTGTTACGGCGACGCAAGAAGAGAGAAAATCTAATAGAGGTGCTTTGTTTACTTATTCATTTGTTATTCTTTTCAGTGTGTGTTATTCTCGAGAAAATGTAGAAGGGGTAAAATACAGTGAGACGATATTCTAGAAAAGATATTGTGCGGTGTAACGAAACTTAAAAAATAATATAATCAATTTTGAGAACTATATAATATTTCTATTGTAATTCAATGCCTATACAGTATACAGACAAGATGCAAAAATTCTTTAAAAAAAATCTACTGTCTACCCCTTTTCGTGTTTTCACTGTGTTTACAGAAATAGTCGAATGTAGGTATATTTTCTTACTGGGGAACATCAGTTCTATTATTTGCGGGTACTTTAATTCGCGTAAGTGCATAATTGATTCGTTTCTATATATCGTATGTTTCTAATCTCGTGCTTTAGTTACGTTTTCGCGGCTAAGATTATGATAAAATCATGAAAAACTAAAAATATGAATATATATTGAATATGAATTCACGAGTTCTGAAACGTGTTTGTGATGATAAACTGAAATTGTTGTGTGATGACGAAGAAACTGGTGAAGGGTTTGAGGCACCGCCGATTGTAAGCGTTTCTTAGTGTTGCTGCGTGATTCGTTTGTTTTTTTACATTCCTCGGATGTTTCATGTAAACTAATATAATTTCGTTATATGTCGAATGTCTTCTTTCTTATTTTCGTGTTGATGCTTTGTGATACTATACAAATGTTTAGCAAAAAGGTTCAACAATACTAAAGGGTATGTATGTACTCATCATTATGAACAATTTTTACTATGGAGTCAAACTTGAAATCGCGAAAAAAATATCATCTATTCCATACAAAAAGTTCATTGACCTTGGACAAAATGTATGGAACAGCTAATTTCTTTTTCACGATTTCATGGTTGGCCCCATAATAAAAGTTGTTCATAATGATGAGTACATACATGCCCTTTAGAATTGTTGAACTGTTTTGTTACAAATTGTATAAAAACCAGTGTGTTATGACTAGACTTCGGCCACCCTTTATAATAAACTTAAGAGTATCTTCGTAAACATTAATCTATCTCGTCTAGTTCTACCGCGTTAAAAAAATTAAAGAAAGGATAAGAGAAAAGACTGATTAAACTTGAGACTTAGTACATAATCCACGTTTCTATTGAAGCCCGTTCATTTTGAGTTTGGATCAAAGCTGTTTCTTCCCTTGAAAAACGCCGTCTTCTGAACACCAGTGCAAGGTACAATATTGATCAACAAGTTTGACATGATTGCCTTCTACAAAATCAGTTTGTTCGCTATCTAATGCCATGTTGGATGTACATTAATAAACTAGAGAGAGAGAGAGAGCTGAATCTTCCAAGTTTATGTACTTATTATTAAAAAAATACTCTTTTGTCGACTGTACCTAAGTGTGAAATTTATTGATCGGTAAAATACCAGCACCATCTGGACTACTGCTGATGATCGAATTATCAACTTTACTATTATCATTGTGAATAACCCAAGAGGTCGACGCTAAAGTCGACAAAAAATCAGCTGTTTCATAAAAGAAAAAAACATAGATTCTTGACAATACGTTTGTAACAGCTAGTTTTTTACGTGATTTCGAAGTGGAGCCCGTAGTAAAAGTTGTTCACAACGATGAGTACAATGGCCTCATTTCGGCTTAGTACAGTCCAATCTTATAGCTCAGTATATTAAAACGTCTTCTTTTTCTAAAGCAGCTTGAAACCCTAATTTAAATAGAGCCAAGTGGTCTCGCTTTTCAAAAATACGATCTACTTTGAACTGGTGATGATGTGGTAATGTATTCACAGATAAGTGCTAACCAAACCCTTAATGGCAACACGGAGATCCACGTGCCTTTCAACCTGGTGGCGGGATGGTGTCTCGAAGCGGAGGCTCTGCCACCCTCTCACAGGTACCTACCTACTATCTACTAAATTGTTTTGTTCTTGAAGATTAGTTAACTCTATTTATTTTTAATTTTGTCTACTGAAAATGTCAGACCAACCGCGTAAAAATGCTATTAGTGATTGCCCACTGCATCTAAACTCACAATAGTAGATTATTATACAAGGGGCTAAAATAACCCATTCTATACTAGGTAGATTTAAAACCGAGCTTTAGCGAGGAAATAAAAGAAACCAAGTTATAATGGGTATTTTCGCCGTGTGTTACACTCTACTTTTCACTACGAATGCGAGTAAATAATATAATCAAAATACCAAAATAAATGCTTTGTGACTTTGACGGAAACAGATTGAAAATTATTTCTTTTCCTTTCTCTTCCGTCTGCAAATATAGGTCTCCTAAGGATCCTTGAGAAAAATACACATATAATATCATTGGTATCCATTTTCACTAATATTGTAATAGTACATTATGATACAAGTGTGCTATGTTGGTCATTACACTAGAGGCGGTATTATGCGCGCGAGCCGGAGGCGAGCGCGATAAGGAAGCCGAGTGTGTATTGAAACATAGCACAAGAGTTTCATACGACTGTTTTCATCACACTTGCGTGGAAAAAACAAACTTTTTTTGATAATAATCAACCACACCGAGAAAACGTCAACAAACATTTGCGGAAAATGGCGCCCAAACCAGCAATGCGCGCGCAGGTTGACATTTACTTCAGCGGCATAAGAACTCTTTGTTGGTATTACAAAAAAATTGTAAGTATTACCCGGCAATATTAAGAGTGCTTCGTATACATACGTATAATTGCAGTCACGTACAAACTTGACTTTACCGGGTTATAACTATTATAGCACAAGTGCCGTAATGTAAAGTAAAAAGCACGCGTGCGTAATAGCTTGGATTATGAGCCTAAAACCGATGCATTAAGATCCACTTTACGAGCAAGTGTGATGAAAAATAAATTACGGTCACTCAAATAAATTTTTAACTAGAGAAAAATTCTAAATATTTCGCGCCAATGCCTTCTTTTGTAATTTCTTCTGTAGCCGGAACGCAATGCACGCATTCTACCAAAGAAATCGCCGCTTTAAATTCCGTTTTCAAAAATAAAATGTTAATTTTTTATTGAACAGAATGTAGTCGAGTCTTTATTTATTATTATTCTACCTAAGATTAAAAACTTTTTCGTTTTAGAAGGCTAGTTGGAGTAAAATACAAAAAAAACTAGATCCTAGTTTTTTTTTTTACTTTAGCTCCTAGATCATAATATGTTATTTTAGCCCTGCTCTGGTATGCTATAATGGCGCACTTTTTGAGCAAGAGCAGTGAAAACAGTATTTATTGTTTTATATCGTTAGTTTACAGTGTATCAGGGAAGATGTAGGTATTGTAGATGATACGTTTGAAAGTAGACAGTCTGCCCTTCTGTTCTGTCATTTGTTACTGTTACTTTCCGTGATTAACCGTCTAGATCTTGATAAAATTCAGCAAGATAGTAATGTGTATCAAACAATGGAAATATTTATAATCAGAAAAAACGCTGATAACTAACATAATTTATAGAGTGGCCATTAACTCCTTAGGTTCTGCACAATAGCAAAGTATTAAGTGTACGCGTTACGCTCTTAAGCAACGCAGCGCTTGCGGCACACTTTACAACAGTCATTAAGTTTGTACTAGATTGTATTTATTGTACCTACTAATTGTTTTTTAGGGCTGGCAAGCTACTGGCTCTCCGGTTACTATGCGAATCGACGCAAGCGCAAGGGCCGGGCGCTCCTTCTTCTTGCAACAACCGGCTGCATTTGGCACATTTACATCTCTACCAGCGAGCGTTGCATCACGGTAAGAACTCCTCGGAAAACGTTACTAGATATACCAGATGACTAGATTTGTTAATAAGCTTATGTTGAACCGCCATCTCGCCTAAATATTAAGCTACAACATTCCAACCCCCTTAAAACGTCCCTGTCAAAAAAAACTAACACCGCATTTTTTTAAATGATCTATCCAAATCCATATTTTCGTGACTAAAAATCCAAAAACAAAAGACTTTCAACAAACGTTTCCTGGCCAGATTGTCCCTCCAATATTCTTAATGTTATCTGACCATCTTTTAACTTGTCTACCTCTTGTATTGTATATATTGAAATACAACTTATTACTTGATAATTTGGACAGTCATAGTCACGAACGTACCTTCGAGCAGCGACGGTGATAATGGAATGGACGGGCCCAGCGCTTGCAAATCGATCAAAATTAACAAGAAAGCACAATCAACCATACCTAGCTAAAAGTATGCATATTACATTTGCCGGAAAATACAGAGGGCGAATCTAATCTAATCTAAATTACTGCATGACAAAAAGAGAACACATGTACATGTATTAGAAGTTTTTATTGTCGTATCGTACGGCTCGCATGTCGCAAAGACAGAGTATGACTGAAGCTAATGGATATATAGCAATATTGAGTATTGATAGCCGGCGCTCAACATATAGTCTTCAAAATCTGTCTGTTGTCGTTTCCTTTCTTTCAAATTTGTAACTTGTTGCTTATTGGCAAGAGACGGATGTTTCTTCGCATCCGGTCTGGATGATATTCCGCGCTTATTAACAACTTATGTTTAGATTTTTCGTTATTAGTGTCTAAATATTAAGCTTTTGTCTTAAATAAATAATAATTATTATTATTATTAAAATCCGTGCGCTTATTTCCCGTCCATTCATCTTATCATTATCGCTGCCTTCAGCATATATACCACTGGAGGTGACAAGCCAAAGCGTACCTCCCTGCTAAAAGGTATTGTGGTCACCGACCACTTTTTGGCAGTGTTGCGAGTTTGTTTCAGTATGCGTATGTATTGTTCATATGAACAGGAAATTGTTTTATTAGTGTAAAACTGTGTGAAAGATTTATTTTAAACTGTGCTTTGCGTTCACCTCGTCGCCCGCACAAAAAAAATAGAAAAAATAAATAAAAAGTAAATCGTAGGTAATCGTGGATAAGTAAGTTGTATGTAAATCGTACATGCTCGAAGTAACGTACCTGCGAATCACGCTGAACCTTATGCGATTCAATCCTCGTTTTAAGTGAGTCTACGTGAAAACAGTACAATTATCCCACAGGTCTGACCGGCGAGGACCGCTCGGTGGTAGACGTGCTAGTGGAACACGCAGCGCCTCGTTACCTCTCGCTCGCACTCGACGGCTACTCGCTCCTGCTTCTGGACTTCGTGCACGCTTCCACTGTCGTGCTTAACTCTTCTGACATGGGGCCATCGGTAAGCTTTTAAATGCTAGCTACAAAGCTACAATAGTGGCTCTATTCCAAAATATTCTAAAGATAAGGCTTGTTGAGTACCATATTATTACCTAATAATATATTTCTATATATTTGTATGTATCGATTATATGGCCGAAAAGATCACCAATGTTAAGCAACAGATAATTTCGTCAGTCATCGGTTTGGTGACCGCGAGTGGCATTTACATCTGAACAACCGTTAGTCGGATGACAAGATAATCTATCCCAGTGATTAGTATCATAACAACAACTACAAGTACAACATTTACGCAGGCTGCATAGATACGTCCCTTTTTAGAGCGGCCGCACACTGTTCCGGTCCGGTTCCGACCGTATCACACTGCGCACTTTTAACAGGTGCGAACGAGACGGACATCTCGAGAAATTTCTTAAGGTGTGTGGGACCTAGTACAAAATGTATGCACGGAGCGCCTTCAGGCGCGGCCGTCTGGTTTTTCTATCGGGTTTTTTTTATAATGTGCGGCCGCTCTTATTCGGCAAACAGGGCGAAGTGAAGAGATGGTGACAACCATTAGGGTTGGTCACTCAAAGTTAACGATCATGATAACCGGTAACTTAAACGTTTGTTCCAGTGTCCGCGCACCGCCGCCGTGACGTTCCTCGGGTCGCTGCTCTCCCTGCCGGACGGGCTCATGAACGCGCCCATGCTCCAACCCTACCCGCATCAATACAACACCGTATCGTGTCCTGATCTCAAGGTAACTTCTGCTTGTTTTCATCCAACGAAGGATGTGCTAGGCTTGCGTTTGACTGCCATATCACCGGATGTTAAGTGAAAATGTATTCTACGATGGAGCAAGCTTGCCTAGAAGAAGCCAAGATTTTTTTAGAAAATTGCAAGAATTTTTATAGTTTGTTGGCAGTATCACGGGCAACCAGGATTACTACCAGTTGTACCACGGGTAATAAAATTACCCGTAGTACTACCAAGCGATTCGCTCCGCGTTGTTGTCTCTTCCCGCGCTTTTTTTTTATATTAGGCAATGATGCTTGTACTGCCTATACATCCTTATTATAAATAAAATCTTTTAGCACCTGACTATTTTTGAAACAAAACTCAACGATAATAGTTTTCAAAGGAAATTGCTGGTGGCTAAAACCGCAATAAAATTTCATACAACTATGCTGGCGCCTATTCGAATAGCGCGGAAAGGTCTATGCTCAAAGAAGTTTGTCAAAATAATGACCTCATTACAAGCATTTTTTGGGTAAAATATTTAAGTTTAATTGAGCCGGACACTGCGACTATAATTTCAACCGCATCTGATGACAAAAGTCAAGAAGTGATTAACATTCTGTAGTAGTGAAATCTTTCCCAGTTATTCAACCGCCAAGCAAGCAAAGCATTACTGTTCACAATGTCTGGTGCTGCTACTGTTATGGGCAGACCTGACGCTTACCATCACGCGAACGTATCGCTCGTCTCGTTACACAAATGCATTAAAAAAATTGTTTTCTCAAAAATGTGACTTCTTTCGGCAGTAGATGTAACCAAGGTGGTCAATATCAACTGTATGTGAACTGTGTGCTTAACGGTTATGACCTATCCGATTACATTCTATTATATTTGTGTACAGGAGCACGTGTTGAATATAGTGGTGCGCGTGTGCCGGCGCGAGGGCGCGGCGGCGGCGCGCTGCGCGGGCGCGTGCGCGCTCGTCGCGCATGTCGCGCATCTGCTCGACACGCGCGCACTCTGTGACCGGCTGCCTTCCTACGTCACGTGCCTGCTGCAGATGCTTATGGTAAGGGAGTAGAGTTGATAGTGGCATGTTTGAGCTTCTGTTGCGCATCTCGATACATCACATTGTTAGCTAGAAGACGTCTACTGCTGGACCGTAAGGCCTCTACCTTAAGGCCGGGTAGGACGTTTCAAGCACATTTTTTAATGAGATCAATAATTAGTCTAAAGCTGTATCAGGTAGGGTCACATTTAGCAGAGCAAAAATATGGCGGTTACGCAGATTCGTGTGTGTCAAACTTCGATTTTTGAAGATTTTCTCAGATTACTTGAAAAGTATAGAAATTAATAACTTTTGAACCACAGCATGCTCTCCAAAATACTATTAACTTATAATTCATATTTTTTTATTGTGACTATGTGCTGTAATTAAGACATAAAACTGAAAATGGTTTAAAAATAGACCGGTATTTTATCGGTATTTTTTTCTATCGAGGAAAGTATAATCAATCGTGTTTTCATCCACAAAAGTTACTAAGACGGATGTTCTTCTGTAACATTTTGTATTTTTGGGCTTTAAATATAGTAATTTGACTAAATAAATTTGATTTTGCGAGGGGCAAATTTGGTAAATACAAGCCTTAATGGGGGTGGGGTTGCTACAGTCCTCACGCTTGGCAGGTGGCTTGGAGATATGCTCACCGCCGTTAACCAAGAGGACGCTGCTGCCCGTCCTCTGGTGATTCCGGATGCTGTTTTAAACCGGAACGAGGAAAAATAAATACCCAACTCAAACTGTTTCAATGTATGCAGATATCGTTTTGGATCTATCTACAAAGTAAAAAAAAATAAGATGATTTGTTTATCTTCTTGCTATAATGTAAGTAAGAGGAAGGAGAGTGCGATAATATTTCAGAAGTGAAAGTTTTTGAAGCTTGCTCTATCCTTGAAGGATGGTAATTGAATTAGTATCACTTCTTAGTAAGTGTTGTTTCGTCTAGAAATATTAACGGTATAAAAATTGAGACCTCGACAACTTTATAGTGACGGTATTCAAGGTGAAAATCGTGACCTCGATTTGACCAATGTTTTTTCTATTACAGATGAAAAATAAAACTATCGCCAAAGTGGTCAGTGACGGAATCCTGGTGCTAGCTGATTATACTGATCGGATCGTGGAGCTGTATCCTGGCTTGGCTGGTAAGTATTAACAGTTGACCTACTCGCAGGATGTACCGAGCAATCTTATTTAAGACTAGCTGCGCCCGCGGTTTCACTCGCGTGCAAACGATGATGATGATAAAAAGTAGTGTGTTATGGTAGGTATTCAGTTTCATCTAAATTAGGTCAGCCGTTTTGGCGTGAAGAGGTAACAAACTAACACACACATACCGACAAACTTTCGAATTTATAACATTCGTGTGAAGTGTGATTTCCTTATACGGGACTCGCTAGACCAGACAGTATTATTTTTTTCACACCACCTCCTCGACCAATGTCCAATTACTTATTATGCAACCTACACGTAAAGTAAAGCATTCTCTCTTAAGGGATATAAAGTTGTATGATTAGGGAGTCCTAAGGAATAAAGTGATTTGAATTTGGAACATCAAATTCGTGTGGAAACTCGTGCGCAGTCTGTATTGTGAGACCTGCTAATAAAGGCACGAAACTGTTATTAAAACTTTAAGTTACATTTTCGATCATAAAGTAACAATGAACACTTTTAATACGACACTTCATCAACAGCCTCTGAAATGTATTGTGTGTTTCCTCAGGTAAAATAATAAAATGGATATGCGCGTGTCTCGGGCAAATATCGACGAGCAGTAGCCGCGACTCAGTGAAGCCACTTGCGGGTTCTCTGTTACTATGTTTAGCGGAATTCGCCGTAAGATGTGGACCCACTTACCTGATGCAGGAGAAAGATGGGGAACAGACATTGCTGCTTATGATATTCAAGGTGAGCGCTGTTTTGTTTTTAATTGATGTGCCTGTGATAGACCATTTAAAACTGTATCTGTGACATGTGAAAGACACTTTTTTGATGATTTTAGTAACTATAGAAAAAAATGGAAAATTCGGATTACTTGATTAGTGTTGGGCATAATTTAGTAAAAGTGTACAGGGAAAAAAATTGAGGATTTTTTTGTCTATATTGTTTAGTTTTATCTGTGACACGTCAAAGACACTTTTTTGTAGATTTTAGTAACTATAGAAAAAAGAAAGAACTATAGTTCGTATGATTTTGTTAGTGTACGTGTTAAAAATATTGAGTATATTTGTCCTGAAAATTATAATCAAATTAGATGAATAGATTAGTCGACTAAAACTTAGAATGCATGTGGAATAAGATTCAGTTTAGAATTCAATAATATTTTATTTATCTTACAATATCATATAAAAAACAATTAAAAAAATATACAAATAGTTTTTGAGTGTAGTAAAACCTACACAGACTTTTCCAAAATACACAATTCGTGTTCGACGCATCCGCATGGCGGAATATCGTCTTGCCAAGTTATTAATGTCTGTTACACACGACACAACACAAAACCTCGTATTTACATCGTGTGTAACAGGCCAATGGGAAATTTCACTAGAGTCTGTATCGCCGCGGCATAATCAACTCGATCGACAACAAATTACGTTACAAATACGTACAGCTACCGCTACGTTGTTGTTTTAAATAGATGATCAATCCAATCCTCAGGTGTTATTCCACAGATGATGTTTTTTAGTCTGCGACTTGATGAGGAGAGGAACTATATCGATTGGTTAAGATAAATTATCAATTGAGACTATTGTCAGAAGCTGTCGATCGATCCTCTAAAGTCA
This sequence comes from Erannis defoliaria, assembly GCA_905404285.2. Classification (NCBI taxonomy): domain Eukaryota; kingdom Metazoa; phylum Arthropoda; class Insecta; order Lepidoptera; family Geometridae; genus Erannis; species Erannis defoliaria. The sequence goes on along the minus strand of FR990085.1, from coordinate 7,226,685 downwards.
TACAATCTATTGCTGGGAGACATGTTCCTGGGGCTGGAAACCGTGCTCGTCAGCGACGTAGGTGACGGTGTAGATGAGTCCGTCCGGGCCGGTGTACTTGTAGCTGCCTTGCACTTCGATGGCCTTGTGGTCTTCGCTGACCTGCTTGAGGGTTCCCTTCTCTTGGCGCGCGGTGCCGTCGCTTGTTTCGAAACTGGGGGATTTCGTTTTGTTAATTTGTGTTTTTTTTTGCATCTGAGGGTTCTGCTCTTGTCAGAACTTGGAGATCATTATGGCTATGACTTTTTTAGACGCCAATGTGCTAAATGCTTAACTAAGTGCCGTGTTATGCCCAAATTATGAATGAATTTTACCAAGCTTTAGAGTTGTATTTTACTAGTATATGATATTTTTATCTAAATACAACGAGAAACTTTTTCAGAAATTTAATTTGACTATTATTTAATTGTATTGTACTATGAATACTGCTAGAAATATTTGACACAGTTAAACAATCTTTTTTCATTGATCTTCGCCTTCTTCGCAAATTCATGAAAGATTGGTAACACAAATGTATTTTTACTAGTGTAATTAAATAAGCAGAAAGGCTTTATGGTCTCTTTGATTAAATTTTCCAAACTAAACCCTTCTGGTTCCAACATAAGATCGTTTTTAAACCCGAGTGAGGCACACTTACTCAAAGTTGTATCCCTCCGGGTGGATGTCCGAATCCTGTTTGAGGATGTAGACGGGGTGCTGCTGAGGCTGCTGATCGTGCTGTGGAGCCGCCAAAGCCACGGCGAACAGGGCAAGGGAGATCAACACCTGAAAAAACACAATCTTATTATGTACCGTGTACGGTGGGAAATGGAGTGGCAACGCTTGCCATTCAACACTTGGATAATAAATGTTTCAAGTGCGGTTAGAAATTGAGAGGTAAACCTCGTTCAAAAAAGTGCTAAAGCCACGTTGGAGGAAAAAAAAAATTTTTTTTTGTTAATCATTACTCTGATTATCTCTATTTTATTTCTTCTCTATTGCTTTGAGGGCCAAGGTGAACATCCGCCTTATAGAGATTTAAAATTGTTTTTTTTTTCTGGGTTATGTTGGCTCTATTCTATTGTTTTCAGAAAAAATAACACTAAACAAGTTTTGTCACTGAACACCTTAAAAAAATCTAAAAGGATCACTTACGAATTTATGCATTTTGAAAGTGCGTGGGTTGTGTAGGTGAGTAGCTACTGCGAAGTCAACGGAAGACTGTGCTCATCTCAGTTCCTACCAACCTTTTTAAATGCAGCCACTAATTGGTGACAACACTATATTTTACATGCGCGTAATACAGTGCTAATAGAAAGAGAGACGGCCCGTCCCACTAAATCAGAATTGGCGCTCCTTGCGTAAAAAGTATTTGTTTTATTGCGAAAATTGTCAGGCCGATACCGTTAACGGTTTTGTCTTGTTAGCCTGCTAATTTCATTCAACCTTGTTTAAATCAACTACAGGATTTTTGGGAATATTGGATTTGAGAGGCAGTGCCGTACATAGGGCGGTGCTAGCAGTGCCCAGGCACAGGGCGCAGACCCTGGAGGGGCGCAAAAATGACCAGACCAGGACCCAGTTTTGAATTGAATATTTGTAAATGAAGTGTTTCCACACTTTGGGTATTTCTATTTTTAACCGACTAAACCGACCGAAAGGAGGAGGTTCTATGTTCGACTGTATGTATGTTTTTATTTATTTTTGTTAATATTTTTTTCGGTTGGTTTATAAACATGATAAGTTGTAAATACCTTATCAAGAGCACAGTTATAGAAGCTCGCACCGGGCGCATAGAAGGCTAGTTACGGCACTGTTGAGAGGTGCTGAAACTTGCTTTGCCACTAGCAACAACCTAATAACTATTTCTATCTTTTCCAAAAGTCTGTGATTGGAAATTTTATTTATTTATTTATACTAACTAACTTTCGTTGAATTAAGCAAGTTTAAATAAACTACGTAAGTTTTCATATTAAAATTAGAAAATTTTATGAGTCCTTGTTTGACGATCTAGGGGAAAATGCTTTACAGTAAGAAAAAATATAACCTCTGGCAGGACTTGAACCTGCGTACGAGCAATCTCTGGGTATCCGTCCCAACTGCTTTGCCAATTAACACATTAGCTGCTAGAAGCACACGCCTTGCGTACTGCCGCAACTTGCGACAGTGCTATCGATACGCAAGTTTTGTGTTATTTGAGTTTTCCCACAGCGGTGCTAATTGACACACTCCTCGCGTGAAATCGTACCATACGCCTGTGCGCTTTACGCACTCCTTGCGTAGCATCCTACAAACCGCCAGTGCGTCTGATACGCAAGGTGTGTGTCCTGCCATTTTTTTTGTTTTTTTAGCGAAATACCATTGAAAACAACGTTTCAATAATCTCATCAATTAGTTATAAAATCAATAGCAACAAATACCTATTAATATATATATATATTGTTATATATAACAAAATATAATAGGAACTTAAAAATTGTATGAAAATTCATTTTTGGATAACTAGCAAAGTATAAAATAGGTCTGTTGGCTTAGTATATAATGTTTGTGTTCTTTTTGTCCCTCTCTATTTATTTTTTATTCTTGATAGGCTTGCGTTGAACCACATCCTGCCCGATGTTATGCGGTCTAGGACGAAGCACGCTCTATTTTATACATTCGCTGCATCTATGCAAATCTTACTCAGGTTTTTACATTTCAGGCAAAATAAAATAAAAAATTATTTTTTTCGATTCGTTTTATTCAAGTTCATTTTGTTTAGGGGAGCTCTATTTAATATTTCAAAGGTTTAATAGAGCTCCCCTATTATAAAGAGCGACGACGGGGGGGGGGGATGGCGGCGGCGTCGGGGGGAATGGCGGCGGCGACGGGGGGGGTGATGGCGGCGGCGACGGGGGGGGGGATGGCGGCGGCGACGGGGGGGGGGATGGGGGTGGCGGTGTCGGGGGGCGGGATGGCGGCGGCGTCGGGGGGAATGGCGGCGGCGACGGGGGGGGTGATGGCGGCGGCGTCGGGGGGAATGGCGGCGGCGACGGGGGGGGGTGATGGCGGCGGCGACGGGGGGGGTGATGGCGGCGGCGACGGGGGGGGTGATGGCGGCGGCGACGGGGGGGGTGATGGCGGCGGCGACGGGGGGGGAGATGGCGGCGGCGACGGGGGGGGGGATGGGGGTGGCGGCGTCGGGGGGCGGGATGGCGGCGGCGTCGGGGGGGATGGCGGTGGCGGTGCATCATCCGTGCTATAAAAAAATAATACCTGTCAATTAATCATAATACATACATGAATTACCTACAATTATAAGACACACAAGTAGCGTAAGTTACCTACTACTTCTGTAGTCGTTAAGTTTTTGACGAAAGGCCTACACTACCTGGTAATACAAACAAACGTACATAGTCAGCTTTTTTATTAATCCAGTGCAGGACATACGCTTACCTTTGAACGATGATTGAGCCATATCCACCGGCTAAGCTGTGATATGGTGGATTCACTTATGTCATTGAATCTCAATCTTCTCTGGACATATGCAGATTTCCTTACAATATTTTCCTACACTAAAAAGAGAGTACTATCTGTACATAAATTTCAGAGAACTCGTAGGCACGGGACCAGAATTGACCTCACAAGCACACAATTTCAAATTGAGCGCTCTGTCCGCACACAACTGCACTACAACGGTTAATTATAACTCGGTAGTAGTATGTTAGTAGCTTTTCCCTAAACTAAGTAGTTTCATAAATGATGGATTTCTGAGGTAATATACATAAAAACCTCCTGTTAAAAGTCAGTAAACTAAAGGAAGTTGGTATGAACATTGTTGGCCCCGTGTCCAGTTGAATAGGAAATTAAAGGATTTGTTTAGAGATGAATACAGATTCCTAGAAATCCTGCAAAAAGTTAAATAGGTACTTACTTAATATTGTTAAATTAGAGACTTACCTCTGGCACCACAGCCAACTCCAGCCGCGCCCCCACTGCCTCCATATTCTTCCCCCGCCCGATAATAGGGGTTGTCTGGAAAGAAGCCCGATTCACTATATATACACAAAAACATTTTATAATACCTACGTACATAGGTAGGTATTCAAGGTTATTTTATACACCAATCACCATAACCACCACCCTCCAAGCCAGCTGTAGGCTTAGCCATTATAGCATTAGCAGCGTTTGCACTGACAAAATATTAACATAAAACATGTTGGATACGTACTCTGTTTCCTGTATATATATAATATATCGACCCGTGTTCGCATTGTTTCTCAATTTGCTGAAATGTCACTTGTTTGACCAGCAATAAACGCACAGTAAGTTATTGCAAGAAAGCTTCTTAGATAGCTTTATTTGGAACAATAATGCACTATGGCAATCAGCGATATTTACCAAAAATGCATAATGGGCCGATATAAATAAGCTTAGTCGCATAAAACTATTCACGAGGCATAATCAAATCATCTTTCTTACCTTTCGTCCATAATTTTCGTAACCGTCAATTCAATTCTTGATGTATGGCTTTTGTGAAGTTGTTTTCAATTTCAACGCCGGCGCAGTTAGCAGTTTGTTTTGTTTGTCGGAAAAAGATGGCATAGAGATTTCCAATTTTTAAACACTATGGTAAGATGAGCTCAAAGAGAATGTAATATGTTTTATTTTCTTTATATATTTTTTTTCTTTTTTTTTTTTTTTTTCTTCTTAGTTATTGGCATCGCACTTTGTGCATTCTACCAGTGTCATGTTTATGAATTATCAAGTTTATTTTATTAAAATATAGTCGAATATGTCATTAAAACACAGTCAGTCACACAAAAGTCATAATCGAGTCCAAGCCATGCCCTAGTAAAGTTGTGGCGATTTACTATGAGCTTCTACGGAGTTTTGAAAACAACACGAAAAGACATGTTTCCCCACGTTATATCACTTGCCCACTCGTGCATGTAATTCAACACTCAATGAATAAAACACCACCATTTTAATCATTATTTCGCGAAAAAACACAAGTTTAAGAAAATAATAGAATGCATCGACATGATTTTTCCATGTTCTCGCCAAAACTCTTCTTAGTTATTGGCATCATCAGGGAAATGTGTATGAAAGTCCTTTGTTTTTGGACTTTTAGTCAGGAAAATTTGGATATGGATAGTTAATTTAAAATAAAAAATACAGTTTTAATTTTTTTATTGTCAGAGACGATTTAAGGGGGTTTGGAAGGGAGGATGTTGTATGGAAAGTTCTTTGTTTTTGAAGTTATAGTGATGAAAAATTATATTTGGGTACTTCATTCAAAGGAAGGGAAGTTGGGGAGGGGGAGGGGAGTTGGTAGAGTCCATAGTCGGTAGAGTCGGTAGAGTTTGATTGGAATGATTTAAAGTGGAGAATTTTGGGAGCGTTCCGACTTTCTTCCGCACGCGGACGAAGTCGCGGGGACCTCTAGTATATATGTATATATATATATAACATTATTTAATAATGTTCTAAGATGACATTATATATATATATAGCATCAATATATATATATATATATATATATATATATTGCATGAAATAATATTATTCATGAAAAGAACACGAACAAGAACACTTTGATTTGGCACTGAACTAACATCTTTTTAGTAAATTTAATGTAATAAATGGAAAGAAGTAGTAGTTTTTTAGTAATGTCGGCCAAATATTTGCAATCAATCAACAAGGTCTTCCAAAAAAGAAATCGTTGTTTGATTCCCAGAGTGCACCAGTTCTACTACTGCTTGTCCTCCCGGACGTATCCGTAAAGGACCAGCAGCCGTTGAACCAACGTGGAGGTTTTTGACCAGGCACTCCACCTACCTAATTTTAATTACTACTTCTTACATTTATTATATTAAATAAACTACTAACACTGCTAACATTTACTAATATTATAAATTCTTTATATAAAGAAGGCGATGTGGCGAACCTCGTATACATTAATATATATATATATATATATATAATGTTTTAAATCTACCTAATAAACTCACGGACACAATGGCATTATATCTTTATCGGTTACTCTAATTCTATCTTACTTAATAAAACATTATCCTATCTTGTGATTATACCTATTTAATAAGTTTATGAGTATTTATGAAAATCACGAAAGCATGAAATACATAGACCAGGTTGTTTGGGACACCGGGGGCAGAAAAATGCTGAAGCCTTGCGTTCTTTTTTTGTGATTTTACAATGTTGGCAATCTTTTCGTTTGGTTTTACCGGATCCGGCTATTTTAGGCAAAGCCTCGGGTAAATGTATTGAGGATGTCGGATTTGGTCGCCTGAGTCTTGGTCTTGGAGTGGTCGGTCTGTCAGTTCTTTCTCGAATATTAAGTAATTCTGTTACGATATCTAGACGAAATTCGAGATAAGTAGTAACCCGGGTACCGTTGCACTGTTCCTTATACATTTTATAAGAATTTAAAAGCATGACCTGAATAACATGCATAAGAACTTTCTTGTACCATCTGGTTGACTTGTTGTATGAGGGATAATATGAACACATTTGGTCTTTGTTATCAACGCCATTCATATATTTATTGTATTCGACAATAGCTTTAGGTTTTTGTCCTATTTGTCCGCGCCTATTTGTAACCTCGGTAAATTCAGCTCGGTGTTCTGTAGAAATGAAATTAACATTCCGTTTATCTCTATAATTACCGACAACTACACCGCGAGAGTTGTACCTGCTTATTAATGTACCTCTAGGTATTTTTGCTTTGGTAATTTCTGGATTGCCCTTTCTATTAGCTCTTAGAGTACCCGTTAGATAAGTTTTTTTAACTAAAAGTTTTTCAGCAAGTTGGACACTATTATAAAAATTGTCCGTATACAAAGAATGCCCTAGGTTGAAATAATCCTGCATGAGCAACATAACAACTTTTTCCCCGTGATTTTTGCCTTTTAAAACCTCATCATGTGCACCACAATACATGTGCATTCTTAGTACAATACCATTTGCATCCGTGAGCACGTATAATTTAACACCATATTTATGCCGTTTCGTCTTAATATACTGCCTAATGCCTAAACGACCGCGCCATGAGACCATTGTTTCATCAAGTGCTAAATTTTGCGAGGGAATCACTAAACTTTTCATTAAGTTACTAAAAAAGTCCATTATTGGTGTAATGAATCTGTTCGGCGAGTTACTATTGGCAAATCGTCGTGGATCAGGGTCGCTATAATGAAAACAACGCAAAATTAACAAAAATCGGTCGCGGCTCATATATTTTCTGAATGGCAAGTCGAATAAAGGTCCGGTTTTCCAGTTGTCGTTAATGCGGTTGAGTCTTATATGACCCATGTGAAAAAGTAATGCCAGGAAAACGCGCATTTCGTCACAGGTCGTGTCTTTCCATCGTTTGATTCTACCTAAGTCATGGTCGTTTTGAAGAATCAATTGCAAGGCAAAAATATTTATGCTTCTCACTAGAACGGACATAAATACGGTGTTAAACAATAGATTGAAATAATCGATGGGAGATTCTGCTGGACCTACGTTAAAATGACCAACCCCCTCAAATGGAATGGATTGGAGATCGCCCTCCTCCATCCATTCAGAGTCTTGGTCCCTCTCTACTTCCTCCATGACACCGTTATCATCATCCTCCTCCATGACAACGTTGTCAACGCCATCTTCCACAGCAACGTCATCTACTTCCGTTCCCGCATCAGACGAAGGTTCTGACATTGAAGAAGAATCTTCTTCCCTAGAGAGAAATTAACGCCATGTTACATGTTGACCAACACTAAATAACATGGTTTATGTAAAACAGGTGACTAATCAAAACTCTACTAAAAAAAACTATCTACTGGCAAATAAAGAACAAAAGCGTTAAAAATTATAAAATTTATGAACAGATCTATTTATCGATCGAAACTGGCTTAGTGATTACAACTTTTGGACATATCAGATCATAAAATCACAGATCAGGAAATAAAAAGACGAGGAAAACAATACCAAATCATCTTAAAAATTCTAAATGAAAACCAAAATTGTAACGAAAAATTAAAAAGGAAAATAGATATAAGTGCAAAAATATATGTTCTATTATCGATCGAAACTATCTTATTGCTTACAGCAGCGTTTGGCAATATTAGCTCACGGAAACTATTATATATTGATAGAAATAATCTTTGAAAAACTGAGATTGAAGCTTACAAAAAACTATAAGATCTAAGATCTACTATAGAAAACAAAAACTCATTGTAATTCTGATATCAAACGAATTACAAACGAACATTTTCGATATAAATAGATTTCAAAATTACCAATAATTGGCACATGAGTAAAAACAAAGTATGATATGGGTAAAAAATTAAGCACTTACATGTCAGAGTCTCCGTGCAGGCGTGCTAATTCACACTCGATCTCATCACCAGATGACATGGTGACAGATATCAAGACACCAGGGTTCACTCCGCTTACGTTGAAAGCAGGGAAACTGCACTTGCCGATGCACGGTAGAACACACGTGAGTTTAAGCGAATGGTAAGATAGTCGAGAGACGACTGAACGAAAGCAAAGTTCGCCGAGTATTTTAACTGATTTGAAACAAAAGGATCGGGATTAGGCAGATTTCGGCGAAACGAATGCAGGCATTGTAAACACGTAATTTGTGCGTTTCCGAAAAAATATATTTGCGCTACACAAACATCTTTTGTTTAGCGGATCATCATTACAATATTTATTGAACAGGGCATTTGCAAGTTCTCAAAACTTAATCTACAAAAATGACCGACAATAACAAGGCATAAACAGATTTAAACAATTTCGCCCTGCCGCCGCAGCGTGGGCATTGTGATAAATCTGTTTATAGTCGGATTACGCTGTCCTTATTTCAAACGTTTTGAACGACGAAATAGGCCATAAACTGATTTGAACAATGCCATCTAATGTGTTTTGCTAATATATCCTCATTGCAACCGAGTTTCTGGAAATTCCTTACCTACAGTAGATCGATTCATACAATTTCATTTGGGATAGGTAGTTATGTATACTTGCCCCCGCATTCTGAACCTAATCGAAAAGGTTTTGATTCGAAAGATACACTGTCTCCGTCGTTCATAATGTAGGAATCGGAGGTTTTCGAATCGAAACCTTTCCGATTCGTATCATTGATGCTGTCCTTATAATTTATATATGTATATGTATACATATATTTAACATATATATGCTATAATATACATATATATGATATAATATATATAAGTATATGAAAACAGAAACAAAACGCCATAAAAAAACTTGTATTAAAGTTGCCACAACTTTATTAGGGCATAACTTGGTCTTGACTGTGACGAATTTGATGTGACGAACTGTGATTTTATGACTTTGATTTGATACCAATTAAACATATCAAGTATAAACATTATACTTGATACTGGCAGAATGCACAAAGTGCAATGCGAAAAAAAAACATGATCTGTGGCATGTTTTGGACAGTATTTTTTTTACTGACCACATCACTCATAGACAAAAGCCGTGAGACGGGCGATCCGTGCCGTGCGAAGCCATCCATTCGCACTTAGAAAGTAAGTAGTTTCATTGATATATAATATGAGTGAATGGTTCCTTTAACCATTTAAACTTTGCTTTGCAACACGTTATTTGTACCTAATTAACTTTCAATAACTTTCAGAACAAAAATGGAGCCTAAGATTTACAAGAAGATGGGCGAGAAGGAAGCCCGCGAATTGTTGCGGTAAGTTACCTATTTATTAAATCATAATCGTAATCTATATTTCTTGATCTGCCGAACGCACTTCCTAGAGATTTATGTTGTATATCGATGTTTACCTTCTATATTGTGTATTGAAAATTGTTTATAACCAGCAATGCAGGTTCACTCATATAGACATAGCTAAACGCGTTTATACTAGTAAACGTAGGTATAATTGCGCACGCCACAGTGGAATTTTGATTCTGTAACATGCTTATAAAGTACTTATCTGGCACTGAAGAATAAGACGATATTTATAGATAGGTATGTTGTGGTACAACTATGTTTATGTTTACAGACGCGTTTTATATAGGAGTGAGACTTTTTCCGTACCTAGTACTATTATGTTATTACTTTTAACTATGGCTCTTAGAAAATCAAAGTGATCCGATTACTCTTCACAAATAGGTACTTACCTAGTTCTTACCTATAACTACCTAAAATTTTTTTTGTATTTATATTTTCAGGAGCCAGTTCTGGCGAGCCTTTTGGCGGGGGTGGGTGAAGCTCACCTGCGGGGGGTGCTGCATCCCCACGCCAAAGGAAGAGTATGTGTTCAGTACCTATATTATTATTTTTAACCGACATTTAAAAAACCCATAAGTATGTACATTATTAATTCACTCTTTATTAAGAGATACATTGGAATAAAACATAGACTACTTTTTATTCCAACAATCGCAGGTTAAAACCGCAGGGCGCAGCTAGCATGTACATAATTATTTGGACGTTAACAAATATTTACTAAATTATTTAACAGTGTAAGCAATTGTTTTTATAATCCACTTCCAAACGAGTCTGACTAAATCATTTCTAAGAAAGACACCTGAGGTTGTAAACAACTGCCTTGCTTTTGTTATTGTTATTTGCCTTGAGCCCATTATTCGTGGATTAGGTAGGTACTCTCTCTAGGAAATTTGGATCTCGGTTACTAAACACACTAGGCACCTATCTGAAATATAACTATTTTTCTTTCCTTCATATAACGCAATGAAAAAACCCGCTCCGTCCCTTGAGATTCGTTATGATGAGTTTACACTGTACCTAGTATTTTGCTGCTAAAATAATGTCTCTCAGTTGTTTGCCTTTTATGATCGCTTCAGATCTGTCCACAAAGTAAGAGGGTCCTAATATATATTTACTATTTTTCACAGGCCTCAAGAAGATATACCGCCGCCGCCGGGCGAGATCCGCGTGCGGATCCGAATTACCTGTATTTGCGGAAACTTAGATAATTAATTTTCCGGTATAATAAAATCTGATTATAAAAAAGTCTTTTCTCTTATTTTAAAAATAACCTGCAATATCATAAAAAAATATTCTCTTGTTTATCATGAATATACAATAGCCAGTAAGTTAGGTTGATCAACAAGGTACATGGTAAAATTTGTTTGTTTAAACAAATAGCAGAAAGCGACTATGTTTTTTATGTTAACTATATATATATTTATATAAACCAACCAAGCCAGTTGATATAATGTAGTGTAGTATTTTTCTGCTACTTGTTTGATCCAAATTATACTGAGTAGTACTTTGAACTGAGGTTAAATATAATAAATAAGTATAAATATATGTGTAATATATTGTGAATATAAGGTTGCATTGGCTAAAAAAAAACTATGTTTCAGAACAAGAAAACGAAAAAAAACCAGAGTGTTTTTTCATATAATTTTTTAGATTTTATTTTTATCTGGTTATATAAGTTGTATATATATAGTTATAAGAATTTCATAAAAGTATAACGTTTTTTTATATATAAATGATTAGGTATTGTCAGGTTAATAAAACCGTTGTTTCCTTTGCTATTTTAATGTTTATTTTTTAGATGATAATTATTGTTGAAGTTGGTTATTTTTTTTTATATATTGTGCTTACACGTTTTGATACAAGTCATAAGGTATCGTCTAGGCTATACAAACATTATATGCTTTGATATTTCGTCATAAAAAAAATAAAAATTAGTTGAACACACTTCTCGCGTATTTGACGCACCAGCGTTTTGTGTAACAATACGCAAGTAGTGTGTTTAGCGCACACGCGTCATGGAACGAGTTGGCGGACGCGACGCCAGTGCGTTTACGTCTAAGGTGTGTTTGGCGTCGTAACATATTTCCTGTAATTTATGAATTTCAGCACATAATGTGTTAAGCTATAGAAGTCTGCCTTACTCGTCATAATTCTCAAACATAGAACCAAAGTATGGAAATACTTCATCTAAAATACTAAAAAATGCTTTAGTTTTGAGTTGGATCCGAGAATTTAAATTAGATGATGTTTACAAGATTTTAAAATACCAATATAACAAGCATATCGTACATTCTCAATGACATGTCATTACCACCATGCGAACGTTTTGCTCGTCTCGTCACTTGATTGTAATAAAAAAAGAAAAAAGTGTTCGTAATTATTATTTAGCTGTCAAATTATGATATTCAAAAACTTTGTTTGCAGAATGCAGTTTTCCACGAAAGTCTGTTACTTAATATTTTCTTCACATAGCCGCACGCGATGGTTAGAATCGCACCTTGAACTTTGTCACTAACCTTGTCATACTTTATACGCTAAGTATTTTATAATTTTCAGGTATTGAACGCCGTTATGAAAGGAACGAATGGATCTGACATTGAAGGGCTCTCTCTCCCGGTTGACGAAGATTTCGACCCAAATATTCAGTTGGACAATTTGGGACCGAAAACTTCGCCCGCGTCGACGATAGACGTGAAACTCTGGGCGCAAACGGTAATTTCATAATATTTACATGAATTACGTATAAGCGTGCCAGTTAAAAAGGTGGTAACATGTCCGTTTCCAATGATTTGCATACAAAGGAAATTTAAATGAAATATTTTCTAGCCAATTGCATTATTAAAAACCCCATGAGGCAATCCCGAAATAGCTGTAATATTTTACCGCATGCATATATCCACTTTTTCGCACTTTATAGTCACGCAATAGGGAATATGAACGTGTTTCAATAATTAAAAATAATAGGATAAATGGAGAGTTTAACTGAATCTGATGCTTACGTTGAAAAAATAATTGAAATCGGCGGGTAAAGTTCTGAAATATAAGCGTTCAAAGTATTTGGGAGGGAGTCATCTTTCCCTTTCTAGCAAAACACGTGTGAGTATAGAATTTGTTTGGAATTGTGGACTTTGACGTCATTAGCTAGTATAGTGCCCTCCGTGTCTAACATGAAACTAAAATGTTTATAACTTCGTTTATAATTTGCGCACATATTTAAATTTTATTTTCGATGAGTTGTTTTGTTGCGCTTCAACACTTTTGAGTCAGTAAAAAAAAACATGCATATTCCCTATTCTGGCACTGCTACTGTTAGGCCAGGCGAACGTATCTCAACTCGTCACACCATTGTATACAAAAATATTTATTTATTTATTTAGATATGCACGCAACTGGTACTATTCCTGGGCCACTGGCCGCTGTGGAGCGGGTGCCAGCTGTCTTCGACCGTGTGCGAGCAGCACGACAGCCCCTCGCTGGGCTCGGAGCTCGGGCCGGCCGTGCTCGGCGCCAACCACATACAGCTCATGCGGTTCAGCGACGCCACGCTCGCCTCGCTCATCGAACTACCCGCGCTGGACATGCCGCCCGCAGGCGGGACCACTCCGGGTAACAAAACCTTTATTATCTACGGTTTGAGAGGGGTCTGTCATCAATTTCCACGTATAACACAGAAAACATAATAGTACTGCGTACAAAAGATTCATTCCCATTGAAAACGTCTAAACACAGTTGAACTTGTACCTATAACTACAATCATGTTATATTCAGTGCAAGCTAATTTGTATTCTATTTGTATAGTATAGTGTTGATATTTCACTGTAGTGCTGAGGCGCGCGCAAGTAGGTATTAGCTTGCACTGAGTATTACATTGTTGTAGTTATAGGTACCTCTATCTACGCTTAGAATTTTTTATTCGAGTTTTGTATGCGAGTGAACCTAACGTAGTATAATATAGGCGTTTTCAAAAGGCAGTCCTGGACACTGACAAAAGACAGTTTGGACTTGGACATGTTCTAAAACTGCATCCAAAACAACCGAAGGACGGGTAGCAGCGTCCTCTCGATCAACGGTGGTGAGCAATCTGCGATCCCCAAGCCACCTGCCAAGGCGTGGGGATTATAGCAACCCTAAATAATCCGAAAGTAGCAATGTAAAATCGGACATAACTGCCGTAAAAATACGAGTTATAAAACAAACAATGTGTTGAGCCAAACACAAAACATATCATAGTATTATATTATTCTATGACCGAGTTTTTTGTTTTCGCTTTCAAGCCGAGTTCTTATTATCGCCTTTTTCCGCAGACCTATTATCTGTCTACTTTCCAAGGAAAAGCAAGAGGTAGTAAAAAATAACAAACTGTAGAAGTGTTGACTCTTTCCTCAAACAGGGTTCCGCACTGATCTAGTAAAAAAGTACACAAATAGAAAAGTTGACTTTATATTGACAATTTTCTAGCGATAAAATGGTTAGATAAAACTAATACAAATTTAAACAATAGCAATTTTTTTTTCTTTTTAAAGCCAATTACAAATTCATCAGTTATCAGGTTTAAATCTTGCGAAACACCATGCTTATACGTTTTCATTTCTCTAGCCTATGGTCACGGTCTCACGGTTAAACTACGGTCACCATTTTTGTGTGTTGGTAATTTTGAGCTATCCACCAATGCTTTAGTGACGTCAAGTGTATTTTTGCTCTACTTCATACCGGGTGTTAGTTTGATCGATGAACCTTTTTGTATGGAACAGCTGTATTTTTTTTGGTGATTTCTGGGTTGGCCCCATAGTAAAAGTTGTTCATAATTATGAGTACAATGATATCCTAGAAGGATAACGGTGTTCAAACTAACACCCTGTATATTGCTGTTTAATAGGGTTAAAAGGGAGGCCTTATCTTTGGACATACCCCATATTTATGTATATTTCAGTTATCTGAGAAATGTATAGATGGTGTTTCAATAAATGTTATTATTACTGCATGTGTTCAGGTCTAGCGACGTCAGACCGGCAAGTGCGCGTGTTGTTGCGCGACATCGCGGGCAAGGCGTGCTGGGACGCGTCCGCTCTGTACTACGACCCCTCCACCGCGGCCGACGAGCCTCTCGAGCCTTTACAGCTTTTACCGGACAGGTAATAAACAGATAGCTTCATACTATACTATATATACTTTACTACTTTTATATACTTTTCACTTTATTATTTTTAGTAGCTGTGCCTCGTGGTTTCACTCACTATTAAAAGAGGTATATTTATTTATATATATATATATATATAAAATATAAATATATATATATAATATAGTATATTTATGTATTATATATTTTTTCAGGATAAAAAGTAGCGTACGTGCTAAGCCAGGCTATAGCCATTCCATATTTTATCCAAACTCGTTGAGCCGTTGCAGCGTGAACAAGTTACAATAGTTGATTATGCACTAAGGGAATAAAGCAGTGTCTTACGTCACGGGCATTGAACCCTGCGCGTAACGACGGAGTCTAGAGTTTACTCCTGAGAGTAGTGAGGGAGTTATATAGAGTCCTGAGTGAAGCGAGGGGTTCAAGCTGCCCAAGACGAAGACAGGCTTTATTCCAGAGGAGCATACTCTACTTTTCACACCTTCTGCGAGACAATAAAAAGCCAGGGCTCCATAAATTAAAATTCACTGACAATCACAGGACCAAACACCGTCTTTTGTTTCACATTCTTTATAAACGTACCTTTTTTTTTTGAGTTCTGCTTATGGTGGGTGGTGGCCAGCTCGATTTATGGGCATTTTTTACTTAGAGTTTTCCACGAGTTTCCACACGAATTTGACGTCCCAAATTCACATCACTTTATTCCTTAGGGAGTTTCATACAACTTTATATCCCTTAAGAGATAAAGCATTACTTTAAGTAGAGGTTGCATTATATGTAATTGGACATTGACGAGCAGGTGGTGTGAAAATATACTCAAAACTATACTCACTTATATACTTATAGCATTTTATAATATTACTTTGAAGTGAGATATCTTATTATTATAAGCCACTGATAGCATAAATACTGATCTCACCGACTTCTACTTGTCTTACTTTTACCTATGAGTTCCGGTGAGTTTCGTACCACCTAATGTTTTTTCCTAAACCAACCTAAACCAGTATTGAAGCGACAAAAACAAAAAAAACGGTCACGCTATTCTCAGTTTTTGCGAGACTAACGCAAGGCATAAATATACATCATCTTTGCACTTTTCTAAAACATTCTTCATCATCATCCCGGAGACGTCCACTGCTGGAAAAATGGCTTACCCTTAGACCGCCACGCCGCGCGCCGCCGTACTCCAACTCGCCATTTACACCCACCGGTGGCCGCGCGTCTTAAACAATATCTATTTATTTATTTAATAAACATACAAAACAGAATGCAATAATTTAAGGCTATCTCATAAGTTACATTTTATAGGTCTGTACTACATTCTAAAACTATGTATGCCTACCTGATTAATATCACAATATAAACGAGTTTTTACATAACTTTAAATGTCTCGCTAAAAATTTCGGAAAAAAAATACATTTTCAAACTTTAAGGTATGACAGCTACGAAAGGCTTAGTTAGTATATTTACGATGGACACGGTGGGCCTAGTGGTACGAATGTACCATACCTCATGTACCAAGTAGGCCATGATGTCACATGTACCTACTTTGATACCAGCGTGGAGAGTCCTCGAGACAACATGCTGTCGTCCCTTCCGCCGCCGCTGCCGGCGGACCTGGTGCCCGAGCACAAGTGCTCGCCGCCGGACAAGCACCAGCTGGACCACGTGCTGGCGTACATCGGGCACACGTCGCCGGAGGTGGTGTGCGCGCGGCGGCTCGACGAGGCGGGGCCCTCGCCGCTGCCGCCCGGCGCGGAGGACGAACTCGTGGCCGCTCTCGTCGCGCACACGAACCAGGAGAGGCAGTATCTGCAACACAGGGACAGGTTAGCTGTACAATTGTTAGCACGCTTTTGTTTGCAGCTACATCAGCGTTCCTGGCTCAAAACTTACTGGGTTCCGAAAAGACAACGCGACGACCTTTTTTTTAAACTTACTTTTTAAAAAATTTGGTTCTCAATTCAGTTTTTTTTTTGTTAGCTCAGGACTTCGTCAGTTATTATCCGTCTTAGAAAAATATATTACGTGCCTGCGGGGATAAAGTGGCTACTTTAGCCCCGCTACGTGGAGCGAAAGGAACCACTTCCTCCCCGCAGCGGCACGTAAAATCGTATACATACCACGGGAGCACTGAAGAAGCCTCAGGTCTCATGTTTGTCACCCTCGTGAGACAATATAGACATGAGATCTGAGACATTTTTTTACTTTTGCTCCCTAGGTGAGTGATCTACTATTTTATTCGTACGCAAAGTTGCGCATGCGAGCGGAGCCGGCTTTCTAACGATAATGAACCTTATTCCAAACAATATCGATCGAAAGTCGGCTCCGCAACTTTGCGTATGATTCAAAAATAAGGCCGCGAACGTCACGCTCATCGAGGTGCAATTTTATGTTTTTTTTTTATGCAATGGAACAAGTCACTCCATTGCATTAAAAAAACATTGTATTGTTACAGTACGGAGGAAGAAGACCAGATACAGTGGTACGGCGAAGAAACCCGCAGCTCGTTCGCTCAGTGTCGCCAGCTGGTGGCGCAGATGGGAGTGCTGGCCCCGGCGCGACGGAACCACGCGCATCTCTTGAGAAGGACCGACCGGTTATTGCGGGAGCTCAAGAACTTGGATGCGCACAGGTAATGTTCAGCTTGAAATGCCAAACAGTAAACCACCTAGTGGTATCTTAACTACCTACTGGTCTACAAAATTTTATGAAAATCGAATCAACTCTGAAATAAAACCTAATATGTGTATGTAAATGTACCCTGATTAGTAATATGTGATAAAGTATGTGTAAAAAAATAGGCAGCCAGTACAGAGCCAACGGTATTTACAGGGTGACCTATAGCTTGGCAAAAATAAGATTAAATTAATTGTATTTAAGACAATTTGTGATAGCACTACTATCGCAAATTGTCCTAAATACTGGCAACCTAGTAGGTGTTGTCTTCAGACGAAGATGATTGGATGAATTCACCCATGCTGACAAGAAGTAATGCCAGAAGACTAAAAAAACGTTTTAAAACGTTTTTGCCCACTTTACAAAAAACTAAAACAATAATAATAGAACATGTTTTGAATGGAAGAAAAGCTCAAACAGCTTTTCGCTGCTTAATTATTATGTACGCTGTCGCGTAACACATATTCTGTGTCCGAAAGCTTTGTCGAATCCAATCATAGTCTAATATTATAGTAGTAATATCGACTAATTATTGTACAATACCTGACCTGGGTATGTCCTTAAACTGCAACCAGACCCACCGGAGGACGGGCAGCAGCGTCCTCTCAGTTAACGGTGGTAACCATTCTGCGATCCCCAAGCCGCCTGCCAAGCGTGGGGATTATGGCAACACCCCTCTATTGGGAGGCCTTCGTCCAGCAGTGGACGTCTTATGGCTGACGACGATTGTACAATATGTTATGTTTTTTTTTAAATAGATGATAATATTATTTAACACGCTTGATATACAGCAAAAAGCAAGTTGTCCAAAAAATCTTTTTACAGATGTCGCGAAACTCACAAAGTAGCAGTAATATACGTGGGCAAGGGACAGGAGACGCGTAACGAAATCCTCTCAAACCGATGCGGCAGTCCCGCTTTTGAAGCGTTCCTCGCCGCGCTCGCTTGGGAGGTAAGATACTTGTTTACCAAACTATTTATAATAAACAAAAAAAACTTTTTATTCTATCAAGTGACGAGACGAGCAAGATGTTCACCTGGTGGTAGGCGTCACGCCTGCCACTAGCAGTCATCATCGGCCCTTTTTCATCTACAAGAAATGATTTATGTAGCGTCCAAAGTAAATCTGCGCTCGAAACCTATTCTGGAGCGGCAGATGCGGTCACATTTTACGCAGATATATTGCGAAGAGGGTGGCAGTTGGCTGTCGGCGCTAAGGTATCTCATCACTAACAGTAGCAGTGCCATAATTGTGAAATTGCGAACACAATCCTGCGCCGCACTGCACTGCGCTCGTCACCCTGAGATATTAGATGTTAAATCTCTTCATACTCAGTAATTTCTGGTAACATTACCCTTGAAAGCGGAACACAGTAATGCTTGCACACTACTGCTTAGCGGTTGAATAACTGGCAAAGGTGTGGTACTTCCCTAGGCGGACTCTGCAGTAGAGCCCTACCACTAAATTTATTTTTATTATTATCCTGTGTCTCAATTTTTACTGACTCTCATTATCAACATGAGAGTAGAAGTCAAACCGCTCAACTTGGTAATCGTAAAAATAACAAACCACAAAGAAATACAACAATAATTATAATATCGATAATTCTTATGCTACGATGATTCCGATCTAATCATTGGAACGCAAAGATTATAAATCCTGTTGACTTCCCTTCACACCAAAATTAGTAGTGTAAAAACCACTGCTAGCCACTGCGAGTACATCAGTACCTCATTGTATTTCGTCATCCCAGTGGTTGGCCAATCGCAAGCATAGAATGTTTCCTCACCTCCTGCCCGCAATGGTGAGTCGTGTTTGTAGGAGAAATTGAGTTCACGAGCCATCAACAGACTTTATAATCTGTGTTGGTACGCGAATGTCACCCTTGAAGGCCTGAATAAATGTGGGATGTGATTCAATTGTCTATAATATCATTACAGCGGTTTTTGAATTAGAATATACTGTATTGCTGGCTTGTGACACTTATATCTGCGCTTGTGGTATGCGGTGCGGACAAATTGGCAGAAACATTCGGTCCTCAGTTCTAAACAAGAATTTCGAATATGAGCTAAATTAGCCAGTTAAAGTCGCCGCAGCAAACTTCCCGTACTTTTTGGGGGAATACCGCTACAAGAAAACATCGCCAGCAGTATCTCAATATCTGAGATTATAGAAACCGTAGCGCTGTGGTCGAGAATTCTACTGTTCGTAAAACTAATATTATAGCTTGGGTCAGTTCTCGTCCTTATCGCGATGGTTTATGTCTAGGTGGAGTTGGAGAGCCACGTGGGGTTCAGCGGGGGGCTGCGTGGCGGCGGCGGCGGCGGCACGAGCGCGCCCTACGTGGCCACGCTCACGCTCGAGGCGCTGTTCCACGTCGCCACGCGCATGCCCGCCGACACGCCCGACAACATACTCAACAAGGTAAATCTACCACTATGTTAATTTGTAGTTTGGAGGAACATGTTATTTTTGTAATGTTAATTTCGGCAAGGGCTTTGAAAATTTTCTTTGAGAGCTGGAATAGTCCACCATTTTTTCCAAGTCTCGTCACAATGAATCTTGTATTTACGTCATCATTATCTGCCAGAAGACTTTCACAACTGGACGGAGGCGTCCAGCGGCGGGGGGGCTTATTAGAAGGGATTTGCCATAATCCTCACGCTTGGCAGGTGGCTTGGGGATCGCAAAATGCTCACCAACGTTAACCGAGAGGATGCTGCTGGCCGTCTTCCGGTAATTCTGGATGCAGTTTTAGGACTTACCCAGGTCATGATTATTGTAAAATGAAAAAAACAAAAGCATTACATATAATGTAAAGTTTTTTATTAATTATAATTTAATATTAAAGGATTTTTCCCTAATATATATGGACGTGTGTTTGAAATAAATGCATTTATTATTATTATTATCACAGACGCGCCACCTGGGCAACGACGAGGTGCACGTGGTGTGGTCGGAACACTGGCGGCCGTACAAGCGCGACACGCTGCCCACGCAGTTCTGCGACGTGCTGGTCGTGCTGTACCCGCTGCCGGGCGGCCTGCTGCGCTGCACCGTCTCCAGGAAACCGGACGTGAGTGCACGCTTTAACTACTCTAGTCTAGAGTCGGCATTTAGATTGAAATTACACTTTTCTAAATAATGTTGCCAGCAAAAATTCGTAGTGATGGATATAATTCAGTTTCTATCGTTAAAAATATTTTTTGAATAAAGTTCAACGCTTTGGAGCTCAGCCTGAACTAGGGAGTCGTTGCAAATGATTGCTAAAGGAAATCAGATTAAGGTCAGACTCATAATGTAAAATTATAGATGTGTATGTGGTGTATGTACAGGTGTGCGCGTTCGGTCCGCTGTGGGAGGAGTGCGTGGTGCGCGTGGGGTGCGCGGCGGCGCTGGTGCGCGGCGCGGCGGCGGCGGGCGGGCGCGCCGTCCGCGCAGGCATGCCGCTCTACCAGCACGCGTACAGCGAGCGCGCGCGGGCGCTCGACCACGTGGTGCGCGCGCACACGCACCCGCACACCTACGAGGGGTTCGTGCAGCGCGTGCGCGAGCCGGTGCCGCGCGCGCCGCCCGCGCCCCCGCCCGCCGCGCCGCCGCTCGCCGCCGCGCTGCTCGACCACGCCGCCGGCGCCGGCGCGTGGCCGCCCGCCGACGACGCGCACGACGTCTCCCCGCGCCCGCTCAAGCGGCTCGGCCCGTTCAAGCGGCCGCCGCACGCCGGCGCGCCCGCCCCGCTCTCCGCGCCCGTCACCTCCACCCCGCCGCCGCTGCAGTACGTGCCCGCGCCCGCGCCCGCGCCTCGAAGAAACCGGTGAGCGAACCACGCTTCATCACTACAGACAAGATTCAGACATACATCACGTTTCGGAAAACTAAATGTGTGTGCTCAGAGTGGTATATTAAAGGCTACGTTGCTCCAACCGCCCAAGGTTACGAAAACTACGGGGTAACGGTCTTACGTTAGTACCAAGCCGAAAGGAGTTGATTTTTCCTCGATCTTTGTGAACATCTTTTACTAAGGTGCCAACCCGGGAAACTTAAAAAAATTGCTGTTACATAGAAATTTCTCAATT
This sequence comes from Erannis defoliaria, assembly GCA_905404285.2. Classification (NCBI taxonomy): domain Eukaryota; kingdom Metazoa; phylum Arthropoda; class Insecta; order Lepidoptera; family Geometridae; genus Erannis; species Erannis defoliaria. The sequence continues at coordinate 7,205,014 of FR990085.1, read as the reverse complement.
ATGTCTAAATTCTCTATGATAACAATGACGTCCTTTCGATTTAGTACTACCGTTTTGCGTAACCTTGTATAATCAGTCGCCATTCGTGGAACGAGCATTTCATAGGCACTAGTGCCGAAAGTTTTTCCGTTCTGTGTAAAGAAAGTCTATGGGAAAGTCTTCACATCAGTAAATCGTTGAAATGAGGTTTTAGTCCTCGCGGGCGGCTGACTCGTAGTATTAAGCCCCTCTATAAATTATTGCTCCCGGAGTATATTATATTGTTTACAAGAGTATATTGCCCTTGATTAAGTTTCATTGATCCGTTCCAGTTTTAAACATGATAGAGGTTTATTTTGGTTACTAGAATTTAGCCGTTCACAGATCCGTATACTTTATCGAACTATAATGGAGCATTTAGTATGTGTTGGTTTATATTCTAGACACTTAACCTGATTACGATATTTTACTTTAATCAGTTCACTTTATTCCTGTGACCTCTTAAAACACAACTTAGGGTTCGGCTGAAATTCCTTTTATACATAATATTTAAAAATGTCGATGAGTCTAAATGGATTTTATAATTCTCTAACGAAAATTAACTTATAAATTGACCTTTCGATTGTTTATTTTTTTCGTTATGGGTAGTGATTTTGTTGAATGTCAGATGTTGTTTCATGGAATTTCCAACCTTGATTCGAAAGGTGAAAGTCAGTCTGCAGCGATCGGAGAGCTAAATTTGTAAAATTTCGGCTTATGCTACCTGTAGGGACTGTAGGTTTAACGGCTGATACTTCGAAGACTAAATGAAATGTCTAAAACTGTGTTATTGTGGGATGTAAAAGACACAAAGCAGGCATTTATCGACTGCATAAAAAATATAAGCAGAATTTATGTTAGCTTATCTTTCAAGAAATTGGCCATCTACATGTGCAAAATGCTCATTGATATAGATTCTATTTACCGTTTTATAAATTAGACTATATTATTATTACAATTATATACATCCCTTTCTCGCATATCGAAATAAAAAGAGTTTTTTTTTTGTCTTGTCGGTTTAGTTTAGGAAGCGGTACAACAGAATCGACAGTAATGTTAAAATTGAATCGGTGAAACATTACATCCCATATTTTATTTTTGCTACTTAATTCGTCCAAAAAGAGATTAGCACTCTAATACGAACTTATTTCATGTACTTAATATTTTAAGCTTTCTTTTTTATCTCAGAATCGACCTACAAACAAAGGGCCTACACAGCTGGTATTGATTATTCTATTAATTATGTGGCCTATGAAAATAAAACGGGGCGATGTCGCAATGTAAAAATTAAGGCTGCTATGTACTGCAGCAACATAAAAAAGTGTTTCTGGATAGCGACCTACGAGACACGTCAGAGATTTTGCCATTGTAATTTCGCGCCGTTTTTTATGTGTAGACTCCCATATTTTTAGTTAAAATGTTATTAGTCCAGATTGCAAATTATAATTTTTTTCGTCTGCCTTTTTTTTCGGGAACTAAATAATACGTGGTTACTCGCGAAAATCGGACAAAACACATTTCAACTAAAGTTTGTTGGACGTTTCTGAACGAGATTGGTATTGTTTTCAAAACATTGTAATGTTGATCTTTATAATTTAGGAATCGCAAGTATATTGTGAAGATCTCAAATGTAAAGTGCAACACTTACATGTTTTTTATGTACATATGTAAACTAGAAGCTTTAACTGTTGTAGGATTGTTATACTGTATTATAACTGTTTATTTGCATATTCAGACTAAAGTATTTTTCAATATTTCGTAAGATAGGTGTAGTGTGATCTTACATTGACTTCATAGTAATGTAGTATATTTATTTTAAATAGATTTTTACTAAAGTATTTATTGATTCTGTAAGAATATCGCTTTTCTACTGGATTTATAATATGTAAACGTAGGGTCCTTACGCTTCAAAAAATTTAATGAGTTGTGTAATCACAGCTCATTTAATTTGTTCATTTATCATAATTACATAGGGGATTAAAACATATTTCTTAAATCTTGTAATCTAAACTAGTCTCCGGAATAAATGAATCCATCATTTTACAATTGCCTTATCGTTTTGTAATATTTGTAACATTCCAAACTAAAATATTCCTTGTATACCAATTCAAGAAGCATTTCTACTCCAAAGCAAAACAAACTTTGAGATTAATATAGCAATACCTATTTATTTTTCGCATTTATGATATGTATGCCTATTGAAATCATCCACTAATCTAATACATTCCATTTATTATTTTTCAAGAATCTTTATTGCCTCTCAGTATCTCTTAGTTAATAAGTTATTTATACCTACATAAACATGCTTATTTCCACTTTTATTTTAATCAGTATTTTGATAGATGTTAAGACTGACACGAAAGATATGTATTGAATTCACTAATTAGTATTAAATTGTTATTCATAACTGTAAACTGTGGTGGTATTACTTATAATTTATTTTAAACTAATTTATTAATTGTTAATTGAAATGCATAATGAGCTTCAAAGATTGTCACATACAACAAGTAATCTGGTTACTAACCCACAGAAATTATGTAATGTAACCAAATTTTTATATTCAAAATGGAGTAAAAAATAAAGTTTCGATAAACTTTACTGTGTGTTTGTTTTAGTATTTCTCCCGACAGTAAGGTTAGGCCGACACCCGAGTTCAAAGCTGATGATTAATTTTAGGTGATATATCACACTGCAGTCTCCACCTATCTGCCACCTACTTGAAGGGTTACTCTATGAGGAAGGGTTTACCTCCTTCTAAAATTTCTCTGGCCACCTTTAAAATAAAAATCTAGTTTTAGCGCCATAGATTTAGTATACAACACTGACCCTTATTATACAAGTACGCTATAATAGAGGTTAGTGGTATACAAGCATACCATAGATTAAGTATACAAGAACGTAATCTATGGTAGCGCTTAGGTCTGGACCAATTTTCTAATTGTGCGTTTCCACCTAGGTGGAGACAAGCAGGAATCAACTAATCATAAATTGATTGAATTAAAATCCTATTATGTGGTTGGTCAATTCCTGTATGTACCTCAGTGAAAACGCACCCTGCCGATGACATGACGGTTGAAGTGTGTGATGGGGATATAGTAAAATTAAACACACCAATAAAAACAGTTATACAAAGTATTGTATTAAAATATTAGTTCTTAGGTAACTTATACATTCCACCTTGAAACACAAGCTGGTGTGTTTTTACTTTAGTGTCTAAGAACTGCCTCAGTTCTTGAAGGCTGCATTCAGTGCCTGGAGCTTGAGATGCAAACATTTTTAGCATTTGATGAATCCGGTCTAGAGGCAGGGAGTCCAGATTGGTCAACATTCCCACAATGTAAGACCAGAACACCTGCAACTCGCCTTCTCGTTGGTCATGGGCCGATGCCATTGCACTCTCAGCCTCATCATCTTCACAGATCATCTCTTGAACCTGGTTTGTAGAAACAGAACTTTTGTTCGGATCAGAACCATCCACCAGAACAAAATAATCAGGTGTCTTTTCAGATATAAGTCCCATTGACTGCCAGTATGTTATTTTTCTTCTCAATACTGTAACTGGTACCTTCATAACCTGATGCAGTTCATCTATTGACCACTCTGGCTTGTTTTGAAAATGCATTATCAATGTGGCATTGAATGGTGACACTGTCAAATCTAATTTCTTCTCTCCAATTTCAATTTCTATATTAACATTACCAAGATGGGGTTTCCAGCTCAGAGTCCTATTTCCTTTTAAGGCCTCGAATGATTTTGTGTAGACTTCCAGATGTTGTTTGATTTCTTCAGGAAGTTCAAGACTTTCATCCTTGAATGGTGGCCAAAACTGAGCTGACAAAATCATTGCATTTGATGTAAACTTCTTATTAAGTTCTTCAATGCTTCTGTCTTGATGTATGAGAGCATTTATTCTCTTCGAATCTGAAATATCTTTAAGCATTACTTCACAGAAGTGTAATTGAGACTCTCCAAATCTTAATTTTAACAGTTCTAAATATCTGATTTCTTTGTCTGTGTTAATAGCACTCTGAGCTAGCAGTCTGTCTGCTAATAAAGTTCTGTATTCATTCACAAACAGTTCCTTGCTGCCATAAACATTGACAAGCATAGATATGATGTCACTGGCTCTTCTGTCATTAGAGTTGACTTTAGGATCTGCATCCACTGGATCAGGCATCCATTCATCCCAGTCCTCATCCTTATCCTGATCTCCATCGGGTTCTGTAGCAAACTTTGCTAACTCTTCTGCCAGCTCACTGCCAGCACCTTCTTCTGTGAGACTGCTTACAACACTTCGTACTGTGTCTTCTCTATTTCTCAGATAATTCCGAACTGGCTTTGTGACAGTCTCGAGTATGACCCCAGATGAGTCCAAGTGTCTCAGTGCTCTTATTGTGGAAATGTATGCTGTTAAAATATCAGGTGTGTTCACACCTGGATGTAGTAACCTTGTCTCTAAAGCATTTTGTAGCTTTTTACACAGAGTAGGCCTCAGATCTGTCTTGTCCAAACACAACTTTATGTCATCCACTGCAGGTTGCGAGTCTGGATATTCAATAATTATGTTAAAAAGTTGATCTATCCTTGTTTTCGTGTAACTGTGATACAAAAAGTAACTTAGTTTCTGCTTAAACTTGGATATGGCATTCTGAATGTGTCTGTCATCAGGGGGAGGCTTTGAAGAACCTGCACAGTATATCCTTGTTAGCCATGACACTACTGTAGTTTCGAGCCAGTTTTCTAAAAAGCTTATGTGGGAAACATCAAATGTGCCATTACAAAGTTTCTCAATTTGAGATTCAATCCTCACTTGTATAAAATTAGTCAACACTTGTCCGGCCAATCTTTCTAGTAACTGGAATTCCACTAATTTTCTATTAGTGTCATGAAAAACTTTGACTATATATGCACAGTTGCATTCAGAAAAATCATTTGAACATCCTGAGCACATCACGTCTTCACCCATTTCCGAACTGTCGTACATGTTATCGAAAACATTGAAGGATACTTTATAAAAGTGGTTGATAATAACATGAAAATCCAAAGGCAATTGAGATAGCAGAGTTGCTCGTACAAGTTGTTTAAATCCTAATATTACATCCCGTTCTCCATAAATAGGTTTGTTATCACTGCAGCTATTGTTGAGGATAGTGAGTCTTTGTAGCATAGACGAGAAGTTTGATACAGATTCATACAACTCGTTTACAGCTGTTTTGAACAACTGAAAACCTTTGATTTCCTCTTCCACACGCGTAAACTTCGACCAGAATAGAGGTGCTACATGCTGGCGAAGGTACTTCTCAATGTGTAAAAGAACAAGGTCTCGTATTTTGACTTGAATGCCCAAACCGACGATAATTTCATGAATTTCTTCGTACTCAGTGGTTGAGCAGTCTGAAAAGATCACATCGTTGAGAATAGGAAAAGCATAGTTTGTCTTGTTCCAGTACACTTTTAAATCGTCTTTTGTGTGGGACATTTTGTCATCTACCAATGTTTATTAATTATTTTTGATATGTCATATAAAAGGTAATTTAAAAAAATTAATCTAGTCAGTTTTGTTAAGTTTGAAGCAAAGAAAGAAAGCATAGAGCAGAGTAATATACTTTATACTGGGTAAATGTAAATCAGCGGATCAGCGATCTCCAATCCGTTTGAATTTTGACATTCCGATTTCTTGTGACATGCCGTTGACACTAGATTCTACTTTGACATATTTATTTTTTTCCTTTCATCACGAATTCGTTTATTTCGTCGCACATTTTAACCTTTTGACCACTGAAGAGAGAAGTAAAAGTTAGGACTTCGCTTTTCTGTGCTATTGACCGTCACATCTTACATTGCCGTGCCCTGAGGACAGTACTGTACGCCAAGCCGCCAACAAAGGATATAATAAAGGCTTAGTATTTCAGGTGGCCTAGTGCTCTTCCTTGTATGAAGTGAACTAGGCCAAAATGTTACATGCTTTTAAACACATCGATATCGTATTATATATAAGCGTATATGTCTATGTTATAGAGGCAATATCTTTTCGTGTTGTTGTCTAAACTCGTTTACGACATTTGAACTAATAACACCAAAAACTTGGTATTTTATGGTAAATATAGACGTCGTTCTGCCATTCGCTATTCTGCGATCCCCAAGCCGCCAGCCAAGCGTGGGGATTATGGCAACACCTCCCTTTAAGGGAGAGGCCTTCGTCCAGCAGTGGACGTCTTCCGGCTGTTGATGATGATGATGTGATAGACGTCGTAACGTACAGGGCATTAAGGGTACATGGTTAAAACCAGGAAGTTACAATTTCCTTGATCAAGAAAATTCAAATTTTTTTTTTGTTTACCTATATTAGCCAGCCTGACGTGACGCTTAAACTATGTAATTCATGTCTATGACTAATTCATACTTGATATGTGGAGATGATTTGATACGTTGTATAAATTAAGTACCTTACTTATTTAAGTATTCTCTAAAACAGAAATAGTGCCTTGTAGAATAAAATAATTATCAATAATACCTAATGTAACATGTGGGGATTGGGGTTAAAAATACAAATTTATACACTTAAAACAATATAAGTATTCATAAAATCTTATTTAGTGGATAGGCTCGGGTTGTTGTGTGATCAGTAGACCAAATCTTTTCTTGATTGTTATTCTCTGCCGGGAGTATTTGTCTTCAGGAGAGAAGCGGGCTGTAAATTAATTAAATCCACATTAGAATAAAGCCTAAATAATATTTTTTATTCCAGTTTGTATAAAATATACTAGTACCACCTAGCCTTTCACTTGCCCTACAGGTATCATATTTTTCTGGGATTAAAAGTAGCTCTAATTCTATGTGAGTGTGATAAATCCTGCAATGATGTCAGTCTCAGTACCGAGACAAGCCAAGCACTTTACAATGCCCAGCTTAAATCACAATCCTTAACAGGAAGATTACTAACAATCTAATTAAGTTGAGGCTACACAACCTTCTTATTTTAGTTGGCCTCATAACCGATCAAAGCAATTTGCAATAGTCACTTATTTAAACCGGTAGTCAGATAGTCCACTATGCCATAGCTGTGAGATCATTGACAAGAGTAGGTTGGTAAAGGATGTACTACAGCATTGCAAAGCCACAGAAGTAACAAGAATCACTACCGGACTGTATGAGACAGCTTTCTTTTCATCTATGTCACCGAAACAGCTTGACTGCTTTTCACTATCATCCTCACTTTCATCTTAGCCATTGGAGCTATTATGCCAGCAGCCAAAAGCCTCACACCAGTACTTCAAGGAGCTAAGAAACTTCAGTGAATGACTTATCACCGCCATATGAAATAAGAATAAGGTGGCCTTAGGTTGTTGTCATAAATGCTCTACCCCTGTTTGTGTTGTGGTGCATAGTAGCCAGTGCTGATAAAACTTTTTTTTTAAAATAATTTATAGGCTTGCATTTGACTGCCATGTCATCAGTTTTAATATTATAATAGTTATTATGTGTATGTGTTTGTTAAAGCATGAAGCCGTAACAAACACAGACTTTCACATAATATTAGGTAATGTGATTGTACCTGGATGTGCTGATAAAGTGGGTTTGCCACTTGGGTCCATTGTCTGAAAAATAAAGTATAATTAAGTAAACTTTTTATTTTAAAATATTTTAACTATATACTAAAAACAACTTATTTACAATAAAATATATATATATATATGTTTAAAAAAACCCTAGTACCTATAAAACAAAAACGCCGTCTAGATCACCACCATGCGGTAGGGTTCCCAGGATGCTGGCTGCATTACGCCATTGAATGGCAATACTTAGCCTCTGGGCAAAGTATGCGCCAGCTACGAGGTCCCCCGAGGCGAAGACCAATCTCTTGGACAAATCTTTACTAAATTTTTTTAGTGTCGGACGACCACGGGCCCAAAGTTAAAGTACCTATAATAGTTTATTTCAATTGTGCAAATTCACAATAGGTCAGCATGGTAAATTGTTGCCAATGTTTTAGAGTACCCAATGTAGGTAAACCTATGACGGAAAAAGAGTTGCTTGGCGTGGGCAATACAGACTTTTACAATACAAGCTTGTGTGAGCTTATTTTGTATTTTTATTACTTATTTATTAAAAACTGTACTATCACGGAAGAACTGTAGCAGATACTTAAAAATCTTCCATTTATGTATCATTAAGAATTCCATGGTAACTCTATGGTTCCATGATAGCCATCAAAAGCAACAGTGAGAACAAAATACAAGGTTCAAGGTTTCACATTGTTCACAATGCTTTAAATTAAAATATAACTATGAATGCGTTCTTACTTTGCAGGTTATGTGTACGTGAGTGAATACTTACAGCCAAAGTATACTGCCTGTCACCGTTTTCATTTAAATAATATCGAAGATACATGATGTAAATAACTAATTTTTGCAGGCGTTATTTTTATTTAAAAAAATACAATTTACTCGTAAATATTCGTAAACAAAAGCCACACGAATGCGCGTTAACGCGTTATCTTACTCTATGCGCGTTCGTTATGCGCGGCGCACCATAGAGTAAGTAAATACTACGTAATACGGCGCAGCAAAGAACATTGAGCTCTTTTCCGCATGTGATAACGATACCCTACCTATGATAATAATAGAGTTGTAGCTATAAAAATTAATATAAATGGACGTGTGTTACTAGCAGTGTTTCCACCAAAAATTTTGGTTTTTCCCTAGTTTATTTTCAAATTATCCCCAAAATTCCCTTAACAAATATTTAAATTCCTTGGTTATATGACCATGACCATAATAAAGAAAAAATAACCCTAATTTGAAGCCGAAGCTCTACTTTTACAGTTTTTCGCTTCACTTATCAATGGATAGGTAATTAATCGCCACTCTCACTCAGACAAACAATAGAATATTTTTTCGTTATTGTTCTGCAATGCAGAATGAAAAAAATCCAACTATTAGTATAATACGACTTAGGTCGCCTGTAACTAGGGTCATAGCACAATTAATAGGTCAATAGGGTTACATTCATTACAAGATTTACGAGTTTCACTCACTCACTCAGCCAGAAGACGTCCACTGCTGGACGAAGGCCTCCCCCTTAATAGGGAGGTGTTGTCATAATCCCCACGCTTGGCAGGCGGCTTGGGGATCGCAGTGTTACCACCATTAAGTAAGAGGATGCTGCTGCCCGTCCTCCGGTGGTTCTGGATGCAGTTTTAGGACATACCCGGTCCAATTTACGAGTATAAGACCAAAAAAACATAAACAAAAGGATTTACCACATTAAGCTCGATTTTTCCCCAAAACTCCCTAAATCCCTGTCAAAATCAAAATGTCCCTAAACCTTACATAATATTGGTAATTTTTCCCTAATAAAGGGAGAAATCGCTAAAAATGACAGATAGCTCTGAAAACTTGCCAGATTTTACAGACTGCCTTGGTAACATAAAAGCAATAATTGAGAACTATAATGCAGAAGCGGTTTACATCTTAGGTGATTTCAATGCACATCCTCACGAGCTATTTGGTAGAGAACTTATAGATTTTTGTGTTGATCAGCAATGGGTGTGTATAGATTTTGATAAATTAGGCCTTAACTCTGATACATTTAGTTATAATAGTGAAGCACACGGTACTAAAAGATGGTTAGATCATTGCCTAGTTACTGAATCTGCCCAAAAATCTGTAATATCTGTTAAAGTACTATATGATGTTTTTAAGTCAGATCATTTTCCACTAGAAAAAAATTGTGACTTACAAACAGTAAGAATAAAAGCTTTTTCAAGTTCTGTACCAAGTAATAAAGTAGTTTGGGGCAATAGAAATAAAGAGCAAGTTAAAATTTATCATGAAATATGTGGAGACAAACTAAAGAATATAGACTTTCCGTCAGATTTCAATACGAATTTAAGCTGGAAACAGCATATACACAAAATAAACACCAAAGTTTCTCAATACTGCTATGCTTTATTAGTTATTAAAAGTGCTACCTCAAAAAAATTGCAACAAATACATATTATGGCAATGTTTATCCTCATTTAAGCTACGGGATAATATTCTGGGGAAACTCAGCACTCAGTAGACGTAGAATCGACATTCCTCTTGCAGAAAAAGTGTCTTCGTATAATTTTCAACCTAGGAAGCAGAGATACGTTACGAAATACTTTCAAGGAAAATAACTTCCTCACTCTAACAGGAATATACATATTAGAACTGTGTCTATTTGTCAAAAGCAACCAAAGTTATTTCTTTGATGTAGAGTCAAGTCTTGCTAATATTTTACGCCCTAAACACAAGTACAATATAAGTATACGACAAGTAAATAATGCCATGTTCTACAATAGCTCATTTTATGCAGCCATTAAAATATATAATCATCTACCTATTGAATTAAAGTCATTAAATGTCATATCACAGTTTAAAGTTAAATTAAAGAGCCGGTTAATTTCAAAATTGTTTTACAAATTAAAAGAATATTTTAATGATACTTTTAAATAAATACTTTGTTGTTCTATTAACTGTTTATACTAGTGATATAAGGTGTAAATATAAAAAAAATGTTTTATGTTATTTAGATAAAACGTAATTTTAGCCTTTGTTTTAAAATAATTATGTTCGTAGGTAGATTTAAAAATTGTATTTATCTTTATGATACAAATGCACTAAACATGCAGCTGTAGGTACATTAAACCTATGTAACTACGAAAAATATTGCACGCCCGCAATGGGTAAACTGTTGTTAAGTACTAATTTTAATTTATAAGATATCTTGTACACAGTTTTGGCAATAAAAAATATTCTATTCTATTCTATTCGTCTCGGTTTTCTTCGATCAATCTCGGTGAAATTGGGTACCTAGCTAAATTCAACTCTATATTAATAGCCTTAAGCCTTATTTTTATTTGTAGGTCCTCGAGACCGATGAACGACGTTTTGATCGAATCTTTTTGCTCGGTCACTTGGTCGTCGGTTACGAAAGATCGAGATCTCCGAAAATGAACGACCGACACAGGACTAATAGAGTACCTTTTATATACGGAGACACACAGTGTTGCCCATAGAGTAAGTAAATACTTGGTGTTGCCAACTGCAGGCTACAGCTACAGGGTCTCCAGATATAGTATGTGAAATTTCCCCAGATCACATTAAATTTTTCCCGTAGAAGATACTATTTCCAAGAATTTTCCCCAAATAGTTTGGTGGTGAAGTTCCTTAAATATAAGTAGTTTTCGTATTTTTTTTCAGGAATATAATAATAGTCTACTTTTTATCATCATCATCATCACGTGGATGAAATTGCGGGGCGCCGGACGTCTCCGGGCTGATGATGATTAGCTCATCATCAGCCTGGAGACGTCCACTGCTGAACGAAGGCCCTTTAGACGCCCTTTAGACGGCCCCTTAGACCGCCACACTGAACGACAACCTGCCCGCGACCTTTACAATGTCGTCGGTCACCTAGTGGGAGGCCTTCCTACGCTGCCTACGTCTTCTGGTACGCGGTCGCCAGTCAAGAACCTTTCTTCCCCATCGGCTCTTTGAGCGATGTGGCCTGCCCATTGCCACTTCAACTTGCAAACCCTGCGAGCTATGTCGGTGACTTTGGTTCTTTGGCGAATATACTCGTTCCAGATTTTATCGCGCAAAGTAACTCCAAGCATACCTCTCTCCTTTGCCCGTTGCGTTACTCTGAGATTTTCCAAAAGGCCACAGTTAAGACCATATGTCATTACTGGCAACACACACTGGTTAAAGACCCATGTCTTCAGTTATTGCGGGATTTTTGTCGAAACGATATTACGTAATTTCCCGAACGCTGCCCATCCAAGTTGGATTCTTCGAGCGACCTCTTTGTTGAAGTTGGACCTACCTAACTGAACTAACTGTCCAAGGTAGCTGTACTTGGAGAGTCTAGCTCTCTCTCTCTTATATAATCAAAGTAGCTGTAGTGGTCAACAACTTCGAGAATATCGTTCCCACCCGACAACCCAACATCGGGCACAACATGAACATTGGACATGATCTTTGTCTTGTTAGAATTAGAAGTTTGTTTCTCCCACAGAAGAGAGAAGAGTAGGGCCTTCGCTTTTCTGTGGTTTCTCCCCAAACTTTCGCCAAAATAAAACTATTCCCTTAAAACCCCACGATTCTAATTTCCCCATTAGTTCTCCAATTTTTTCTTTTTCCTCAAAATGGGGAAAAATGCCCCCATCTGGAACCCTGAATGTATTGTGGTGTTGTGAGTTTGTTTTATAGTGTTGCGTTTGTATTGTTTTAGTAGTGTTAAAATCTTAAAAATATGTAATATGCGTTTTAACCTCGTCCCCTGTAAATTATAACAGATAATTATGTATCGCCATTAGCATCTCCAATGGTTTCATTGTACTTGGCAAGTTTGACGAGTCAAATCATTTGCATGAAATGTGATAAAACAGCCTGACTCGCGACTAGCAGAAAGCTCAAAGAGCAACGCCAAATGAAAGAATAAACAAAAAACACGATAGCATTATGACAGTCATGACTATCATTATCATTTGTCATTGTCAGAGTCAAACAAATCTTGCAGCCTGCAGCAGTCTGTGTTTGTATTTGTAGTTTTTTAAATTTTGTTTTGTTTGTGATGTTGCGATCTCTGTATAGTTTTAGTTTCAATTTAGAGAAAACTGAGAAAATGAAAAACTAGTTTATGCGGCGTACTCTTTTAAATATACTGCATACCAAAGTTATCCCCTGTCGTAAAATGACTACTAATTTACCTCCTCGTAAACTCTCCACTTCTAACAAAGCCAAGCAAGATGCTTCTCCGCTTCAAATTTTGCTGCAGATGGGCTTTCCAAGACATAGGGCGTAAGTTTCGTTTTCTTTGATGATCTTCTTTATTAGTTGAACAAAATTAAGCTCAAACTATTTAGGTTTATTTCAATAACTCCTACGTTTTATCAATTCTCGATAAACCTAGTAAAAGCCTCGCTCGTTTTCCTCAGACTGAAAGCATTAGCTGCAACAGGCAACCGTAGCGTCCAATTGGCTTCAGACTGGTTACTAACGCATGTAAACGACGCGTTTATTGATGCCGATGAGCCTCGAGAGTACATCTTCTACGCGAATCCTACCGGGCCACTACTGGCGCAACTGTTGGAGTTTTGGGACAAGTCATTAACTACTGCCGGATGGAACGGAGCTCATAACTTCCCGCCGCATATCACATTAGTGTCGTTTTTTAAGGTAACAAGTTTAAAATGAATGCAAAGGTAATGCCTGAGGATGTGGTTGCCTGAGGATGTGGTTTCATCAAAATCCTTAAACATTTAAAAACGTTCTGAATAAATAGATATTAAGGAGAAGATAGATTTAACAGACAAATACTAAATTTCTACACTGTTATACTAGGCACATCAGCATATTATGCTGCTCGCCTACCATTAAATAAATAATTTGTTACATTATTAATTTATTAAAAAACAACTAAAATAAATTATCTGTTTATGACAACCAATTTTGACAAAGGTTCTCAAGGAGATAGTGTAGGAATAAGGGTATAAAACAACTTGTTTCAAAAAGTGGTTTGGAGTAAAAAATATCCAAAAAGTTATGATATATATTATAGTCAGAACAACCCATTTTTGAAATACACAATCATCATAGTGCTGCCTATGTCTCAGGACAAGCTGACGTAAAAGATGTATAATTTTTTTTTTTTAAATAAAATGTGTAATTTTTGACATGTATGTTTTTTAAATCATTTGATTATAATATAATAACTTTTAGCATGATGTAATAACATTCAGCACGCCGCCAGTTGCGGGTTCATATCTGAGCAATGAGCTTGAGTAGCTGTTGAAAAAAAAACGTCATGAGGAAACCACATCATAAAGCTAAGACTTAAAAGTTGACATATCCATATTATTCATTATACTTTCAGGCACCAGATGATACGTCACTACAGCTGGCGAAAGCAGTTAAACAAGTAGTTGAGAATGTTGGCGACCCACCATCCAGTCCATTGAAACTTGAGCCCTACATCTCTCACAATTTCATGGGCCTGTTTGTATCGGAGGAACATGCAGACTACCTAAAGAAAATTGCTATACAGTATGTGAAACAAGTGTCTTCTGCATGTAAGTATGCACAGATGTACAAAGAATAGTAAATACTTCTTAGCTTGGAGACAGAAACTTATTCATAGCGTTAGTAAAACAAAATCTGTGAGGTATAACTTGATATTTCAAGTCACCTGTGTATTATAAACTACTCACCATTTTAAACCTTAACGCCTACCACAGGTCAAAATACAGCACATGTTGAACGTGGACCCGCATGTATTGCATTTTTTATATATAATACAGTAACAAACAAGCAGGCAAGCCCATCTGATGGTAAGTGGGCACTGCTGCCAATACACAACTGCAACACTGGAAATAGGTCCATTGCCTGCTATTTCTGGATATTTCTAAACCACATTTAGTCATAGAAAGGAGGATGATTAAAGCTGCCGGGAGTGTAGTGCTTTATAGCTAACTAACTTAATTTATATAACTCAATCAATTCAAATCCTGTTATGATTTGACCTTTTATTTTTTTAATGTCAAATGTAAAAATTGCAGCTTACAACTTTATTTTTTACACAGTGGGTGTTACAGTGGATACGTATGAACATTTGGATGCGTTGGGAACATGCTTCCCTTGGTGCACAATGCAGCAAGAAAAACCTATTAAATGTAAGATATATGTAGTTTATTTTTATATTATACATACAATCATACATGTAATTTATTTATTTTATGTATATTTTTCAATTCACAGCTTTCACTGTACTTTATATTTCAATAACATATGTCTTTTAAGTTATTATTTGCTACAAACAAAAGATTGCAAGGCTAAGAAAATAAAGTGGTCCTATTGGTGGATTTTTCCTTGCCAACTGCTTATATAGCTACCTCGCTAGATCTCTGCATAATTTGAGTCTCAAATGTTCCACTGCTGTACAAAGGCGTTCCTTCCCTACTTCCAGACTACCCATCTTAGATTTTAGTCTTCGATAGATATCGATAGTTTAGACTTCGATTTTGGTCTAGTGTTTATCGTGTGAGTTCAGCAGGGCTAGCATGCGCACCGCGAGAAAATTTAGTCGTGTCTTTATGTCGTGCGAAAACGCGACAAACTTATACAGATTCGTAGCCTTGTCCTGTTTTTAAGAATCGAGAAAATTTTCTCGCGGTGCGCATGTTTGCCCTGCTGGGGCCATGAACGTTTATTGCGCGACCGATTACGCTCAGCTGCCGACGCTGCGCAAGTGTGAGTTTTATCGCCCCGCAATACGGTTTGCGGTCGCTCAGCGTCGGCACCTGAGCCTATTCTATCCCGCAAGAGTTCTTGGTTGGTGGTACAGAAGCATGTCATCGGGGGAAAAAAAACTGTATAGTTTCTCAAAAAAATATGATGCCGCTATCTGCTTATCAATAAAGGTTAATTGTCTGAAGACGGCTGTCGCCGCGAAAACCGCTTACACGTAGCTAGTACTACGCTAACACTCTGACATGACAGTAACTGTTTCAGTGTAAAGACTTAGGATATTTCCCATACTCACAAGGGTTAGTGGTGAAACCCCTTCATAAAACTTTTACATACCAGGCCAAAATGCCCTTTGCCTTTAGACTGTATGAGTATGATGAACTAAAATAATGTAAAATAATTAAATAAAATAATTATGAATAATTATAATAATACCATATACAATCATACATATAGAAACAGTGTACCTATTACGTACACTAAGTAGTAATAGATTACTCACCTAGGGAGCAAAAAGTAAAGAATGTGTCAGATCTCATATTTGTCTCCCGAGGCTTCTTTACTTGCTTCCGTGATTTGGATTTTACGTGTTACTGCGGGGAGGAAGTGGTTCCTTTCGCTCCGCGTAACGGGTCTAAAGTAGCCACTTTAGCCCCGCAGGCACGTAAATTATATTTACAACACATTTGCTCAAAAGTTGCATTTACAAAGCCTGGAAAAATGCACTCACGAAGCCTGTATACATCATCGTTCGAAAGGTGAACATTACGCATCATACGCCTAGGCGTGCGGTAAATCTATTTTACCGCACGCTTAGTTGTATAGCGCCGTGCGTAAACTTTACGGTATTTTTTTTAATTTCCATTAAAATATATAAGAATTCCACTAAGGAGTTTCACATTACGAGAATAAATAAGCTAAATGATCGAACCTCCTTGGAAGCGCTTTTGCTCAATACGTTTGTCTCACTTTAAAACTAAAGAGAGAATGAAACGAAAGATATAGTTCTAATTTTCACCACGCACACGTGGCGAGAATTTGCCTTATGCAAATTCTCGCCATTTTCATATTAGAAACATCAAAGATTTTTATCTTCTTTCCTCCTTATGGCATTGCACTTTGTGCATTTGCCAGTGTCAAGTATTTGTTTGCGACTTTCTGTCTGATATTTATAAACAAAATAATAAAGTTTGTTGAATTATTACTGTTTTCTCGCAAATGTGTTGTAAAATTTTGTATGACACATGTGCAGAATTGGTTTTTACAAACTCTTGACTATGGTAAGCCCTCGACTTCGTCTCGGGCTTACATTCGTCTACTAGTTTGTAAAAACCAACTTATCGCACTAGTATCATAAATAACTATTATCATCTTGTAGGCTAGAGGGATGCTAGTAGCGGATATTTGAACTTGAGCATGCATCTTCACGCTTTTTAAGGTAATTATCGTTTTATTTTTGCTATAATGTACTTATGTTATGTATTGTACTATGCTTTTTTCGTATACTTAACACATTTCGTATAATGTATCCATATCCATTACCATATACATGTGAGTCTGACACTAGGAAAGTTCACTAAGCCCTTACAAAATTACTTAGAGGATATTGAAAACTAAAAACATGAATCCAAGTATTATATCTACGGTGCGTATTGCAATAAAAATTATTATACCTCACCGTGTAGAATGCTTAAAAATACGTATGAATACATATAGTATGAATAGATAGAGTTATATAAGTACGCAAATTATTGCCAATGGCTTCTGCATTGGGATATTATGCTCTAAGCCGCGTCGTTGGGCGATCTTGTGCCAATTAGGTCACTGGAGCTAGCGCAGATCCTTTTATAAAGCGTCAAATCAGTGAGACTTGAGACGTTCTACCGGACGTTGTCTTGTCCTGTCGCCCATCCTAAGTACCTACGCAATGTTCACGGTTCTTCACGATTTTTTTCTATCCCTGTCGTGCGGATGTTTTATTAATTAGTAGTAGGTGCCTGGGCGACCTGCAGGGCTAACATGCGCACCGCGAAAAAATTTTGTCGTGTCTTTATGTCGTGCGAAAACGAGACAAACTTATACAGATTCGTAGCCTTGTCCTGTTTTGTAGAATCGAGAAAATTTTATCGCGGTGCGCATGTTAGGCCTGCTGGCTCGGTATTTTTTAAAGTTTTTGCTCCTAACCCTTATCTAAATACAAAATTTCATCCAAATCGTTAAAGCCGTATCCAAGATACGCGTAAAAATATATATAAAACAGGTGGTTCAAACGGTGACTGTGTCGCCGAAAAATGTGTATTCCTCGTACCAAGGGCTTCACGAAAATACGCCATGTATCTTCTACGTTTTGGAGTTATGTTTTTATTTATTTTTCTTAGGCGACGTCACCGTTTGGACCACCTTGTATACATATACATTTGTTCGTTTAAAGTTATTTAGTATCAGTTTATATAATATTTATTTATTATTACGACCTGAGTTGTCCCAATGTTGGGCAAAGGCCTCCCTACCCTACCCTTTCCATATATAATATTTAGTAGAGAGTAATTTTTTTACCTTCAAAAGGTGTAGCCGTGGTGTAGCCAACCTACAGCTACATACAGGCTGATTTGAGTTTCAGATAGTATTTTACAGGGCATACTTCAAACAGGTCTAGCTATTTTCAAGCTATTTATTAGTTCAGAGTAATTAAATAGTTTTCTATTAAGCTAAATACAATTTTGTAAAAAATTTGGACTATCCCCGTTTTAAACCATAAACAGCTGATTTCTGAAAATATAGGAGTCACTTGGCTATTGTTATTTAAAAAAAAACCTTTATACCTATTCATTTCATAAATGTAATATTAACTAACGATATTTTTGAACACTACTAGTACATATTCAAAATATATTTTCTTTAATTTGTAGACCCGGAAAGATATTTTAGGGTTACGTACCTTAAATCCACCATCACCCTGTATAGTTCCATTGCAGCTCATTTAGGGCCTTACTTAAAAAAACCCAACCGTTAGTCACTGCTTAAGATGCTCTGCCATGTTTTCTCTGACGTAAAGTGTAACATGCAAGAACAAGACAGAGAAGTTTAAGCAGTGACTAAGAGAATCGAGATTATTTTAGGTAAGGCTGTTAACGTCTAATGTGAAACACTTTAGCGATAAGCTTGGAGCCCCACGTGAAGTCACTCCACATTACGTTGGCGTACCATTTCGACGTGTCGTCGTACGAGCCGCTGAGGACGCTGGTGGATGAACTACAGCCTGCTGAGTCGAGCTGGGAGCTGAGGCTGTACTCACGGGACCCACGCTTCGCCAATCATCAAGTAACTCTCGAATATATTGGTGTCGATTCTGTTGCACCGCTCACTAAACTAAACCTTAGTTTGACAGGACGAAACCTGTTGACATCCTTTTCTAACATATTGAAATGAAATGAGACGCTTATAATTTTAGTCCTGTCAGATTAGTTTAGTTTAGTGAGCGGTGCCACGGAATCGACACCATTGTCTATCCCTTTAGAATTCCATAGCCTAATGGTGCTACCGGAGTTATATTACAAATGAGTCGTTTGTCTGTCTGTAAAACCTTTTAGAGCTTCTTTTGAACTAGTTACGTATTTAGCTGGTTGAAACCTTCAGAGTATGTTATTATGGTATGGTATTGTGAATTGTATTGATGTGTTTTTTTTATCCAATCGATTGACGAGACGTGCGAGACGTTTGCTTAGTGGTAATCATCACACCTGCACCAGCAGCCCGAATTGTGAAGTTGCGAACAAATCCTGCGCCGCATGCACTGCGCTCGTCAGTCGTCACCCTAAAATGTTAGATGTTGTTTGTGTTGTTGTTGTTTCTTATTAAATAGTAAAAGTATGTAAGTAAGTTCGTATAGGCTGAGTGGCCAGCCCTAGTGTCAGAGTTAATGTGCCGCCCGAAGGCCTCTGACATGGCTGACGGTTGTTGTTATAGAAACTAGAACAAACAACCGGGACCAACAATTTAACGTGTCGTCCGACCCACGGTCGCTACCGTGGGTCTACTCAGAAATAAATGCCACTCACGGTCACCCATCCGATGACTGACCGGACCGTTTTAAATAGTAAAATAATAATATCTGAGATCTCTTTTTTTCTCATATTAATGTATGTATATTTTGTGAACCCGTGGTGCGCGGCTCTAACTCGCTCGGGCGGTATTTTTATCGCAATGTTTATTTTTAGAGTTCCGTAACTCAAAAGGAAAAAAATAATTACTTCGTTGTCCGTCTGTCTGTTGATTAAAGATACCGTTTTTCTCAAGATGGCGCGGAGGTATTAATATCAAAATGAATTTGTAATTCTGATTTTATTTGGTTGTGTGAAACTGTAAATTTATATTATGAAAAAATAATTAATGTATGACGTCGCGAAGCGTATATTATGTATACCAAAGCATCGAATAATAAAGAATTGAATTGAATTGAAAACGAGCTGTAAAAAAATAAGCTTTTAAATCATCGAATCAGATGCAATCGAATTTTTTACTCACAAGAAAATCAAAACTTATAGGATTGAACCATCCTGTTGAATCATGAAATTTAGAAAGAAGCAAGACCTTATAATCTCAAGTAAATGAAAAATCCGAAACATTAAATAATGTTGATCAAATTATTATCGTTGAGAGATTAATAAATATAAATTCAATGTGATTTTTAACATTGAATTTATATAAATATCTCTGAGGATAGAAGTTACTATAATAAGGATAGAACGAGCAGTTTTAATGATCTGGGTTACGTTTTCTAGGTCCACAAAGTGACTCAAGGGTACAGTCCGAAAGCGAGTGACGAATTGGAGCTAGTACTTGGTGATTACATCTACATAGAAGAAAAGGAGATCGAGAGCTCGCCCGACGGATGGGTCCTGGGCACCTCGTGGTTAACAGGTTAGTTTTGCACGTTTTTATTATCATTGGCCCGTGTCTATCTACAAGAGATGATTTATTTAGCGTCTTATGTACGTCTTCAGAAAACTATAGTATTCGTCGTCAGCCATAAAACGTCCACTGCTGGACGAAGGCCTCCCCCTTAATAGAGGGGTGTTGCCATAATCCCCACGCTTGGCAGGCGGCTTGGGGATCGCAGAATGCTCACCACCGTTAACCAAAAGGACGCTGCTGCCCGTCCTCTGGTGGGTCTGGTTGCAGTTTAAGGACATGCCCAGGTATGTAGCTTGTCTAGGTGATTCTTAACTATCACCGATGTTAAGCAACGGACGGTCCGGTCAGTCTTCGGATGGGTGACCGTGAGTGACATTTATTTCTGAGCGCTACCGTGAGTCGGATGACACGTTAAATTGTTGGTCCCGGTTGTTTGTTCTAGTTTCTATAACAACAACCGTCAGCCATGTCAGAGGCCTTCGGGCGGCACATTAAGAGTGGTCGCACATTGATTCGGCACGGCACCCGACAGGCGTCGGACGACCGTAACACACTGCGCACAATTAACTGGTGCGAGCGAGGCGGGCGTCTCGAGAAATTTCTTACGGTGTGCGGGACCTAGTACAAAATGTATGCTCGGAGCGCCTTCGGGTAAATCCGAACAGTTTTTCTATCGGCTTTTCTCGTCGTATGCACCCGGCCTAACTCTGACACTTCTGCTGGCCACTCAGCCTATACGAACTTACTTACTTTTTATTAGATGATTGACTACAATAGAAAACGAGGCCTTTAAAAAAAATTGGCTTGCGTTTAACTGCCATCTCGTCTGATGATAAACGAAGATGCAGTCTACGATAGAGCACGCTTGCCTAGAAGATACCGATTCACTCACGACTTGAAGACGGGTTGTAACTATCGGAAAACACCCACTCGGGCAACGCATTCCACCGTTTAGCAGTACGAACAATGAAAATGGAATCAAACCGAAATAAACAATGTAATAACATTTAAAATTATGGTTTAAACCATATTGCTACTAAACCTTTTTAAAAGTAAATTCATCGAATAAGTTTTGTTCATTGCTTATTCAGTCAGTGTAGAGTGCCGCGGAAACAAACCTACGTGTTTACAAGACCAAATGAGGGTAGTACACACCAGCACCATAACACCCTCCTTTTTCGCCAAGACGACCCGCATTCTTCAGTCAGTTCAGTGCCGACTGCCGAGTCAGTCACGGCCATTGAAACATGGCCGAAACGTCGAAGTAAATGAAAATAAATCTGTTTTGTGCGCGATTAAATCCCGGTTATGAACATAATTTATTCCAGTAATTTTAGTACATTATCATTGTCATATAAACAATACATTTAGGCAAAAAATATTTATAAAGTACTTACAATTATATTAAAACTAATTACATCTAGTCAAACATAAACTACAAACAAAAAAAAACATAATGATGTGTTTAAATAGCGAAAGTCTTAAAGTTTCATTTACTCCGCTTTACCGAAATGCAACTTTTCAGTGGTAATAGTCCCATTGGAACAACTTCTGAATCCACCCTAATAGCTATAGTGTGATGAGCTCTCAAAATGTCCAAAAGTTTAAATCCTGAAAGAATTTAGGATCACACAGAACTTTCGAAGCCACTTTAGCCTCGATAGAGTACTGCAGTACTTCAGCCACATCGACCAAAAGTCCTCCGACAACCCGGAGAAACTAATGGTCACCGGGAAAGTGGAAAGACCCAAGCGCCGCAACTCAACGAGGTGGACTGACCAAGAGTCAAAACCAACATCTTTGGCGCGATACCAAGCTGCAGATACCGACAGATAGAAGATACCGACAGATAGAAGATACCGACAGATAGAAGCAGATCTGTCGACATACTGCAGGAGTCGTGGTGTTCGCGAACACCACGACCCACGACGCTCAGGAGTGAGCGAACGAATCAAGGAAGAGGAAGAACTCTCGAAATATAAGTCTCTGTTGCTACCCGAGAGTCGACCGCGTCGTGCACCTTGTCAGCTGTTCATAACATTGATAACACGCGAGCCGAGAATAGTCACAAATTACTATTAGATCTTAATATTGGCGCCACTGTCATTTGTCAAATAACGAAACACAGTAGCAATTCATAGTTCCGAATTCCACCGCGCGCCGTATCTGTTTTGCTTTATTAATAGTCGAGAGGTG
The DNA here is from genome assembly GCA_905404285.2 of Erannis defoliaria. Lineage (NCBI taxonomy): Eukaryota > Metazoa > Arthropoda > Insecta > Lepidoptera > Geometridae > Erannis > Erannis defoliaria. The sequence goes on along the minus strand of FR990085.1, from coordinate 7,182,611 downwards.
ATAACCGATTAAGTGAGAATAGGAAGTGTGTTCTTTGTTGCAGTTGAATATATTTCTAGTGTGATTATATTCGTTTAGACTATATGAAGTTAAAGTAACGTTTTGAATATCGAAGATTTATATTTTTTATAGCTTCAGTGAGTTTGTGTGACGTGCTATCTACATACATACATGGTGACGTCACCATGACGACCATATTAAAGAGTTTTCGTTTGCTGAACTTGAAACTTGGAGGTTAGTTCGTTTCGGGCATCGGACAGGGCCGCGTCGCGACACGGTACAGTTCTGGTGTTTTGATTCTGATATTTATTGTTTGCTATTTTCAACGGTATGGTTATTCTTGTCTGAGCTGTTTGTTATATTCGCTTAAAATTCAACGTGTGTTATGTATAATTACCACAGATAATTACCAAAAAGACCATACATAACATTCGGAAATAACCTATCTAGTCTAGTAGTATATACAGTTAGTAGATAAATAGGTATAAAACAACAAACGAACGGTTAGTCACACCATTTATAACTCAAGAACGGCTGGACCGATTTTCTTGATCTTTGATTTGTTAGATTTGTCTCCTGCCCGAATAGTAAAATAATTAAAACGTCGAACAGATTCCTAAAAACTGGCGGTATAATAATATTATACCTATGTACCATTTTTCATGTGATTCACCATTTATATTATAATAGTGAATCACACCGGCCGGCGCGTGGCGTTCATGTTTAGAACACTACCTTTGAAACTTGTGCGCGAGTTTTCAACCGACTTCAAAATAGGAGGTTCTCAATTCGACTGTTTTTTTAAATATTTATGTATGTAAATTGATGTTACGCGATTAATCTGCCAATTATGAATCGATTTTGATGATAATTTTTTTGTTTGGTAGGTGACACTTCAGAGGGGGGGGGGGGGGGGTCCGATATAATTATATCATTTGCCATTATATACCATGACAATTCTATGAGAGATTCATTCAACTAGCTTGCCTTCTAGACTGCTAGATCTTCTTGTCCAAGGGCGGATCAAGGATTTATTTCTGGGAGGCACATGGGCCATACATAGGCCATGTTCCCCCATAGTGTTATCCTATGCTGTCTTTGGGATCATTTCTCTTTCAATGACATACAAGAATAACTATAAGAAATACTTTTGATAAAGACTAAATAATGAGAAATTACATGTTAAATATGCGAAAAAGAAAAAATGTTTTAGTAGTGTTAATATAGGGGCGTACCCGTTTGCCCCACCCCTGTAGGGCTAACATGCGCACCGCGAGAAAAATTTCTCGATTCTTAAAAACAGGACAAGGCTACGAATCTGTATAAGTTTGTCTCGTTTTCGCACGACATAAAGACACGACAAAATTTTCTCGCGGTGCGCATGTTAGCCCTGCTGGATCCGCCTACGTTATATTCCGTAACTAGTAGGTGGCCAGGGACGGGGCCGACAAATGGTTACTTGTACTGACTGACCGTTACACTGACTGACGTTAACCGTTTTCCTTCAATTGAGATTTGAGAAATTTGTACACACAACATTGGTAGAATTGCATAGTTTTAAATCGCGGGGCACGGCATTTAATATTGCTCACCTTATGCCGAGGCCACACATTGGCTATGTTTGCCGAATAAAAAGGAATGCGTCCCTTTTTATTCGGCAAACATAGCCAATGTGTGGCCTCGGCATTACTGGTATTACCAGAGAAATTACTGGGTATGAAAAGATTTAATATCTGATATCACAGGGTGACGAGCGCAGTGCAGTGCGGCGCAAGATTGTGTTCGCAAGTTCAAAATTCTGGCACTGCTGCTGTTAGTGGCAGGCGTAACGCTTACCACCAGGTGAAAGTCTTGCTCGTCTCGTAACTTGACCGTATAAAAATTATGGTACTATTTCTTTCTTTTCAATAACTGAATTACGCAAAAAATATGTGTGTTACTTACTATAGAATAACCTGCTACCTAATTAAAAGTGCATTATCATGTTTTTTTTTATACTGCGTTTGACAAGCGAGGTGAATGCGATAAATTCATGTAAATAGTCTTTGAGCATATTGATAGTGTCAACAACAGATGTGATATCGAGATATTTGGTAGAACAAAGGATATCATCTTATTGTTATAGGAGTGAGCGGATATCTACCTGCAGTTTGCACCGGTCGCACGGCGGAGTCTGACGCTTGGACGCTGCATAGAGCCATCTCGCTAGGAAATAACAATAGTAAGTTTTTATAATTATCTTAACACTTCTAAGTTTACCTTGGACCACCAAATTACCCAACGGTAAGCGACGATATAGGCAATGGTAGAGCACAGATTTGGTAGATATGTTACAGCTAAAGAATTGATGAATGATCAAACAGTATTTTTGGATGATAAATAAACATCCTCTTGGCAGTTATCAGCCACATTACAAAACTTTAGATACTTTTAGAACTAATTACTAAACAATCTGTACTTTTGATAGTTATCATCCTCTTGGCAGTTATCAGCCACATTACAAAACCCAAGATACTTTTAGAATTAATTACCAACCAATCTGTATGTTTGGTAGTTATCAACCACATTACAAAACTTTAGATACTTTTAGAACCTAAACAATCTGTATTTTTGGTAGTTATCAGCCACATTACAAAACTTAAGATACTTTTAAAACTAATTACCAAACAATCTGTATGTTTGGTAATTATCAACCACATTACAACACTTCAGATACTTTTAGAACTAATTACTAAACAATCTGTATTTTTGGTAGTTATCATCCTCTTAACAGTTATCAGCCACATTACAAAACTTAAGTTACTTTTGGAACTAATTACTAAACAATCTGTATTTTTGGTAGTTATCATCCTCTTGGCAGTTATCAGCCACATTACAAAACTTAAGTTATTTTGGAACTAATTACTAAACAATCTGTATTTTTGGAAGTTATCATCCTCTTGGCAGTTATCAGCCACATTACAAAACTTAAGTTATTTTGGAACGAATTACTAAACAATCTGTATTTTTGGAAGTTATCATCCTCTTGGCAGTTATCAGCCACATTACAAAACTTAAGTTATTTTGGAACTAATTACTAAACAATCTGTATTTTTGGTAAATATCATCCTCTTAACACTTATCAGCCACATTACATAACTTAAGTTACTTTTGGAACTAATTACTAAACAATCTGTATTTTTGGTAGTTATCATCCTCTTGGCAGTTATCAGCCACATTACAAAACTTAAGTTATTTTGGAACTAATTACTAAACAATCTGTATTTTTGGTAAATATCAGCCACATCAGTTGTTTTAAGTAGGTTCTCCCATCTTACTTGTAACGTAACGTATCTTGAATCATGTCCTTCTGCGCCACAGATCATAATAGTCTTTGTTCTGATCAGACCTCAGATCGGTTTCTAATCAATTGACGCTTACTGAATCTTGACTACCTACTTCGATCATGTACTACTACTACATAACTATAACATACTATACAACTTAATATAATACACAACTTGATCGAAGGTAGTAGTTTATTATTAAAATAAACTACTACTTTATACTAATTTAAACTTACTTAGATTGATCAACATCGGAGCTGAAGTGAGACGGTCTGAGATTTTTGTGCGTTCTCCTAATGAGAGGTCCTTGACATTAAAAACTTGAATTTAAATATGGGTTTGGTAAAATAAAACAAAAATAAAATAAAAGCAGTATATCTACAAACGTCTTTCATTCGGACAAACATTTCAGTACCGCGATCACTCCAAAGCGGTGTTTAAACATTGTTTTGTATTTCGGTTCTAAGTTCAAAGAGTCGGTAGTCTTGTAATCATTTACGAATTTATTTTAGTGCACGTTTCGGGCCTTATACAAAGTCCATGCGTTGGGTCAATGCGTTGTTTGTTCGTTGAAATCGCTGCATTATCAAAATTGTTCCATGTACTATATTAGTTACGCATAATTATCCTCTTCATAATCCACAATGACATTGAAATAAACCTACATGAAATCGACACAATTTTTACAAACAAATACGAGTTCAGTAGTAGTGTCCGTCTCGCAGTGCGTTGTCATTTAGTGCTATTATCATCATGTTACGTTATCGTGCGTGTTTACTTTTGATATTATGTGCAGTAGGTGAGTTCCTGTAGTTGGTTTTGTTGTCTTCATAAAACAGGACTTTGAACAAAGCATTATATGAAATTTGGTTAAGGTTGTGCCGCCGTCTATCTATGCCCCTTTAAGTCATTCTTCTTTCTTTCTAGATATATAAAACAAAGGCGGGTTAATTACAACGTATTCTGTGGGTATAGCATTTATAAGTCAAGATCGTCTGGACCGTTTTTGATTTGTTGTATTTGTCTTCGCCCAAATTAGCAGAATAACTATAAAAACATTGGAAAATTAATTTATAGACGGTACGAACAGAACGAACGAACCTGGTTAACAAAATTCTCTGGCAGGAACGCGCACTGAGGATACACGATATTAGGTATACTTTGGTTCCGTACCAAAGTACCAAAATACCTTTATTTTATTAGACTATAGTTATGTATTCGCCAAATCGCATATACACACACACACACATCCAACGCATGGCGGTCCTTAAAACCGCCTAAAAAATAACCGCTTCGGTAGGAGTGAACTACACGGCGCGGCGCGGCGGCGCTGCGTTGAACTTACTCAAGATAACATTCAATCTTAGCGCGAATACGACAAAAAGTAAAAAAATATATACAATTTTGAAAATGTATTGTTTTGTTTCTGTTGTTGGGTCCAGGCGGTGACTGTAGATCAGAATCAGATTCAAACACCGACATGGAGACGTCCGGCACCGGCAGTGTTCCGCACGAGCACGCGCACGAGCTGGCGCGTGACAAGTCCGAGGAAACTTGGAATGAGTGGCAGAAGTACTGGACGGCCGTGCAGACCAATAAAGCTGGCGGCATATTGAGCGTTACTCAGGGTGAGGGCTTAAAATTCTTCCTTATAGTCAACAATAGTCCAGCTTCTGACTCCAAAATTATCGGCATCTTGTATGAGAAACATTTTTTGTGGTGACGAGAGATACATTTTCCGAAAACAACTGACTGCGTTGCAGTGCAATCGGGTTATAAGTAATTATATTACATCCAGCCCTCTTGGTGGCTTGCCATGTTGCTTTACGGGGGGCTCCAGGGATACTAGTGCAACGTACCGGAAATATAAGGCAAGCCTATTGTGTATGCGAAATAAAGCAATAGTACTCACCTAGGGAGCAAAAGTAAAGAATGTCGCAAATCTCATGTATATAGTCTCCTGAGGCGAAGCCGAGAGTAACAAATATGAGATCTGAGGCTTCTTTGCTTGCTCCCGTGGTGTGTATACGATTTTACGTGCCGCTGCGGGGAGGAAGTGGTTCCTTTCGCTACGCGGGCTAAAGTAGCCACTTTAGCCCCGCAGGCACGTAATTTTCTTTGGCCACAGTGCCGTGTGTCGTGTCGTTTTTAGAATATAGGTAGTACTCAATATCACTGCACTGCATGAGCTTTCAAAATCCCACTGCTGGAAATTAGCTTATACTCTGTTAGGCTTGTTGGGCATATTCCGCCACGTTGGCTCGGGCTGGTGGATCCACATAATATGTAATTGTTTCCCCCCCGGCAATGAACACCTTTCCTCACGATGTTTGCTTTCACGAAAAGCCAGTGATATGAGTCTGAAAACCCATTGTATCCAATCCATTTTTGATCGCGGGCCGGATTCATTCATCTCGGGGGCCGGACTTGGTCCGCGGGTTGCCATTCCCCCATCCCTGCACTATACTTAGCATATTTCTGGCATGAGGGTAGGATAGGCGCAATCGGTCAATAGGTTTTATAGTCATTGGGAACAATTTACAGTTTTGGCCCTATCTAACCCAGGAACTTCATAAATATAAGGCGCGCCTTCCAGATAAGCTAACACCTGTACAGTACTCAATACTCAGAAGCCCAAGAGCGGTATCTAAGCTTAGATTCCAAGCTTAGATACTGCTCTTGGGCCTCTGAGGGCAGAATAATAATAGAGTTTTTTTTTCCAGATATGCCAATAAACTGGGATTCACATGAAGGAAATGGAGATACGTCCAATGTAAGTTTAACAATGTTGGTTGAGGTCATAAAAAGTATTGGCATTTAGCCGATAAATTTTGCATTTTCTTCTGAGGCGCCTTTGCAAATTAAAAGATCTGTCATAATAATGGAATTAGCAGCGCATCTCAATAACAAATAAATTGTCTAATTGTCTATTGTCAATTTTGCTCTCAATTATCGGAATAAAAAGATCAAATCTACATCCCTGAAATATGATCTGTATTCTGATACTACAGTCCTAGAAACAAACAAGCAATACATTTTTTTTAAATTAAGTAAACGGTTTTGTCATCAGAACTAAAAGTTTTCAAGCTTAATAAAACCATTCAAAAAATTGGCTTTTGCTACAAGTCACCTGCTATGTAAAGTTCGCAAAAACGTTCAATATAAACTGTCTTTTTTTGTCCACATTGGAGCAGAAGGCGGACAAAGGTGTTTCACCATTCTCTTGTCCTGCTTTTAATCTTTCACTTTATTTTTTCTAAAGCACATGCCATTATGTTTTTGTCTCCAATATTAATAGATCGCGTTTGCGCTCCTTGTGTGGCCTTTTATAATCGATCGTTTTGTAAGAGTAACCAAATACCAATCGTCGGCCAGCTGATGCAGAAAATGCCTTATTTTAGAACACCAGCAGTAAGCAGTCTGCCCGGCGCTGGCTCTTTGCAATGCGCCACGGCGAGCGAGTGGACCTCACTTACGGACATTGGGAGCAGCACTGCTTCGATAAGCAAGGGAATTATATGAGAAAGGACCTTAATCTACCTTTGAAGCTGGCAGAGAGGTGAGGAACTTTACACTTTCACACATCCTTGCAACAAATACACACTTCATTCAAATGATCCGATCGGAAGCGTATACTTATAGCATACTTGCCGCGTTATCGACCTCAAGGGAACGGGGCGACTTTCCAATCCATATCCATTTTTCATCCTTCATACAGCAACGGGGCTGTATATAATTGTAGTATCAAACAAAAGTTCCCAGGTCGATTTAACTATTTATTAGAAGGCAGTATAAATATTTTCAGATAAAGACAAATTTTATTCATTAAACCGGCTTCTCCGTGCCATAGTATAGTAAATTCAACCTGGGAACTATTATTATAATTCCATGGAATGCGTATACACACGTAATAACTGTATTTTTAAAGGTTTTTTATCGTTCTCATTTGGCGATCTTTACCTGCAAATATAACGGGAATTATAATACTACTAGAGATCGCCCGCGACTTCGTCCGCGCACAGAAGAAATTCGGCCCGCTCCCAAAATTCAATGGCGAGGGGTGGATATGCCAGCTTCCATAGAAAAATGTTCGAACCCCTTTGACATCCTATAAAATAGTAATCTATACTCTATACCAGTATCTATCTAATCAGTACCATCCATTTTACGTATTATGAGTCATTTGGAGCCTTTTTTGTCAAGTAACGCTTACAATAAATTGTCATACTTTGAGGTCATTAACTCGTTATCTCACAAGATATCAGATTATCAGATATCACTTTATTTGTTATTTTTATTACTTTATCTCAGATAATGAGTAATGCGTTCAATAAAGAATGACATTTGAAATTTTGGATTGGCTATTCTATACGCCAATGACCTTGAGGGATCGGGCGGAGCTGACTATCTCCCTTCCTCCCCGCGCGCCTCGCGTCAAATGTTTGTACCTAACGTTATACTATACTACTTAATACTACGGCGAATATTTCGCTGCAGGCACGATAAAACGCGTGAGCAGAGCGGGGTATAATAGGTCGTGTAGTGAATTTGTGATGCACGGCGCTCCTGTCGATAATGTTATCGAGTAGCTTATATAATTTTAGCGTTGCCAATACTACAAATGAATGAGCTTTACGCTGCGCGTGAGATACGTGCTCCGACAGGCTTATTATCGATAGGATATCGCATGCATGTGCACATAATTATACCAAATATCTTACCTGCATCTGCCTGTATCCGTCTGTACCTGCAGCGCGATATTGGCCATCGTATATAGAGTTCGACCGTGCTCTAGGGATGTTCATGTAAAAAACATATCGATATTTTTTTCGATATAATATATCGTAGTGTTATATCGATAGTTTGCTATATATCGAACAAATATATCGATATTTTAAAAATATCGTAAGTAATTACTTGTATTTACTTAACTAGTCTATAATATTAAATAGGGATCAGGTTAATTACGAGTAAAAACACTTTAGAGAGAAGAAACAAATCAAAACAGACCTCCCTACGAATATTTTGTAAGATATTAGAGCAAGTGTCTCTGAACAGAGTCCCTTGTTATTCACGGGGTTAGGTGGAACGTTAGTACTAAATCGAAAGTTCAGTGTCAATAGTAGTATGATAATACTATAATTAATGCGGAAGTTTGTCGGTATGTGTGTGTGTATGTTTGTGTAACTCTCAACGATGTCCTAATAAAGTAGGGGTGCTTTTACTAGAAGCTTCTACGGAGTTTAAAAAAAAACACGCCACTTTCACTACATCACCCTCATAATTTAGTGCCTAATAGAGAACCATAAGCCACCGTCATAGATCGCAGGGTTTGCAAGTGGCGCAGGGCAGGCCACATCGCTCGAAGAACTGATAACCGATGGGGAAGAAAGGTTCTTGAGTGGCGACCACAAACCGTAAGACGCAGCGTAGGAAGGCCTCCTACTAGGTGGACCGACGACATAGTAAAAGTCGCGGGCAACAGGTGGATACAAATAACAGGTTATCGTACGTGTGGCGGTCTAAGGGAGGCCTTTGTTCAGCAGTGGACGTCCCCGGGCTGATGATGATGAATTAATAGAGCGCCACATTTATGAACATTTTGGATAATACAATGCAGCTACATGATTTTTCCGCATTCCCGCCAAAACTAACAAAAAAACTTGTTCTGAATTGAAGATTTAAATTCCCAGGGTCGGCGGCAAGGACTCTTACATGAAGGACAGTCCGCTGACTCGCGTGGGCCGGTTCCAGGCACAGCTAGTGGGCGAGGGGCTGCGGCTTGCCGGCGTCTCGGTGAAACATGTATACGCGTCCGCCGCACTGCGCTGCGTCGAGACTGCGCATTCTGTCCTAGAAGGTACTTTGTAGTAGGTACTCTACTGCAGAGTCTGCCTGGAGAAGTACCACACCTTTGCCAGTTATTCAACTGCCGAGCATTAGTGTGTAAGCGTTGCTGTGTTTCGGTTTGAAGGGCAATGATACTAGAAAAAAATCTGGGTATGAAGGGATTTAACATCTAATATCTCAGGGTGATGAGCGCAGTACAGTGCGGCGCAGGATTGTATTCGCAAGTTCACAATTCTAGCACTGCTAGTGTTATGGGCAGGCGTGAAGTTTACCACCAGGCGAACGTATCGTTCGTCTCGCCATTCGATAGTATAAAAATATATATATATGTGTCTAATCTGTTATGGTGCCTACCACAGAAGAGAGAAGTAAATAGAACGGCAATGTGACGGGCCGCGCTAGCCGGCATTAGGTGCAAATGCGCTTAATGACAATTCTGCCAATATACATGTTTTTAGACTGAGAATACTCAAAAAGACAATTTAAATAGACGCGTAGGATACCAAACCACATTGCATCGTAATTAGATCAATTTTAATCTGTTGCAAAATAGCATTTCGAGCGTTTTACTTCAAATGCGCGACCAATTATTGGCATTTTTTCGTCGTAGTTTCTATACAATAAAACTGGCGACAGCGGTTTTCTATACAATTCCTTTAGAACATTGTTTTGACAGCCGTTCTAACCTAAGAAGTAGGGCGTGGTGCCTATGACACAACGTCTATATTTGCCGAATAAAAAGGGACGCATTTATGTAGCCTGCATACTTGCGTCCCATTTTATTCGGCAGCATAACAGATTAGATGCATTTTTTAATGCTATCTAGTAAATGTATGGGACAGCTACATTTTTATCGCAAATTCAGTTTTGGTTCCATAGTAAAAGTTGTTCATAATGATGAGTACAATGACTACACAAATCATAACCATATCACATCACTCAACATATCAATCACTTATCATATCACTCACTTATCATATCACTCACTTTTATCATATAATTTTTGTTGAAAGGTCTACAAGGTGATCCATCTTTGAAAGTGAAGGTTGAGCCTGGGCTGTTCGAGTTCTTGCTGTGGCACTCGGCCAAGGGAATGGCGCCCTTCATGACACCCCTGGAGCTGCACAAGGCTGGCCTTAACGTCGATCTCAAGTGAGTGTAGAGTGTTGTGTCAAGTGGCTCATTACGGCTCAAGATTTCAAAATGACGCGGTCTGCGGCTGCGGCTAACATGCGGCTAGTTCTGCCGAACCGCGGCTAACGTGGCAGGAAACAATGAAGTCAGGTACAGAATTAGTTCTAATCAGTTAGCATCCTTTTAAGAGCGTATTCTGTACATCAAAACAAACAACTTTTACTATGGAGCCATCCACAAAATCGCAAAAAAATAAACAGCTGTTCCATACATTTGCCCAAGGTCAATGAACTTTTTCTATGGAACAGCTGTTTCTTTTCTCGCGATTTCAATAGTTGTTAGTTTTGAAGTACAGAAAATGAAAAAAAGAAAAAAAAAAGATGCTAAAAAAAAGGAAAAAGATGCAAAAAAAATATATGAAAAAATGATGATGGATGATGTTAAAAGGATGCTAACTGATTAGAACTAACCCTGTATAGATTAGATAGATAAACTCGTTATTGTACACATCCAAAGAAATTATAACATTCATGATGATCACAACAGAAAAATGAACTTAGAACTAGTGTAACGATTGGCGGCCTTATCGCTAAAAGCTATCTCTTTCAGGCAACCTTATGGCATGGCATGTGGTAGCATACACATTTGCATTAACATCAACTTTCACTCTAGGCTGGCCACTAATATTGCCAACAACATAACATGCCTGATCAATCTGTTCAGTCCACTACTGGACATTGGCCTATCCTCGAAAGGCGATTGGGACGTATCCACCACGCTGGCCCAGCTTTGGGTTGGTGTATTCATACGCCATAAAATTTCTTCTCCGGACGTATGCAGGATATCTAACGATGTTTTTTTCACCGAAAAGTAGAGCGTATTGGTACAGGGTAGCGTGGACTAATCTCACGATTCGTGGGAAGGTTTATTTTTCAAATGTCGCGATGTATTTAACAAATTACTCATAAAAAAATATCAGCTGACGACTTCTGTTCATTGACATGTAGCGCCAATATTTTTATATATCGTATCGTAGTAATCTCTAACACTGTCGCCTGACTTCGTTTTAGATAGTGTGCCCCCTTACACCTTTATAATAATATATTTTTTCTCGTCTTGCTCAAAAATCCCGTCATTGTAACGCACCATATCGGGGTTAAAATGCCATATTATGCTCTACGGCAGTGGTTCTTAACCTTTTAGTGATGAGGTACCATTTGAATATTTTTTTCTTGCTATGGACCACTTACTGCTTGGAGGTAAATACAGTAAATTATTTGTATTACAAGATTGTTCTATCTATAAATAAAACATGCAAACGACTTTTCTGTTTAAAGTGGCGACGGCTCCGTCCGCTACTTCACTCGCAACGCAACTCGCACCACACGTTGTCCTATTTATATTTTACCGCTGGCTTCGCGGACCACTTCGAGTGCTTCCAGGGACCACCGGTTAAGAATCGCTGCACTAGGGGATAAAGTTTTTTTTAATAGGGTAGATGATTGATGTTTATATCGTTGAAACCAATAGCTTTGATGAAGAATTTAAGTAAATATAATATAATGGAAAAAAATATTTTAATCGGTTAATAATGTTCTGATATATGAGCGTTTAAAGTTTTTGTTAGAGACAACTCTGTCCTTTTCCCACAAAACAATAAATGACGTCACGCTTTGCTTGTCAGAATAGAATTTATATGGCGTACAGAGAAGTGACGTCACGATTTGCTGTTTCTTCTCTCTGTCTAGCATGATATCAAAATGCTTATAAGTTGCTTATTGTTGATAAGATTTTCTTCATTTTCTTTTCATTAATCAGCTATTTTTATGGGCCACATTTTAAAACGACAATACAAAAAACCAGTCATCTAGCCTATTGTCTATTACTCCCTCGCTAAAGCTCCGTCGTAAAACTACCTCGTATATAATGGGTCATTTTAGCCCCTTGTGTAACAATCTACTATGAATGTAATGGTTTACTGTATTATTTACAGCTACAAGCCGTACGTACCGCTGGACGTCAACATCACAGAGACCATGGAAGAGTTCTATAAGAGAAATGAGTTCGTAATACAGTCTGCTGTGAAGGACACTGAAGCTGAAGGTAGCGAACATTTGAAAAATCATTTCGTTGTCAGCCATAAAACGTCCACTGCTGGACGAAGGCCTCCCCCTTTATAGAGGGGTGTTGCCATAATCCCCACGCTTGGCAGGCGGCTTGGGGATCGCAGAATGGTCACCACCGATAACCAAGAGGACGCTGCTGCCCGTCCTCCGATGGGTTTGCAGTTTAAGGACATACCCAGGTCCGTCGAAATATCATTTGCATTGAACCAACCGCACCCGGAAATGATATGTCGGAGAGATTCCCCGGGACGGTGGCATGCCCGACAAATGTCGACCGTACCGTCCTTCATGGTATATTTCCTGTAGTTGTTCTTCTTGATAACTTCATCCGCAATTGCACAGGCAAACCCCTCGGTTTCCCCAAAGAGGTCCCCGAAGCGCAACCAGTTCACCGACGCGAGCAAGTCCACATCGGGGCCCGTTAAGGCCCGATAGAACCGCCCGTGCAGCTCCTTGCTCTTCCATACTTCCTTGCGGTCGTCGGTGCTTATCACCGATGGTCTGCGCCAGTTCTCGTTTGCCAAGGAGAGCGGCGTGAGCCCCTTGTCAACTGTCACTACATCGCGATGCATCCCACACTCATTGTTAAGGAAATAATCCCTAAGACTGCACACTTCACGAGGTTCATGGCGTTTAAAAAGCCACGACCCCCCCCACTTCCGTGGAATGTACAGTCTCATAACAGATGAGCGTGGGTGTAGCATGCGATGCGCAGTGAGAAGTTGATGGACTCTTCTATCTAGGGCGTCCAGCTCAGTCTGAGTCCACCTAAGTATGCCAAAGGAGTATATCAGTAGAGCCATCACCCAACCATTGAAGGCGCGCGCCTTGTTGCCGCCAGACAAAAGACTGTTGAGTACTTTTGTCAGCCGACAAAGGAAGCGCTCCTTCACAGCTTTTTTGATGTCCACTACTGATATACCCAACGACTCACTATTATTATTATTATGATGATTTTTTTACACAATTTTTTATAATAATGTCATTTTAAATTTTGTTACATTTTAGGACAGTTTTTGTAAAATATTTTGTATTTGCTACACAATATGGGTCTCGTACCTGAAATAAATGAATTTAAATTTTAAATTGACATAAATGCGATCATATTGCAATTACTATCTAATCCAGGGGTCTCCAAACTTTTTAGCCTTAGGGCCAGACTGACTGCTCCACAAAGCTCTAAGAGCCAAGATCTAGCTAACTCATCAGATAACAAATCGTCACGTCTATATTTCCCGAATAGGTGGGCAGAGTATTTTTTTGTCATTTATACCACCTAATATTAATTTGTATGATGTCATTGTTTAATTTCATTTATGAAAATAAATAAAAGAGTGGGCCGGATTAGTGGTGTTCGCAGGCCGGTCTTGGCCCGCGGGCCGTAGTTTTGAGACCCCTGATCTAATCTAATCTTGTAGTAGTAGGACTCTACTCCAGAGTCTGCCTGGGGAAGTACCACAACTTTGCTAGTTATACAAGCGCCAAGCAGTAGTGTGCAAGCATTATCGTGTTTCGGTTTTAAGGGCAATGTCACCAGAGATGCCAGAGAAATTACTGGGTATGATGAGATTTAACATCTAATATCTCAGGGTGACGAGCGCTATACAGTGCGGCGCAGGATTGTATTCGCAAGTTCACAATTCTGGCACTGCCAGAGACACACCGTTAGAGGCAGGCGTGACGCTTACCACCAGGCGAACGTCTTGCCTGTCTCGTCACTCAAGCACAGCCCAAAAAATAATAATATTGTCGATAGGTAACTAGACTGACTCATATGCCTGATATTTGATGGGTCATGTAGACTATACGAATTGATATAATGTCGATAAAAACATTGATAATTTCTTCAGAATCTTTTATGTATTTTTATTCTATGGATTGACAAGATAAATGAGACATTCACCTGGTGGTAGCATCACGCTTGCCCATAAAAGTAGCAGTGTCAGAATTTCGAACTTGCGAACAAAATCGTGCGCCGCACTGCCCTGCGCCAGTCACCCTGAGATATTAGATGTCAAATCTCTTCATGCCCAGTAATTTCTCTGGTAACATTGTCCTTGAAACCGAAATCCAATAAAGCTTGCACACTACTGCTTGGCGGTTCAATAACTGACAAATCCCTACTTCTATAAATTAAAACAGCGGTGGCTCAGTGCAGATGGTGGGTTCATACGCCATTAAGTTTATTTTCGGACATATTTAAATAGTTTTCCATGAGATTCTTCTATTATATGAGATCTGCTCGTATTTAGCCGCTAATGCTGCCGAACACGACCAGAAACGAAGCCTCAAAATAAATAGTAAATACCAGCCAGCAATTCGCCACCTCGTTCCGCGACGCACCTATACTTACAGGGCTATACGCTTGGGTTGTATAGTGCCGAAAGGGGGTCATTATGATTATTGTGAACAACTTTTGCTACGGGGCCAACCCCGAAATCATCAAAAAAAATTGTTCCATACAATTTTATCAAAGTCGATGTTTTTTTTTCTATGAAATGGCAGATATATTTTTCGCAATATCAGGGTTAGTACCATAATAAAAGTTGTTCGCAATGATGAGTATAATGTTCCCCTTTCGGCTTACTACGCCCTAAGCTTATTTATAACCCTGGGAAATGGTTTTTGTCGTTCACAAACAATTTTTAAAATGTATGTTTTTTACAGCTGGCAACATCTTGTTCGTCGGGCACGCGGCTACGCTCGATATTGCTGTTATAGCGCTCAAAAACTTCGACGTACCCGAAGCGGAGCGCCCGCCCTACCAACTAAGCAAGGACTTGCTGAAGGTGCCGTACTGCGCTCTTGGGGCGTTAAAAGACAAGCCTATAGAAATCGTCCCGCCCCCTTGCCCCCCGTCGATAAACTCCAGTTCGGGCAGGTTCGATTGGAGGCAGCTACAAAATCTGTAAAGATGAATTGTGTTTGTGATCTCCTGCTGCATAATTAAGTTTCAAGTAGTGTAGTCAGTGCCGTAAATAGCTATTTATTCGCCCGGTGCGAGCTTCTATAATTGCGCCCTTGAAAAGAAAGCGCCTGGTGCGAGCTTCTATAATAGGGTAGATGAGTGATGTTTATATCGTTGAAACCAATGGCTTTTATGAAGAATTTAAGTAAATATAATATGTTTACTGAAAAAATAATTTTAATCGGTTAATTATGTTCTGATATATAAGCGTTCAAGTTTTTGTTAGAGACAACTCTGTCCCACAAAACAAAAAATGACGTCACGCCTTACTTGTCAGAATATAATTTATATTGCGTACTGACAAGTGACGTCACGATTTGCTGTTTCGCCTCTGTCTAGCATGATATTAAAATGCTTTTAAGTTGTTTATTTTTATCAGATTTTCATATTTTTTTCATTAATCAGCTATATTAATGCGTCACATTTTAATAGGACAATAAAAAAAACCAGTCATCTAGCCTATTGCGCCCTTGAAAAGAAAAATATTCAAAACTTGATCCTGGGGCCGTACCACGAACGCTTATTCCGGGACCGAATACGCTCAGCTGTCGTGCAAAAATCACAAGTAAAAAATACAAAAAAAAACAATTGTCAAATTCACGGTCGTGAATTTTGTCGCCTCGCAATAAGGTTCGCGGTCGCGAAGAGTCGGCAGATGAACCTATTCGGTCCCGCTATAAGCGGTTCACGGTACGCCCCTGGTCTGGTCATTTTTGCGCCCCTCCAGGATCAGCGGCCCGATGCCTGGGCACCGCAGGCACTTTACTAGGCTATTTACTGCACTGAGTGTATTCTAATATATAGTCCTATTAGGGTGGCCGCTGGGCACTAGGGGTTGGAAGAAGCTGGTTATTGGACTATCTATTGTTGGAGCGAAATGTTTCTAATTCGTCTTTATTTGTATGTACATTTTTACTATAGGAACTAAGGTTCCATTAGAAAGCATTTAGTACTTATCATAAGTAATGAAGGCATAATTAGAAAATAGGTATAATGAAAAAATCGAACTATAATATTTTTTATGTTTTAATTTGATTATATTATATTTACATCACACTTGCTCGTAAAGTGGTATTTTATTACATCGGGTTGGGCTCGTTATCCAATATATTACACACGCGTGCTTTTTACTTTAAATTACAGCACTAGTGTCATAATAGGTATAACCCGGTTAAGTTTGTACCTCACTGCATGTTATATGTATCAAGTATTCATATAGCCAGGTAATACAGTTTTTTTGTAACACCAACAAAGAGTTTTTATGCGGTTAAAGAAAATGCCACCTGCGCGCGCGCTATTTTTCTATAATATTTGTAGACGGACGTTTTCGCTGTGTGGTTGATTAACATCAAAAAGTTAATAACAAATACAAGCTTGTTTTTTCCTCGTAAGTGTGATGAAAAACGTCGTGTGGAACGCGTAATACACTCTCGGCTCTCTTGTCGCGTTATACCGCCTCTGAGTCTAATGACCAACGTAGCACACTTTTATAATAATGTACTATAATTTTTAGTCAAATCGGGCCACTTTTTTACTACTGCGCTAGGCCCGTCTTCAGTAATCAAAAATATAATGTATATCTACGACCACGCCGTCTCTTTAAAATATCAGGTGAATCGTGATCAAACACCTAACTTGCCAACCATAAAAAAATACATAAATTTAAAAAATTATAGTTTGATGACTGACGCTAATTATTTTATATCTATTTTTTCTATAGATATTGTAGGAATAAATTAATTTGAAGGGTACCGGGGAGAAATAAGTAAAGCCTGCCCACAGAAGTATATAGGAACAAATAATGTCTCTTATGTTAATTGTTTTACGTGCCTGCGGGGCTAAAGTGGCTACTTTAGCCCCGCTACGCGGAGCACTTCCTCCCCGCAGCGGGACGTAAAATCGTGTATACACCACGGGAGCAAGTAAAGAAGCCTCAGATCTCATGTATATCTGAGACATTCTTTACTTTTGCTCCCTAACTGAGTAATCTACTATTTTAACAGCTCATAAAATGTTGACGACATAATATTATAAAGCGTCTAGCATATACATCCCATAGAAATAAAATCGATTGATCTAGCATTACCTCTTTACAAGGTGATGTCAACTGTAGACGTGAACTTGTAAAGAGGTAATGCTACATTATGCATATTTATTTTCGGATATAATTTAATAGACGCTTTACAAAGTTATGTCGTCAACTTTCCATGAGCTGTCAAAAACCGATTAACATAATAGGCAGTATAATTGCTATGAGATTTCTAACGTTGTTATTCTACTGACATTTAAAGAATGATAAGCTGTACAGTAGTTTAAATTATTGGTATACCGGAACAGGCCTGTTAGCTTGTTACATTCCTATATAAGTACTATTTTGTGTTTAATAAATTGCTATGCTATTATTGTTTTTTTTTTTCGTTTTAACACCTCCATCCAGCCACAACCACATAGTTCCTAATACATTCTGTATCTATATTTATTAAAGGGGATGTGCCAGCCCAAAGACGCCAAGAGAAACCGCCAGTTTTTTTTACTGGCACTGTCTACGCAGCTCTATTTGAAGGAAATCTTAAATTGAAAGAAAGAAAAAAAAAAATATTCTGTGACCTCAGTACAAAATAACAATACAACCATTGATAAATTTACAGATTCTTTTTTTCTTTCTTGAATTGACATCATGTACCTGGTATAGAGATTGTAAATAGCCCATATTTTTGATTGTAAAACACATAGTATCCATATTCGGTGCTTTTCGTCAGAGCAGCGTGCAGTATCGTCATCATCACATTGATATAGGATACAGCTAACATGTTTGTTTTACAATCAAAAATATGGGCTATTTACAATCACTGTAGTACGTGGTACATGAGACCGACAATTTTCTTCAAATTGAATCGCAATAGGGAATATGCATGGTTTTTTTTATTGACTCGCAAAAGAACTGACAATAAAACAACACATCGAAAAAAAAATTATAATATGGACACAAATAACGAAGTTATAAACATTTTAGTTTCATGTTAGACAGGCACTATACTAGCAAATGACAAAGTCCACAATCCCAAACAAATTCTATACTAGCATGTGTTTTGCTAGAAAGGGACAGATGACTCCCTCCCAAATACTTTGAACGCTTATGTTTCAGGACTTTACCAGCCGATTTCAATTAATTTTTCGAGGTTTTAATAATCAAAACATGCATATTTCCTATTTACGTCGTAAAATAATTTTAAGTAAGGTTATCTATAGGGTCGCTAATTCGCTATAGTAAAATAAAAAAAATATTAACTTAACGTGTTATTTTATTTCTAATCCTTATACCAAGGCAAAAAATATACTCTGTCGTTATGTTAATCACTTTTTGACAACTCAAAACGAATGCAAAGTTCACGACATAACTTTGTAAAGCGTCGTAACAAATTATATCCCATAGAAATAAATACGTTTGATCTAGCATTACCTGTTTACAAGGTTACGCCGACTGTTCACGTAACCTTGTAAAGGGTAATATTTATTTAATGCGTATTTATTTGTATGGGATATATTTGCTGGACACTTTACAAAGTTAAGTTGTCAACTTTGTAAAAGCGATTAATATAATGGACAGAGTATAATAATATGACTAGATTGATCCAATTCAATGTTTTATGGTAGTTAGAAATGCAATCTTATCACTCATAATGTAGGAAACAGAATCGAGTGTTAATAATAAAATTAAATGGTACAAAAAATATTCAAACACATCGGACTTAAAGTTAAAATCACTTTGCAAACCACACGTTAACGAGATCACAACAAATGTCAGCGTATCAGGCGTAGAGGGAACACTGTCTGCGATTCTCCACACAAATGTATTCCCCTATTTTCTTCCTGGATAATGTCTTTAGAGCAGCAGTTCTCAAACTTTTTTGGTGACGGAACCCTTTTGGAAGGCCAAATACTTGACGGAACCCTACAATAAAACAATAGTTTTTTAAAAGTGCCCGTTTGTGTCGGCTTAACACGCCAATACCAATCATTTGAATGAACAAAGTATACTGTGGAGGGTGGCGACTTAAGTTCGGCTGCGCCTCGTGAATAGTGATACACCGCGTCAAAACGGTCGACCAGAGAGCGGTGTTTTGTTTTTTTCTAAATTCTTGCGGTAGGGGTATCGCGGAACCCACTTAGCGTATGGCTGCTCTACAGCAATCTTTTTTTAAATAAAATTTAGGTCTACTGTAGACATGTCTGACATTTCCTATTTTTCAGCAACTAATTGCTAGAGACCCCTCGGAAAATCACTGAACATTTTAGACAAAGTATTTTTTATTAAGTTGCTCTAGGGGCATAAAAGGGGAAGAAACTAGGCGAATACATTTTTATGGAGAATCGCAGACCCTTTCCCCTCTTAATAGTTTGTGGCCTCGATTATGGAGACGCGGCGCGTTGAGCAGTGCGTTATGCGTCGACGTCTTGCGGTGCATTAAAACCTATTCCAGGGCAGATTCACTTCCACAGAAAACGTGTCTAAGCGTAGATATACCTATTACTACTGCAATGTCATATTCAGTGCAAGACAATTTGTACTTTATTTGTACAATGCAGTATATCGATTTTTTCGTCGTAGAGCTAGGCTCATATTGACGTCAAGTACCACCCGCAGGCTGCGCGCGCACCTCGGCACTACAGCCACAGTATAAATAATGCTACAGTGGAATATAATACTGTACTTAATATGACTAGATTGTAGTTATAGTTATATCAAAAATAATATAATAATATTCTAGTAGTTATATTATAGTTCAACTTAGACGCATTTCTATGGTAGTCAATCTTCTGTATCTTATAATATTTCCTGTGGTATAGTCTGAATGAGAGCGTCCACATAGAGGCGCAAAGTGCGTACGCTTAAACTCACGGAGCGTGTATCCGCGCTTGTTAAAACCCGTCGCACACGTCCGCGCCAGTTAACGCTGCTCATACAATTTTTTTATAAATACGCGCCATCCTACACCCGCGCTAATTTTATCGTACGCCTTAAAACTAGCTTTCCGCGCTGCTGGTATCGCCGAACTTCACGCGCCGCATGACGTTTGACGTCCCTTGGTCACGTCTCCCTAAACGAGGTTTGTTTGATCATGATTCTGCCAAAACGTAAACACTTTCATTTTATTGTTTTATGCTGCTGAATATGGAGACGACTAAGTCGCTCGCCTGATATGCACACGCTTAGCCACGCTTGGAGTGAGAACAAAGTTTTTTCGTCTGGCGATTCGTTCTGCGTGTGCTATTATCATCTTTTGTGGCGTAATCTTTGGTCAAATTATATTAAAATACATAAATATAATTATAGTTTACCCCTTTAGACACCCAAGACTTTTTTCTATTAATTTTATGATGTTTTTGTGTAGTTCATTCTTTCAGAGAGCACTTCTTCCACAATTTTCTGTATTATTTGTCTGTCTTCTGGTTTAATAACAATATCCTCTGGTTTAGTTTTGTCATCATACATTTTCCTATCTATAAGTCTAGCTATCACCTCGTCTACGATCGATTCTACATTTTCGATCGAACTATATAGTGTCTCATTTATTTGTACAACTCTATCAAACGCATCTTCTTGAGGTGGTATGTCTGTTTCTACCATATTCTCTTGTTCTATTACAGTCTCTATGTCGGGTATATCTCCTCTTCCATCTATTTCTTCGTTCGTGTAATTTTGTTTTGCTGATTCGATATCTTCTGATAGTTCATCGGCGACATGTTTATGTCTTTTCATGATTTCTTTTAGTTTTTCTTTGGCTGAAGCCACTACTTCTCTACGCGTCTCAGACTTTATTTTCTCTATAGCTTTTTTCTTTCTCTCCTGTCGCAACGACTTTAGTTCATCCAGTGCCTTTTTGGCTTTAGCCAGTTTCGGTAGAGGTATGAGAGGTTCTTCATCTAGTGGTATAGGGTTTTTTATTTTCGCTTTTTTTGATTTGTTTGGTTTCGGTGGAGGCTCTACTTCGAATTCTTCAATATTTTCATCTTCCTTTTGTAAATCAACATCATTGTATAAACTTTTCTCTGCACTTTCTGCGATTTCTTCTTCTTCGGGTACTGGGGCGTCATCAATTTTCTCCTCACTTTTAGACTGCGGTTCAATTTCTTCATAATCATCATCAAAATCGTTATTTTGATAAGTTTCCTCAATTTCTTCCAGAACAAACTCATTACGAACTGGCTCTTCAATTCTATCGTCGTTCATTTCAAAAGTTTCAAATGCGTCGGCGTGTTCTACATTACGCCCATAAGGAAATTCTCGAAAATCTTTTCTTTGCAGTATAAAAATAGCAGGTTTAGTTTTGATTTTGACGGGTGGCAGTAGTTTATAGCTCAGAGCTATGTGCGAAAAGGACTCGACGCTGTCCAAGACGTCGTGTGTTTGAGAGAAAGTCTTGACGCTTGGTGAATATTTGCTCTTAGCTTCGATGAGTAGATGCGTGTATTCTTGCAGTTGATCTGGTTCTAGCGATTCGTTCTTGCTGTACCTCCAGTGGTTGTTGAGTTGTGTGAACCGAGTGACGCCTGTTTGTGCCGCCAGGTTGCTAATGTGGACGTGGACGTAAGGTTCACGCGCTAGCAACTTGTGTAATCTGAAATTATCACATAATATTATGTCTCTGTTTGTTACTTTTTACTATTTAACGGGCTGATATTTTGCTAAGATGATTTTTATTTTATGATTTGTCTTAATTAGGTTGATAGTTTTGGCAGCTCACGCCCATGAAGTTTCGTATTCTTTTTTCGAATAAATCGAATACAATCAATTTACGCTACCTCATTTGTTGTCAAAATTATCAACCTAATTTAGACAAATTTACATAGTTATTATTTACGCTTCGATTGAAACTGTGGACCGTTGCGGTATAAGCTATGCAACTGGCAGAATTAAGCGGGGGCCCGTACAAATTAGGGAAACATAAATATTAAAGCGTGTTGAGTATGTATCGTATGTATACAAGTAATAGAGATGTACCTGGCCAACGCCAAGCCTCCCGGGTAGTTGTTCATAGCGACGCATACGAGAGCCACTGTCATCGCGATGTTGCCAACGATCACAACGACCTGTCCCCAAAACATGAGCTCGTAGACGGGTGCTTTGGTCCTTCGAATAAATCTGCAAGTAAGATTGGATCAGATGCAATTTACAGAATTTAAATAAATATTGGTGGACATTTCACACAGCGCCATCTAGCCCCAAACTAAGCAAAGCGAAGAATGACGAATGTTTAGTAAAACACACAAGTAAGAAACTTTAAGAAAAACCGGCTTCATACTACATATTATGGGACCACCTAGAGAGACCACCTTTATATAAAAAATAATAATATACCAACTACGTAGTAAGTCGGAGGAAGATAATTTCGTGATTATTCACAGTATTGCCTGCAGAGATAAACAGTTTCAGTTTCATGACTTTTTTGCCAAGCTATATCTTTTTTGAGAACCTCCTCCTTTTTTGAAGATCGTTAATAAAATATATAATGAAATAAATATAATATGTAATATGTTAATAAATATATTCTTCTACTAGTGCTAAAACAGTCCATTTTACAGTTTACACATAACTGTTTACAGTATCTTATAAACAGTAAAAATAAGTTTTAGTGCTAATAATTTACTGTTTGTTCTGTGTCTGGGTGTTGTATATGTATTATAAGAATGTATTCACAATAAACAAAGTATAAAAGTAAGTATTATATCAGCAATCTTTGTTAGTACAAGCTTTGCTTAGTTTGGGGCTTGAAGTTAGTGATGATAATTGGTATTTAGATAGTTATGAAAATATATGGTATAATTTTCAATATTTTAAAGGGCAGATGAAACTTTGTAGAAAAGTTCTTTGTTTTAAAGTTATACGGTATTTGGATAGACTTTTGAAAACAAAAACAATAATATTGATTGCCAGGGTTGATCTAAAGTGGTGAATATGGAGAGGAAAAAAATAATAATTAACCCAGCAGTGGTATGGTAGATATTTGAGACCGAGGCGAATTTCTTCCGTCGCAGAGCGACCTTTAGTACTCACATATATGAGCAGGCAGCTGCAGACGCCATGTTGAGCAACGGGAACACGTATATTATAAACCGGAGTTCCTTGTGTGGCAAGAAGGAGTATAGCAGTATGTAGACGAACGCAGGCGCCGCCACTTGGACCATTCTCCTGTCCAAATAGAGCCCTAGCGGGATGAGCAGCAAGCTGGGGCCGAGCCCTCGAGGCAGTGCTGAGTAAAAGTACCACAGAAATGGCGATGTCTGTTTATAAGTTAAGGTTTTATAAATGAAACATGGTTTTCTATATTTCCCACGTTCAAACTTAAGGCACAGAATAAATAATAGTACTACGCAGTCCAATGAAGCGTTGAAAGGGGATGGCGCTAGAATCTTTATTATTGGAAATATACTTTTTACATAATTTATATGTAGCAATTCATATATCCTACCTAATCTGAAACGGTGAAGACCTTGCGAATGGTATATAATAATCTAAGCCTATCATTATGAGAAAGACGGAAAACTCCTCATTTTTCCTAACATCTCAGTCAGTTTTAGAAATTGAGACACGCTATCAGGGTCACCCGCGGCGCACGGTCCAGACACTCAATAGGTTAAACTATCGCTGTACAAAGTCGTCATTCAAAGAAATTATTTTTAAGAATTGGTCTTTTCTAGAAGTGGTAATTTTTATTTGTGGTCCCAAACCGCCGGAACGTCAATTTCAAGAAGTTTTGATCTAACGTGGGGAATAGTGATCAAAAACAACTCATATTTTTAATTTTAAAACGAATACGTTTGGTGTATTCGTATCATTATTATCAATGGGATGAAGACGATACTGAACTCAGCGCAACAGATAAAATAGCATCATCAGCCAGAAGACGTCCACTGCTGGACGAAGGCCCTCTTAATATCGGGTGTTGCCATAATCCCAACGCTTGGCAGGCGGCTTGGGGATCGCAGAATGCTCACCACCGTTGACCGAGAAGACGCTGCTGCCCGACCTCCGGTGGTTATGAGGCCTTATTTTTGAATTGTACGCAAAGTTGCGCATGCGAGCGGAGCCGACTTTCAAACGATATTGAATCTTATTTCAAACAATATAATAATAATAAATAAATAATTAATAATAAAACCTCCTGGATGCAGTTTTAGGACAAACCCCAGGTCCAGCAGCAGATAAAATAACAATACGGCTAATAATAATTTGTGTTAAAAATCAATGGTACAGGCAGTTTACAATTATTATTATAACAGGACAAATCTCGAACTGCAGGCAAAACAAAGGGAAGGAGCTAATAATAAAAATGTAAGCAAATAAGCAGTGCGTCGTGGTTTCATCCGTGCCTCCTGGGATAAAAAGTTGCCTATGTGTTTTCCATCCAATACCTACCTCTATACCAAAAATCCAAATCCATTTAGCAAACTTACACATTTTTAGTATTAGTAGGTGGTACTATCTATCGCGCTATTTTATAGACTTTTTTACATCAAGGTCTGTTATTTTTAATTATTACGTGTAATGGTCGAGACTATAAGGCACTCGACCGCTTTTCGAGCTTTTTTATTAATTATAAGTAATTTTCACGGTAGTAGGTACGTATCAGTGAAATCTAAAATTTGAAGTCATACATTGATAGCTGAGATTCATTATTCAATAGATGAAAAAACATCATAACTTGTGTTATGGTGTATACTAGCTTCATAGCCAAAATAAACAGTCGTTAAGACTGTTTATTTTGGCTAGGATAAGAAAAGCACATAAAACGCCCGATCTAAAATACACAGAGTAGGTGGAGTATATCTACGATCGTACTATAATTACTTGGATGAAGTAATCTATTATTAAATTTTACTTCACGACCTTTAGTTTGCTCAAATATTTTTGTAATGCTTTTGATGTTTTTAATGACAAACCAGGTGTCTTTTTTGTCCAGGGAAAACCAACACAGGACACCACCTATGCATATTTCTGATTACCCAATATCCAAACCTTTGGTTAGATAGCTGGAATGGGATCCAGGCTAGGCGCATTTAAATTTTTTGACACCACCATTACTATTAAGTGTTTTTTTTAATATAGTTGTTTGATAGTAAAACAACTATTTAAAAAAACCTACCCGATATAGTGAGTGTGAGTGTTAGCGATATAGTCAGAGTAGTTGAGTGGGAGCAAACCAAATAATACTATTACTCACAGGGAGGATCAAACTGTCGTGGGATTTGTGGGAGCAGGGGGTCTAGACAAAAACCACTTTCTGTTAGCGTTAACGCTTGCGGAAAGATAAAATTGTATGAAAATGGACATTCATTGAATAGGCTAGATGACTGGTTTTTTTTTATTGTCCTATTAAAATGTGGCCCATAAATATAGCTGATTAATGAAAAGAAAATTAAAATCTGATCAAAAATAAGCAACTTATAAGCATTTTAATATCATGCTAGACAGAGAGGCGAAACAGCAAATCGTGACGTCACTTCTCAGTACTCCATATAAATTATATTCTGACAAGTAAGGCGTGACGTCATTTTTTGTTTTGTGGGAAAGGGACAGAGTTGTCTCTAACAAAAACTTTAAACGCTCATATATCAGAACATTATTAACCGATTTAAATAATTATTTCAATAAACATACTATATTTACTTAAATTCTTCATCAAAACTATAGGTTTCAACATTTTGGCAGTCACGTGACATTTCTCAAGCTTATGTCATTTTCATACAATTTTATCCTTCCGCAGGCGCTAACGCTAACAGAAAGTGGTTCTTGTCTAGACCCTCTGCTGTGCCTACTTACCTTTTTTGTTAAGGTAACAACAACATAGAAAAACAAGACAGCTGAGGTTGATATGTATACCAGAAGGAGTGGGTTACTATTAGAACATCGTAACATTAGTCCACTTTTGGGCTTTGACAGTTCTTTTTTGCGTTTAAATTATACTGTGTTGAATTTCTTATAAGACTAAGCATTTTTCTGTGGGATTTTGTCCAGAACAAAGCGCACGGGAAAACCAAAGCCAGCGACATACAAGTAGCTCAATATGAGGCTCATTAGCAAAGCAAATTGCTAAAGTGATAACACATTCCAAATTTTTAAAGGATACACCCCAATCAGAGCTCTTGTTCAATATAGTGTTGTAATAGAAAACTTCAGCTTCCGGCCAAGTCAGCCGGCCCCAGAAGACTGAATCAACAGCCACAGTCAGTGCAATTAGACCGATTCCAGCAGAGATTACTATTTTCAGTAACCTGAAATTGAAGAAATTTGTTGTAATTTTTTTATTTATCAGGCACTCACAACAAAGATTATAAGATACTAATATGTTAAATAATTTAGAATGGTCCTATGATGTAAACAGTAACTACACCATCATCATCAGCCCGGAGACGTCCACTGCCGAACGAAGGCCTCCCCCTTAGACCGCCACGTCACAGTAAGTACACAACATGGGTAAAATTAAAACAGTGGATATGGATTGCAACTATTACCAATTCAAACAATTTTTTTTTGTTGAAGTAACTGTGTTTATGTTTTAACTATTAAACATAAGTACTTTATTAAATAATAAATCCGTAACCCATTGGTACTTAAATCCATAGAATTGTTGTAAGTCAAATATGATAATAAAAGTTTACAAATAGATAAATAAGTCATCAAAAATATAAACACTACAAACAATACAACTATATTATAGGTTTTAATAAATTATTTTGTCATAACTTTTTAAAAATTATTACATAGTTATCTCTCTACTGTGTTGTACACAGCACAAAACATTTCTAGAAATATTTTGGAAATAATTATAATGATTAAGAAATTGACAATGTTGCCAAAAAAGATAGAGAACTGCTACTCTATATAGGGCAACTCAAGCAATATTATGGCTATAATGTTTCAATTAATTATAATAATAAATGCCGAGATTAAACAATTATACCACAGTATTTTATCTACACACATCTGTAAATATTAGCAAATTTCTGTCTACTCAGATTGGGATTGTGCCTGTTCTAGCAGATTCATTATTATTTTTAGTAAAGTATAAGGAACCAAGGCCGTAGCCAGGAATTCATTTTGGGGGGGGAGGTCGAGCTCATTTCGTTTCGAGCTCTGGACCAAAGACAATAAGTAACAACTTTAAGACGACGATCTATACAGTAGGTATGTATAAAACGGTGGGTTGGCAAAGGCATTTCGGGGGCTCTGCCTGCATTGCATACCTTGCAAAATCAATCCTTTTGAAGTAGAGATCCATGATGAGAAACAGTCCAAAAAGCATGGCCAGCTCTGATCTGAATATTATAATTGATGCCCCTGCTGATATTAGAAACCGCTTCTGTTTATTTGAGAGCCATCCTTCAAATGCTAAAATAACTGAAAGAAAAATGTTAGGGTTGTCCTTTTTTTATATACAATGTAGTGACAAGACTAGTAAGACATTCGCCTGTTGGTTAGCGTCACGCCTGCCCATAACATAAGCAGTGCTAGAATTGCGAACTTATGCGCTCGTCACCCAGATATATTAGATGTTAAATATCTTCATAGCCACTAATTTATCTGGTAACTTATCTGGTATCTGGCCCTTCAAACCGGAACACAGTTAATGCTTGCACACTACTGCTTAACGGTTGAATAACTGGCAAAGGTGTGGTACTTTACCAGGGGGACTCTGTCCCCTGTCTGTGTGACTCTCAATAGAGTCAAAGTTGTTCAATGTTTGTTCTGTATCTGGGTGTAGTATGTATTATAAGTATGTATTTACAAAAAAGTATGTATCAGCTCTCTGGTTTCCATAATACAAGCTTTGCTTAGTATGGGGCTAGATGGCGCTGTGTGTAAAATGTCCCCCAATATTTATTTATTTAAAGTCAAAGTCAAAATTGTTTATTGTACATTATGCTGTAAGTCCAACCAGTATAAAACATTATTAATATAAAACATATTTATTCTGACATACACATTATTTATTTTGTTACATTAAATGCCTACTTACCAAGTGGTAATGCCATTATGTTTGGGAGTGGACGGCTCAGGTAAAACATGAAATGATACTGTGAAACAGTGATCACTGAATACCACCATGCATATGAGTTACCATACAGCTTCTTCAGGGTTTTCTGTAATATTATCCACGCCTCTATCACAAACAGGGCCAGAGCAGTGCGAACTGAGAAAATAAATATATTTGTCACTTTTTGGTATATGGTTCATGGTGCTGGTGGCATTGTAGTTTGGGACACATAATTATTATACTTTCCACTTTTTTTAATAAATCCAATTTTGAAATTGAACAGAGCTTGTTTATTTAAAGTATATACAGGCAACAAATGCTTATAGATAGCCAGAGTCAGACAGACATCAAGTCAAAAGCCCGGTGGGGCAAGTTGATATATGGATGAAGGGAAAAGTCTGCATTGACAAAAAAATTACTAAGACTAACAGCAGCGCAAAATACTAAACATAGAATGAAATTAGTGAATTAACTCAAATTTCGAAGTGCACAAATGATCGGTCAAGCAAGTCAAGTGAGTGGACTTGTTGCGAGTGGTTGCTTTGCATATTTTTTTATTTCAAGGAGCTGCCCCCCTTGGCGTTGCCCATGTACAGAGATATGGGCACATTGGCCGAAATTAGAGATGATTCCAACTAACATAAATAAACAATCTCTAATCTTTGTTTTAATTAGTAATTTTAATATTTTTATTATTATTAGGTAGGAACTTTTATAATTTGTATCGTAGATTGCCTGTGGCTATACTTACCTACATATTGTGACAAAATTTTCTGTGTATCCATCATATGGAAAAAATATGCAGACGGCGCCGATGCCACCGAGAGCGCCAAGGGTCCGATAAAGGAACGCGGAACGACGCCCGGAAACTCATTATGATCGTACTGGAATAGGAAGCCGGTTATTAATCGTATGGTGCAAACAGCTTCTGTAATCCAAAATTAGAATCTTTTACGAACCTGAGATAGGTTATGTTGGTGATATATAATATCATGAGCAGCCTGAATGTTAAAACTTTCCTCGACTTTAGTGAATGGACATAATATTGTGTGTAAGCTAGCGACAGCATAAAGCAGCAGTCTCATTTTAAATTACAAATAAACAATTCGATTCGATCATTTATTCGACTATTTTGGTTTGGATCAATGTTCGGACCAGACAGATGACAGATCAGCTGGACAAAATGTCAAATAATAATGTCAAAACCAAGTCAAAACAGACAGTACCACAGATGAGAAAAATAAGTCGCATTTTTTTTCTCTTAGTTTTTGGCATCGCACGTTGTGCATTCTGCCAGTGTCAAGTTTATGAATTTTCACATTTATTTGTTATCATCAAGTCAAATAAGTCATGAAGTCACAGTAATTCACACGAAATTAGTCATAGTCGAGTCCAAGTCATACCCTATCATACCCGTAAAGTTGTGGCGACTTTACTATGAGCTTCTATGGAGTTTTGAAAACAACACGAAAAGACATGTTTCACCACATTATATCACTTGCCCACACTCGTGCATGTAATTCAACACTCAATGAATAAAACACCACCATTTTTAATCATTAACGGCCTTACTTAAAAAAACTTATCAATCGTTAGTCACTGCTTAAGATGCTCTGTTCTCTCTGACGTGAAGTTTCATGTGCTAGAAAAGGACAGAGAAGTTTAAGCAGTGACTAAGAGAATCGAGATTATTTTAGGTAAGGCTGTAATTCGCGAAAAAACACAAGTTTAAGAAAATAATAGAATGCAACGACATGATTTTTCCGTGTTCCCGCCAAAACTCATAAGTCGCATTATTCCTCAGCATCAATGAAGATTTGAGAGTATTTTTTCTTTTATTCTCCTAATAAGATCATGGCGTCGCACTTTGTGTATTTACAAGTGTCAAGTATTTTATTATCGCAGCTTTAGATTAATTCCAGTCCAATCAGTCTAATATAATAGAGTATCATCAAATCATCATAACCAGCCTATAGAATAGTCCACTGCTGGACCTAGGCCTACCCTAGAAAGGCATTATACGCTGGGCCAGCGTAGTGGGGCTACCCACTACGCTGGCCCAGTTGCGCGTGGGTTTATCAAAAAGCAATAACTAAACGCAATTTTGATTTTGACAACATCGTCAACAATGGTGGAATGGATTCTATGACATTAAAAGCAGGCAGTGTTCTTTTTCTGATACGAAAAATATCAATAATGATCAATATTTCATATGAAATACCTTTGCGATAATATTACAATAATATTTCGCCTTTTAGTGACATAAAACATCAAGAATGTGTGATGTTTGCTCAGACTTTACACAGCTTTTAGTGAATTGTAAGTTACTTGGTTTCGGAATTTTAGAGTCCCACTTGCTTTTCGATGTTCTTACACAGTAATATTGCTACAAATACAATTGTAAGTAATGTTTTCTTTACGTCCAAGTGAAACTTGTCCATACATCTGTCTTTTCCGGCTTTTTTTAGGTGAATCAAGATTGTCTGATGATGTATCCCAATATCCAACAATAGGTCAGTGTGATCTAGATACAATATTGAACTTTATTCTACAATGGCCACAAAGGTAAGCAACTTATTCTATATTCTTAGGTATAATATAAGAATTGTACCCTAAGAGATTGGGATTAATATATAATCATAACAATGTTGGCAAGATTCAAAATTAAATGTAAAAAATTCATACTTAAAATAAAACTTTAACTGTAGTTTCATTCATGTTTCGTTGCTTTTTGTCAATGTTTTTAATACACATACTCTTTCAAAGCTCTATAATTGAAATATCAATGAAAAATGTTCTCATGTTTTCTATTAGGCAATGTATGTGCTGCTACCGAGATGTAAAGAATTTCGAAAGATTCTACCTGATAGTCCAGAGTGTACTGTGTCTATCAGTGACCCAATTAAAGCAGCTAAAAGAAGAACTAATTGAAGCAGCTAAATCACCTCCTGCTCCTACTGAGAGTAATCCTGATTCACCAAAACCCAATGACACAAGTTCACCTAAAGATGACGATAATGACTGCCCAGAAGAACCCTCTCCTGACATGGAGAATTTACCATCAACATCAACAGAGATAACACCACATAAAACTGATGTACTTCAAATTATTAGATCGAAATCTGCAAACAATGAAAATGAACCTTGGTCTATGCAACAAAGAGAGAAGCTCATGCATATTCTCTCCAAAATATTCTTGCTCAACTTCCCACTCTATCTGGCATGCAAACACTCCGCCTTGAGCCGGTTAGATGATCTTACCGCTTCAGAAATCACTAACTTAAGTACGTACTGCGATTTGCATGATACTGAGATACCAGCATACCTTTTAAGAAATGTCAGCTTCTTTTGCAAAATGGGAGGAGTTTGTTCTATGACAGCTGTGTTTGAATATGGAACACCGAGTACTTTGCCATTGTCTATGGCACATGCAATAGTGGCAGCTGTTGGAAATCTCAAGTTGTGGCTTAATTTTCGAGCTGTGGCCCAACTTTTTATGCCAATGAGAAGCAAGATTCTAAAGTTTATGTGTTTACTAGAAGACAAGGATCTCAGGATGCCAGCAGTTAAATCAATGGCAGGTGAGAAATATTGAAAACAAAAAAAAAACTTTTTTTGAGTGTTTTTTTAGTTATTTTATGTATTATAGCCTTGCGTTTGACTACTACATCGCTTAATGCTAGGCGAAGATGCAGTCCATGATGGAGCATGGTTTCCTAGAAGAATTCGATTCACTTGTGACTTGAAGACATTGTATTTGATGTGTTTTACATTAAAACTCGATTATTTTAACAGATTTCATGTGGGGTGCAGCGAAAGAGCCATTGGATGCTCCACTAGCTTTCGACGGTGATGGGCTTGCATTGGCGTTCAAGTACTTCAATAGTAGTACGTTAACAATGAGGCTTGCTGGCGTGGCCCAGATCAATGCTCATATAGCAGCTCACAATGAGCTTTGTGCCGGGGAGCCGGCAGCTGATTCAGAAATGGCGGGACAACAGCTTGCAACGTGGCTGACAAGCAATAGCATCATTGAGCATCTATTCGGGCCTAATTTACATGTGGAGGTGAGAGCTTTGTGTCCATTATTGGATATTGTTATGTGCATTAGTTATGTGTTCCACTTTCTCAGTCAAGAACAGAAAAAGTAAAAATATTCAGTCTGTCCAGACAATGGAATTGAGTTTAACATATTGCATACATATATGCAATTTTAATTTGAAGTTGCATTGCATGTCACTGTAAACTTACAATCTCATACATAGAAAATCTCGCGACTTTATAAAAACTCTATTTATTATAAACATTGAATCAACAATGCACTATAATGGATGTGGCGATAAGTCTTGCACTGACATCCCGCTTGGGGTGTATTGTGCATAAAATGTTATGGATCAATTTTAATTAATTATGTTTATCACCGGGACTTAATCGCGCACAAATAAATCAAATCGCGAAAGATTAAAAGCTTCAATTTTAATTAGTTCAAGATACCGCAAAGTAATTTTCGTAATACTGCAATCTGTTACCTGTTAGCTATTCTATTAGCTGGTGTAACTGTTTCGTTTAGCTGTTTGCTAAGTATCATAATATAAATAAATATCGGAGGACATTTTTCACACAGCGCCATCTAGCCCCAAACTAAGCAAAGCTTGTATTATGGACACTAGATAGCTGATAGAATACTTGTATACTTTTTTTTTTGTAAATAAATATTTATGATACATACTACATCCAGACACAGAACAAACAGCTATGTTCGTCACATAAATGTTTGCCCTGGGTGGGGATCGAACCCACGCCCTACAGCTCTGAAGGCAGACATGCTACCAACTGAGCTATAAGGCAGATATGTATTTATTATATGTATATATTATATGTATTATATGTATATATTATATGTATTATATGTATATATTATATGTATTATATGTATTATATGTATATATTATATGTATTATATGTATATATTATATGTATTATATGTATATATTGTAGTAGTAGATGCTTCTATCCGCATTCACACAGAAATGTGGAGTCCATATTGTTTTACATACATAGAAATTCAAATGAAAAATTTCAAGCAACAACAATGATTATGTCGCTTGGCTGCTGCTTTCTGATAAGTTGCTAATCGCTGCTTGTCATATTAAAGCACGCCCTACTGCTCTCAAGGCAGAAATACTACCAATTGAGCTAAGGCTATCATTGATGTAAAGAAATTCCACTTTGGCCATTATGCATTCCTAATGCAACTATCATCAACTAACGCGACATATTTTGTGGTGGTAGAGAACCCGCAGTTTGAGAGTTGACTTACACTTGCCCAGATTTATTAAAAGTCTTGATAAAGAAACAGAATTTAACATGTTGGCATACCTACAGACAATATTAATTTGATGCATATGTCTCTGTAAAATACACAACAACTTTATTTTTTATGCAAGCGAGTGACGAGCCGTGAACGTCTCGCTACTGCTGTCTTACTAATGTTATTTACCACTGACTGCGTGACCACCATGGTAAGCGTCATGCCCATAACAGTAGCAATGCCAGAATTGTAACTTGCGAATACAATCCTGCGCCGCACTCGTACGTCGTCACCCTGAGATATTAGATGTTAAATCTCTTCATACCCAGTAATTTATCTGGTAACATTGCCCTTCACACCGAAACACAGTAATGCTTGCACACTACTGCTTGGCGATTGAATAACAGGCAAAGGTGTAAAATAATAATAATAATAAATATCGGTCGACATTTTTCACACAGCGCCATCTAGCCCCAAACTAAGCAAAGCTTGTAATATGGAAACCAGCAGGGCTAGCATGCGCACCGCGAGAAAAAAAATATTTCGTTTCTTTAATGTCGTGAGTAAACGAGACAGACTTATACAGAGTCGTAGCCTTGTCCTGTTTTTAAGAATCGAGAAAAATTCCTCGCGGTTCGCATGCTAGCCCTGCAGATAGCTGATAGAAGACTTATATATGTCTTTTTTTTTTTTGTATATACATACTTGTAATACATACTACACCCAGACACAGAACAAACATCTAAGTTCGTCACATAAATGTTTGCCCTTCCCGAGGCGGACTCTGCAGTAGAGTTCTACCGCTACAAGTGATTGAGTTGTGATAGGCATTGTTTTGGACCTGGGTATGTCCTAAAACTGCACCCAGAACCACCGGAGGACGGGCAGCAGCGTCCTCTCAGTTAACGGTGGTAACCATTCTGCGATCCCCAAGCCGCCTGCCAAGCGTGGGGATTATGGCAACACCTCCCTTTAAGGGAGAGGCCTGGAGTTTTGGCGGGAACGCGAGAAAATCATGTCGCTGCATTGTATTATTTTTCAAAACTTGTGTTTTTTCGAGTGTTATTGCATAAAAATGGTGGCGTTTTATTCATTAAGTACTGATTTACGAGCAAGAGTGTTGGCAAGTGATATAATGTAGTGAAACGTGTCTTTTCGTGTTTTTTCCAAAACTCCGAAGAAGCTTGTAGTAAAATTGCCACGACTTTACTAGGGCATGATTGGACTTGACTGTGACTTACTGTGTGTGACTTGGACTGTGACTACGACTCATTTAACTGCAAAAAGAAGGATCGATGAAGAAATATGTATTCGGCTGAAGGCCTAGTATCCATGGCCAGGAACTATTAAAAACAACAACACGGGAGAAGCCTTCGTCCAGCAGTGGACGTCTTCAGCAGTGGCTGTTGATGTCAGGCATTGTTTTTATTTTATCTACAGGTCATCAAACAATCACACCTGATACTAAAGTTCCTAGCAGTGGAAGGTCGAGTGACCAACGAGCACATAGACCTGATGTGGGCAGCGGCACAGCTCAAGCATTGTGGGCGGCAAGTCTACGACCTGCTTCCAGGTTTCATCAGGGCCCTGGCGCATAAGCCGTGCGCGCATCTTTATAGCCTACTGTGTTCTTTATCACCGAAAGATCACACGGAACAGGTGAGCTGTATTTAGTGTTAGTTTTATTATTGTATGTAATAGCAGCGCCCAGGGCCGTAGCTAGACCTGAATTTAAGGTAGGGCAGCTGTTTTAATAGGTAAGGCGCTTCACAGGACTTTGCTTATTATTCGCTGATGGTATCTTTTAAGGTAGGGCATTGGTACTTTAAGGTAGGGCATTGCCCCTCAATGCCACCTCCCCTCCCCCTGGCTACGGCCCTGGCAGCGCCCTACGATTTCGCAATCACAACCTTGTAATATTTTATGACTTATGTTTAAATGACTACAGTAAAAATACCCCAAAAATAGTGAGCGACCGACCACCTATATTTACCACCAAATTTTTCACAATTTTAACATGAGCCCACTTATGTCAGCAGAAGGATTTCCAAATTATTATAAAAAACTGAAAACTGAACCTACTGTCGTCTAAGGTCTTCCTGTCAGCCAGCAGAAGGATTTCTACTTGATATTTGATACTCGCAACTGTTGAAAACTGTATCTCTAGTGTATTTCCGCAGTTCGTGTTAAAATATACTCTGGAAACTGATGTGGCGTGACAATACTAGCAAGCCTGTAGCCCGTCAGAGGAAGCTTGTTGGATTCATTCACCAACTATATTTTTGCAAGGAGAGAAATCCAATTTGTCAAGCTAATCATACACGTTTAATTGAGCTGGATACTCTAACTGTGCTTTATATTTCATCCAGTGTTCTTTATAAGGGACTGAGTAGGTACATCAGGCATTTTAATAGTCCATTGCTGGACCTAGGCCTACAATCGAAGGACGGTTGGACCATACCCACGTCGCTAGACCAGTTGCGGGTTGGTGGATTTACATACGCCATTGAATTTCTTCTCCGGACGTATGAAGGTTTCCTCACGATGTTTTTATTGTGGTGTAGCCAGTGGTATGTAAATCCGTACATAAAACACCAGAGAGCTCATTGGTATGGGCCTTAGTCGAATTGGGCGCTATTTATGTCACTTTGTGGCCTTATATTAGCCTCAGAGAGTGAGTAATCCTGTATAAATAAGAAACAGAAAAAAATATCTTTAGTTGGATGTTGTGTTGTGCAGAGTTTGTACCTAGCGTCAGCGCTAATGCGTGCGCTGTGGTCTCGCGGGAGCTCCGCCGGGGTGGGCACTCCGCCGCCGCTGGCGGAGGAGCCGGCGCTTCGCCCGCCGCAGCCGGCCTGCAAGCCGCACCACAACTCCTCTTCCGAGGCGAGTGTCAGCATGGATCAGACCAACTCCGATGAAGACCCTGTGAGTACACACCCTGGCTTCGCAAGGGTGCAACTTACATTTATTATAATTATAACCAAAAAGACAAACGAAACGGTTTGTTCCACTTTTATTGCACGTTGGCTGGCTGGCTCACAGAAAAGCGAGAGCCCTACTTCTTAGGTAGAACGGCTGTCAAAACAATGTTGTAGAGCAAGTGCATGGAAAACCATTGTCGCCAGTTTCACACAAAATTGCATAGAAACTACGACGATGAAAATTGTATGGCGCGTTTGAAGTAAAACGCTCGAAATGCTATTTTGCAACATATTAAAATTAATCTTATTACGACGCAATGTGGTTTGGTTTCCTACGCGTCTATTTAAATTGTATTTTTTGAGTATTCTCAGTTTAAAAACATGTATATTGGAAGAATTGTCATTAAGTCTAAATAGACTTAATGCCGGCTAGCGCGGCCCGTCACATTTCCGTTCTATTCACTTCTCTCTTCAGTGGGCTGGCTGGCTTCTCACTCCCCCTACAAAGGCTCGGCTGACATAGTGTGAGGGAAATAGCTAGTGTGATGGCTGGCAGACGTCACCTTCGTTACATGTTGTAACTTATTGCTTCTTATATTTAATCTTATGCCTTTGTCTACAGTGTGAAGAGCTGAGCACTTCAGGCGAGGAGGCCGGCCCGACGCCACGCAAACAAAGTAAACACCAGCGTGAACTTACTGGTAAAACATACTTTACATTGAAATTGTGAGTGTAGTCGCACTATAGGGTTAACGAGTTTCTTGCCTTCCAGCTGAACAGGACTGGCTGAGGGAAGGCGAGGAGCTGACTAAGAAGGAGTGTTCTGCCATGAAGAGCTGTCAGAAGTAAGTTTATAAAAATACTTGTTGCGCCCAGCGGTTTCACCCGCGAGTTGATGAAAAACGGCGATGATGACGATGATAATAAAAATTTGCCTAATATGTATATTTATTATTCCGGGAAATAAGATATCTCCATTCAGAGTTTCATCGAAATCCCTTTAGCTGGTTTGGCGTGAAAAGGTAACAAACACACACACACACACACATACACACACACACGCACGCACACACGCACACACACACACACACACACACACAAATTTTCTGGTTCCTTTAACTTAAATTTTTTCACAAATTTTAATAATTTTTTTACCATTTATAATATAAGTGTGTAGACAGTCTGTGACAGTGTCTTTCCTGCATTCTTTATTTCAGTTAGATATGGACAACATTAAGTAATATCAAATTTAGTTTTGATCAGAGAATTTATTCTCAAAACGCCTTCCGGCGTTACTTGAGTGCATTTAGTGTACTAGCACAATAGACACGGTGTATCTTTGTGGATGTGGCGTGTGGACACGTGCGGCTAGGCTTAAGTGTAGATGTCAGCTAGCCACGAGAGTAATGGCTTAGCCACTTGAAACAATGTGGAGGTGACGTGTGGATAGAAAATAACCAGTATGTATAAATTGAGAGTCTCGCAGCGAGTGTTTTTCTCGTCAAGCGAGCGTCGCTGAGCAAGATTCTTCTTTGATAGCTCGTCACTGAGACAAACTAGGACCGACATCTATTGTACGTTTCTTAAGCGAGAAAATAGTTGATAGCTAATCGGTGTGATAGATGGCTAAATACCGGTCGGTGTAATAGAAAAGACTTGGACCTGGTTATGTCCTAAAACTGCATCCAGAGGACGGGCAGTAGCTTCTTCACGATTAAAGGTTGTGAGCATACTGCGATCCCCAAGCCGCCTGCCGAGCGTGGGGATTATTACAACGTCTGTCTACTAAATTTATTAAATTAAAGTGTCTTTGTGTCAGACGCAGTAAGCGTGCCGGCAGCAGCGGCAGCGCTAGCAGCGGTGCAGAGGAACAGCTGCGGCCGCGCAAGAAGCGCCTCTACAAGAAACGGCACAAGCTCGGCAAGCCGCGCCGCTTTCGTGAGTGCATGGTCTACCGATATACTTACATACTACAACTTACATTTTTGTATTGTATTTAGCCTGCCGGATCCTACTACTGGGCGAAGGAGTTTTCAGCTATGGCGATAACGTGGTCGATTTTGAAGGTTTAAGTTGACAGAACAAAAACTAACTAAAGTATTGCTGTCCTTAGCAAACACGTGTAGTAAAAAAGTGACAGCAATATTTTAATTAGTTTAGAACTGTCAACTAAAATCTCCAAAATCGATCACATTGTGCTAAGACTTAAATTTTGCTACATTTCAGTTCTATTATTATTTACGGGATATCCCCGCATACTTAAGTCTGCCCGTGAACCTGGTGCATGCAACTGCGCTGCAATATCGGGAGCTCGCTTAACGACATAATCGCGGTAAATATCCCGTAAATAATAATAGAGCTGTAATGAATAACCGCGATACTTTAAAACGGTGTATTACCTATATAATATAGAATTTTTAAAAATACTTCAAATTTTCTCATACTTCAGAAGACACATAGCGATACCTTTTTAACCGACTTTTTTATTTATATGTTTGACTACGAGTAACTGAATTTCTGAATCAGCTATAAACATCCCATTGCTGTGTATAGGCCTATCCTCGAACGGCAACTGCGCCGCAATAACACCACGCGCCTGGTGCGGGTTGGTGGATTTAGGTATGAGTTTCTATGGACCTTGCTTTTGATTTTTTATGGCCGGCCGGGAGTAGGTCTTCTGTTCTTAATATTCTGTTGTGCTATTATAGCTACCTTTATGCAGTATTTGTTGCAGCAGCAGCTCAACTAAAGACGACAGATCTAGCGGAGTCCGTCTCCGAAGTCGAAGAAGAATCGTCTGGAAGCGACACGGCGCACTGTCAGCTGCTGTGCGACAATGTTGATGCGAGGTCAGCACTCTATTGAATACAATAGCTTATTGTTAACAACAAAGTTACACGTCCAATACTCCACATGGGGTTGTGAACAATAATCTCTAGTAGTACTGGAGGCAAAGACTATAAATCCTGTTGACTGCTCGTCCGACTTCCCCTCAAACGAAAATTAGTAGTTTAAAAACCACTGCTAGCCACTGCGAGTACGTCAGAATTTCATTATATTTCATCATTCAGCTTGCGTCATCCCAGTGATTGGCCAATCGCAAGCATAGCACGTTACCTCGCCCCCTGCCCGCAACGGTGAGTCGTGTTTGTAGGAGAAATTATGTTCACGAGCCATCAACAGGCTATATGATCTGTGACTGGAGGCGCGAGTGACCAATAACTGCAAGCATTTTCTAAAGGCAGATCTTTTTATATCACGTCTCATCGGTTGGGTTGAGGCAAAGTGCTGTCAGTCATCCGGTTTCGTTAGCGTTTCGTTTAACTAATATTTTTAAGCTGCTCAGGCGGAAAATCATTAAGAAAAAAATGTACATAGCTCCTGAACTATGACAAGCCGTAGAACATTCCATAGGGTATTTTCGAGAAGCTCTTGGTAATAGAAATTCAAGTATTTCAGGTTGATGTCACCATTTGGACCAGCCTGTATAGTATTAATAATAGCCATTTAATCTGTAATTTACAGAGACTAATTTTCACACTTCATAACATATCTCTGATTACGGTGTGCCTTTCGGCATAGGCCTCCTCCAACTGTCTCCATTGGGTTCTGTCTTGTGCTACTCTACTCCAGTGTGGTCTCAAGGTCAGCCGTATGTCATCTTCCCATCTTGGTATTGGACGTCCTTGTTTTCTGTTGCCGTCTCCCGAGTACCAAGTCCTGTCCTGTCCAGCCACATTTTTGGTGATCAAAACGAGCAGGTATATCGGCAAATTTGGTCATCTTATTTCTGAGTTTGACATATAGTCACTTAGTTTTATTCCCAACAAACTTTTTTTTTTTTAAGTTCAAGTGACGAGACGAGCAAGACGTGCGCTTGGTGGTAAGCGTCACGCTTGCCCATAACAGTAGCAATGCCAGAATTGTAACTTGCGAATACAATCCTGGCGCAGGATTCCGCCCTGCACTCCGCTCGTCACCCTGAGATATTAGATGTTAAATCTCTTCATACCCAGTAATTTCGCTGGTAACATTGCCCTTCAAACCGGAGCACAGTAATGCTTGCACACTACTGCTTGGCGGTTGAATAACTGGCAAATTTCTCTCCATTGCTCGCTGACATTTTATTAGCTTCTGTCTATGGCTTTCAGCCTGTATAGTAAGGGGCAGTGAATCTTCTGTCTGTAGTACTGTTAAGTTTTCTGTTTGATTGATCGTCCAAATCATCCTACTACTTTGTGTATGGTGCAGGAGGATAATGGAACTCCGGCTAATGGAGAGCTACAAGCGGCGCGGCTCGGAGGAAGAAGGCAGCGCGTCGTCCGCGATATCGCCGCACTCGCACCCGCACCTCGCCGACCTGGACGAGGAGGACTCCGCCTGCGAGGAGGAACTCGCCAGGCTCGCCGCGCAGGTAACTATAGACGAGCTACAGAGTAAGCGGCAAAATGACTCGAGCGCTAAGAAATTCTTATAAACACCACAATGTTTTGATGAATATCTAAAACTTGAAGGGGTTTTCCTTGACCCGGTTGACCTGGATATGTCCTTAAACTGCAACCAGAACCACCGGAGGACGGGCAGCAGCGTCCTCTTGGTTAACGGTGGTGAGCCTTCTGCGATCTGCCAAGCGTGGGGATTATGGCAATACCCCTCTATTGGGAGGCCTTCGCCCAGCAGTGGACGTCTTATGGCTAACAACGAAGGGGGTTTCGTACTCATCATCATGAACAACTTTTCAGCTGCGCCATAAATTTTTTTGAAGGTCAACGGACTTTTTTAATGGAAAAGCCGTTTTTTTATTCGCTGTTTCAGTGTCAGGAAAAGTTGTACATAATGGTGAGTACAATGACCCCTTAAAGTTTTAGATATTCGTAAAATAATAATGGTATACACACCATTTATTTATAAGTCAAGAACGGCTATACCGATTTTTATGATCTTTGATTTGTTGGATTTGTCTGAGCCCCAAATAGCAGAATAACTATCAAAACATCGAAAAAATAGAATATTTTTTAATAGAATGTAGTGACAAGACGAGCGAAATGTTCGCGTGGCGGTAAACATAACGCCTGCCAGCCCATAACAGTAGCAGTGCTAGAATTGTGAACTTGCGAACAAAATCCTACGCCGCACTGCTCTGCGCTCCGCACCTTGTGATATTAGGGGCCTTATTTAAAAACGCCGCTCAAACTTAATCGCTGCTTAAGATGCTTTGTCAACTTCTCACTGACGTGAAGTTGCACGTGCTAGAAAAGGAGAGAGAAGTTTAAGCAGTGACTAAGGTTGAAAAGTTTTTTTTAAGTAAGACTGTAGATGTCAAATCTCTTCCTGCCCAGTAATTTCTCTCGTAGCATTGCCATTCAAACCGAAACACAGAAATGCTTTACACACTACTGCTTGTTAGTAGAATAACTGAAAATTTAATGAAATTAAAGTTTCCCATGTCATGTCAGAACATGTTTACCCCGCCGGTTTTAGAAGGTAATTAAAATATATTTGCCTATAATTTTTGTTTGTATTTGTTGTCAGGCGCAGTGCCTATCTGAGTACCGTTCGGGTGCGCTGGCGCTCGAGGCGCGGCGGTCGCCGGCGGCGGCGTGCGACGTGGACGCGGTCTGCCGCCCGGGGAACACGCTGCTCTGGGACCTGCTGCAGGACGGGAACATTGTGAGTTGTACGATAACACATACATAAATAAATAAATATCCGCGGACATATCACACAGCGCCATCTAGCCCCAAACTAAGCAAAGCTTGTAATATGGAAACCAGATAGCTGATAGAATACTTATATACTATATTTTTTTGTAAATACATACTTATAATATATACTACACCCAGACACAGAACAAACATCTATGCTCGTCACAAATGTTTGCCCTGGGTGGGGATTGAACCCATGCCCTACAGCTCTGAAGGCAGACATGCTACCAACTGAGCTATAAGGCAGTCATATACATGCATAGCGATGATATAGTAGCTAACTGTTAGTGAACAGTATTGTCTTTATTTCTTTTGTTTGTGTACTATGTTTTTTGTCGCAAATAAAAACTTAATATCGGTAAGCGTGTGGTGGAGCGGATCTATCAGTATGGTTTATCAGGTGTGTCCGGCACGGGGATACCTAATGGGATGGCAGGATGTCATGTTATCTGACATATTTAGTCTGACTATGTTTCTCAAAATACAAATACAAAAAAATATAAAAAAATCGGACAAATTATCCATAAGTACAGTGTTAGTAGTAATAATACGAATAATATATAAATAATAATATTATTATAAAAAAAATATAATAAATGATAATATATTAATATAATATAAGAATACAATACAATTTTTTGTTTTTCCTTTTTAATACTATTTAGTGACGAGACGAGCAAGACGTTCGCCTGGTGGTAAGCGTCAGTGCTGCCACTAACGGTAGCAGTGCTAGAATGGTAAACTTGCGAACAGTCCTGCGCCGCACTGCACTGCGCTCGTCACCCTGAGATATTAGATGTTAAATATCTTCATAGCCACTAATTTATCTGGTAACATTGCCCTTCAAACCGGAACACAGTAATGCTTCCACACTACTGCTTGGCGGTTAAATAACTGGCAAAGGGTTGGTACTTCCCCAAGCGGACTGTGCAGTAGTGTCCTACCACTACAAAAATGTTGTGGGTTTGTTTTTAATAGATATAATTAGTTTTAAATTCATTTTAAGTGGGTACTTATAAAATTTTTTTTTACTAAATGTATATGTAAATAAATAAATTACTTCATTAGATTCATTGTGCGACGAGATTTTGGAAATAACAGATTGGGAACTAAGGGACTAAGCCAGACTACAAACAAAACTTCTAGCCTCTTAAAACGAATTTCACAAATAACTAATAGAATATCATGTTTATTAAAAGTAAGTGTTAGCATTAACTATTCCTTATTTACTTTTACAGGAGCAATTAGGCGAGGGTTTAGCTCTGGAAGCTGAGAAGGCTCTCTGTGCGCTACTTTGCTTCAGCACCGATAAGTTCATAAGAATCAAGTTCATTGAAGGCTGCCTGGAGAATCTTGCCAATCACAGGTGAGATTAGCTTAGCACATTTTCTATGTGGTGTAGTCTGCGATGAAATATAGGGTAGATCCCCGATCGCCGCGCGAAAATGTCACCGCCAAAACATGGCATCTGCCTTGTTTTGCTTGCAGACCGTGCCAATCGTGTGAAGGGCCGAATGTTTTACCCGCTCATAAATGTTTTACAACGCTATTACAGGGCGTTAAGGTTCATTATTAAATTGAAACAATATCCGCTTGTGGACTATTTATAAATTAGCTGAAGAGGTATAATATCTGTACAAGTAAGCACTGGCGCATTTGAGGTTTGGTTTTCATAGAGAATGTGTTTCTACACTAGATTTGATTTAAGGATGTAGTAATTAAATATATTATATCTCGTTTATTATATCTATTTGTTTCTAGTAGGCCAAAATGTCCTATGATCTTATTCATTCGTAACCGACTTCAAGAAAGGAGGAGGTTCTCAATTCGGTTGAATTTTTTGTATGTTTGTTACCTCAGAACTCCGAAATTTATATACCGATTTTGAATTTAAAAAAAAATGCAAACAATATACTTTCAGATTAGTGTCATAGATATTTCATCATAATCGGTTTAGTAGTCTAGTTTCTATTTCGGAGGCGGCTGTAAGTTTTGCTGTAAAATGCTTTCTCAACTTATAACTTACTATAAGAGTCCGGTGTACATTTTCTTAAATTTTGTATGGATTTTCTGTAATTTTTAAGCATGTTTTATATTGGATTTTTAATTATTTAATTTTTGTATAGATCTGTGGCAGTGTCTCTTCGACTACTTCCGAAGTTGTTCTCGTCATTTCAACAGCTTCGTGGGATGGATATGCATCAGGTATGCACTACTTTACTAGCCTCACAGTTTCAAACACTGTAATTAACCTGTAATAACTGATGATAAAAAATCCATTGATTGATGGTATCTTATTTATGTATACCCTCCTCATTTATTTTATATTATTCCTCATGCTAAAACAAAGCTTGGTATAGCCCATGCGCGAGCAAAACCGCGCAAGTGATAGTCGCATCGCAAGCCAATCACAGACCCAGGAGCTTGAATGAACGTGATTCCGTCATGCAAAACGGTTTACTTAACCTTGTAATTTTTACCAAAGACTGATTGATTAGATCCAAAATGTGCCCTCGGGCTAATATGGGCAGTTTATTCCTAAC
This sequence comes from Erannis defoliaria, assembly GCA_905404285.2. Taxonomy (NCBI): domain Eukaryota; kingdom Metazoa; phylum Arthropoda; class Insecta; order Lepidoptera; family Geometridae; genus Erannis; species Erannis defoliaria. Next base: position 7,137,687 of record FR990085.1, on the reverse strand, counting down.
TTACAGAACTAGCTTCATTTCTACACGCCAAAGTTGCTAGCTTGCTAGCTTTCTATCACTATCTTGCTATGCTGGCTTGAAAAACTAGCCTCGTGTATCCCCTTCTCAAAAGTGCATATTGGTTGTAATCCGTGTTTTCTTCTTTCCTCCTAGGAGGATTATGGCGTCGCACTTTATGCATTTGCCAGTGTCTAGTATTTTTTAAATTACATTTTTTTTAATTCAATTTCAAGTCATGTCAAGTTAGTCACAGTCAAAGTCACACTTGCTTATTCATAGTCAAGTACAGTCATGCCCTAGTAAACTCGTGGCAACTTTACTGCAAGCTTCTTCGGAGTTTAGGAAACAACCCGAAAAGACACGTTTACTACATTATATCACTTTACCACACTCTTGTGCTTAAATCTGCACTTAATGAATAAAACGCCACCATTTTTATGCATAAACACTCGAAAAAACACAAGTTTTGGAAATAATAATAAATAGGCTAGATGACTGTTTTTTTTATTGTCCTATTAAAATGTGGCCCATAAATATAGCTGATTAATGAAAACAAAATGAAAATCTGATGAAAAATAAGCAACTTATAAGCATTTTAATATCATGCTAGACAGAGAGGAGATTATGACGTCAGTTCTCTGTACGCCATATAAATTATATTCTGACAAGTATGGCGCACAGACGCGTGACGTAATTTTTTGGTTTTGTGGGAAAGGGGCAGAGTTTTCTCTACCAAAAACTTGAAACGCTTATATATCAGAACATTAATAACCGATTTAAATTATTTTTTCAATAAACATCCGTCATCTACCCTATTCAGCGACATGTTTTTTTCGCCTTCTCGCCAAATCTCCGTAATCCGTGTTGTGTCGTGCAGGTGGTGATGTGGGCGGAGCGCGAGCGCGGCATGATGCGGCTGTTCCTGGAGGACCTGCGGCACTACATGCAGCAGCCGCGCGCGGCGGCGGGCGGCGACGCGGCGCACTACATGCACATAACGGAGCTCACCGTGCGACTCCACTTCCTCACCGCTATCTTCTCGCCCGTCGGCTCGCCGCCACACTTCAGGTCACATATCTAGCAGCGCCCCCCGGTTTCACCCGATGTACTAAGGGGGCGGGACTAGTCGAACTCGATCATCGTCGAAAAGTAGCTAGTATTTTATCGGATACATTTCGGAGAGTGTGCTTCGGATTTGCATGATCTTATTCCCCCCTGCTCATTCTTCTATCGGACGGCCAGGACCTGGAAAAAGCGACACCGTTTTATGGTTAATATACCAAAAACTCGTACGAAACGGTTTGATTCCACTTTCTTTATTCGAACTATTCGAACTGCTAAACAGTGGGTAGCGCTGCCCGAGTGGGTGTTTCCCGATAATTATAATCTGGGTGTCTTCAAGTCGCGAGTGAATCGGTTTCTTCTAGGCAAGCGTGCTCAACAAGACGAGATAAACGATAATACCATAATAAATAATAAAAAACTTGTAAGATTGCAATTTTATAAAATTTTACAGAGATTGGATCGACGGCCCTCGGGTCACATACAAGCTGTTGTTTTGCATCCTCGCCATATTTACAGAGGTTGATATACTCGTCGCTATGAACAACTTTTACTATGGGACCAACCAAGAAATCGACAAAAAACGCGTCTAGCATTTATTTATTTATTTAGGAATGACAAACAGCTGTACATTAAAAAATATGCAATACAAAAGTATAGGTTAATTAAGCTTAGTAAATGCACAGCCAACCACATCATGCACAGATTACTAAACACATGTAAAAAAATATTGATCAAGCTGCTAAGAAGACACTGTTTTGAAGCTAAGCTTCAAACATACAGAAATATTATTATTATACCGACTTGCATAACTTGCTGACAGCTATATAAATAAAGATAGTTATCAAGATATAAAAAAGAAAAATAGTAGTTAGAGGTTTAGAAGTGCTTTTTTTACATTGCTTTTAAAGTGGAATCGCTCGTTGTAAGTGCGCGTCATGCGGTACGCTCACACCTGTACCTGTACCTTAAATCATTTTGGAACAAATGCATAACAAATAACCTTCCAACAGATTAACAGTGGAGCAAGTGGAGGAGCTCTGGCAGTGTTTAGTAGAGAAAGGCGGCGGCGAGTGCGCAGACTGCCTGTACTCGTGGCTGCTCTCTCACACCAAGTCGCCGGACCAGCACGCGCTCGGGCTGGACGCGCTCAGGTTCCTCTATATCGAGAAGATGCCCACCTTAGACCCAGAGGTAAGACATTCCAACCAACTTAAAAAAAAACTATTCACAAGCAAGACTGCATGTTTTTCTTTTATGATTATTTTAAAAAAAATGTGTTTGCGTTTTACGCAATTACTCCGCCAATTATGAAGTGATTTTGATTATTATTATTTTGTTTGGTAGGTGATACTTCGGAGATGGTCTCATAGAAATTTTATCGAGATCGGTTAAGTAGTTTGGTTTATAAAACAAAATTATTGGAATAAATCAAAATAACTGGAAATATGAAGATGTCATGCAGGTACTCGAAATTGAAAACGTTTATTTTTAAAAAGCGTATTATGGCTCAATATCTTTATTGAAGTGGCGCTGTATGTATGAAAGTTAGTAGGTCTTAAATGAAACACTTAGATAAGTATGAAGTACTTCATGATGACCCTGTAAGGGTATGGCAACATCGTGCGGAGCGGGCCGATTAATTCTAGAATCCGTTTGGCAGGCGGCTTGGCGATCGCAGTATGCTCACCACGTTAACCTAGAACACGCTGCTGCCCGTCCTTCTCCGTTCTGGATACATTTTTAGGACATACTCAGTTCCCAACACATACGCACAACATAGGACATATTAACAGAAGATTTCGCATTAATTGTGTTAAGGAGTGATTTTAATGACATTTCTTTGTCTTCAGAACATCAGCATCATGGGGCTCAGCCTATACCAGCAGCTGTGCAACCTAGCGCGCATGGCGCTCGGCGCGGGCGACGCGCGCGACACCGCGCACCCGCACACGCGCGCCATGGACCATCTGTGGAAGATCGCGCTACGGGCCAACAGCACTGGTCAGTATCACCACAGATGACATAAGAGTACTAAGTACAGATAACTGTCTCCCATAGAAAACGCGTCTAAGACATAGTCGAATCACAATATTTGTACAACTACAACCAAGTCACACTCAGCGCAAGCTAATTTGTACGCTATGTGCACAGAACAGTATCGAATTTCCACTGTGGCGCCTGAGGCGAGTGCACAGCCGGCGGGAGCCGTGTGACGTCAACGAGCCAAGAAACAGTAGAAAACCGATCCACTGTTCGATACATATAAGGTACAAATTAGCTTGGATTTAATATAACATGTTGTAGTAATAGGTATGGGGGTGGGTATTTATGCTTATAAGACGCGTTTTATAACCCGTGCATCAGCCCTGGTATCACAAACATCATTGACAGCGCGGATTCGTATCCACTATCGCGGATGCATTAGTAGGACTCTATTGCATAGTCCGCCTGAGGAAGTACCATATCATTGCACAGTTATTCAACCGCCAAACAGTAGTGTGCAACCATTACTACTACTGTGTTACGGCTTGAAGTTTTTAAGCTATGTTACCAGATTAATTACTGGGCATAAAGAAATTTCACATCTGATATCTAAGTGACGAGCGAGTTGGCGAAAACTTTAAACTAATTTATTTTAAGATTCACTATCCGTACACGCGTGAAAATGGATGACGAAATAGAAAAATGATACCAATTTTAAGTTTCACCAATTGGACACACGCGTGTCCAGCCCCTCGAGTCCAGTTGGTGAATAACCCTGTGCGGCGCAAGGTTTTGCTCGCAAGTTCACAATTCTGGCACTTTTACTGGTTTGGGCATGACATTCCTACTTTCTCACCAAAGCTAATTTTTTTATTTTCGCCTTAGAAACCGAGACGACAAATCGGAACATCTTGACAATGACATACCTTTATTATTTGTATATAACATTTTGTGAACGTCATGTTTTGTTATTTTTCATCTTGCAGACGTGTCAATGGGCGCCATCCAATATCTAAACTCGTACTACATGGGTCAGCAGTTACAGCAAGAAGACGACTTCGTCGCGAAATGCATGTTCCATCTCTCTTCCGCCGCCGAACGGCTCATATCAAAAACACAAGAGGGCGAGGCCTCTCACTCTAGCATGCCCTGCGAAGAGAAAGAGGAGAAGGAGGTCGACAAACAGAACATTTACGAACACATGACTGAGGAAGCGGCGCTGCAGTGCATACAGAGGGCGCTGTTGTTGCTAAAAACTCATTTGGACACGTTCAAAAGAAGGTGAGTGATTTTAGTTTTTAAGTTGTCAAAGAGCGGCAAGTATGTAAACAGCCCGACTCTAAGGATGATACGGTAAGAACTGTAAAGGCGCTAGAAGATCACAAAAAAAAATGAAGAAGGGAGGTGAAACATCACTTTAAATGCGCGGTGGCGTGAGCGCACAACGTCAGTATGTGTACATATTATAAAACAAACAGTTTTTGTGTACATAAATAAATATCATTTGGTTTTGTGAAATTTTATAATTGATTTTACTAAATTGATACTGAACTAATACAATACTAAATGTAAAAAAAAGTAAAAATAATCAAAAAGTTTGTCTACATTAAAATAAAAAACGGGAGAAATTGCAAAAAAGGGTTCTTAGAGTTTTTTTTTCTATTAAGTGTAATGATTCAAATTGTGTATTGGGTAAGTGATTTTACTAAATAACACGTTTGAGTATATGCCGATGCAAAATGGAAATGCAGTGGACGCACGCTATCGGCATTTTATAAATGCCGATGCTCCGTAGGCCCCGTACGGGCCGATTCCGACGTAGTGGACGCGCAGTTAAGAGCTCTAGTAAAAAAGAGTAAAATTCCAGAGCTTATAAGCATTCTGTAATGCGTCTGGCCTTAACCTTAACCTAAGCCAAAGGTTGGCAATGTGTTTGTGGTTTTGGTATTGCAGATATCCACAGGCGACGGTCATTAATTACCATCAGGCAACCCGTCCGCTTGTTTGCCTTTTATGGCAAGTAAGCAAGCTGTTTAAAAAAACCGGTTTCAAAGCAAAATACGCAATTTCGTTTACATGGATGTAAATTTTTTCATAAACCATTGAACCGATTTTGATGAAATTTCTATATGGGAACAATCTGAAAGCAAATCCATTCAAATTTATTATTGACTGTATTCTGTTTTGTGTACCAATAAACTAAATAAAAACTTTTTTTTCATCACACTTGCTCGTAAAGTGGATCTTATTACATCGGTTTTAGGCCATAATCCAAGCTATTACGCACGCGTGCTTTTTACTTTACATTACGGCACGAATGCTATAATAGGTATAACCCGGTAAAGTCAAGTTTGTACGTGACTGCAATTAGACGTATACGAAGTACTCTTAATATAGCCGGGTAATACTTACAGTTTTTTTGTAATACCAACAAAGAGATCTTATGCCGCTGACGTAAATGTCAACCTGCGCGCGCATTGCTGGTTAGGGCGCTATTTTCCGGAAATGTTTGTTGACGTTTTCGCTGTGTAGTTGATTATTATCAAAAAAAATTGTTTTTCCTCGCAAGTGTGATGAAAACAGTCGTATGAAACTCTTGTGCTATGTTAGTCATTACACTCTCGGCTTCCTTATCGCGCTCGCCTGCAGCTCGCGCGCAAAATACCGTCTCTAGTGTAATGACCAACATAGCACACTTGTATCATAATGTACTATTCCAAATCGGTTTTAAATGACGGAGTTCTGAGGTAACAAACATTAAAAAACATACAACAGAATTTTACAAATCCTTTTTTGAAGTCGTAAATAAATAAAAATGCTTGGCGAATAAAAATGCGAGTATGTATGTAATACTTACTTGGGCGGTATTTAATAGGGTAGATGATTGATGTTTATATCGTTGAAACCAATAGCTTTGATGAAGAATTTAAGTAAATATGAGATGTTTACTGAAAAAATAATTTAAATCGGTTATTAATGTTCTGATATTTAAGCGTTTAAAGTTTTTGGTAGTGGAATGCGCTGCCCGAGTGGGTGTTTCCCGATAATTATAATCTGGGTGTCATCAAGTCGCGAGTGAATCGGTTTCTTCTAGACAAGCGTGCTCCATCGTAGACTGCATCTTCGTTTATCATCAGACGAGATGGCAGCCAAAGGCAAGCCTAACTTATAAACATATTTTAAAAAAAAGATAAAACTATGTCCCTTTCCCACAAAACAAAAAAATACGTCACTCACTCCGTCGTAAGTAGCTTATTTTTGATCAGATTTTCATTTTGTTTTGATTTATCAGCCATATTTATGGGCCATATTTTAATAGGAAAATTAAAAAAAACCAGTCATCTAGCCTATTATGTTTGCGAAATGTTAAACAAACAGGTGACCAAATGTTATAAGTAAAAAGGTTAAAAATGCGTTACTAAAAGTGACCCGTAGTAATACACAATGCGTACAAAAATCTAAGTGGTCGACAAGAATTGCAGAGTATCAAGTGAGAAAATTATAGAACAGGTCAGGTAGAAACGAGTGACACAACCGACACAGGGTACCTCGACTTGAGTAGCTTAAGTCGAAATGAGTGGCAGATCCGACACATAACACCTCGTATCCTCCAAGTTTTGTAAGTGACACGCCTACAGTGTTTATAAAAGGTACGGGATCCAGAATCTCGCGGAAGATCGGCTCGCGGGAGTCAACCTTCGCGTTGCTGCGGTTGTCGCTGGTTCGCTTCGCTGGCCTACTCCCTCCTTCGCTTCGCTCAGCCTCGTGCAGCAAAGAAACCATGAGCTTCTGGCGGGAGCCTACCCTGAGACCGACTTGAGAAGGTTAGGTCGAAAAGAGTGACAGAAAAAATCTTGTCTTAAAAAGTACATCTCGTGGAGACTCGTTGAAGAAAGGGCTTTCTAATATTGGATAAAGATTGCTCGCCTTAGTCTACCATAATAACGAAAATATAACGACTACATTGAAACCAAAACAGCTTACACAACGTTTATTTATAGGAAAAATCAACAGCTATATATAGTTACGAATGTATAGTTTAATTTAAGCAGAAAGCTAATTAAAGGTTTTTACGTATAGTGACATCGTAAAAAACAAAGTAAGTATGAAAAAAACAAGAGATCGACAAATTGTTGCTGTACTTGGCATATCGTGGATTATAATTATAAATAAATGTTGCCAGGATTCACTATGAAATGAGAACTACACTACACAGTCATGTTAATGTGTGAACACTTGCAATATCATTAAACTGAGTATCACAAGAAAGTTTGCTATCTTGCGGCGGCCGCGTAGTAGTGATGTCCTCCGTCTGTAGCGCTAAGTAAGTGAGTTCGTATAGGCTGAGTCGCCAGTCTTAGTGTCAGAGTTAATGTGCCGCCCGAAAGACTCTGTCATGACAGGTTGTTTTTATATAAATAAAGAACACAATCGGGTGGTTCTAAAAGATCACCGATGTCAAGCAACAGTTGATCCGGTTAGTCTTCATAAGGGTGACCTTGAGTGGCATTTACATCTGAGCGCTAACGTAGGTCTGACGACGTGTTACATTGTTGGTCGGTAGTGCTGGGGCAGCCGGTTCACTCGCAGCTTTAAGCTTATTGGATGGAGCATTGGAGATGCCAATGGCGACAATCTGCCCACATTATTTTCTGCCACTCTTTGCGGGGTTGAGGTAAACACGCATGGCACACGTTCAAGTAAACTTTTACAGTAATAAAATAAATTCCTGTTCGTTATTACGCACACTAGTACAAACTGGCAGCACACAATGGGTATAATGTTCAGTAACCATGTATATACTATTATTTTATGTGTGACGTGACGTGTGAGACGATCGCCTGGTTGTAAGCATCACCCCTGCCCATAACAATAGCAGTGCCACAGTTGTGAACTTGCGAACAAAATCCTATGCCGCATTGCACTGCGCCAACATTCCAAAAATCACATGTCACCAGCCAGAAAACGTCCACTGCAGGGCGCAGATCTCCCACTTAATAGAGGGTGCAATAATCCCCACGCTTGGCAGTCGGCTTGGGGATCGCAGAATGCTCACCACCGTTAACCGAGAGGTTGTTGCTGCCCGTCCTCCAACGGTTCTGGATGCAGTTTTAGGACACACCCAGGTCAAAACTGAAGCAAATGCTTGATTAATATTTGTGTTGTAATGTCCATAGATACGCATACCACCTCCGTCGTTGGGCGCTAGCAGAGACGGGGACCTGGGAAGGCACGATGGGCCCGGGAACCGTGCGTCTGACGCTGCAGCCGGCCGGCGCCGGCCCGCGCGCCTGCCTCACGCTGCACCAGTCGGACCTGGTCGCGCATCTGCGGGCGCACGTGCACGTCTGGTGGGAGAAACAGGTGTGGAACTTGACAAAGTCAAACTCAAAAGCGTTATTGCCAGGCTGTGTTACAATGTTTGTTAAAGTACAACGCTTGGGCCATGTTTTATAAAGGTACAAGTCTTGTACTTGTAGTGAAAAACTGGCAACACCGCATAAAATATTGAGTACGGCGTTTTCTAAAGCTACAAGACAACCAGTGTACAAACTACAAGTACAAGCACTTTTTTATAAGTTACAGACAAACCATCTACCTGTAACTGATAACTTGTAGTTACTGGTACAAGAAGCTAGTACAATTGTAAGCTTGCACTTGTAGCTTTATTAAACAGGGCCCTGGCAGACATTCATCATCATCATCATCCGGGCTGATGAGCCTGGAGACATCCACTGCTGAACAAAGACCTCCCCCTTAGACCGCCATTTGCATCCACCGGTTGCCCGTGACTTTCACAGTGACTTCGGTTCGTCGTACTGACTGGATATTACTAATGAATTGAATATTACTATTAGCATAATTAGCCTCTTTTAATTGTCCACTGCTGGACTTGGGCTTGCCCTTGAAGAGCAAATGGGCCATATTCACCACGCTGGCCCAGTTGCGGGTTGGAGAATGCACATATGCCATTGAATTTCTTCTCCGTACTTATGCAGGTTTATTACGATGTTTTCCTTCAACGAAAAGCTCATTGGTACGGGCCTGGGTTTGAACCGGCGACATCACGATTACGACGAGTCAAGAAGTCTCCCGATTAGGCTACCACGGCCTAAGTTAAACTATGAATTCGACTATAGAATGTGTTTTGCTAGAAAGGGACGGATCATATTCAAAACTTTACGCTTTATTTCAGAACTTTACCAGCCGATTTCAATTATGTCTTCGATGTTATTAACAGATTATTTCAATAAATGAAACGCATGCATATGCCTTATTGTTTACCTACTATTGTCTTTTTACAGATACAAGGGGAAGATGGTGTAACAGCGCTTGCAACAGATGGGCCGCTCCGAATGATCACGCAAGGACAAGAGTTAACGATTGATTACGACGAAAGAACGCTCTACGATATGGGGTTTAAGGATAATCAGGTTAGCATTTTAGCGATTAAATCGCCGATGGTTTCTGTAAATTCAATTCTGTATCGCCTGTGTACTTTGTCATTCAATAATTACTCTTATTCGTTCACAGCTAGTGTTTGTATCGGTGGGCGTGACTAGTAGGGGAGCGTGGGCGGAATGGCCGTCTGCGCAGCCTGCGCCGGCGCGAGCCCGACTTCCCACTCTATTGCTATTGGACCCGACCTATTTTCATCACCTGTTCACGCTCATGCAAGCCTTGGGGCAGATGAAGGAGCCTGGAGCTAATGGGGTAAGTGAAACAGTTATTTTTTTAAATCAAAGTGCTAATCTTAATCTATAGTCGACCGTTTAAATGAGTCCTCGCATGGGCGGTACCGTGGCGCGGCGCCACAGAAAAGCGTAAGCCCTACTTCTTAGGTTAGAACGGCTGTCAAAACAATAATCCTTTTTTTTGTTTTTTGATTAGGGTACTATATAATAGTGTACCTTAATTTAATTAAAATCTAGCTTATTCCGCTAATAACTAATTTAGTTCTAACTTAATATATTAGGTAATTATAAGTACAAAAGTTACAATGTTCTACAGCAATTGTATGGAAAACTGCTGTCGCCAGTTTCACACTTATTTGTAGAGAAACTACGACGAAAAAATGCCAATAATTTGTCGCGTATTTGAAATAAAACGCTCGAAATGCCATTTTGCAACAGATATAAAATAAGATAAGATAAAATTGATCTAATTACGATCCAATGTGGTTTGGTTTCCTACTCGTCTATTTAAATTGTCTTTTGAGTATTCTCAGTTTAAAAACATGTATATTGGTAGAATTGTCATCAAGCGCATTTGCACTTAATGCTGGCTAGCGCGGCCCGTCACATGTCCGTTCTATTCACTTCTCTCTTCAGTGGCAGGCGCGCTGCTGCCCGTTTCTCCATCGATACCCCTTGACATCGTACCGCCTGCTGCCCGCTGCTCCCTCGGCCCCCCTTTGATATCTACTCCCGCGCCCCTGTACCACGCAAGCGAGAACACTGATATTCAAAAATGTAATATTAAGTTTATAATTTAATTCAGTCAATATAGATTTTCTTGTAACTACATCCTGCCCGACGTTAAGTTATACTGCAGTTTAGAATGAAGCAAGCTGACCTAGAACTATACCTTAGTTCTCTAGTTTTGAAGACACGTAAATATAGTTTTTGGGAACAACCATTCCGGTAGAGAACTTTACGAATACTTTTTCACGAATACTTCTTCTTAATATATAAATTTTCTTTATAGGAACCAATAGCTCACACGAAAGCGCAGCTTCTTTCTCGCCGAGTGTGGGACATACTCCAAGCTGTGCCACTGAACCCTTCACTATTAGAAGCTTTCCAAAACCCAAACGAGAGCAAACTGCCCGAGCTTCTGGACCCAACCAGCCCACAGAAACTCATGTACTCCCTACATATCATAGACAAGCTGAGCTCTAGTAGTCCTTCTAATGCGAAGGAACCGGCTGGAAATAGTGAGAAAAATGAAGAGGAAAAAGAGAGTTGGAACGATCTGTTTATAAAAAAGGGAGGGCTGAGGATATTGTATGATATTATGATGTCAGGTAAGATTTCAGTACAGCAGCGCGAGTACCGTTTTGAATGTCGCTAAATTTGACGTGTCGGTATAGCTGATATATTTCACGAATTGGTGTAGCTTTAGCTAGTACGGAACTGGCATCGATAAAGTTTATCTAAGGCTATCGATTGTCACATTGAAACACAAGAAAGAAAAAATATATTTAACTTACTTTACCGATTTAATGTCAAATTTACCGATCGTAAAGAACGGTACTCGCGCTGCTGTTTTGGTAGAACTGTCTATTGTTACAAGTAACAGTTTAATTTATCTGTTGTTTTATGATTTATTTGGTAAATATATTTTGCTTTGTGGTCCTTTTGTGGTTCCTCTGTGGACCTGGCTATGTCCTAAAACTGCAAATACAAATAGTTTATTGATAACACCAAAGTTACACGTGAAATTTCATTATCTGCATCCAGAACCACCGGAGGACAGGCAGCAGCGTCCTCTAGGTTAACGGTGGTAACACTCTGCGATCCCCAAGCCGTCTGCCAAGCGTGGGGATTATGGCAACCTCTCCCTATTAAGGGGGAGGCCTTCGTCCAGTAGTGGACGTCTTATGGCTGGCAATGAGATGAATGAGATTTTTATTTAGTTTTTGATACAGCCGATCAATGCCAATAAAACCTATTAGCTGATGGTAATTAAATACCCTCACGTCAAAAACGATTGATTTAATCCTTGCACTAGCAACCCTGCACAAGAATCATCAGAAAAAAATGCTACTGGATTTGTTTGTGAAGTTTGCTGGATGGTCTACCAATAGTATTCAATAAGTTGTTTTATCTGTGCAGCCGATGAATCTTTAGCAGTCTGACATTACAGACTTCGTATTTTTAACATTATGTAAAAAAGCTTTTCCTTAATTAATTCTCTTTAATTGATATTTGACTCTTTATTTGTCTAGTATTTTTAACTCATAGTTTCTTTTGACTCTGTATAAAACCCAAGTTAATGATTTTAGGGGTACTACAAAGAAGTGACGACAGCGAATGGAGACAAGACTGTTTAGCGTTGTTGCTACAGCTGCTGTGCCGCATCGGAACGCTACCGGTGACTGATCCTTCGCAAACGCCCAAACTACACCCGGTACGTGAGATATTCTTCTTATAATAAAATAGCATGGCGGTAGGACATCTTCTAATACTCAGCTGGATCTGCCTGGAGCTCATGGCAGTATGCTACAGCTGGCAAAACAGTCTTGAAACAAAAACTAATTTTTTCACCTGGCAATACTGTAGAAAAGATGTCAGTGGGAAAAAAACATCCAATCATCTTCCTTAGACCGACTACGCGTTGCTAGTATTTAGAACTATTTGCGATAGTGGCGCTCCTATTCATTTCTACCCTTTTTGGCCACGTTATACTATTCTATTATTCTATCAACTGTATCTTTCCTTCCGCAACATCAGGCAAGATAGTGGTCAAACGAAAGCCTGTATTTAAAAAGAAATCATGCACCAAGCACTTAACTGTATGTTCTGACCGAAGCCTCGGTTGATAGCCATGTTAAGCGTGTTTACCATCTTTCACTGCACCATCGTTTAACACCAGAAACGTTTTTCATGGGTGGGCCCAAACCAGTAAATCTTTAAAAAAAACATCTATTTCGACCCTTTGCTGGGTATAGGCCTCTCGCTTTACTTTTGTGCCTTGTGTCGGGTCAATTTCATCCACGTGTGACCCGCGCTGGGTCAGATGTCGTTCATAGTGCTGGTTGTCTGCTGATGGAATGATGAAAAAAAAACAATATTCAATATCGATATATAAAAACCATGATATTAAATTAAAATATTGTAAAAAACAAATGTGCAATGAATAAAATGAAACGTGTTTTTATTTACAGTCCCTTCTTTCGTTGATGACCGTGGAAGAAACAACAGATAGACTGATATCGATATTGTGCGAAGCCGCCACGTTGAAGGAACCTACCACTTATAAGACTGGATTCTGGGGCCGTGCACAGGTATGTTAGCGCCATTCATCGTCGTAATACTGTTTATCGATTGCTAGCCTCGTAATGCTGAGATGTAAGAGTAAGGTCACGCGCTGGTCGTGCATGCCAACGCAACTTAATAGAAATACCGTTGAGATAATCGCCGCTGTCGGCGAGATTTTGTAACAGAGAGCGACAGGTGTGGAATGTGGACATGGAAATATCGTTTTTACATATACGCGTGCTTTCAATTTGCCTCGCATCTCGATAAAAATGACATGTATGCTACGTGTTTCGACACGCGAGGCATTTCAGCGTATTCCTTGACATTGATCTTTGCGTTATATTCATCTGGTTCGATCTCGGTTCGATTTCGGGCCCGTAGTAGAGTTTACGTACGGATTTAATAAAATCATACCACTGGCTTTTCTGTAAAGTAAAACATCTTGAGGAAACATGCATATGTCCGGAGAAGAAATTCAATGGAGTTGTGAATCCGCTACCCCGCAATGAGCCAGAGTGGGGGGTATTACCAATCGTCTTTCGAGATTAGGCCTATGCCCTGGCCTATAGGAACCAGAAACCCGTTCCTGGTGTGCAACGAAGACTTTTCGAATGGCAAGCGCACAACGAACACGTGTTTGTCTAGCCGTCTTGCGCCAATGTACCTATAATTGCATTACCTTGTTCAGAAATATCTTTGCTGCATACTCACGACTTTGTGTTTAGATAGTGTTGTGTGGTTACAGGTGGTGCAGCACGCGATGCGCATGTGCGTGTGGTGGGCGCGCGGCGGCGGCGACGCCGTCGCGCTCGCGTGGTCGCTGCGGAGAGCCGCGCCGCGGCTCCTGCTCGACGATGCCGATCCCGCGGTCAGTACCAGCTCGGGTTTCACTTGTCTTTTGTTCTTTGAGATCACATCATCAGCCAAAAGACGTCCACTGCTGGACGAAGGCCTTCCCCTTATATATTCTGTGTCTGGGCTTAGTATGCACAGATACTATAAACTCTGTTGACTGATCGTCCAACTTCCCCTCGTGCGAAAATTAGTAGTTTAACCACTGCTAGCCACTGCGAGTACGTCAGAATTTCATTGATTTTTTTAACTCCGATTGCGTCATCACCGTGATTGACCAATCGCAAGCATAGAACGCTACCTTGCCCCCTGCCCGCAACGATAAATCTGTTTTCACGAGCCATCAACAGGCTATAATTATGATCTGTGAGTAATTATTTACAATAAAATATATAAAAGCATTCTATCAGCTATATGGTTTCCATAGTACAAGTTTTTAGTTTGGGGCTAAATGGCGCTGTGTGCAATGTCTACCGATATTTTTTTATTTATATAAGATCCATATCATATGGGTTGCTATAATCTCCACGCTTGGCAGCAGGCTTGGGGATCCACCGTTAACCAAGAGGGCACTGCTGTCCGTCCTCCGAACTGTGGTTCAGAATGCAGTTTTAGTTCATACCCAGGTCCCTTTTATTGTTCTATGAGAGAGATGTGCTAAACTTTTTGTGTTGTAGGTGCGTCGCGAAGCCGGCAGTGCTTTGTACCGGCTGTGCGCGGGCGGCGGGGCGGGTGCGCTGGCGCCGCTGCTGCAGCTGCTGCTGGAACAGCTGCCGCGCGCCGCCGACATGCGGCCGCACCACGCGGCGCACCACCACCACCACCACGAGGTGAATGCACCGCTCACTGTACCGGCACTGAATAAATTATAGTACTACGTACAGAAAGTTCACTCCGCAAAGGAATTGAAATAAATAAGGAGTCTATCTACTAGGCAATAAAGTAGCAATTCAACTCGCACAGCGCTGGATACCGCTCGCTATATTCACCTCGCTCTCTTTCTATCACTATCTATTCACTTTCTATATGCTTAGTTACGTGCGACGAGGCTAGCCACAGACCTCAGCCTTATCAGCGACCCAATAACTATCCTATTATTAATTGAATAGGGTGGCCATTCGAGTGCGAGCGTTCTCCAATTGGCAACATTAGTCTGTTATGTTTCTTGGATGGTAGCCAATTATGGTAGCAATTTGAATAAAGATTACCGTCAGTGATATTAGCACAGCGTATTGGGACGAGTCCTCCTAAGATTCATTGAATGACGGAGACGGATATGTTTATAGGTACGCAAAAGTTTTTTTTTGTGTTTATATGTTTATTTTTACGGTTTATACTTTTTTTATATGTAGTCTCTCACTACGTATACAATCTAGACACTGGCAGCAACAGATTCGAATATGAAACGGGATTACGTGTGCCGCCGTGTCCTTTAAAAGTATGCACAAAGTGGCCCAGCCAAGGTCGTAACCAGAATTCTGTGGGGACAGGGGCGACGAAAAACCAAGAATATATATGTACTTATATACTGCACAAGCTCTGTTAACAGTATGGACAGAGTACGTACAAAATGGAAATATACGTATACAGCAGAACCAGCTTTATTGTATAAAAACAGTAGTCTGCGATTATGTAACTGATAAGCAACTTTTATTGGTGCGGCATTCCTTTCTCCAGAAATATTTGAAAGTCCACCCTTCTATTAACCCTTTTATTATGCTGTCGCCCTAGAGTAGATTTGAACTGAACATGTTAGGCGTACTTCTACTTGCAGGTGGTGCACCACCACGCGGAGGAGGGCAAGGAGCCGTACGGGCCCGCCTGCCGCGACTACTTTTGGCTCGTGTGCCGCCTCATCGACGGCTTGACCGAGGACTTGTTTAAAGGTAACTTCTACCAAATATAGAACTAGACGACGTCATGAAGAGACTACTTAATAATCATATACAATGTGTAACAAAAAGGTTCAAAAATACTGAAGAGTAAGTATGTACTCATCATTATGACCAAACCGGAACCGGAAGACGCAGCGTAGGAAGGCCTCCCACTAGGTGGACCGACGAAAAAAGAAAAAAAAAAAAAAAAGGTGTAAAAGTGTAAAAGTCGCGGGCAACCGGTGGATGCAAATGGCAGGTTGTCGTACATTGTGGCGGTTTAAGGGGGAGGCCTTCGTTCAACAGTGGACGTATCCGGGCTGAGGATGATGATGATTATGAACAACTTTTACTATGGGGCCAACCCTGAAATCGCGAGAAAAATTAAACAGCTGTTCCATATAAAAAGTTCATTGACTCTGGACAAAATGTACTACATGACATACCCTTCAGTTTTGTTACACATTGTATATTATAAATATTGTGTTTTACTTTTACTTTTTACACTCGAAATAACACAAGTTTTTGGAAGTAATAGAATGTGGCGACATGATTTTTTCGCGTATCCGCCAAAACTCCCCCCACTGCCGTGATTAACACAGTATTGCCAGGAGATAAAAAAGTTTCCGTTTCAAGATAAATAACTACAAAAACATTTTTAAACGTTCGCAAATGTGTTATACTATGAGCCTTAATTACACTTTCGTAGAGACATGATGTACTAAATAATTTATTCTCGAAGCGAAAACAGATAAAATGCTTAAAATACTTACGCTCACCGTTCTAATTCATGTTGTAAGTGGAGAAATTGAAAATAAATTGTAATTTTCACTGAGTTATCGTTCAATTCTATGTACAGGTACATTGTTTGCAGGCCATATCTGAATAGTTTAACGACGACCTCTCCCTTTTCATAAATCACAGAAGGCACCGTATCGGAAGACAGCGGCTTACCCGATTTTAACGAGCTATGTGAGCAAGTCAGTGCGTCTCTGGAGAAACGCGAGATCATAGAAAAACGTACGGAACCCTGCACGCCTGACGACGGTCTCTACGGACAGCTGAGCTTGCTGACGCACCTGCTCAAACACCCGCTCCGGTTCAAAACCAGCGAACAGGGGAAACGGACTCTGGAAATGGTGAGTATTGGCTTGAAACTCTAGACTCGCTCGTTACGCTCAGGGTTCAATATGCCGCCCGCGACGTAAGACACAGCTTTATTCCCTTAGTGTAATAATCTACTATTCTCCTTGGTATATCTGTCTTTTTTGTTTTATCTGTACGGGAATAATCACGTTTAATTAAATCGGATATTCCGACTATAGTTTCGATCACATCCGGTGACCTTTTTCAAAGAGTGAAAACAGAGCCCAACGCGCGTGCGTCCGCGTCCTGCTTCATACCAGAAGCACCCGGTTTTCCGGGTCTTTGTCATGAATAATCCTTTTATGTGTTGTATTATTTCGTGTCAGGTGTTCGGTTTCCTGTTCGACGTGCCCAACCCAGAGAAGCGCAACCTGCCGATGTGTAAATCGCAGAAATCTCGCGCGGTGGCCTACGACCTGCTTGTCGAGTTGGTGCGCGGTACGCCGGACAACTACATGGTTCTACATCACAAGCTGATGGAACACCATAAGCCTGGTAAGCTTTGGACAATGTTATCTTCCTTTATGTTAAAACTGCTCCAGGTTTCAAATTATTCGATAAAGTTAAAATGTTGTAAAACACCCGTCAGATTTTCTTGAAACAGAAAAACCAAAACCTGCATTAAAATCCGTTTAGCTAAGAACAATTTCGAAGAAGACACCTATCAAATGAAAAAAATATAATCAAAATCGGTTCAGCCGTTTGGGAGCTACGAAGGCGGACACACAAATGCTTTAAAAATAACACAGATATACACGTCAAACCGGGACCTGGGTATGTCCTAAAAATGCATCCAGAACCAGCGGAGGACGGGCATCAGCGTCCTCTCGGTTAACGGTGATAAGCATCCTGCGATCCCCAAGCCGCCTGCCAAGCGTGGGGATTATGGCAACCCCACCTTAATAAGGTCCCCCTTATTATGTGTATATAAGTATTCTATCAGCTATCTGGTTTCCATAATACAAGCTTTGCTTAGTATGGGACCAGATGGCGCTGTGTGTAAAATGTGCCCCAACTTATTTTTTTTTTTAATATTATTTATTAGGGAGGGATTGGCCCTCGTCCAGCAGTGGACGTCTTCCGGATGATAACGTGACGTGACACGTCAAACTTATAACACCCCACTATTTGATCGGGGGTTATAAAAATACACAGTAGATATAATCATAGTCATAACGCGCGGAGGAAGGGGCGCTCCTATGATTACGTTAATCAATTTACGTTTTTTTTATATCAGATTACGTTTGTTTGAAGTCAAACAACTGCTTTAGCTTATATATCTACTGTGTCGATGTCCTGTTATTATCCCGCGTAGTAAGAATAGGTGTCGTGTCAGGTCCGCAGTGCGGCTACCCTTGGGACTACTGGCCGGCGGAGGAGTCGCGCTCGGAGTGCGGCTACGTGGGGCTGACGAACCTGGGCGCCACGTGCTACATGGCGTCGTGCATGCAGCACCTGTACATGATGCCGCAGGCGCGCGCCGCCGTGCTGCGCGCCGACCCGCGCCACTCGCGCCACGCGCCCACGCTGCACGAGATGCAGCGCATGTTCGCCTATCTCATGGTACGAGTACGCACCTACTCTATATTACAACTATATTATACACATTAAGAGTAAACAAGCCGGTCACTTCTCCATAGAAACGGGGAAGTAATATTACTCCACTATGTAATATTGTAGGTCCAAGACTAAGTATTATATCGATTTGTCTCTTCATTATCTAGGATTGTAATTTGATAATAAAGTAAAAATTTTATAAACATGAAAGTTATGAGCCAGGAAACATCTTGTATTTTAGCTCAATTTTAACGTCACTTTGGACGTAAATAAATAACATAAGGAGTACGAAAACTCTAAAATAATGTATCAAGCGGCATAGTGTAACAAAAAGTTTAAGCATAGTAGTCCATCAAAATTACAAATAACTTTAGTTGAAAAATAAATTAGTTCAGTAGTTTATTAATCACAATCCTGCAGCCAAAGGTCGACATGAAAAAAAATGCGCGATCATTTCTCTTTCTTTCTCCCTTTCCCACACTTTGTTTGATGAAGAGAGCATGCTTTTTAGCCACGCCCACCGATGAGTTCGAGCCGTCAGGTGGTGCATCCTTAAAGCAAATATTATATTTGACTTTATATGAAAGTGTGTCCACATTGCTGTTGCGTAGAAATAAAATACTGGCTGGTTTTTGTTCTGAATGTTCAAGACTATATTTTGGTTTCACCTGGTGGCTACTCTGTATCTGAGAGACAAGGTGTCGATCGCTGTTTTTTTAATTTGTGCATACTTAAAGAGCAAACATGTTGGTTATGCGATAAAATCAGTCAACTAGCTGAGGCGACCTTGTTGGTAATGCTAACATAATTATTAGAGTGATAGGGACTGGTGTGACATTTGTAATCAATGAATTTTTACCGGATCTCTTGTGCTAATCGGTTGATTGAATGCACTTGCCCTTTGACAGGCGTCTATGGGGTTAAAAACAACAACTTGCGAACCAACTAACATGGATGAAAAAAAAATTTTTTAATGTGTAAGGTTACCTGGTGGTAAACGTCACGCCTGCCACTAACAGTAGTAGTGCCAGAATTGTGTACTTGCGAACACAGTCCTGCGCCGCACTGCACTGCGCTCGTCACCCTGAGATATTAGATGTTAAATCTCTTCATACCCAGTAATTTCTCTGGTAACATTGCCCTTCAAACCGGAACACAGTAATGCTTGCACACTACTGCTTGGCGTTTGAATAACTGGCAAAGGTGTGGTACTTCCCCAGGCGGACTCTGCGTAGAGTTCTACCGCTACAAAACGTATTCTCATTTAATTCGTAGGAAAGTGAAAGGAAAGCGTACAACCCGCGCAGTTTCTGCAAGGTCTACCAAATGGATCACCAGCCGCTGAACACTGGCGAACAGAAGGACATGGCAGAGTTCTTCATAGACCTCGTCTCTAAGCTCGAAGAAATGACACCGGAACTGAAAAAACTAGTCAAAACGCTCTTCTGTGGCGTGCTTAGTAATAACGTCGTTTCTTTGGTAAGTCACTTTACAGGCAGTAAATTTATCAATGTGGTAGAACATTGGCTGTGTGATTCCTTTCGTCTTCAGTTTAGTCTGACCTAATGTGAAAGATGTTTATTCTTCGTTCTTGTGGTTTAAATCTAAAATGAATTTATGCAGCTTCTATGAATATCGTTTACATTAAGTCAAGCTCAGTTACCTATCTTCGGCTACATCGTCACTTACCAACTGGAGAACTAATGGTCAAACACAAACTGTTACGTGATAAAATGTATTTTTTTAAAATAATTAGTATCCATTTTTGTTTTATTTATACGGGAATACTCACGTTTAATTAAATCGGATACTCCAATTATAGTTTCGATCACATCCGGTGACCTTTTTCAAAGAGTGAAAGCAGAGCCCGACGCGCGTGCAGCTGCGTCCTGCTTAGCACAGAACAAAAATGTGTCAAAACCACGTCAGTTTTCATAATTAGTACCCAGTCTACCTTTCACTTTATGAGCAAAATTGAAGTCTCGATTTAGGCACCAAATCTGCCGAACCTATTTCAATTAGTGTAAAGCTGATGTTTATTCTGGCAAAAGATACTTACAGATAAGCTTTGTGTCTATAGCCATCAACGTGAACGTTCACAGGACTGCCCTCACGTATCTCGAACGTTAGAAGAGTTCTACACGGTGCGGTGTCAAGTGGCGGACATGCGGAATTTGCACCAGAGCCTCGATGAAGTCACGGTCAAGGATACGCTAGAAGGAGACAACTGCTACACTTGCTCACAATGCTCCGCCAAAGTGCGGGCTGAGAAACGGTAAAACTATTGTGAACCCTAGCCCAATCGAAATAAGGTCGACACTTTTCGAAATATTAATCTTTTGTGTTTGTTGATCTCTTCAAATATTAATTTCATTTTAGATTAATCTGCATTTGTGTTTGTGTTTTATAATATTTCCGCTATATCTATTATTACACTTTTCCTTCCTATTTACAACTGTTAATATATTTCACAGGGCATGTTTCAAGAAACTTCCGCGCATCCTATGTTTCAACACCATGCGGTATACTTTCAACATGATAACGATGCTCAAAGAAAAAGTGAACACGCACTTTTCGTTTCCTATGCGGTTAGACATGTCTGGATATGTGGAAAAACATCTCATGCCTGCCCAGTACCAAGGTAAGAGAAATGATACCTAAAGCTCAAATAGGTACTTCACTTTGACCTCTACATAAACACTCGCCGTGCCCTATACGCCAATCCTTAGTGGATTATAATATATAGATAACTAACCTTATGATTATGATTTTCAGCTGGCAGTGGTTGGAAGCGGATAGCTGAAGATCGGGCTGAGTGGCGTGCCTTAGGAGAGGCCTATGTTCAGCAGTGGACTATGACAGGCTGATTATGATGATGATGATGATTTTCAAGATATTTTCATCTTTTTATGATGTTGTTTACGTGCAGCGCCCAACCTGTGGCTCAG
Source organism: Erannis defoliaria (assembly GCA_905404285.2). Lineage (NCBI taxonomy): Eukaryota > Metazoa > Arthropoda > Insecta > Lepidoptera > Geometridae > Erannis > Erannis defoliaria. Next base: position 7,116,279 of record FR990085.1, on the reverse strand, counting down.
AATAAATAATAGTACTACGTACAGAAAGTTAACTCCGCAAAGGTATTGAAATAAATAAGGACTCTATCTACTAGGCAATAAAGTAGCAATTCAACTCGCACAGCGCTGGATACCGCTCGCTATATTCACCTAGTAGATATACCGCTCTCTTTCTATCACGTATGCTTAGTTACGTGCGACGAGGCTAGCGTGCGGGCGGCGACTGACTTCTGCCTTGCATTGTCCACCCGGACGGAGCGCCGGCCGAACATACCTAAACTGCGGAGTAACACCGCCCTGCCTGTGGTGGTCATTGGGTTACCCATTTTCTTAACTTCTGTAATTTTATCTTATTTTTTGGAGTTCTTAACGCGTTCAACTGTTATTGTTTTGCAGAAGAAAAAAGAAAATCAGCGGAAAAGAAGGAAGGGGACAGCAGCCCAAGCACGGAAGGCGAAGACAACTCTGAATTCGAGGAGCATTATGAGTATGTTGACTTAAATTATTACATTTAAAGTATTTATATAAGAAAAACATGTAGTTAACTAATATTATATCAGACACGACGCGATGCTGCGTCCTTTTAACCCGACTTCAAAAAAGGTTCTATGGTCGACGGTATGTATGTCTTTTTTTGTTTTCTTTTTTATGTATGTTCACCGATTACTCCGTCAATCGTGGACCGATATTGAAAATTCTTTTTTTATTTGAAAGAGTATTATACTCTCGAGGTGGTCCCATATTAATTTGAAGTCGGTTGATTATTTTTTGAAAAAGTTACTTATATTTTATGGTCATCAATAGTTTCTACTAGAACTTAACAGTTAAAAACTGAGCTCTTATATTGTTCGATCTGTTTTATCGTATCGTAAATGCGGGCTAGTTTCCTCAATTAGATCTTCCTTGGGCCTGTTATGTGCGAGTACCGGGTAATTTGATCAAAATACTCTGACTTCGACAGACGTTTTTGTAGTGGTAGGACTCTACATCAGAGTCCGCCTGGGGAAGTGCCACACCTTTACCAGTTATTCAACCGCCAAGCAGTAGCGTGCAAGCATTACTGTGTTTCGGTTTGAAGGGCAATGTTACCAGAGAAATAACTGGGTATGAAGAGATTTAACACCCAATATCTCAGTGACGAGCGCGGTGCAGTGCGGCGCAGGATTGTGTTCGCAAGTTCACAATTCTGGCACTGTACTGTTATTTGCAAGCGTGACGCTTACCACCAGGCGAACGTCTTGCTCGTCTCGTCACATGATTGAGTAAAATAAAGTATTTTTTGCCCATTTTGCTGTCGCATTGCAATCTGATGATGTATAAAATGCGGTCTTGCTGGCTTAAGCATGTGCTAAACGGTGACATTACTGGCGTACTTACCATCAAAGTCATCTGACCTTGGTGATAACTTATCGTGTGTGACTTGCTAGCTCGTCCACTACAAGAATCGAACTTTATATGAAGCAACGGTGTAGATCGTTCTTTACGGTAAGAAAACACCAAGTCGTGTTAAGGATAATCTTACCGTGTAGCGCAATATTTAGACGCTGCTGACCGGTAACGTTACCTTATACTTTGCTCACCCACTAACATTCATCAGGTACGAGCTAATAGGCGTGACTGTCCACACGGGTACTGCGGACGGAGGGCACTACTACTCTTTCATCCGGGACCGCGAGCACGATCATCACGACCGGTGGATGCTGTTCAACGACGCCGAGGTCAAGACCTTCGACCCAGCTGGACTTGCCTCGGAGTGCTTTGGCGGAGAGATGACGGTAACATTTGAATTTAGACCTTAGGGGTTCGCCTATACGGTATACTTGTGTATTCATGTGAAAAATACGAAATCTGTCGACTACCCAACAGCAGTTTGGCTGTGAAATCTTTGGTGGTTGGCCTCTCAACATATTCCTTGAAAATAAGTTCGTATGAACCGAGTGGCAGGCCTAAATGTGAGTGTTTAGGTCGCCTCTATGCCTCTGTCATTGCGTAGCGGTAGTTTTTATTGGACAACAGGCGGGTCCTACATAAAATAACGTGTCATTCTACCTAAATTATCGCGTTTCTAATCATTTAATGTATGAAAGAATTAATGAGTTAACTCTATATTGTTTACACTACAAGTAAATAACTACTTAAAATAGGTGTATACTAGCTTATCGCTATAGCGACTTCCGTCGTCAGCTATAAGACGTCCACTGCTGGACGAAGGCCTCCCAATAGAGGTGTGTTGCCATAATCCCCACGCTTGACAGGCGGCTTGGGGATCGATATAGCGACTTCGTTTAGCATTAATTACTGTTGAACCATATTGCAGAGTAAAACGTACGACTCGGTGACGGACAAGTTCATGGACTTTTCGTTCGAGAAGACGAACAGTGCATACATGTTGTTCTACGAGCTGTGTCCGCCGCAGCAGCAGCGCGGTTCTGACAGCGGCACTCTCGAGGAACCGCAGGTAAGATCTACTTAGCAATATTCTATTCCAGGAAGAAAATCTGCTAAGAGTAGGCTAGCTGAATTAGGCGATTTGATACCCCTGAAAGGTCTACACAGGTCGGCCTTCGACACGATGGCACTAAGAACATGGGAAGTTTAAAAAATATTGGACGGTTCTGGCGTAAGATCGAGACGACGGGAAGAAATTGGGGGAGACCTTTGTAGTGGTAGGACTCTACTGCAGAGTCCGCCTGGGGAAGTACCCACACCTTTGATAGTTATTCAACATTCAACCAAGCAGTAGTGGGCAAGCATTAATGTGTTTCTGTTTGAAGGGCAATGTTACTGTTTAATTACTGGGTATGAAGAGATTTAACATCTGATATCTCAGGGTAACGAGCGCAGTACAGTGCGGCACAGGATAGTATTCGCAAGTTCACAATTCTGCACTGCTACTGTTATGGGCAGGCGTGACGCTTACCACCAGGCGAACGTCCAGCTCGTCTCTTTAATCGATTTAAAAAAACGTAAGCCTAACAGGTTAAATTTAAAAAAAAAGTTGACTCAAGTCTTCCGGCCATTATCTTACGTCTGGTATAAGAAGCTGGTTTCAGAATAAGCCTAACGCTAGTTCGGGAACCAGAGGCTTCCTGATTACTAATGGAAACCAATTCACTTTTTTGTTTTTTCAGTTAAAAATGATTTCGATTCTGAGGAAACTGAGTAGTTTCCAACTTTACCTAACTTCACTGTATAGAATCTTGGCCGAAAAATGTAGGACTGTTCCTGTTTCCGTTTATCGCTTATAGATCAATGTACAGGCCTTTTTTTTAAATCGAAAACTGTCTTATAATCGATTCAGATTAAAATCGTTACGTTGTTCCACAGTCTTCGACGGCCGAAGAAGCGAGTCCGATGTCGGCGACAGAGCGGCGCAACAGTGAGGCGACGCAGACCAAGCTGCCGGCTGAACTGCAGCAGTGGATATGGGACGACAACATGCAGTTCCTGCACGACAAGAACATATTCCAGCACGCGTACTTCACGTGAGTACTTAGTATTATGTAATATGTGGTACTGCACATTCCAGGCTAACGTCGGCAATCATCCAAATTTGGTCCTTCGAGCCGGGTACGCACCGGTTTTGATTTAATGCAATCAAGTGACGAGCCGAGCAAGACGTTCGCCTGGTGGTAGGCGTCACGCCTGCCACTAACAGTAGCGGTGCTAGAATTGTGAACTTGCGAACACAATCCTGCGCCGCACTGCGCTGCGCTCATCACCCTGATATATTAGATGTTAAATCTCTTCATACCCAGTAATTTCTCTAGTAACATTGCCATTCAAACCGGAACACAGTAATACTTGCACACTACTGCTTGGCGGTTGAATAAAGGTGTGGTGGTTCCCCAGGCGGACTCTGCAGTAGAGTACAAAAATGAAAATATGCTATCCGCATACTCCAAGCGGAAATGCGGATAGCACCTTACATTTATTTTTAATTTGTAACTTTTTATAAAGTCTTGTACGGTTTAAATGTCTCTTTCATATTCCTCAGGTTTATGGGTCAAATGTGCAGTTCAGTACCGCAGTCGCTAGCCACGCTAAAGCCAGAGGTGACGGAGGTCGCCGCGCGTCTGTCCACCTCGTTTTTCATAGAAACTTTCATACATGCTAAGGAGAAGGTATTTTATTTTGGTTATTGTAAATTAATTTTTTTATAAAAAAAATGTTGGCGAACATTTTTGCCGGTGTTTGTAAAATCGCTTTGTATATTCGTTAGAATTGGTGATGTTTAAAGTAATAAACCCCTCTATTAAGGGGGAGGCCTTCGTCCAGCAGTGGACTTTTTATGGCTTTACGTGACGTGAAAGTAATAAAGCTTTCCGTTCGGATCCTCTTTCTTCGTCTCTGTCATCCTGAATGTAGATGACTGGGACGGATAATGTTCCGAACGGGAACCTTTCCAATTGAATTGTTAATACCTCTGCAGATAGCTGATAGAATACTTACATCCTATTTTTTTTGTAAATGTATACTTATAATTTACATACGACACCGAGACAGAAAAAACATCTATGTTTATCACAAAAAGGTTTAAAAAACAGAGGTTGATCTAATAGTTCTCTTCCAGCCTACGATGGTTTCATGGGTGGAACTTGTGACGAAGCAGTTCAACGCGTCAGCGGCGGCTTCAGAGTGGTTCCTGGGTCACATGGCCGATGATACGTGGTGGCCGATGCAAGTAAGTCATAAGTCATACTAATGGGCAAAATAACTATCAAGTAATTTTATTAAGATACCAAAAGTTGTACACAAAAAGATCTAAATCTGGCTTCCGAGGGTGCGGTGGAAGTAGCCAGATTTTCGAAATGATGATGATGATTATTAAGCCATTGGAGCCCCTTGGGGTGGAGCCCCGGTGTCCCGCACCGTGCGCCGCTATCTCGCTCGCACATTTTAACACGGCTGAAGATCACTGATTATTGTTATAAATTTGAAACCTATAACTTTATCGTATGTAGTCTGCCAAGCGCGAGGATTATCACCCTCTATTAAGGGGGAGACCTTCTTCCAGCAGTGGGTGTCTACTGGCTGATAATGATGATGATGATGATGTAGTATTCCTAACCAACTTCAAAACAAGGGAGGTATTCTCATTACTGTCCGTATTTTTTTGTACGCCATCACTCCTACATTTGTGAACCGATTTACTCGCTTAATTTTTATCGAGTGTGCGAATGTTTGTGACAAATAGATGGAAAACATCGAATTTTTGTCAAGAATTTCACTAACATCTATATGTACAGTCGTTTTAAACCAATTCCAGTAACGTGATTAATATTGTTTGGACGCCTAACGATTTGTTTTGACGTCGGATTCTTAGAAAATGTAATGGAAGTTTTGCTGGTAACTCGCCTCGGTGTCATCACTCCCTGCCCGTTGTCCACCTACACTATTCACCTAGCTGTACCAGGGGCATTTTTTTCTTACCGTGGTCCACCTCAAGATAACTGGGTGTACCAGGCCCCCTAGCACACATCGTGGATAAATTGTCATTCCACCGCGTGGAAACGTGATAAAGCTAGAATGTGGATATGTCCGTGTCATTTTGGCGGGATAAAAAGAGTGGATAGACTTTTATCATGACTCGCGTGCTAGACGGGCAGGGGATTTTATTTCTTCCCGTGGTCCACCTTAGTTCACCTGGCAGTACCAAGGGTAATATTTTCCACCTGTATTATGGATATACAAATACATTTATTGGACATTACAAATTATTGCTCTAGTTTACACATCAATGACAGCTACCGGAGTAATATTAAATGTATTATTTCCGCCTTTGTTCCAGGTACTAATTAAATGTCCGAATCAGATGGTCCGGCAAATGTTTCAAAGACTTTGTATGCATGTTATACAGAGGCTCAGGTATCGTTTGTTCATTTCCTACAATTTCTCTTAGCTCTTATTATCAGGTGTGTACAGTCCACATTTCCTTGTTGCAGATCTAGTCATTGTGCCTTATACCTGCAGGGTATGGAGGAAGGCGAGGATAATAGCAAGTTGGGTGAAGCGAGTTGTGTTACTAGGTTTATAAGGATGTTATTATCATTAGTAAGTATCCAAACTTTTTAAAATTTCTTCATTAATTTATACCTTAAAGACATGCAGCTAAAACACAGTATTGTTTATTCAATAACGGCGGTGATAATTTCAGATGGATAATGGAGCGAGATCTCATCTAAGGCACTTGACTGAGTATTTTAGTTTGCTATACGAATTTAGTAAGATGGGCGAGGAAGAAGGAAAGTTCATGTTGAGAATAAATGCCATCAATAGTATGGTCAACTTCTATCTGGGACAGAATGCAGCTGTGGTGAGTGTCATACTAAAATAGTAGTAATCATAGACATACACAGTAGGGACGGGTTGGACGCCATTTTGAAATGTCGCTCTTTCGTCGGTGTCAAAGAAAAGCATTGACACCGATGCCGGCACAGTCTGCGACGCACGTCCGACGTGATTACTTGAGAGCAAAATGCCAAAATGTGTGGTGAAGGGCTGTACGAATTACATTTCAAATTCCAATAAACAAAAGGTGGCGTTTCTTATGAGTAAGTCAACATTTAAAGTTAAACTAAACTTGCTTTTACCCAAAATCTTTTATTTTTAGGTAATAGGTAAGTCGTTTCTAGTTTCGTACAGTTTGCGCTTCTTCTACCGCGCCTTACTGGCTGAGAGATGGCGTTGTTCTTTTGTCAAAGAGAAATTAGACTTATGATTTCTTAGCTCAGGCGTATCTAGACATAGAAATCATTGGTAGTAATGTATAACGAAAAGTGCATTATGTATTGGCATCGTAATGTTGTTGTTTTCTTTTTCCTTCTAAGAGGATTATAGCGTCGCACTCTGTGCATTTGCCAGTGTCAATAATTTAAATAAATTCAAACAGTCATATTAGTCTTAGTCACAGTCAAAGTCACACAGTATGACACAGTCTAGTCCAGTCATGCCCTAGTAAAGTCGTACAACGAGAACTTTACTACGAGCTTCTTCGGAGTTTTGACAACAATACGAATGAACACTTAAAACGCCACCATTTTTATACATTAACACTAGTTTTGGAAAATAACACCTCTTAAACTACCTAAGCGGGCGTTCAGTTAACTAGTGGGATTTTTAATCCGTGCGAATTGTCAGTTAAATTGTATCGTGCAGCAACCTCTTCTATGATTCCTAGCCGGAGACGCCACCGGAAGAGGCGTGCTCTAGCGGCAGCGGATGCGGCGGCGGCGGCAGCGGCAGTGGCAGCGGGGCGGGCGAGTCCGCGGGGGACAAGCTGCGGCCCGGTGCGCTCGACAAAATGGTGGCGCTAGTCGCGGGGCTCGTGGAGCGGAGCCGGGACGCGCAGGGCGCTCTGTCGCTGCAGGAACCCGACGCGAGGGCGTTGATCACCGCTAAGGTATAATACACCGCGTTATCTACCGCCTAGTAATAGAAAAGCCCTGCGAATCAAAGAAGGCGGCGCTGCGCCGACAACGAGGCCGCGCGCCACATGATAAAAGTTTATTGAATCTACAAACGCTTAAGTACGACCCGGATTTTGGATAAAACGGGGGTGCATCGCGCCGGAAATCAAACGCTGCAACTTATTGCTAAAGTCGGATCACTTGTAAGTAAAATTAAAAGGGATTTGTGAGTGAACTTTTCTGTAACTCGAAAGTGGAAAATCACAGCCGCTTATTTTCAATTTCTAGAAAAATCACTGAAGCTTTGATTGATCAATTTCGAAGGGGCCATTTTTGTCTTGTTTTGGTTTGAAACGATTTTTCATTCTAGAATTGGAGTGTCTGGAAGAGAGCGCTATTAGCTATAACCGGTTTTAGTACCTCTCTAACATATTCTAATTTTTTGATTTCCTTTTCATGGTGTCAAAAAGTGTTTGTAATTATTGTATATTGATGACCATTGTCTGACAGGGGTTCCCGTTCATCTACCAACAAACGCGTGACTGCCTGAACCCGCAGCAGACCCGCGCGCTGATTTTCGCGCTGTGCCGCTGGAACGAGCCGCTCGCGCAGAAGATCGTCTCCATGATATTCACCGCGATCGCCAAACATTCTGAGGTAAGTGTTGACTTTTCAATCTCTATGTGTTACTTTATAGCTGTGTTTCTCGGCGCCAAAACGAAACAGCGTATCATTACAAATGTCCTACTATTTTGAGAATATCCAAATCTGGGCGATGATGGCCCTTGTTCCCTTCTCATTTTTGTGCGGGAAGAGTCTAGGTTGCACTTGTACCTTTCTCAACATCGTCGTACCGTCTTGTGCGGGACCTGCAGGGCTAGCATGCGCACCGCGAGAAAATTTTCTCGATTCTTAAAAACAGGACAAGGCTACGAATCTGTATAAGTTTGTCTCGTTTTCGCACGACAAAGACGCGACAAAATTTTCTCGCGGTGCGCATGCTAGCCCTGCTGGTGTTGACACAATACCTAGCGTTTTACTGCGGTACTCATAGTATAGGGTGATTCAAACTTAATGGCTGCTCTGAACAGTTGCAAAAATTAGGCGTGCGGTGTGCGTACAATCGCAAAGTTGCTTGCATCGCACTTCACAGCCGCCATTAAGTTTAAATCAATCTATACCTGTATTGAAGTAGACCAAAGTAATTGATCCATTTCAAATTGAAACTACGAAAACCGAGTGTGTCATATTTTTCGTATATACCTACTTTGATATCACGAACAATTTAGTATTCCACTTCTAACTTATTATCAGGCTTAGATCACGGAAGGTGGCACGTAAGGTAGGTCGAATTAATTAATCTACAATACACGCGTTAAAGCGCTAAGCTAAGCGTTACGCGCGTGGGGAAGCGCGTCCCATTATATGTAGGTGGACCGACGACATTATAAAAGTTGCGCGCAACCGGTGGGTGCAAATGGCAGCTTGTCGTACAGTGTGGCGGTCTAGGGGCAGGCGTGACGCTTACCACCAGGTGAAAGCCTTGCTCGTCTCGTCACTTGAACGTATAAAAAAAACTACTTCAATACAGGTTTGTGGTGGTACTTTTGTGTTGCAGAACTGCAATTCGTTTTTTAAACTGCTGACGTTGCTGGTGGAGGGCAGCGGGGCGGGCGGCGGCGCGGCGGGCGGGCTGCCGTGCTTCACGCAGCTGGCGCTCGCGCGGCTTTGGGACGCCGCGCTAGCGTGCCCGCACGCCGCGCTGGAGTGGCTCGCGCTACAGGTAAAACCACTGAAGAGAGAAGTGAATAGAACGAAAATGTGAAGGGCCGCACTAGCCGACATTAAGTGCCAATGCGCTTAATGACAATTCTACCAATATTTAATATACATGTTTTTAAACAGAGAATACTCAAAAAGACAATTTAAATATACGCGAAGGAAACCACACCACATTGCTTCGTAATTAGATCAATTTTATTCTGTTGCAAAATGGCATTTCGAGTGTTTTACTTCAAATGCGCGACCAATGATTGGCATTTTTTCATTGTAGTTTCTATACAAATAAGTGTGAAACTGGCGATAGCTGTTTTCTATACAATTGCTTTACAACATTGTTTTGACAGCCGTTCTACCTAAGAAGTAGGGCTTTCGCTTTTCTGTGGGTAAAACGCTTACTTACGCTGCTCATACACGATTTTCACTACAAATAACATCAGGCAAGACGAGGTTCTACTCTTAACATCAAGCGAGTTCACAGAACGCAACCCTATTATGAAATAAAAATAGTACAAGCAAGTTTTTGTAACGTTTTTCATAAATAATAATATTGGTAAAGTTTTTGTAACAAAGTAACACGATAAAAATTATACTCTGTACATTATGTTAATCGCTTTTTGACAGCTCATGCAAAGCTAACGACATAACATTGTAAAGCGTTAAGCAAATTATATTCCATGGAAATAAAATCGTTTGATCTGGCATTACCTCCTTAAAATGTTATGCTAACTGGCAACTTGACATTGTAAAGAGGTAATGCTAGATTAATAGCATTTATTTGTATGGGATGTAATTTGCTAGATACCTTACAAACTTATGTCGTCAACTTTGCATGAGCTGTTAAAAAGCGATGATATAATGGACAAAGTATAGTATAACTAAAGTTATATTATTATTAACGGGATATTTACCGTAATTATGTTGTGAAATGAGCTCCCGATATTTCGGCGCAGTTGCCTGCACGAGTTTAGTAAATAACCGTGATAGTTCAACACAGTGTTTTTAAAGTATAGTATGTTGTAAAATACTAATAAGCATGTTCGTTTTAAAAATTATGACTCGAGCATTTAGGTGAGTGGAGCCTCCAAGGGTGAGTGGCAGATAATGATTCAAGTATTTGTGACAAGTACTGTAAATAATAAAAAAGTACGGGCACGAGCATTCCAAATAAACCAAATACGCATACATACGCGTATTAACACAGTTAATAGAACTGATTTAACATTATTGTTTCAATAAGAATATCCTTAGTATCGGTACTGGCAGAGAAGAAAAAAAAACTTACATTAATACCTTTTTAATCGTCAGGTTCCGCGTAACAAGGCTGCGCACGCGTTCGCTCTGCGCACCGCCGACCGCTGGTTGGAAGCGCAGCTGCTTGCGCCGAACGCAGCTCGAGTTCGCGCAGCCGCCGCTCTGTTACTGGTGGCGCTAGTTCCTTCACAACACTTCCGAGCGGGGTACGCGCGCGCGAGGCCGCACCACCCCGCTAAACTACCCGACACCGCGCATCATACATTGCATCAGGTCTATATTATATTATATGTAGTGATGTTATACGTCAGGCACATTTCTATACTCGTATTCATAATCAAACGGACTAAACTGACAGATTGAAATGTCACTTTTCAAAATAATGCTGCCTGCAAAAAAAAACTGTAGTGATGGATGATCATATCGTTCCAAAGAATTATTAAATAATTAATTTAATAATTTATAATTAAAGTGCTACCAGTGGAAGTGCAGGTAGAAAAGGGAAAAAATATTGTACTTTATATTGCTACACGGAAATGTAACATTATTTTCATGATTTATTATCTTGGAAAGATTGAAATCGTACATAACTAAGGAACTACACCTTTTAAAAATACTAATATAAATTTATCGAAGTAGTTCATTGGTGTGAAATTATTAAGTTTGTTAACATAACTTCATAAGTTAATAAAAAGATTAAGTGTCTTAACATATGTTAATAAACTTAATATTTTTATCCCAGCACTATTTAAATTTTGCCAAAAAGTAGCAACACTCGAAATGTCAGTTTAGTCCGTTTAATTAAGAATCCGAGTATATAATGGTAGCTACACTCTGGACCAGGAGAATTCTGGAATGGAGACCTTGAGGCTGGCCGCTGAACCACTGCGTGGATGATATCAGGTGACACGGAGGTCATGACTGGATGAGACTGGAACAAGGCTGCCAGGAGTGGGGTGAAGGGAAGGAGGCTATGTCCAAGATTGGACGACGAACCAATGGTTTTCATGTTTAGGAGCGCGCCTGCTTGCTTTTGTGCAGCAGCCGCTCTGCTAGCAGCGCCAGCTTCCCCACAAAATTGTTAATTTATATTTTTTATTTATTTAATAATGTTATATAGGGTTGTGCCTGCAGTAAAGACATTTGTTTATTTTATTATTTGTTAATCGCTTCTGTAAATACATCTACGAGAAGACTAGCCGGTGAATAAAAGGTAATGCTAGGTAAAGTATACAAGTAACACCCGGTTATTAGTGTAAAAAGTAGTGACATTTTTTGCGACCACTTACTACGTTTATATGATTTCACTCGAATCACCAAGACCATGAGGCTACTTATACTTCTTTGTTGGTCCTTCGAGCTGTAGCCATGTTTATTCCGTGAGGTCCTATTGCCCATTTATTTACATTGACTATTCAACGAAACTTGAAACAAGATAATTTTACTAATCCTGTCTCCAGGTGTACACGATGCTTCTGGGCAAGTTGAAAGCGGCGCGGAAGTACGCGGACCTCGCCGTCCACGGGACTATGAAACTGACGGCGTATTTCGGCGTCATGTCGTACTGCGTTGTCAGCAGGGTTGAGAAACTAATGGTTAGTAGAAGAGTAATAGAAGGTTAGTACAGGCTGATTCAAAGTTTATAGCGGCTGTGAATTTAGGCGCGAGACGCTGCACAGTAGCAAATATTAGGCGTGCGGTGTGCTTACAATGTACGTACGAGATACACGTCAAACTGGGACCTGGGTATGTCCTAAAACTGAACCCAGAACCACCGGAGGACAGGCAGCAGCGTCCTCTTAGTTAACGGTGGTAACACCCTGCGATCCCCAAGCCGCCTGCCAAGCGTGGGGATTACGGCAACCCCTCTCTATTAAGTGAGAGGCCTTCGTCCAGCAGTGGACATCTTCCGGCTGTTGATGTGATGTGCGTACAATCGCGAAGTCTCGCATGCAGTGTATTTCACAGCCGCCATTAAGTTTCAATCAGTCTGTACACACAGTTAACGAAAAAATTTGTTTAATTAAGAAATCTAAGATATAGATAGACTCAGCCGTGAACTTTTTAAAACAAACAGCCGTCATGCTACCCCTTCCGGCCATTAACTTGTCATTCACCATATGCATTATTTTTAAAGAAATCTTTCGATTGAATAAATATAATATCCAAATAAAAAAATAAGCTCTTTGTAGATGGCTCTGTCTTTGCGCAGACCAGACGTGGCTGTCATGGTCAAGTTTTTTAATTTATTTCATGTCACATATCAAAAATAATAGGCTGTTTTTGACTGGCACGTTTAGTCGGCGCTATCTATCGAGTTGAAGGAAACTCCTTTTTTTTTAAACCATGTTTGGAAAAAGGCTCATTGAAGTGTGTTAATAGTGGCACATTTTACCTTCTCAAACCAATAGCAACTCTAAGCTAAGAGGATAAGGCTGAATTGTATGCAAACTAAAGCATCGGAGAATTTCAGGTGAGCCGCGGTCGAGCGGCTGGACCAAAATCCATTGTTTCTTTGAACAAAAAAGAAAGCTATAATGTAAAACTGTTCCAAAACAAATCTAAAACACTACTTTTGTTTCAGTTCGGGCAGTATTTCAACGACTTGTGGGATCTATACCACCCCGCCATATCCGAGCCATCGATATCTGTGCACCCCAACAAGCAAGCGTTGCTAACGTTCTGGCACGCGGTGTGCGCTGACTGTCCAGAGAACGTGCAGCTCGCGCTCTCGAACCCGCGATTCGTCAAACACATCGCCTTCAACTACATACTGTGAGTGCTTCTATTCCGGAGACGGAGTATCTAATAGACGAAGGTACTGTAGTGTAACCTCGACTGAGGAGTTTTGGCGGGAACAGGGAAAAATCATGTCGTTGCATTCTATTATTTTCTTTAACTTGTGTTTTATCGTGAATTAATAATTAAAAATAGTATTGTTTTATTCATTGAGTGTTGAATTACATGCACGAGTGTGGGCAAGTGATATAATGTGGTGCAACTGTCCTATCGTGTTGTTTTCAAAACTCCGTAGAAGCTCATAGTAAAGTCACCACAACTTTACTAGGGCATGACTTGGGACTCGACTATGACTAACTGTGATTTCATGACATATTTGACTTGATTTTAATTTAAAAAAACTAGAAAAGTCATAAACTTCTCGACTGAGACAAAATAATATGTTAGTGTGTGCGTAATGCAAGCTGGCAAGTCAATGGCAAGCTGACAACATACATACGATACATGTCGAACTGTCATAGTTTGTTCCGCGACTTGAGTGGCCGACCTTGAAAAAACCGGCACGCTGTGAGGGATAAAGAATGGTGTTGCTGTGTCTCTCTCTGATACATTTGTTCCGTGTAAAGGTGTCTCTTTATTGTGCAGAAATATGTCACTTCCCCTATTAGTTTCTCTCTCTTCGTTCTATTCAGATGTTGTCGGTATAGCAGATTTACTTAGACGAATTTGAGAATATACCGAATTTTATCGAAATATACCGATTTAAATGTCAACTATAACGATCTTCAAGAACGGTACTCGCACTGCAGAGTTCCCAAACGTTGCGGTTACAATCTTGGTTATTTCTTGGTTTTGTTTACGTCACTTTTATTACCACTGTTTAAACGGTAAATCAATGAATAAGGTTGCCGTGGCTAAGACGCCTCTGCCGGTAAACTCACCAGAATAGGCTTAAGTCTTTTCTTTTGCAAATCTTTCTATCTGATCCCGAGGCCTTCGTATTCACAATATTCACATCTCATCATGTACTTCAATGTGATTTTCCATCCCAGTTTTCGGTCCCTTTTTATTTTGTTTAAATAAAAATAATAAACACAGTACATTCTGGCGAAGGGACTCAAAAAAACCTAAGAAGCGAGTTTGGGCGGGAGCTCAAATAAACTACACACAAACCAAAATATATTTCTCTCCGATAGATATGCGCAGTATACCAATAAACGAGCGAAAATTCAAATTATGTGTGTGCGTGTGATTATGTGTGCTTGGAGCGCATTGTTCTTTTCCTCCGGTAGCAGATAGTAGAGTATTTCATGTGTAAAAATGTTGCTATTACCTTTTTCTAAGGCCCGTGCAAAACAGCGCCCATGTATTGTTAGTTTATGATCGCTACGCGTGACTTTACTGTTCAATACAAGTTTGGCGCTAGAACTCTGTAATCAGTAGCGCGTTCATTGTGCAGCGCGGACCACGAGGACGGTGAGGTGGTGGCGTACAACCGTGCCATGCTGCCGCCGTACTACGCGCTCCTGCGGCTGTGCTGCCGGCGCTCGGCGTCGTTCGCGCGCGCGCTCGCGCAGCACCAGAACATACACTGGGCGTTCCGTAACATCGCGCCGCACGCGCACCTCTACCCCGGCGCCGCCGATGAACTGCTCAGGTCAGTATACAATACACACTACTGCCAACATACTACGCGCTCCTGCGGCTGTGCTGCCGGCGCTCGCCGTTTTGTTTTTTGTTTTTTTGTTTGTATGTTTCGCGATTACTCCGCCAATTATGAATTGATTTAGATATTTTTTTTTGGTAGGATATATTTCAGAGGTGTTCCCATATAAATGCAGTAGTTTGGTTTTAGAATCTAAATTACTGGAATAAATAAAAAATACTGGAAAATATGAAGATGTCATCCAGGTAGTCGAAATTGAAGTTGGTTTTTTTTAAAACCTTTTATGTCATTGTCTGTATGTGTACTGCTAACAGCAGTATTGTACGTTGTAGGCTAGCACGGATCCTGGCTGCGCGTGGCGCGACCAACAACACGGCGGGCACGAACAGCGCGTGCACGGCGACGAGCGCGACCAGCACGAGCACGTCGGGCTCGGAGTCGGGCGAGGCGCGTGAGGCGGCCGCCTTCCGCCGCACCACGCTCGCTGCCTACCTGCAGGGCGAGAGACAAGGCACGTCACGCTATTGCATCCATCATTCAACCACCGAGCAGTAGTGTGCAAGCATTATTGTGTTTCGGTTTGAAGGGAAATGTTACCAGAGAAATTACTGGGCATGAAGAAATTTCACATCTAACATTTCAGGGTGACGAGCGCAGTGTAGTGCGGCGCAGGATTTTGTTCGCCAGTTCACAATTCTGGCACTGGTACTGCTAAGGGCAGGCCTGGCGCATACCACACGGCGAATGTCACAAAAGTCTCGTCAATCCATCCATTCCAAAAAATATAGATATTTAAATATCATACATTATAAATGAAAAAGTTTATTGGTATGTGTGTGTTTGTTTTATACCTCTTCACGCCAAACGGCTGAATGGATTTAGATGAAACTCTGTGCCCGGAAGGAGACTATTAATAAAAATTTACGTCTCACTTTCTCATTTTACCGCACTAACAAAAAATATTATTCGTACTTTCATCTTTAAGACCCAATCGCAAAAAGGAGCACACAATTCACGTTTTTCGTGATGTCAGGGGCGGCCATCAAGCAAAGGTTGGCCAAAAAGAATTACTATAATTTTGTATGTATAGTATCGTATGTTTGTATGTATGTCGAAAGACTTAGTACTATACAATACAGTAGTTTATTAATAACACCAAAGTTACACGTCAAAAATAATTAAGTATGAAAGAATTCCCATAACCCTGTATACAGGGCTACTCTAACGACCTCTTAAGATTACCTACAAGTACGTGTACAGCATAAAAGTTTTTTTGCTTCTTCTATGACTAAAAATTCAAGAGATAAAATGAGTGAATGAACCTTTTCTACGGAACAGTTGATTGTTTACTAGCAAATTTGGAAAGACATAATTTGAAACGCAGTTTATTTTCCAGGTCTGAACGGGCGGACGTGTTGGACGACGCTCATATCTGCGTTTTGTACGCTCGTGGAGAACGAAGACGACAGGCTGTACGTCGTCTACAACGGAGGCCTGCAGTTGACTTTCGAGGTATGCTTTCTGTGTTTGATACTTTTACTTTCTGGTTTAAATTATTTGACATTAGCACATTTGTTTCGTCTTGTTCGTGACTTTAAATATTTCGAGAATTTTCTGCGTTTTATAAAAGTATTTTGTTTAAATGTATGGCTGCTTTTGTACTTTCGCTATATTATAAATGCCAAACGATTGTTTTCCAACGTTTGCCGTCTTCAGCCAGAAGACGGACGAAGGCCTCCCCCTTAATTGGGAGGGGCTGCCATAATCCAAACGCTTGGTAGGCGGCTTGGGGACCGCAAAATGATCACCACCGTTAACCTAGAGGACGCTGCTGCTCGTGCTCCGGTGGTCCTGGGTGCAGTTTTAGGACATGGCCAGGTCCTTTAGTATTACTGCCATAATATGTCCAATTAATTGATACAATGAGTGCTACAGTTTCATCTCTATCCCGGTCAAAATATCTGTGCACCTCACTGGAATGCGACGCCTCTCCTGTTAGTTCTTCAGCTCTCCGTGCTCACCTAGTTTAATCAATTCAATCATTGTACAACAAAAACTTTAATTCTATTATTGAACATAAAAATTGTGTTGGTTAGAATCCAGGTGTACATAAATTTGACTGGATTAAAACTGTAGAACATGTGATGTTGTTAGGCGCTGCAAGCGCTGCAGGCGGCGAGCAGCAACGGCGGCGGCGAGGGTGCGAGCGTGCGCGGTGAGCTGACGGCGGCGCTGCGGTGGGCGCGCGCGCTGTGCCGCACGCTGCGCACGCGCCGCGACGCGAAGGAGGCGCGTGCGCTGCTGCTCGCCTGCAAGGACTGGCCCGAGTGCGCGCGCCGCCTGCTGGCCGCGCTGCCGCCCGCGCCGCCGGACCCCGCGCGCCCGCCCCTGCCCCGCGCCAGGGTACTTGCCAACGCTGCGCTCGGTACTTCATTTATTTATTTACTACTTGCGCCGCAATGTTTCACCCGCGATTCTTGAAATAAAAAGTAGCCTATGTTTTACTCCAAGGTATACGCTATCTCTATATTAAATTTCATACAGATTTGTTCAGGCATTTCAGCGTGAAGGAGTAACAAACATAAACACACATCGACAAACTGTCGCATTTTTTAACATTAATAGGATCGGTATCGTGAATGAGTTTCTACGGAGTTTTGAAAACAACACGAAAAGACATGTTTCACCACATTATGTCACTTCCCACACTTAGTGCATGTAGGTAATTCAACACACAATGAATAAAACACCACCATTTTTAACCGGCTTCAAAAAAGGAGGAGGTTCTATGTTCGACGGTATGTATGTTTTTTTTAATGTATGTTCACCGATATCTCCGTCTATTGTAGACCGATTTTGAAAATTTTTCTTTGATTTGAAAGTGTGTACGTACTCCCGAGGTGGTCCCATATTAATTTGAAGTCAGTTGTTTTTTTTTTAAAGTTACGTTATAATCAGTAAATCGCGAAAAACTACAAGTTTAAGAAAATTATAGAATGCAACGACATGTTTTTTTGTGTTCCCGCCAAAACTCCAAGTCTCTGGTTGTCCGTCAGGTGTGTTGCGCGAGATAGTGCGTATAGGCGGCGCGGCGGCGCTGGGCGCGCTGGTGCCGCTGGCGGCGGCGCGCGCCGACCCCGCCGCGCCGCGCCCCGCGCCCGCCTCCCTCGCCACCGCCGCGGACCACCGCCCCTACCACAAGTTCATCGGTGAGTACCACAGATCATATAGCCTGATGATTGATTAACTCTTCATTGTTCACACCAAGAATTACACAGAAATAATTTAATAAACTTAAATATTGGAACAAACGGCGGCCTTATTGCTAAAAGCTAATCTCTTCCAGGCAACCTTTGGACGGAGAGGATATAATTAATGCATAGAAGACGGGGTGTGCATGAAAAGAAAAGTGTGTGAAATCATAAACATAAATACCATAATTATTCTAACATAAAAAATATAATTATAAAGTAAATACATACTAATACTTAAAAAGCCTATGTTGATGGCTCGTGAATATAATTTCTCCTACAAACATGACTCACCGTTGCGGGCAGGGGGCGACGTAACGTTCTATGCTTGCGATTGGCCAATCACTGGGGTGGCGCAATCTAAGATAAGGAACTCAATGAAATTCTGATGTACTCGCAGTGGTTAGCAGTGGTTTTTAAACTACACATTTTCGTATGAGGGGAAGTCGGACGATCAGTCAACAGGGTTTATAGTCTTTGGTGAGTACTGACTCGACCGATTTAAAAAAGGAGGTTATAGGACGGTATTAGGAGGAGGTCTCGATCCGACTGTTATTTTTTGTATGTTTGTTTCGCGATTCCTCCGTCAATTATAAATCGATGTTGATATATATTTTTTTTGGGATGTCATTTTTCGGAGGTGGTCCTATAATTTTTTTATCGAAATCGGTTCAGTAGGTTGGTTTTTAAACCAATATAACTGGAAAAAAGATGTCATCCAGGTACTTAATCGAAATTGAAGTAAGTTGTTTTTTTTTTAATTACTTGCTTACTAACAGGCGAACGTCTCGCTAGTTATGTAGGCTTACAATGCTCAATACAACCCCAAGCAGGACGTTACTGCAGGCAGGACTTATCGCCCCCACATGGAATAAGAATAAGTTAGTACGATAATTGCGTACAAAATATGTTGGTAGTAAGTGACGTGTCGTGTCGCGTTGCAGACACGTGTTGCCGCGTGGCGCGCGCGCAGCGCTGCATGTCGGAGCAGCTGGTGGCGGTGTCGGCGCGCAGCGCGCTGGAGGCGGCGCCGCTGCGGTTCAACTACTTCGCCGCCTTCTGGCGCGACGTCGCCGCCACACCGGTAACTATAATATACAAGACATATTATCTAATAAAAAGTGGTCTTTAACTGCTGGCATTTTGGAGAAACTTAGAGTCACGCAACGGGTAATGGAGAGAGCTATGCTCGGAGTTGCTTTGCGCAATAGAATCCGGAACGAGGATATTCGCTAAAGAACCAAAGTTACCGACATAGCTCGCAGGTTTTGCAAGTTGAAGTGGCGCAGGGCAGGCCACATCGCTCGAAGAACTGACAACCGATGGGGAAGAAAGGTTCTTGAGTGGCGACCGCGAACCGGAAGACGCAGCGTAGGCGCGGCCTCCCACTATATATATGCATATGACACAATGTATAATAATATATATATATATAGGTGGACCGACGACATTGTAAAAGTCGCGGGCAACCGGTGGATGCAAATGGCAGGTTGTCGTACAGTGGCGGTGGCGGTCTAAGGGGGAGGCCTTCGTTCAGCAGTGGACGTCTCCGGGCTGATGATGATGATTATCTAATTTAAAAAAACTTTAAAATACGTTTTTGATAAATTTCAAGTCAAGTTAGTTACAGTCAAAGTAACATTTAGTAAGCCACAGTAAAGTCGTGGCAATTTTACTACAAGCTTCTTCGGAGTTTTGGAAACAACACGATAAGACACGTTTCACTACATTATATCCCTTGCCCACACTTTGCGCGTAAATCAGAATAAAACGACACCACTTTGAGCATTAACACTCTAAAAAAACACAAGTTTTGGAAAATAATACAGTGCAGCGACAAGGTTTTTTTCGCATTCCCGTCAAAACTCCGGAGCTACCATTGGAACGGTGCGTGATGCATGACAGATGAGCTGACAACTGCGTATCACTACTGCCTTACAAACTCTTATTTTCGTAGGACAGACAAATTACAAATTATTGCTTTACTTTGCAGGCTGACGCGAAACTCGAAGAGATGTTGTTAGAATGCAGCGCTGTGTCGGAGTACGTGGACGCGATACTAATCGACGAGCGGGACTCTCTCGAGGACCCCGCCATATACGAGTTCATGCAACAATATTATCCCAAGGTAAAACTATTGGCGTTGGTATGGTCATTTTGAGACGAATGGATCGTCTCTCGCATCTTTACCGTCATATGCATAAAACGCTAAAACGTATTTCAGACCTATTTTAGTTAAAAAGTGTTTCGTCAAATTTCTTTTCAATCTTTTTAATTTTAAAATTCTGAAAAATGAAGACAAAACGCTTTTTAACAGAAATAGGTTTGAAATACTTTTTTGTGTTTTATGCATAAGCCGGATAGTGTATACTGGTATACAGTGTACACTGAAGATATATATATAATATAAGTAGCAATATTGAAAAATGTTCTAAGATAACATTAAACATTACAGCATTTTCATCATGTGTGACGGCTTATATGTATAGTGAACTGGCAGCCAATAACGGATACTGAACATAAAAAATCTAATGACTTTGGGATTTTGATTCCGAAGGTTTTAATAAAGCTTCGTGTTGCAGGTGGGCGGCGCGTGCGCAGCGCGCGCGGCGGCCTCCCTGGCGGAGGAGGTGGTGGCGGGCGGCGGCGGCGCGGCCTTGGGCGCGGCGCGTGCGCTGTCGCTGCTGCTGGGCAGCGCGCGCCCGCCCGCGCCCGCCGCGCGCCTCGTGCAGCGCGCCGTCGCCGCGCTGCAGCACGCTTACAACCACCAAAACGGTGAGTCATGACGCACCGACATAACAAATAATATTATTTTATTTATAAGAAACGTGTAAAATATGTGTCCACGATATTTTGTACTTTTTTCGTTTAAAATGGTACAAAATACTTTTTTTGAACGAAAAAGTACTACACAAAAACAGATCGATCAGTTTTTTATGATTAAATTTTATTTATTGTAGCCAAGGACGGATACCACCGCAACCAGCGGGTAAAATATTAATTTGTTTTTGCGAGGGAATGATCCGTGGCTAATACAGTCCGATCCCGGTATCCGTGGTGACATACCCTGAAAAACTAACCTCTATCCGCCAAGTTTTCGTATCCTCAGCTTATTTCCAGCATGCAGCAGTAGGCACGATTTCTCAAGCCTGATTAATCATTTAAAAACAAAGTCAAATAAAACCATTGTTTTGTTTAAACTGAACGAATGTCGCCTGTGATATAATACGATGTTTTGTTTGTCGGACAGAGGAGGAGGGTTCCGAGGGTGAAGGCGGCGGCGGCGGGTCGGCGCGCGGCGGCGGGTCGGGCGGGTCGGGCGCGCGGCGCGGCTCGCGCTCCGGCAGCTCGGAGTCGGGCGGCTCCGAGTCGCCGGACTCGGAGTCCGACGGCGGCGCGCCGCTCGTGCTGCCGCCCTCCGCCTACCGCGCGCAGCTCAACCTGGCGCTCACCGCGCTCGCCGCGCACGCGCAGCAGGTACTATATCATACAACCACAGACTTGGAGTTTTGGCGGGAACACGGAAAAATCATGTCGTTGCATTCTATTATTTTCTTAAACTTGTGTTTTTTCGGAAATTAATGATAAAAAAAATGGTGGTGTTTTATTGAGTGAGTGTTGAATTACATGCACGAGTGAGGGCAAGTGATATAATGTGGTGAAACATGTCTTTTCGGGTTGTTTACAAAACTCCGTTTAAGGTTATAGTAAAGTCGACTATGACTATGGTATGACTTGGACTCGACTATGACTTTTTTCGTGTGACTTACTGTGATTTCATGGCATATTTGAGTTGACGATAATAAATAAACTTGAAAATTCATAAACTTGACACTGGCAAAATGCACAACGTGCGATGCCAATAACCGAGAAAAAAAAAAGAAATAAACCACAAACTTGCAAGACGACCTATCAAGATTGACCTTGGATATAATGTATGCGAAATGAAAGCGAAAGAAGATGAAATTGTTTTTTTTTGTGGTTTAAATATGTACGCGTTTTATATGGGCGTGAATCTTCCTCACAGAAAAATTTCCTTTCTTCCAGATATTAACAGACGGATAGGTGCAGGCTCTCTCTCTGTCCGCCGCGTTACGCCGCCTGTCAGTCGTGACGCTCATGTAACGCTAGCGGAACTTGCGGACAGTCACAACACAACAATCCCAAGAACGATAGTGCTCGTAGTCAATGAATTTTGATGTAAGTCGATTGGACAGTTTCAAGGAAGTATAAGCAAATTTCTGATGACACATTTCGAAATGGATCGTTTTACCTTCGAATAATTATGTCATTTTTTTGTTTTATTTATACAGAATTACTTACATTTAAATTAGTCGGATACTACAACTATAGTTTCGGTCACATCGGGTGATCTTTTTCAAGGAGTGAAACCAGAGTTGACTCGCGTGCGCCCACTATGAATCCTGTATAAATAAATCAAAAATGTGTCAAAACCATTAGTTTTCATAGTAAAATTGTAACACTGTTTTTTATTGTATCAAATTTCTAAGAAAGAAAGCAAAACGATCCGTTTTTTAATATGTAGCAGTTTAGTTAGCGTTGCTACTCGGTACGGTAAACTAAGGTAAACTTTGTAGTTTCTTGTCGTGTAGTGGTAACACAGAATAAATAACAGTATTATGTACAGTTGGTCCTTGTACTATACGCGCGTTCTTAGTTGGCCGGACTGAAGTTCGTTCCGTGGGGCGGTCGCAACAATTTAGTCTCAAATTTATTATGTTCTCTGCAATGCCACTTGCGCTAACTTCAGTCCGGCCAACTAAGAACGCGCTTATTGGATATTTCGTACGATTTTATTATTTACTAATATCTATAGGGTAAGAAATTACAAAAAAAGGTAACCATGGTAAACCGTCATTTAACTTTAATTGGCGTTTTTAAGTAAGGCTGTTACTGTCAAGCACACGCTTATGGGCTCCCGCCCCACCGATGATACAAATATTTGTTAATTCTTTCGCTGTGTGGTTGACTATTATCAAAAACTTGATAATAATACAAGTCTGTTTTAATCCGCAAGTTTGTTGAAAAACGTCATATGAAACGCGTGTACATTGTTCATTACATTCTCGGCTCCCTTATCATAATATTTAATACGGTCTCGAGTGAAATTACCAAGATAGCACACTTGTATCAAAATGAACTATTTTCACTTCGGTGATTTCTCATAAGACGAGTGTGTTAGTCTCAGTGTCACTATGGAATATTACTACTCTATATCGAGTGTCATTTAGAACCCGCATCACTCATATGTAATATGTACTCTTTTTCGTGTTCAAATGTCGTATCACCGTATACAATTATGTGATTAAAGAAAGAGAAACTTGCCAACTTGGTCTTTGTAAATACAATATGTTGTCCAAAAATATTAAGAGCCCTATTTAAATAAAGCGTTAACTCTCAAAGTTGTGACGTTATTTAGCTAAAAATAAATACTAATATATGTACTCTAAACGGCGAATTCTATCGATTTTATTTTGTCGTCACGCATCCTATTGATATCGATGTTTGGGGTTTGGCGGGTTCATCATTAAATTACTGAAGTCACTTTGACGACACTATAGTACATTATGATACAAGTGTGCTATGTTGGTCATTACACTAGAGGCGGCATTATGCGCGCGAGCTGCAGGCGAGCGCGATAAGGAAGCCGAGAGTGTATTGAAACATAGCACAAGAGTTTCATACGACTGTTTTCATCACACTTGCGAGGAAAAATAAACTTCTTTTGATAATAATCGACCACACAGCGAAAAGGTCAACAAACATTTGCGGAAAATGGCGCCTAAACCAGCAATGCGCGCGCAGGTTGACATTTACTTCAGCGGCCTAAGAACTCTTTGTTGGTATTACAAAAAAACTGTAAGAATTACCCGGCTATATTAAGAGTGCTTCGTATATATACGTCTAATTGCAGTCACGCAGTCACGTACAAACTTGACTTTACCGGGTTATACCTATTATAGCACAAGTACCGTAATGTAATGTAAAAAGCACGCGTGCGTAATAGCTTGGATTATAAGCCTAAAACCAATGCAATAAGATCCACTTTACGAGCAAGTGTGATGAAAGAGTACTCTGCGGACTTACTGGAAATAAAATATTATTAACTGTTTACTTTTTCACATACTATTCATACGATTCCCGGAATAAAAAGTATACTTATGTATATATATGTTATTCCAAGGTATAAGCTACCTCTTTACCGAATTTCATGCAAATCCATCCTGCCGTTTCAGCGTGAAGGAGTAACAAACACATATAAACGTGTGTCTGTTTATATGTGTTTGTTACTCCGTTGAGCCGACTTTCAAACGATATTGAACCTTATTCCAAACAGTATCGGGCCCTTATGATGGTTTTCCAAGTAAGACTGCTCAAAGAAATGTCATGTCAGTTCTACGCAATACAAAAATGAAGGGCTGATACTAACATCACTACAAGCGGTGTTTTCAAGCAAGGCCCAGTTTGCACTTTAGTTATTATTGTCAGATAGTAAAAGTGCATAATTTGAACAAAATGAAGTGTCCTATTTAACGATATCTTTCATGATACTGTGACCCGAAATGATGCTATAGTTTTTTATATATTATAGAGACATTCCATTGGTAAACATCACAGATTTTTATATGCACTAGAATGTTATACTATTATTTAAACTACAAATTATGTACTTTCTTGGTTTGTATTTTTAATTTTTGTTTATGTAAGTAAGTATTTACATATATCATTAGACATAATGGTGTCCTGTAAAAGTTGAATATAACCTTAAATTTATAAGGCGAAGAAACCTAAATGAGTTTAGCATTATGGCAAAAATGTATCAAATGTACTTATATGAAAAGCATTGACTAATTATTTTGACAGAAATTTGAAAATAAAACGTAGTTATGTTTTTGAAGCTGTAGAGTTCTTGATTACCTGTACACGAGCTGGTATGCTGCATTTGTTTGTATTAAAATTAAGTAATTAATTATTAAAATCATTCATTATCATTAATTGTATATTAAAATTAAGATCCAATGTTCATTTAAGGCCCAGAAAATGGTGCACTGCTATCATGCTCACACATTACAGACTTTTGAAAATATAAAGTCATCAAAAATAGTTATGAAACGTTGCAATCGGTAAATTTGGTGAGAATACAAAGCTTCAGCAAAAATTTAATTATGATCATAACAAACTTTAGTTTTATTTAATTTAAATCTATTATTATTTATGTGT
This sequence comes from Erannis defoliaria, assembly GCA_905404285.2. Classification (NCBI taxonomy): domain Eukaryota; kingdom Metazoa; phylum Arthropoda; class Insecta; order Lepidoptera; family Geometridae; genus Erannis; species Erannis defoliaria. The sequence continues at coordinate 7,090,960 of FR990085.1, read as the reverse complement.
CGTTTGGATGAAAAATATGTTTTTGTTGCACCTTAGTAGGTATAATGTTACTGACGGTACATCAACGATTGTGATTTTTCATAACTAAGTTCACAATTTTAAATCTTCAAAAATTAGCTTGAAATGTGCGAGTGAGACATTTTCTGCCCCATAAGCAACGCTGGACGCTGGAAAGTTTTTAGATGCGTAACTTGCATTTCTTTTTTTATCCAGGAAAACGTAGCATGTCGCAGCTCAATTAAATTTCCATACTGTATACCTTCAAGAATAACGAGTTCAGAGTTCATCTCTATTATGTAACGACTATCTATAGACATCTAATTCAGGACAAGCACTGCCTCGTGTAATGTCCCGGTCGACCAATTACACGCCATCGATGACGTGACCTTCTGAGGACCAATCAGTGTTCGGTATTCCAAGCTTGCGAACCTCCGATATTATCTGGTTGCTTTGTGGATAGATTCGAATGAAGACAATGAATCGAATAAATGTTTCGATGATGTAATGTCTACCTCTACAGGATAAAAAGTCGTTGACATAACCTATTGTACAAATAAAATGTGTACCTAACGTTGGAGCTTAGGAAATTCTAGAGCCTACAAAAAAGGGATCTGTATTTCTTACGACGTGGTGTTATATTAATTGTATACATTTGAAAATACTTTATACTAAAGTAAATGTGGAGGTGGCATTCCGATGTTTAATTTTACGTACGACCATCGGCATTCGCAAGGAAATGTAACCTTATCTCCTGACAATATGGTAGCATATCCCAATGAAGGTGTGATCTATGTCGCGGAGGAATGAGTCCATGTAACGTATGTTTCTTTATTCTGACCAGTTTAAGGTGGATATTGGCTTGTGTTCAAGTGGCTCGCCCGTACTTGCAATCTCTGAATGCCACCTTAAAGGTAACTAGAACCCTACAGCCCTATTATTGATGTAAGTACTCAGATTTTTATATTAATGTAATGTGTTAAAATTCTACATGTGGTCAATTTAATATGTACATGTGTATATTTTCCAGTGTCTATGAATAACGATTTTTTAGATGTAGATTGTATAAATCGCCCTCATGCCTACAAGGTTTAGCGCGGCTCTTTTGTATATTTAGTCTTAATTATAAACGTCTCTTAAGTAAATCTGTGCTTAAGATTACTCTGTCAACGTTTCCTATATGGACATTATCACTCGCGAAAACGAGACAGCAAGTTTTAATACACCCTTAAGAGAAGTTTATACATACCCATTATTGTGCATTTCTTATCTACCTAGTGTTGCGCTTTTATAGGCAAGATTTGAAAGACTATCGCGTAAAATTGTTCGTGTTCTTAATCCTAAGCGTTTTTATATGATATATAGACATTTGATCTATCAAAATTATCTTTTAAGTTTAGGCTGTGAGAGTTTTTATAATTTGTGTATCTTATTCGTAAATAAGTTGAATTTGAAATGTCTCGCCTGTATCGTCAGCTTAATGACAACCAAAATTACAGTCACCCGTCCAAGGCGAGTGCGATTTCATGTACCTTCGAGAATTAGGCCAGTAAATGTTTCATATACCTAAATTATATTTCTACTAATTTTTCAACACTGTCCACTGTTCGTGTATGTATAAATGTGTATTTTCTCTGGTAGTGTATAATAATTGGTGTTGTGACTTTTTTTTTTTAATTTACCTACTATTTATTGTATCGTTTGACAATGTTTGTTTAGACATTTGTAGTTCGCTTCATATTTGTTTTAGATCTAGTTTAACTGTATTAAAGAGGAAAAAGGCAATTAGCCATACATATATTGGTAGCTACTAGGTACACATCCTCTTTGTCAGCGGATGAGGTCTTAAATATTCACTGCCCGAAACAACATAAGTAGATATGTTTAAGGGAATTCTATCTCATAATAGACGTAATTATGTAGGTTTGGAATATAAGAGCTGGCGTTTAATATAAATGGTAATTTATGTACAGATTATTTGAGAAACCTGTCCATTTTATAAAAGTAAATTTATATAGTGCACTAATACACTTAGCAGAAACTGTAACTACCCATCACATCACGATTTTCATAAAATATACAATGGTGTCGATTCTGTTGCACCGCTCACTAAACTAAACTAAATTTGACAGGACGAAACCTGTCGACATCCTTTTCTAACATATTGAAATGAAATGAGACTCGTATAATTTTAGTCCTGTCAGATTATAGTTTAGTTTAATGAGCAGTGCAACAGAATCGACACCAATGTGTAACAAAAAGGTTCAACAATACGAAAGGGCATGTATGTAATGTACTTATCATTATAAACAACATTTACTATGGGGCCAGCCCTGAAATCGCGAAAATAAAATCAAAAAGTTCCATACAAAAAGTTCATTGACCTTGGACAAAATGTATGGAACAGCAGATTTTTTATCGCGATTTTAGGGTTAGCCCCATAGTAAAAGTTGTTCATAACAACTTACGTGCGCTTCCGTATTGTTGAACCTTTTTGTTACACATTGTATAGGTGTTGCTACATATCGCGATTCATTGATAGATTGTAATGTTTCTCGAATATCTTCGTTATTGTTGACCAATTTTTTTAGATATCCAACAGTAGTATTAAACACTGAGAAGCACAAGCATGTAAAGAAATAATTTACAATATGAATTATGTGTAATCAGTTCATAATGATTAATGTCTCAATTTTTCATAATAATTTTGTACTTTATTATTAAATGATCGAGTCTGAGATCGTATTGGAATAAACAGCAGCAAAAATAATTTGACTTACTAGTTATAATTTTGTATCGATAATGTTAAATAGAAGTGGCAGTCATGGATAGTTTGTAAAGTGAGTTTGGTGGATTTGTGGTGCTATCACTACCACTGATGGAGTGACTGTGTTTGACAAAATCTTAATTTAGTTTTGTCCTAATTTTAGAGCTTAATAATATATACAACTTAATATAAATATGCTGTAATTATCTTTTATATTAATTTTAAGATTATATTTGGTTTTTACAAATGTGGTACGGTGACGCAAGCTTATGATTTTATAGAGCAGTCACATGGTTCCCCACATCTAGTTTCAGCTGAAAGTATTTATTTAAAACCTGTGTATGTGTTATAGCTACATTCATTTCCGGAGACCAGAGTTTCAATGGAATTCATACTGTTTCTGTATTATGATTTGTGACAAAAAAATACTGTACCTACGTCGGATTGGAAAGCCAAAGTAAACAGTGTTTTATAAAAAAAAGTCTTTTATTTCTAACTCTGAGAAGAAACGTAAGTGATCATGACCATTCTCTAGCAGCAATTTATTACATAAAGCTACAGATAATTCTGTTTTATGTTCTTGTTATACTCAGTCTATTATGAATGTTAATTGTTTTTTGACAGCTCATGAAAAGTTCATGCCATAACATTGTAACACTTCAAGCAAAGATATAATTTGCTAGACGCTTTACAATGTTATGTTATCAACTTTTCATGAGCTGTCAGAAAGCGATTACCATAATGGGCAGAGTATAGTTTTACTTATTTTTTGTTGAAGTACATTGCCAAAAAATTTTTAGCTATATGCATATACTGCTCTTAGTGGTTGTTTGATAGGAAATACACATAGAATTAGGTCTCTTATTTATTTTTGACTGATGCTAATTTAGCCTTAATTTCTGCAGGAAATGCTCCTAAATCTTTACGTGCACATTCTAAACAGTATGTTTTTTTGTAAAATATACTACATTCTTTGCTTATACAAATAGGGTTTTCACACAAAGCACAATCTGCTCCAAGCACAAGAATCTCCCCTTTCCCCGGTGGACTGAAAGGATCTTTCATCACATAACTGGAGTCTTTTAAAACAATGTTACGGGAAAATGGAGGTTTTGCGCCTTTGTACTGGGCTTTCTCATTCATTCCACAAACTGAGCATTTGAAATCGTGCACTATGTGCACTGGTTCTTCCTTTGGTTTTTCTTCTTTTATTTTCTCTTCAGCCATTTTTCACTAAAACAAGAATAACTATTTCAATGCTTTATTACTTATTTGAAAATGTTAAAAGGTCAGGTGGACACCAGCTATTACTGATAAGATTGTGTATAGTTTTGTTTTCTTGTCACTAATGGCTGGATACCCTGTATATTTAAATAACATACATACATAGATAATATAGCTAAGAGTGTGGGTATAAAAATCTTATAGAATTTTAATCTAAGATTACTTTGTTTGACACTTTTTCCTTAGGAGCTTCCACAGGCCACCACGAGGGCTTGACCACATCAACTGCAAATTTTCCAATATTCAATGATGTAGCATCCATTGCTTCTTTTATTCTAATTAATCCTAATCCATAGTTATTTATAAATCCCATTAACTTCCCCACATTAGACTTTGGTTTATTACTATCTGAGATCACAGAATTTATTGGGAGATTTTGAACATTCTCATTGAATAGTACAGGCATTATTCGCTTTCTCACTACACCTGTGTGATGTACTCTGGCAGTGAGTTCTTGTCCGATGTAGCAGCCCTTGTGGAAGCTCACTCCATGCAGGTAATCACAGTTGACCTCCAAAGGGAAGCAGATTCCTGGGGGCAGATCCTCAGATCCCTCGCTAACCCCTAGCTTGTATCTCAAACACTTGTAGCCTTCCTCAGAATCTTCAATAACTGTATCTTTTCCAATTATATCAGAAATTTTCTTTTCCTCAACAGAAATAGGTGACAGGATTCTGTAACCTAGTTCGGAGAGTCGGGGATCTTTGCTAATATTTATGTTAGTTTGAGGGTTATTGCACTCTTGTAATGTGTTTGGTGGAGCAATAAATGCCCAAAGTTTGTAGTCTTGGCTCACGTCTGCAATTTCAATATTTCGCTTCAATTTAAATAGTTTAAGATACCGTAGCAATTGGCTAACGATGTTGTTGTCACATTCTATAATAAAAGAATCTTCGTTTTCAGTTTTGTATATGAGGGTGTCGAATAATACTCTGCCCTTGTTGTTGAGAAACATTGCGTACATAGACTTGGCGCCGTCTTCTAAATGTCTCATATCGTTCGTGACAAGCCCTTGGAGGTATACTGAAGCCTCAGATCCGGTTACTCTGAGTACTTTTCTACTTTCCAGAGGGTACATAATCTTCGAATTTGGATGTACATTGTGAGCATAGCGTAAGAAATGACGTAAATAATTACGCTTCAATAAAACTGTGTTTACCTGATATATCATTGTTACAACCAAAAATAAATTAAACTAACAATTTTGTTCATTTCACATAAAGAATTCTGAATTTCCTTTTTATATTTCGAGAATTTCGAACTTTTGATTCGCTCACAAACAAAAACACAATTTAATTTGACTGAATTTGACAACTAAAATTTTGGCCGATCCTATTTTCAGGCAGTAACGTTCGTTCAATCATTCGTTCAATCGTTCATTCTTTGTTCATTCAGCACCACAGATAATAAAATCATTCATTCTCTAAGGTTCAGTATTGCCATTGTGAGGAATGAAAATTCTGATGATATGATGAGCGTGAATAGGTTCCTTTAATAAGATAGATGAGAGTTTTGGCAGGAACGCGAAAAAACCATGTCGCTACGTTGTATTATTTTCCTAACCTTGTGTTTTAGCATATTCATGGTGGTGTTTTATTAATTATGCTGTGATTTACGCGCAAGAGTGTAGGCAAGTGATATAATGTAGTGAAACCTGTCTTTTCGTGTTGTTTCCAAACCTCCGAAGAAGCTTGTAGTAAAGTTTCTACGACTTTACTAGGGCATGCCTGGACTTGGCTGTGACTAACTTGACTTGCTTGAAAATCATCAAAAACTTGTTATTTAAAAATACTTGACACTGGTAAATGCACAAAGTGCAACGCCATATTTCTCCTAGGAGGAAAAATGTGAAAAAAACATAGATGTCAATGTCACTGTCAGTAGTCAAAGTCAAAATCGGAAGTCTGAGTCGACTGGACTTAACCAACAGGATTGCCAGTTCAGAATTTAATTTGCTAAAATTAGCTATCTTTATTTGTATGGACGAATCTGGATAAGATACTGATACGAGATAAGATAGACTGTTATAAGATACTACAAACAATCTCCGTTAAATTATACATCTAAATGGATTTAATTTAATTTTAAGAAGTTTTTACAATGTTCAAGTCCGGTACCTTATTTTAATATTAAAATTGTAAATTGCATTGAATTTGACTTATGTAAGTTAATTACATATTTATAAAATGTCTGCGTTCAATATATAATTGTTACAATACTAGCTGCTCTCCGTAGTTTCACCCGCGTGATGATAATGATGATGATGACGATACAAAATAACTTGTAAAATTTGTAGTTCCAAGAAATAAGCTATCTCCATCCAAATTGCCATTACCACGATTAAGATATAGTCGAAAAACATTATAAAGTCGTATAAGATAACTTGAACTTTGACCAAAAAACAAATAGAAAAGCTGAGAATATTTCAGAGAGGAATAGAGAGGAGTTACATAAACGTGAAACTAAAATACCGAGTTTAAATCGCACACATTAGAAAGAAAACAAAAGGCAAAGATGTCATGAAAGAAATTTTAAAACTAAAATGGAAGTGGGCTGGCCACATACACAGGCTAGACGGAAATAGATGGGCACAGATATCAACTAACCCCTAGAGATAAAAAACGCAAGAGAGGCAGACCAATCCATAGATGGAATAAAGACATCACACAAATCGCGGGAAAACTTTGGACTAGAACTGCCAGAAACAGGCAAGAATGTAAACAGCTGGAGGAGGATTTTAGCGCTATAGGCGGTTTTTATACAGATACATTGTAATAACAAATAAAATAAAAACAACTATAACTAATATACTACTATAATATGCTAACTAATAAAATACTAACAAATTTTTAATAGATATCTCATACTAACCCTACTAAAATAATATCAATATCAAACTCTGTTTTAAATTGTATATACCCACTTGGGTGTGACATTAAAAAAAACCGATTCATTACGATATAGGATGAAGATGATGATGATGGTGAGTGCACGCCCTTGTCTACACTGCTCGGCCTGGCGCCTATCAGCTAATCAAAATATCCTAAGCAGCTTAGCACATTTTATAGTAGTTCAGCTTAGCCTAAGCAATTGTGTTTTTTTTAATGACTACCAGCTTAGCATATTTTATAGTAGCCGAGAAGGCAACACTGTGTCGATCCTTTTGCTGCGTTCCGTAATGCGCTAAAAGTGATAATATCGCGAATCCGACCAAATTTAATAATCACAAAATATAAGGGCTTTGATTTGGTTGAGTAATACTTCTGACTTTGGTCGGATTCGCGATATTATCACTTTTAGCGCATTACGGAACGCAGCATTTGTCTCGTCCTTGCCTTTATTTGTTTTGCTTTTGTTTGATTTTCTATAATTTTGTAGATTTATTGAGTTGAATTTTAGGATGATGGTGTTGCTGATTCAATATGTGGCTTATGAGTGGATCGGAAAATCGCAGGCTATCATAGAAATGTTCCGGAGAAATTATAACCTATGGAGTCCTCCATCATCATGAGTAAAGGAGATCAAGGAGATCAGGAGTAAAATATTTGCTTATTTGTGTACCTCCACCGCATAAATGCTTCTTTATTGTTTTATTTATGATGCCGGTGCTCAGCCCAGGTAAAGGAGAAAACAAACAACAATTCTGATACCTAGGGAGGTTCACAACTGCCGACAAAGCTGATGTATCTCACTGAATAATGTAATGACTTACATAAGCATTTAAAACGTTTTTATATTAAAAACTTCTGTTACCTACCTGGACCGACAGTTACTCATAGTTTTAGTTATGTCTCTTACATGAATAATAATAAAATCATATTATTAATAAAACTTGTTTTTATTTATATAAATTACCTACTATGAACTGGCTTACTGATACCACCAATTACCAATTATTGAATAAGAAATTGCCAAGTGCAAGACATGTTCAGCTAGGTTACTTTTAAGAACAAACTGTGTTGTGGTCAGTGCTGTAAATAGCCTTTCATGTGCCCAGTGCGAGCAGCCTATAATTGCAACCATGAAAAGAAAAATATTCAAAACTTGTTCCTACTCTGGTAATTTTTGCGCCCCCTCAGGACCAGTGCCCTGTGCCTGGGCACTGCTGTCACGCCCTATTTACGGCACTAGTTGTGGTGTATGGCATGGACCCATCCAACTCGATCATTCAACATTGTTTGTTATTTGATGTAAAATAAGACATAAATTATATAACATATCTTTTGTTCTGTGATCTTCCTGTACTAGTCTACTACATAGTAACTAAATTCTACCTAAAGTACTGGTACACCTAGTTATCTTGAGGTGGACCACGGAAAGAAAAAATGCCCCTGGTACAGCCAGGTGAACAGTGTAGGTGGACCACGGGCAGGGACCGATTCAGTTCAAGCAGTTTTGCTCCGGGCCCCAAAACAAGATAATAAAGGCTGATTTGTTTGGTTCCCAAACGCACCATATTCTTCTTAGAGGTGGTTGTGCAAAGCTATAATTACAAATGGGGTAGGTACTCTAAGGTGTGACCGTTCTTCAATGTCCTGCCAATAGAACCGCTTATAAAAATTTGGAAGAAAGAGAAAGAACGAAAATACATTCCATATTGATATAATTAGATACAACACAAATTATTAGTGCTAGTGCTTTGACACACTTCTTCGATTGATCTGGCCACTGGTCTATTGCCGCATGCTTTATTTTCAGAGGTATTGAAGCCACTGCTGCCACAATATCTAAATCTTCAAAGCAGGCTTTCACATCTAAATCTTCCCATAGTCTGTAGTTCAATAGGTGGAGGTTGACACTATCGGAGGGCTAATGTTAATGTAAGGCCATAAAATTGGGTCAATTGTCCTTTAACCAACATTCCATGGTTCTCGCTTTGTGTGGAATGGTCCAGTTGGAATATTCAAAGCTTTTGGTAAAATAAAGTTTGGCTCGGTAGCAACAGTCTCCATATGATCATCGTGGTGCTTTGTGACCACCTTGTCTAACAACACCCCACCATACAACTATGACTGTGGCCGGATGATGGCACCTTCTCAGAAGCTTCTTTGAACTTCTTTTCTACAGTTAAGATTTTCTCATTCGTAAGTATGATTTGCTATTATGCCCTTTGCGTGCTGCTGCCACAACTTCTTCGCTCTGGTCGCTCTAATGCGGCGCAGAGCTGCTGTATGCTGTAAAAGGGACTTCAGCAAGTTGATTTCGACTGGTCTTTTTCGTGCCTTGTGATTTTGATGGCGTTTTGTTTTGCTATGTTTAAATGTTGACTTATGGGTCATAAGAAACACCACCTTTTGTTTACTGCACTTTGAAATGTAATTCGTACAGCCCTTCACCCAATGATATTATAGGAGGGAGATATGAGTAGGTAGAATTTTGAAATACTTATTCGAATAGGTACTTATTTCAAAAGTTAAGGAATAGGCTTTGATTAGGTATATATTGGAATAGGGATATGTAGTAGGTATTGACTAGACTTCTGTAAAGGTAGGTAGGTAGGTATCATAGGTAGAGTTCCTACCTCTATAGTAGGTATGTTATTTAAATTTATTATGTAGGTAAAGTACCTAACCTCATAGACGTCATAGAGAAAAGTACATAATAAAATAAAATTACGCTTTTTTAGGGTTTCGCACCCGAAGTGTCTACACTAAGCTACCTACTACCTACTATACCTATCTTACTAGCTGATCCGCCCCGGTTTCACACGGCGGTAAATAAACCGACACGTTTGTATGTACCTAATATCAGCGACGGGATAATGGAATGGACGGGCCCAGCGCTTGCAAATCGATCATAATTACCAAGACAACACAATCAAGCATAGACCTAGCTAAAAGTATGCACAGGTAAAACATTTGTCGGAAAATAGAGATGTCGAATCTAATTACTGCATGCGAAAAGAGGACATGTACATGTATTAGAAGTTTGTATTGTCGTATCGTACAGCTCGCAAGTCGCAAAGTCAGAGTATGACTGAAGCGAGTGGAGAGCCGGCGCTCAACATAATTATAGTCTTCAAAATCCGTGCGCTTATTTCCCGTCCATTCATCTTATCATTGTCGCTGTGTAATAGCTGTGCCACGCGGTTCCACAGCGTAATGATGAAAAATGGCAAAGATGAGTAGGTATTAAAAAAATGCTATAATGTTGTTATAATGTTATCCCCGTTATGTCCCGGCATATGAGTTACTTATCTCCAATCCAAGTTTCATTAAAATCCGTACAGACATCTGGCATGAAGAAGAAACAAACATACCTACACACAGATAAACTTTCGTAGGTATTTATAATATTAGTGTCATACCATCCCCTGTTTCACCCCAAAAATCATTTCTATAAAAAAAATTGAAACATACTTTTTTATTATGAATGAACTATGTATCTAAATATCAATTTTCATCATTGAACTTGAAAGGAGTAATTTGTTCATGACAAAAAATCATAACAGCTTCGCGCTCGCTACGCTCACGTGTGTGTTGACTTATGGTTTACCTATTATTTACAAACGACGTGAAATCCGCTCTTATTCGTCTTTTGACTCACTTCGGTCGCGCAATATTGATGCATTCTTATCAAGCGCCGTGTAATAAACAGCAGAAGTAGGTACCTATCATAAAATCATCCTTAACTTGGTCTGCTCAGAGTATAGACGAAGAGCTAGATATAAGTAGAATAAAAATCCTCAGTAGGTATATTGTACATTCCTTTTGTAAAGCACGGACCTCGGAGCAACCAACAATAGATAAAATATCTTTCATTATTCATGTAATTATTGTCTAGGTCCGTCGTGGATATGCCACCCCCCTACCCCTCTAGAATTAAGTCTTGACACGTGCAATGGACTTAAATATACAGCTACCCTTATATTTATATTTTTTTAGGTATCAGCCATGATAATGGATACGTGACCCGCTTATCAAAATAAAATGATCTAAACTATGATAAAATGTTTTTTTTTTTTTTTTATTAACAATATAGTTATTACTTATAAGTATAAATATTTTTAATCCTTGTATAATTAATTATACACTTACACTTAAATAATTTTACAAAAAAATTAATAATACATTTTATCATAATTTAGATCATTTTATTTTGGTAAGCGGATCACGTATCCATTATATATATATATCGTCTGTCCGTTCGATCGTCCGATTTAAAAAAATATATACTTATAAGTATATACACACACATATATATATATATTTATATAGATGACCCACGTAGACTTAGTTACGGTGCGGGGGACCCTAAAAAACGATGCCTACAATCCATGGAGGTACCAAATCCTATGTTAAATGCCCAATTGCCTACATTATTAAAAAATATATCATACCTACATAAAACTTTATTATTTAAATATTAATTCGTAAGCTTCAATCTGCCTGTTACAATACGGTTCACAATATTCAACAGGGGTATTCACATCACCATCGGAAAGATTTCCGTTCCCTGGATTACCCCTTCAAGTCACAGCTGTGATAGGATGGTCAGGGAACCCGTAAGTACCTCTAATATTAATATGGCTTTTTTTTCTGCCTCCTTATCCCTATCTTGTTGTTATTTTTCTGTGCTCCCTAATGTGTTTGCTACGGAATCCTAAACGTCATTCTATGACACGCACTTGGCGTCTTGGCAATAATATGTATGGAATTTATAAGAAGAAAAAAAATACATCAAAATAAATCATATAATGTACTAAAAAATACTGCAATTTATTAACGTAGGTACATACGTCAAAGATTTTAACATTGATTATCATAAAAAAATATCCGGTTATCTGTTTTCCTTCGTAGTTGGGAACGTAATAATATCTGTGTACATTGCCTTGTACTCATAGAACACATGGAAACATTAAGACAAAACCACACTTTTATTCACTTGCGCACGGCACAGTAAGCTTTATTATTAGTGCTATATGGATGCATTCACAGCACGACGTAAGATGGTACTGAGTGGAAATAGCCAAAACAAACCCCGATGACGTCCACGCACTACTAACACAAAGACAAAAACAACAACACATTCAAAATTTACTTGCACACATGCACAAAGACCTGACAGCACACTTACATCCGAAATCCTTAGAATTGCCAGTAAAAACAAAAACCGCAAGGTACATATTTCGTAACTTTTAAAGTTGACATACAAAGCTAGCTATTCATGGTCAAAACATATTTTATTTTTAATGTAAGCACAGAGAGAACAAATATTAGCAATTTACTGTCAAAAATTACAGATATGTCAATGTCACTGTCAGCTGTCACTGTCATTTTTGACTCTAGACTGAGTATGAATAGCAGTTGCGTAAAATTTTAGATCATATGTTTTTGACATTGACAGTAAGACAGTTCCATGAAAGTCATGAAAGAAAGTTTCGGCATCGCACTTTGTGCATTCTGCCAGACGATCATGCTTTCTCAAACACTATTTAACACATTACACCAAATACTTATATCAATTTTGAAGGCTTTAGTTGGGAGTTCTAAACTAATTAAAATATTGCTCTCACTTTTTTACTAGGCATGTTATGCATGCTAAGGTCAGCACTACTTTAGTTAGTTTAATTCTGTCAACTAATACCTTCAAAATCGACCACATTGTAATATACTTTAGCAGGTCCCATAGACAAACAAAAAAAAACCTTCAATAGGTTTTGAATGGGTAAAATAGATAACTGTCGCAAAATGCCATCAAGCCGGCTTAGGATCAGCATCAGCCAGGACACGTCCATTGCTGAACAAAGGCCTTCGCCTTAGACAGCAACACTGTACGTCAACTTGCCATTTGCATCACTGAAGGGAGAAGTAAATAGAACGCAGATCTAGTAAATTTCTCTGACGCAGATAGAACGGAAATCGAACGTCTCACGCTAGCCGGTTATAAGCTTAGATGTACATAAACTTGTCACCGACTCGAATTCCGTTTGACAGTCGCTCGTGTCATCTTATAGAGGCGTATCAACTCTAACGACTTTTTCTACAAAATGCCGTGTTGCATGATCATTAATTACATGGCGTCAGTCTAGTAGAAATTGTAGTTTAAAAAAAGAAGGAATTTCGTACCAAATTCTTTGTAGTTGTGTGATTTATTAATTAATAATTTATTTATTTTTGATTATCCTGAAGTAATAAAAATAGTGATTGCCAAAATTTTATCGATATCGATAGTTTTTTTTACTTACTAGCCGGTTTTCCATATTCCACTACTAGGCTTTGTATTTAGGTTGTCCTTGGTTTCTTATAATAACTGTTTATATATAATAATATCACCTAACAAAAGTACCTACATCATCAGCTGCTTTATTTCATGAACCATTTCTAAAATTTATTAATTTCCATATAATTTCAGTTCTTATCAAATCGGTCCACATAATAAAACTATTCATGCAATCTAATATTTATTTACTATTATTTAGAATAAACATTAATTTTACTTATATTCATTTCATTTTATTTTTATTTTTAATAATAATGTTTGACCGAATATACATTTCACAAAATTATTGGAAGATTGGAGGGAGGAGGGAACCTCCTCCGCAAAGGGGGCGGGGAGTGCGGAAACCTCGAGAAAACAATATAAATAAATATTGAGATTAAGCATGGTTTTTTTTGGAATGTACTTTATCGACTGACTTCTTGACGTAACTTATTTGATGAAACTCAAGTCAAGATGCTCCGAGTATTACGTAGTATTTACTTACTCTATGGCTCCGAGTCGGATCTGTGACTCATTCCGAACCTAATCAACTCAAATTTGACTCCGGGTGGGCTCCCCGCCAGAAGATCTTACGGTTGCCTTCCTTGAGCTTCTGGCTCCCGCGCTTTTTATATACACTCTAGAGTCTACAGTCTAGACTTTAGGAGTAGGAGCCACAAGACAAGGTGGAGTCGGGGTGCTGGGCGGGCTAATCATGTAACTGTTCGGGATCGCGATTTGTCATAAATGTCACTTGTCACTGTCACAGCTTCACGGTATCACGGAGGGATTTCTCTCGCTATCGTTATCGAACGAATGCATTGATTTCATTAATAAGGTTAAGCAAATCCGTCGGTATTTTGGCGTTTCATCCTGCCCTGCAGGGTCAAATGAGTTTTGGCAGTGACAGTGACAAGTGCACGACTTTTTTTATGCTATGCCATTCCCAGTATATTATTCTGCTCTATGTGCTATGCTCTTTTGGACGATTTGCCCAAAGTACTACATTGAATTTTTCTTAATGTTATTTTTATATCAATGAAACACATCAGTGATTAATAAGTGTATTGTTAATTAAACAAACGCAATTAAAATAAATGAATTGTATAGTAATTTCAAAGATTAGGATAGTACCTATAATAGACGTCCAAAACCACGGTTTTCCATACAATTGCTCAACAATTGCTTTAGAATATTGTTTTGGTTTTGACACACGTTCTAACCTAAGAGTAGGGCCTTCGCATTTCTGTGATTTGCATCCACCGGTTGCCTTTGACTTTCACAATATCTTCGGTCCACCTAGTGGGAGTGGGATGCCTACCTATACGCTTTCCGGTTTAAGGACTCCTCTCCAGTCTCCACTCATGAACCTTTCTTCCTCATCAGATATCAGTCGGTGTCAGTCATCCGGGCTAGGATACTGGAATAGCATATTTTAGGTGGTCACCGAACGTCATATATTTAATTTGAAAAATAAAACTTTACATTTCTGCATAGTTTTAGATTTTTATTTCTAGGCTTAACGTAAGAATTTAAATTAATTTTTTTTTAATTAGCTTGGCAAAAAGGTAGAAATTGAAACGTTTTTGTCTCCTTATAAAACGCAGGGGAAAGGAGTCAGTGTTTTTCAATCCATTTGCATAAAGAGAGCTAGGGACGGAGCTGACTCCTCCAAGATTTTCTTTCATTCAATGCCCCTTCCTCAGGAGTTGCTAGGTTTAGAATGTAGAACTATTAATCTACTCTTTTTGCCATGCTGTTCAATTATATTATTAAAAATTAATGGATTCTTTCGTTATAAATCGTCATGGAATTAGTTTGTGTTACAATAGTCATTATTCGACAAACGAATTTGTAAAAATATTTTAAATGCGTTCCCGAAACAAATACCAAGCGTGAGCTAGTTTTGTTCACATATTGGTATTTAAAATGACATGTACCTACAGTTAAACACTGTTTTAAACTATCCCGTTTATTAATTACTTACAGTCACTTATCACGTGATTATTTTGTAAAACGAGCTTCCGATATTTCGGCGCCGTTGCATGCACCATGTTCAACGGTTTCACAACATTATCACGGTAGATAACCGGCAACGAATCATAGGACTCATAGGTTGTACGTCAGTTCCTCTACTAGATATTAGAGGAGACGAAGCCCTAATTTATAATCCATCATAATCTGACTGAAATTGCATACAGAGAACCTTTTCTTAAGATATAAGCATGTAAGTAAGTGTAAGTAACCTACTACATAAAATATACCTATAGGCACGCGTGACATTTTGGCCTAGTTCATACACGGAGTATGGGCAATTTATACCACTAGGCGGCACTAGAGCCACCTGAGTAGTTGGTTTTCGCCGGTTCTGCTGCAATGACGTCACCAGCCATGTCGTTAGCTCCAACATATTAGCTAATGCTGTCAATGATTTAGCATTAGGTAATTAGTCATTAGGGTCGATTGGCACATTAGCTAATTATTATTGGGGTCCTTAGTTGATAAGATAAGAAATTGTAAATAAGTCCATATTATAATGAAATAATTCTATAATGCCCCCATGCTAAAGTCTTTGTTGTATTAGGAAGCAAAAATCTTTTCGTATCATTGGATGACAAAGCATTTTTCCTTAATTTTTGAGTGTATATAATATGTTTTATCGATTTGAATCTATACATCTCTTTAGAAATTCCCTTTTCAGGATTCCTCAATCTTTCTTTGTATTCGTTCATGGTGAGTTTTCGAGTGACTCATTTGTTTACACCTTTGGCTTTTGTTAGAATTCGCTCGCAAAGAAGTGTTTAAATCTATGTATTCTTTTAACCATGGTTTTTGTTTGAATTGAAGTATGCGATGCACTTTCGTTAGTGTAAGCCCGTGTTCATGATATGTGCTTTACATGGATACTTTTATCTGCTTTGTATCCAGTTGATAGTAAAGGACTAGTTCTTATGAACAACATTTTAATGAAATTAATATGGGAAAT
The DNA here is from genome assembly GCA_905404285.2 of Erannis defoliaria. Classification (NCBI taxonomy): domain Eukaryota; kingdom Metazoa; phylum Arthropoda; class Insecta; order Lepidoptera; family Geometridae; genus Erannis; species Erannis defoliaria. The sequence continues at coordinate 7,074,725 of FR990085.1, read as the reverse complement.
ATACAATATCCTGTAGCCTTAACAGATGTTTGTAAAGTAGATAAATTGAATGATATTAGCATTAACATTTTTAAGCTAGAGTACGGAAAGGGCTACAGGTCTAATATGTAAACCAGATTTCCATAGTAGGTCGGTATTTTCTGAGAATTTGGTTGCAGTTCAACTAAGTAAATAAAACCAAATTGATCTACAATAAACCGATTTATTTAGGGTTCTGTATTTTGGACTTATCCAAGAGTTTAATGTATGATTTTCATTACGGTTTCATAAAAAATAAGTACCTATAACGAAAATGTGATGCTAATGTATATGGATACAGATTCTTTTATATACCTACCATGTTTACACTCATGACTTCTATGCAGACATCAAAAATGATGTTACGTCACATTTTGACACATCGGGCTATGATGCCCATAATCAATTTGGGTTTCCTTTGGTTAACAAAAAGGATATTGGTTTCTTTAAAGATGAATTTAATGGTTCAATAGTCAAAGAATTTGTGGGTTTGAGGTCGAAAATGTATGCATTAGATGTTCAAAGTGAAGAAGAAAAATTAATTACAAAAGCCAAAGGTGTAAACATATGTGTCACTCGAAAACTCACCATGAACGAATACAATAGTACATTATGATACGAGTGTGCTATGTTGGTCATTACACTTGAGGCGGTATTATACAATAGATAAGGAAGCCGAGAGCGTAATGACTAATAGCACAAGAGTTCCATACGATTGTTTTCATCACACTTGCGAGGAAAAAATAAACTTTTATCGATAATAATCAACCACACAGCGAAAACGTCAACAAACATTTGCGGAAAATGTCGCCCAAACCAGCAATGCGCGCGCAGGTTGACATTTACTTCAGCGGCATAAGAACTCTTTGTTGGTATTACAAAAAAACTGTAAGTATTACCCGGCTATATTAAGAGTGCTTCGTATACATACGTCTAATTGCAGTCACGTACAAACTTGACTTTACCGGGTTATACCTATTATAGTCTAAAACCGATGTAATAAGATCCACTTTACGAGCAAGTGTGATGAAAAGAAAGTTAGAGGAATCCTGAAAAGGGAATTTCTAAAGAGATGTATAGATTCAAATCGATAAAACATATTATATACACTCAAAAATTAAGGAAAAATGCTTTGTCATCCAATGATACGAAAAGATTTTTGCTTCCTAATACAACAAAGACTTTAGGATGGGGGCATTATAGAATTAATTCATTATAATATGGACTTATTTACAATTTCTTATCTTATCAACTAAGGATCTCAATAATAATTAGCTAATGTGCCAATCAACCCTAATGCCTAATTAACTAATGCTTTAGCAACATATTAGCTAATGCTGTTAATGATTTATCATTAACAGCATTAGCTAATATGTTGGAGCTAACGACATGGCTGGTGACGTCATTGCGGCAGAACCGGCGAAAACCAACTACTCACCTGCGTATGGGAAACATCCTAAACATTTAGTAAAGTACAAGCTAGAAAAATAATGGAGCATAATATCTAGGCTGGCAGGGCTGGAATAAGTTTTGACACAAATTTCTAGCGCTCGTGGCGTAGCTTGTCTAGGTGATTCTAAACGATCACCGATGTTAAGCAACGGACGGTCCGGTCAGTCTTCGGATGGGTGACCGTGAGTGGCATTTATTACTGAGCGCTACCGTGGATCGGATGACACGTTAAATTGTTGGTCCCGGTTGTTTGTTCTAGTTTCTATAACAACAACCGTCAGCCATGTCAGAGGCCTTCGGGCGGCACATTAACTCTGACACTAGGGCTGGCCACTCAGCCTATACGAACTTACTTTTTTTTTTATCAGCGATAAAGTAATGAGCACACGCATTATGAGCTTAATTGAATCAAGACGATTTTGGTCATTAATTTATGAGCTTATTTTGCTTTGAAAATGTTTCTAAACTGTGTTTTTTTACTACTAACACTTTTTTGTTTGTTTGTTTGTATACTTGTCTTGTAGGTTGTCTTGGCTCCCTTACACCCTGTATCTATGTATACTTTTGTTGTTTGTATACTTGTCTTGTAGGTTGTCTTGGCTCCCTTACACCCTGTATCTATGTATACTTTTGCATAGTCTCAGCACTCTTGCTTTTTACTGGTTGCTAGAAGGGAAAACGTAGCTTCACGGATGGTGCAGGAATCGCTCCTGTGGATTGTACGTCATCTCGATGGCGTCGGAGTTCCTCGGCAATCGGACGGGCGTGGAGAGAAGGGAGGAGGGCGCGGAGTCGGGGCCTGGCTCCACTGCGGCGGAGACCAGCTCGGTGACGGCGGTCGGCTCGGAGCGCACCGATACAGTGTCGCGCTTCGTGGGTGAACTCGCGGTAGAGCGCGACCGCGGCGACTTCACGCGGAGGTGCGGGGTTATTTTCTGGGGAAAATGTACTAGAGTGAAGGAGACCTCACGACATTATGGTATCGTTGACTGCATTATTCTCCCCGTTAACACTTCGTTGCTGGAGATAGACCTTCCCTTGAAGGGCGATTAGGCGACCGATAAACAACCCCGATGGCCCCGTAGGTGTTGGCGTATACCTATGACAATGAATAATATTCTTTTTACTTATGCAAGTTTCCTCACAATTATTATCTTCGTTTGAAGTTTGAAATATATTTTTTTAAATCATACCTTCTTTTTTTTTCTACGTTCTAGTGAAGAGACGAGCAAGACATTCGCCTGGTGGCAAGTGTCACGCCTGCCACTAACAGTAGTTGCAGTGCCAGAATTGTGAACTTGCGAACACAATCCTGCACCGCACTGAACTGCGCTCGTCACCCTGAGATATTAGATGTTAAATCTCTTCATACCCAGTAATTTATCTGGTAGCATTGCCCTTCAAACCGGAACACAGTAATCCTTGCACACTACTGCTTGGCGATTGAATAAATGGCAAAGGTGTGGTACTTCCCCAGGCGGACTCTGCAGTCCTACCACTACTTAAGGCTCAGAATGCTGCGCGCCGCTGTCGTTATTTTTTTGACTTATGCAAGTTTCCTCAATAATATAATTTTCTTCGATAAAAAACCTGAAATATGATATTTTTTAATCATACCAAAAGACTAGTCATGACACTTTCTTTAGTCTCGTAAGGTAAGTTCACCTGTTGCGGATCCTTGGTGAGGTAGACCCCGGTCCGCTTGAGCACGAAGTCGGGCGCGGCGAGGCAGCGCGTCAGCAGGAGCGCGGCGGCGCAGGCCCAGGCCGCCAGCACGGCTGCGCTGGCCGCGCGTGTTGCCGCCACGCGCCTGCCGAACCCCCACGATGCGTCTTCATTGCTCTCCAGGAACGGCTCCACGGCTGAACAACTGCCCGAATAATTAACAGGTTAAAGGTAGATTTTTATGCAACCGACCAATAAGACGCTGAGTTTCTCCAAAAGGTTAGATTTGGGAGAAACTCAGTCACACAAGGGGCATTGGAAAGAGCTATGCTCGGAGTATTTTACTCGGCTCCACGGCTGGACAAATGACCAAATAATTAGTAGGCTAGGCATATATCTAAGGAACCGAGCAATAGGTAAAATGCTGAGCTTCTCCAAAAGGCCAGCTTTTGGAGAAACTCATGCACACAAGAAGCAATGGAGAGAGCTTTGCTCGGAGTTACTTTGCGCGATAAAATCTGGAACGAGGATACTCTCCATAGAACCAAAGACACCGACATATCTTTCAGGGTTTGTAAGCTGAAGTGACAATGGGCAGGCCACATCGATCGAAGAACCGATAACCGATGGGGAAGAAAGGTTCTTGAGTGGAGACCACGAACTGGAAGGCGAAGCGTGTATACAGTAATAGTTGTTAGGTGGTACTAAGTAGACCGACAACATTGTGAAAGTCGCAGGCAACCGATGGACGCCAATGGCAAGTAGTCGCAGGTTGCAGTGTGGCGGTTAGATAGTTTTATAGCTATACAGTGCCAAAACCGTACGTTACGCGCCCTGCTTCGCTAGAATCGCACGCGTGTTGGACTATGTTTTCCCTCACTGTGTATAAAAAGTCACCGGAGAAATTATAGTCAGAGTATCAATTAAACGTGAGCAATACTTTATTAATAAAACAAAATTGTGTCAAAACTAAGTCAGTTTTCGCAGCAAAACTCGTATCTAGCCAACTCCAAGGACGATGATAAATTCAAAAAGTGGTAAATTTCAAACAGCACTAACGTAGTAGTATTGGTGACGTTGGAGAAAGCCTCGCAGAAAGCGTGGAGCCCCTTGTTGGTGATGGTAAAGCTTCTCCCCGTGAGCCCCACCATCACTATGGCGAACAGCAGCGCAGGCATTAAGATGCGCCACGGCTGTTGCAGCCTGGAACACAGAAATTATTTATTAGTAGGAATTTAAAAAAAAGTACCAGGAAATAAGTTACCTCCATTCCGAGTTTCATCAAAATCCGTTCAGCCGCGTTGGCGTGAAGAGGTAACCAAACACATAACAAGTTTGTTACTTTCGCTTTTATAATATTAGCGTTTATAAATACAGGGTCATTGGTAAAATCAACTTCTGTACAGAATGACAAACAACATTTACTTATTTTTCGGAGGAAAAAACCTGCTGTTTCTTACATTTTGTCGAGAGTAAATTGAAGATTTTCTATAAAACAGCTGATTTTCTCTCTCGCAAGTTTATTAGAACTAAGTTGTTCTTTTGACAAACTTGACTTTTCTGCGAAGCTCAGTTAACATTACTTCAGAAGTATATGATTAGTTTGTACCTGTTTGATGCAGCAATGGAACAAAAGTTTTGATTTTTGGCACGAACACAGATTAAATTTTTGAGTGGTTGAAATAAATAAATAGGTAAACAAAAATTGTCATAACAATGTATATTGAACGGGAAACTCACCCGGACCTGGCATGCCCTCCTCCGGGGCACATGGTGAACATGGTGAGCCAGACAGCCGCGAAGATGGTGGACATGATGGGCATGAATTCCGCGAACTGGCACTGGTCGTCGTTCTCGAACAGCGTACGCGACGTGTCCAGGTACTGCCTGTGCGTCGAGTTCCCTGAGCACATAAACATGCAAACTAAACAAACGTTCGTAAGACCTAATTTTATACGTTTTGTTTTATCGACGAGACGAGCGAGACGGACCCCTGGTGGTAAGCGTCACTGCTACTGAGCAGTGCCAGAATTGTAAGCTTGGGAATATACAATCCTGCAATGCACTGCACTCGTCACCATGAGATATTAGACGTGAAATCTCTTTATGCACAGTAATTTCTCTGGTATTTGGTAACATTGCCCTTCAAACCGAAACACAGTAATGCTTGCACACTACTGCTTGGATTGAATTGAATAACTGACAAAGGTGTGGTACTTCCCCATGCGGACTGATTGCCGAGTGAGTCGTACAACTACAACATGAATTAATTATTTACTAGGTATTGTAAGTAAACATTAATTTACTTTTGTAAGTAATTAATGACATTATTTAGACATTTTGGCCTAGTTAGTGAAAGGTAGAAGAAATTTGTACGGCGCCACAATCATTTATTTAAGAGTACGGCTCTTGTCGGTGGAGTGACTACCATCTTTTTCTTTCTCCGGCTATTCCTTAATACGACTAGGCCACGTATGGAAAATGTCCTAAGCCTTTATTTTTACGGCCTTACTTAAAAAAACTTCTCAACCGTTAGTCACTGCTTAAGATGCTCTGCCATCTTCTCTCTGACGTGAAGTGTAACATGCAAGAACAAGACAGAGAAGTTTAAGCAGTGACTAAAAGAATCGAGATTATTTTAGGTAAGGCTGTTAATGTACAGGGTCAATGATGCCAGGTTCAATGCCATGCCATGCCAGGTTCATCAATGATGCCCCACCTGGCATCATTGATGCCCTGTTCCAGGTCCCCACCTGGCATCATCGATGCCCTGGGATTTCAGGGTTATTCTTTGCCTCGTATCCGAAGGAAATTTTATGGATTGCGTAGGTACTTATATAACAAGTTTAAAACTATAAAATACCTTTGAAGTAAGGATACTAGAACTCACTGCTAGCTTAGGTATATACTAGACAGCAGTTTTTCGACTTGAGGGTTGTTCACCTTGATTTGTTTCATATCCCTGAGGGTTTAACCCTAGTAGTAGTGTTTCCTCTTTGCCAAAGATCAGCCTTTCGTAAAACGGTAACAAACACAGATAGAGTACTTTCACAATAATACCAACAAGTTAGTACGACGTAATATAGTGCTTCAAAATTGATATCCATTAACCTGCTTTAGCGAATGTCGGTATTCACAACGCTTGCCTTGTTATCTTTTCAGGGCATGCAGTGTAGATAATTACATACTCACTAGTCACCACGGTTTCGTTCCCAAGCTCTGTTGCGTCCCCGACCCTTTCTGTCGTAACACCGGCATCATTGTCAACTCCATCGGTTACCATCGTATCTCTCTTCGTTTTGGCACCATCGCTCGTATTAACGTTTGCAGAGACGGCATCTAAGTCATGAGCAGAGTCAGTCACATTGTTAGATTTCTGAGCAGGATTCAGTCCGTCCGTCTGGACGTCTGGAGTCTTTTTAGTTATGGGCAGGTCCACCCATTTGAACTCCAGCTTTCGCGGGAAGAGGACGCAGTTTTCGTCGACAAGATGCATCGTGTTTTGTATAAACACGAAGTTCATGACGCCGAACACGGCCGCTAGCGTGTATAGCACCAGATGACATCCTGTTACAACAAAAATATGAATTTGGATTAGACATGTTTTCTATCGGAAATATATATCTACGTTTGGCTACCAACTCTCCTGATGGTAAGCGCCAGTGTGGCTTAAAATGGAGCACGTCAATGTAGAAAAAATCTATTCACTCCAACGATAATAAGTACCTAATTATTGATCGAAGCTCTAGTGAATAACATTTCTCACACTTATATTATTAGTTCGTTTGTATGCGTATACCTACGTGTATACTTGTTACTTCTTCACGCGAAACGTCTAAATGGATTTGGATGAAACTCGGAATGAGATAGCTTATTTCCCGGAATAATATATAGGCTACTCATTATCATCATCACCACCGATTTTCATCATTACGCCGGTGAAACCGCGGGGCGCAGCTAGTAGTTGAATGAATGAATAATTCTACACTTCTAGCGAATATACCGACGGACGCTTACCATCAAGCCAGTGTCGTAACTAGCCTATCATGCGCCCGGTGCGAGCCTATGTATATTTACGTAACTGCGCTCTTGCATGACCCAAAACTTGGTCCTGGTCTGGTCATTTCTGCGCCCTTCCAGGGTCAGCACCCTGTGTCTAGGCACCGCCGCCCTATTTACAGCACTCGTCAGTGATAAAGACGTCCACTGCTGGACGAAGGCCTCCCACTATCAATAGCCATAATCCCCAGGCTTGGCAGGCGGCTTGGGGATCGCAGAATGCTCACCACCGTTAACCAAGAGGACGCTGCTGCCCGTCCTCCGGTGGGTCTGGTTGCAGTTTAAGGACATACCCAGGTTCAATTTACGGCACTGCATCAAGGGATTTGCTGTATCCAATCTAAGCCAATCTAGAACAACTCAATCAACCAAACTTCAATCTATTTTCTAGCCTTGGATATCCAGATAGTTTTTTAAGACTCAAGCCTAGATTGAATCAATCCATTTTCCTACGATTACCTATCTATTAGAATGATATAATCGTGATGGGAGATTGTATGATAATCTTGGTATTGTCTAATTATGCATAATTTACTTCACAACAGGAAGCTCATCATTATTATGTTGATTGAAGATTGATCGAATCGATGAATGCTAAGAAAAGCGTGGGCAGATATTGCGTAACAAGTATGTTCCTGTAGGCGTGGCCTGTCCTAGTGCCATCCGAAGGGGGCCTTCGGATAGGCCTTCAGTTCTTGGGGGCTTCGCCGGACTTGGCTAAGAAATAGACTAGATACAGGTTTGTAACTCTACATTTTGTCCAAACTCAATTAACTTTTTGTATGGAACTGCTGTTTTTTTCTGCGATTTGTAATTGTAAATCATATACCTACATATTATATATACCCTTCAGTATTATTACATATTTTGTAACCCATTGTATTTTTATTTTTTTATGCTATCTAGTGACCTGATGACTAGCAAGACGTTCGCCTGGTGGTAAGCGTCACGCCTGCCCATAACTGTCCACCGATATTTTATATTAGATGTTAGATCTCTTCATACCCAGTAAAAAAAAGTATAATATTTTTTTTTTTGAAAAATGATGTACTGAAGCTGATTCTAGGAGGTTGTTGGCCATAGTTACCAAATAGCCTTGTAGTTAGGTAACAACTCAAGTACCTTTTAATGTACTACGGGCAAAGCTAGTTTTTATAATTTTAAATAATAGTGCCTACTATTAGATATTCTGTGCATATGGTTCTTCTCACGAAACAGGCATCTATTAATGAATTAAAATTAACGTTTTACGTTGTCAAACACATGCCAAATTATATATGACCACCATAATTAATGTTATCTGTACCTATTTTAAATTGATTTAGTAGACCGAGTTGAGTTGTTCACCAGATCCAGAACTCCTTCTGCTGACAGAACAGACTGATGAAAGTCTAGATAGAGACAATCCAAATGCTCAAGCTCACTACCAGACGGCTGCGTACCCATACCCCAACGTGCTGGCGGCATTGCCATGTTGAATGGCAATAAATGCTTATAATTTCTGGATTTTATTTCGTCTGGTATTACCACGTTTCTGGATCACCATACCCAAATAAGTGGTGTTGTTTTTATTTAGTCTACTTTTTGGCTCTAAGTAATTTTACTTGTGCTCATTTTAAACATATTGAGCCGAATTATTTGTCGCCGCTTTTTTTTTTTTTAAATTTATTTATCGAATCTTAAAATCTATCATACAATATTTTTTCTATTGTCTAAAAACCTACTTTAGGTTTGTGTAGACAATAAATCCTCGACAATAGTATAAAAGGCATTTAAACATGTAAACAACTTACGAAATAATAATAAAAACATGATACCTACCTACGAATGCGCGCGAGCACACAAAACAGCTACATAGCTTATTTCATGCTTGAGTCAATCGCGATTGTTATCACGTCAAAGTTTGGAACTCTACAACCGCTCGGTTAAGGAGTGGTCGTAAACACAACACGTGTGCATAGTGAGGTCATTGAGGATAATATTAAATGTTTGTCGCAACAGCGATACGCAATATATGACTGTTTACGGGATATTTACCGTGGCGGTAAAAGAGCCCCGATATACAACGTGTAACAAAAAAGTTCAACAATACTGCGAAGGGTATGTAAATACTCATCATTATGAACAACTTTTACTACGGGGCAAACTTTAATTCGCGAAAAAAAATCATCTTTTCCATACAAAAAGTTCATTGTCCTTGGACAATATGTATGGAACAGTTGTTTTTTTGCGATATCAGGGTTGACCCCATAGTAAAAGTTGTTTATAATTATGAGTACTTAAATACCCTTAAGTATTGTTGAACCTTTTTGTTATACGTTGTATTTAACATAATCGCGGTAAAACTCTCGTAAATAATCATAGAAATGTAATAAGCAACCGTGATAGCTTAAGGGGGAATAGGGTGAGCGCATCTCCATACAAACGTATTCCCCTATTTTCTTCCTGGATAATGCCTCTAGAGCAATCATTATTTTTTTATAAAAACTAGGTCTACTGTAGACGTGTCTCTGTGTTTTCCTTTTTTTCAGAAACTACTTAATAGCAAAAAAAATTACGCTTTAAATATCTTCATAGTAATTTTGGAGGCTATATTTTCTTTAACAATTCGTTTCTGAAAACAAGGAAAACACAGATACCCGTCTACAGTAGACCTAGATTTTATTTAAAAAATGATTGCTCTAGAGGCATTATCCAGGAAGAAAATAGGAGAATACGTTTGTTTTGTATGGAGAAGCGCTCACCCTATTCCCTTATTTATGTTTCTTAAATTGATGTGCATAATCTTCTACTTAATAGATTTAACATGTCAAAGTATGACCCCAAAAAATTACATTAAGTAAGTTCGTATAGGCTGAGTGGCCAGCCCTAGTGTCAGAGTTAATGTGCCGCCCGTAGACCTCTGACATGGCTGATGTTTGTTGGTATAGAACCTAGAACAAACCACCGGAACCAACAATTTAACGTGACATCCGACCCACGGTAGCGCTCAAAAATAAATGCCACTCACGGTCACCCATCCGAAGACTGACCGGACCGTCCGTTGCTTAACGTTTAGAATTACCTAGACAAGCTACGCCACGAGCGCTACACATTAATACAAAGTACTATACATGAAGTACAAAGGTACAGCAAAGGTTATTGTTTATTAGCAGATGTAAACATCTGAAAAAAAATATTTAATGATTGTTTGTTTATGTTTGTTTGTTACTAAAGTTTTTCATTTAAAACAAACTCGGAATAATAATAAAACTATGCGAGTACGTAGATACATAAAACTAGAAAAAAACAAAGTTCTCATTTATGCATGTACGACAAATTGATTCGAACCGAATTATATTTTTTGCTAAATACAAAATGATGTGTTTACGCCGGGCTGTATTCTGGGCATTAAACAGAAAACCTAATAGTGTTTACGGCAAATGAAAATCAAAATCGAATCTAAATTGCCTTGACGTTTTACTGTCAAAAAACCTGGAACCGACAACTTTCACCATTTTTAAAAGATTATTAATGTAGAGACTTCTAGAGACTTTGATTATAAGAGAGAGCTAGATCCTCCAAGTGTAGAGATGATGAAGACAACTTGAAGTATAGCATAAATAAGTTGATTTTCTGAGGTTTGAGTAGGAACGTCATCATCAGCCCGGAGACGTCCACTGCTGTACGAAGGCCTCCCCCTTAGACCGCCACAATGTACAACCTGTGACTGCATCCACCGCACCGGTTGCCCGCGACTGTCACAAGGTAGAGTGTAGAGAGTAGTCTGTAGTGGAAGGCCTACCTATGCTGCACCTTCCGGTTCGTGGTCGCCACTCAAGAACCTTTCTTTCCCATTGGTTATCAGTTTTTGAGCGAAGTGACTATCGTAACTTGCAAAGCCTGAGAGCTGTCGTCGGAAAATAATAATTATATAAATTATATAATAGGAGTAGTACAAGATTTATTACCTTTCCAAGCCTTGAGGTGCTTTGACGCTCTCTCCTGGAGTTCAATCTGGTCATATAATAAAATATTCATGCTGTATAATATTATATATAGTCACGTAGTCAATCCATTTTCTCGTATCTGGAACAAAGCGAAAGATATTTACGATCCACGATAGATAATTGCATAGTGGGACGATTGGAATACGAATTAAACTGGCACTGAAGATCGCTATCACAGAAATTATTTGTTTATGTAAGTACTATACGTACCTTTACAACTTGTGTGGGTGTGGGTGTTTCAGGCATAATAATAATTATATGTAAAACTAGCTTTTGCCCGCGGCTTTGCCCGCGTAGTAATGTTGAATACTGGAATTCGGTTAAATCGGGGCCCAACTCAATTGAATCACTAAAATACGTATATTATTGCATTTTTTCCAAGCCGCTTGCAAGTCTTTAAGTTTGCTTGAGGATGACCAAATTAAATATTAAAAATTAATTTAGCAGTTTAGGCTGTACAGTGTCTATAATAATTATGTCCGTCAAACAGTCGTCTGCGTGGACCTACAAAAAAATAGCCTATGTCCGTTTCCGAACCTTATGCTATAACTACCTATCCAAAAATGCAGCTCCATCTGTTCAGCCGACCAATAAATACGCCCATCCCCGTCCCCATTCCCAGCCTCATCCCTATAAACGGCCCCTTCCCCATCCCGATACCAAATGTCATTTTAATATGAACACGCCCATCCCCGTTCCCTCCCTCACCCCCATCCCTCACCCCATCTTCACCCCATCCCATCCCCACCCCCATCCCGATTTCAACTTTCATCTTAATATGGACACGCCCATCCCCGTTCCCAGCCTCATCCACATCCACATCCCATCTCCACCTGTCCCCACCCCATCCCCATCCCCACCCCATCCCCATCCCGATACCAATTGTAATCTTAATATTAACATGCCTATCTCCGTCCCGTCTCCGTTCCCAGTATCATCGCCACCCCCACCCCCATCCCCACATCTATCCCCATCCCTATACCAAATTTCATTTTAATATGTACAGCCGTTACAAAGTTAAGGAGAAACAAACGTACTATCACTAAAACATAGTTGTTTTTTTTTATACTAACGGGAGCTGATTTTGAAAAAACTGTGACACCCGTATCTTCTTATTTTTATAGTAGAATATGTATACCAAGTTTTGTATCAATCGAACCAGAGAATAAAAAGTTTCATACAAACTTTAACACCCCATTTAACCCCCTTCGGGGTTGATTTTTGAAAAATCCTTTCTTAGTGGGCGTTTACACCTCTCCAAAAACATACCCTCCAACTTTCAAGTCTCTAAGTTTAGCGGTTTGGGCTGTACGTTGTCTATATGTCAGTCAGTCAGTCAGGACAAAGCCTTTTATAGTTATAGATTAATTAAAAATTAATTTAGCAGCTTAGGCTGTACAGTATCTATAATAATTATGTCCGTCAAACAGTCGTCTGCGTGGACCTACAAAAAAATAGCCTATGTCCGTTTCCGAACCTTATGCTATAACTACCTATCCAAAAATGCAGCTCCATCTGTTCAGCCGACCAATAAATACGCCCATCCCCGTCCCCATTCCAAGCCTCATCCCTATAAGCGACCCCTTCCCCATCCCCATCCCGGTACCAAATGTCATTTTAATATAAACACGCCCATCCCCGTCCCCATCCCCGTTCCCTCCCTCATCCCCATCCCGAACCCCATCCTCACCCCATCCCATCCCCACCCCCATCCCGATTTCAACTTTCATCTTAATATGGACACGCCCATCCTCGTTCCCAGCCTCATCCACATCCACATCCCATCCCCACCTGTCCCCACCAAATCCCCACCCATCCCCACCCCATCCCCATCCCCACCCCATCCCCATCCCCACCCCATCCCCATGCCCATCCCGATACCAATTGTAATCTTAATATTAACATTCCTATCTCCGTCCCGTCTCCGTTCCCAGTATCATCGCCACCTCCACCCCCATCCCCATCCCCACATCTATCCCCATCCCTATACCAAATTTCATTTTAATATGTACAGCCGTTACAAAGTTAAGGAGAAACAAACGTACTATCACTAAAACTTAGTTGTTTTTTTTTATACTAACGGGAGCTGATTTTGAAAAAACTGTGACACCCGTATCTTCTTATTTTTATAGTAGAATATGTATACCAAGTTTTGTATCAATCGAACCAGAGAATAAAAAGTTTCATACAAACTTTAACACCCCATTTAACCCCCTTCGGGGTTGATTTTCGAAAAATCCTTTCTTAGTGGGCGTTTACACCTCTCCAAAAACATACCCTCCAAATTTCAAGTCTCTACGTTTAGCGGTTTGGGCTGTACGTTGTCTATATGTCAGTCAGTCAGTCAGTCAGTCAGTCAGTCAGGACAAAGCCTTTTATAGTTATAGATTATTTAGTGTAGATCTATCCAATCAAAGTGAAACACTTTTAGAACGGTTGTTAAATTCCAGAAAAAAGTCTTTACGCAAAATATCGTGAAACTAAAATAAGTACATTGTATATTATAATTATTATAATATGACCTGGGTATGTCCTTAAACTGCAACCAGACCCACCGGAGGACGGGCAGCAGCGTCCTCTTAGTTAACGGTGGTGACCATTCTGCGATCCCCAAGCCGCCTGCCAAGCGTGGGGATTATGGCAACACCCCTCTATTAAGAGGGAGGCCTTCGTCCAGCAGTGGAAGTTTTATGGCTGACGACGATATTATAATTAGGATAGCAAGACTATTGCATTGCGTTGCGAAACTAACCTATTCATATGTACGAACAAGATCTATGTTTCACTCACTCTCACTCATCAGCCAGAAGACGTCCACTGCTGGATGAAGGCATCCCCCTTAATAGGGAGGGGTTGCCATAAGATCTATGTTTAGATTAGTATTATATTATCTTTGGTTTAGATAAGCTATAGCCATCTTGCCTTTTGGTCTTGCCATCAATAATTATAGTAAAAGTGTTGGTGTTTAAGCCGTGCTGGTAATTTTTTCCCACTCTCCATGACGCCTAATAATTAGAACTAAGCCCGAACACACTCACACTAACTAGGAATGTTATTAGCGTCATGATAATTCGTCTAGATCTTAAGAAGCGAGATTCGTCTTCTTGATTGTGATTACTTGTATAAAATATTATATTCCTTTTGTTTGCTAGCAGGGGGCCTAGCCCTAGACAAACCTCAACGAGTTCTGGTTTTGAATTAGGTACCTATATCTGTTCGGGAAATTATACACTTTCACTTTTCGAATTTACACAACATGGAAATTGGTTCAGTATAAATTTGTTGCTTTTCTTTATTTCATACGCTCTGTATGTATATATAGGTAGTTATTAAGTACACATATATACAAGCCCCACCTATAGCTTTAATTAGCTCAAAGCATTCGATCGTTCATTTTTCGTTAGTCATATCGGCTTAGCGCCGCCATCGAAAGGCCACTGGAGACTATAAAACATAATTTACGGCAGCGCTAATTCCCAATTTCCCACCAGTTCCTGCCAGTTCCCATAAATAAACTGGAACGGGGCCGCGAATGTTGGTAAATTTGGGCTTCATTCAACGGTCGTTAAAATTCACATAATAATCGAGGAGTTGAGGTTGCATGTAAGACGGAATAATTGAGTTGCCAACGCCGCATCCCTTGATAAAAATGAAGATATACACCCGATCTTACAGACCCAATCATAAAAAACTGCGATAAAAATGAGTTCATCCTTTGGCCAACTATTCTTTGGTGGCCTGAGTCACTAGATCATCGGGATGCCTAAAATAACTGCAACCATCATACAATGCGGGTTATGGGTCTTACGCACGCGGTACGGATGGATTATGAAATAAGCGCGGTAAACCAGCATCAGAACTTAATTTTAAGGTAAATAAGTAAGTTCGTATAGGCTGAGTGGCCAGCCCTAGAGTCAGAGCTAATGTGCCGCCCGGAGGCTTCTGACATGGCTGACGGTTGTTGTTATAGAAACTAGAACAAACAACCGGGACCAACAATTTAACGTGTCATCCGACCCACGGTAGCGCTCAGAAATAAATGCCACTCACGGTCACCCATCCGAAGGCTGACCGGACCGTCCGTTGCTTAACATCAATTTTAAGGTAATTATACTATTCATTAGGCTTTACTTTATTTATATAAGTATTTCTAAATGGTGTTATCATCAGCAGGTTTATCCCTGCCCACTGCGTATTGCACTAAGTCAATTAGTTTAAAACAGAAATGTTCTTAGAGCCAAATTTATACGGTGACAGCATTGAGCTGTAGCTCAATAGGTATGCAATCAAAATCTTTTCCGATAGCACAGCGTTGCTGATGAAGAAGTATTCCTGCCGTCAATAACTGTTCATAAGGTGCCTCTAAGGACCAGTCCTGGATTTGTCAACAGGCCGCATAGGCCGCGGCCTAGGGGCGGCAGCGTCCTAGGGGCGGCAGATTTCAGAGGACGTTGCCGCCCTTATTATTTTAGAAAGGTACATACATGGGGTGGCAGAAATAAAGTAGCCTACACTAATAAAATAAAAAATCCGGATCTGCTAAGGACGAGCTATATCGATACAGCGAAGTTTGGTGCTAGTGCCCTTTAGTGTTCCACTTCCACTCCAAAAACATTGCTGCTTAGAATTTACATTACACAACTCATCGAAGAAATTGTATTCATTACATTGCTTCGCTAGACGTGTGCCAAATCGTTTCGACATAGATACTTCTCTTTAAATACCAAATTAGAATATTTTATGTAAATATTAAAAGATTACAATGGTGTCATGAGCCGATGTAACTTTGTAGTTTGTATGGCCGTATCTTGCTTCGGAAGTTAGGACACGTTCGAGGTCATCGTATACGAGACTTTGTTGTGGCCACGATTTCTATAGAAACTTTCTGTTAGGATTTAGACCTTTGCCACAAAGAGACCAATAAAAACCAAACACTTCCAACTTCCTTCAAACCTCTGCACTTCTAGACCTAAACCAAACTAAACACATGCACTAACTATTCACTAAATGCACTAAATATTCTAGGTAGATAAAATCTAGAGTAACTGCTCTACATTTTTTCTGCTTATAATGATGATGCGTATTAAGGCAGTGAATCTTAGAGTAGCTATAACTAGTAGACTCTGAGGAGTGAATGTATAGTGATGATGGCCGACTCGAGAGATCTATAGTATGCTGCAGGGCTTTTTGTAGAGTGGAATGGAAAATCCCAATCAAATCGTTTCAAAGCAAAACTGAGCGTCAGGCGCCGCGGACATTTATTAAAAAACTTCAATCAGCACTCAGTTTTTACTCTTTTACAATGTTCCACATTTGCTTGTTTACTTAAATGTTTCTTGATTGAATAATTCTGCGAGCGAGCTTCTGCGGTCACGCTGCATTAAATATTTAGATGTCGTAAATTTTATTCTGCTACTGGCCCCAATGCTGGTAGAGCGTTCGATATAATATTATTAATGACATCATCGCAATACCTGGCCGAGTAAATAAGTAACTTATTTTTAATATTATTAGCTTCACTTATAAGAATCACCTCAAATCTTTAAAGGCGATTTTACTTAACGAATAGTTCTAATAGTAAGTACCTAGTATATATATTCGAAATTTGTAGGTTTTCGTATAAAAGTAAGTAGGTTTGCAATTGCAACAAATTTGCAATTTGTTTTTTGTTTTTTTTTTGCATTGTTATCGGAACTAGGTAGTAGTAACATTGCAAAAAAAACTGGACTGGCACCAGGAGATGGATAAACAGTACAATACAATAGCACTACAATTCAAACACCGTTTTGTGTCAAAAAACAAAACACAAAATGTTATACAATGAAATAAATTTACAAAAATTATAAGTGAGCACCATTGAGCTAATATCTATAGAGTCACAAACGTGCAAAAAAAATGTCCGCACCAAAACTCGGCGCACGCTATGGAGTGCGCCGACTTTTTGAACGACTTGAACTACGATAAGACACAAGCGCTCAAGCATACAATGAACACTATACAAACGACATAACGTCTAAATTCGAACAATTGTGAACTATATAATGCACGTATAGGTATGTACAACGACACTCGGACGCTTTTTGACTGTTTTCACTTAGAGATTGTGACTCTTTAGATATTAGCTCAATGGTGAGCACCATTATTTTTGTCAAGAAACCGGTCCCAACTCAGCGTAATGCTGGTTGCTAACAACCAGCGCTGGTTATCTGTTGGGACCGGCAGGTGACGTCACGCACGGTACCTTCGTTGTGCATTCTACATAATAATAAATACACAATAGCAAAAATAAATACAATAAACAGAACAACAAGAAAACAACTACCTGAACTTACACATGTTAATAAACAGAACTTATTAATGGCTAATAATAAATTACAGTCTGAGCGATTTGTTTTGTCTTGATGAATCCCTTGGTGACGAGGGTCTGAAGACGGAGTGGATAGTAGAACTAGTACTATTATTTATTCTGTGGTAGAACTACGTACTCTTCGAGTTGGGGTTCATTTGTTTTGTTTCTAACATGATAAACCTAAATGTAAAGTAGGTAAGCATAGGAAATAAATGTATATAGGTAAGGTAGCACATACATAAATGTATAGCCCAGCATGGCATGGTAGTTTGATAGGTCTGTGATTATACCGGGTGTTTTATTTTTCCATCAGGATAAATTTGAGTGCAGTGGATATGTGAGTACAAGGCTAAATGACTGGTTTTTTTTTATTGTCTTATTCAAATGTGGCCCATAAATATAGCTGATTAATAAAAAGAAAATTAATATCTGATCAAAAATAAGCAACTTATAAGCATTTTAATATCATGCTAGACAGAGAGGCGAAACAGCAAATCGTGACGTCAATTGTTAGGACGCCATATAAATTCTATTCTGACAAGTAAGGCATGACGTCATTTTTTGTTTTGTGGGAAAGGGACAGAGTTGTCTCTAACAAAAACTTTAAACGCTCATATATCAGAACATTATTAACCGATTTAATTTTTTTTTTAAATTACCATACTACTTATATTTACTTAAATTCTTCATCAAAGCTATTGGTTTAAACGATTTAAACATCAGTCATCTAGCCCAATGCCTTGACAATTTTACGTGACCTTACCTACGCACATCTCTCGCCGCTGCAGTAACAGTAGAAAATGATTTTACAATTTTTATTTTTATGCTGATTCAAACTTAATGGTGGCTGTGAACTTAAGCGCGAGATGCTGCGAAGAAGTAAAAATGAAGCGTGCGGTGTGCGTATAATCGCAGTCTCGCTTGCAGCGCACTTCACTACAGCCGCCGTTAAGTTTGAATCAGTCTGTAGCTTCCTGAAGTTATGAAGAAGAAGACGAAATAAACGTTTCTAAAAAAAATATGAAAAAACGAAATTAAATCCACATAAAATAATTTCACGAAAAATGAAATTTAAAAAAACAATCTACTTATGTAATTTATTTCTGTACAACACAACACCCTATTTTTTGTCCTGAAGGTAAAAAAGCACCCGATACGTAAGTAATTATACTTTAGAAGATACCTACTTTAAAATTATTGCAGTTGATTTTATCTGACACTAAAAGGAAGGTCTCCAGCAGAAGGCTAAAGGCATGACGTACCTACTGTAGGTAAGTTTTATCTGTACTGTTGACGATTCTCATGGCTATATTATTTACCTCTAAAACCTCGCTGTAAGGCACTTACATCACACACATACTCATACATCATATACACATACGAGTGTACAATGTGTCTGTTACAGACATTGAGCTTTTTTTTGAGCTATAGTCACATAATTATGACTCGGCTTGTGAGGAATGTGCTCAGTAGCACATCCTACTTCACTTCTAGTAAGAAATGAAAATCTAAAATCCGGCTACTTACTTACGCTATGCCATATTTTTGGTAGGGTATCTGAAACTATGAATGAAATTACCTACACAAACACAATCCTATAGTAACTATATGAATAAGATGATATTTATACCTACATAATCTGATGAATACAATTGAGGAGGTCCGGAACAAAAGCCGATAAATCCACTTTTCGACTTTTTTTTTTAATTTTTTTTTTTCGTCACCTTTTTTCTTTACCAACTCATACATACCATACACCACTTTGGACGCAGCAAAAACGCACTAAAAAAGGCTCTAATATGAACAGCCGGAATAAAATCAGATAAATCCATGTATTTTTCCGATTTTAATTCTCAATTTTAATATTCGGCTCAAAGACCGATAAATCGTCTACGAAAATTTTAAACTGTTTTCCGTTCTGACCATACACCGATAAATGTATTTAGTTTTCTGTTAAAATATTATTT
This sequence comes from Erannis defoliaria, assembly GCA_905404285.2. NCBI lineage: Eukaryota > Metazoa > Arthropoda > Insecta > Lepidoptera > Geometridae > Erannis > Erannis defoliaria. The sequence continues at coordinate 7,055,226 of FR990085.1, read as the reverse complement.
TTAAATGGAAACTAGTAGTAAGTACTAGTAGTAACTAGTGTCAGACAAAAATTCAAATTGAGTAGTAGTTCAGCCTTTCACGCGACATTGGCAAAATTGTGGCAGCACAGTTAGGAATCCACAAAGATAGCAATCAAGTACTATTGTCAACGGCTGGATTTTTGTCAAAACGAATAGGTATTGTTAATGGCTAACATGGATGTGGAAGAAATTAGTGCAACCGTAGCTGATATCAATGATGGCAATCGCAAAAAAACTCGTCCTAAACGACGTGCTGCAGTTTAACGGGAGACAAGGGTACGTGTTCAGGTTTTGACCTTTTTGTGACTTACCTGTGTTTATCTACCTCCTTCTTCTTCATTCGTTTTTGACAGACGTTATAAGTTTAATCTATTGCTATTTGTTTTATTTTAAACTTTCTCAAACTACCCTCATCCTTGTTTGTTTTTAATAATCAATACTAGAAAGTAAGAAACTTTTGTTTTGTTTAATTTTCTCAATACTACCTCTCTTATTCGCTTTCGATAATCGAAACCATTATCAAAACCATTAAATATACGACTTTTGTTTTGATTTTAGGTATGCCGACGTTGGCCAGTTGATATTGAACGAAGCCTTGAATCTATTGAATCAACCTTGCAAGCATGCTCACAAGTCGAAATATTTTTGCAACAAAATTAATCTCAACGCCATTATTTACCACAGGTTTCCGGTATATATAAATTAATTAAATATAGTAAATAAGTTACTCTATGACCACAGGCAACGCTTCTACCAGCACACGACCAAATTGAAAAACGACATATTTCTGACTAGGTATATTACACCTTACATGATGAAAATAAAGAAATTTGCGATTGTATTGAGGAAGAACAGAGTAATATTATAGTTCAAGACACGAATTTTGATTTAAACTTGTACTGTAGTGTAATGATTGATTAATATAGATGACTTTGTAATTTAAGCTGCATTTTATTATAGTAATATTGGAATTTGATAAATCGACAAATCCAACGGTGCCGGGACAAAAACTGATAAATACAATGTAGCCGTTCAAATCCCGATAATTACATGATAGCCGGGCCAAAACCCGATAATTCCATATTGTTGATTGTGATAGTGAGGAAACAATCAAGTCTAGTTTTTTTTCACTATCCCTGTTCATTAGCCCTTCCTACAATTCTATCACAATTCAATTCTATTACAAGCTTATTTAATCATATTTTAGTTAACGCAGAAACTGAACTATATAAATGAAAATCGTTTTTTGCGTTTTCTGTAAAATTACGCCAAGTGGAATTATCGGTTTTTGTCCCGGACCTCGTCAATTGGAATCAGGAAAACCGGAGCATAATCTTGTTAACGAGTGACGTAATCTGCTGATTTTAAATTCTGTTTCTGTAGCAGGTCACTCATGGTCTTCACTGTGTGAGTAAAAACTACTAAACTAGGTAAGCCAAAAAATCGTGTTCAACTTTTATACATTATCCGAACCGACTTTTGTAAGTGATACATACATAGGTAGTGGTATATTACTTACATACCTACATCTACCTCTTTGATTGTAATATAACCGAGGTAGTTAAGTTCAAAGATATTACATCCAATAAAAAAAATCAAAATTGTTTATTGACAAAACATATTACATAAAACCTTTAAGTAATCATTTCTAGGCTTTTAAAACATTGTAACATACTATGACTATGGTAAATACACTTTAGCAGAGGTCCCCATGTTTATCTCGTAGGTAGACCAAAGCCGTGTTTTTCAATTTCGTGTAAGTAGACCGTGCTGCCTTACCTGCTGATATTAAATTTTGATGAGCATATTTGGGGTGCAATTACCTCATACCTAATGTCTGTGAAAATATTAAAGGCTAATATTTTTACAAGCAATGTAAATAAGTTTAGTAGGGTCATTGTGTCAGTTTTCGGCCTTTTAGCGCAAAAGCAGACTTTAAGTTGAGAAAAAAAAAATGTGTACATATTTATGGTTTGATAGATTAAACATTGTAGTACATATCTGTTTTCATCACACTTGCTCGTAAAGTGGATCTTATTACATCGGTTTTAGGCTCATAACCCAAGCTATTACGCACGCGTGCTTTTTACTTTACATTACGGCACTTGTGCTATAATAAGTATAACCCGGTAAAGTCAAGTTTGTACGTGACTGCAATTAGACGTATGTATACGAAGCACTCTTAATATAGCCGGGTAATAATTACAGCTTTTTTTAATACAAATAAAGAGTTCTTATGCCGCTGAAGTAAATTTCAACCTGCGCGCGCATTGCTGGTTTGGGCGCCATTTTCCGCAAATGTTTGTTGACGTTTTCGCTGTGTGGTTGAAAAAAATATTGTTTTTTCCTCGCAAGTGTGACGAAAACAGTCGTATGGAACTCTTGTGCTATGTTAGTCATTACGCTCTCGGCTTCCTTATCGCGCTCGCCTGCGGCTCGTGCGCATAATACCGCCTCTAGTGTAATGACCAACATAGCACACTCGTATCATAATGTACTATTATACTACTGATCAGTGAGTTGATATAAAACATCTTAGACTGATAGGAACAGAAAGTACGTGTTATTTTTAGTAAAAAAACAAAAAAAAAACGGCTAAAATGCTAGATTTCTGCCACATATTTTAATATTATAACATGAACCTATAAAAAAAGTCGGACGGAACTCCCGCAAAGACAACACTGTGTCACCGTAATGGCGGCGGCTATCTATGTGTGAATGAATTTAGGGTTGCCATAATTCCCAAAAAAAATACCTTGTATTATCTAGACAAATACAGGTCGACAGACAAGTTTATTGAAACTAGATTTTGGCCGCAATTTCGTCCACTTGAACTACAATAAGGCAACCATTTTAAATTACCTCCCTAAAGTATGGAAGCTCTAAATAAAAAAAGTATCAAGAGGTCAAGCTGTATCTCCGGTTCTACCCATCGGAATTAGATTAAACATGGCTTAGATTTTAAGTTGGAGTATGACCCTATAGTATACCCATACCCATAACCCTAGGTATCAACCTATGAAAATCCCATCAAAATCCGTTCAGCGGTTTTTGCGTCATGTAGGCAGTAAATACCGTACTATTTTAAAAGGGTAATGGTGGCAAAATGTACTTGAATGGGTGACCGCCTGTGAATATCGCGTAATGTTGTCTTGTTTGCAGTGAATGTCTAATCCCGAACTGAAACCCCATCATTTTTTGTTACGGAACCCTCGGTGCGCGAGTCCGACTCACACTTGGACAGTTTTTTTAAATTATATCTATAGAATTAATTAAAAAAGTCCCATTATTTCAGGTCATATCATCATGTCTGTGTATCCCCGAAGGGGTAGGCAGAAGTGTCAGAACACCCATATATTTCGGGTAATTTGCACAACTGAATATTGGTAACACTGGTATTCTGACGAATTATTTTGTTCTGTCGCATGAATATTGGTTTTAATGTATAAAATCGGGAACTAAGTGATTGAATTATTCATTTACCTATGAAACGTGATTCCTGTTTTTTTTTTCTTTTGGTCACTACGGTTTTTACACCACAAGACATTTTGTTTTTTCGCAGCGTAGCCGTGCCGACTGTGTTGCGTTTGCCCGCGTAATGGCTGACTCATGGGTGAATTTGTGCGTGCCGGCCTGTACGTACAGTAAACTGGCCGACTCTGAGTGACACAGTATGTTGTTAGCGAGAATCTGTCTGACTTTTTTTCTAGGTTCATGATTATAATATAAGTTTTTTTTAGTTTTCGGCCTGTTAAATAACTAAAATTAAAATATTTTTCTGACCTTTTTGACCTTTACCTCTTGAAACGGCGTCTAACTGAACAAATTATTAAAAACTCCTGGTCAGGGCTAACCAGACTAAAACATTGTCAGACATTAGGCAAACTTTTTGAATGTTTTAGACACTTTACTCTTTACTCAAAAATATATTTATTTTGTCGCTATTATCTTAAAAATGGCGCAACGCTATCGCAAAATTTATATTTTATTTCATAACAATGGCAGAACATAGATCAAAAATGAAAAGAAGTATACTAATAGTGTACGGTAGCCCTACCTAACACAATAAACATACTGGTCGATTGATCTGATTCGTGAATCAGCGATACACACAACAGTATAGATTTCTACTACTATTTATTTATTTAAACCATTAGTATCCACCAAGTCGGTATATTTGCGCAGATTACATCGCGATTTTATTCGGTCAGTGCATAAATAGGTATATGAACGGTTATAAAAGATAGTGGTAGGTACAGAATGGGATATTTTAATGTAATTAATTTTATTTTATTATTTAATGTCTAATGCCTACCTACATGATATTTATACATGGTTCGAAACAGCACAATGGAGAGGAACCCTAAGCATATCCAGCATTGGGTCGATACAGGCTGATGATGATGACATGATACAAACTTAAAACTTACTACCTAACTACAAACACAAACTTAATAATATAAGCCTGCAAACATTTTTCAAAATAATTTCAGTGTAACAGATAAGCGCTATAATTCTTACAAACTATCATGATTCAGTGTCCTAAAATCCTACAGGAAATTAAAAATTACAACGTTAGATAAAAAAATAAGTTGTTTCTTTTTTGCAGGGTTTGGTAAGTCGTGACGTGTCGTCGTTTCGCAACATAAGAAAGCCCATTTTAGAGAAAAAGCTTTGGAATCGTGAGATAGAGGATTCGATTCCGGGCCCGCATTGCGATGAGCTCTTTGGAATTTACAAAATCCTACCATTGTTCGGGTTAAAAAAACATGTTAACATAAGTTTTCCTCATATATTTTTTTAGTATTCCTTTTGTAAAGTCAAGTTATTAAGTTAATTAGAAGCTGATAATAAAGATACGGACCCCGGAGTCCGTGGAGATAAGCAAGGAAAAATACCTAAGTTAAGTAAACCTGTATAAAGTCCGGAAAATAAATTCAATGGCGTACCTATGTGCATCCACCACCGGCACTGGGATCGGCAGCGTTGTTATGAAGTACCCATGAACCCAGAAAAAAACATTTTTTCTAGGTTCATGGAAGTACCTATCTCCCAATCGCCCTTGGAGGGTAGCAGGCAGCTGCCTATACTCAGCAGTAGGTACGTAGGTTGTTGCAGTAACATGGTTACGTGTAATTTATTTTAAAACCTGGCATTGTATCAAACCTGGTATTGTATCTGCTAAAACTAGTCATACTGTATGGAATATTAACTGCTATAAATATGCGGTGCATCGCACAGGTTTGTAATTTGCCTACGCAACACTTCGAAGACACTAATCTGCAACAATGTCACAGAAACGAGCGTCAGCAACCTCGGTAGAAGTCTGAGATTTAATTAAACCATTTACGAGGTCTATGCCTGAAACCACGCTTTTAAGCATACACGCATACGTTAAGACTAGTTTAGTACCTAGACTAGTTATTTCATTTAATAGTGATTTAATCTAAAAATGCCCAACTGAAAAATTTATGTCTATATAGTAACAAAGTACCTAACTGAATAATATTGGTTTTGAAAGAATGCTGGAAACCGTATTTTTTTAAATCACATTATAGTTAATCTACTAGATAATGATGTAGAATCGTCTGCTTTGATTGATTCATGTCATCCTGTTATGGGATATGGAAATAAAATAAAAGAGGTATGAATAAATAATTATTATTAGTTTCCCTTTCCTATTATGAAATTATTATTTCCTTTTGAAGTTCAGACGCGGCGTCGGTCGTCGCGACGCCACGTTATAGGTATTATGAGGTTAAGGATTTTACAAGGACATACAAAAAAGCTTATCGTAAAAGAGAAGAAATATTTCAAGTAGGTAATTATTTTAATTTTTAGTTTATCCATTTAGTACCTAAATTATGCGTGTATTTAGGTAGTACTTATTTATTTATTTGGCTCTGTAGGTACACATTATCGGCCTTACCTAAAATAATCTCGATTCTCTTAGTCACTGCTTAAACTTCTCTGTCCTTTTCTAGCACGTGCAACTTCACGTCAGAGAGAAGATGGCAGAGCATCTTAAGCAGTGACTAACGGTTGAAAAGTTTTTTTAGGTAAGGCCGTATAATGTCAAAAACTAAAGGGCGGTACAGAGACCCTGTTAAGGCGATGCAATTAGTAGAATCAATCACATTTTTTTATGTTTTACCTACCTACTACCTATTTCTTTTAAAGTTACAAATTATTTAATTATTGATTTAGGCAGATGTCTAAAGAATAAAAATATATATATAATAAATACTATTTTTGAGACTAAAAATGTATGTAGATGGGTATCTAAGAAAACATCCGTAATTCGTTATTATTTACGATGAATAGAATAACAATCACATTTATAACACAATGTGAGCTATTTTAAAACAAAAATACAAAGACTGGCATGCGCCTACCTTTTTATCAATAACATCCGACTGTACACCGATAACACTGATTACAGTTTCCTGCGATGCCACAATTCACATTTTCATTGATAAACTGCGATTTCAACACGATTTTGCTACAAAATAAACAAAAAATAAATTGAGTTGCTAACACACTCCACTATCACGCACGCCGCGTTGACTGACTGACATGTCAAATCAAATCTATTTCACGATACGACGTTTTGTTGTTGCGGTATCGAAAAGCAAAATTCGCAGGTTAGAGAGAGACAATAAGAAAACATGGACTCGAATACTCTGTACGTGAACGAGATAGTTATATTCTGCAAGCTTTGCTTCATCTTTGTATTTTTTGTTTACGTTACGTAACCACATGATGTCATGGTAACCCAGACCACCATTGCTATGCTATTTCGATTCGGGTACAGCGGGCTTTTTGTTTTCAAACAGCGGCAAATATAAGACTAAACAAATTTGCGTTTGATTCGATACAGAATTTTTGTAAGTATGTGAATGTATCGTCTGCTGTACTAATATATGGAAATGTGATGTGGGGTCGACCAGTTATACATACGTGCATAAAATTATCATTAACTTTATAAGCCTACAGTATTTAAAGACGAATCATGTTTATTTTAACAATGTCTGTTCATTGAACATTTCAACGCTAATAATAGGTAGGTAGGTACTTACTTTGAAACTATGCTCGCACTATTATGCCCCTTTTTAATCATCGTCTTAAATAACCTCTGCTTACTACAGTCTTTAAGCGTCTGTTGTGTAACCGTCTATCGCATTAAGGATAGTTGTAAATAAATAAATATTCCGAGACTGGACTATAGCGCTGAAATTTTGTAAACGTAACGTACCTATAATTAGATAATTTTGTATAAAACATGAATTGTTTGAGTACATTTAGGCTGCCCAACGTAAATTTATACAATGGAAATGGGGTCTAGTTGAAAAGGAAATTCTGAATTAATAAAATAATTTCATAATTTGTATTTTTTTCCATAAGAACGGGACACAAACACACAACAAACCACACATACACACACGGGATAAATCAAAATCTGTTCAGGAATAGATAAGTAAGTAGGTGTTTATTGTATAAATAATATGTTTGAATGAAATTTAATATTTACATTACTATGTGCTTTGACTTTATTATTTGCTTTAACGTTATATGTAGGTATAAAGACTTATTATGTTATAGTACTATTATTATCTTTAAAATAATGCTATTGAATTGGGCAATGCCTGAAATAATACATGTAATTTGGATTAAATAAATAAATATTAGCCTAAAACTATTAACTGCTTTTTTTGGGCAGTCGTGTAAAAAGGAAGATGTAATTACCTTTCTGTGGGTTACATTGTGTAGGTATGTGTGTGCATGCAAACCTATTTTAAACAAAATAAATGCTATAATTATAAACTGGATAAAAATAAAAAGTCTTGTTATAAAAATGATTTACTTTTATTAAATCTTATACCCAACATGGGGAGATAAAATACAAAATACTTTAGCATTATTAGAATATTAAAGTTAAGGGTGATAATTGGGTTAAACATTTTCTTTTAAAAGCTAAGTAGAAGTCTAGCAATACAAAGTTAGGTAGATAACTTAACTAGCATATATTAACGGTGCTCCATCTTTGAAAACTAGGAACTAAAATTATTCAAAATCATTGCACGATTTCGCAGCGCTCCAACAGATAAAACACCGGAATTATAACCTAAACACTAAATTAAATATAAAATCTTCCATTTTCAGGCGTCGAACTTATCCTATTCAATACAAAAGTTTAACATAAATAAAGCTATCATATCCCCAGCTGATACAACCATTACATCGGGCATTCAGCAAAACCAGTCATCACAATAAATTCGAGCCATATCGAGGTCGTATCGTCTCGAAGCGGCGACTCAGCAGTCTTATCCTGGAATCGTTCGGCCACACTTCAGCAGAAAACATACTCTCTCACGCAGATGGGGCACCTGTCGGAATTGGCGAGGCATTTCCTCAAGCAGTCGGCGTGGAAGTAGTGGGCGCAGGGAGTGACTCGCGCGGACCTCATGGCACCGAGGCAGACCGCGCACACGTCCTCCAACGTCGCCAGCTCCTCCGGCGTCGCTCGACGGAACTTGGTTAAGGAGCCGCGCGCCTCTTTCAGCTTCAAAAGCGCTTCTCCTAAGCGATGCCGACCGTGTACCACTACGCATATGTAAGTCAGTAGGACCGCCAGCCGCCAGCGCTCGTACCACGCTAATAATGGGACCAGCGGCAGCGGCAGGAATGTCGTAATCGCTCTCGCCCAAGCGATGAAATACAACATCTCCATGCCGTCCAATTTCTCAAATTTCAAAGCTGTTATCACTATCGGCCAGAGCTCGAGGAAAGTCCTTTCAGATAGTAAATAATACGTCCCAGTGAGAGCAGTGTAGATCGCATTCGGGCGGTAATGTTCGAGTCCTTGCTCCAAGCCTAACGTGAGCAAGACGAACGTAATTGTAACAATGAAAGTGACCGCCTTAGTCCATTCTAGGACGATTTTGGTGGCGGACATGGCGAGGTGCTTGACTCTCGAGTGGCGTGTCACGTTGACGTAGGGCGACCAGTCTTGTTTGGTGCATATCTCGCGGACGTAGCTCACGGAGTAAGTGACCACGTTGTAGAACATGAGGGAGTAGAGGCTGGTGAGCTTGCCTTGAGCTACGAACAGACGGTCACATGCCGTGAACATCAGCAACTGGAACAAAATAAGTGATTGATTTAGCCTTTGCTTTGTGTAAGTTCACGGCTAATTCTTATACAGAGTTAAGCTGGTCGATAATGCTAGGCTTTGTCTTAATTTATTCTAGCAGCGCTCCGAAGTTTTAATCGGGAACTACGGAAATCATATGCCGCAAAGGTTAAGCTAAACGGTAGTACTGATCCGACAATAGATCATGACACTCATCATTACAACTGTCGCTAACCTTTTGTCATAGGGGTATACCTTGGCTTGCCACCTCTAATGGTAGTAATATGTGGTCTAATATTATCGTCAACCCGGAGACGTCCACTGCTGAACGAAGGCCCCGAGTCCGCCACACTATACGACAACCTACCATTGCATCCACCGTTTTTTTTTTCTTTGTTATTGGCATCGCACGTTGTGCATTCTGCCAGTGTCAGGTTTATGTATATTCAAGTTTTAATGGTATAATCAAGTCAAATATGTCATGAAATCACAGTTAGTCACACGTAATTAATCATATTCGAGTCCAAGTCATGCCCTAGTAAAGTTGTGGCGACTTTACTATATGAGCTCCGTAGAGTTTTGAAAACAACACGAAAAGACATGGTTCACCACATTATATCACTTGCCCACACTCGTGCATGTAACTCAACACTCAATGAATAAAACACCACCATTTTTAATCATTAGCTCGCGAAAAAACATCGCAACGTATTAATAGAATGCAACGACATGATTTTTCCGTGTTCCCGCCAAAACTCCGCCGCATCCACCGTTGCCCGCAACTTTCACATTCTGTCTGTCATATTGTGGGGGGTTTGCCGTAATCCCCGTGCTTGGCAGGCGCCAAGCCGCCCGCCACAAAATGCTCACCTCTGGTAACCGAGAGGACGCTGCTGCCCGTCCTTCGGAGGTTCTGGATGCAGTTTTAGGACATACCCAGGTCCAATGGTATATTCTCGAAAGTAAAAACTAATAAATAAACTTTACATGCAAGTATTAAAGGCGTATTCGTTTTTAATTTCACCTGGCATATCATAGTTGAGAGGTTGTTCATCTGCAGGAACAGCCTCTCGGAGCGGTCGAGCGGCGCGTACGCACCTTTGAACACCCTCATGGCGCATTCGAAAGGCGCTTGTAACTTTCTAGCAGCGTCTGAAACAATAAGAAATCTTAGTTACATTTTGTTTCCTGATAAATTAAAAGTTCAGTGAAAGTGGAAAGTTCAGTGGTTCAACGGAGGTTCAATTCAGTTTGGCAACCTAGGAAACACGCCGATGGAAAGCTGGACGAGACAGGCGCTAAACCGGGAAGATTGGCAAAAGAGGAAGGAGGCCTAGTGCTCTGGGGCCTTATTTTTGAATCGTGCGCAAGATTTGCGCATGCGAGCGTAGCCGACTTTCAAACGATATTGTTTGGAACAAGGTTCAATATCCTTAGAAAGTTGGCTCCACCGCATGCGCTACTTTGCGTACGATTAAAATATAAGGCCCCCGCAGTGGGCTGAATAAGCCAAAGATGATGATAATGGTTAATAAATTTAAAATACAGTATTTTTGTTATGCTATCAAGAACTTGAAAAGTTATAATGCTTGTTAGAATGGCAGAATGCACAAAGTGCGATGCCAAAAATGAAGAAAGAAAAAGAATGTCACTGATACCTACTTGGGAAAAGATTTATACAATGTGAAACTCTTTTCTCTATAGGAGTGACATTGGGCTAAGAAAAGGTTAAAAACGAAAGTGAAACTCCTTTCTTCTAAAGAGTAAATATTGAATTGTACTATTGGTAAAATGGAAGAACTTAACGAATTCAACAGGACCTGTTAGTTTTGTTCAAAAGTTACGGTGGTAGCTCGCTCGCTCATTTGTAAAGGTAAGTTATTCAGACTGTATGCAGGAGCCCGCTGCCATAGATAAATGGAACGATTGCCAGTTTTAACACCTAGCTTGCGCCATCTAGTATTTTTTTGGGAACTAAAGAAACAAACAAAATAACCATTTATGTTTTGGCTTGAGAAATTACGATATATCTATAAATTATCGATTTTCAGATTTTTCCTATAACTACTGTTACGTGAGACCTTGCTTCTTGCCAAATTTCATGAATTTAGGTCAACGGGAAGTACCCTATGAATTTTGATTTAGTTCACTCTAAAAAACTCGCAAAAATGGCCGTAATTTTTTATTGTGTTGACTTACAAGCTTGATTTTTTTACAGCTCCAAGGGACGACCGTGGACTTACGTATTTGATATTTATTTCATCAATTGGGTTCCTGTTTTCCTTTTAAGGTACGGAACCCTAAAAAGACACGTAGTAAAGTATTCGTTGAATATTTTTATATGAAGTGTTCTCACACTTTGGTTATTTCTATGTTTTTATGTGTGATGTGTGTTGTGTGTTTTGTGAATAGGCTAGATGACTGGTTTTTTTTATTGTCCTATTAAAATGTGGCCCATAAATATAGCTGATTAATGAAAACAAAATGAAAATCTGATATAAGCATTTTAATATCAAGCTAGACAGAGAGTCGAAACAGCAAATCGTGACGTCACTTCTCAGTACGCCATATAAATTTTATTCTGACAAGTAAGGCGTGACGTCATTTTTTGTTTTGTGGGAAAGGGACAGAGTTGTCTCTACAAAAAACTTATTTATCAGAACATTATTAACCGATTTAAATTATTTGTTCAATAAACATACTATATTTACTTAAATTCTTCATGAAAGCTATTGGTTTCAACGATATAAACATCAGTTATCTACCCTATTATGACGAAAAAGGCAGAGACTTCTGTAGCTTAATTGGCCAAGCAGTTGGGACGGAAACTCAGAGATTGCTCGTATGCAGGTTCAAGTCCGGCCAGAGATCATAATTCTTTCTTACTGTTTATGCTCAATTCCTAATTTTATTCCTGTGATCTGAGCTACACCCGCATGAAAATAATGTAAGACCAAGTAAAACTTAGTAATGGTAGCTAAGTTAGCAACAGTAAATGCTTGAGTTTTAATTTAAACATAATCAAAGAATAATATTAATTTTAATATAATATTAATATAAAGAGCAGATCAGATTCGTGTCAAAATGGTCAAGTGTCACATCGTATTTCTTATGATTTTTCTTAGAATAGCTTTTCCTTTCATTTGCATAAACTTTTCCAATGGAGCGTTAAATATTTTTCAGACAAGTTGAAGCCATGGACAAAAGGATGAGAAATGCGAGACTAAGCCAAACTAAAAAAGAGGTACAGCAGGACCTCTTTAATCCGAACTCCAAAAATTTACTCCTCGTTCGGATTCGTGGAGCGTTCGGATTACAGTACAGAGGATTTATAAGGTATTTTTTATGAAATAAAACTAATACTATTATGAAATTATTTTTCATGATACCCACTCGACATTCGGTAAGCAACTGGCGAGACGGCGAATATAAAGTGGAGTATATAATATAAAGGAGTGGGACGGTCGGATTACAGAGGTGTTCGGATTAGAAGGAGTTCGGATTATAGAGGTCCTGCTGTATATACTTTTTTCCTCAATTCTCCCCATGTAAAAGTTCTTTAAAATGATGAGTACAATTTCTATTGGCTTAGTAATACCGATTGCGCAATCCTATATATAAGTATTAAAATTCAACAGTAACAATGTACCTATAATTGTAGTCTTAAGTAAAAAAAAAACGAATGAATAATTTCATGTTTTATCAAAAATAATATGTGTTTTCAACCGACTTCAAAAAAGAAGGTTCTCAATTCGACTGTATGTTTTTTTATTGTATGTATGTTACGCGATTACTCCGCCATTATGATCTGATTTTTATGATATTTTTTTTGTTTGGTAGGTAAAACTTCAGAGGTGGTCCAATATAAATTTTATCGAAATCGGTTCAGTGGTTAGGTTATTAAATCAAAATTACTAAGAAATATGAAGATGTCATCCAGGTATTCGAAGTTAAAAAAAGCGTATTATTTAGTTGCTTGTGCCATCTCGCATGTTATATCCCCGGCATCACCATCCCTTAGGAATTTTGATATAAAAGGACCACCTCAGGTCAAGGAATGTCAGTTCAGAGCTCGCCCTTCAGAAGAACTCAAAGAAAAACCACATCACCAAAAAAGCTCTGGTAAGTAATTCTTCGGTATTTACTATTACTTTAAAAAGCTAACATTATTTTGTTACACAGTAATCATTAAATAAATTGATTATGGATATGTCCTAAAACTGCATCCAGAACCACCGGAGCACGGGCAGCAGCGTCCTCTTGCTTAAAAAGTTTGTAAGCATTCTATGATCCCCAAGCCGCCTGCTAAGCAAATAGATTATGGCAAACCCCCTCTATTAAGGGGGAGTTCGTCCAGCAGTAGTCTTCGAGTGGCCCAACAACTGACAATGCTATGTTTGATATGATAAAATATTATAGCATCTTCCTTCACCGTGTGTGAAACGTCCCATAAGTACAATCATATCAAATACATAATACATGTAGGACATGTACAATCCTACTATTTGGAAAATAAACACTGGCAAATATTTTTAATATTTTTCTATAAAATAACATTTACGTTAATGTATTTTTCAAACAAAACAATGCATTGCATTTAATTGACGCGTGCATCGGCGTATAATAAAAACCTCGTTGTAACTACTAGCGTTGATCAACAAAGTAATGGACATTTCTTTGTTCAAAACAGTATATTTCGGGGGCGTGTGTACCATGCGCTTTTTTGAACGCTGACCAGTGTAAAGACCAACATATCCTAGTATTTGGCAAACAAATTTTTGCTACGGTTGTCTGTCAGTTGTGTACAGAAAATGCAGTAGTGGCTCCCTCATTCAACTGTATTATAAGTTGGTCTTACTGTAACGCAAGCCCGCTGACGCAAATGCTTTGGATGCAGGCCAGTTTCCGCCGGCCCATTCAGCTCTCGACAATGACCCGACTCTCACATAAACACGTTTGCGTTTAGTAAATATAGCTTGTGTTTCCAAACATCAGTTTTAGTATTATTGCAAAAACTTTAATGTTCGCATCCGGTCGTATCAATGGGGGTAGAGCACTTAGCAGGATCGTTGTTATGGTTGGTATTACTAAAAGCAAATATTTAATTATACCTAATGTGACGGAAAATAACCTGAAAAGTAAATTTTATGACCGAATTTAATTATTTATTAAAATGTCGAAATGACTTTAGGTCACGTATCATATTGATCCATATGAAAATAGTGCATTATGATACATGCACGACGTTTATCATTATACTCGAGGCGGTATTATGCGCGCGAGCCGAGAGTGTAATTGCCAATGGCACACGCGTTCCATACGACATTTTTCATCACACTTGCGAGGAAAACTACACTCTTTGATAATAATCAACCACACAGCGAAAACGACAACAAATATTTGGGGAAAATGGCGCGCCAGCCAACGCAGCGATGCGCGCGCATTGACAGTTTCTTTAGCCGCATAAAAACTCTTAATTGGTATAACAAAAAAAAAGTTGTTAAGTATTACCCGGCTACATTAAGAATGCATAAAGCTTGCAGTGAGGTACAAACTTAACTTAACCGGGTTATTATAACACTATACAGGGTTAGTTTTAATCAGTTAGTATCCTTTTAAGGGCATATTCTGTACGTCAAAACGAACAACTTTTACTATGGGGCCAACATCGAAATCGCAAAACAAAAAACAGCTGTTCCATCCGATTTCCCAAAGGTTGATGAACTTTTTGTATGGAACAGCTGATAATTTTTTCGCGATTTCAAAGTGGGTCCCATAGTAAAATTTGTTTGTTTTGATGTACAGAATATGCCCTTAAAGGCTGCTAACTAACTAATTAGAACTAACCCTGTATAGTGCTGTAATGTAAAGTAAAAAGCACGCGTGTGTAATATATTGGATTATGTACGAGTCTAAAACCGATGTAATAAGGTCCACTTTAAGAGCAAGTGTGATGAAAAATAATATAATACACAAAAATAAGTGATACAAATGCGGTTTATTCGTTTTTACAAATGTATAAAGAGTAGATGAATGCCAACTGCCAACCCGCAACGGGACTTCGTGGTAGATATGGCCCAATAGGCTAGATGACTGATGTTTAAATTTAAATCGTTGAAACCAATAGCTTTGATGAAAAATTTAAGTAAATATAGTATGTTTATTGAAAAAATAATTTAAATCGGTTAATAATGTTCTTATTTATAAGCGTTTAAAGTTTTTGTTAAATACAACTCTGTCCCTTTCCCACAAAACAGAAAATGACGTCACGCCTTACTTGTCAGAATATAATTTATATGGCGTCCTGACAAGTGACGTCACGATTTGCTGTTTCGCCTCTCTGTTTAGCATGATATTAATATGCTTATAAGTTGCTTATTTTTGATCAGATTTTCATTTTCTTTTCTTTACTCAGCTATATTTATGGGCCACATTTTAATAGCACAATAAAAAAATACCAGTCATCTAGCCTATTGCTCTTCGAGGTTACACCTTAGACTAGACTTCGTTAGACTTGGTTAGACTTCGTCCAGCAGTGGACTGTTGAAAGGCTTATTATGCTACGCTTGCTTATTGCTTGCCTATTTGACTGCACTTGATTTTACAATCTTGATTACATTCATTCTAGCGTCAGAATTGCTTACGCAGTATGTATATACAAAAATCAAGATTTCGTGTTTTTCACCCACGAAAGCGTATTCAAATAAAATGTCGTTAAAGTCAAAATAATTCGTTTTCACTCTTTCTACGACTACATTTCTCATTCTGATTTCGCCTTGTAGCCAATTCGTCTTTCCATATAAGTGACAGCGTACAAATGCGTGGGCGGCGCATAGGTCAGGAGATTGGCACACCCAGCTGTTTGTGCCAACTATGCGAGTTATGCTATACTCTCGTTACAGACAGCTTTAGACTTCAGACTAGGCCTAAAGACGAAAATCTGAAATTGTTTGTATGGTAACACGCAATAAAACGCACAAGATGCTCTCGTACTGGTAAAACATAAAGCATGCCAATGACTATTGCAGTTGCAGTGTATCCTATGCCCTAGACTATGTCCTATTTTTTTTACGAGGTAATTCTCCCAAAGTCTATGTCCTATCTAGGGCACCACTACATTGGCTTTTCTACGTTGACATATTCGTTTGTTGCCCGTGGTACTACCACTATTACTACCAGTAGTACCACGGGTAAAAAAATATCCCGTAGTACTACCAAGCGATACGCTCGATGGTCCGTTTGTTTGAGAGAGAGCTAGATGCACCATTGTCTAAACAATTGAATACGGAAAAGAAAGCTATAATGTGATTGCAGAATTAACTCAGTGTAGATAAGAGAATATCTAATAGATGCACATGAACACATCTAGAAAAAAAAATGCTTGACGCAATAGACGACATTATGAAAAATAACAGGAAAATATTTGATGGTCTTCCTTAGTTTTTAATTACCTAAATGTGTCATAGAACTTTTCAATGGAACTCGTGTGAATGTATCTCAGTTTTGGTTTCTTATACAAAGAAAGGTGAAAAGTGAGGGTCTGGCCAAAGACGTGGTGGGATTACACAGGTCATTGGTATTGCAATTCGATTCTCCACATGCGCAATGACCGGTGACTGATGCGTTCGTTCATTTGCACTGACAGACTAATAACCTCTCCTTGGCATATTTATAAATATATGGTAGAAACATATGGCGGTCAATATTTCACGTATAAAAATTAATTATTATGACATATTATTTGAACGGGAACTCAGAGATTCACCACTGAACATCATTTAATCATCTAAATAATTCATCTGATTCTATGGAATTTCGCAGTAACGAATGAACTTTAGATGGACGTTAGAGGAATTACCAGAGAAATTACTGGGTATGAAGAGATCTAATATCTAAAGGTGACGAGCGCAGTACAGGGCGGCGCAGGATTCTATTCTTGATAGGATGGAAGTTCACAATTCTGGCACTGCCACTGTTATGGGCAGGCGTGACGCTTACCATCAGGCTAAAGTCTTGCTCGTCTCGTCACTTGAAAAAAATTAATGGATTGTTGGTCCACTGCTTGGTTCCACTAGTGATTAGCGGGAACAGTAGGATTTAAGCTAAGAGCCGAACAAGAACCTCTCCTGCGCGGTTATTCTAATTAGCATAGGGTTCAAGATCAGAAAGTTTCCGTGTGAAAACTCCTCAAATAGCGATTCACAACTTCGAATTCGAAAACTATTTGACATTTCAGTTCGGGGAAACAGCTGATTATAACCAGAAGAAGAAACTTTATCGCCAGCAATTTGATCGCGGAAACGATGTCGACAGGAACATTTATTATATAACAACATATTTTTGTTATAATAACTGTACAGCTCGGAAGTTTAAATTATTATGTTACTGCACGTACTTACTGGTAGCAAGAGATAACCGCGATTATCAGAACATCAATTAAGAACAAAAGGTGATAAAACGGTTTAGTAGTGGCATACCTTGTGCAAGTTTAACGACAGCAGGCCACCAGCGCGCGGGGTAACGGTAGTTGGCAGAGATGAGGACGGGCACCACGAGGCAGGTGTAGGCGGCCATCAGCCAGGCGCCTCCGAGAGCCACCAGCAGCCCTCGCGGCGCCCAGTACGGCAGCAGCAGCACCACAGACAACAGCCATACTGGAAACAAGACGCACAACATTTATAGAGACCGGAAAAGGTTGCGATAAATATAAACAAAAAAACATAACAAGCTCGGCCAAAACCACAAGAATTGTAAACAAATCCACAACGAATGTGGCCAAAACCACAACGAATTTGGCCAAAACCACAACAAAAATGGTCAAACCATCAAATATGGCCAAAAGCACGCCAAACGTGCAACCGCAACAAATGTGGCCAAAACCACAAACTATGTGAATAGGTACCGAATATTACAATACAAAGACCTTCGGCAGGCATGAGAATTTTAAGAGGGAAGGGAACTTTCACTACAGGGCCAAACCTGTAGGTAACTAAATAATATTACTAATAACGAAGAGATCTAAGCGTTTAAATATCCAATTTATATACGTCAAACGTTATTAAGTCGTAGAAACCAAGTTTAGATATACGCTTCAGACATATATTAAGTATATCAACAACAACAAAAACAATAAAAACCACCTTCACCTGCCATAAAGAAAGAACATAAACATACTGTGTACTTGAAAAAGTCTCCAATGTTTATTAAAATTTAGTTTCACACGTCAAACTAGAAAAAACATTTATGCCATCATGCCATTTCGGTTCTTGTAAATAAGACGTGCGTGGTTTTGTAAACAATTTATTAATAACTTACTGTAAAGAGTTCGGCCAAGTAAATAATATCCAGATGAGTTATCTTCAGATCGGAATTAAAGTTTCTTTTAATGATCCAGTAATCATAAAAGTAGGTATATTTTCACCTCACAAGCTCGGAAATATTCTGTTTATCATTCGAAATCTGGTAAGCGTCAGAACCGCTGGACCAACAATGATATGATGTGTGGATTGTGTGGCTAATACAAAACTTTACTAATGTTTAGCTACTATTTTTGAATTCTGAGTGCAAAAGTGCATTTTGTCTGAAAGAGTTTTTAAAATTCGAACCTTTCTATTCAATAAGTTTCTATACCGCCAGTCCACTGAAAATGCATAAGTTATACTTATTTCATGTCAGTGCGCCAATATAATTTTTAGAAAAATCGCACTGGCCAGCAAGAAGACTGTATGAGAAAAAAAACTCTAGTATTTTCTTCCCTGTTGTGTGGTAAAAGTTGTATGTTTCGCTCAGCAACAAAGTTATTCTGCGTCTCGTACCTTTGAAACACTCGCTACGATCAGGATTCTATATTTGAACCATTCGACTCGACTCGATTCAGCTTGTATTGAATCCTTCGCTTGCTCAGGTTTCAATACAAGTAGGTACCTACTCGCGCCAAAAAACAACATTCCAGCCTTGCGTAACAAATAACTATTTTTTATTGCACTGTTTGTTGTTGTTTTGGTTCAAATTTAGTAATCCCTTCCTGTCGACAGATTGATGTGATATTTCGTAGACTCTTAGTTCTGATAACAAAACCGTTTAATTATTAAACAAGCTTTTTTCATGAATTGCTTGTTTACCATGTAGTCTGTTGGTAAGCATCCGGTAGTATGGCCGAAGACGGAGCGCGTCAATTTATGTTCTGTGAAAAATGTTTGTTGTTGTGTTTAAATAAAATTCGGTTTTCGATTTCAGTTTGTTTCAATGTTGTTTTACTGAATAGTGCATACTTATTGAATTACTATTATTACTCTTTCTCTCTCTCGAATTTATTTAAATAACTTCGCTATGTTATATATATATATATATATATACTCTTTTGCATGCAGAGACTCTAATTTACCTACTTAATATAGGTACAAGGTAGACATGGGCGTATATAAGGGCGTAAGGGGCCCGAACCCTCCCCCCCCCCCTACCCTTGCATCCGACGAAAATACCTAATAAAAATGGGTGTCATACTCTGACACTGGCCGGTGGGAACGAAGAGCCATGAGCTATTCGACAAAATATATAATAATTTATAGTCTTCATGCTACCTTTGTCACTTTTGAACCCTCGGGTGACCCGGCCCCATGTGAAAGCTGTAGCTACACCCATGGGTACAAGTATTCTTGAATTGAATTATAGACTTATTTATTACCTATATGTAAAAAAAATATGTATGTATGTATATTAAATAAAAACAGATTATCTCTGGTGATATATGCCTGACACTTAACTCTAAACGTCTGTCGTCACCAGTTGGTCGTATCATCATTTCGCCTTGATCCACTTCCAATACCTATCAACGACCCAAATGTTTAACGTACGCGCGCTTTCTTTCACATCTAAGTCGTAAAACGAAAATAAACCGCTTGTTTTTATTTACCGCCTGCATTAAACGCCCAAAAATAATGTTAAAAATCTTTTGCGCATCATAAAAAATTTAAAGGAAAAGTTGAAGCCATCGCACAGTAACAACAGGGCAATAAAAGCAACCGTCTGGAAGCTGTATGTTTTCAGTTTTATTCCGATAATAAATGGGAGATCTTTTGAGCGATGCATTATAGTCATTTGGAAAGTTTTGGATCAACACGAGTGCGTTGACTTATGCCAATTTATTGTTTATACTTCACACTCATACTCGTATTAGCTACTCAGTACTATCGGCTTGGTCTAGGACTGTTATGATACTATTTTTGTTGTTGTAATTATTAGAGTTAGAGTTATGTATGAAGCCAATGAAAGACTCATTAACGATTTCATAACATACTCGTTTATTAACTCGAATCAATAGCAGGACCTGGGTATGTCCTAAAACTGCATCCAGAACCACCGGAGGACGGGCAGCAGCGTCCTCTCAGTTAACGGTGGTAACCATTCTGCGATCCCCAAGCCGCCTGCCAAGCGTGGGGATTATGGCAACACCTCCCTTCAAGGGAGAGGCCTTCGTCCGGCAGTGGACGTCTTCCGGCTGTTGATGAATAGCAGGAGAGATGCGAGTGCTCTTTACTAGATCATGGATACCGGTTTTCCGGTAATATCGAAATCCGGAAAAACCTTGAATATCGGCCTAAATAGCTATGATTGAAAAACCGGTTTTGATTGCGGTATAACCGGTATTTCGATATTCCACTATAAAATATTATTATCAAATTTATTAAAGTTCTAAAGACGTTTACCTGTACTTATTATCTTTCAGACATTTAAACAAATTATCACGAAATAACAACAAACAAAAACGAAAAACCACAACATAATTACGATTTTCCAATGAATTTATAAATATTAATTTAACTAAAACAATGTATTTTAAATTTTGAGACATAAGTCTAACACAATAAACAATATTTAGTATTAATTACCTGCTTATTCAGACAACCCGCAGTGTCTGAAGACAAGGGTCTTTAACCAATGTGTGTTGCCAGTGATGACATGGAACTGAAACGTGGTCTTCAACTGCTGGTCTCTTGGAGAAACTCATAGTCACGCAACGGGCAATGGAGAGAGCTATGCTTGGAGTTACTTTGCGCGATAAAATCCGGAACGAGGATATTCGCCAAAGAACCAAAGTCACCGACATAGCTCGCTCTAGCTCGGGTTTGCAGTTGAAGTGCCAATGGGCAGGTCACATCGCTCGAAGAACTAATAACTGATGGCAAGAAGGTTCTTGAGTGGCGACCGCGTAGGAAGGCCTCCCACTAGGACCGACTAGGTGGACCGACGACATTGTAATAGTCGCGGGCAAGCGGTGGATGCAAATGACAGGTACACTGTGGCGGTCTAAGGGGAAGGCCTTCGTTCGGCAGAGGATGTCTCCGGGCTGATAGTGAACCCACTTATTAAAAACTCCGAACGCAACGTGGAAAGGCGGCGTGCTTGCTTGGTCAGCCTGTAGTGGTACTGTCGGTGTTTTATGGTGTAGTGTACATTAATATTATTATTGACACGTCACATTGCTGAACCAATCACTCTCAAAATCCCACACGAGATTGTATGCTTTAGAGATCATTCGCACGTTTCACCACGAAGAATGAGTTTGCAGATGGCTCTTTACTTTAAAATCTGGACATACCGATACCGCATTTAAATGTCTGCTGCGTTAACCAGTCAGATAAAATTCTACTGTCTAGGCTTCTCGACAGATCTCTGCTTTGACTTACAGTACTTGCTTACTGATTCCTCAAAAAAGCCTTTCCATTGCATCAGTTTTGCAGTACTTCCAAAAACCCTGAAAGCTTCAGTGAATTTGCTACCGACGAGTACCTAAAACTAACCAAGTTTGAAATGGTGGAGGAGATTTTTTTTCGCTACATTAACGTTTTGATACAGAACGTGAACTTGTGGGTTTTGATGAGAATTTAGTCATGGGCAGTACTAGCTGCGAATGAAAACTGTGAAATCAAAGCAGTTAGTGTGTACGTGGAGAATATCCAAGAAGTACCTACATGTGGCGCTTAGGTCACATTTTTATATGGCCATCCGGTATGGAAAAAGAGCAAGTGAAATCAAATTTTAATAGCAGAAAGAGAGCCGGTGCGTAAACAAGAGGCCACGCCCACCCTGACTACAAGCACTGATAGATAGATAGATAGCTCTTTATTGCTCACACAATAAAAACACACAAAGGATTAAATAACTTAAATAATAGCGTAACAAATGGCGGCCTTATCGCTAATAGCGATCTCTTACAGGCAGCACTGATAGAGTATCGTATAAGGATTTAAATGTGTGCCAGGTTATATGCGCGGTATCGCCTGATTCAGCGCAGCTTTCTTTATGCACATGTGCGCGCATCTCACGTGTTTAAGCTATTTATTGATAAACACATGACTCACTCCTTCGTTGAGAATAAACATTTACAAATCGGTGTCTCAAAAGACAAAGCCCGAAATTTACAATAACAAGAAAATAGTGGTCATTCTACAGATACGCGATTTGTTTATGTTAGTCAAAAGGTCGTTATGGCGAGCAGCAATGGCGTACAGTCGTAGAATACCTAAAAATAATAATATTATGATGCCACTGCTCTTTAACATTCAGAAAAAAGCTGTGTCCACAACTGCCAAATTAAAGTTAGCAAAATAACTAACTAAATAACGTCACTTGATCTAATGATAAAGGAATAATCACGGAAAAATACTCCAAATCAACAATTAAAATCAATGAGACGTCCTCTGATGGAACAATTTAATGTAACAATATGAAACAAGACTTACCGATATTGGCGATTTTGTCATCAGATTTGAGAGTCTGAATCTTCGAGAAAGAATCACTTCTTATGCGGCCTCGCACTCTAGATATCATGCCCATATTTTCAGATTTTCCTTCAGATATAGGTATTAACACACACAAACAAGTCACAATAAACAATTGTATGTTATCCAAATTCAAATAAAAAGTTCTCGAAAGTTGTGCAGCGATTAATAAATATCAATGGTCCGTATTGTCTGAAGAGTGTCACATGAATGCGTATTTCGCGGCCAAACGCTTGGGCGGGCGGCGCTTGCGCACGTCGGATCCACCGCCCGTAGTCTATCATATAATTAGAATACCTCGAACAGCACAAAATACATTACTGTTTTCTCGTACATTAACTATAAGTATGTGAAGCACTGCCAGCAATGCTTTCGACCATACGAAGATCTCTACATTTTCAGCCCCCGCCGTCGCATCGCAATCCAATGACGTTTTGTTTTTAATTTCATTTCCAAGTCACTGACTTTTAAAGCGGAAACACTTGTGTTTTCTAAACATATTTAGATGTATGAATGTAATCATGTATGGCTATAATTGTAATCAAGATATTATTTTCACTATAAAGACAAAAACACTCAAGTTTGACTTGTTTATAGTCTTATTTGTCGCTATTTGTTACAAACTTAGGATTTGAGTATTTTTGGACGGATTGGTTAAAATTGTACTATCGACGCCTTATTAATTGAGCTAAACGCAAACGTACGTCTTAAGTTTTTTGATAAAACTAATTAATTGAATAGTATTTAAAATTAAAACTAGAATATAAAAAATATCCAAAAACAAGCGAATTTGGTACAGATGCTGCGCGCTGCTATGTCGCTCACGAATTTAATCATTTTTGAATGTATCAAATCATTGATATAGTTACGAGAAATTACTAAGAATAACATTACAAAGGTTCAGAAATAAATAAAATTTCGATCCATGCAAGTTTTTTCATTTATAAAACGGGGCATAACCTAAAATCCCATTTTAGGCACTTACTAAAACTTGCTATAATCAAAATTATATTTTTGCTGAACTTCACCGGCTTTCACCGAGTGGCATTTTTCATAAACTGTATTCAGTGATTATATACATAGCGGCGCGCAGTATTCTGGACCACGGCTTGAGAGACAAACGAAGATTATTTTGTCCTTATATAGGCGTGTACAAATGTTTGTTATCTATTAATTTATTTTACAATTTTTTACCGCTGCGGTGATGACGTGCTGTGACCTTCGCAACTCATGTGTTCTGTTACGAAATGCTGTTGATCTCGTGATATGTACTACAATAGTATGAAAATAGATCGTTTACGTGCAGAAGAACACGGAATAGAAACGTACAAAATTACGATAAAGTGCTTGTACACACGTGGAAATGAATTACAGAGAACTTTGTCGCAATAGAGTGAATGAATGGAACATTACGGAGGAAATCGTAGTAGAAAAACATCCTGATTCAATTCTAATCCCGCCTACGTTTCGTGACGCGTGCCAATAGAATACTACCTAATACATTCATTCATAACACTAGAAATCTCGCTTGACCACAATAATAGCCCATGATTAACATCACAAGGAAAATAACTCTGATCTCGCAATCCGTGACACACGGTTATTAATGAAAAGTCTTGGAATTTTCACTAATACAGTTACAGAAATAACATTGATCTCATCTGACAAAATTAAAGGTCCATGTTCATTGACCTAAATATGAAAGAGAGAAAAACTGAGCAAAAGTCATACGGTCGATAAATCAACTCACGACAGCTCAAGTATACCTATAAAGTTTGTAAGATAGAGTGCAATGATATTTGGCTTGTTTTCTTAGAGCGGGTCAATATTCACTGCACCTGCTGGCATCTGTTATACTAGGCGTACTACTACAACAATACTTTATACTTTTTTATGCTATCTTTGCACATCACGCGATTACAATGACTCCGAGGCGTCTGGATGTGCCAAGGCAACATTCTCGTGATAAAAGTAATGACTAATCCTTGTAGGTAACTAGGTTTGCAACCAGACTGTTTCATAGTCGTGCCAACTGGGACTGCAGATTAGCAATTGTGCTTTAAGCATTGTTATATAGATTGAAGAATCATCGTTACAGGCGAAGATGCGAATGACGTCAAATCTAGATGAACTCAAAATTTGAACTCATAAAGCTGAATGTCACCTCATGTTTGTGTAACTATTATTCTGGATCTGACACTGTGAGCCGATGGTCAGTGATATCAATGATTTCTAATAAACCACATGCCATGGTTAGAGGCATAATCCATCCCCCAGATTTCTAAGACCTTGACGTCGGATCAATAGGTTTTGGCAGTGTAATGCCATGCCAGCTAGAAAGAAAGAAAGCTAGAGAGCTGGCAGGTCAAGGAAAATGATTAATATTGCATATGGTTTTCCAGAACTCTCCAAATATGCATGCTCTAGTGCTTATACTTCTGGTCGCGTGCGGGACCAGCATGGCGCGGTTCCGTGGATACGAGACGAGGAACCTTATCGAGAGAGAGGAGCCTTTCAACGACGATGATGGGTGGGTGTGGCTTGAAATTTTGCTTAAAGAAACTATTTATAGCATTGTTTTAATACGGCCCGTTAGCATATGATAGCAATATGGGGTATATGGCCGGTCTACATTTCCAAAGCACCGAGCGCCGTGATTTTATTTACTTCATATAGGTACTATCGTTTCCCTGTGATACAAGATTTCAAGTTTTTCAAGTCTGCGAGAATAATTTTCACTCTAAGTTCCAAGCTTTGTCCTGGACTCACTCCATTGCGGCGAAGACTCTTGGGCAGCTCTAGATTTTGTTTAAGCAACAAATAGAGGTGAAAACGTACCTAGTGTATTAAATAAAGTGGTAAACTCACAGAGACGAGGTGGAGTGCCCGGTGTGCTCGGAGTCGGGGCAATGGATGCCGAGCTACGAGGAGTGCCCCATCGTGAAGGGCGGCAAGCGGTACAAGCGGTGCGAGCTCGGGACCTACATCAACAAGGTCTGCGGCGGACGACGGGACTGCTACAGGGTACGTCACTGCAAAATTAATGGGCATGAAGAGATTTGACATCTAATATCTCGGGGTGACGAGCGCAGTGCAGTGTGGCGCAGGATTTTGTTCGCAAGTTCACTATTCTAGCACTGCTATACTCTTGGCAGGCGTGATGCTTAACACCAGGCGAACGTCTCGCCTGTCTCGCCACACTGATACATTATTCTGTCTGTGGATAGAGATGATAATTACGACAGCTGCTCTAAAAAAAATACCATGTATTTTTTTTTATATTGGTGTACATTTCACACAGCGCCATCTAGCCCCAAACTAAGCAACCCTTGTCAGGCTGATTCAAACTTAATGGCGGCTGTGAACTTAGGCGCGAGACGCTGCGCAGTAGCAAAAATGAGGCGTGCGGTGTCCGTACATCGCAGTCTCGCTTGCAGCGCACTTCACAGCCAGCATTAAGTTTGAATCAGTCTATACCAGGCAACTCACTTATAACCTTTTTTTGTGAATACATTATTACACAACACTATTAGAGATACTACTCTAACTGAGCTATAAAGGCAGTCAAAAACTCAAAATAATAGCTAGACTATATATAGGTGTTCCCAAAAGGTCAAGTTAGCAACTGATGATCCGGTCAGTGTTCGAATGGATGACCGAGAGTAGCATTTACAACTGAGCATTGAGAAGCTTTCGATCCCGGTTGTTTTAACAACCGCCAAGCCATGTCAGAAGCCTTCGGGCGTTACATTAACTCTGACACTATCTATGGTCAAAGAAAAATTCGAAAAAAAAAATGTTAACACAACGAACTACAAAATATCTAACTAGGTACCTACGTAACCTGCTACACAAAAAAAAAGGATTGCATCCAGACCGTTGAGACTGACAATCCAAATGCTCAAATCCACAAATGTAAATACATGTAAATGACAATAAATTTAAATGTAAATATACCTCTAGGGGCCAGGCGAGCAGTGCACAGTGAAGCGGGACTTTGACATCTTCGGGCAGAAGTGCGCCCCTGGGTATTACTGCAACAAGCCGCTCGGCATCTGCCAGGGACTGGACTATGTCGTCGACAGTAAAGTCCAGTACCTCCTCAATCCTACACCTTACTCCCGCAGGCAGAGAGTCAACGGCGCACTTGGCGAAAATTCATACATCCGTTCCGATTAGAAATCCATGACAAGCTATATATATCCAACAAAACACATACTTTACAGAATGACATTAAATTCATTGGTATATCTAAGGGGGTTGTACTCATCATAATGGACAACCTGAATACTATGAAACCAACTGACAACGCGACAAAATAGTCCGTCCCGTACAAAAAACGCAATTACACACGACAAAATGTATTGAGCAGCTGATTTTTTCCACGATTTCCGCGTTGGTTGGTAATAAAAGTTGTTCATTACGATGATTTTAATGACTCCCTAAGACATGACATCCTACTTTAAGTCAAACACTTTTGCTGCTAAGAGGAAAAATTAATTGTCTATAAGTTGTGTGTAACATTGATCTCATTTCTAGTTTTTAGTCATATCTACTACAAGTCATACACTTTTGCTGCTAAGAGGAATTACTTGTCTATAGGTTGTGTGTAACATTGATCTCATTTCTAATTTCTAGTCATATCTACTTCAAGTCATACACTTTAGCTGCTAATACATTACTTGTCTATAAGTTGTGTTTAACATTGATCTCATTTCTAATTTCTAGTCATATGTACTTCAAGTCATACACTTTTCCTGCTAATAAATTACTCGTCTATAAGTTGTGTGTAACATTGATCTCATTTCTAGTTTTTAGTCATATCTACTTCAAGTCATACACTTTTGCTGCTAAGAGGAATTACTTGTCTATAGGTTGTGTGTAACATTGATCTCATTTCTAATTTCTAGTCATATCTATTTCAAGTCATACACTTTAGCTGTAAATTACTTGTCTATAAGTTGTGTGTAACATTGATCTAGTTTCTAGTCATTTATACACTTGTTTTATTGGGTGTAATTTTTTTCCCAGTGAGTCACACCAGTGTAAGTGTTACTCTATGGGAAGAAAAATCCCTACGAGTCTGCGACTAGTTTCGGTGTAATACGTTACCTTTAAGTTTCTTTGAAATATTTGGTCAGGAATTTAAGTTTTAGTAAATTGGAATTGTATTTTACGATGAACATACTGGCTGACCTTGATTATGTACCTACGTCACATAGTGTAATTGTTTTTCTGTGCCAACTTGTTCTCCTTTAGCTCTTTGGTTAGTGAATACTTGTTATGGTTACATTAATTTAGCTGTAGAAACAAAAAGATACATTAAAAAAAATACTACCTATTAGAACGGCTGTACCGGGTGTAAGGGAACAACTTCTGAAAACGAAGACAGGCGAATACTAATAAGATACAACATAAAAAAAAATTCAGCGCTCAACCGTAATATCTACTGGTGAAATGTCCATAACTGGTAAATACTAATACGATACAACATTTTAAAAAAAGCAGCGCTCTACCGTAATATCTACTGGTGAAATGTCCATAACTGGTAAATACTAATACGATACAACATTTTAAAAAAAGCAGCGCTCTACCGTAATATCTACTGGTGAAATGTCCATAACTGGTAAATACTAATACGATACAACATTTTAAAAAAAGCAGCGCTCTACCGTAATATCTACTGGTGAAATATCCATAACTGGTGAATACTAATACGATACAACACAAAAAATAATGCTAAATACTCTACGAATTTTAAACAAGTTTTTTTTTTTTAATAACAATCCCTTAATTTTGCAGTTCTCGAAGCTGAAGTCAGATGTTTGTTATAAAAGCACAAAATAAAAACAAAAAATATCGCTTTTTTTTTAAGTTGTCTCGTATTAGTAATTCAGTGCTGTCGCCCGTCTTTGTTTTCGGGAGCGGTATCACTAGGTATGTAGAGTTAGGAAAATCTGGCATCCGTAGCAGGTATAAATATCGGGTTACTAAATGTTGTCTCTATATTGTTTAATAATTCTGTTCTTTTCCGATTTATCTATGAAAGTATATAAGTATGAAAGTATCTATGTAAATTAAAATACGTATAGAACTATACATATTTTAATTTGCTATTTGGGTTGCTTAATGAATATTCAGTTAGCTTATGTAACGTAACATTTTTTAAAGATCTCATTTTTATCTGGTTATTTGATATATTTAACTTTTAGTGTGAATCGATATCATATAAACAATGATTCCAAAGGTGGTCTCAATTATTTATTAATATACTATATAACTTTACGATTTGGAGTATTTTATTGATCTCAAATAAATACAATAAACATAATTTAGTCATTTCTTTATAACCAATTAAGTTTGTCCCTCGGTTTCTCCCCCTAAGAAAAAAAAATATAGTGGTAATCATCATCATCATCAGCCCGGAGAAGTCCACTGCTGAACGAAGGCCTTCCTCTTAGACAGCTACACTGTACGACAACCTGCCATTTGCATCCACCGGTAACCGGTCCACCGGTTGCGATAGTGGTAATAATGGCGACGAAATGTAGGCTATACTCTTTTACAGAGTATCAGCGGTCTCTGTGCTAATCAGCAGGGCTAGGATACGCACCACGAGAAAATTTTGTCGTGTCTTTATGTCGTGCGAAAACGAGACAGACTTATACAGAGTCGCAGCCTTGTCCTGTTTTTAAGAATCGAGAAATTTTTCTCGCGGTGCGCAACCTAGCCCTGCAGCACAGAGATTCTTTTACAGAGTATCAGCTGTCTCTGTGCTAATTAGCTGTCTATCAGCCTTACCTAATCTCGATTCTCTTAGTAACTGCTTAAAATACTCTGTCTTGTTCATGCATGTTACACTTCACGTCAGAGAGAAGATGGCAGAGTATCTTAAGCAGTGACTAACGGTTGAGAAGTTTTTTTAAGTAAGGCCGAATGTGTTTATCCAGATTGACCATAGAGTTTGATCGAGAAAAGGTCAGACAGAGACAGAAATACTTTCGAATTTATAACATGAATTAGAGTATGTTGATAATATGAAGTAGGTCCAGGCCGGCATGATAGTTATCAGGTTATACTGGATGAACAACGTTCATAGTTCACGAATAAATTTAAAGACGATTTAAAATTCATCAAAAAATTATACTTACTAAATTTGATCTTATAAACAAATTAATTAATAATCGATACATTAGGGATAAAACTGACTTCGTGTACACCTTAAATGTGCCTAACACACTATTTCTAGTTTAAAAAATATGTTTTGATATAAAAATAAAATTATCCAACAAAAATTGCAGTATATGTAGTATGTACGTATAAAACATTCCTTGATTCAGTAACTAGATTTCAATAGTATATAATTACGCTCCAAATAATAATAGCAAAACGTCAAGTGGTCATGCAATTTTAAAATTAAAAATCTAATTCAATACTAAATCCTAAGTAATATATAAAATCAAATGCATAAAAAAATTTGCTTCAAAAATGAATACACAAAAAAAAATACGATACATAAAAAATTCTCCGATTCATTGGCTAGATTTAAATTTTTATTAAAGTATGTTCTAGAAGAATAGAAGTAATAATCTATGTCATACTCATTATCATTCAAAATGAGAGAGATAGAAGATAAAGCAAGAAAAGGGTAACAAAGTAAAGGTAAGGTAAAAAGGATCGCTTAAAGAAAGAACAGTAT
The DNA here is from genome assembly GCA_905404285.2 of Erannis defoliaria. Classification (NCBI taxonomy): domain Eukaryota; kingdom Metazoa; phylum Arthropoda; class Insecta; order Lepidoptera; family Geometridae; genus Erannis; species Erannis defoliaria. The sequence continues at coordinate 7,024,592 of FR990085.1, read as the reverse complement.
AAAAGTATTCATAAAAATAAAAAAGACGTAACTTCGTTGTCGCAAAAAATTACTCCATCGCAAATTACCAAGAATTTACGTGGAATTAATATCATCTCCAGTTAGTGAATCAGAGAATTTCTAAGAATAATCATAGCAATTCCATATTCAATTAAAATTATCTCAAATAGAAGGCACATTGTACTTACGAATACCTTATTAGCTAACATAACCACCACTATAACATAATAGACTCTAACTTGAGACCTATATAGTGTTTTTAATTTTAAGTTGCAATTTTGTATTTTCATTCTAACAACAGAAGATGGGTATTACCACAGATAACTTAATAGAACTACGTATACTAGCTGTCAAAGGTAACAAAATGCTTCAACAGCTTTTTAATACATTCGTTTATATTTTAGATAACTTCTAAATCACAGATTCGAAACAGTCTAGTACTATATCACACATCTCTATACCCCCTCAGTACACTGTTCGCGGAGACAGAGTTTTGAGTGTGCACTAGTGTGCACACTCAGAGCTGAAGAATGTGGAAGGTTTCCTGTATGCGTGAGTGTGTGTGCGAGTGTGTGTGTGCGTTCGTATGCGCGCAAGGTAGTGTGAGGATATGTATAGGTGAGTGTGCGAAAGAAGGAAGTGTGTAGTATATTTATTATAATTGTCAAAAAAAACCAGGCGGGTAATGTAGTATATATAGCCGGCTATGAACCACTGGCACATAAGAAGCGTTGCCGGTGCGTTTGTCCGCTCTTGAGATTATATTTACATTTATTTTGAAGCTCATAAGTTATTCTGCGGAAAAGCATCTAGTGTAGAGCATTCCACGAGTCAAATAGAGGCAAAGAAATTTAAAAAACAAACATTTTCGTTGGATTTCGTTTGCTGGTGCTCCTTGCGCGGTCCCTGCATTTTAAGCTAGTCATCAATCAAAGAAATAGCTACTCAAACAAATAGAAATAACAAGGCTAAAACTGCACATTGAGATCTTCACGATCCGAACGACACGAGAGCCGAACGGGTCGAATTGTACGTAAATTGCTGTACCAGCGCGTTTTGAGTTTTATAGGGAACGCGGTGTGAACGCGGTCAGGCGGATAGCTTTTGATCGAAAGCTACAGTATTATTTTTGAGAAGATTAACAGTATCAGCGAAATTGTACGGTCGGGGTAATAAGATTCAAGAGTGATTATTATTTTAATTAATTCTTAGAGTAGGACTAATAATAAATCACATCAGTACAAACAGACTTAGTGGCATAGACATGAAATCATTGCTTAGTGGTCCTGTATACATCACAGTAGTTTAGAACGAATGATGAAGAAACAAAGGCAGTATTGACTGTCAGTCAAATAGTCAGCCGATTAGTTGTACTTACACCATTTTTAGCACTTACACTATTCGATCAAAGAAACAGAGGATAGTGCACCAGCCGCTCGAGCGCGGCACACCTAAAACTCAACGCTGCACCAGTTTGCGTACATTTGGCGACGTTCAGTTCAGAGTGTCTAGTGCCAGTGTCAAACATGTATGTTTGACACTAGGTGGCGCTGCTCTTATTTCATACAAATTGTAGTTTACGTTAACGTGAACGAATACGTAAACGCTCTTGGAAAAACTGGCACTAGACACTCAGCTGTCGTTCGACGCGTGACAACCAGTCACTTACATAGCATTTTTAATCCACTTCAAAAAAGGACGAGGTTATATGTTCGACTGTATGAAAGTTTTTTTTTTTTCGTTTAAATGTATGTTCACCGATTCACCGTTATTTGAAAGGGTATACTCTCGAGGTGGTCCCATATTAATTTGAAGTCGGTTGTTTTATTATTTTAAAGTTACTTGTTAGCTTTATCCTCTTAGTTTAGAGTTGCTATATGTTTGAGTAAGTAAAATTTGCCTCTATTTTCGCTTTTTATGACGTGCGTTATCCTCTGTTTGTTAAATCGATGCTTACACTTTACTTACAATTGCCCGTAGGATATTCTAACTAGGCCGATATTCGTATTTTTGTATCAATGGCAATAACCGTCGTCTCATAAGAATTGATAACATGCAATTTCATTTATGGCAATTATGTTTTTTTTTTACAATTCTCACTTATTTCTTACATAATACACAACAAAAATTAAAACAGATAAACAGGAAAATTACTATAAAATAAACTGCCAAATTAAACTTTACCGGGTGTAAGTGAACCGTTGTCGAATACCAAGGCTTGTTCCCTAAAACGAGGAGGTGATTGTACTGGTGAATAAATTATAGGATGCAACAAAAAAGAACTGCTGTCGCTAGAGTTCAATGAACAGAGGTCGTTCGTACCTTTAGCGCTAGCTGTTTATTTTTGTTTAGTTTTTTTTTGCTATAACATTAAATCCTCATGTTTCAGATGTTTGTGATAAAAATAAAGAAATAAACAAAGATTAACCTATTTTAAATTAGAGAAAAAAGGTTAAAATGATTTTTTTATAAACCGTAGCTCACCCTTCGTTCGCTTCGTAAAAAATCTGTTGTAGTATAATCACCATCACTATCAGCTATCTGCGTTTTCGCAGGCGGATCTATTACACCCGGTATTGTAAAATAGCCATATGTATAAAAAGGTTTTTTTTTTAAATAGGCAGACATCGTAGAAAATAAACGTAGTTAAAATACTTGATTTAAACTAGCACCAGAACAGTTACAATGACTGTTCTTTTTAATAGAAATACTAGAAAATTTTACGGATAAGTACACAACATAATAAAGAGTCAAGTCTGAAGTAGGAAAACACATATTATTAAACAAGTCAATATTAAAATATTTTCCCTCACCTTTATATCCCAGTCAAAATTCAGATAAAAATATTAAAATCTCATATACTTAATCTAAATCTTCAGTAAAATAACTATACTTAGCCTTTTTGTTATAAACATTGTAATAGTAGCTAGCTTTATTATAGCTTTTTTTTAATGGGCTAGTTTTAGGTAGCCTTATGGTAGGTGACGATGTGGTCTATGATAGAACACGCTTGCCCATGACTTGCCTATTCACTCTCGTTTTGAAGTGACCCAGGTTGTTCTTCTTCGAGGCAGAAGAAGAATCAGTAAGAACTTAATAAAAAAATGCTGAAATAAGGTTATATTTGGTATTTGAGTAACCATCGTCATTTAGTCTTCGAATTCTTTCTCATTTTAAGTCATTATACTCTGTCCATTATGTTAATGGCTTTTTGACAGCTCGCGAAGTTGACGATATAACTTTGTAAAGCGTCTAGAAGAATTATATCTCATACAAATAAATAGGTTTAATCTAGCATTACCTCTTTACAACGTTATGTCTACTGCCGAAATAACATTGTCAAGACGTAATGCTAGTTTTTTTGTATTCATTATAATTATCTATATTTTTTGATTTTGTTACGTCGTCAACTTTGCATGAGCTGTCAAAAAGCGACTAACATAATAAATAGACATTAAAGGTATAAATACTGATAATAGTTGCCGCAATCATAGCGTTCTACGCGGCCTAGCTTAAACACAAGCTAAAGCACGTGTCTACGTGTCACGTCACTATCAACCTTTAAGTAAGATGCCTGTCTAACCTTGACGTTGTTGTTTATGCTTCTTATTCTGTTTCTGTCCTTGATCTTGCTTTTCTTTAAGTGCTTGTGTGAGCCGGCATCGATCGAACCTAGTTATGGCGACTTCGACCAGTAGCGACACGTTTCGTTCCAGCTGCTGGTTTTCTAGTCCGTGGTAGCTATCCAGTTCCGTGCACAGTCCCATGTACCGCCGCCATTTCTCGTCGCGTGTAAGGCAAGCGGGGTTTCCGATGATAATCAGCTTGGCTTTAGCCCGCGTTATGGCCACGTTGTATCTCTGTAAACAATTGTTATGCTTTCTAAGGGCGTCCACTTAAAAATAGTACTCATTCATCAGCTGTCACCCAGTCCGTCTGCATATGCGACTTACTTATCAATATGTACAGCTTTCAACCAGTCAGTCTGCATTATGCGACTTACTTATCAATATGTACAGCTTTCAACCAGTCAGTCTGCATTATGCGACTTACTTATCAATATGTACAGCTTTCAACCAGTCAGTCTGCATTATGCGACTTACTTATCAATATGTACAGCTTTCAACCAGTCAGTCTGCATTATGCGACTTACTTATCAATATGTACAGCTTTCAACCAGTCAGTCTGCATTATGCGACTTACTTATCAATATGTACAGCTTTCAACCAGTCAGTCTGCATTATGCGACTTACTTATCAATATGTACAGCTTTCAACCAGTCAGTCTGCATTATGCCACTTACTTATCAATATGTACAGCTTTCAACCAGTCAGTCTGCTTTATACGACTTACCTTGTCATCGACCAAGAAGCCGAGTCCGTATTTAGCGTCGTAGTCCAAGAGGCCGCAGTTGGCTCGCACGGTGGACACGAGGATCACTCGCTTCTCCTTCCCTTGGAACGCCTCCACGGTGCCCACTTCGATCTTATCGTAACCTTGCGATAACAACCACCCTTTCATCTTGTACACCTGCAATTATAACGACAAGTCTTTCAAATCAAAATCAATTGATTAACAGGTTAAAAGGTTAATCTTTTTATATGTAATGGAGTGACAAGAAGAGCGAGACGTCTGCCTGGTGGTCAGAATCACGCCTGCCCATAACAGTAGCAGTGTCAGAACTGGCAAACTAAATCCTGCGCCGCACTGCACTGCGCTCGTCACCCTAAGGTATTAGATGTAAAATCTCTTCATGCCAGTTAATAACAGGGCATGTTACCAGATATATAACAGGCTGTTATATCTCTGGTAACATTGGCCTTCAAACTGAAACACAGTAATGCTTGCACACTACTGTTTGGCGGTTTAATAACTGGCAATAGCAACTGGTACTTCAGGCGGACTCTGCAGTATAGTCCGATCATTATTACAGAGAGAAGATCTTTTGAGAGACAGACTTGTCTCTTGATCTATCTCTTACTCTCTTGAGAGCAGATATTCAATAAATCCACCAGTCCGCATCGAGCCAGGGTTGTGGAATATGCCCCAATCGCCCTTCGAGGATAGGCTTGTTCCAGTGCGATGTTAAAAGGCTGATGCAGATGCAGCGTCGGACTGGCCATATAGTCGAGGTGGCGTTTGCCAGCTTTAGCTTGCGAGGCTTGCCGCAAGTCAGGCGGTAGGTAGTAACTACTGCCAGCGTAGTTGGCCCGGCTCTTGTGGCCTACATGTAAAGTAGATCGTTCATTTATAGTTAGAGAGATAAATAAGAACATTTCGAAAAGTAATTGACTCTAAGCAGAGGCCATCCCTGAAACTTGTTTTGGCTATTTCTGAACGGCGCTGATTTTGACGTGTATTGACATTGATTGAAATAAAAAAATAAAAGCATTCCCTTTTGTAATATTAGTGTGATTATTTTCCAATTAGTATCCCATCTAACGTTATACCGTCCCGGGCCCCGGGCTAGTAAGCTACCCGGGACCTTCCGGCCCAGTACGACCCTGTGCAGATGTGATGGTGCCAGATACGGTAATCGATCTTTTAATGATAGCTTTAAGAATGTGTTTTTGTAGGACTGACAACCAGGAAATGAGAAGAATACAATTCTAAGATGGTGGTGCTAGAAGACGCTACAAACCTGTCTTATGTAAGGTGCTATCACGCCGATATCCTTTGGCAGCAGGCCGTGTTGTACGACTAACGCCGTCACGTATCGCTTCAACATTTCCAGCTCTTTGTCATTGAAGTAACTGAAACATTACAAAACCATTTTATAATTAATAAACAAGGTTTCGACAACATCAAGGTAAAGCTATTTCTGGTTTCTGGTGTGCATAATAAAGAGTTGCTCTAGAGATACTCGTTTACTACTCGGTACTCGGAGTACTCGGTGTTTTTTTCAGTACTCGTGCTCGGCCGAATAACTCGGTTCAATTAACGACTACACGGTAACGCATGCCGTGTACTATTTATGGCTGAATAACAAGAAATTGATGATAGGCTGACAGGCGAAGACGGGCCGGCGGGGGTGCGCGCGGCGAGGTACCGCTAACTCACTGGGCGCGCGGCGAGTTAAAAAAAATCTGCTGTTCTATATGTTCATGGATATTGCGGTAAAATGTATGGAAAAGCAGTTTTTTTTCGTGAATTTTCAAAAGTCGGGGAAGTTAAGTTGATCGTTATCTTGTAAGTATACAACATCCTCATGTATACTGAACCGAGTAACTCCGCCGAGTACTCGGTTTAACAAATTTTAAACCGAGTAATACTCGGTACTCGGTTTCTCGGTAAATCTAATACTCGGCGCATCTCTATTTTTATTATTTAAATACTAGCCAAGTTTTACCCGCGTGTTAATGAAAAATTATGATAAAAGCCTTTTATGCTATTACAGGACACACACCCACACATACCGACAAACTTTCGCATTTACATATTATCTATCAAGGGCTGTGATGAAATATAGGGTAGATCCCCGATCACCGCTGGAAAACGGCACCGTCAAAACAATTAAGGCTTAGGTAAATAGCGTAATATTCTTGTTTAGCTCTCAGTCGTATATGACCGCGCCAATCGTGTGACGGCTACGATGCCGAATGTTTTACACGCTCACAAATGTTTTACAACGGCATTAAAGGGTGTTAAGGTTCATTATTAAAATGAAACAATATCCGCTTGTGGTCTATTTTTATATTAACTGAAAAGGTATATATATATATCGGTATATATATCTGTGTAAGTAAGTATTGGCGCGGGGACACTTTTGTGTTTTGATTTTCATAGAGACTATGTATCTATAGTATATTTGATTTAAGATCAAGGGTATATCTTTTCGTGGGATATGGGATTAACCCGCGATGCGCTGGTAATAAGAAAACATTGTAGCTACCTGGGGGCGTTGCCCATCCTCTGCTCCTTGGAGTGCAGAGCGTGGAAGACGACCGCACGCTCGCCGCCCGCTCGCCCCAGCACGCTGACACGACTCAGCGGGTCTGGTGGCGCCAGGGGCTGGTACAAACAACATTACTTTTTATTTCGACACACTGTTTATTTAGGTTTTTAATAGTACATTATGGTACAAGTGTGCTATTTAGGTCATTACCGTCGAGGCTGTATTTTTTTTACTTTTTTTCTTAGTTATTGGCATCGCACGTTGTGCTTTCTGCCAGTGTCAAGTTTATGAAATAACAAGTTTTTTTTCTAAAATCAAGTAATTAATATATCATGAAATCACAGTCACACGAAATTAGTCATAGTCAAGTCCAAGTCATGCCCTAGTAAAGTGGTGGCGACTTTACTATGAGCTTCTACGGAGTTTTGAAAACAACACATAAATACATGTTTCACCACATTATATCACTTGCCCTCACTCGTGCATGTAATTCAACACTCAATGAATAAAACACCACCATTTTTAATCATTAATTCGCGAAAAAACACAAGTTTAAGAAAATAAGACATGACACACATGACACATGACGACATGATTTTTCCGTGTTCCCGCCAAAACTGCCGAGGCGGTATTATGCCGATAAGAGCTGAGGGTGTAATTACCAATAGCACACGCGTTCCATACGATTTTCATCACACTTGCGAGGAAAAAACCAAACTCTTTTAAGTAATAATCAACCACACCACGAAAAGGTCAACAAATATTTGCGGAAAATAGCGCGCATACCAGCCCGCAGGTGACATTTTCTTCAGCCGCATAAAAAGTCTTTATGGGTATTATAAAAAAACTGTATTTTACATAATAACAGTTTAATAGACAAATAAAAAGAAAAGTACAAATTTAATTACTTACGAATGAAGCGAGATAGATATTACGACTTTATTTTATTACTTGAGATATCATCACGATTACAGTGAAATAAAGCTATGTTCAAGTGAGTTACCACAGATATTTCGTACATAAACCCCTTCTTTTACTAGATCTATGCCTTGATCACTTTCTTTCGCTTGTTGTTTACTTTGGTGTGACGTCAGATATGTCACGTGATCCAAATCGCGTTATGGCGCGTTTTTTTCTCATTCAAACTTTCACTTCGATTTTTACCGAAAATACGACAGATCTGAAGGAAATATTGATGTGGTGTGCATTAAATATATTTTCAATAGTAGTCAAATACCATATTGGAACTACGGCAGCCGGACATACCTAAGGCTGACACCAGCGCAGTGTAGTGCAGCGCAAGATTTCTGGCACTGCTACTATTAAGGGCAGGCGTGATGCTTACCACCAGGCGAACGTCACTACATAACATTTAAAAAAAAGCATAGCTCATCACAGCCGCGTTCCTTCCCCCGTGGAATCCGTGGTAAAGTTTCTCGCGGGGGTTCTAGTTACGTTGGTATACGCTAAGACGAGATGTTCCTTCTAGTGTCAATGCTCACCACAAGCTCGTTGTTGTAGAAGAGCTCATTAGGCAGCTGCAGTATGTCCGGGTCGTTGCGGAAGTTCTTCCGAAGCATTGTGATGTAGTTCGGATTGTTCTGGTACAGGGGGCAGGTCAACTTCAGCCGCTCCAAGAGGGACTGACCTGTTTAAAATTACTATTAGATCTTTACTTTCTAAAATTGTTGTTGAACTATCGATAGTCCCATTATCGACGGCTCGACAACACTTAACTATAATAGTAACTATACCTCAAGGGATAAATAATTTTACACCTAATAAATTAAAAGCTAAAGGCTTTACAAAATGAATATGCCAAAAAGAACATAGCTTAATATTATTCATTATGTATCTCCCACCTATCCCACTATTGATTGTCGAACTATCAACAGATGATCTTGAAACATAACATCGATAGTGCTATCGATAGCATCGATATTAAACAATTATACAATAATAATTGTATTACCCCATTTGTAGTATCGATAACTCTTGTTTTTTTTATACAAGCAATCGCCAGACTGTCGATAGTTTAATTGTGCGGAGTTGTAAGTCCCGTGCGTTTCTGAGCGACATAGGTTTGAAGATCATCATACAACTGATCTGTTACGTCGTACGTTTTACTATGGGGTTGACACCAAGAAAAAGTTGAAGTTGTTCATAGTGATGAGTACCTACATACCCTTCGGTATTGTTGAACATTTTAGTCACAGATCGTATATTTGTTCGGTTATATAACTTGCGAACCGTTGAATCGATCTTTTGTAAGAAAATAGTTCGTGCAAATACAATTATCAAATTCGAATATGAGCCTAATTGGTTAAGGGGGTTGGAAGCTACCGGGGTCGCCGGGGTCTACTAAACCCTCCAGTAGTTACCCAGTCCGAGGCGTGCGGCGGCGCGCGACATGCACACGGGCCCCAGCTGGCGCGGGTCCCCGGCCAGCACGAGCCGGCCGCCGCGCGCCAGCAGCCCCGCCATCGGCACCAGCGTGCGCGGCTCCGACGCCTGCGCCGCCTCGTCCACGAACAGGTGGCTCATCTCCAGCCGACATTGCGATTGGCTGCGCTCCCTACAATAACATACAACGTTTTGTCTTCGTCTTTGTGAAGAATCTTTACCATTATATTTAGGTTTAAACAATGCAAATTGTAGCACGAATTGTTGTTGTTGTTGACGATATACATCGTGTAACAAGAAGGTTCAACAACACTGAAGGGTATGTATGTACTCATGATTATGAACAATTTTCACTATGGGGCCAACCCTGAAATCACGAAACAAAAACAGCTGTTTTCCATACAAAAAGGTTCATCGATCTTGGACATAATGTATGGAACTGCTGATTTTTTTCGCGTTATCAAGGTTGGCCCCATAGTAAAAGGTGTTCATAATGATGTATACATACGTACCCTTCAGTATTGTTGAACCTTTTTAATACATGTTGTATATTTGTCCAATAGTTGTATGGCACTTTGTTCCCACCGGATGTCATAGTGTGACACCCATATATATTTTTCATCGGATGCTACACCCCTCCCCTTATGTGTAGTGGTAGGAATCTATGCCAGAGTTCGTCTGGGGAAGCCAGTTTTGCCAAGCAGTGGCAGGCATTACTTAAGAGATTTTGAGATCTTATTATCTTAGAATGACGACCGCAGTGCAGTGCGGCGCAGGACTTCGTTCGCAAGTTCGCAATTCTGGCACTGCTAACTGTTGTGATGTTTACCTCCAGGCGAACGTATTGCACATCTAGACTTCATTACAAAAATAATGAAGTACATTGAATAAATAATCAACTATTCAGTAAAATTTCAAAAAAGGGCGCCTCTATCGCAATAGTTCTAAATAGGCAACCCTGTAGTACGTCGGAGGAAGATGATTAGACTAAATTTTATAACATATCACAACGACAATATTATGTTGATTAGTAAAACTCAAATAACCTTCATATAACAGATTCGTTCGAACAGGAACACTGAGAGAACAGTCGTTGTAAGTTCTGTAATTTGACTGTTTGCAGTAACTGCTTGGAGATCATGTTGTCCAAAAAGCGTTATTAAATATTAGGCATATTGATTATCGACCCTAATATAACTAACACCTCTAATTATTCGCCCACTGACGATGTTACTCGCAGTATTGCCAGGAGAGGAATAAGGTTTCAATTTCATGACTTTGCTGCCAAGCTATACGTCAAGTTTTCTTAACGATGTCGCGATACTCACGTAGCGTATTTCGCGGCGTGCAGTAAGGTGGTGACCACGATCCTGTACCGTGCGACGGCAGCGTTGTTAACCGAATGCCAGTTGCCATAATTGGTGCCGTTAGACACGGGACCCAGTTCCGCCGGCATCGAGCTCCTGGAATTAAAGACGTAAGTCAACGCAAAAAGGTACGATTTTAAACAATAGCTTATGCACACTATTTTACGACGTTGTAGTGTGTCAGATACATACATACAGATAATGTCAAGTGTAGCAATATTATAGCGCAAGCGTAGTTACGAACCTCCTTGCAAGCGCAGTTTCGAACCTCCTTGCAATATTCAACGTCGCCGATTATTCGCACACCACTGTAACTGCCATTTCATTTAAAAAAAAATTGTAGGTTCATTTTCGATATGTCAGAAGTGGCTCAGTATAGCGTAAACTTAAAACTCTGGCTCTGTTTCTTAAGTAGGGTTTGGTATAAAATGATAATAACACTAGCAGCATGGATTGGAAACTCTGTTTGTTACCTGTTCACGATGAAACGGCTTGGCCGCTCTTGATAAAATGTTGCATAGATACATTTAAAATTCTGTTCTATTGTTAGGCCTATACTACGTGTAACATAAAGTATTGTTGAACCTTTCTGTTACAGATTGTATATGAGCAACACGATCTAGGCGTTCTCCTCGTGGCAAGCGTCACGCCTGCCACTAACAGTAGCAGTGCCAGAACTGTGCACTTGCGAACACAATCCTGCGCCGCACTGCACTCGTCACCTTGAGATATTAGATGTTAAATCTCTTCATGCCCAGTAATTTCTCTGGTAACATTGCCCTTCAAACCGGAACACAGTAATGCTTGCACACTACTGCTTGGCGGTTGAATACCTGACAAAGGTGGGGAAAGTGTGTACTTCCCCAGTCGGACTCTGCAGTGGAGTCCTACCACTACAAAAATGCTTACCCACCGGGCGAATATCTCGCTCGTCTTGACGCTCTATTGCATAAAAAAAGTATTATACGTGGTGCTAATTAAACGGCTAGGGTGCCTAGCCAATTAATTAGCACCATGTTAATCTGTGTCGGACGTACCACTCCCTGGTCTGCGAATTGGCCCGAATCAGGAAGTCCTCACCCTTGACCACTGTACTGTATTTTAGCAGCATCAGGGCGATGTGGTCAGCAGCCATGTTGGAGTCCGTGCAAACGAGTATACGGTTATTCTGGTTCTGGGCCACCAGCTGCAGACAACAAACTGATTTAAGCGACGGGGAAGAACGAACTCCACTGGACATTTCGGTATAGTTGCTGGTTTTATTGGAACATTTTCCTTCGCCTTAAATTTAAATAGGCGAAACGGCGATGCAGTTTTTAGATCATGCGATATAGTGTCTGTCCCCGTCGGTCTTATGTCGATCTAAATTTGAGTGATAGGTGACAAATATCTATTAAACAAAGGCCGTTTGTCCACAGACATCCTCACCGAGACCGTGATGACGTCTCGGTGACAGCGGCTGTGGACGAACGGCATAAGTGAAGTATTGTAAAAAGCTTTCAGCTTTAGGATATAGCATATAAAAAAAACTAGATAACAGCCTAGCTATTCTGGAGCAAGCGATATTGTTTCTGTCTTTGTTACTCTTATGTCAACCTATAAATGATGACGACAGGTGACTTAAATAATATCACTGAATCTGGAAAGTCCCACTGTATTGATTTTGGTTATATCAGGTTTTCAACAACAAAAAACGATTTATTAGGAAAAAATACATCGTTTTAGCAAACTTGCATATCATCAGCAAGGCGACGACATCCTCTACTGAACAAAGGCCTCTTCCTTAGACCGCCACAACCTACCTACGACAACCTGCCATTTTACTCCACCGGTTGACCGCGATTTACACATTTGCCGTCGGTCCACCTAGTGCGGCCTACCTATGCTGCGCCTTCCGGTTCGTGGTGGCCACCACATCACACCACCACCACTTACCACCTGCACCTCCACTACCATTTTCACACAGAATGAAACAATGAATGCATATGTCCACAAGAAATTCAATGGCGCATGTGAATTGATCCCCACACCGAGCCTATCGATATGCGAGGTTAGGTCAATGCTAACCAGTGGGATGATGCGGTCAGCCTATAAGAACTTAGTGCCACGGACCTGACTCCAGTTTTCATACATCAGCACCCAGTAGACATCCACTGCTGAACGAAGCTTCACGCTTGGCAGGCGGCTTAGGTAATGCAACTGCCCCGGTCCAGTTTTCATACATTTTATATGAACTCGCCGCACACAGCACAAGTCGCTATTGCGCGCTTTCGCTTCTAAGAAGCCGCTTCTAGCTTGAGACACGTGTGCCAGGAGCCTTGGGCACAGGGCACATTTCCACGGTATGGCGTTGTCGACTGACATCGTTAAACAGTGTCTCACCGCGCTGCGAATTGAAATACGCTCATTCTTAGTTGGTCGGACTGAAGTTAGCGCAAGAGACGTCGCAGTGAACATAACTTGGGACTAAGTGGTCGAAACCGCGCCCCGCGGAACGAACTTTAGTCCGGTCAACTAAGAACGCGCATGTTGTAGTCTTAACGTTTCACGTCGCCGGCACTGCGCGGTGGAGATTAGGCCAAAGCCCTTTACTTTTTAAATCGACTTACCTGTATGATGGCCTCTACGATGGTCATCGTTTTTCCTGTTCCCGGTGGCCCAAACACGATGTAGGGCGCTTTCCCCGAGGTCCCCGCTACGATGTGCTCCACGGCCGATCGCTGCTCATTGTTGCTACTTATCAACTCGTTCCAGAACCTGACGACAAAAGGGGTCGAAGTTGAAGGGGCCGATCGCTGCTCTGTGTTAAAGCTTATCAATTGTTCCATAACCTGACAACACAGCGGACATCCGGAGAAAGAATTCAATAGCGTGCGTGAACCCACCAAGCGCAGCAACGGGCCAGCGTGGTGGATATGACCCAATCGCCCGTCGAGGGTAGGCCTAAGGGTCAGCAATGGACCATTAAAAAGGCTGATAATGCTGTACTACACACATTAGTTTATGTACCTCCTGATCTCAGGCGGCGGCGTCTGAGGCTGCGGCGCCTCCTGATTTGTTCGCCTGTCGTTTGACTGGCCGGTGGGGAAGAGGCGGCCGCCGTGTCCCGCGGAGAACACAGTGGCGAGCGCCTCGTGCACCCGCACCATCGGCACGCGCGACATTATGAACCGCACGTTGTACCGCGACTCGGGCCTGTGCTGGCGGTAGAACCTGCAAACAGCTCGCGAGTCGTATTACCACATAATAAATAATAGTAATATCATCGATCAATAGTATATTATGCAATTAGTGAAACTGTGAAGGAAAACATCGCGAGGAATCCTTGCATGCGTCCGGAGAAGAAATTCAATGTCAACGTCAGCCTAATTGATATGGCCTAATCGCCATTCGAAGGTAGGCTTAAGTCCAGCGGGCTATTATGCTGTTTTAAAAACATCAGTCGCACATAAAAAATATTCCAAATAAATAAATAAACAATCATATAAACTCACGAGATATCCAAATCAGACAAATGTATGTAGTTGTCCTCGATATTCTTGATCACGCATTCATAAATTCTGTCTAGGTCTGGTTGCAGGTACACTCTGTCTTCTGGAAATCAGATTTAGTCTTAGGAAACGGAACTTTTATAAACTTGTTTTTTTACCATTATCCTTACGCTTGGCAGGCGGCTTGGGGGTTGCAGAATGCTCAACACCTTTAACCGAGAGGTTGCTACTGCCCATCCTCTGGTGGTTCTGGATGCAGTTTTTATCATCATCATCATCATCATCATCATTGAGCCCATAGCAGGACATAAGGCCACCTCTTTCGCCAATTACTTTTACTTGCTTTTTGATTTTGATAGAGCATATTTCTCGTCAAGTATTGCTATAGGGCCAACTATTGCTTGTCAAGTATAGACGCTTGTGGACATCGTGTACTGTGGTGTTATAATTGGGTTAAAAAATCGTAGTAAAGAAGTGGAACGTACGGCGCAACAGTGAAGGGCGTTTTTCCGCTAATCCAGGAACTTCCAGGACAAATACGTCAGATCTGCGTTCTAAAGAGACATCGCTCATATTGTATTTCTGAAACAAAAGAAAGAGATATATTTACGCGTACTATGAAACACATGAATCTTTTCTGAAGCAATGTAGCACACTTCGAGACATTTGATGGCTGTAGTGGGTCCGTTTAAGGATCAGAATGCTGCACGCTGTTATCTCGCTTGCGCAATTCACAATTTTTTAAGTAATAAAATCACTGAATGTAGTTTTGAATAACACGCTTTTTTTAAATACAACCGACATGTACTTCTAATACCTGGATGACATCTTCATATTCAGTAATTTTGATTTAAAAACCAAACCAATGAACCGATTTCGATAAAATGTATATTCACCTCTGAAGTATTACCTACCAAACAAAAAAATTATCATCAAAATCAGTTCATAATTGGCAGAGTAATCGTGTAACATACATACAAAATAAAACATTAAATCGAATTGAGAACCTCCTTTTTTGAAGTCGGTTGAAAATTGGCAGTCGGTGAATTTGCTGAGAATAATTTAACCACATGCAAAGGACACCTGGAATTTTGGAACCTTTTTGAAGAAAACAAACTCCGGAAACATATACCTAGCTATGGGACTGTAAAATGTGGAATCGAAGCTTTGTGTATACGTATTACGTATAGAAAACGGAAATCTATATCTAGGAAACATAAAACATGATAGTGGGACGCATTATAATCACAATGCGTCCCAAAACTTACCCTCAAATTAATTTTGGCGATAACTTCTTCCCACCAAAGCAAATGATGAAAAAATGCCACGTAGTTCTCTTTTTGATTCCCTGCGTTTATCACAGCTCTGAAATAATAGAATAATGAGTTGGGAATTCATCATCAGCCCGGAGACGTCCAATGCTGAACGAAGGCCTCCCCCTTAGACCGCTACACTGTACGACAACCTGCCCTTTACATCAACCGGTTGCCCGCGACTTTTACAATGTCGTCGGTCCACCTATATATATATAGTAGGAGGCCGCGCCTACGCTGCGTCTTCCGGTTCGCGGTCGCCACTCAAGAACCTTTCTTCCCCATCGGTTATCAGTTCTCCGAGCGATGTGGCCTGCCCTGCGCCACTTCAACTTGTTCCATATTTGGCCATATTTTATTATCAACTAAGATTATCAAATTCTTTGACGTTACAAACGTCACGACGTCGTGACGTTACGTCATATTAAGCCTTGATTTTTATTTGTTCGTATGCAAAGGATAGCATGCTCGACTATTATTTTTCTTTCTTCGTCTTCTCTATTTCAGGGCAGTGTTGCGAGTTTGTTTTAGTGTGCGTTCATACAAACAGAAATTTGTTTAGTAGTGCGAAAAAATAACAAGTGTTAAATACATATTGTCCAAAGACAATTAACTTTTTGTATGGAACAACATTTTTTTTTTTTTTTCAAATTTGTCCCCGTAGTAGTTGTTCATATTGATGAGTACGTACATAAACATACCCTTCAGTATTGTTGAACCTTTTTGTGGACGACATGCAGTTAACAACAGCGATTTGTGTTGGGCCACTCTAGTCTCTCACTGCTAGGTATTAAGTTGGGTTTCTATTAAATACTTCATTAGTAAATTCAACCTACTTGGTCTCGACCAGAACTCTCCTCAGCCGGTTTTGGTATTCTATCGGTTTTATAGTTTCCAGTGCCCTCTCCTGAAGCCCTGTCGCAAACAGAACTTTCAGCATCGGGGGAACCTTGTATCCAGTATTCATACTGCAAAAGAAAAATAAATAAAATATGAAAGAGAAAGCATAAATTCATACATGTCAAAGTGAGACCGATTGATTTTTACCATAATATCCAACAGGACATACCCAGGTCCATATCAAATTAAGTCGGGTATAACGTAATTAAAAAGTAATACATTTCTTGTCGGTTTTAATTAAGTAGTTTGTATTACTTTGGTATATTATAAACCTCAAGATCTATTTAAGATCTGGACCTGGGTATGTCCTAAAACTGCATACAGAAGCACCGGAGGACGGGCAGCAGCGTTCCCTCGGTTATCGGAGGAGAGCATTCTGCGATACCCAAGCCATCTGCAAAGCGTGGGGATTACGGCAAAGCCCTCCTTAATTAAGGTGGAGGCCTTAGTCCAGCAGTGGACGTCTTTTAGCTGATGATGAAGATCATTTTCAATTCGATTTAATTTTAGGGAAGTCAAAATTTATACATACGGAATGTTCGAAGAATACACCATGTTTTCAGATCGTTGAAGGGCTTCTTTGGAGAACGGGGTTTTGGGGTAACAGGTGGGTATCACGGTTTCCTCGACTATCACGACCTACGCAAAAGAAATACATGTAAATATCGACACAAAAATAACATTATCTTCTTCCTTAACCAGCTAGTTGGAATAGGCACATATATTTGTTACCCCTTCATGAATTTTGTAATACTTACACGTAACTAATTACAAAATGTTCCAAATTATTACAAATTTATTTAAGAAGTGGGAAAAACATTCCTGCTACACAACTGGTTACAAAATGTAGAAACTATTTCCCGTCTGGAAAACGGTTACAAATTTAGTTTACAAAGCGGGAAAAACAATTCCTGTTCTGAGTGCTTATAAAATGTGAATGTTACCGTTCCCGTCTGGTAATTAATATGGGTAGTTGGTAATTATATATGGGTAATTGGTAAAAAATTACATATAAAGAAAGAAAAAAAAATTATTTTGTTACATCATTAACGTAGGTACTAATATAACTAAGTATAGTTAATTACCAATAAAATTAAATTAAAAGTGATGTAACAAAAATGGCTTCAACTCAGCGTAATGCTATGCGCTATGCATATGGGATTGATCCAGGCGTTACTTTGCGGTTTATTTAACTGTTTATTTCTAGTGTATACAAACAATTTTATTGGTGTAATTACATTTGGGTTATTGGTAATTACACATGGGCCGGAACGCGTTTCCTTACTCCTCTGTATCAGCTGTTATCTCCAACGCACACGCACGCACGCACACGCGTTATACAATGTGTAACAAAAAGGTTCAACAATACGGAAGAGCATGTATGAACAACTTATACTATGGGGTCAACCCTGAAATCCCGAAAATAAAATCAGATGTTCCATACAAAAAGTTTATTGACCTTGGATAAAATGTATTGAACAGCTGATTTTATAACGAGATTTCAAAGCTGACCCCATAGTAAAAGCTGTTCATAATGATGAGTATATACATACCCTTCAGTATTGTTGAACCTTTTGTTACACATTGTATATACATGTGTTACAAGTTACGGGTTATGTTGCACGCGTTTATATGCACAATAAACGATTGTCATAAGAAATACAAGGATCGCAGTGCATAAACAAAATATTAGAGTCGCAAAAACTCACCATTTCTCTAATAATTATGAGGTTTTTTTGAACATTTTGTTTGTGGAATGTGAACATAATTGGCATCTCATATTGTCCTATGTCGCGTGCGCGAAACGTCACTGATATTTCTTCATGGACTGCAGACTCTATAAAAAAAACAGTTTTAGTTTAAAAGCAAATTAATCATGCTAAAAAGGCTGTCTGGAAGAAATGGCTATAAACAGAAGCCTACCTACTGCATGGTTTTGTGTGACATATTTTTTGTTTTCGGATCAATCTCAGTAGATACAGGAGCCAGATCTACGATGGATCTAGTGAGATTTTATTTTCATACTTAATTAGATTATATTTTATTAATTCAGCCTTTTTTATTTGAATAAAGTTTGCGTTTGACCACGCCCTGCCTGATATTACCCTAACCTACCCTATTGATACCCTTTAGATAAACCTGCCAAATAATATAATTGTTTTTTTTTAAGTCTATCCTCTTAAAAATTATCATTTCTATAATCCATATCACTATATCACTACTACACTAACACACACATATACACACACACACACCACACACAACACTAACACTTAACAACACTACAACACAACACTATTACCACTAAATCCACTATCCAAATACCAATTTTCATCACTACTTTCCATACAAAGTTTCATTCCCCATTTCACCGCCTCTAGTAATAAAATATCCAAAAATAATGAAAGCACCGTTTTTTATTTCAAATGCTATAACTGCTAAACAACTACTAATACTTACGATACTGCTACTACTATACTAATATTCACAACTAAAAGTTCAAAAACAAAAGACTTTCATACAAAACAGTTTACCCATTTTTACCCCCTTCCTTAGTTTACACCTCTGTGCATGAAGACAAATACAATCTCCTTTCAAGTATCTGCAACCAGCGCTTTAGGCTGTGCGTTGTCTGTCAGTCAGTGAGTGAGTGAGTCAGGACTTCTACTTTGATTCTTATGAAGATATTTGTATTGTTCTTACTTTTTTGTAAGTTATGCAACTCGCCACCAAAAGTATATGGGTGATTGTTCATGATAAACTCCGGCTGCGGGTGGCCCAACTGGATGCCCACGATCTGTATATCCTCCTTCTTCATGTCATTGCGTATATCGAAAACGAACTTGACCTCGTCATTTGGTTTCGCCTAAAAAAACAGTAAGTTAGGGTTAACAGTAAGTTAATACAAATATAGAAGTATGAACCTTTATACATAACAAAGATAATATTATCAAGGCCGTAGGCAGAGGGGGTGTTTTGGGGGTCCAAACCCCCCCACTAAAATGCCTTCGCCAACCCACCGTTTTATACATACCTACTTACGTATAGATCGTCGAGCTCTACAAAAATTGGGCTCGATATAAATATATATAAATTACAAAATATTATATAAATTAATTTATTTCTATGAGATATCTACAATGTTAGGTTTTTTTTCATACGTTCAAGTGACGAGACAAGCAAGACGTTCGCCTGGTGGTAAGCGTCACACCTGCCACTAACAGTAGCCAGAATTGTGAACTTGCGAACACAATCGTGCGCCGCACCGCACTGCACTGCGCTCGTCTCCCTGAGATATATGTTAAATCTAACATGTAAAATGTTATATTATGCTTTGCCAAACAACGAATATTTTTTTATTATTAATATTGTTGTTCCTCGTGTTTTTGGCAATAAATAATATTCTTATTCTTCTTCTTCTTCTTCTTCTTCTTCTTCTTAAGTGTTCATTAGCTGTCAAATCAGAAAGCGACATAATGGACAGCATGGACATGGACAGAGTAGGTATAATTTTATTATCTTCGTCTCGTCAGTCAAGTTCAAAGAATAGTACCTAGACTATCTACCTAATACCTAAATGCATTGAGTAAATGCGATAATGCGATAAAATCACCATCTTCGTTTTGTCTTTGTTTTGTTTTTGTTTCCATAGCAAAATCAACATCATTAGCCTCTTACTTATCTAATGCTTAAATAAAACAAAACACAAAAAAAACTATTATAATAACACTATAACAGTTTTATCAATAGTGTAATTAAAATAAAACGATTATAATAACGACTATTACTTACTGGTAATGTAACATTTTTGTCAACATAATTGTAAATAATAGCCATGTTGTTAATATACAAGTATTTGTTAGTAACAGAATAATTAAATATAATGTAAACAATATACGTTTGCGAGTTTGCGACCAATGACAGTTCTGAATTTCCTCACTATTATAGTATTATCATTGGTTGCATATCTGCTATAATACCTAGTTAAATTTCGGGAGCGAATTAAATATTATTTTAAAACTAAAATAAAACTAGTGTTGCCGATTCAGAGGCTCTATTAATAATGACGTTAATTCATTCAAAGCTTATAATGAAACCTACTCTACAAAGGTGGCCTTATTTCTAGAAACGCTTAGTCAGGTCTAGACTTGCCTGATAAGGTCCGGCACTGCGGTGGCCGTTACGCAGAACTGGCCGCTAACTGCAGTGTCAGCTACTTTACAATAAAATAA
Organism: Erannis defoliaria; assembly: GCA_905404285.2. Taxonomy (NCBI): domain Eukaryota; kingdom Metazoa; phylum Arthropoda; class Insecta; order Lepidoptera; family Geometridae; genus Erannis; species Erannis defoliaria. The sequence goes on along the minus strand of FR990085.1, from coordinate 7,003,991 downwards.
AATGAAGCAATCAAAGTAAGCGCCCTGTTTTCGTTCGTAAACGTATCTTCTTAGTAGTTAGGTATCGAATGACGAAATCATTTCAAATGAGCAACTGGACTAGTGAACTAGATGAGTGAAGTACTTCTTTTATTTAAAAGTTACGTATATATCTTTTCATTTTAGTGACACATTCTGCGCAAGCCTAGTTTGTATGGAGAAGCGTTTACCCTATTCCCCCTTAATATCGACAGCAATTAGCACACGTCCAAATTAGAACACACAAATGTTTACCTAGGTACACTTTCTCTAAATAATTACCAAATTGCAGATATAAAACAAAAGCTAGACCAGCTATAAAAGTTATACTTACGCAGATCCTGATTTTGTAGGTATGTGTCTTTTCTATGCTTCCTGTGACGACCCCATTGTCTCCTATGATTTCAGCTTTGCCTATTATTATGATGCCATCTCGATTTCCGCTGAGTTGACGCCTAATATAAAATTATTAATACAATTATTAATTAATTATTTATTATTACCTACTATAAATAATTATTGGTCGAAATTTTTCACACAGCGCCATCTAGCCCCAAACTAAGCTAAGCTTGTAATATGGAAACCAGGTAGCTGATAGAAGACTTATATAGTTCTTTTTTTTGTATATACATACTACACCCAGACACAGAACAAACATCTATGTTCGTCGCATAAATGTTTGCCCTGGGTGGGGATTGAACCCACGCCTTACAGCTCTGAAGCTGAGCCGAGCCGGCTGAGCCAACTGAGCTATAAGGTAGTCCTAACTATATTATTACTTATTGTATTAAAATACTAAAGCAAGATCGGGCTGAGTGGCGTGCATTTGGAGAGGCCTATTTCCAGCAGGACTAATATGACATGATGATGATGATTAAATCATTCTAATTTATTTATTTATTTTATCATTGAAAAATATAATGTGGAACAAAAAGGTCCAAAAATACTGAAGAGTATGTATCCGAGTATGTACTCATCATATGAACAACTTTTACTATGGGGCCAACCCTGAAATAGTGAAAAAAAACCAGCTTTTCCATACATTTTGTCCATGATCAATGGACTTTTTGTCAGTAGTGTTGAACCTTTTTGTTACACATTGTACATTCCGAGATTTTTATTTTTGCTATAATAACTTAAAAACAGTGATAGTGATACATATAAATAAAAGCAATAGTGATACATGGAAGAAATCAGACAGTGATACATATAAATAAAGAGTGATATCAAACTTGGTGTGGTAATAGTGTCATCTCTATAATAGTACATTATGATACGAGTGTGCTATGTTGGTCATTACACTAGAGGCGGTATTATGCGCGCGAGCCGCAGGCGAGCGCGATAAGGAAGCCGAGAGCGTAATGACTAATAGCACAAGAGTTCCATACGACTGTTTTCGTCACACTTGCGAGGAAAAAACAATTTTTTTTGGATAATAATCAACCACACAGCGAAAACATCAACAAACATTTGCGGAAAATGGCGCCCAAACCAGCAATGCGCGCGCAGGTTGACATTTACTTCAGCGGCATAAGAACTCTTTGTTGGTATTACAAAAAAACTGTAAGTATTACCCGGTTATATTAAGAGTCCTTCGTACACATACGTCTAATTGCAGTCACGTACAAACTTGACTTTACCGGGTTATACCTATTATAGTACAAGTGCCGTAATGTAAAGTAAAAAGCACGCGTGTGTAGTAGCTTGGATTATGAGCCTAAAACCGATGCAATAAGATCCATTTTACGAGCAAGTGTGATGAAATACTACATTATGATACGAGTGTGCTATGTTGGTCATTACACTAGAGGCGGTATTATGCGCGCGAGCCGCAGGCGAGAGCGTAATGACTAATAGCACAAGAGTTCCATACGACTGGTTTCATCACACTTGCGAGGAAAAAACAATTTTTTTTGATAATAATCAACCACACAGCGAAAATGTCAACAAACATTTGCGGAAAATGGCGCCCAAACCTAGCAATGCGCGCGCAGGTTGACATTTACTTCAGCGGCATAAGAACTCTTTGTTGGTATTACAAAATAATTGTAAGTATTACCCGGCTATATTAAGAGTGCTTCGTATACATACGTCTAATTGCAGTCACGTACAAACTTGACTTTACCGGGTTATACCTATTATAGCACAAGTGGCGTAATGTAAAGTAAAAAGCACGCGTGCGTAATAGCTTGGATTATGAGCCTAAAACCGATGTAATAAGATCCACTTTACGAGCAAGTGTGATGAAAAGACTAAAAATATATCGAAATCTTTGCTTGTATTTATTTAACTAGTGCGCCTCGGACTCGCACTAAGAGTTTGAACCATCATACTATATTTCGATTTTTAATACACAATCACGCAAATATTGAAGCTTGAATGAAATTTGGAAGAGGTAGCTTATACCTTGGTTGGAATAACACCTAGGCTACTTAATATCCCAGAAATTGAGGTTGAAACCGCGGGGTTTGCTATTAATTTATACTATAATTTTATTATGAAGCATCAATAGAACCAAAATTATAATAAGGTATTTTGCCTATTGTACGTATGCATATTGCAGCCAATGAGAGATTTCTCCAAACTTGTTTAAAAAAAACTCATCAACTCGATAGATGGCGCTGACTGTACTTGCCAGACTAAAACAGCATAATATTTATGATCTGTGGCAAATAAATGAAAATAAAAAACTTATCAATTACAGACACATCTGGTCACAAGATCAGCCATCTACAATGAGTTTTAAATACCTACCTTTTTGTGTGGAGTAAAGAATTACCACTTTAACAGCCATTTGATACCATTAGCACCTTTAGCACACATTAAGAGTGGTCGCACATTGATTCGGCACGGCACCCGACAGGCGCCGGACCGACCGAAACACACTGCGCAGAATTAACTGGTGCGAGCGAGACGGGCGAGAAATTTCTTGCCGTGTGCGGGACCTAGTACAAAATGTATGCACGGAGCGCCTTCGGGCGAAACCGGACGGTTTTTCTCGTCGTATGCGCCCGGCCTAATACACCATTAGCAGCCAAATTACTTACTTACTAATTAATTAATTACTAAAAACGTGGCGACTCGACCACACGGCCGAGATCACAACAAACTCGAACCCTGCACGAGTCAGACGCGACACTTGGTTGGTTTTTTGTTACCTACTCTTTGTTATATTTATATCATCTAACGTATGCATTTCCTATGATAAATTCTACAGGTGCTCATTTAATCTATGGCCATATTCTAGGATACAATAGTACTCATCTTTATGAACAACTTTTACTATGGGACCGGTTCTGAAAAAGCGAAAACAAAATCAGTTGTTCCATACATTTTCTTGAGAGTAAATTACAGTTTTCTATGGAACAGATTTTTTTCAAGATTTCAGAGGTGATTTCATAATGATGAGTAGGTAATATTATATCCTAGAATATGTCCGTCGATTAAATTAACACTCTGTATATTAGATGTCTTCAGTTTCAGTTGATTTCAATTCGAAAATCCATAGAAAATACAAAATATTATACTCACTTTTTATGTTTATACTGTGCTAGTATAGTATTACATTTATGCTTAATTGTGTTTTCATGTACGGGACCATTTTCTTCATCCTCTAGTAAACCACAAAAGTCGCAAAACATGTTCCTGTAAAAAAAACAAAAATATATAATGTACCTAAGTAAAAAGTAACTAAGAAACTACTCTCCTATAGTAATGACTATAACTTTACATATGTACTGTTGTTATATTATACACTAGAGTTCGCCGCGACTTCGTACGCGTACGGAAGAAATTCGGCCCGCTCCCAAAATTCACCACGTTTTTTACCCAAATGAATGAACTACCCAAAAATCCATTTTCATCACTATAACTTCAAAAACAAATTACTTTCCATACACTAACCCCTTGGGGTCGAATTTCGAAAAATCCTTTCTTAGTCCCTACGCATCGAGACGAATACATTGTCCAAATTTCAAGTCTGTACGACCAGCGGGTTGGGCTGTGCGTTGTCTGTCAGTCAGTCAGTCAATCAGTCAGGACAGAGCCTTTTATATACATTAAATTCATTATATTATATTTTAGGGATAAAGAAATGTGAGAACATCATTAAAAATTCATATAGTAAGTTTGTACAATTTTTTTTACAAAATGCAAAATATTATTACAAAAAATTTACCAAATTGTTATTTGAGATTTACTTGGGCATATTTAGGACATGATGAGACCTATACCAAGTTTCAGGGAAATTCTTATTTTCCTGGACAGCCTGTATATTTGTGTTTATAAATACAGTGCCACAAACTTATCTGACACGGTGGCAAAAGTTGGAACTAATACCGCCATTTTGTTTGAAACGTCTTTTGAAACCACAACTAACTATAAAAAAAACCGACTTCAAATTAATATGGGACCACCTTGAGAGTATACTGTGCAAAATAAAAGAAAAACTTTTCAAAACCGGTCCACACATTGGTGAACAGTCATAAAAAACATGCATACAGTTGAACATAGAACCTCCTCCTTTTTTGAAGTCGGTTAATAAATTCGATTACAGCGACACTGTCACCATGTCAAAGTTGTAGCACTGTAATCATTACAAGCAAGACTGAATCAGTCTGGTTTTTTGGAGATATTTTTTGCTATTGGTTTTTTCTATTAGTACCACTACTACTACGTAATGTCGTAAAACAGCATGGTATTTTTTTTTTCTACAAAAAGATTTTTTTAGCATTCTCGCCACTTTTTTATTGTAATATAAAAATTGTGAAATAGTGAAAATCGTCCTAAGTGCAAATTGGTTTTATGAAAACATGTTCCTTTCATGAACTTTTCTAGGTTCATGGTTCCTTTAGTGAATTTTGATACAAAGAGCACAAAATTAAAACTTAAAACCAAAATTTTGATACATAGAGAAACTTAAAACCAAAGACTAAGGATGTTTCCCATAAATGTATGACATTGTGTATCAAACCCATACCTTCCTCCTGGTATCAACTAAACAAAAATGATACTTGTAGCCAAATAATAGGTAGCATTGCTTGTAGTGTAATGTTCGATTATTCCTGTTTTTTAAACATTAAATTTTAGTTTTCCAATGGACCCAAGCCCAACACTATAAAGAAACTGGATAGATTATTTAGATACGTACCTAACTATTTTTATCTGACTGCGTAAGAAGGAGGGTTGTTTTTCGAGTGTACGTATTTTACTGTTACTTCTTTCTACACTTCAAAATCTGCCAAATTAGCATCGATTATAAGCTAGACATTTCGAGCATTTTGGGCATTTTTGTGGGTTCGATCACCACCCAGGGCAAACATTTATGTGACGTACATCAATGTTTGTTCTGTGTCTGGATGTAGTAAGTACATATTCTAACAGCTATCTGGTTTCCATAATACAAGCATTGCTTAGTATGGGGCTAGATGGCGCTGTGTGTAATAAATGTCCCCCTATTTATTTAATTATTTATTTGAAACTACAGGAATAAAAATTAGGTACCTATATAGGTCCACAAATAGGTTATACAAAAGAAACCAAACATCCGAAAACATTACCCTTTCCGGGTAATAAATAAATACGAGAGCTGAATATATTTTATCGTGGCTAAGTGGTAGATAGAATTGAATTGTAATTTTACATAAAAAATATCCCCTAAGTTCTATATCAATTAGAATATATATATTTTTTTTATTTTTAATATATATTTTACCAAACGGACACCGTTATTTTTTCGATTAATAATAGATATTTAATATTTTCTTTAGGTATGTAGTTTTAGTCTTTTAGTTTTTATTTATGTCAAAGGTATTAAATACTTGTGTAACAAATATAAATCAATAAATGCCTATTTGAAATGATTTAATTACCGGTTAAAAAATGCCGGTTAAATGGTTAATACCGGTTAAATGGTTAATACTTATTTTGAAACTTACATTGTTTGCGAATCCTGTGATTTATTCTTGCTACCATAAGAGTAATTAAATAATATACTTGCTACAGCGGAGAGGCAGAGTAGTTTTTTTATAATAATATAAATGATATATCACTAAAATTAAAGTAAACAAGTACTTGAAAGCTTGAAGTTGAAATCACGAAACGCACTCGACTTTTACTTACTCAACAAAGAAAGAAATGAAAGAAAGTAAAATAGAAAAAATAACTCAAAAAATTGAATAACCGATGGGCCGATATGAACGAACAAATGAAAATGAACGACAAATAGTAGAATAGAATGAATGAAATAAAATAAAGATAGTCGATTGTGTGTGCTGCCAGCTATTAATAAACAAGTTACCCGACAAGCTTTCACAAGAAGTATTAGGGATGATTCATGTTACACCATGCCGGGGCCTCGCAGTGCCGCCCCCCCGGCTAGGGCACCATGTCACTGGTCAATGGTCAACCATGAATTAGTTCAAACAAAAGCATAATATTGATAGTTGACCCCCGTGCCCTGTCCGGAGCACGGCCTGGGCCGTACCGTAAACTGCTTATAGCGGGACCTAATACGCTCAGCTGCCGACGCTGCGCGACTGTGAATTTTATCGCCTCGCAATAAGGTTCGCGGTTGCGCAGTGTCGGCAGCTGAACCTATTCGGTCCCGCTATAAGCAGTTCACGGTACGACCCTAGGGCCATGGAAGGCCTGGGCACAGCCCGGTGTAATATGAATCATTATTTATATTATAAAATCCTTGTCGATATCGCTAGATATCGCTATCGCTATCGATGTGGGGTCATTTAATTATTTTGATGCGTTTCATACATTATTATGTATAAAATAATGTTTTTGAACTGTCGGTGTTGATGTGAATGACCTTCTAAGATCATGCCCATGAATTCAATGTCACCCAGTAGAATTAAATATTGCATTTCTTGTTATTTGGGTTTGTTTGCAAAGTACTCCATTCTTATGTGTTTAAAAGATAAGAATCCCATACATTCATACACTTACTAAGTACTTCAAAGAATTTTTAATATAGCTATTATAAAACGTTTGAAATAAAATAGGCTCATTATCGTTGTACACTCATTATATTTGTTATTACTAGAGTTAATATTATGGTAACGAAACTTTTCTAATATGGATTAACTATTGGCACGGTTACTGAAATGACAAACAAAAAGCACCTAATAACAACCAATAAATAAATGACAAAAAAAAAACTTATGTACACTACACTTACATTACTTACTTACTTACATTTTAGTAATTACTATGGATACAATTTTGTTTTATTTATACGGGAATACTCACGTTTAATTAAATCGGATACTCCGACTATAGTTTCGATCACATCCGGTGACCTTTTTCAAAGAGTGAAAACAGAGCCCGACGCGCGTGCAGCTGCGTCCTGCTTAGGACTGCGGGCCACTGCGCGTCGGGCGCGCAATGACAGCGGTCGCTCTGCGGGTGGGGGCGGGTAGAGTGTCGTGCTGCGCCGGCGCTCTCAGGAGCTCTTCATCACTGGAATCGTCTCGTGCGGTGTCAGGAATATTCCAGCACGCGGAGCTCACCACGTCGCCTGCAGATACGCGTCTCCTCTCGCGGGCCCCATGAAGACAGGGTCTCCAAGTTGGTGGCAGATTCCATCCCCCGTCTCTATTGAAGTTAAGGCGCTTGCTAATCTAAAACGATAAGATAAAACGAAACGATAGTCGGAGTATCCGATTTAATTAAACATGAGTATTCCCGTATAAATAAAATAAAAATGTCTCAAAACCACGTCAGTTTTCATAATAATACTATGGATACTTTATTCATTTCTTACTATAACTTTGTAAACATAAGTAGTACCTACTAATTATACAAATCAACAGCGATTTTTTAAACATGATTTTAAAAAACAAGTAGTTTCTTTCAACTCGACAGATAGCGCAAACTAAACGTGCCAGTCAAAAACAGCATAGAATACCATCTATTTTGATAGGTGGCACATTAAATAAAATAAAATAAAACTTGACAATGACAGCCACGTCTGGTCTGCCAAAAGTCAGACCCATCTACAATGAGCTTATTTTTTTTATTGCCTGGCAGAAAATCTCCCATCTAGTACCTACTATCAATTACAAATCTAAAGACACGAATAAGCATTATAATCTGAATCAAATCATATTGATATTGTATCGTTACATTACGAGTTTGTGACATAATCCACATTTTAATTATTTACATGAAATACATAACATTACTACATTTAAATTAGGTAAATACGTTTAAAGCGGCAACACCCAAAGAGTGACATACGTGACCCGTAATTCACGGAAATCCCCGCGTAAAGATGTGATAAAGACATCATGGATCACAGACTATGTATAATAAAATTTGTTTAAAGACATAGACAAAGGATCCCATTGTCTATGTTCTAAAGATCACGATCATAGACAAAAAAGGTAATTTTCAGAGAAATTTACTAGGAGAATCGTAATGTGATGACGTAATTTATCGTAGACAAGGATAGCGCTTTACATTTAGCACAAAGCGAAATAGAGGTGAAACCAATGTTTTACGTCCTTATCACCGTGGCCGGGTTATTTTGTTTGGCAGCATCTGATCTGTCATAAAAGCTGCCAAACAAACACGAGTTCGTTAGATTCTTTTCAATATTCATGTGAAAAAATCCCTTTTATTTAAGCTTAACCGTGTATTATAGAAAAACAGTGTGTAGGGTAATGGGTGGTTGCAGTGTTTTAGGCTGAAAAAGCCGCTCTGAGACGAAAACTGAAGGACTAACATTTCACAAGTAAGTGGTCATTGATATGATTATTTTCGCTTTTAGAAGTGTTCATTGTGAAAAATATTAATACTACGAATACTACGCTACATTTCAAGGAACATTAGTTCTCAGCAGAACAGCTACGTGAATTTTATTTGCTAAAATATTATAACATAATAACCATAAAATAGTTGTTTTTAATAGTTCCTGGCCATGGATACTAGTCCTTCAGCCGAATACATATTTCTACATCGATTCTTCTTTCTGCAGTTAAATGAGTCGTAGTCACAGTCCAAGTCACACACAGTAAGTCACAGTCAAGTCCAATCATGCCTTAGTAAAGTCGTGGCAACTTTACTACAAGCTTCTTCGGAGTTTCGGAAACAACACGAAAAGACACGTTTCACTACATTATATCACTTGCCCACACTCTTGCTCGTAAATCAGCACTTAATGAATAAAACGCCACTATTTTTATGCATTAACACTCGAAAAAACACACGTTTTGGAAAATAATACAATGCAGCGACATGATTTTCTCGCGTTCCCGCCAAAACTCACCATAAAATAGCATTTCATAGTGCTGCCAGTTTTTGCTTTTTAATATCCCGAAAAAGCTATACCTAAGGTATGACTTTACCTAAGTGCCAAATGAGTTGAGGGTTTATATTTTTTTTTACAGAAAGGTCATATTATATGAAGGCTTATTGCAAAGTTTCAAGTTGCGCAAACAAATACGTTTTGTAAAATAATTATTTGAAAATTGGGAATATCACCACAGTCACCACCACACCACACCACAGTCACCACAGTTATGTACCACAATAATGCAATTTGAACGTTTTGTTTTACTCTCTACCAAACTGAGCAAATGTCGTATATCGTAAAAAGTTAAAATAAGTTACTGTTTTGGTAAATTTTTGTTGTTTATACATTTTAAACCTCCATTATTTACATTAAAGAAGGTTTCCTGTATGTTTATTTAATTTAGACTGATATAATATTAAGCGGAAAAATAAGGTTTCCTGTATGTTTATTTCATTTAGACTGATATAATATCAGAGAATTTTACTAGGAGAATCGTAGTGTGATGACGTAATTCATGAATGACAAGGATAGCGCTGTACATTTAGCACAAAGCCAAAAAGAGATGAAACCTTTTTTTTGCGTCCTTATCACCGTGGCCGGGTTATTTTGTTTGGCAGCACGGCAGCTTTGGCAGCTGATCTGTCATGGAAGGTGCCAAACAAACACGAGTTCGTTTTTTTTTTCAATATTCATGTGAAAAAACCCTATTATTTAAACTAAACCTCATATTATGGAAAAACAGTGTGTAAGGTGATGGATGGTTGCAGTATTTTAGGCTGAAAAAGCCGCTCCCTACCCTACCCCTAAAGTATATATAAAAAGCGCGGGAGCCCACCCCCAGTCGAATTTGAGTTGGTTAGGTTTGAAATGAGTGACAGATCCGACTCTGAGCATCTAGACTCGAGTTATGCCAAATTGACATCAATAAATTTGTCGATAAAGTACATTCCTAAACAATTTACCACACTTAACCTCAAAATATTTTTTTATTGTTTTCTCGGAAACTATAGGTTTCTGCACTCCCCCTCTTTCAGGAAGAAGTTTCCGTCTTTCTCTCTATCTCTCTCTCTCTGTCTGTCTAATTAAACACATTTTGGAAAGCCCTTTTCCCAGCCTTAGCCTTTTTATTATTTTAACCCAAAAATCCTCACTAGTACTCGTGCAACACTATGTATATTAAAGCTCGCTGACAGATCCGACTCGGATAGGTTAGGTGAGGAGTTAAAATGATGCAACTTTAAGTTTTTTGGATGATTTTATATTAGGATGAGTAGCTGTTATGTTCATTTGCTTTAGGATTAGATATTGTTAGGATTTAAAATTTTATGGCTTTTAAATATTATATCCAATGAATATTAGGAGCACTGATGGTATGTGTAGTAATGTTATGTAGATTTACCATTAGGATGACTGATTATTAGTACTTAAAACGGTATGAAAGACATAATTAGGATGAAAAATTGGATGGAATTTATTAGGGTCCCAGACCAGGGTACTGTGTAACCTCGACTGATACAAAATACTATGTCAATGTGTGCGTAATGCAAGCTAGCAAGGCAATGGCAATGCTGACATACATACGAATTGTATCGATACATGTCGAACTGTCAAAGTTTGTTTCGCAACTTGAATGGCCGACCTTGAAGAAACTGGCATGCTGTGAGGGGTAAAAAATGGTGTTGCTGTGTCTCTCTCTCTGATATATTTGTTCCGTGTATAGGTGTCTCTTTATTGTGCGAGTGAGGCAGAAATACCTGATAGACCTGACCTGATGTCCTTAAACCGCAACCAGACCCACCGGAGGACGGGCAGCAGCGACCTCTTGGTTAACGGTGGTGAGCAATCTGCGATCCCCAAGCCGCCTGCCAAGCGTGGGGATTATGGCAACACCCCTCTATAAAGGGGGAGGCCTTCGTCCAGCAGTGGAAGTTTTATGGCTGACGACGACGAGGCAGAAATATGTCACTTCCTTTATTGGTTTCTCTCTCTACAGTCTACAGTATATACAAAGTGTATGAACTACCCGTAGATCCTACTGCGGAGCTATCATGTAACTTTTCGGGATCGCGATTCGGATATAAGTTGTCAAAAATAGGCAGTTGTCACTGCCATAACTCATTTGACGCTGCAGGGCAGGAAGAAACGCCAAAAGACCGGGATTTGCTTAACTTAAGAAAATCAATGCATTCGTTCGATAACGACAGCGAGATAAATCCCTCCGTGATACTGTGAAGCTGTGACAGTGACAAGTGACATTTATGACAAATAACGATCCCGAACAGTTACATGATTAGCCTGCACACTTATCATGGACGTTCGTGATTCTGATTGCGAGCGTGCGCGAGCAGGAACGCACATGACGCGAGTGGGTTGGTACGAGCAGGATGGCATGCTATCGCTATCGGAATCGTGAACGTCCATGATAAGGGTGCTGCTGTCCCTAACCCTATAGGGCAGAGGCTGGAAAGTTACCTTGCGCCTCCCTACCGGATTTTTATGCGCGCCATCTCTTAGTAAATCACCGAAATCTAAGAGTATTAGCAACATCTATGAGCGGCGCGACGCGGCGACTACTTAGAGCTGTCAGTGTTTATCGGCCTTACCTAAAATAAACTCGATTCTCTTAGTCACTGCTTAAACTTCTCTGTCCTTTTCTAGCACGTGCAACTTCACGTCAGAGAGAAGATGGCAGAGCATCTTAAATATCGTATTAATTTCCAAAACTTTTGTTTTTCGAGTAAAAATGCATAAACATTGTGGTATTTTATTCAGTACATGCTGATTTATGCGCACGAGTGTGGGCAAGTGATATAATGTAGTGTAGTAAAACATGTCTTTTTGACTTGTTTCCAAAACTCCGAAGAATCTTACTGTAACGTTGCCACGGCTTTACAAGGGCATGAATGTAATTGGCTGTTACTTATGTACTATGTGTGACCTTGAGTGTTTCTACGACTCAAATGACATAAAATTTCATCAAAAACTTGATGTATGAATACTTGATTGACACTGGCAAATACACAAAGAACGACGCATAATCCTCCAAGGAGAAAAGAAAATACGTCCTAACTTTATAACGCGCATTAGCAGTCTTACTTAAAAAAACTTTTCAACCTTAGTCACTGCTTAAACTTGTCTGTCCTTTTCTACCACGTGTAACTTCACTTCAGTGAGAAGTTGACAAAGCATCTTAAGCAGCGACTAAGTTTGAGCGGCGTTTTTAAGTAAGGCCGATAATAGGCAAACTAAAACCACATAAATACACCTTTGGTCAGTTCTGTATTTTGTTCAGCTCGAAAATTACTACACTGATAATATAAGTTTAAAAGATAATTATTAGTTCATTAGCGTTACATTCGTTGTAGTAATAATGAAACACTACACTAAAGTCAAAGTTCATCTCGACGAATCTGTAGACGAATAACTGTTCATGTCATTGGGGAAGCGAACAAGAAATAAAAGAAAGTAAAAATGAAAGAAAATTTAATATTACTCGTAAATAGAAACAAGACTGGAAAATAAAACCAACCTAAAAATTTACTTATTTGGTATATACCTATATAATATAAAGCGCCTTTACTTATGTAGGCTTAGTATAGAAAGGTATGTAGACATAGTATAGGTAGGTAGGTAAAGAAGCGTAGTATAGGTAGGTATAGTTACAGCAGATGTAGGTGAATGTCTAAAAGATGGTGTTTGGATCGTGACATTAAAAACTTGTCAGATGGCCCTCTGTTCCCAGTCTAATACTCTTCTCTATGGATAGGGTATTCTTGCAGTATGGTCAACGTAGACGATTTATCGCCATTTAGGCTACTCAGGCTTCCCGGAAGACGCTGCGTAGGAAGGCCTCCCACTAAGACGATGACATTGTAAAAAACGCGGGCAACCGGAGAATACAAATGGCAGGTTGTCGCACAGTGTGGCGGTCTATGGGGGAGGCCTTCGTTCAGCAGTAGACGTCACCGGGCTGATGATGATGATAATGAGACTACTCAGGACGACGATCGGCGATAAAAAAAACTGAAAGGCGACTGGTCGCCTATAAGGCTTCTTTATGGAAAAGCCATTTTTCCAAGTTCGCATTTTGTATCTAAGATTATATAACTAAGATTATAAGAAATTTTTTTTTTTTTAATATAGCTATGTTTTCGCGTTCAGGCAGTTCAGGCTACTTTAGACTACTTTTAGCACGCACTACTATTATTTATTCTGTGCTTTTGGTAAATGCTGAAAATCGGCTACTTTAGGCTACTTATCCTGGGAATAATGGCGACTTCCGGCCCTACGCTGTTGGCAGCACTGTATTCTTTGAGTGTACCAGACGAAAGTATAGTTTATCTTCGTCGAGTCTGTGCCTTTTTACACTTTGAACATAATCATCGTATTGGTACTTTCCTTTCCTTTCATACAAATAACTTGGCCAAAATATCATAGGCCATACCCCGGCAGAATGCTTATATAAATGCCAAAAATGAAAAAAAGTGAGTTGGTGACGAAGCCAAGATTTACGAGAGTTTTGGCTTGGACACGGAAAAATCATCGCCGCGTTCCGAATTGAGTCAAAATCGCTGTTGGCGCTGTGAGCGCGATAAAACCCCATTCCAAATTGGCGTTAGCGCGTCTACGATAGCAGTCTCGACGTCATGGATGACGTCATTACTGGCGCCATCTTGCGTTCACAGTGATATTGCTTCCCGGCGTTATCACTGTGAGCGCTGTCAAATCTGACGTTTAACTCGTACAAGATAAATATGGAAAGTAAAAGGCGAGTTGTTTGTAAATACTTATGAAGAAGAAAAACTGTTATAGAAGAGAAATAATGTTGGTCGTGACTAATGATGAGACTGCTGATAACCAAATCCAGTTATATTTAAGTGCAGACTTGTTCGAAAGAGGTTAGTTTATTCGTTTCCCATGTTCAGCCATTCCGAAATGATATCGCGCTGATAGCGCTGTCAGCCCAATAATCAAAACGGAACGACATTTATCGCTCACAGCGCCAACAGCGATTTTGACTCAATTCGGAACGCGGCGCACTTTCCCTCAAGAAAGCATGGGAAGAAATTTGCTTGAAAAGTGTATTGAAAAAAGATAAATTCCATTTCGATCTTCAACCCAACATTAGGACAAGACCATGGTTTTTCGACCTAACATTAAGTAAACGTGCTACCTCATATTTGATACGGATGAGACTGGGCCATGTATGTAGCCCAGCACACCTTGCAAGGCTTCGTATAATTGATTCTGCCGCCTGCGATTGCGGAAGTGATTTCTGTGATTTGAACCACATATTCTTTTGCTGCCCAAATAATGATATTTCATCGTTTTATGAAAACCTAACTTCCCTCAAGGTTCCTTTTCCCACAAATATTTCGTACTTACTTGCTACCCTAGATTCCGACATTTATAATTATATTTCAATTTTTCTCACAACAAATAACATAAAGTTATAATCCTACCTACTTTCCTGATCCATATAATTTGTTTTTTTAAATACTCATATATTTTTGATAATTTTACGCGTTATATGGTTTCCCCGTTTTAATACACAAGTCGAATAATAATAATGACATTGAAACTGGCAGAATGCAAATAAAGCGATGCCAAGAAGAAAAGAAAAAAAAAGCCGTCAAAAGTCGGTCAGTGTTAGTGTCAGTGATCCACCTCAGCCCAGTGTAACCAGACTTAGCAGAATATCGCGATTTTAGCAAGATCACACATCACACTCATTTTAGCTCCTAGCAGGAAGTTCAGCATTTTATTGGACAATAATTGAGTAAATCTTAGCAATATTAGGCAGGATATTATATTGAGCGCGTTCAAAAATGCCTCATAAGTGCACGTAGTACACTCAAGCCTATATATTTGAGCGCGCTATGTGCGCTGCACTATCCATAGTAATACAATTGCTGTTTTGTACACTAGCAACACTTCATATCATTCATCTCCGGCATCCTAATGGCATGTTTTCTGACAGCTGTCAAAACGCAGTTCTACAGCCAAAGGATAGATGGCGTTTGACGACACATGGTTATCTTTATTTCACATTTGACACACTACTAATTACTAATCTGCACTTAATAATTTGTGTTGTTCAAGAACAAAAGCTTAGGAAATACCATGGGTAAGTACATTGTTAGACAAACAAACACAAAAAAAAAACATGACAATACTGCACAACTCAATCGGAAAGTTTTCCGTTCGGATTCACATTATCCGTCTCAGTCTCCTCTTATACAGCAGTGGATGTTTTGTGGCTTTTGATGATGGGCAGTCATCGGTAAGTAACATAATAAAATAGTAGTAAGTACTAAGTAACATAATATAGCAAGTAGTAGTAGTATTAGTGATAGATATATAAATTTCTTGTTTACATTACCGGCCGGTATCAACAACATAAAAACAAGATCATGTAAATCAAAATCGATTCAAAAATTAACACGTTTCTGCAATTTTGTATGCCATGCCAAACAGGTAATATATGAGCAAAATGGGTGTGTGAATTTCGAGCCGACAAAAAATATGTATCTTTAAACTCATCATCATTATACAGATATTTTTGCTAAGGACAGTGTTAGTAACGAGTGAATTTTGATGTAAATATAAATAATTATTTCATCCTAATCATACTCGTGCATTTTATTCAGATTTTCTTATATTTACGCATTTACTGTGTGCGCTGTCACTGCTAGTGAGTGGTTTAGCATTTTATGATAAACAAATAGAAAAATTTAGCAGTTTTTGTCCTTCTGGCTAACAGGTAAGTTTGTTACTGGTCACACTGCCTCAGTCGGCCTTAGCGGTGGGTCGTATGGTATATCGCAGAACCGAAACGGGTATCGGTATTTAATGGCAATACCGTGTTCTGAAACTGTTTATTTTAATAACTAGGTATTGGCCGTTTCTTTACAGAAACTCAGAAACTACGTTATGATTCTGAGTTTCTGCAAAGGTATTTGGTTTCAATTGTTATTAAAAAAACGCTTTACAAAAATAACTATGTTGCACGAGAAGGTACAAATACCGACTGGTTGTGGTAAATTTTTTGTTGATGTCATTTTGATGATTCCGTTTAAGCTTTTTATAATAACAATAATTTATTTGCTCTAAATAATCTTTGCTTACTACCTATTAGTTAGTGGTTGGAGTCGCCTTTTTAAAGTATAAAAATGCTTATGGATTAAAAAGATTACTGATTAAATTTGTTCGATAGTATTATACATACAAAACTATACTTTTTATGTAAACAAAATAAGTTTATTAAAATTGAATCAAATGAACTTTCCTTCAAACTTAATTCCAGGCTTGGGACTGGCTAAAACTTAGTTGTAATTAGTAAAAATACGGAAGACTTTCTTTCACGCCCGTTCGAAAAACTCCCAGAAAGTGCACTGATTCAGTGAATAAAGTGTGATATAATCTTGTACTTTTTAATGATATTCAAATTCAAACCCTTGTGTTTTTTCAAAAAACGCATTTAATGTTTCAGAATTAGGTGTTATAATAATTGTCATTTTAAGTTTTACTTTTGGCGCTCTAGTCGCCTCTCGGCCTTGAGAGTACGATTACGTTCGGAATATTACGGATAAACACGGGCGCATCACGTCGGCTGCGAAGCGACGATCAGTATTGTCCGTCGCCCGTTGGTACTCGGCACGCGCAGGTATTGGTTCCCGCTCCTTACGATGACGTTGAGACGGTTCGCGTTTTCGCCAATACCTAGTTTCTCTCAATACCCAGTTATCGAAACTCCGAGTACCCGGTATTGGGTATTGCATTGATAACTGGGTATTGAAACTGTTTACAGTTTGCACCGCCCACCTCTAGTCGGCCTCTTCGCCTAGCCTCACTCGCTCTCGCTACCTCGCTAGTCGCTTCGCTAAACTTCGCTTGGGCATAGGCTTGGGCCGATGGTCCGAACAAAAAATAATTCCGCTTCGAGGAATGAAGTCAGAGCCATGAACCTAGAAAAAGTGTTTATGTTTCATGTGTCAAAGTTCATTCTTTTTTTATAGGTTCATGGTCAGAGCTCATAATATTATTTTTAAAGTATACTGGGAATTCTATTGAATTATACTGATATTTAAATAACCTAAGAAGTAAGGTTTTTATTAACTTAATTATCTGCTTTAAAATAGTAATTTTATTTTCATCAATTTTTCTAAAAAGTATTTATGATTTCGGTGTTGTACATTTCGTAATCATGAGTGTAAATGTGGGGTTCGTGGACATTATGGAGCCGCGGCGCACAGAATCGGGGATATTCAGCTTCATGACGAGAAGCTGGAAGCCGCAGACGACCCTTACCCTAGACAAATATCTTTCTCCACAAGAGCTCAAGGATATTGTATCAAACTCAGTCTACTTGGAAGCTATCATTGAATCCGTAAGTATAGAAAAAACAAAACTTTGTTGATTGTATGGGAATCTATACCTATATAAAAAAAACACCGGAGGGCCCGTCCTCTCAGATAACGTTGGCAAGCAAAAAGCGAAAAGGTTGACAATGTCGTCCTTAGAGAAATAGTTAAACTACCTTACCAGTCTATTTGATGGGATGCATGAGTAGTGCGGATTTCTGGGTTGAAATAAAAAAAACACGAAAGCTAGGGATCTCCCTTAGTACCTATTTAAATGTTGGTTGTTAAGTAAACCCCCTCCCTTTAAGGGAGAGGCCTTCGTTCAGCAGTGGACGTCTTCCGGCTGTTGATCTGTGTGTGTGTTAAGTAAAAACTTGTAAATTGTTTGTCAGCTAAATGACAGGATAGGTATGTTCTATGTTCAATGTGAATAATGCAAAAACCACACCAATGCAGTTTACGACAATAGGCTAGATGACTGATGTTTAAATCGTTGAAACCAATAGCTTTGATGAAGAATTTAAGTCAATATAGTATGGTAATTGAAAACATTATTTAAATCGGTTAATAATGTTCTGATATGAGTGTTTAAAGTTTTTGTTAGAGACAACTCTGTCCCTTTCCCACAAAACAAAAAATGACGTCATGCCTTACTTGTCAGAATATAATTTATATGGCATCCTGACAAGTGACGTCACATTTGCTGTTACACCTCTCTGTCTAGCATGATATTAAAATGCTTATAAGTTGCTTATTTTTGATCAGATTTTAATTTTCTTTTCATTAATCAGCTATATTTATGGGCCACATTTTAATAGGACAATAAAAAAAAACCAGTCATCTAGCCTTTTATCATACTAACAATATTATGCTTATTATGTCAATGCTAGACTAATTACATGCTAAGTAATTCAAGGCCAAACATAATAAGTATGGGTAAAGACTTATTCTGCAAACAAAGCTTCCTGCTTAGATACCATAATGCAAAACAAATTTACGCCGAATAATGTCTGCCAATTTTTTTTAGATAAATATAGTTACTGCTTTACAAGGGGCACCGTGCCCGTGTCCAAGAGGACCCTAAACCTGTAACTAACCAAATACAAGTCTGATCAACTACTAAGAGACCATGCAGACTGCAGTCTTGATTAATGTAATCAGTTTTAAAATTATTGCATAACAAAGCCAGGTTATATTAAGTGAAAGTAATAAATTGAAAAAAATCATAGTATTTCACATTTGATAGTTGTCATTTTTGTAAGGACACTCTTGACACCCGCCTATCTGAGTGGCGGAGATGGCTTTGCTTCCTAAATCACTGCTAAACAAAGTATAAATATTTTGTTTAGCAGTTTTTTCACATATTACTATAATAAAATTATTAACTAAGCAAATTTTTAAGAAATACGTCTCTTAGCTTGTGACGGGTGGGACGAGTCACTACTAAGAAGTCATAGTTGAGAATAAAATGCATTTGATTTTTTCACATGAATTTTTACTATAGCTATATTTATTTCACATGAGAATTTACTATAACTATTTTAATATAACTTAAGCAGATGACTAAAATAAAAAGGAATTTATAAAATCTGTTAAACAACGTAGCAAAAAATCTTTTTTGGTGTTCATTAGGCTTGCGTTTGACCACCATCACGCCTGCGTGCCTGTGTTACCGTACTTTTTCCTTTTCTCTTAAAAGCTCTTTCGTTTCTTTACTTTTACTATTTGCCCCCCCCCCCCCCCCCCTTTGGCATCTCTTAATCTTTCTTTTATCATATTTTCCATTTTTTTCTTTTATTTTCTCTGTTTTCTCCTTTTCTACTGCTGCATTCGTGTCTCTGAAAAGTAATAAATAGCAAAATAAGCCAAATAAGCAGCAAAAGCAAGCATAACTCTGTTAAAACTAGAATTCATCGAAGCTTAAATTTTTCCCACCCTCCACTGTGATGGGTGGGACAAACCTTCAGCCACAAATATTTCCAAGCATATTCACTTGATCAATGTCCCACCAAGCCTAAACAAGTGCCCATAACATTATTGTTACATTTGCAAAGCCTTAAAACAATAGGTTACGTATTTTTAGATCAGGATATAAAAATATCTGTTTTGCAGTGACAGGTGGGACATGAGATAAGCGTTTCTTTAAATATTTACAACTCCTCACAATAAATAATTCTTGGAAATCACTTACCACTGTTAAACTCTGCAAAATGTATTTTTTTCTGGATTAGTTAGTTTTTAACAATCGCTCATAAAAGGCCCGGAAAAGTGTTGCCAACTTGAAGAAAAAATATTACGCCACAAAGACAAACGCACTTCAGCTGCGTTGCAAACAGTGAAAAAGGCGAAATTAGTTTTTTTTTTAAACTGTTGTTTTCCGATGAATTGGTTTATTGTTTGTATTCTTTACTTGTGGTGTCATCTTCACTGGAATGGCCCAAATGCTACTTTTTATAACAGGAATTGCAGGTGAAACTGCATGGTGTTGCTAGTAGTTTATGACTAAGAATATCATACAACAACAGGTTATCATGCCTAACAATGAGAATTTATGTTATGTACGTTTTTAACTTGAAGATAGGAAGAGGGTTGCAGACAAATGCAACCTGTTTGTATGTTTATCTGTGATTTTCTCAAAAACAAATAAATCGATTTTAATTTTGTTTTCGTACGAAAACTAAAGGCTTACGACATTTCCCATAGACAAGTGGCCTAGTGATGGTACAAATGTCTCATACCTCCTTGTATGAAGTAGGCCAAAATGTCACATGCCTTTAGATCTTTCAATAGTGTTGTAATGAGCGAGTGAAATAGTGGCTGCTGACATGTATTCTAGGTCTTAAACACACCATTTATGTTTAGTAGAGGCTAGTGACTAGAAGTTTATCCCAACTACACTACTGGCCCTTAAATAGTCTGCATCTGCAGTATGTGCGAACTCTACGTAAACCTTTTGACCGCCACAACGTAATAGGCTAGATGACTGTTTTTTTTTATTGTTCTATTAAAACGTGGCCCATAAATATAGCTGATTAGTGAAAAGAAAACGAACGTCTGTTCAAAAATAAGCAAATTATAATATGCTATGCTGATATGCTAGACAGAGAGGCGAAACAGCAAATCGTGACGTCACTTCTCTGTACGCCATATAAATTCTATTCTGACAAGTAAGGCGTGACGTCATTTTTTGTTTTGTGGGAATGGGACACAGTTGTCTCTAACAAAAACTTTAAACGATCATATATCAGAACATTATTAACCGATTAAAATTATTTTTTCAATAAACATACTATATTTACTTAAATTCTTCATCAAAGCTATTGGTTTCAACGATATAAACATCAGTCATCTACCCTATTGCATCGACGTGCCCTTTACACCAACAGGGCTAGCATGCGCACCGCGAGAAAAATTTGTCGTGTCTTTATGTCGTGAGAAACCGAGACAGACTTATACAGATTCGTAGCCTTGTCCTGTTTTTAAGAATCGAGAAAAATTTCTCGCGGTGCGCATGCTAGCCCTGCAGGCACCAAATACTTATGATTGTAATGATGGAATTCTAATGAAGTCGTGGTGCTTAGGCCACACAAATTTTGAACGTTAATGGTGGTGAAAAGCGTAATTAAAAGCAAACATGCCTATAAACTTATCATGCTGTGACGTCTGTCTAAAGAAAAGTAATCTATAATGACTGTAAATGTGTTTTTTTACAGGAGAGTACAAGATCTGGTGTTCGGAAAGAGGACTTACGAAAGGAAGTTGTTAGTTACTTGGGAGAAATGGGATTTGAAAAAAAATTACACGTCATTCGCTGGATGGGAGTATTTTTTTTGAAGATTACCTTTATGATGAAGATCAAACTATATGTTAACCAACTTGCGGTTCTAAAGGTAAATTGGTTTGGTCCGTTTTGTTAGCATAGTATTTAACAATGTGTTCTTACTTTAAATATTATACACTTTCTGCTGTTGTTACTTTACTTTTCACTTTCTTTCTTTTTTTTTTTGTTTTTTTTTTGTTTCATCTGAAGAACCTGCCATTCACAACTTATTAGTGACAATTAAAGCCTTTGAGCTTATACCTTTGGAGATGCCAGTGGCGATAATCTGCCTACGTAATTTCCTCACATATTTTGCAGAGGATGACGTAAGCATGCATACCTACAACTGACCCCTTGACGTGATTATATTATATCCTGCGACTATTAATAATAATAATTATTATCTATTTATTTTTGGTTATTTAATAACATAATTTATTTCAGAAAAATCCATACTAATATTATTACACAAACTATATCATTTGAATTAATTACTATAACTTTTTTTTTCTATTGCCAAAAGACATAAAGTTTCTCGAAATCTAGAATTATGCCTATTTCATATCTAAAGTACATATTTTTGTTATTAGTCCGCATTAAAATAATTAATGCATTAAGTCCGCAGTCAAAGAGGAAAAAGTTTTCATATAACAGTTTTTGTCTCTTTTAACGGATTTATTTACGAGCTTTAGTTTGTTTGTTTGTTAGTTGGTTTTTATGTTTTTTTACAGTTAAAAGCTGCGATGGGCAGTAATCCAGTGTTATTTCTGCCCACGCATCGAAGTTATGCAGACTTCTGTCTGATGACGTATCTGTGCTACCACTTCGACATTGACTTCCCTACTGTTGCTGCTGGCATGGGTAAGCAACATTTTTAGACTACGCCCAGTCCGCGCACTTAGACGAACGGTCGAAGGGGCACTTAGAACATGACACATTCACTGTAGCGAGGTACGTCCAGGTGAGTAAACGATAGGCACTAAACGGTAGGCGCAAACGAGAGAGAGGAAAAGGCGCGAGCGCTTGAATTGATAATTTTTGTAGGTTTTTTCTTTGTTTTTAAAAATGTAACAAAGAAATACTGTAAACTTAAAAATCAAAAAACTAAATAATACTATATTCTATCTGTTAGTATAAATTTTACGTGATTTCATAATGTAGTTCTAGCTAATCGAAATGCCGATTTAGTGTCTACTTTGTAATTTTTTTCAATAGAGCCAAACATTCAAAATCGCGTTTTCTAAAAGACTATATTTATTTTTTTGCTTTATTATCGCGCATTTTGGGTTTGTCCCACATTTTAAAAAGTTCAAAATTGCTGCAAACTAGCCCGCCTAAAAAAAGCGACGTTATGAGGAATCATAACGTCGCTTTTTAAATTTTTAAGCGTCAATTTATGTAGTGGTAAAACTCTACTGGAGAGTCCGCCTGGGGAAGTACCACACCCTTGCCAGTTATTCAATCGCCAAGCAGTAGTGTGCAACATTACTGTGTTTCGGTTTGAAGGGCAATGTTACTAGAGAATTTACTGGGTATGAAGAGATTTAACATCTAATATCTCACGGTGCAGTATAGTGCGGCGCAGGATTGTGTTTGCAAGTTCAAAATTCAGGCACTGCTACTGTTATGGGCAGGCGTGACGCTTACCACCAGGCGAACGTTCCGCAAGTATCGTCACTCGACTGCAAAAATAAAATATGCGGCGCAAAAAAGTATAAGTTATTCTTCTCAGTTTACCAAAGGTTTCATTTCTACGCTTGGGGCAGAAGCTTGACGACTTCGTTATTTTGGTCCGCTCCTGCTATTTTAAATCTATGATTAACCATTCTGATCTATGATTTTTGATTGATTTATTGAGTTGACCTTAGACTAATTAACTATATTCATACGTCAATGGAGACTATTTAAGTCACTTGTACCTACGTCAGCACCTCGACGCCGCGCCGCGCCGCCTGGCTTGATTCTATTACCCTGACAGTGTTACCCCTTATACAGGGTTAAGCGTATCGGTATTACTAAGTCGGACCAATAGATATATAAATTTAAAAAAAACCCCTACTCTCTTGAGTTTGAGATGTTAAAAATCAGTTTTTTTTAATATGGTGTCGATTCTGTTGCACCGCTCACTAAACTAAACTAATCTGACAGGACTGAAATTATACGCGTCTCATTTCATTTCAATATGTTAGAAAAGGATGTCAACAGGTTTCGTGCTGTCAAATTAAATTTAGTTTAGTGAGCGATGCAACAGAATTGACACCAATTGTATGTTTACGAAGTAATCTTGATAAACCCGGGTAATACAGATTTGTTTTATAATACCAACAAAGAGTTTTTATGCACCTAAAGAAAATGTTACATGCGCGCGCATCGCTGGTTTGCGCGTCAATCGCCATTTTCCGCAAATATTTGTTTGACATTTTCGCTGTGTGGTTAATTATGATCAAAAAGAGTTTGTTTTTTCCTCGCAAGTGTGATGTAAATCGTCGTATGGGACGCGTATGCTATTTGTAAACTAAGCATTATATAGCGTGTGATATACAATACGTACTAAAATACTTTTTAAAGTATCGTATTTTTTTTAAAGTACATACTTATAATACATACACAGACAGAAAAAACGCAGTTCCATGTTCGTCACATAAATGTTTGTCCTGGGTGAAAATCGCACCCACGCCTTAGAACTCTGAAAGCAGACTACTAGTAACTAGCAACTGAGCTATAAGGCAGTCTATATTATCTTTATAATAATATTAATTTCAAACATAAAAAACCATATCAATTAAATTATTACATTTTCATTTATCATAACATTTACATTATCTAATTAAAATAATATTATAATAACTCAAATAATTGTTTTTAATTATTATACTCAAGTTTATTTATACCTAAGGTGGAAATTCGCATGAGCCTTGTTTTTATTGTATACGATTCATCGCCGATGTACTTTTGAATGTCTCACTTCTCTCATTCCATACCGAGTTTTAGTGTTGTAAGTAAGTTCAAACTACTTTACTTAACTACTACTAACTACTATAAATACGTGCATATTGACTGTAGGACTGACAATGTCGTAACACATCAAACTTGTTCTGGCAAGGCCTGTCTAATATTTATCTATCAGTATTGCTTGCACAGACGTTTGTTTGTATTTCACATAAACATTGTTGTACTAAGTGACTTCAATGGAAGATTTTAACGAATAACTAGACAGTCAATCGAATAAATAATTGAAGGTAACAAATGCACTTCTATCAAGTTTACAAACTGCAAAGTAATATATAAATAACTCTGGTCTACACTTTGTAGACCAGACTGATTATTGACTGTATAGATATGATGTTTGAAACCAAAACAAAAAAAACCTGTGGCCTGAGGATCTATAATAAAGGGTTCAGCCCGGAGACGTCCACTGCTGAATGAAGGCCTCCCCCTTAGACCGCCACACTGTACGACAACCTGCCATTAGCATCCACCGGTTGGCCGCGACTTTTACAATGTCGCCGGTCCACCTATATAGTGGGAGGCATTTTTACGCTGCGTCTTCCGGTTCACGGTCGCCACTCAAGAACTTTTCTTCCCCATCGGTTGTAAGTTCTTCGAGCGATGTGGCCTGCCCATTGCCACTTCTAACCCTGCAAGCTATGTCGGTGACTTTGGTTCTTTGGCGAATTTCCTCGTTCCGGATTTTATCACGCAAATTAACTCCAAGCATAGCTCTTTCCATTGCCCGTTGTGTGACTCTGAGTTTCTCCAAAAGGCCAGCAGTTAAAGACCACGTGTCAGTTTCATATCTCATCACTGATAAAAGTTTGCATCTATAGTAAAATTATGAGGTTGAAAAATTTTGTATAGAAAGGGAACTGTTTTGGAATTTGAGGGTTCTGCTGCGCTAAATGGCGTTTTGTTTAGGTGGCAAAACAAAAGCAAAGCAATGTTGACTTAAAAGCTGAGTTTGACACTTGCCAGAAGAAAAGGATGTGGCGGCAGGCCTGTGTCACTCCGCGTGTAGGTATTAAAAACATAGCTACGGGCGGCGGCCATTGCGCAAGGGCCAATCTAGTAGGCTCGGCTCGGCGGCTCTTTCAATACGTATAACCATGTATAACTTATTATGAACCGTAGTATAGTGAATTAAGGCCCATATTCCTTCAAAAAGAAATTGGTAGGTATGTAAATGAACACGTGCTCGACTGGACCGCGAGCTAAATTAAATCATATTGTTTATCAGATTGAGTCATATTTCTTTGAAAACCATTGCGAAGTAAAGCTTCTGTTACTAGTTATTATTCTGTGGTGGCGGGTTGTTACCTTTAAACATCTTTTTCATAGTGATTGACTCTGGCATTACTTTGCGAAACTTCAACAAAAATACTATACATTTTCAAAATATTTATATCCACCAACATCATCTGGGCCAGCGTGGTGGATATAGCCCAATCGCCTTTCGAGGATAGGCCTATTTACAGCGTGGATTGTTAACAGGCTGATTATTATATCTATTTTGATAGATTATGCATTCTCTTTTAAATTGTTGTAAAGTGATTATACTTCTCGAAGCCGTGATAGCCTGATCGGGAGGCCGGTTGACTTTTAAACGTTAGGTCGCGGATTCAAAACCCAGGCCTATACCAATGAGCTCTTTGGAGTTTATATACGGATACTCATACCACTGGCTTTTCGAACAAGGAAAACATCGTGAGGTAACCTGCATACATCCCGAGAAGAAATTAAATGGCGTATCTGAATTCACCAACCCGAAGCTGGGCCAGCGTGGTAAAATAAGGCCCATTCGCCCTTCGACGTTAGGTCTAAGTCCAGCAGTTGACAATTAAAAAATAATTACTATGATCAGTACTCGATCGCGATACGATATTAGAATTGAGTCCACTGCTGGACGAAGGCCTCTCCCGCTTGGCGGGCGGCTTGAGGATCGCAGAATGCTCACCATCATTAACCGAGAGGACGCTGCTGGCCCCTCCGAGCCCAAGAGCGGAAATACATTAGAGATAGTATAGAATATATTATATATCAGTTAGATTTATCTCATTCATAACTTTACTATTGATTCTTCACAACAGTGTAATCTTTCCAGATTTCTACTCTATGGCCGTGGTAGGGCGTTGCATGCGAGAGACTGGCGCATTCTACATCCGGCGTACGCTAGTCGGATCGCCTTTGTACGCGGCGACACTGAAACAGTACGTTAGGACCGTGGTGGCGCGACACTGCGCGCCCATGGAGTTCTTCTTGGAAGGCACCAGGAGTCGCAGCAACAAGAGTCTACCGCCCAAATATGGTAAGAACTTCTTTAAGGTGAGCCTTCCCGAACTGTACGCATTTTGCTTGCGCTACCCTAGCAGAACCTTTGTGAAAGAGGAAGGCAGCTTATGCTCAGCAACCTGGCGGGTAACCTGCCAATAATAATGACACTTGTATTCATTAGGTTATTATACATCTTAATATTTAAAATTCAAAGTCCTGACTGACTCACTGACTGATATATCAACGCACGCCTAACCTAAACCGCTGGTCGTATAGCTTTGAAATTTGGAGGGTGTATTTGTCTTGATCCGTAGGGGAAAGAAAGGATTTTTCGGAATTCAACCCCTATAATGGGTAAAAACTTGTGTATGAAACTCCTTTGTTTTTGATTGTGATGCTGTTTCAATATTTTTTGACAGTGATGATTTAAGGGGGTGAAATGGGGGATGACATTTTGTATGTAACGTTATTTGTTTTTGAAGTTATAGCCATGTTTTTTTTTATTTAGACAGTTCATTTAAAATAAAAATGTTGTTCATTTTATATTTTTTTAAAGGGATGATTTAAGAGTGTGAAATGGGGGATAAAATTGTGTATGGGAAATTTTTTGTTTTTGAAGTTATGGTGATGAAAATTGGTATTTGGATAGACTTTTTAAAATAAACATTTTTTTTGCTTGGGCTGGTCTAAAGTGTTGCATATGGGGAGGAAAAAAAATAGTAATGAGTTAACCCAGCAGTACGGGCTACGAGTATTTGGGAGCGGGGCGAATTTCTTCCGTACGCGGACGAAGTCGCCGGCGACCTCAAGTATAGGTATAAAAATCAATTGCCGTGCTCGCTAAAACTCAAAAATGGCTCGCTCGGTTTTTTTGTCAATTCTGCAGGGCTAGCATGCGCACCGCGAGAAAATTTTCTCGATTCTTAAAAACAGGACAAGGCTACGAATCTGTATAAGTTTGTCTCGTTTTGGCACGACATAAAGACACGGCAAAATTTTCTCGCGGTGCGCATGTTAGCCCTGCTGGTGTGGTTTAGAAAAATTAAATTGAAACTCGAATATAGCTCGCTCCACTGTTTTTTTAAGAAACCGATTCACTCGCGACTCTGAAGATACCCAGATTCAGATTATTATCTGTCGGGAAAGACCCACTCAGGAAGCGGATTCCTCTGTTTAGCAGTTCGCACAATAAAAGTGAAAAATAAATCGTTTCGTTTGAGTTTTTGGTATATCAATTTCAATATCGGTTCCATTTACTGGAAACTATCATCGTCTCGGTGTGTACGAGTAGGTAATATTGTGTATTCTGGTCTGGGTAAGCTACCTACGCAATCGAGCAGTCTGTTCACATTGATAGCTCAGTTGCTTTCAGTCAGTTTTCTATGAATATTTATTTTTCTTGCATCTGTTCTTACCTCTTAGTAACACTTGAAACAACAAAAAAATAATAATTTCTTAAAACTTTATTTAAATGTTAAATAATAAAATTATGAATAAAATTTAAAACTATGATAAAAACTACATAAAACACTAAAACTATGATAAAAACTACATAAAACACTAAAACTATGATAAAACAAACTTAAAATCTATTAATAATCTTTTAATCTAATAATCTATTCATATAATTATGAGTCTATTATTATTATTTCTTATAATTCTTAAATATATTATTTACATAATATGTATAGTGTTGAATAAATTATAAATGATTTAACATATTAAATTGCAATGTAATCTCTGGACTTTGTTCGAAGTGTAGGTATCTAAGTATATCTAAGCGCGTAAAGGCGATTAGAAATAGTTTTTTTTTGATAAGCACCTATAATTATCAAACATGTATATTTTTATTATGATCGTAGGCATATAGTATATGGTAGTAATCTATACCTATATCAGTAAAGCTGATAGTGCAATACACTTTTGTAGGTATTGCACTATCAGTGTGTATATATGTGCTTCACCTAGGTGTTCCACAGATACCTTTTTGTGCCCTTAGTCTACCCAATAGGCGAACCACGGAAAGAAACGCTTAAAACAAGGTATTTAAAAAAAACTGCCGATTTATAAAATATGCGGAGTGCTGAGGTAACAAGCATAAATTAAATCGACCGAATTGAAAACCGAAAGAGATTAGAAGTCGGTTAAAAAGGAAGGACTTGGGACTTGGGGTGAACAATGGGTGTTATACGAGTACATTGAATTATGCATAGTACACCTGGGTGATCCAAGGGTAGAATTACCTATAGTACACCTGGGTGTTCCATGGGGATATTTAATGACCCGTAGTATACCTGGTGTTCTACGGGTACAAAAAGGTACCCGTGGAACACCTAGGTGAACCACGTAGGTGGACCACGGGGAAGAAACGTAAATAAACAGTTATAGCAATTTTGGTCAAAAAGTAGTTACTAAAATTAAACTTATATTTTTATGGAACAACGAAATAGAGTCCTAATACATAATTTTACAAAGAATTAAACTGAATACTAACCTTACTACATCAAAAAAGTTAAATTAACAAATACCTTTAAAAGTTAGAGTAAAACCTACCTTTTTAGGCTGATCAAAATTCTATGAAAACGAAGTATTGTGTTACTTGATAGCGTATCCAGAATAGATACGTATCTTGATAGTAAGTAAACCTGGGTATGTCCTAAAACTGCATCTAGTACCACCGGAGGACGGGCAGCATCGTCCTCTCAGTTGACGGTGGGGAGCATTATGCGATCCCCAAGTCGCCTGCCAAGCGTGGGGATTATGGCAACCCTTCCCTATTAAGGGGGAGGCCTTCGTCTAGCAGTGGACGTCTTCTGGCTGATGAGTAACCAGAATGCTGTCCGCTTTGCCACGCTGTATCTTCAGGCCATAATAAAAGCCAGCATATTGATCATGGGTCGCATCGATCAGGCGCTTAGCTTGATGTTAGCGTATATGTACAGGAATGTTGTCCATGACGCTGATGCCGCTGTTGGCGCGCGAAGTGCCCGACATCACCGTAGTGCCCGTCAACATCAGCTACGACCGACTCATGGAGCAAACGCTCTTCGCGTGCGAGCACCTCGGCGTGCCTAAACCTAAGGAATCTACCGGGGTAAGATTATAATTTCATTTCATTGATTAATATATTCCACACTACAGATTTAGGTAGAGGTGACATAATACAAGGCATGGCTTTTAAGTTGTGTCGTTTACACCAATTTACCGCCAATTTTGAATTTGGAACTGTTCAATATTCAAATTTGTTTGAATTCAGAATCTCAAAACAATTGAAAGTATTGCTTATGCTTAGTCACAGCGTCGTTTTGAATCTGTCAGGTTACGCCCTAAAATGAATCTTACGAAGGAAAATGTCCGTGCAATAATTTTCTACAACTTTTGAAGAGGCCTAACAATGCTTCAGTGTTTCGAAGAGCTAACATCTGTGTTTCATGATGACGCCCCCAAGTCTGCGGACTGTCGAACGGTGGTATTTAGATTTCCAGCGTGGACATACCAGTCTTAGTGACAAATCTCGTGATGGACGTCCAAAATCCGCCTTCACTGAGGATAACAGCGTTGCTGTGAGACAACTAATTCTCGAAGATCGCCATGTGACATATCGAGAGATAGAGGCGTTATTAGGCATCTTAGGGACAACCGCTCAAAAGATCTGGCATTAGGCATTTAGTGTGAGAAAACTAGTTTATCGTTGGATCCAACGATTTTATATGTTACACTAGATCAGAAGAATTTGACACTAGCCCATTGCCACTTGCCATATGACTGCAGACAAGTATGACATCAGTTGATGGCTTGATGTTAATAAGAGAGCACAGGTTATTTTTCAAACATGGTCAAATGTGCGGTTAAAAGTTGTCTGTCGCCGTCCGAAAAGGATAATAAAGCCATTGGTAAAACTTTTCACAAGTAAGTTTTTCCCATTTTGGTTTATATTAGTTTAAATAATATAACAAAACGAAAAAAATTACCGCGAATAGTTATCGGTCGTCAGTGTTGCCAAAATATTATTGTAAGTTTTCCCCACACTGTTGGGAGTTTTGTGAATGAATGAGTGAATGACATACGTGCCTGTAAAGATATGTCTGCGGCGACCAAATGTAAATAACATTAAATTCAAATTCAAATCCTGTTATTTCGACTAATTTTTCAAGTCATATTAAATTTTAAGTTCATATTACAATTAAAACATATATAAATTACAATATATTATGTTAAAACTATTATTATCATTATTATCCCTACTCCTTTTAAATAATTATGCCAAATAAAATTATACCTAATTCAATTCAACAAACAAAATTCAAAAATTTAAAAAAACGAATGTATTTAGCGAATATTTTTAACTGACTTAAAAAAGAAGATTATCAATTCATCACGTATGTGTCTAATATTCATTATTATTATTAGAACTGTAAAATATTAACATACTTAAATAAATAAATAAATACTTTTTATAGGTGTATGTTTATCCACACATTAGACTACAGGCAGGATGAAACATTTTTACAGACAACACATACATACATTTATAAACTTTAAAATATTAATCCTTCCGGGCAGTCGGGTAAAAACCAAACCGTGTAATAAAATAATATCACGTTTATAATATACGTTAACATATTAAACATTTTTTATTCCAATCTGTAATCCTTCAATTCCTTTGACCTGTATAAACAAATATTATTGAAACTTTCAATAGATACCTATTATTAGAATCTATTGAAACTTTCAATAGATACCTATTATTAGAATCTATTGAAACTTTCAATAGATACCTATTATTAGAATCTATTGAAACCTCAATAAAATTTGTTCAAAATACAGAACCTTTATTCTATATTTCTGACAACTATCAACACTGGCCATTTCTTTGACAAGAATGTCTTATCTCTTTTTGACGTAATTCGTTTGACGGCAGAATAAACGAGACGAATACAGCTAAAGGACTCTACGCACCATCGTGCTTGCTGTACAGCCCGCCAAGGTCATGCACGATGCACGATCCAAAACGACAGTGAATAGTCTTGACGTACAGTAAATTGAATTAATGAATATCGCTTGCTGGGCTTGCTGGACGCGTTTTGCATCCAGCGAGTGCCCCCACCACCGCGAACGAACATGACCATTTCCGGTGCGGAGTGCGGGCTGTACAGCAGAACGGTCATGTATAATCTTGCTGTACAGCAGATTCCATTTTTTTGTTTTTTGTACTAGCTACTGCCTCATTGCCTCAAGCTCTAAGCTTGTACCGCGAGGCAACATCACGTCAAAATGGACTGCGAAACGCCTTCAAAATTCATTGAAAGATACAAGCTCCACTTGTCTGTGGAATGCCTCAAGTACGGACTACATAAACAAACAAAAACGGATCATTGACGTATTACCAGGCGGTATGGCCTTACGGCTTTAGCCCGTCCTGTGGGCAAAATACCAAAATATTTTACTCGTTCACTCCCTTTGTTCACTTCTCGTTCAGCAGTAGACAGACAGAGAAACACAGAGAAACATGTTGGTTTCTCTCTCTAAGCATCCCGCAGCTGGATGCGCGCATGACGTGCACGATGCTACGTCCAGCACAGCGGCCAGCAGCGGGCTGTACAGCATGCAAGATGGTGCGTAGAGTGCTTTAGCAGGACGCAGCTGCACGCGCGTCGGGCTCTGTTTTCACTCTTTGAAAAAGGTCACCGGAAGTGATCGAAACTATAGTCGGAGTATCCGATTTAATTAAACGTGATCGTGTCATTTAAGTTTGTTATGCAATGGAATGACGAGACAAGCTAGACGTTCGCTTGGTGGTAAGAATCACGCCGGCCCATAACAGTAGCAGTGCCAGATCGTGAATTTATGAACAAGATTCTGCGCCGCACTGCACTCGTCACCCTGAGATATTAGATGTTAAATCTTTTCATGCCCTGCAATTATATCAATTCGAGTAATGAGTTTTTTATTTATTTATGCCGCTGTTGACACGTAGTGCCCAACATCACCGATCACAGAGTGCGGGTCAACATAATGTAGGACCGACTGATGGAGCAAATTTTCAAACGCAGTTTCATAAAACATTTTTCTAATTCACAGGGTCTTCTAAAATCGCTGCGCAGTCTCAACGACCACTTCGGGAACATTTACATAAACCTAGGCGACCCTATATCTGTCCGAGAATACCTCAAGAACGACTTGTCTCCTTCATCAGAAGTACTTAAGCCTTTAGACCTACAGCAAATCACTCCAGACCAGTTCAAAAAGGTCCAAGACGTTGCCGACCATGTTATAACTAAGCAACAAGAATGCACTGTCGCCACTATAGCTAATCTTACAGCACTCGCAGTAATGCAAAGCGTAATGAAATGTAAACCGTTGTCTTTTGAGGAAGTAGTCACAGAGGTGGACTGGACGTTGAGTGTCTTAAGTAATTTGGGCGCGAAAGTGTTCGAGAATGATGTGAGACGAAGCGTTGAAAGGATATTAGTTGTTCACAAGAAACTGTTGGCGTTGGATAAGGATAGGAGGTTGAGGCTCGTCGTTGAATCGTCGATGGTAATGTCTGCAGATTTGAAGAAGAAAATGAAGGGTAAGTGCGATTTGTCTTTGTCTGAGAGTATTGAACATCGTGCTGGGAGGGCTACCATACATACAATACACTTACCGTCATAAGCATAAAACACTAAAAAGTATTTCAAACCTATTTTTGTTAAAAAGTGTTTTGTCTTCTTTTATCAAACTCAAATCGTAAAGCGGAAGAAATTTTACCAAACACTTTTTAACTAAAATAATGTTGAAATACGTTTTATGCATATGACGGTAACACTTTATTGACACCATAGAAAGGATATTACGAAAATAATACACTACAGATAGGCACAAAAGGCGTTACGTCGATGTGACGTGGCACGTTCCTGCAACGTGCAACGTTGCGTCGTCATGACGTGAAATTCTACGTCGCACGTCGTAAAAATGATGTCGTCGTATCGTGCAAATAGATGGATCCGGTATCTTTACGGTTTCTTTTTTTTTCCTTTTCTTTCTTTTTTTTTCTTTCCGATATCTTTCCGGTTTCTTTTTTTCTTTCTTCTTTCTTTCTTTCTTTCTTTCTTTCTTTTGTTTCTTCTTTATGCGTCTTTTAACAACAGCCGGAGGAGAATACGTCCTATGTGGTCCACGTCACGTCGACTTATGTTTGTGTGGTAGCCGATGAGAGTCGATCGTGGGTCGATCCTGGACTAGATAGACTGGACAAAAACAATAGGATTGTCTATAAACCGATGAAGTCCAGAGGCTCAAGCCCTCTATCAGTTGGCAGACGGTTGCCGGCGGTGTGCTACTTCCCCAGGCGGGCTCTGCAATAGTCATACCACTAGAAGTAACTGGCAAAGGTGTAATACTTCCCCAGGCGGATTCTGCACTAGAGTCCGAACATTTTAAAAATGTATATATTTTGCTGTATTTCCAGGTCACATGTTGTCAGCGGAGACGATGGCCGTCGCCCTCCCAATAATCCAGCTTCAACTGTACATTAATCCGGTGCTACATTACATGGTGCCGGCGGCTGTCGTCTGTCTCGTAGCATGCAAAGCATCTGTTACCAGAGGTAAAAATAGAATGAGAAACTCTTGAATACAAAATACAGTAGTACAGAAAACAGAAGTGGGTATACTGGGTATGAAGATAATTGGCATCTAATATCTCAGCGTGACGAGTGCGGCGCAGGATTTTTTTCATTATTAGCTAGGCGACGTCCACTGCTGGACGAAAGCCGCGCTTAATAGGGAGGGGTTACCATAATCCCCACGCTTGGCAAGCGGCTCGGGGATCGCAGAATGGGCTCTGTATCGAAAGGACTATCAGGGTAAATGAAGATGTTTGCAGAACGTCGGCACGTGAAAACGTCTACATGGTGACAATGTCTTGAGTGGCAAAACGACTTACTAGTAAAACGTCCGAGATGACGCTGCTGCCCGTCCTCCGGTGGTACTGGATGCAGTTTTAGGACATACCCAGGTCCAGCAGGA
This sequence comes from Erannis defoliaria, assembly GCA_905404285.2. NCBI lineage: Eukaryota > Metazoa > Arthropoda > Insecta > Lepidoptera > Geometridae > Erannis > Erannis defoliaria. The sequence continues at coordinate 6,969,203 of FR990085.1, read as the reverse complement.
TTTTATTCAAACAACAATACAATTTTATACAATTCTAGCACTACTATTGTTATGGGCAGGCGTGATGATTACCGCCAAGCGAATATTTCGCTCGTCTCGTCACTTTATTGTATGACAAAAGTGCTCTTAACTACTACAATAAGTCATGTTATTGAGATAATTTGTATTATTTTTCTATTACAATGTGACCATATTCCACTGTACCGTTTGGCTCTTTGACGTTACGTGGGCGCCGGCGCGCCAATAAAGCGCTGAGGCGCGGGCAAGACAAGCCGCATGCAAGGTCATAATACCTCGCCACGCCTGACAGAACACCTAATATCGTCAATTTTTTTCTTCTTGAATTTTGGCATCACACTTTGTGCATTCTGCCGTGTCAATGTCAAGTATAATTGCAAAGTATGTGTTTTCAAACTTTTAGAGTATCATGTCAAAAATATATCTCAAACATCACAGTTAGTCACACGACATTCGTCACAGTCGAGTCCAAGTCACGTTGTAATAAAGTTGTGGCTACTTGACTATAAGCTTTTATGGAGTTATGAAAACAACACGAAAAGACAAGTTTCAGCACATTATATCACTTGCCCACACTCGTGCATGTAATGAATAAAACACCAGCATTTCTAATCAAACGGTATTACCGTATATTTCATCCGGTCACGATGACATTAAAATTAATGATCCACGGAGTTTGTTTCAAAGATCATCTAATGTTAGTTTATCTTATCAGTATCGTACCACATGTGGCGTGTCAACAGCCTGATTTAATTCAAGTAAAAATATTAATCGATTGTTATCAGATCTACTCGCTGACCGGTATCGCCGAATCAGGAAACTCTTGAGTCACGAATTCTTTTACTTGGAGAAAACTGAGGAAAACGTAAGTAAACAACACCTAACAAAATTCGTTTATTTATAGATAAACGAATTACACATTGCATTTACTCACTTTTTTATGTATAGTTAGTGACTCACGTTTTTATTTAGATTTTTTTAAATAGTTTTTTTGGCTTGTACGCTGGATTAACATATACGGAACTTTTGTTGTTTTTCGCAAATTTAAAAGTCATGAAGCAATATTTTTTGTTATGCTGTATCCTAAGAGGATGTTGGTAGTACACATGGAGGACCTACAACCCACATCTAGTATACTAGCCACATAGTTCAGATCCTCCTTGTCTACTCATCCGGCTCGAAGGACCAACACTTGTATGAGGACACAAAGAAACACCTTTGGGTATTAACGACTCCAATCAGAAAGGTTTCCGCTCGGATCCACATTCTCCGTCTCTTCTGAATGTTGATGACTGGGACGGATAATGTAGATTCGAACGGAAACCTTTCCGATTTAATTGTGAACCCCTGCTGGACCCGCGCCATCTTTTCAGTAAGTCGCTCCAAGATGTGTGAAATTATTTATTTATTATTGTTTTGCAGACATTCGAGAAAGCGTTAGAGTACTGTATACAGAACAAAGTGATCTCAAATAACGGTGCGTTATACACGTGCGGCGATGACACCAAACTGCAGAGTTTGTTGAGTAGCTCCGTTTGGCCGGCGCTCACGACGTTACTGATGTGTGCAGATATTATGACTGAGGTGAGATTACAGAAGTATTTATTTCTAGGTGAGTGAGTCTTCTGTGCGTACTACGTAGTACTTTATGTTTTATGTGGTACCACCGCAGTGTACCACCACAGTGTACCACCACCAAGCTTAGTTTAACAAATGGTATGTAAATAATACTCGTACATACTCGTAGTAAACAGTGATAAATATGAGTCGATGTCTGCCTACAAACTGCTATGCAGTTTGGCAGAGTTATAAATTGAGCTATGTAATTATTTCTATCACACAAATAAAAATAAATAAAGCATTTAGACTTTATCACAGTAACATTTTTAACACGTACATGTTTGCATTTGACCACAAATTGGTCTTAGTAAGCGACGATGTTGCCGAAAATGAAGCATACAGACATAGACGTCGCTTACCCACAGACTAGTTGGTAAGCAAGCATGAAAGTTAGTATCGGCTAAGTGGCGAGCCCGAATGTCAGAGTTACTGTGCCGCCCGAAGGCCTGACTTATTATGGCATGACAGTTGTTATTACAGAAATATATATCCAGTTGACGATAACAAACAAGTAAATTATTGCAAATTTCACTATCTGGACACGCGTGAAAATCTTATCGTGTCCAGATAACTAAAATAACAAGTGATACTTATTTTGAGTTTCACCAACTGGACACGAATGTCCAGCCCCTCGTGTCGAGTTGGTGAATAACCCGAACAAACAACCGGGACAAACAATTTAACGTGTCATCCGACCCACGGTATAGCGCTCATAAAATATGTAAATGCGACTCACGGTCATCAATCCGAATACTGACTGACTGAATACTGACTGGATCGTCCGTTGTTAATTAAAGAGTTAAAATCAAAAGGCGAGTTGGTGATCAAAAGCGAACTTATACGAGTTTAAAAAATTACTATATTTATTTATTTATTATCAATTGCTTGTCACACTTACAGCAACGCCAAGGCGTGTGACAAGCCATATAATATATGGCTATATATGGCGGCGTCTGTCTTATAAAGCAGCGACAGGATAATGGAATGGACGGGCCCAGCGCTTGCAAATCGATCAAAATTAACAAGACAACACAATCAAGCATCCCTAGCATAAAGTATGCATATTACATTTGCCGGAAAATAGAGATAGCGAATCTAATTACTGCATAACAAAAAGAGAACACATGTACATGTATTAGAAGTTTGTATTGTCGTATCGTACGGCTCGTATGTCGCAAAGGCAGAGTATGACTGAACACTCGCTTCAGTCATACAGAGAGCCGGCGCTCAACATATAGTCTTCAAAATCCGTGCCCTTATTTCCCGTCCATTCATCTTATCATTGTCGCTGTTATAAAGCATATCTTTTATTTTGGACGTTTTACTAGTAAGTAGTTTTGCCACTCAAGACGTTGTCACCATGTAGACGTCTTAACCGACGTTCTGCAAACATCGTCATTTACCCTGATAGTCCTTCTGATACGGAGCCTTTTTAAACACATAAAAAAATGACATTAACATTTCTAGATACGGCCAATTCTATTCTGATTCTTTGATTTCCAGAATGTGAATTGTGAACTCAAGCGAGTGTTAAAGCTGGTCCAGCAAAGAGCGGAGTCGAGTCGTAGTCACCCGTACTGCCTGAGCTTAGAGGCAACTGCAAACTGCGTGCAAGGACTCGTCGCAGCCGGAGCACTGGTCAAGGACAAAACGTGAGTTTGGCCCATAGTTTAATGTAGTACCTACAGTCTCGAACATCTTATTAGTTTTTGATAAAGCTGTTCCATACATCTTGTCAAAGGTGAATGTATTTTTTAAAATTTTTGTTGCGAATTCATGTTTGGCCTCGTAGTCAAAGTTGTTACAACGAGTACAATAAGTTCCATTCGGATTATTATTACAGTTACGTGTAACCTTGTGGCATGCATGCCAATGTCCCAAAGCAAAGATCGCATGTAAGCCCGTCGCATCGCGCCGGTTGCATGACCTGTAGAGGGTTGCGAGGCGCGAGCGTGCGGGCCTGTCACCCTGACAGCCACTCATAGACATTGCGTGCTGACGTTCGCTTGATCGCCGCTCCACTGAGTGGCTCGCGTTGTTGGTGTAATTTTACCCTATACAAGGTCATGGACCTGGGTATGACTTAAAACTGCATGCAGACCCACCGGAGGACGGGCAGCAGCACCCTCTCGATTAACGGTGGTGAGCATTCTGCGATCGCCTGCCAAGCTCGGGGACTATTGCAACACCTCCCTATTAAGGGAGATGGGATGGGTTATTTATTCGTCGAGCAGTGGACGTTGTCTGGCTGCATCCGGCGCGTTGCGACGGGATTTTATACACGACGACTGGCTTCTGAAATTTATGTCGTAAATTAAATAAGTTTTTTTTATCGTTTAATTGTTGGGGCATTGGCAAATACACCACAACTGTTCAAACGCAGTCAGAATATACGAATTCGATAAAATAGACTGCATAATTGAAAGAATAATTACGTTTCAGAAAACAAGAACAAACATACATAATCGCGTCACAGACAATGAAGGAATGCCGCCAACTAATCACCTCGGTCGTGCCTACGTTTGACACACATTTCAGCAGAACGAACTCTGTGTTATTAGACCAGAGGACTTTAGCTAGGTTATGAGGATCAAATTATACACGTCTAATGTTACCATTGTTCGATTAATGAAACAGAAGATTTTGCACCAGCCGGTCGACCGCGGCACACCTGAAACTCTCCGCTACACCAGTTTGCAAACAATAGGGAATATGCATGTGTTTTATTATGGACTCACAAAAAAGCTGACTGGCAACAAAACAAATCATCGAAAGTAAAATTTTTATGTGTGCTCAAATAACGAAGCTATATACATAGTTTCATGTTAGACAGGCACTATACTAGGTTTATGACTGTCAAAGTTCACGATTCCAAACAAATTCTATACTATGCACGTGTTTTGCTAGAAAGGGACAGATGACTCCCTCCCAAATACGAACGCTTATATTTCAGAACTTTACCCGCCGATTTCAATTATTTCTTCGACGTAAGCACCAGATTCAGTTAAACTCTCCATTTATCCTATTATTTTTAATAATTGAAACACATGCATATTCCCTATTCAGCGACGATCAGCTGTCGTTCGAGTCGTGACAACCAGTCACTTACATTGCATTTTTTGTCTTAACCACTTAGCTTAGAGTTGCTATTTGTTTGAGTAGTTAAAATGTGCCACTATTTTCGAATTTCAATTACGAAGTGCGATATCCTCTGTTTCTTAAAATTATGTTATCTTTGTATAATTATTTTCCGCATATTTACCGTGATTGTGTTGTAGAACGAGCCCAATGAATTGAAAGTGAAATGAATCTTTAAGGGGGCGACTAAAGCCTAAAGTAAGTAAAAGGTGTATTTTCAAACACATATTTTAAAGATAAAGAACGTAAATATTCAGATTAAAAAAATACTACAGGTAGGGGAAAAACCTAAAGAAGCCGAGTAACCGAATAGAATTTTGGAAAGTAATCTGGTTTATTAAGAAAGAAAATACAAAATACCAACAAAAAAAACCTGTTTTAATTCAAATGCTCTAAATTATCAGCGACATCACCACATTATTTTTTACGAATTACATAGCCAAACTAATGGTTTAGCACAGTAGCCGTTTATTTTTTTTATTTCATGCCTACGTTTTGAATAATTAAATAAAAACCCACCTAAATTGCTCAAAGCCATGATCATCATCAATTGTATCATGCCATTTTCGACTCTAAACTAATGCAAGACGCGCGGGTGAAATCTGTTATTTTTCTGGCATTAGTCGCACTCTTAAGAGGTTTTACTTAACTACTGAATTTAAAAAAAAAATGAAAACTGTGCAATAAGGGCTTCGCCTAATATTTATAACGTGCTTCTTTACAATCATGCTTAGACTGTGTTTATAGCTGTTGTTTGATATCAAAATATTGTGCAGCCCTATTGAAATTGACGTAAATTGACATTTTAAATTAGTCACTAATAGACTAGTATATTATTGTAGTCGAAATCACAGACAAAATAGTAGATTATGCACTAAGGGAATAAAGCAGTGTCTTACGTCGCGGGCGGCATATTGAACCCTGAGTGTAAAGTCTAGTCTAGAGTTATATAGAGTCCTGAGTGAAGCGAGGTGTTCAAGCTGCCCAAGACGAAGACAGGTTTTATTCCGGAGGAGCATACTCTACTTTTCACACCTTCTGCGAGACAATAAAAAGCAAACACCGTCTTTTGTTTCAAATTCTTTGTAAACGCACCTTTTTTTTTGAGTTCTGCTTATGGTGGCCAAGTTCGATCTTCGAACAAACCTCTTTACAATGCCTATGGGCATTTTTTACTTCCACACGAATTTGACGTTCCAAATTCAAATTACTTTATGCCTTAGGGAGCTTCATACAACTTTATATTATGAGATAATGCTTTACTTTACGTTGAGGTTGCATTATATGTAATTGGACATTGTCGAGCAGGTGGTGTGAAAATAAATGTGTAATGTTGCGGACAAAATGGTTGAAGCCTCTTAGGTGTCACAACTTGGCTTGTAATACGCTAACTACACCCACACATGTAGACTTAGATTTATTTATGTGACGTAAGGTTAAGACGCATTTGTGTGTGTATAGTTCGCGTCATACGCGATGAAGCGATATCGTGATACTTTCGGAGGCCTCACATATTTTCCGCACAACATAATAACTTAACTTTTTTAGTATCTGTGGCCGAGATGAATGACTTATCTTACTCTGATGACTTTTCCTAATGGTCAATTCCTATTAATTTGCCAGCGCAGCGCGATCTGTAGTCGAGATTTAGCGCTGAGTGTTGGCATAAATTGTTAATTGTTAACAGTTCAGCCTACAGTATTACATAATATGTTGTTAAGTCAATGAATAATGTATTCCCTAAGTACACCCGTTAGTATTTTGTGATAATGTTTTTACGCTTGAATTGTTTTATTAAGTCCATAGAGTAGTTGTTTAAATGCTACGTGTTACCTTAGGCCGTACACTATATGGTACTTCGTTTGACATTTTACTGAGTTCGCGCGCAAACGAGGTCTCTTATGTCCTTCTGCCACCGAGGTCACTTCTCCTCGAATTGCATAAAATATCATAAGTAGATTTAATATTGACCTGTTAAATAAATAGATAGATAAATTCTTGAATGTACATACCAAAAAAATATGATTACACAACGTAATCATTTGATCATCATGATCACAATAAAAAAAATAACTTTAAAAGTTAGAACTAGTGTAACAAATTGGCAGCCTTATCGCTTAAAGTGATCATAATGGAGGCAAATGGGATTAAACCGTGATCGTAGTTGAAAATCAGTATCAAGCGCGTAGTACCATGTGTTGGCCATATCCAATCAATGTGTTCAGTATTTATGTAGTAAATTAAATAGGTGCAGTAGCGGTACAACATGGTATGGTTTTTGTATCGTTATCTAAATTTGACAGCTCCAAAATTGACGCTATCCTTTTTTCTTCTTTCCTCCTAATAGGATTATGGCGTCGCACTTTGTGCATTTGCCAGTGTCAAGATTTTTTATGTATCAAGTTTTTGATCAATAAGTCAAGTCAAGTTAGTCACAGTGTTTCTCACATACTGACTGATATGCACAAAGGCAAAAAAAAAACTTCCCAGATTAAATTGGTTGCATTCGACACGAATGTGGTTAAAATTATAATAAAACCAAAGCTTGTTTTTTAAGTCAGGTTTTATACATTTTATTATATTTATGGGCGCATTTATCTTAGCGGCCCAACTATTTAATCTGTAAATATTGCAAATGTTTCTGTATTGCGACAGGTGACCATTTTTGCATTGTGACTTCGCGTCTTTTTTATCGACTTCAAATTAAGGAGGAGGTTCTATGTTCGACGGTATGTGTTTTTTATTATGTGTATCGTCACCGATTTCTCCGGCAATTGTGGACCGATTATGATGTTTTTTTTTTCATTTGAAAGTGTATACTCCCGAGCTGGTCCCATATTAATTTGAAGTCGGGTTTTTTATTGAGAAAGTTACTTGTCTATGCTTTCTTTTATTATGGGATGCAATAGTAAAATCGAATCAACATAAGAAATCCCCCTACGCGTTCTATGATCCATATTGTGTCACCGCTTCTGCACCTACAGCTTGACAAAAAAAGCGTAGAAATTAATAATGACAAATAGTTCTACCGTCAAATGCCAAAAACGCTAAAACGCTTTTTCAAACCTATTTTAGTTAAAAAGTGATTTGTCAAATTTCTTACGAATTACTATTTGAGTTGGAAAAAAAAGACAACACTTTTTAACTAAAATAGGTTTGAATTACTTTTTGTGTTTTAGCATAAGGTGGCTAAATGTTAGCAACCCCATGTCAGTATTTCAGAGGGAAATGAATTCAGCTGATTGGTGTTGCCACTCCTTTGAAACGGAGGCGGGTTTTTATCTATAATAATAATACATATAATACTCTTGAAATCACGGCAGTGAGTAACTTTTATCCAATCATCTTCCTTGGATGTACTACAGGTACAGGGTTGCTAGTATGTAGAATTATTTATTTGCATTAGTGGCGCCCCAATTAATTTCTACTCTTTTGATGAGCTATATACACTATCTCACTCGATTCCAGTAGCAGTATTTATTTTGTAGTATAACTATGATTTAGATATATAATCTAATCCAATTATACCGATGTTATCTCGTTTTCTTACGCAGTATTTCGGTTTTATTGTCGAACGGTTATTTATTTTCTATTGAATTAGTCTCCCTTGAACAAGTTTTGACGTGAAGTTATCCCTAAGTGGGCAAATTATTTTACGGAAATGTGTTTTTCTCACTTTAAACTTTTGACCGCCACGACATAAATTGCATGCATCACTGTGCCCTGTACGCCAAGGCACCAAAAAATGGCAGATTGATTTTTCTTTAAGCATTTTTTACGTTTAAACAGGCCATACTTATTGTCATCTATAGATGTCGTTGGCGCTCAGGGCCCGCTAGCGCTTGTCACGTATAGATGACTGGTGGCGGTCAATAGGTAAAAAGTATCTGCTTAGTCTGCGAGAGCCAAGCGCAGGCTTGGTAAAAAAAAGATTTTGATCTTATATTACGCAGAAATATGGGACTATGAGTTCAAAATTTTGAGTAAATTTAGATCTAACAACTAACGCATTAAAAATAGTCTGTATTGCTTATAAATATGTTATATCAAGGGTGGTAGAATTTGTTGTTACGAATATTGTGAACCAGCCCAGATCGTAGATACCAGCGGAATCCAGGCGCAGATCCAGTCTTAAAAAAAGGTCGTGTTGAGGGCGTAGGCGTTAATGTGGGGTCGGAAGTACCCAAAATCCGGCTTAAGGCGCGCTTGTAGCGAGGTACGTCCAAGCGGGTAATCGATAGGCACTAAACCGTAGGCGCGAGCGAGAGAGAGAAGGCGCGAGCTCTTGAATTGCTAAATTTAGGTTTTTCTTTGTTTTCAAAAATATAACAAAGAAATACTGTAATCTTAAAAATCAATAAACGAAATAACACTATATTCTATCTATTTAGTATACATTTTACGTGGCTTCATAATGTATTTTCTTAGTTCTAGTTAATCGAAATATCGATTTAGTGTCTACTTTGTCATTTCTATCGAGTCAAACAATCAAAATCATGTTTTCTACAAAACAGCAATTTTAATTAAATATATTTTGTTGTTCAAATGTGGGAAAAATCCAAAAGGTTCGATGAATTTTGGATTTTTCCTACATGTATAAAAAGTTCATAATTGCTACAAGCCCGCCTTAATGCGTGTCGGATTTCGCTTACAATCGATACATTGCACTTCTACAAAGGAGCTCGCTCGCTCTCTATGTGTTTTTGTGCGTCCCAAATTTCGGACCACTCATTTTTTTTCTATTTTATTAAGGTTTTGGTTTTGGTTAAGGGTTTGGTATATCTACCTCAGTTAGAATTGTCGGCATGCCCATGCCCACCGTGCCCTCAACGGTGGATCCGCGCCTGGTGAAATCGGACTTTTATGTACTGACATTCAAGTATGTATTTAGTTGAAAATAAGTGAATTGTCAAAGGGCAATATGTCCTCTTTTATACAATGTGTAACAAAAAGGTTCAACAATACTGAAGGGTATGTATGTACTCATCATTATGAACAACCTTTACTACGGGGCCAACCCTGATATCGCGAAAAGTAGCAGTTCCATACATTTTGTCCAAGGTAACTTTTTGTATGGAATAGCTTATTTTTGGCGATATCTGGGTTGGCCCCATACATACATTCAGTATTGTTGAACCTTTTTGTTACAAATTGTATTATTACTATGTAAAAAAATCCTTCGGTTGATCTGCGGTCTGTCCTCGCCAAAACTTTATGCATAATGTAGTAATATTATTGTTCCATTTATTGCGGCTGTGTATTTGTAGATTTTATAATATTATGATTGTTTTTTTTTGTATATATATATATGTGTTAATAAAATATTGGTTTTAAATCCCTAATCACCTAGCACTTTTTATTTCTACCTAGCACTTATGAATTCTAATAATAGATTTCTTGTTAATCGTTGCCTATATCTATCTGCTCTTGATGGGCGCGTTGTCGATAATCTAATCCAAGGAAAATACTGGGTACTGTGCCTTGTTTTGTGAACGTATGCAGCTGTTGACGGCCTGAAAATAGATTTGTAGGTAAGAGTTGTTTACCTATATATTATTTTGGACAGAGCTTTATGCAAAGGATTGCTGTACAAGACCAGTATAATGCAGATTCTCCCTGGTAATCCGAGTTTATAAAATACTCTCTGCAAAAACAAAACAAAATGTATGAGTATGATGTATGTGTGTGTGTGTGTGTGTATATGTATGTATGACTATATGGAGTACTATAGTTGGAGTATCCGATTTAATTAAACGTGAGTATTCCCGTATAAATAAAACAAAAATGTGTCAAAACCACGTCAGTTTTCATAATAAAAAATGTATGAGATTGACAGTTCACTACGGTTGTTTTTAAAATACTTTTCTTTCAGCTACGTAGTAATGTTATCATTAATCACTACAAAACCGATCACAAAAGGACTTATTTTGTGCTTAGAACCAAAACAGTGCAGATAAATGTTATATGAAATCTCATTGCACAGTTTTTCATTATTGCACTGTATTTTATTTTTTATTTAGATATAAATTTTACCACAGAGGTTTAATATAAAATGTATGCATTAAATCAAAAACATACTGGTAGAAAATAAAAATCGGCGGAATAAAACCGACTACATGAAAAAAAACAAGGCGCGCATGGGTACCATTGTAAAACTTTGATACTTCATATTTAATTTAGCAAGATAAGAAGATAAATTCAAAAAATAGAAATAGATAGCTATAGCGTTATTAATTCAACTCCAGAAAGTATAAAAACAGCTGCAAATGAAATTATTAGTAACCTTTTGCCGCAATAGTCGTGGGATAGGGTTAGTATTAGAATGGCTAAATCGCAAAATGGCATCAAGGTATATTTTATCACGGTAAGTAGATTGGTAGTTGAAAGAAAAGTAGATTACGCACCTTGCTAAAGCGAGTTATTAATGCACTCGTGTTAATTTAGTGCCATCGCATGCGCTCGAGCACCAACATAACACTCGTGCATTAATAACTCGCTTTGCGCTCGGTGCAGCAATCTACTATTACAATACATTTGCTCAAAAACTGCATTTACGAAGCCTGTATACATCGCTCGAAAGTTAAACATTAAGCACCATACAACAGAGCGTGCGGTAAAGTAGGTACTCTCAGCTAAGTACCTAGTTTACCGCACGCTCAGTCGTATAGCGCCGTGCGTAAACTTTACGGTATTTTTTAATTTCTATATAAATATATAAGAATTCCACTAAGGAGTTTCACCTTACGAGAATAAATAAGCTAAATGATCGAACGTCATTGGAAGCGCTTTTGGTCAATACGTTTGTCTCACTTTAATACTAAAGAGAAAATAAACGAAAGATAGATAAGAGTCGTTCTAATTTTCACCACGCGCACGTGGCGCCATTTGCAAATTCGCACCATTTTCATATTAGAATATTAGAAACATCATCATTTTCATCTTTCCTCTTTATGGCATTGCACTTTGTGGCTTTGCCAGTGTCATGTATTTAGTTGCGACTTTCTTGTAAAATTTTGTATGACACTCGTGCGGAATTGGTTTTTACAATCTCGTGACTATGGTAAGCCTTCGACTTCGTCTAAGGCTTGCCTTTGTCTACTCTATATCATAAATAACTATTAATAAAGATTAAATAATGAGAATTAAAAACATGTATGTTTATTCTGCAAAAAGAAACAAATATTATTAAAGCGGTATCTTATACCAGCTCCCAGTACTTTGTTATATTTCTGTTTTGGCACGTGAACTTATAAATAAAACAACAAAGTAAATATATGCAATTATATTTACAATAAAAATGTTATATTTACACACTTTCATAAATACTTAATTATACATGTATGTAATCATTTAAATGTTAAATAATCTGAGACAATAAATAAATAAAAATAACGAAAATCATACATATCAATTCATCTAAGTTTTCACGTATAAGCTATTTTAAACCAAACTTGAAAGTTTGAGATCAATTTCACAATCTGCCTTCATCACAATTCGAATATTTACCAACGATTACAATAAACGACAGGGTTACGCGGAATAGTATCACTAAGCCGGAAGGAGGACACTGTTCTCATGATTGTGAACAACTCCTGTTATACCAGAACTCCATGGGCCGTACTATAAACACTTATTGCGGGACCGAATAGGCTCATGCTGCACGACTGTGAATTTTATGACCCCGCAATACGGTTCGCGGTCGAGCAGCGTCGGCAGCTGAGCCTATTCGGTCCCGCAATAAGAGTTCATGGTGGTACGCCGCAGCCCTAAATTCGGGAAAAAATGTACAGGCGTTTTAGACACATTTTTCGTTTGTTTGGAAGGAACCTTTGATTAAGTACCCAGCCAGAGAGCTAGATCGTCCAAGTATGGAACTGCGGATTTCGCGAATTCTGAGTAGGAATTAAAAAAAGGAAACGAAAAATTTCAGAATGAGACATAAGGTACAACATCCTTTTGGCTTAGTAACACCATTCCGCGTCACAACCTGTATTTAATTTCACTCGTGTTTCAATACAAATCAAAATTGCACCGCGCATCTTTTGCATGTCGAACTGTCTCTGCAGGTATCTCGAGACTAGCTGCACTTTTGCGTAACAAAAAAAAAAAAACAATTTTGTGATGATGGGAACCCTTAAAAATAATACCTAAAACAGCAGACCTAAGGTTCATCGTTTCGTTCATGCCGAGAAAGTCAAATTTCAAACTATTGTAAATGACCGTAATGCTTGCAGCAATCGATCATTATTCTTTAACAAATCACTTGAAGCTATTTAACTATTATTTAATTAATTAAATATTTTGTTAAATAAACTTCATTCTTCGATAAACCGCTTGAAATAGCAAAAATAAGTTTATCAAAGAATGTAAGGTTAATTAACTGCCAAAAAGCTTTATTACGTGATAATTGAAAGAGTTGCCATCGATTACCGCAAACATTGCGATCATAGTTTCATTATACAAGAACAATGGCAAAAAAACTGTTTCATATTTTTAAACTTCTGCCATGAGTGCAACTATGAATCTATAGTCAATAGTCTAGTATTTTTAGCCCTCTTTACTAGCTCGGCTAAAGTCTTGAAACGGAAACTTTTTGTGCTCTATACTAGCAACACTGGATAATCAGGGTTAAAATGGTCGCGTTTAGCAATTCTGCATATGATCCTATGACGATTCATTTCGCAAATCGTAAACCGGTCACATATGTGCCAATTCATACTATGATTTTGCAAATGATTCTATTACGGAATTCATTAGTTTGACAGTTTTCTATAGAAAGTTTTAAAATGGTCAATGAAAGATGAATTGCATAAAGTCAACTAGCAGATTCTTTAGAAGTTACTCGAGAGCAACTTTTTACAATTCATTCTGCTAAGAATTCATAAGATGAACTGCTTTTAGGGGAATTGCTCAATGCGGCCATTTTAGACCCCCAGGTCACTGGGAGAATTCATACAATCATCTACCATTGTCGGAGTACGGGCACAGAAAACATAGTACAGAAGATCCACTCTCATAGAAAACTTGTCTAATCATACTTGAACCACAATAACACGTCATATTCAGTGCAAGCTAACTTGTACTGTATTTGAATAGTATAAGGTCGATATTCCACTGCATGCTGGGTGCTGGTGCGCGCGCAGTGTGCCGTCAACGAGCCAAGCACCATAGTGGAAAATCAATAGACTAGACAGTATGTTGATGTAACTAAATTAGGTACAAATTAACTTGCACTGAATATACAGGGTCAAATCTAAAAAACAGAAAACATTTTGCTGGCGGCTTCTATGCATTGAACCAAACTTCTGTTCTACGACTTTCGATAATTCCCAAAAAAAACTCTTCCATCAAACAGTTCATTGACATTGGGCAAAATGTATGGAACAGCTGTTTTAGTGAAGATGCATGTAAAAGGTTTTCAGTGTTTTAGAGTTGACCCTGTATAGGTATATCTAAGTTGAGACGCATATTTTATGGCAGTGAACCGGCCCTGCTGCAGGGTTGCCAGTATTTAGAACTATTTGCGATAATGGCGTCACTGCTAATTTATCTTTTTGCCAAGCTTGCTCGTGGCCTTCCACACTAACTTTCAACAAAGGATCCACATTTTATTATACTACCTAAATATAAAAATAATAGTGAAATGCACGTTTACTAAAGTAAGTAAGTACTTACTTACTTACGTTTACTTATACTATTTATTTACAATTGTATTCGCACCTAAAATCTGAAATAATATGTGGTAGAGTTTTTTCAATTCAGGGTTATAAGCTTGAGCTCTACTAAGCCGAAAGGGGGTAGTAGTGCTCCCGATTGTAAACAAGATTAACTCCAAAGCCAACCCTGAAATCGCGAAAAATCGTCCTACATACATTGTCTAAGAAATTTTTCTACATAACGTGATTTTTTCGCAATCTTAGGCTTGGCCCCGTAGTCGTTCACAATGATAAGCACAATAACACCCTAACCGCCTTTTCATAAAACACTAAAACCTATTTTAGTTAAAAATTGTTTTGTCTTCTTTTTCCAAACTCAATTCGTAAATCGAAAGAAATGTTGTTTTTTTAAACTAAATAGGTTTAAAAGAGGTTTTACGCATAAGACGGTAGGCTTGTCACCCTGAACAAATTTGAACATTATGATAAGAATAAAACAAACATCAATGATATAGTATAAACGTTATAAATAAAAGCATTATAGACTATGAAGGCTTTGCAGATTTTCATGGAACTTTGAGAGGCAAGCTAGGCGAACACCGAAATACCCAAAATCCTCAATTTTACATAAATTACATATACAACGGTTGTAACATTAGTATAGGCAGTAACTAAGTACCGGAACTGCGCGTGTACTTGTGCACAAATTATTCGTTACTTCAAAATGTAAATATGGATTTTCATACCATTAGCTTTTCTGTGAAGGCAAAACATTGTAAGGAATCTTGTAAACGTGCGGAGAACAAATTCAATGGCGTATACGGATCCACAAACCCATAGATTAGGCCATATCCATCACGAGGGCCAAGTTGCCATGGCCCTCGTGATGGATATGGCCTAATCGCCCTCTGAGGGTAGGCCTAAGTCTAGCAGTGGATTTATTAAAAAGGCTAATTATGCTTATGTGACAAATGGCATTAAAAATACATTATCCGTCTTATGCATAAAACACTAAAACGTATTAGTAATTCGAAAGAAATTAACTAAAATTGCTTTTAGCGATTTATGCAAAAACAGTATGTATTTAACTTTTACGCAATAATATAAAGAAATGCGCAATATTAACTAACATCATTTAACTTTAAGCCACAATACAAGTACGCTGGACTATATTGTCTAGGAAATGACAGTTTTTTGTGCCGATTTGAAGCGCCCTTTCGATCATCTCCGGTACTAAATTTGACATAATAGTGTTACGAAATATTAGTTCCATGGATGCTCACATTGCTATCCGTTGGCTATCCGCGCCAAAATGGCGAACATCAAATGGCTTCAATTTGGTGTGCGTACTCCTGGCGGAAAAGTACCGAAAATCTAATTTTGGTTATGGCAAATAATTAGATCATGACGTCGTGTAAATGTTTGTGGTAATTTGAAATTTGTTCATCCAGCCATTTTTGAGATATCTGCAAAATAGAGATTCCGCCAGGGGAACGTTCCCCCAGCGGCACTTTTTTCTAAAGAAAGGACTTTCGAGAAAAAAAAGTATGCCACGAATTAGATCATATTTGTTCGTAAATGTTTGTGCTAGAATGGAATTTGTTTGTCATAAGACCTCCGAGATATTCAAGTTTTTGCTGGGGGAACGTTTGCGCATTTGCTGGATTTCGTAAACGGTTAGGCGCACAGTTATGATTTTATTTGCACATATTGCTATGAATTTGTTTATAATGTTAGTGCAAACAGAATCCGAAAAAACAACACCGTTTGGAAGAAAAAAAAATATTCGTAAAACAAGGTTTTTAGGTTCTAGTACTTAAAATATATGTCCTAGAGTCTACATTTCAATGTCAATATATGCCTTACAACTGCTTACAACGTCACGCCAAGTATCATTTGTGTGATGTAAGTAATTAACGAGTTATTATGAGTTAAGTGAAAAAAAACACGACTAAATCATGACAGTTTTCGCCATTGAATTGCACGAGTTCCTTATGTACTGACAACCTAAAAGTAACGCAATAATTAGATCATTCTTTCAATTATCTACCTGCCAAATTTTAGCTCGATGCACTTGATAATTAAAGAGATATTAATCTAAACCTAACAAGACTTCAAATGGTCGATAAACCGGCCAAGTATCAAAGGTCACCAAAAAGCGGCCGCGTAGTATATAGTGCTAGCCTTCTAAAATTGGTGGCATTGTACCTTTATCGGGGTGGTACATGTTCGTAAAAAATCGTTTACTTGGTTTCTTATGCACGTATTTTTTTTCATACTATAAGAATAAAACAAGTTTGAGTAAGTATTTTTGTGTAAGTCCCCGACAACGTTTGCTACACGCGCTACACATTATGTTAACTTAGCTCAGCTCAACTGTTCCATACAAAAAGTTCATTGACCTTGGACAAAATGGATGGAACAGCTGTTTTATTTTCCGCGATTTCAGGGTTGGCCCGACAGTAAAAGTTGTTCATAATGATGAGTACATACGTAACCTTCAGTATTGTTGAACCTTTTTGTTACAGATTGTATAATAGACAGACTGATGACCTAATCAGTTTATCTAGTATAAGAAAATTAGCTTTACATGGCAGTGTGTCATGTTAGTTTTTTCTAGTTGAATTTATTATTATTTTAATCATTTAATACAATGTTTATGCATGAACTGCCAAACCGCCTGCCAAGCGTGGGAATTATGGCAACACCCCTCTATTAAGGGGGAGGCCTTCGTCCAGCAGTGGACGTCTTATGGCTGACGACGACACAGTGGCTGCTTCGATTATGCGTGAACATTATAATTAGGAAAGCTAGATAATAATTTGTTACAGCTGCTTTTATAAATTAGTCAATTATTGAAACTGATCTGTGATTGTATAAGTACATAATATAAGTAGGTTTAAAAATAAACAACTGATTATTATTTTTATAATTCTAGTTTTTTTAAATCTGTTTTAGTTCTAGTATAGTGCCCGGCAAACATCTTGAGCCTAAAGCGACGTAGTGGGGGTAAGTTTGCGCATGTACACTTCTGGACATATTAATGGTCAATGTGGACGTCGACATTTTTTAATACTTACCGTCTTATGCATAAAGCACTAAAAAGTATTTCAAATCTATTTTAGTCATAAGTGTTTTGTCTTCTTTCTTCAAACTCAATTCATAATTCGAAAGAAATTGATAAAACTCTTTTTAACTAAAATAGGTTTGAAATACGTTTTAGTGTTATGTGCTTAAGACGGTTAGTTTATTTAAATAAAAACCCAAAAAATATATATTATTTTACTATTTAAAAAGAACTTACAACCTTCGAGTTAAATAGCCGTGCGTTTATGTTTTGTTTTGACACTGATGACGTTTTTGTTTGCATCTGCGGTCTTTTTTATCCTTATTCTTGCTTCACATAAAGTACACATCATACACCAATTTTCTCGCTTGTCTCTTTAGAACTGTTACTTTTGCGCGGCATTGTCCAAAAATTGTTTGGTAATATAAAACAAATTAGTAATAACAAAAATATAAACAAACAGAAATACAACAAAACAATTACAACATTTGAAGAAAAAAACAATATAAATAAAATAGCAAAACGCAAGTGTAGATGCTAGCGGGACGCGGGGCCGTGGCACTGCTTCCGGCCGGTTGATCGCGTGGACGCGTGGCGTCGGAACTCCCCTCGCACACCCTTCGATCCGGCAAAGAGACCGTAAAATCATTACTGCGCAGCCAAGGTTGGCTCAAGTTGTTTGCCGGCTACTATACAACCCTAGAATATTTGATGATATTTGAGCGATGGCGTTGTCAATATTTCGCTCCGATGTTTCGATTAGTTGAGCTGTGGGAAAAATTTGAAGTACCTAATGCAATCTTGACTCTCGTTCAGGAAGTTAATGACACAAAATAAAATGCTAAGGTCGTCTCGCGCTCTTGCCTCCGTATTCTAAACCCAATCGGAAAGGTTTTGATTCAGAAACCACTCACTATCTGTCTCTGTCATTCTTCATGCTTAAGACAGATAGATATGGCGAGATAAAGTTTTCGAATCGAATCCAATTCGTATGGGTTACAAGGAAACAAATACCATACGTTTTAGTTATTTATCAATTCAAAAGAAATATGTAAATAAACAAACAAATTCTATTGATTATAAACTAAACCGTCGTTGTTTTTTGTCACTCGATCATGATTGTGTGCTCACATGTACAAAAGCATCGTTACAACTCTATCGATTTTAGAAGGCTAGCACTATATACCGCGCGGCCGCTTTTTGGTGACCTTTGATACTTGGCCGGTTTATCGACCATTTGAAGTCTTGTTAGGTTTAGATTAATATCTCTTTAATTATCGAGTTCATCGAGCTCAAATTTGGCAGGTAGATAATTGAAAGAATGATCTAATTATTGCGTTACTTTTAGGTTGTCAGTACATAAGGAACTCGTGCAATTCAATGGCGAAAACTGTCATGATTTAGTCGTGTTTTTTTCACTTAACTCATAATAACTCGTTAATTACTTACATCACACAAATGATACTTGGCGTGACGTTGTAAGCAGTTGTAAGGCATATATTGACATTGAAATGTAGACTCTAGGACATATATTTTAAGTACTAGAACCTAAAAACCTTGTTTTACGAATATATTTATTTCTTCCAAACGGTGTTGTTTTTTCGGATTCTGTTTGCACTAACATTATAAACAAATTCATAGCAATATGTGCAAATAAAATCATAACTGTGCGCCTAACCGTTTACGAAATCTAGCAAATGCGCAAACGTTCCCCCAGCAAAAACTTGAATATCTCGGAGGTCTTATGACAAACAAATTCCATTCTAGCACAAACATTTACGAACAAATATGATCTAATTCGTGGCATACTTTTTTTTCTCGAAAGTCCTTTCTTTAGAAAAAAGTGCCGCTGGGGGAACGTACCCCTGGCGGAATCTCTATTTTTCAAATATCTCAAAAATGGCTGGATGAACAAATTTCAAATTAACACAAACATTTACACGACGTCATGATCTAATTATTTGCCATAACCAAAATTAGATTTTCGATACTTTTCCGCCAGGAGTACGCACACTTCAATTTGCTATCGACAATACGAAGTCCAGCGTACTTGTATTATAGAGGTCAGTGCTTTAAGCGCTGTTTTAAGTAAGGCTCAAGTGCCTGATCTAGGTAAAAGTACCTACCACTTCTCAAAAATTTTGTGCTATTTTTCGCATTCATCAATCTAGAGAACACCTTTATTTGGCTTTTTCTTAATAAACGTAGCTCTCAAAAGAATCTAATAAGTCCATCGAGATATATTATATGTACTACGTACTAGAGAAGCTATTCCGAATAAATAACGTGTCATAAGTTGTGAGCGGGGGCCGGCGCGGGGCGAGGGCGCGGAGCTTACTTACTTGACTAATGAATTGTTATTTGCGTTCAGGTTTACGTTTAGATTCGAATTCTTGTATTACCTACCACCGCTCCGTACGCGCCTACACTGCATAGATGTCGAAGCCACACTGATTTAAGTAAGGTGTACGGATTGCAGTACAGTTCAGTCGGACAGATCGCGAAATCCAGTACATAGTACATTTATATCGATGAATAAGTCCTATATATTAAGACGTTCAATAAACGTTTTACTAAATTTTGCACTTTTCAAGGGGGATGGTCCAATAAAGCTATGCCAAGAGATGGAATAGAATATTTATTACGGCAAAGTTTGAAATTTTAAGAATAATATGTTAATTAGCGAACCGGTACAATGATTCTAAAAAATATATTACGACGACGTAAAAATATATTTTCAATAACAACTGTTCTAGTTCTCTTGGCAACGCTTCATTTGACCATTCACATTGAACAGATACCCCGAATATGATTAAAATGATGAAATTGCTACCCCAAAATTATTATAGTACAAAACGCCATTTGATATGATAGAGGTTCACCCTTATTACTTCCTCTCTTCTATCTATTTATCTCAGTCAATTATCCCTTTAAGTTAATTATTCAATAAATTAATTAACAAATGCTATCCACTCAGCCCTGTTTAAGGCTATGGTTGATGAAAACTGAGCGTATTTCCATCGGACAGAGAGTGACTATCCCGTCTGGGATGGGGTTCCGTACAGAAACGTATGTAAGTGAACTCTCGTATATTTTATCTAGAGGTGTATCCACGTAGTCAGTCAGTTGTACCTGAAAGATAATTTTTTTAATACATATTTTGATTTACATATTTTTTATGGAATTTTGTAACGAGGCGAACGAGGCGGTCGCCTGGTGGTAAGCGTCAGGCCCGCCCATAACAGTAGCAGTGCCAGAATAGGCTAGACGACTGGTTTTTTTATTGTCCTATTCAATAGTGGCCCATAAATATAGCTGATTAATGAAAAGAAAATTAAAATCTGATCAAAAATAAGCAACTTATAAGCATTTTAATATCATGCTAGACAGAGAGGTGAAACAGCAAATCGTGACGTCACTTGTCAGGACGCCATATAAATTCTATTCTGACAAGTAAGGCGTGACGTCATTTTTTGTTTTGTGGGAAAGGGACAGAGTTGTATCTAACAAAAACTTGAAACGCTCATATATCAGAACATTATTAACCAATTTAAATAATGTTTTCAATTACCATACTATATTCACTTAAATTCTTCATCAAAGCTATTGGTTTCAACGATTTAAACATCAGTCATCTAGCCTATTGTGAACTTGCGAATACAATCATGCGCCGCACTGCACTGCGCTCGTCCCCAGAGATATTAGATGTGAAATCTCTTTATGCCCAGTAATTTCTCTGGTAACATTGCGCTTCAAACCGAAACACAGTAATGCTTGCACACTACTCATTGGCGGTTGAATAACTGGCAAAGGTGGGTACTTTCGCAGACGGACTCTGCAATAGAGTCCACTACAATAAAGACTATTGAGCTGCTTTAGACACAAAGCAGTATGTATAGCCTTTTTTTGACGAGGGGCAATTCTTCTAAAGATGCCTGACTGGATTCAGACGCAGTAGGGTTATGTAGGTCCCATTAGGTGGACCGACGACATTTTAAAAATCGCGGGGAACCGGTGGATGCATATAGTGAGGGTTATGTAGGATTGCACTCACTGGTCAAATGCAAATCAGATCAAGCAGAAAGACAACATCGACTATGGAGCCACACCTGATTTCGCGAAAAAATCAGCTGTTGCGTACATTTTATCGAGGGCGAATGATATTTTTCTATGGCGCAGCTGTTTTTTCGGTAGCTCAGTGTTAGCCCTAAGTAAAAGTTGTTTACAGTGATTTGTACAATAACCTACTTCCGGCTTAGTAATAACATTAAACGTAACCCTGTATTTTACCAGAGAAATTACTGGGCATGAAGAGATTTGACATCTAATATTTCAAGATGTCGCATCGTCAACCGGGGCAACTGCCCGGAGCGTCCACAAAAGAGGGCCTCCACATAAATTGTAGATACCTATAAAAAAAGTTTGCTAAATCCTAATAGTTATGTTTGCTTAAAAGATATGATTTGTCTCGCAATCAATCATTGAAATATTTTCAAGAAAAATATTATAGGATAGGAAGCACTTATTCCAGCAGCCTCACTTGAGGGACAGTTCCTATTCCACGCTAGGTGGGTTACCATCTTCGATCGCACTGTTGCTTAACATCAGAGTTGTGGTAAATAAATAAATAAGATAATTAGCCTGTGGAGGCCCCTAATTATCTACCTTATTTGCCCCAGGGCCTCCACACCTCCAAATCCGGCACTGTGGTGACGATCGCAGTGCAGTGCGGCGCAAAATTTTCCACGCACCAGCAGGGCTAGGATTCGCACCGCGAGTTTTTTTTCTCGATTCTTAAATACAGGACAAGGCTACGACTCTGTATAAGTCTGTCTCGTTTTCGCACGACATAAAGACACGACAAAATTATCTCGCGGTGCGCATCCTAGCCCTGCAGGTGAACGTCACGCTCGTCTCGTCAATTTAAGTTATTTTTCAAATCTGTAGCTGTACTGACCTGACCGTCGCTGAGCGGATACCAGTTGGCGATGTCTCGCTTGCCGTAGCACGTGTCTAGATACACGCGCTGCAACGTGAGCCCGACGCCCTCCACGGTGCCCTCTTTACTCTGGAACGAGAACGATTACGATACGATGTAGGCCTCGCTCAGGGAGACGCGGGGCATTGCACTGTTGTGATCAAAGACTATAAATCCTTTTGACTGATCGTCCGACTTCCGCTCATACGAAAATTAGTAGAAAAAAACACTGCCAGCAGCTGCGAGTACGTCAGAATTTAATTGAATTTCAAAACTCAGATTGCGTCATCCCAGTGATTGGGCAATCGCAAGCATAGAACTTTACCTCGCCCTCTGCCCGCAACGGTGAACGTCGTCGTCGTCGTCTTTTGTAGGAGAAATTAAGTTCACGAGCCATCAACAGGCTATATGATCTGTGGTTGTGATGTTGCATGTTCTAAGGGTGCATTCTACGATCCCCACGCCGAATGCCAAGCGTGGGCATTATGGCAAACCCCCCTGAAACTTAGTGAGCCTTCATCCAACAGTGGACGTTTTCGGGCTGTTGAAGGTTTTTTTTTTAAATTATTTATAAGCTTTCGTTTGACTGCCATCTCGTCTGATGATAAACGAAGATGCAGCCTACGATGGAGCACGCTTGCCTTGAAGAAACCGATTCACTCGCGACTTAAAGACACCCGATTATAATGAAGACGTGCTAAAGGTACTAGTAATAAGTGTTTATAGTAGTGTAGTGTTTACCTTAGCGTGTACGCCGGTGCGCATGGAAGCGAGCACGAGGTCCGCGGCGGCGGGCAGCGCGCGCGAGTAGGCGGGCCGCGCGGCGTCCTCGCGCGCCGAGTAGTGCATCGCGACCAGCGGCTGCAGCAGCACCTGTGCGCTCACGTGCGCGCCCAGCGACAGCGCGCCGCTCGGGTGCTCCGCCGGTATCTGCAACATCCACGTAACTCAACTGATTTTTGGCGGGAACACGAAAAAAATCACGTCGTTGCATTCTATTATGACAGCCTTTATAGCTCAGTTGGTAGCATGTCTGCCTTCAGAGCTGTAGGGCGTGGGTTCAATCCCCACCCAGGGCAAACATAAATGTTTGTTCTGTGTCTGGGTGTAGTATGTATGATAAGTATGTATTTACAAAACAAAAAGTATAATAAGTATTCTATCAGCTATCTAGTTTCCATATTACAAGCTTTGCTTAGTTTGGGGCTAGATGGCGCTGTGTGAAATTAATGTTCAAAGATATATTTTCTTATACTTGTGTTTTTTCACAAATTAATGATTAAAAATGGTGGTGTTCTATTCATTGCGTGCTGAATTACATGCACGAGTGTGGGCGAGTGATATGATGTGGTGAAACATGTATTTTCGTGTTGTTTTCAAAACTCCGTAGAAGATCATAGTAAAGTCGCCACCACTTTACTAGGGCATGACTTGGACTCGACTATGACTAATTTCGTGTTACTAACTGTGATTTCACGTATGTGATGACGTATTTGACTTGATTTTAACATAAAAACTTGATGATGGCAGAATGCACAACGTGCGATGCCAATAACTAAGAAAAAAAATCTCAACAGACCAATATGGAATAATTATGCATGTTTTTTTTATTGACTCAAGAAAAAACTGACTCGCAACAAAACAAATCAACGAAAATAAAAAAATATGTGCACAAATAAAGTTATAATAGTACATTATGATACGAGTGTGCTATTATGGTCATTACACTAGAGGCGGTATTATGCGCGCGAGCCGCAGGCGAGCGCGATAAGGAAGCCGAGAGCGTAATGACTAACATAGTAGAAGAGTTTCATACGACTGTTTTCATCACACTTGCGAGGAAAAAACAAACTATTTATGATAATAATCAAGCCGAAAACGTCGACAAAGATTTGCGGAAAATGGCGCCCAAACCAGCAATGCGCGCGCATTTACTTCAGCGGCATAAAAACTCTTTGTTGGTATTACAAAAAAAACTGTAAGTATTACCCGGCTATATTAAGAGTGCTTCGTATACATACTAGGGTTGCGCAGAATGTGTCACTAAAATGATAAGATATATAACGTATCTTTTCATTAAAAGAAGTACTTCAGTCATCTAGTTCACTAGTCCAGTTGCTCATTTGAAATGATTTCGCCATTCGATACCTAACTAAGATACGTTTACGAACAAAAACAGTGCGCTTACTATGATTGCTTCATTTTATATCTAAGCTCGACAAACGTGGTTGTAAATTGTACATTGCCCTTTTCCTTCCTAGTTCAATATTAGCTATTTTGTACAACAAGCAATGTACGATAAAAGTTAGAGGACTCCTAAAATCGTTCTCGAACTATCGTAATAGGTAACCAGAGGACTAAACGCAACGAGCCAAAGATTGAGTGAAATAGACAATTACTTCAGTACCTAAAACAGAGCGTGATAGCATTATCTATCCTTCCCAAAAAAATATCCTTCCTCACTGGGCTCGTTCGTGTCTCATCGTTCGCGATTTCGCGACGTCGAGTGAACTAGACAGCTGAACTAAGAAGTAGTCTACATTTTATCTGAAGTAGTGAATGAAGGACGAACACAGCTGAAGTACTTCAATTGAAGGATTCATTCAAGAACGACACACGGCTAATACATACGTCTAATAGGCATGATGACTACAATTTTTTTATTACCTCATAAAAAAGCTGATCATCAATAGAGCCTATCAACGAAAACAAAATTTAAAATAATCCAAAAATAAATAAGTTCTAAGTATTTTAATTTCAAGCTAGACAGAGAGCGCGCTATACTGAGTTATGACGTCAAGCCTCAGGCGCGGCATACAAATGCTATACTAACACGTGCTTTGCGAGAAAGGGATAGAGCATCCCCTCTCTATCCCCACCTAAAACTTTAAACACTCATATCTCAGAGATTTATCAGCCAATACAATTTATTTTTTCAGTATGTTTAATGTATTTAGTTATATTCATCACTAAGCCTGTTATTTGCCATAAATTAAACATTAGGCCACACGCCTATTGCAGTCACGTACAAACTTGACTATACCGGGTTATACATATTATAGCACAAGTGCCGTAATGTAAAGTAAAAGCACGCGTGCGTAATAGCTTGGATTATGAGCCTAAAACCGATGTAATAAGATCCATTTCACGAGCAAGTGTGATTAACATTTTAGTTTCATGTTAGACCGGGCACTATAGTGGCTAATGACGTAAAAGGGAGTTTTGGCGGGAACACGGAAAAATCATGTCGTTGCATTCTATTATTTTCTGAAACTTGTGTTTTTTCGCGAATTAATGATTAAAAATGGTGGTGTTTTATTCGTTGAGTGTTGAATTACATGCACGAGTGTGGGCAAGTGATATAATGTGGTGAAACATGTCTTTTCGTGTTGTTTTCAAAACTCCGTGGAAGCTCATAGTAAAGTCGCTACAACTTTACTAGGGCATGACTTGGACTTGACTATGACTAGACTTACTGTGATTTCATGACATATTTGACTTGGTTTTAGTAAAAAAAACTTGAAAATTCATTAACTTGACACTGGCAGAATGCACAACGTGCGACGCCAATAACTAAGAAAAAAAATATATTACCTCAAAGTACACGACTCCAAACAAGTTCTGTACTAGCAACAAACATTACACAACACGGACATACTTTCTCATTTATAATCTACTATAATCCTACTAGGGTTATAGTGTTACTGTGATTTATCACTCACCGTACAAGGTTTGTTGGCTGGCTCGACGAGCAATTTGAAAGTGTGTTGAGTGCGCACATTGTCCGTGACGCCCTGCGCCATGCCCCTGTTGTCGTCCTTACTCAGTCTTCTGTCTTGCATTACCTTAATGGAGAAGCAAGTTTAGTGGAAAAAGACCAACACATTTTATTATGCAAGACGAGTGTGAGACGAGCTAGACGTTCGCTTGGTGGTAAGCATCACCCCTGCCCACAACAGTAGCAGTGCCAGAATTGGGGACTTTCCGGCACGCTTAAAAAAATACTCATTGTAGATAGCGCTGACCAGACTTGTCTGTCGTTGTCAATGTCAAGTTTTTAAATGAAAAAGAAAAGCCACAGATCAAGAATATTATGCTGTTCTTTAATGGCAAGTCTAGTCAGCGATCTATCTATCGAGTTGATGAGAACAAATCTATTTTTTGTTTGGAACATCTTCCGTTGTAAACCTCGAACAAAATCCTGCGCCGCACCACAGAATAAATAATAGTACTACGTACAGAAACTTCACTTCGCAAAGGAATTGAAATAAATAAGGACTCTATCTACTAGGCAATAAAGTAGCAATTCAACTCGCACAGCGCTGGATACCGCTCGTTATATTCACTTAGATATACCGTTCTCTTTCTATCACGTATGCTTAGTGACGTGCGTGACGAGGCTAGCGTGCGGGCGGCCACTGACCTCAGGCTTGCATTGTCCTTTCGGAGCGGAGCGCCGGCCGAACATACCTAAACTGCGGAGTGACACCCCTTCTGGCCGCACTGCACTGCGCTCGTCTCCCTGAGATATTAGATGACAAATATCTCCATGGCTAGTAATTTATCTGGTAGCATTGCTCTTTAAACCGCCGGAACACAGTAATGCTTGCACACTACTGTGTGGCGGTTAAATGACTGGCAAAGGTGGGAATTAGGTACTTAATTCCCCAGGCGGACTCTGCAATATAGTTCTACTACTATAAAACGCAGGGATAAATCGTGACAAGTCGCAGTGCGACCTCATCAACAGCCAGAAGACGTCCACCGCTAGACGAAGGCCTCCCCCAAGAGGTTGCCATAATCACAGGCTTGGCAGACGCCTCGGGGATTGCAGAATGGTTACCACCGTTAACCGAGAGGACGCTGCTGCCCGTCCTCCAGTGGTCCTGGACGCAGTTTTAGAACATACCCAGGTCTACACGCATGACATACACATACATAATCAGCCTTTTTTTTTATTGTCCACTGCTGGACTTAAGCCTACCCTCGAAGTGCGAATGGGCCATATTCAGCACGCTGGCCCAGTTGCAGGGTTGTTGAATTTACATACGCCATTGAATTCCTTCAATTTCTTTTCTTTTTATGACATCTCATCTAAATAAATATTAGGGGGAACATTTATTACACACAGCGCCATCTAGCCCCATACTAAGCAAAGCTTGTATTATGGAAACCAGATAGCTGATAGAATACTTATATATTTTTTTTTCCGTAAATACATACTTATAATACATACTACATCTGGAGATGACATACACAGTGCCACCTAAATAGTATGAAAGCCAAGCCAAGCGTAGTAGTACCTCGATCTGGCCAGGCTGCAGTGCTGCCATCCCCAGCGGAGTGGATGTGAGCACGGTGAGGCGCGTGCTCTCATCCTCGACATACGCCGCGGCGGGCAGCGGGTAGAAGTTCGCTTGAAGGGGCAGCTTGTCGAAGTAGCGCCGTCTTATCATCTGCGGTCAAAGCGGGGTTTAGTTTGTTACTACAACTACTATTTTTTTTATTAGAAAGACATTATATATTTTAGTTATATTATTCGTCGTCAGCCATATGACGTCCACTGCTGGACGAAGGCCTCCCAATAGAGGGGTGTTGCCATAATCCCCACGCTTGGCAGGCGGCTTGGGGATCGCAGAATGCTCACCACCGTTAACCAAGAGGACGCTGCTGCCCGTCCTCCGGTGGGTCTGGTTGCAGTTTATGAACATACCCAGTTCTATTATTATTTACGGGGTATTTACCGTGATTACGTTGTGAAATAATATTATAAATGTAGATATTATGTATTTTATTTTTTTATACTAGCAAGTGACGAGACTAGCGAGACGTCCGCCTGGTGGTAAGCGTCACGCCTGCCACTAACAGTAGCAGTGCCAGAGTTGTGAACTTGCGCCACAATCCTGCTCCGCACTGCACTGCGCTCGTCACCCAGAGGTATTAGATGTTAAATCTCTTCATACCCATTCCATTCTCCCTTCTTCTCTTTATTTCTTCGTATAATATATTAACAGAAAATTTGAGTTCAAAGAAAGCTAATCCTATCCCACTATAATATTATAAATGGGAAGGTTTGTCGGTGTGTGTGTGTGTGTGTGTGTGTGTGTTTGTTACTCCTTCACGCTGAAACGGCTGAACGGATTTGGATGAAATTTAGTATAGAGGTAGCTTATGCCTTGGAATATAACATAGAATACTGACTATAATATTATAAATGGGAAGGTTTGTCGGTGTGTGTGTGTGATTGTTTGTTACTCCTTCACGCTGAAACGGCGGAACGGATTTGGACGAAATTTGGTATAGAGGTAGCTTATGCCTTGTAATATAACATAGGCTACTATTTATCTCAACAATCTCGGGTAAAACCGCGGGGCCTAGCTAGTATTATAAATGCGAAAGTTTGTCGTTCTGTGTGGTCGTGTGTGTTTGTTACCTCTTCAGTCGCCAAAACGGTTGAACGGATTTGGATGAAACTCGAAATGGTTATTTCCCGGAACAACATGCGATTTTCATCATCATCGCCGTTTCTCATCAACACGTGGGTGGAACCACGGGGCGAAGTTAGCTGCTATACCTATAACCTAAATATATACCTATACCGTCTTATGCATAAAACACTAAAACTTATATTAAACCTATATTAGTAAAATAGTGTTTTGTCTTCTTTTTCCAAACTCAATTCCCAATTCTTAAGAAATTTTAAAACAAAACACATTTTAAATAATATAGGTTTTAGAGTTATATGCACAAGACCTATAAGAGCCTATATACAATCTGTAACAAAAAGTATCAACAATACTTAAGAGTAGGTATGTATGGACTCAACATTATGAAATTAAAAAAAAAACAGCTGCTCCATACATTTTGTCCAAGGTCGATGAACTTTTTGTATGAAACAACTGTTTTGTTTTCGCGATTTCAGGGTTGGCCCTTGAGTAAAAGTTGTTCATAATGATGAGTACATACATACGCTCCCGTATTGTTGAACCTTTTTGTTATACATTGTCAGTCTTACTTAAAAAAAACTTTCAACCTTAGTCACTGCTTTAACTTCTGTCCTTTTCTAGCACGTGCAACTTCGCGTCAGTGAGAAGTTGACAAAGCATCTTAAGCAGCGACTTAGTTTGAGCGGCATTTTTAAGTAAGGCCCTGTATAGCTATACCTATAAATGTTATGGGCTATACACCTATAGACAACTAGCTGCACCGCAGGAGCTGCAGTGCTGGCAGCGGTGTGGTATGTAGGCGCCATACCTGCATGCCGTTCAAGTCTGTGTAGAACACGTCCCCGTTCTTGACGCTGGTAGAGAGGCGGATGGCGAGCTCCAGGTCGTCTACTTGGTGGTCTATCAAGAAGATGTTGCTGATTTCCAACTCCGTCTGCGGCAGCGACGGGTTGTTGTACACTGACATCTGGAATACATCAATTTAACATTCACACATTTTAATTCAATTTAACCAACGTTTTTATAACCTATTTTAGTTAACAAGTGTTTTGTCTTCTTTTTTCAAACTCAATTCGTAATTCGAAAGAAATTGACAAAACACATTTTAACTAAAATATGTATAAAAATACTTTTTTGTGTTTTATGCGTAAGACGGTAAATCTCTAAAGTGGTCGGTCTCTCTCTAGTGTATTTCCGCTGTACTATCGTATCGAGTACTAATAAGAAAAGGGAGCTATATAACCAGTTTCCATAAAATATTTACATGATAGCCTGTAAGAAACTATTTCAAAAGAGTGCACTTAAGTGAGCGAAACGTTACGCGGTAGCACAGAATAAAGAGTAGTACTACGTACAGAATGTTCACTCCGCAAAGGAATTGAAATAAATAAGGACTCTATCTACTAGGCAATAAAGTAGCAATTCAACTCGCACAGCGCTGGATACCGCTCGCTATATTCACCTAGATATACCGCTCTCTTTCTATCACGAAAGCTTAGTTACGTGCGACGAGGCTAACGTGCGGGCGGCCACTGACCTCGGTCTTGCATTGTCCTCTCGGACGGAGCGCCGGCCGAACATACCTAAACTGCGGAGTTACACCCCCTGGCTGTAGCTAGGATGAAATTATATATAGCCATCATTTTCTTCATCTAAAAGCCATTAGTAGGAATAACATTTGCACGCAAAGTTCAAAGAATTCCTTGGTACTAGCCCGGTATCACACCCACGACCTCGGGATTCCGAGGCACATCTTCTACCAATTTCCTACCACAACTCGAATATGATATCAAAATATTTCACTACTTACAGCTAAAACAATCTCCGCTCTCTTAGGCCCGTTGACCGCCGTATACAGGGTGGCCTTGTAAATGCCTTCAATGATGACCATCTCAGGGAACGGTTCCGATTTGAACTCCTCCGCCTGCCCTTTGGGAATGAACAGGTAAGCGCCGCTGTTGTTGTCTTTACCCTTTTGAGTGTCGTACCTTTAGGAAATTAAAGATTTTTAGAGTTATTGCTTGGCAAAAATGAGAAGGACAATATCACAATTATGTGTTAATTACATGAACAAAATAGTTATCGAAATCGGTTAATATTTATAGGTAGAAAGGAGGAAGTACGCGGTGTATGGTCCTCTTAAAGTACTCACTGTACGTAGTCCATATGTATCGGCGTAGTAACGCCATCTGTTCCGACGAGCGCCTTGAGCAGTCCTTTGGGTGAAGCCAGCACTCGTGTACTGTTCCCAGCTTGGAAGCTGACGTCCTCGACCAGCCGCGCCGCGGGCTGGTCCACTACGAACATCTTGGGAAGCTCTATGTTCCAGTAATCTGCGTTGTAGACTCGCACGTGGCTGTACGATGTGTACCTGCAAAGGTATAATTACAGGGCTAATTAGACTAACTTACTACTACGTTTTCATAACTTTTTTGTAGTTTATAGTTGTAGTGTGCATGAATGAGTTTCGGTTTGAAGGGCAATGTTAACAGAGAAATTACTGGGCATAAAGAGATTGAGTGAGCGCAGTGCAGTGCGGCGAAGGTTTTTGTTCGCAAGTTTATAATTCTGGCCTTGCTACTGTTGTGGGCAGGTGAAATGCTTACCACTAGGCGAACGTCTTGCTCGTCTCACCACTCAATAGCATTTAAAGAAAGGCTAACTGATTAGCCCTGGTGAAATTGCAAGCGTTTGGAAGACCTGATTTAATTGTTGATTTGTATAAGATTTTGGTAGTATTTACATCAATATAAACATATAACAGAGAAAAATAAAGATGGTATTGTGAATTGTCGTACTTCTTTCATACCAAGGTTTGTTTTGTATTAAATAAAGATAATTTTAAAACGTGATACTGATACTGGGTCATAACGGATGTCGAGACCTTATTTTAATCATAAACTGAACTCACTTGTTAATGCTCATGCTGTCTCGTAGTGAGACGGTATAAACAGTAAGTGCGAGTGGGTCGACTGTCACAGGGAAAGTCAGTTGGAACTTGTTGGCGGCGAAGCCGAGTCGTTTCTCTCCCGCTACAACGGGCGATATCTGGGCCATGATTGGATTGCCTTCGGGGTCGAATACCTGTAAGCGTATGGGAGTTGACAGGATAGTACTATAGCCATATAATTGGCAGATATTGTTGTGGAAAGAGACCTATCGTGGCAAAAAACTAAACTAAAGTTACTATTTTTTGGTGCTAGATAGCGCTGTGTGAAAAGTACAACGGCATTTATTTTTATTTTTCACTTAAATAGCAACCAATTTTCTCTTCTGCCGAATGTCAAACTAAGCTATTATGCCAATATCGCAGCATTGTATACATCTTGATTACAATGCCGCTAAACGTGGCCTGCCGTATTGTAGAACGTTTCGCAATGACAATCCGGCTAAAAATTACTAGCCATTATGTAATACGGCGAATTCTACAATTCGGTTGCGACATAGCTACCAGAAAAAAACTAATTAGCACAGCAGCGGCCTCAAATGTCACGACAGTTCTCTTTCTCCATAATGTTTGTATGCGTAAGTACGTTCACTAGGTCGTAGTGTTGCCACCTCCCGTTTTCCGATTGGTTTAAGGGTTGCCGGCATAAAGATACTATTCAAATAAATTCTTAAAAGCGCTATTAGTATCGATTCAGGTATGAAGATATAAGTGGAGTTAATAACTTACCTCGACATGTGGTGATGACACTCGGACCGTAAACATCTCTTGTCGTTTAAACGTCAGCGCGTTATAAAGCACGATTCGTCTCGAAGACGAAACAACATCCAAGGCAATAGTGATCTTGGACGGTATTTTGTCGTGTCGCCGCCAGATGTCGTCCACGTCGAAATATATGTCTTCCTGAGTCTTGTCCACGATTGGTGGCTCTTTTAGCAGGTAGTACGCGGCTTGTTGGATAGCCGACTGGCAGTATTTGATGGCGGTGTGCATTCTGGAAATACAAGCTTGACTATAATCTTTTTTAAGTGATAGTTAGGGAAACGGTCGATTGAACTTGATTAACTCCAATTTGTTCACTTGGGCATAGATTAAGAATTGTTAATATACTTAATCTATGACTTGGGTGATCGTAGGAAAGATTTCGTGAAATTTTTACACCTGTGGAAACTGGGCCTTTTGATTAAATGTTACCACCGACAAGACTTTGTTTTTTTTAGTGTGTTTATATATATATATATATGTGATTATTATTGTATTTTATTTTCTTGAATTTATTGATATAATGTTTTAGTATGAATCTTATTATGGACTAAGTCTGAAAATAAATTATTTGAATTTGAATTTATAAGTTTCTGTAACAGATAAAATATTCAAAAGGTTTAAGATAAAACTCAGACGAAAGAGAAAACATAGATCTTTAGTTCCAGTTCGTTTTTATTGTCGTCCCGGGAGGTGCCGGTGACGTCGTCGTGGTGCTGGAACAGCGCCAGCGAGCGGCGCGCCTGTTCCACGCGGTCCTGCAGCTGCAGCGACATTATGTGCGTCACGGAGCGCGACACCGACGCTTGCGCTGTTATTGTGTACTCACTTCTTGGCGTAGTCTTCCCTGACGTCGTCCCGGGAGGTGCCGGTGACGCCGTCGTGGTGCTGGAACAGCGCCAGCGAGCGGCGCGCCTGTTCCACGCGGTCCTGCAGCTGCAGCGACATTATGTGCGTCACGGAGCGCGACACCGACGCTTGCGCTGTTATTGTGTACTCACTTCTTGGCGTAGTCTTCCCTGACGTCGTCCCGGGAGGTGCCGGTGACGCCGTCGTGGTGCTGGAACAGCGCCAGCGAGCGGCGCGCCTGTTCCACGCGGTCCTGCAGCTGCAGCGACATTATGTGCGTCACGGAGCGCGACACCGACGCTTGCGCTGTTATTGTGTACTCACTTCTTGGCGTAGTCTTCCCTGACGTCGTCCCGGGAGGTGCCGGTGACGCCGTCGTGGTGCTGGAACAGCGCCAGCGAGCGGCGCGCCTGTTCCACGCGGTCCTGCAGCTGCAGCGACATTATGTGCGTCACGGAGCGCGACACCGACGCTTGCGCTGTTATTGTGTACTCACTTCTTGGCGTAGTCTTCCCTGACGTCGTCCCGGGAGGTGCCGGTGACGCCGTCGTGGTGCTGGAACAGCGCCAGCGAGCGGCACGCCTGTTCCACGCGGTCCTGCAGCTGCAGCGACATTATGTGCGTCACGGAGCGCGACACCGACGCTTGCGCTGTTATTGTGTACTCACTTCTTGGCGTAGTCTTCCCTGACGTCGTCCCGGGAGGTGCCGGTGACGCCGTCGTGGTGCTGGAACAGCGCCAGCGAGCGGCGCGCCTGTTCACGCGGTCCTGCAGCTGCAGCGACATTATGTGCGTCACGGAGCGCGACACCGACGCTTGCGCTGTTATTGTGTACTCACTTCTTGGCGTAGTCTTCCCTGACGTCGTCCCGGGAGGTGCCGGTGACGCCGTCGTGGTGCTGGAACAGCGCCAGCGAGCGGCGCGCCTGTTCCACGCGGTCCTGCAGCTGCAGCGACATTATGTGCGTCACGGAGCGCGACACCGACGCTTGCGCTGTTATTGTGTACTCACTTCTTGGCGTAGTCTTCCCTGACGTCGTCCCGGGAGGTGCCGGTGACGCCGTCGTGGTGCTGGAACAGCGCCAGCGAGCAGCGCGCCTGTTCCACGCGGTCCTGCAGCTGCAGCGACATTATGTGCGTCACGGAGCGCGACACCGACGCTTGCGCTGTTATTGTGTACTCACTTCTTGGCGTAGTCTTCCCTGACGTCGTCCCGGGAGGTGCCGGTGACGCCGTCGTGGTGCTGGAACAGCGCCAGCGAGCGGCGCGCCTGTTCCACGCGGTCCTGCAGCTGCAGCGACATTATGTGCGTCACGGAGCGCGACACCGACGCTTGCGCTGTTATTGTGTACTCACTTCTTGGCGTAGTCTTCCCTGACGTCGTCCCGGGAGGTGCCGGTGACGCCGTCGTGGTGCTGGAACAGCGCCAGCGAGCGGCGCGCCTGTTCCACGCGGTCCTGCAGCTGCAGCGACATTATGTGCGTCACGGAGCGCGACACCGACGCTTGCGCTGTTATTGTGTACTCACTTCTTGGCGTAGTCTTCCCTGACGTCGTCCCGGGAGGTGCCGGTGACGCCGTCGTGGTGCTGGAACAGCGCCAGCGAGCGGCGCGCCTGTTCCACGCGGTCCTGCAGCTGCAGCGACATTATGTGCGTCACGGAGCGCGACACCGACGCTTGCGCTGTTATTGTGTACTCACTTCTTGGCGTAGTCTTCCCTGACGTCGTCCCGGGAGGTGCCGGTGACGCCGTCGTGGTGCTGGAACAGCGCCAGCGAGCGGCGCGCCTGTTCCACGCGGTCCTGCAGCTGCAGCGACATTATGTGCGTCACGGAGCGCGACACCGACGCTTGCGCTGTTATTGTGTACTCACTTCTTGGCGTAGTCTTCCCTGACGTCGTCCCGGGAGGTGCCGGTGACGCCGTCGTGGTGCTGGAACAGCGCCAGCGAGCGGCGCGCCTGTTCCACGCGGTCCTGCAGCTGCAGCGACATTATGTGCGTCACGGAGCGCGACACCGACGCTTGCGCTGTTATTGTGTACTCACTTCTTGGCGTAGTCTTCCCTGACGTCGTCCCGGGAGGTGCCGGTGACGCCGTCGTGGTGCTGGAACAGACCCAGCGAGCGGCGCGCCTGTTCCACGCGGTCCTGCAGCTGCAGCGACATTATGTGCGTCACGGAGCGCGACACCGACGCTTGCGCTGTTATTGTGTACTCACTTCTTGGCGTAGTCTTCCCTGACGTCGTCCCGGGAGGTGCCGGTGACGCCGTCGTGGTGCTGGAACAGCGCCAGCGAGCAGCGCGCCTGTTCCACGCGGTCCTGCAGCTGCAGCGACATTATGTGCGTCACGGAGCGCGACACCGACGCTTGCGCTGTTATTGTGTACTCACTTCTTGGCGTAGTCTTCCCTGACGTCGTCCCGGGAGGTGCCGGTGACGCCGTCGTGGTGCTGGAACAGCGCCAGCGAGCGGCGCGCCTGTTCCACGCGGTCCTGCAGCTGCAGCGACATTATGTGCGTCACGGAGCGCGACACCGACGCTTGCGCTGTTATTGTGTACTCACTTCTTGGCGTAGTCTTCCCTGACGTCGTCCCGGGAGGTGCCGGTGACGCCGTCGTGGTGCTGGAACAGCGCCAGCGAGCGGCGCGCCTGTTCCACGCGGTCCTGCAGCTGCAGCGACATTATGTGCGTCACGGAGCGCGACACCGACGCTTGCGCTGTTATTGTGTACTCACTTCTTGGCGTAGTCTTCCCTGACGTCGTCCCGGGAGGTGCCGGTGACGCCGTCGTGGTGCTGGAACAGCGCCAGCGAGCGGCGCGCCTGTTCCACGCGGTCCTGCAGCTGCAGCGACATTATGTGCGTCACGGAGCGCGACACCGACGCTTGCGCTGTTATTGTGTACTCACTTCTTGGCGTAGTCTTCCCTGACGTCGTCCCGGGAGGTGCCGGTGACGCCGTCGTGGTGCTGGAACAGCGCCAGCGAGCGGCGCGCCTGTTCCACGCGGTCCTGCAGCTGCAGCGACATTATGTGCGTCACGGAGCGCGACACCGACGCTTGCGCTGTTATTGTGTACTCACTTCTTGGCGTAGTCTTCCCTGACGTCGTCCCGGGAGGTGCCGGTGACGCCGTCGTGGTGCTGGAACAGCGCCAGCGAGCGGCGCGCCTGTTCCACGCGGTCCTGCAGCTGCAGCGACATTATGTGCGTCACGGAGCGCGACACCGACGCTTGCGCTGTTATTGTGTACTCACTTCTTGGCGTAGTCTTCCCTGACGTCGTCCCGGGAGGTGCCGGTGACGCCGTCGTGGTGCTGGAACAGCGCCAGCGAGCGGCGCGCCTGTTCCACGCGGTCCTGCAGCTGCAGCGACATTATGTGCGTCACGGAGCGCGACACCGACGCTTGCGCTGTTATTGTGTACTCACTTCTTGCCGTAGTCTTCCCTGACGTCGTCCCGGGAGGTGCCGGTGACGCCGTCGTGGTGCTGGAACAGCGCCAGCGAGCGGCGCGCCTGTTCCACGCGGTCCTGCAGCTGCAGCGACATTATGTGCGTCACGGAGCGCGACACCGACGCTTGCGCTGTTATCGTGTACTCACTTCTTGGCGTAGTCTTCCCTGACGTCGTCCCGGGAGGTGCCGGTGACGCCGTCGTGGTGCTGGAACAGCGCCAGCGAGCGGCGCGCCTGTTCCACGCGGTCCTGCAGCTGCAGCGACATTATGTGCGTCACGGAGCGCGACACCGACGCTTGCGCTGTTATTGTGTACTCACTTCTTGGCGTAGTCTTCCCTGACGTCGTCCCGGGAGGTGCCGGTGACGCCGTCGTGGTGCTGGAACAGCGCCAGCGAGCGGCGTGCTTGCTCCACGCGGTCGCGCAGCTGCAGCGACATTAAGTGCGTCACGGAACGCGACACCGACGCTTGCGCTGTTATTATCTCCGCTGCCCTGGATAATACAATACCACGCTTTTTAACCGACTTCAAAAGTCGCGGGTATCTCTCATTTTGATCTCTGTCGTTTGATGTAACGTCTGAGTAATCGGGGTTATTCCGAAATTTGTCGATATATATATAATCGATTATTATCATTAAGACTGTAGAAGAAACTCTCAAGGTGAAACTTCAAAATATTTTGGCACATTTGTTTATTTATGTTGTATATGATTGATTTTGTTCGTGTTCCTTTGGATTTGAAGCTTTCAAATCCAAAGGCACCAGGCTGCACAAACCAACCGAGCTTCCTAAAATAACGGAGAATAGCCTTGTAGATAGACAGGGTTCAAGTGGAGTTTCCTTGAAGAGTCCCGATTTTATTGACATTCTTTCTGTGGCCTTGCAGTGCAATACCACACGCTCTACGATCTCGTTAGCGATTCTTTACCTGACGTAGCTTAACAGCACTCTGTCCATGTTCTTGTAGAAAGGCCTGGAGGTGTAGTATCCGCTCCAGTAATGTTGGTTCCTGTCCGCGTACGTGAAGAAATCCCCCGAGAGCACGGGGAAGTCGGACATTTTGATCTCCTCGTGCACAGCCTTGAAGTAGTCTTGTAGCGTACCAAATGATATCTAAAATTAATTATAGTAAATGGTAGATCTCCTAGAAGTGTATTTTGCTTGGTGGTCTTTTAACGTTCCTACGCACTTCTCCTACTTACAACAAGACAAAAAAAAAGACAAACCATAAAGTTGGAGAGATGGAAATAACTCAGAATAAGTACTGTTAGTGTTAATTAGGTCTATCCATCAGCACAATTTACCTTTTCGTCGCACCTCACTGTGCGATTACGATGCGATATAACGATTTTTCAATGATACTTTTTTGTTAATTTTTTTAATTTGTTGATATGCACTGTCGTGGTAAGGGCGTGCATTATTATGGACTTTAAACGCTGATACAGTAATGGATATGATTGAAACTGACCTCAGCGTTATAGTTGTCGTTTCCGTTAATATGGTCGATGATGGCCTCGTAGTTGGAGTACTGGTTGTCCCACTCGTTAGCGCGGTCGTACCGGAAGTCGTCTCCGAGGGGGAAAAGGACCACATTGCTGCGGTACAGCTGGGCTTTCTTCCGCCACTGGTCCAAGATCATTTGTGATCTGAAAGTTTGTGAACGTAAAACTCAGCTGTGTCAACTTTTGCTATGGTGTTGCTACCTAAACAAATAAGCATGCGCCAAATTGAAACCTATACGCTACAGCCCAGCCCGCCTAGAACGCGAGCCGTGATAAAAGTATATCCACTCTTTTTTCCCCGCGAAAACGAGACAGTATCCATATTCTAGCTTTATCACGTTTCCGCGCGGGGAAATACCAATTAGTCCTCGGCGCGTGCTAAGGGGCTGAAGTCGCCCGAAGAATCCAACTCGGATGGGCAGCGTTCGGGAAATTGCGTAATATATTCTCGTCCAAAATCGCAGTGCCTGAAGACAAGCTTTGAGTTTTATTGCGAGATAAAATCCGGAACAAGGATATTCGCCTAAGAAACAAAGTCACCGACATAGCTCTCAAGTTTGCAAGTTGGAGTTGGAAGTTGGAATGAAGTGGCAATAGGCCACATCGCTCGAAGAACTGATTACCGATGGGGAAGAAAGGTTCTTGGAAACGGACGGCGCAGCGAAGGCAGGCTTCGCACTAGGAGGACCGATGACATTGTGAAAGTCACGGGCAACTAATGGATGCAAATGGCAGGTTGTCGTAAAGAGTGGCAGTCTATGGGGCCTTTGTTCAGCAGTGGACTTCTCCGGGCTGATGATGATCATACTAGGCCAGAAAGTCCTATGTAGCTTACATGACAAAAGAAAACGCGATATGAATTCAAAGTTTTGTTGTATCCATTGCCCACATTTTAGTCTGTCTGGTATAATGTTCTAACTAAAGCTTGGCCCAGGACTGACACAATATTTAAAACTTTACCTTTCCTCGACGTTCTTTTCTGTTATTTTTCTCGGTGCTACACCCCATGGACACGTTACGCCGTTACCTGTTGATAAAAAGTAAGGATAAGGCAAGCTGGCTTATCTTATAACTATACTTTGTGCAAAGATGCTAGATCCTCCAATGATTAAACAAGTACATACACTAAAAAAATAAGAAACACTTTGAAAATTTTTCATTCTCGATACCCAAATATTAATTATTGGGCAACAACCCGGTAGCGCAATGCATTGGCAATTAAATATTTTGAATTTGAATTGAGTTACTACATTCATCATCCATCAGCCAGAAGACGACCATTGCAGGAAGGCCTCGCCTTTAATACGGGAACGGTTGCTATAATTCCGACGCTTGGCAGGCGACTTGGGGATCGCAGAATACACACCACTAATAACGGACAGGACGAAGCTGCCCGTCATCCGGTGGTTTTGGAAGCAGTTTTAGGACATACCCAGATATCAAGTACACACACATCAACAGCCGGAAGACGTCCACTGCTGGACGAAGGCTTCTCCCTTAATAGGGAGGGGTTGCCTTAATCCTCACGCTTGGCAGGCGGTTTGGGGATTGCAGAATGCTCACCACCGTTAACTAAGAGGACGCTGCTGCCCGTCCTCCGGCACCAAGTACAATAATGATTAAATGCGAGTTATTACAATAATGATTACTTAATATTGTGACTTAGCTACGCCTATGACAGTTATAGGCGTAGCTAAGTCATTAGGATTATTACATTTTAAGTAGCGATGACAGCTCAATGATTTTGGGCTTTCGCTTCCGGCGCCACCGACGTTGGATCAAACGAGTTCGAGCTGCCGGTGAAAGAAAACGTCCTGAGGAAACATATCATGGTGGTAGCATGCTTTCTATAGTATTTCAAATTTCTAGAGAAGTGAGGTCGTTGCTCTCCCGGTATTATGTGAACGCCGAAAAAATACGATAAAATCGCTTTTCATACATACCGCTTATAGTGCTAAAATGAACATAATTTCTCCTACAAACACAACTC
Organism: Erannis defoliaria; assembly: GCA_905404285.2. Lineage (NCBI taxonomy): Eukaryota > Metazoa > Arthropoda > Insecta > Lepidoptera > Geometridae > Erannis > Erannis defoliaria. The sequence goes on along the minus strand of FR990085.1, from coordinate 6,928,786 downwards.
ACCGTTGCGGGTAGGGGGCGAGGTAATGTTCTATGTTTGCGATTGGCCAATCACTGGGATGACGCAATCCGAGTTATAAAATACAATGAGATTCTGACGTACTCGCAGTGGCTAGCGGTGGTTTTTAAACTACTAATTTACGTTTGAATCGGACGACCAGTCAACAGGATTTATAGTCTTTGCCAGCTACCCTCAAGTTGAAAATCTGTCACCACTTAACGGTATTCCAGACCCACTTGTGAGCCAGTTTCTTTTCCGCGAAAAGTGCGCCTATCTTTCCATCACACCGTCATTCAACATCAAGTCAGCTGTGTTCGAACGCCTTCCCTGTCAACCATAGATAACGTACAGGAATAATATGTTAATCCCAATTTTGCCTTCCTTAGCACGCCATTCAACTCGATCTTCGGCTTTTCATTTCCAGGCACTACCAGCTGTTTGATTGTTTGATTAACTCTTTATTGTTCACACCAAGAATTACACAGAAATAATTTAATAAACTTAAATATTGGAACAAGTGGCGGCCTTATTGCTAAAAGCAATTTCTTCCAGGCAACCTTTGTTGGAGTGACGATATACTGTTTCATGTATATCGTCACTCCACCGAGTCTCAAGACGTCTTAAACTTTGGCTGATACGCTAAATAATATTACTAGAAGGTAATTGTAATTGAAACACGCCTGATTCTTTGTATTCCTCATTTTCATCTTCATTACCTGGTAGTCTCTTGAAGTCAAACTGGCAGCAAATCTAAAACGAAAAGGAAACTGTTGAAAAAAGCTGTTTAAAAATAATATTTAATTCAGGTAGTTAATAGCAAAAAAAAATATTTTTATCGGTTTGTGCACTCAGCTCGTCAAATAAGCCCAAACTCAACGGCTTTACTACTACGCGTTGAGAATTTCCACTATCCATCTCCCGGCTCCATCATCAGACGCAGGCCTTTGTCACAAAGTTTTTTTTAAATATATTGAGTGACCAGACAAGCAGGACGTTCGCCTGGTGGTAAGGTCCCATCACCACCTCCTGCCTATAGCAGTAGCAAGGCCAGAATTGTAAACTTGCGAACACAATTCTGCACGGCACTGCGCTCGTTACCACAGAAAAGCGTAAGCTCTACTTCTTAGGTAGAACGGCTGTCAAAACAATGTTGTAAAGCAATTGTATGGAAAACCGCTGTCGCCAGTTTCACACATAATTGCATAGAAACTACGACGACAAAATGACAATTATAGGTCGCGCGTTTGAAGTAAAACGCTCGAAATGCCATTTTGCAACAGATTAAAATTGATCTAATTACGATGCAATGTGGTTTGGTTTCCTACGCGTTAATTTAAACTGTTTTTTTGAGTATTCCCCGTTTAAAAACTTGTATATTGGTAGAATCGTCATTAAGCGCAGTTACACTTAATGCCGGCTAGCGCGGCCCGTCACATTTCCGTTCTATTCATTTCTCTCTTCAGCCTTATGACCAGTAATTTCTCTGGTAACATTGCCGTTCAAACCGAAACACAGTAACGCTGACAAAGGTGGTACTTCTCCAGGAGGACTCTGCTTTAAATTCCTACCACTACAAGTGTAATGTACTCGTACAAGATACGATAACTAGAGGTGTTTACTAGTTATTGCAGAATTTAATTATAGACTACCTGGATTCTTCGTCAGATCACCTCAATGGTACCAAATTATTGTATTGTTATCCCAATTTCTCAATTTGGCTAATTTTAAAATCTACTTCCATTGATCTACATAGTATTTTTTGACATTCGATGACAGGATTGCTTGGCTAGTATTTTTGTATGCGATGATATGGACCTGGATATGTCCAAAAACTGCATACAGACCCACCGGAGGACGGGCAGCAGCGTCCGCTCGGTTAACAGTGGTGAGCATTCTGCGATCCCCAAGCCGCTTGCCAAGCGTGGGGATTATGGCCACTCTCCCTTCTATTACGGGGGAGGTCTTTGTCTAGCAGTGGACGTCTTCTGGCTGGTGATATGTGATAGGCTTGCGTTTGATCGCTATCTCACCACACATTCATTCACACATGTGAACTTCATCATCAGCCCGGAGACGTCCACTGCTGCACGAAGGCCTCCCCCTTAGACCGCCACAATGTACGACAACCTGCTATTTTTATCCACCGGTTGCTCGCGACTTTTACAATGTCGTCGGTCCACCTACGTATAGTGGGAGGCCGCGCCTACGCTGCATCTTCCGGTTCGCGGTCGCCACTCAAGAACCTTTCTTCCCCATCGGTTGTCAGTTCTTCGAGCGATGTGGCCTGCCCACAGCCACATGTGATCTTGGTACTTATAAAATATTTTCCCTCGCCTGTTATAAGTTAAGCAGATATATTTTATAAGTGTTTTAAAAATATTTTCCTTCGCCTGTTACAAGTGAATGTGATATTTTAATGTGTGATTTAAAAAACTGGAGGTCATGTTCTTACTTTAGGATCTGGACCGCACGAGTGAGGAACATCATAAGAGTAGAAAGGGAACATGTGAGTAAACATGTCGGTCTTTCCCGCGCCGTCTGTAAAAACATATTTAGTTAACAAATCACTAGGTGTTGCATAACTTAACTAGGTTTAACTAGGTGCCATTAGGTAGTGGTGTTGGTATGTTAGAATAGTTTTTTGTAACAATCACAGATTTTATAGGTATAGGTATACCAGGGAATTTACTGGGTATGAAGAGATCAAACATTTGATATCTCAGGGTGACGAGCGCAGTGCAGTGCAGCGCAGGATTGTGTTCGCAAGTTCACAATCCTGGCACTGTTTCTGTTTGTGGCAGGCGTGACGCTTACCACCAGGCGAACGTCTTGCTCGTCTCGACACTTGATAGTATATAAAAATAAAAAATACCGTCATATGCATAAAACGCTAATACGTATTTCAAACCAAGGTAAATTAGCTAAAAAGTGTTTTATCTTATTTTTTCAAACTCAAATCGTAATTCGAAAGAAATTTGAGAAAACACTTTTTATCTAAAATAGGTTTAATATACGTTATATTGTTTTTTGCATTAGACGGATAGAGTATAGAACAGATACGTAAATCTTTATTACATAGAAAGACGTCTGCCATAACTCGGGCTATTCTTAAGGTTATTTTCTTGGCATATGATAGATGTCGCTCGGCGGTCGATATGACAGGCTATATGGTTTTACTGGCCAGATAAATAACTTGTTTTACTGGCGAGATTTCCACGCGTCTTTTGTTTTTATGTGCAAGAAGATTCCGCGGTGGTCATTAATTTGATTAAGTTCTGTTCAGTAATTTATAATCCATCTCCATTGATATTAATAATTTCGTTCAGTCGCTTACTGCTAAGAAGCCTATTTTTTCATATAATATTTATTTATAAAAAGACGTTACTACAAATATGATTAGACGGCTTTAGAGATGACAGATTAATAAAAAAAATGCAATGGAGTGACAAGACGAGCGAGACGTTCGCCTGGTGGTAAGCATCACGCCTGCCCATAACAGTTGAAAAAACAATAAATCTAAATACAAAAATCCAAACTATTCATTGGCTGTAAGCTGACATACTATTAAGAGTTAGCATAGGGCCCCCAACTCGGCACAGCCTGTATCTTGGGTTCCTAAAATGGAATTGACTACCTAGATTTATCGCGCGCGCTTATAAACAAGCCTAATATAAACTAAAGTGAGATTACATAAAAAATATCATATTAGGTACATTAAATAAGTAGAGAAGAAGTGCCAGAATTTAACAGGACTTGCGAACAAAGCCCTTTGCCGCACTGCACTGCGCTCGTCACCCTGAGATATTAGATGTCAAATCTCTTCATGCCCAGTAATTTATCTGGTAACATTGCCCATAATACCGTCCTAAATAAAATTCAAATTATACTAGACCAAATAAAGTTTAAAACATACCCCACAGCTGCCTCCACTTGAACTCCAACTGCCGATTCGAAGCCAATTCTTTCTTCACCCTATAGTGCACTCGCTGAATAACCGAATTGTCGAATCCAGCCATTTTGAGAAGATACGGCTGCGAACTGGAGTGCCCGAACGGATCAATAGACCAGGAGTTCTTAGGGATGTATCCTAAATTGTCAAGCAGCCATTGGTGGCCGGTTGTCAGCTGTTGGGCAATGGACAGCCAGTGGGAGTTGGCTTCATCATTCATCACCCATCCGCCGGTTACAATCTCGATGTTACCGGACTTTAGCAGGCTGGAAAATATGAATACAATACTTAACACTTTACACAACAATAAGGCTGCCTGGAAGAGATCGCTAACAAAATAAATGACCCCAAATTCGAGCAGATACATATTTGGAACGTGCTGATGCGAACGATGTTTCGAACGCGTTCGAGCTCTTTTTCTTTGATACCAAATACAAACTTAAAAAAAAAAAAATGCGATTTCAGGTTCCTACTCAGCATGACTAATTGATAAACATCTCTATTGTTAAAAATATATAACTAGTTTAGGAGATATGAGGGAATGAATGAATATTTTCATATGTTAATTAATTTTTGAGTCAAAAAAAACGTCTGAAAAACGTCTGAAAAAAAGTCAAAACACAGTAAGTATGAAAATGCTGAAGTTACGAGACTAAAAAAATTGAGTTTAAACGGGTACTATCGAAGGTTCTTACTTCTGGAAAGCAGTCTTCTCCTGATCGGTGGCGTCGGAAGCCCACCAAAGAGCGAGGTAACTGGTCTCAGCCCAAATAAACTTTCTACCAACATTCTCCTTTAGCTTCTCGACCATATTTGTGAATATCGCCTTGGTCTGAGACTTGTAGTAATTTTCGAATGTTTTCAGCCACCCTGTAAGTTTATTTCACTCTCGTGATATGTACATTGTTATATCTAAGCTGATAAGGTCTATGACGGCTGCAGCATGCATGAAAATCGTATAAATCACAGTGTGTCAAGGTTATTTCTGTATTGTTGTTTGCTTCGCGATGTACAACGTTATGCTTTATGCCATGGCAGTCTGGTTCGCATTTATTTTTTTATAGACTCGAACTAAGCAATATACTTACACTAACCAGTAAGCTGGTTTGCACTAAGGACTAGCGATATGGTGTCTTTAGTAGAGGGCCAGGCATGGGACAATGTAGAGTATTTTTTCTGTAGATATCTTAATTCAACGAGAGTATTTTGTTGGTATTATTGGTATTAAACAAATTCTTTATGGGTTGGTAGTTATAGGTATAAGATTTTCCCTAGTTCTGTGTTGAGTTAAAGTAGTTACACTCATATTCTTCATTTTTATTGGTCTAGGCATGGGACAATGCAGAGATTTTTTGCAGTGACTTTGAAAACTTTTTGTTTTCTGGCAAGACTAGGTATTCACGTTCCTATTATTGACAGATGACAAAAAAGTTGCTGAAAAGTGGCTGAATTCATCCAGTCATCTTTCTTTAACATACATAATCAATTCGTGATTAATGTCTCGCACATATTAATTTTCTACTCTAAAACTTCGAGCTTATACCACTGGAGACACCAATGGCGGTATTCTGGCTACTATTTCTGTCGCTTTTTGCGAGGGACGAGTTAAACACAGATGACGCACTTTCAAGCCAACTATCCCACTAGTTAAACGAATTCCTGTTTTTACGCACGCACACTAAAATAAATAAATAAATATCAGTGGACATTTTCACACAGCGCCATCTAGCCCCACTAAGCAAAGCTTGTACTATGGGAACCAGATAGCTGATACCTGTATACTTTTTTTGTTGTAAATACATTCTTATAATACATACAACACCGATACAAAAAAAAAACCTTTGGTCACAATAATGCTTGTGCTGGATTAGAAAGGGAATCGAACGCAAGCACTACAGCTCTGAATGCAGACATACTACCGACCGACTGAGCTATAAGGATTTATGGTGATCAGTGATAATAAATACCCTTTGTATGTGTTGTATGTTTAGGGGTACACCTTACCTGGGTCGTTATGTGAGTGTGGCACAATAAACACTCTAAGCTTGTTCTTCTGACTCCACTGATTCTCACTGTACTCTATGTTCCAACCTTGCTTCCACGCTCCACCGTCCTTGTCATCGAACATTATTCGCTCGTACATGGATAACAACTGGAAATTATTTATAGTTTTTAGCCAAATTCGAATAAGGAGATCTCAATTCAATTCGTGTTTTTTGAGTATATACGCTGATTGCTACGCCATTATGTGAAGCGTTTAGGAGTAAAATTTTTTTTAATTAGTGGAAACTTTACAAATATCAAAAATAACACTTATATCATTTTTTGATTCTACATTTTCTTGCTAAAATAATATGAATAATCTTATTCGGGTGTCTCCTGATTTGAAGTTGGTTTTTAAATATAAAGACTTATATAAGACATTTTCCATGTGCAGGTGGCCTAGTAGTACATAATATCTCATACCTCCTCATATGAACTGATGTCATGTGAACAAAATGTCATGTGTCTTTATAATAACCACATTTATTTGCCATACAATTTAAATATTAAAATCATTCCATAAACAACAAAAAATTGCAATCATTGTTTGCAACCAAACTAGTTTTGGATGCAGCTAAGAATGTATGTTGCGACAGGGGCGAATAAAGGGTCTAAAGGGGGTTCAAAGTTTGTAATATGAAAAGTCTGAAAACGAAATCATGGACAATAGCTAGTTATAGTATAACAGAAAAATCTCACTGAAAACCCAACGCAACGTCAAGAATTCGTAATGACTGATTATTTTATGGATAAATCATAAAATGAGCTTGTTTCTGTTGCCAAATCACGAAAAAAAGCACTGATAAATAAGGAATATGCATGGTTTCAATTATTAAAAATAATATGATAGCTGGAAAGTTAAACTGAATCTGACGTTTACATCGAAAAAAAATATTAAAATCGGCTGGTAAAGTTCTGAAATATGAGCGTTCAAAGTGTTTGGAAGGGAGTCATCTGTCCCTTTCTAGTAAAACACATGCTAGTATTGAATTTGATTGGAATTGTGTACTTTGACGTTATTAGGCACTATACTTCCCTCCCTGTCCAACATGAAACTAAAATGTTTATAACTTCGTTACTTGTGCACTTTTAAAAAAAATGATGTTTTAATTTTGTTGCAAGTCAGCGTTTATGTGAGTCAATAAAAAAAACATGCATATTCCCTATTGTATTCGGCGTCACGCTAACACAGTGTGTACTGTGTATTGGTCCACTTACTTGAATATCTGTTTTAGGGACAGATTTCATATCAATTGGACAAGAGGACTCGTTGAACTTGAGATGCATTCTTGGAGGCTCATCTCCTACTACTTTGAACTCCCTCAACTTGGCATCTTTATATGCTTTAGGTCTCTTCTGAGGGGGGTGATATTCTTGATAGCGTTCATCTACTAGCTCGTCGACTGCTGACATTATCTCGTCCACAATGGCATTGTGTTGGTTCAGCTCATTCTCAATGTGCTTGAGCTTGGACTCAAATGAAGACCATTTACTCTGAAACAAACAATGGGCCATAAATGGCAGTAGGAAAAATTACATGTAGATATTTTCATGTGAAGTAATACATCACCAAACACCTGTACATGGTAGAGGTTTCCCTATTTCAACCGACTTCAAAAAAGGAGGTTCTCATTTCGACTGTATGTTATATTATTATTTTTTTGTATGTGTGTAATCACGTAGATTACTCTGCCAATTATGAACTGATTGATTTTGATGATTCTTTTTTTATTTGGTAGATAATACTTCAGAGGTGGTCCCATATAAATCCCATATATTTATCGAAATCGGTTCAGTAGTTTGGTTTTTAAATCAAAATTACTAGAAAATATGAAGATGTCATCCAGGTATTCGAAGTTGAATTCGGTTTTTTTATAAAGCGTATTATTAGAGTTCTTGTTTTAGCCACCATCAAAAATATCTTGTTATAATTTTATACTTCTAAAAACTAGGTAAGAAAAAAAAAATCTTCCTAAATCTTTTCAAGGCCTATGTAGCAATTTACGAGCATACTATTATCAGTGTTGACTATTATGGTTGTTGATTACTGTTTTAAGATTATTTATTTTACATGATAGGTATTTACGGATATCATTCTGTAAAAGAAGCTCCAAATATTTAAACGCATTTGCATGAGGTTCACATGCAGCCTGTGCGTGCAACTGCGCCGATATTTCGGAGCTACTTTCTTAATATATTAAGAAAAACAAAACACGGTAATTATCCCGTAAATAAGCATCGCATTATACTATTCTCATCTTGCGATTTTCCATTGATTTGTTTTTTTATTGGTAATAATTTCCTTTTTTTGGTAAATGACAAGATAGTAATTGTAGCTTTAAACATCAAACTACTAGTCCAACTGTCTCCAGTGAAATTTGTGCTACTAGGTAACATAACATCGTCATTTGTTTTATAATAAATTCCATTACTTTAGTTTAAGGCTTTATAATGTGACATTAATAATTAGTATTATTATAATTTTATTTTTATTTCTGGCATTGGCTTTTTGATATATATAAAATTTGTTATTACAATAAATTTATTTGATTTTATTTGTTAATAGGGATATATAAGTATTCCTTGACCTGGGTATGTCCTTAAACTGCAACCAGACCCACCAGAAGATGGGCAGCAGCGTCCTCTTGGCTAACGGTGGTGAGCATTCTGCGTTCTCCAAGCCATATGTTTTATGTATATTTATTTATTTATGATTTTAATTTAAATTTTATGATTTATGTTTATTTTTAAATTTATTTATCACAAACAAATTAGATACTAATTAAAACACATTAGGGGCGGTCCACCAGTTCAAAGCCGTTTAGCGAGTTTATAGTAAGAGCTAAGCTTGCCATCTCTTGAAAAGATCATTGCACATCAGCGTTTTAATAGTCGACAGCTAGAAATAGACCTACCCTGAAAGAGTGATTGGGCATATCCACCACACTGGCTCAGTTGCGGGTTGGTGGACATATGCAGTTTTCCTCAATGGCTTGCTACATCCAAAAGCCAGTTGTATTTAAATCCATACATAAACTTGAAAGGACTCATGAGTATGGACCCGAGATTTGAAATGCAAAATAAATCAATCATTTATTACAGATTTTAATAACTATTTGTCATCAGATTAAATTAATTATTTATTTCTGATTAAATTAATTATTTGTTTCAGGCTCAATAACTTTTTATTACAACCTAGAATATCACGTTAATATTTTATTGAAACTGATTCTTTTGCCCACTGTCCCTATTAGTACTAGATATGATAGTACAGCAGAAATACACTAGAGATACAATAAACAATAGTTGGATTAAAATGAACTTCTACAAAGTAATGCCTGATTCAATCACATAGGTATCATTGTATGTCAGTTACAGTAAAGAATTTTACCAAGTAATATACGGAAACTAATAATTTTCAAGATGAATATTAATTTTATTCAGTACTTAGGTATATTGGACGCTTCTCTATATGCAGTTAAGTTAGTATCTCTATAAATATAATATTGAGATTATTGATACAGATGTTGGGGCATCAATGTTAATACTGACCTAGAGTGAAATCGATAGAGATGTCTACATGTACCTATGTATATATGTATAGATTAATAACTAATAAATTGGCCTAATATTATAAGTTGGACACTATTCTTTTAAAAGCTAATTGGTTAGTTCAATAAAGGCAGAGTAGCCAGCATCAATGTATGAGTAAATTAGCTGCCAGCCTCTCCCGCTTGAAACGCCGGTATTATTAGGAAAATGTCCAATCTACTTACATCATCAATTTCCACAACAGCAGGCTTGATACTTGGCAGTTTGAAGCTGAGATCAGTCACCACATAAAGTATGAAGATAAATGCGATGATACACGTAGACCAGAATACCGCTGATAACCGTCTGGTCCGCATGTTGATAAATAATTACACTGGAAACAATAAAAACACTATGATACCGTTTCAACTTCTAGTTATAGTTGACACTTAACCGATGTGCCGAGCGAGATTTCTGTGTCGTATATATTGGAAATCAAAACCAAATATTGTATTAATTTAAAATATTTCGCAAAACCATTTACATCGATAAACAATTCTTCAATTAAACCTGGTTAACTTGAACGAAAAGTAACTGATACTATCGTTTATCATTACCTGGTTATCAATCTTTACATATTATGAAAAAAGTAGTTCTTATTCACTTCTATCCGAAGACTTCGCCCTGTTTCGCCAAACTACTGAAAAAATAACTTTCGACTTATCCCAATATTCCAATAGCACCCAATAGTCACAAAAAAGCGATTTCTGTTCTGCACCGAAGTGGCACCAAACAACAAACAACACGCACGATCGATCTGTCAAGTGTCAACGTAACACGACGACGACATTGACAACCTAAAAACATTTTTTTTGTTATATTATAACACTAGGCTAAGCTATTTTTTTTTTGTTATTGGCAAAGCACGTTCTGCCAGGGTCAAGTTTATGAATTTGCAAGTTTTTTTATATTCAAATCAAGTCAAATATGTCATTAAATCACAGTCAGTCACACGAAACCAGTCATAGTCGAATCCAAGTCATGCCCTAGTAAAGTTGTGGTGACTTTACTATGATTTTACTTTATACTTGTGATTTTAGCTAGTTTAAAAAAAACAACTCCATGCTATGAGGAATTGAGGATACGGCTAAAATGCAATCAATAATAAAGATAAGTGAAGGCTGTGAGCACTGTATAGACGCGACTGCATTGCGCCAACTTTTTTAACGATTTGAACTACGATAACACACAAGGGCCCAAGCATACATTGAACACTGTACAAGGGACATAACGTCTAAATTTGAACAATTGTGAACTATATAATGCACGTAGAGGTATCTACAACGGCACTAGGACGTATTTTGACTATTATTACTTAGAGATTGCCTCTTTAGCTCAATGATATAAACCCATAAAAGGGGTAAAATTGCACTAACTATGTATATTTTTTTTGATGTTGCGGAATCTGATATTGTAAATATACTACGCAAACAAAATAAAAGACACATTTTATAGTACTTTTATATATTCAACCCCTAAAAGCGATAAAACGGTATCAATAATGAAAATTGCAATAAAAATGGTGTCACGGCAATCAAACTTTGTAGATATACTAAGCAAAAGAAAACAACAGACACGTTTCAGAATTTTTTATTTTAACCCCTACAAGGGGTAAAACGGTATAGGTAGTATGAAAAAATAAAATTATAGCACGGGTATCAAACTTTATAGATGTATGTATATGTAAACAGCGGAACAGAAAAAGACTAAGTACCGGGTAGACCACCGTGCATGCACCATGCAGCTCGCTGGTCGAACGACATTGTGAAGGCGGCATGAAAGCGTGGACGAGATTGGAAAAATACCGGAAAATATGGTGCTCTGTAGATCCTATACCTTAGCAATGGCTTGAAAATAAAATAGTTACCCAACACAGAGCTAAAATGTATATACTTGTCTGTGTTACCCAATGATTTTAACGATGAAAATTTAATCAAGGTTTACATGAAACGCATTTTTTAAGGATTTTTGCTTTTTTCGCATCATTAAAACCATGAACCTATAAAAAAACTTTTTTTCTAGGTTCATGATTAAAACGATAATTGTGCTCAATTTACCTTATAATATTTAAGCAGCCGTTTATTTTAACAGTTGCCGGTTTGGGCATCTATCTGCCCATGTATCCGAACGAATTCCTGACGTCTTGTTGTATTGATTTTTTGAAAACGTCAAACTGTTTGTGTGCGAAAGATGGCGTCAAAGGAATCTCTGGATGTGAGTACTATTTTTTTATTTTTTCGTGTTTGTACTGTGTTTTTCCTGACAATTTAGGGTTAATTTTGTAATAGCCTTGTTCTTTTATAAAATGGCTGCATCGGACTAGCGTATTTTTTTTAATACAGCGTATTTAAAGCAAGAGAAGACCACGCCCAATAGTCGGTTTAATTTTTATTTAATAATTTGTTGTTTTGCTGGAATGTCTACGTTACTTTTCAGAATAATAACTAGTTAACTGTCTAATTTATCCGACGCATTGTTTTGATTGCTGGCAGATGTTTAATTAATTAATTTTAATTCAGGAAACTGAACTGGAATTATCGTCGGCATTGTATTGATTGATGCATATGAATACCTAGTCGATGTGAACAATAAAGTCAGATCTTAAACGAAAAGATATAATTTACTCGGTACCTAGTCGGTAGGCAGTTAAAGGTAGGCTATAATATGATCTATTCGTAATTTAGAGTACCTAGGTAAGAAATTAAGGACTCCCTAAAAGTATGAAACTTGCACAACTCGAAACTTAGGACATTAACTTAGGCCTTACAATGGCCTGCCAAGCTAAATGAATTGGATTACGAAGAAGTTTCTAACCATTATGGAGTCTGGCACCTCTGGCTCATAAAGCAGATGCACGCCGCTACCGTTTAGCCATACAAATCTTCAAATGCGGTGAAACCTGATAATACTTTCTTTATTATACTGATAAGCCAAGTGATTGGTGTTGTGGACTGTAAGTCTCAGATGAAATACAATGGAAGCTTACTAATCATGTACATCATAAACATTAGAAATATCATTTGGTTAGTTGAAATTTGAGTTATAGGTATGATGCATCTTAAAATGCCATATTTTAAGACTGAGTTATACCACTTATACTTAGTTCACCAATTTAATAACTACTAAGATTAAACTTTTCTAAAAATGAAAAATTGTGTTCCATAAAACTTGCATAGTTTTTGGTTATTTGAGTAAGATCAAGGAAATCAAGGAATTTTCTTGATAATTTTTTTGGTTAGTTGTCTTGGTCAAGTGTGGTATCGAATGTACATGGCCCTTTTTTGTTTTGCGAGTATAATTTTTGTTTAAGGAAAATACTTTACTCTTTTCTACTTGAAAATTGTGTGACTTTTATAGAATTCATTTTGTTATTTTCTGAACCAGCACAATGTCACCTATTCTGTAGATATAAGGTTATCCAATCATTATGCCACACCCTGTATATTCAAGGGCATTGGAAAAGTAGAAATCTGATCAAGGACGGTCAATAAATTAAAAATGTAATCAAAGATGACATTGAAAAAAACTGTTGAAATAGCGTCCTCTCAGTTAATGGTGGTAACCTTTCTGCGATCCCCAAGCCTCCTGCCAAGCGTGGAGTTTATGGCAACACCTCCCTTTACGCCTCCCCCCTATTCCGGCTGTTGATGATTGAAAAATTTCCTTTTCGTTTCCTGGTAACAGATTGCATGGTAGAATCATGCAAGTGTTATAGAAATAGGTAAGTATTGTTAGGTATTGTTTTGGTATTCAGAAAAGCAGAATTGGATTTTGTTTTGTACTATGCAAGTAATGTAAGAAAAACGACAAAAATTAAGTTTTACGCATTTGAATTTGTGTAACTGGCAAATTTTTCTTTTGTATTTTTTTGGGATTCTATAAAGTAGAATTGGATTTAGTTTTGTACTATGCAAGTAACTTGGGAAAAACGTCAAAAATTTAAGTTTTACATGCATGAATTTGTGTAACTGCCAAATTTTTGCTCCGCTAAATATCTACTACAGCAGAACACATGATAGACTACAGTTACAAACATGCTTGAAACATAGAATAATCGCGCTACCTAACCTATACCAAATTTGTGACCTGGATATGTCTTAAAACTGCATCCAGAACTGGAGCTAAATTTTGTTTACCTGGGCATGTCTTAAAACTGCATCCAGAACCACTGGCCCGCCCGGTCAAGAGCATCCTCTCGCTTAATGGTAATCATTCTGCTATCCCCAAGCCTGCTAAGCGTGGGGATTATCACAAACCCGCCACTAATAGCCTTCGTCCGGCAGTGGACATCGTCTGACTGATGATGTGACGTGGCAAAGCTCATCTATAAAATCTATATTGGTCAGGATTACTCAGAAAATAAAATTAAAATTCCGGACTCCAAAAAATAATATCTTATTTTTTTTTTATACTTTCAAGTGACGAGACGAGCAAGACGTTCGCCTGGTGGTAAGCGTCACGCCTGCCACTAACAGTAGTAGCAGTGCTAGAATTGTGAACTTACGAACACAATCCTACGCCGCACTGCACTGCGCTCGTCACCCTGAGAATATCTCACCCTGAGATATTAGTCATTAAATCTCTTCATACCCAGTAATTTCTCTGGTAACATTGCCCTTCAAACCGGAACACAGTAATGCTTGCACACTACTGCTTGGCGATTGAATAACTGGCAAATGTGTGGTACTTCCCCAGGCGGACTCTGCAGTAGAGTCCTACCAATACAGCCGTTATATAGCCGATCCATTTTAAAATCGGCCGTTGCCAATTTAAAGCTGGGTAGAAGTGAAGTTTCGCCGATCGTTACGCCGAGGCTTCACTTGACACGAGTCTGCGCATCTCTAATAAATATCACCTGATGATAATTATTTCACCGAGGCTGAACGCTACGCCGAAGCTTGACTTAAGACGAGTCTTTGGACATCTCTAATGAATATCATCACGCTGATAATTCTGGGTTCGAAACCGAACGTTACGCCGAAGCTTCACTTGAGCCTCCAGCAGGCCTAACATGCGCACCGCGAGAAAATCTTCTCGATTCTACAAAACAGGACAAGGCTACGAATCTGTATAAGTTTGTCTCGTTTTCGCACGACATAAAGACACGACAAAATTTTCTCGCGGTGCGCATGTTAGCCCTGCTGGTATGTAGTTAGCAAGAACACAACGTTTTTTTTCTTAGTTCTTGGCATCGCACGTTGTGCATTCTGCCAGTGTCAAGTTAATGAATTTTCAAGGTTTTTTAATAAAATCTAGTCAAATATGTCATAAAATCACAGTAAGTCACACGAAATAAGTCATATTCGAGTCCAAGTCATGCGCTAGTAAAGTTGTGGCGACATTACTATGAGCTTCTACGGAGTTTTGAAAACAACACAAAAAGACATGTTTCACCACATTATATCACTTGCTCACACTCGTGCATGTAATTCAACACTCAATTAATAAAACACCACCATTTTTGATAATTAATTCGCGAAAAAACACAAGTTTAATAAAATAATAGAATGCAACGACATAATTTTTCCTTGTTCCCGCCAAAACTCCTCTAATTCTTGGTAGTTAGTCGCAGCGTGTTTAGCGCCGTTCGATAACGTTCGATGTCTCCAATTGACCGCATCCGCATTTGAGTCAAAGGACACAGCACGCGCTCCAAGACGCGCTCATCGCGTCCAAGGTTACGTACACATCCGCGGGCAGAATTGCTGGCCCACTCACTTACGGAGTTTATGATGGATAGCGTTTGTCTCCATGCTGACTACATCGGGTAGTTGTAAAGACTGGAGACTCGCAGGCGTCAACCAATGACCGCCACAGTCCATACTTGACAAACGATAGCGGGTCCCGTACGCTAACGATGTAAATACTTGACAAGAAATAATGTTGTCTACAAGTGGTTTGTTTAGTTATCGATACGTTGTAGATATAAAGTGCCTTGGCCTATAGGGTACGACGATGCTTTTATGTCGTGACCGTAAACCGGGTTTAACTGGACAAATCATCAGCCCACATTCAGTGGTGCTGCTGATACTGTTAGACTCAGGCATCTCCCATTGCCTTCCTCTCGACCAAATCTTCCGTTATTCTTATATCATTCGCAAATGTTTGCTATTTTTATATCTATCCCAATAATAATAAATAATAAAATATATTCACAGTTCTTTTTCATGGTCTCAATGGTCCCAATGGTTTGAATGGTCCATATCCATTGGAAAAAAAAACATTTTTTGAGTATTGCGATCCCGCGGATACAGTAGTCGCACAGTCCGCTATCAGCGTCAAAGTAGAGTTACGTGACTTTGTTGCCACCACAAAAAAACCGAAAGCCCTACTTCTTAGGTAGAACGGCTGTCTAAACAATGTTAGCAGCGGCCGGCAAATGTAAATTAATTGCATGGAAAACCGCTGTCGCCAATTTATCTCATATTTGTTTAGAAACTACGACGAAAAAATCCAATCGTTGGTCGCTCATTTGAATTAAAAAACTCGAAATGCCATTTTGCAACAGATTAAAATTGATCTAATTACGATGCAATGTGGTTTGGTTTCCTACGCAACTATTTAAATTGTCTTTTTGAGTATTCTCCGTTTAAAAACATGTATGTTAGTAGATGTGTCATTAAGCGCATTTGCACTTAATGCCGGCTAGTGCGGCCCGTCACATTTGACATTTCCTTTCTATTCACTTATCTGTTTAGTTGTTTTCAGTATTTTCAATAATTTGACACAAAAATATGCTTGTGACAAAACTGAACTACCTCTGACCGCAACTTTTTATCTTTCCCATCAATACTGAAACAATACAGAGACAGCCGGGAAAAGCATGAAAATATCTCGAAGGGAATGTTTTTCAATGTTCTTACTTCAATGTTTGAATTCCTAAAAAATGGTCAAAGTTAAAGTTGGTATGGTTTAACGTAGCGTACTACAAGGTTAGATTAACTTGATGGGAATTATCAGTAGGCATTGCGGATATACGTGAATAACGGCGACCTTCCTCGCCCGTCCCATCATTGTACCATTCGCATTATGGGATGAATGAATGCGCCTGAATAGCTCCGGTGCGTATCATTTTTCATCGTCATTAGCAGGCTTGCTCCTACCTATTCACATGTTTTTTTCATAGAACGTTCCCCATATTTTCTGTATGTAGACACTTCGTCTACATAAAGAATATTCGTACTTCCTCAACGCTGTAAGCCTATGATATATCATAGCAACATGGCCATTACATATTTGGGACCCCTCATACTTTGGTCTGTAAGCTTTCAGTGTTGTACAGTATTATAGTATAGTGTCGTAAAATCTGTTCACTCAGTGCCTCTTATAGGCAGCGGAGTGTGAAATTAGAAAACAGATTTGCGCGGAATACGGACAGGGTACAGATGAAAGCCTTATCAGATTTTGCGACTGGATTCACACTGAACAATTTCGTGTTAAGTGCACTATTGTGTAGTTTATAATTACTAGATTTCCCCTTCAGTAGTTTTGAATGATTCTAGTCTCAACACCTCTTAAGAATGAAGAGAAAATAGACAGATTATTTTTGTCGTCAATTATACTACGTCTGGTAATCTAATCATTTGGCCTCAAACAAAGGCATAGTACCATACTAGGTTTCTGCAAATAAGAGAGCTCAGATTGTCAGTCGCTGTAACCACCATATATCTCACTTATGTTTGTCTGAGAGCTCGTCTACAAGCGACTAAGGACGGTAGAGTGAAGTGTAAGGTCCAGTCCAGCACGACGCTGACGCAAGTAGCGCACATCCCGCAGGATGTCGCGAATGAGACCGTGTCCTCATAATTCTTGGGCTGTCGTGGGTGGCTAGTCTCAGAACGTTGTGTAACTCTTTCGCTCTAATGAGGATATTATACAAAAGCGTCTGTACGCCAGCAGCGGCGCGCGCCCTAAGCGATTTAATTACACCATTGAAGGCGGCCACCTCGTTAGCGCCCGAAACACTAGACAGATTGTGACGTTAATTTAATTAAATCCTTTAATTGGTTTGTTATCATATTTTGCGTCGTCCCCTACTCGCTTAATTGTTGCGAATTGCACTGATTAACTACGGTAAAATATATTTGTCTTTGTTTCGAAAGGACGAAAAACATTTTATAGGCGGGTTTATGAGTACCTCCATCGCGCCAACCCAAACTTCGACAAAGACAGGCCTGTCATCTCGCATTAACTTCTTAATTGAAAGCCTTAGCTTCTTATATTATTATGTCACCAACGACACAAAAAGATGATGGGGGGTGTCTATTGTGCGATAAATTAGGTTATCTCTGAAAACTGGTAAAAACGGTCTAAACTTATTATTTTTCATTAGCTTTCTGTCCAAGGGCGCTAGAGACTAACATCAGCTTCCTGGCAAAAATGTGAATATTTTATCTCTCGTCCTCGTTCCCGTCAAACGAAGCAGAATGACAACCACATTCTAAAAAATATTTCTTTTGTATAACATTGGGGAGGATTTCAACAAATGTTTTAGTAAAAAATATACATTTGACGCCTGTGGTCCTCTTCAAGACAGCCGGGAAAAGCATGCCAGTCTACGCCGGATTATTTTGCAAAACTTGCTATTTCTGAAACAATTGAGAAGCACATATAGGTGGCATATAGGTTACGTAAGTGTTCAAGGGCGCAGGTAGTAGTGGGCTGTACGGCGACGAGGGTACATGTGTAGAAAAAGCTGTAAATTTTGTTGTTGTATGGAATTTGTAAGGGCATAATACGTTGCGTGCGCCAGGCTCGCAGATAAGCTGAGTAACGACGATATTTTGCGAAGGCCACCCGAGGAAATAGGCCTCAGTTAGGCTGATTTAAGGGCCGTGCTCGGAGAACATCGATTTGGAAAAATCAATGTAGAGGCGCATAGAGTTATTATATAATCTAGAACTCGAGACTTGAGTAAAGAGTACAAAAAACGAAACAAGTTAATGTTTGAAATTTGGAAACCGTTTTCGTTGTCCGTGAAAATATTTGACCGCAAGCTATTTTTATGCGTAATGCGAGCAAAACGCGGGTAGTCGCCTATACATATAAGTATGTTAGGCGGTTTTGCCACAGCCATGAGCACGTTTAATTACTTCCAAAGCATTATCAACGTGCAGATGACTAACAAAATAACGCAAAGCACGTAATTTTCTTCCTCACCTGCCCATTTTCATTAAACAGAGTCTATTGATTTTCGATTACGCTCACTGATGGGCAACGTGCTTGAATTGAATATGCGCACTGGATAAAATGTATTGGAGCCATTTGGAGCCTGCGATATTTGATATCAGCGTACTAAAACGTTTTTACCAGTAAATGTTGAACGACAAAGTCGTCAAGGAGCGAAACGAGACATGTTTTCAATTTCGCCTGTCACTTACCACGCCCTGCGCTGCGTACTTGGCCTCGCAAGTGGCAGGAGAGAAGACGTTGATTTGAGTCAAGGCCAAAATTTATTAAGCTTGCGTTTAAAATTCTTAATGTTTTTTATGGATACGTGGGGAGGCAATAATGTACGACACAGATAATGTACGGCATAATAATGCACAGTATGATAATTGGTGTACATGTACATCGAATATCATGCTGTGCAATATCGTGCCGTGCAATATCATGCCGTACATTATCGGCTCGGCTCAATAATGCACATCCCGATTTTGTACAGACTATATTTGATGTACGAGTATACGAACTCCTTATTTGTATAGCAGTTAGGTTTAGGATTTTTTTTTAATGTCAATTTGAGAAATGTACTCAGATTATTGGCTGTACAATATAGGGCCGTACTTTATAGACACGAGCCGATAATGGACGGCCAGTATTGTACGACATGGATTGTACAGCATGATATTCGATGTACATGTACACCAATTATCATGCTGTGCATTATTATGCCGTACATTATCGTGTCGGCAAATATCATGTTGTACATTATAGACACCCGATACGTGTACCTATCGTTAATGCTGATGTGAACGAACACTTCTAAACGCATGTAAATTGAATTTATCACAACGATATTTGATATTGTTTTGCTAAAACTTCCGGAAGATGAAACATACAAAATATTATGTAGTGACCTATTTTTTTATTGTTGCTTTTATCTTGTTCATCTGATACCTCTTTTCTTGATAAACACGCCACGGCTACGCCATCAAGCTTTCCTTTATTATATCGGATTACAATAAATGTCTTATCTTCGCAGAAGTTCGCGTTCCATTTTTCTTGGAGACGGCGAGCGCTATAGCTTCTGTATAAAATGTTACAATTTATTTAAAAGCGGAAGCTTCTCGTTTTTATTTAGTGCAAAAAAAAGCTTTGTCATTTCGTCTTCGTCTTTTTGGCCGTTGAAGAAATAACAGCTACGATTTCTTGTGTTAACATTTTCAAAGGATGGTATACAAGTTACAAGTAGATCTTCACCACAACAAAGAAAAGCGAAGATTTTTCCTAACTCTGGTAGTAATAGCATTATCCAGTACCAGGGGGGTGTCACTCCGCAGTTTAGGTATGTTCGGCCGGCGCTCCGTCCAGGTGGACAATGCAAGGTAGAAGTCAGTCGCCGTCCGCACGCTAGCCTCGTCGCACGTAACTAAGCATACGTGATAGAACGAGGGCGGTATATCTAGGTGAATATAGCGAGCTGTATACAGCGCTGTGCGAGTTGAATTGCTACTTTATTACCTAGTAGATGGAGTCCTTATTTATTTCAATTCCTTTGCGGAGTTAACTTTCTGTACGTAGTACTTTTATTTATTCTGTGCCAGTACATCTTCAGGGTACTGATGCGGCTGCCTCGCTTCTGCAGCGCGTCTCTGATGTTCCCTGAAGCGCACACGGACGGCTATCATGCGACGATTCGCAAGAAACTCGCTTCCCTGCGACAGCGTATACGAGCCAGTCGCAATGGTATCCTGCAGATGATTGCAGCCCGATTTGACTTTCTCATTCCAGAACAAATGGATGGGCGTCCTTATGGAACAAAAGATATAATTTTTAATCATTTTTGTTTTAATATGTGTTACGATTTTTGTTTTGTCGTGTCGATCCAATCTGTTTAATTTCAATTCAATGTGTATTCTAATCTAACTTTAATTTATAACGACATTCTTCAATTAATTATTTTTTGTGCTATATGGATTTATGTAATCTGAAATAAATGATATGTATTTGATTTGATTATACTTATATTAATTATTTATTTGTTTAGGGCTAGATGGCGTTGTGTAAAATGTCCACCGATATATATTTATTAATGAATTAATTGACCAAGTGAATCGAAGGTCTCTTGAGTCTAAACCTGCACGTCCACTGTGTCGGCATCGGAGCGGACGGAGTTACGGCATTTATAAAATGCCGATAGGGTGCGTCCACTGGATTCGGATTTACAACTACTTTATCGACATTCAAATGGCGCGTTTGCTGCGGATGATATCATCGGTAGAACTACCGGTATCTTCTGAATGGCGCGTTCGCTGCGGATGACGTCATCGGCAATTATACCGGTATCTGGCACGGATTTGCCGATCCAGTGCTCGCAGTCGCATAGAAATCAATACTAAGCAACAAATCCGTCCGCTCCGGCCGCTTCGCTTATTGCCCGTGGTATGGTTCAGTTGTCCGGTCAACCGGACTACGGAAAAGTTATTTTCTCCCGTGGTCCGGTCAACCGGACCACAAACCATAAGTTCCGGTATGGGCCAAATTGGTCCAGGGGCTAACTACTAGTTTAACATCTCCTACCTAATCATAATTATATATTTTCTTATAAAAATATCTACGGTTGGCTACCGAGTCCCTCATAGAATGCGATGTTGCAGTCAAAGATAGAGTATGGCAATCCAGAAAAAACAAAACAACTTTAAAAAACCGTATCGGCATTGCTTCTGGTCAGTTGTCTATAAATGAAAAAAGATGGGCTATATAAATTTGAAACCTCTACAAACCACAACTTACGAACGGTAAGAGATTGGGGCCATAAGAGATGTTCGTACATACGAGGGCTACACTAAAAGTATCGGGAATGGAATATTTCCACTGTTTCTGTCATATTAAAATATTTTTAATTGAAAACTCCTTGGTTTTAAAAATCGAATACCATTTATTTATTTAAAAAAATATTCTCGGTCTTGTCACAAGGTTTTGTCAAACTTGTTTAGTCGTTGAGAAAATGGAATTGACTCGAGAAAATTCAAGAGCGATGATTTATTATGACTTTCGAAGTGGTTTAACACAAAAACAGTGTGTTGACCGGATGATTTCTGCATTTGGTGATAAAGCCCCATCCAAAACCACAATTTATCGCTGGTTTGCTGAATTTCAACGTGGACGTGTCAAGCTCAGTGATGATCCCCGTCAAGGTCGTCCAAAAACTGCAGTCACCCAAGAAAACGTTGATGCTGTGCGTAAGCTGATTGAGGAAGATCGACATGTGACATACCGCGAAATTCAGGCAACTTTAGACATTGGCATGAGTCAAATACAAATAATCTTGCATGAAAAATTAGGTGTAAAAAAGTTGTTTTCCCGATGGATACCGCATTCGCTCTGTGAAGAGCAAAAAGCGGCTCGCGTTACTTGGTGCGTCAGAACTCTCGAAAGATTCCACGCAGGATCCTCAAATGCTGTATACAACATCGTATCAGGTGACGAATCCTGGATATACGCGTACGAACCCGAAACAAAAAACCAGTCACGAGTTTGGGTGTTCGAAAATGAGTTAAAGCCAACAAAAATTGTTCGTTCACGGAGTGTTGCAAAAAAAATGGTGGCCACGTTTGTCTCCAAAACCGGCCATGTTACGACTATTCCTCTTGAGGAACAAAGAACGGTTAATGCAGAATGGTATGCTAGCATTTGTTTGCCACAGGTCGTTTCTGAACTCCGTAAAGAGAACTGCAACCGCCGCATCATCCTCCATCACGACAATGCGAGTTCTCACACCGCGCACAGAACAAAAGAGTTTTTAGAGCAAGAAAACATAGAATTATTGGACCATCCGCCGTACAGCCCCGACCTAAGCCCTAATGATTTCTATACTTTCCCTAAAATAAAGAATAAATTGCGTGGACAGAGATTTTCATCACCTGAAGAAGCTGTGGACGCCTACAAAACGGCCATTTTGGAGACCCCAACTTCCGAATGGAATGGTTGCTTCAATGATTGGTTCCATCGTATGGAAAAATGTGTCAAATTTCGCGGAGAATACTTCGAAAAGCAATAAATATATTTTTAAATAGTAATGTTGTGTCACTTCCTTGATTCCCGAAATTTTCAGTGCCGCCCTCGTATAAGCGCCCATATCTCTTACGAAATAGCCCGGTCAACTTTTAGTCTCATGAATAAAAATAAAAAGCATTCTCTAAAAAAGCCAAACTATATTTTGTTTTCTGGCTGCTTCTGCATACTCTATAAAGCGATAATTAGAAGCAGTCCGCTCCCGGGCATTTGCTTGGTGCATAGCACTGCACGTTAAAGAGGTCGTCATCGATCGGCGCGGGTCGACGCCAGTCTCACAAATTTAGTTGCACTGGCGCCAAATCGGCACTACCTATCACACGTGCTGGCGTAGAGCCGTTAACCATGTATAAAGTATGGGGTTCAGGTGTAAAATTCAGTTTCAAAATAAATATGGTATTTGCATACTTGTTCCTCACAGGTGGTTTCTTATATTTCATCTATTTGTCATTTCGGCATATTGCAGGTTATAGAAGGCAGAATCGAAATGTTTTTCTTTTTTTTTACAAGTCTAATCTATGATAAGTATTCGTATCGTTCACATTATTTTAAGCAAGATAAATCTCAGTTTGTTTGAAATATGTTATTGCTAATTAAAAAAAAATTGCGCTCTCTAAATTGCATAATCCCTTTTAATTATGCTTAAATTAGTTCTAAAGGTCATTACTCTGGACGACCTCATTTCAAATTAGGTTGCCTCGCTTCGCGGTTTAATTTTTAACTTGGAGTTTCCGTTTTATCTACTTTTGCCATCTAGCTCCATTACGTTGGAAGTTGGAACTTGGTATGTGCTATGCTTGCTACGGAACTAGATATTTCTAGAATACTGTTGTCCTTATCAATGAGTAGATACCCAAGCCCCAAGATAGCCCCAAGATACAGGTGCGCCTAGTTTGGGGCTCGCTGTGAATCCGCTTTAATGTTAGTACCTACTTGACTAATCTATAAGGTATAAGCAGTGATGCTTAATTTTCTTGAATGTACTTGTTTTTTTGGTAAATAATAATAATTGTAGTAATAATTGCAGAAAAGACTAGTTTGTAGAGCGTAGGCTCCACATTTGTAGAGAAACGACTACGCTTGTAGAGCGTAGACTCTACTTTTGTAGAAGAAAGACTATGCTTATAGAGCGTAGACTCCGCTTCGGCCTCGTACGAAACCGAAGCTTCGTTAAGAGAAAGACTACGCTTATAGAGCGTAGACTTAACATTTGTAGAGGAAAGAGTACGCTTGTAAAGCGTAATATTTACATTTGTAGAAGTATGACTACGCTCATAGAGCGTAAACTCCACATTTGTAGAAGAAAGACTACGTTTATAGAGCGTAGACTCCACATTCGTAGAAGTAAGACTAAAAGACAAGTATGATGAGTATGAGTATGTAGGGACTCTTGTAATATACACGTACTGCGCTTGAAGTACGTGTATGTTCTGCCAGCGCTAACTCGGCCAATTTGCATTTAATATTTATACCATGGCACTGTCGGTCGTTCTCACAAAACCATGCCCTATTTCTGCAAAACGCTAGTAGAGTCGCCGCGTAGTCTCCACGTCATATGATTTATAGGGTAGTTCGAATCGTTGAACTTTATATTTATTTAGTCGCAGAAAAGTTAACTAATAGGACGCTTTTTGATCCCATCTTAAATATTAGGTAATTTTTTTATGGATCTTGATCCATAAGAGTATTAATAAGCCTTACAACTTACTGGTAAGTTGGTGTGGTGACCCCAAACTGGGTTTCGACCACAGGAGAATGGTCTCCGAGAGCATAAATCATTCGTTTTACAGCTATAAATAGCTTAGGATCATCTATAAAAGATATAACCAAAACAAAATATTGCTAGCTTTGATTTAAAACACGGTACGTTGCATAACTCCCAATTATTTTAAATTCACTATACTGTTGCAGCGCTGGACTAAGCGTTCACGTCACTCCTGACCCGCAAAGCCCCTCACATGATTTACTGCAAATTGCCTATGCTCCATAGCTGTGTTCAACATGTTCTTGTCGCGTGATATTTAACATTTACGGATCCGTGAAATTTTTAGCAAACTTTTGTCATATCTATATCAAGAAAATAATGCTTGCTAGACGCACAAAAGAAGTAAAAGATATTGGTCATCACCAAAACGTAGATATGAAATGTTTTATGGGCCATACACTTTATTGATCGTCGCTGCCAGTTCTGTTTAGTGCCGTACCTAAAACCTATTTCTCGCAAGCCATTTGAGCTTTTAGTTGGGATAAAATACAGGTAGAGAGGAGCAGACAACGGGCTGCGGGTGTACCCACGAGTGCTGTTTCCTCATTTGAGCTCGGCATTCTGAAAAGGTCAGAGGTCAGATGGGCGTGGCATTTCACTGAAATAGAATTCTGCTGAATGCAATTGAAGGTTATGGACTTATAAGAGATACGTTCGTATAATTCTATTACGAGCCCCATAAAGGCCGGATCCAATTAATGCTTTTGTTTACCAGAACAAAGTACTCCGTCGTTATGAAGAAAGAGGAGCAATTAAGTCTTCGAAGGTCAGTTTACTTTCCCGATTAATTTCGTTTGGGGAGTGCCGGTATCAAAACAAAAAGGTATAGCTTACATAACTAAGCAATCTTAATAACAAGCTAAGTAATTTGTTAAGGGATCTAATGACCGCGACACTTTATTTTTGCGACATTCTTTGTTTTGAAGACTATACTTCTTCGTGAATATAGAATGAAGTATACCTGCAAAAATGGGTGTTAAAAACTGGTAACGTTTTAGAATGGGTTGATTGCGTGGCCGCGCATGAGACAGTACTCGAAATAAGCCTTTTACGCAATGATGTTATGTATTTTACTCTATGCTTTTACGCAACGTCTCACCATCGTCAACTAGATAAACGTACGCTAAAACTGCACTGCCCTGCCCTGCACTTTTAAAATCATTTTCAAACCTTGTAAATAATTATTTTCTTGAAGATGTTCCGATCGAGTTGTGGCAAACGCCGCCGTCAAACAGCCTGCAAATGAAACGTGACAAACGTCACGGCGACGGGGACAAAAAAGAAGTATTTTTCTCTCACTTTGTTATCAAACTTTTTGCTCTTGTGATCTCGCTCGCTTTCACGAACACGAAGTCTGTATAAAAAGCCCTATGTTAACGTAGTTATTTGTTTTGTTCTTTCTATTTACTACAGTGAACCTAACTCTATTAGCAAATTTGTAAATTCTACACTATTTTCACCAACTTCTCTAGTCTTTTTGATTCAAAAACCTTACTTAGCAATTAAGAAAACGTTGCTGTTATCAAAATCTTCGGCATTCCTTCAGCTGAGTAAGCCATTCCAGTCTTTAAAGAAACTAATTGGATTTTCAATTGGAAAAATATTTTATCCTCTATTACAAAATTCTCACTAGTTAATTAAGTGAACTGTCAAAGGAGTTGTAGTTGTAGCACCATTTGCCACCTAATTGGTTCTTGGCACTTTTCTTTTTACAAAGTGACTGTCGCCTGGCACTTCGTTAGTGCCATCATTCTGGCTCATTTGTGCTCGCCCCTTCAACTCGGTACTCTCGCGTTCGCTATCGATCCATATTAGCTAAGTGGCGGTCCTATGCTGCATCTACATCTATGCCATAGCGGCCACGCCCAGATTTCTCTCTCTTTCAATTAAAATGCACTTATGATATTGCTTTTATGTTTTTCTACATCGACAAGGTTACATTAATTGCGTTCGCGATTATCTTTTCGCTCAACATGATCAGCCTGTTCAATAGTCCACTACTGGACATAAGCCTACTCTAGAAGGACCATTAGGTCATATCCACCACGCTGTCCCTGTTGCGGGTTGATGGATTCAAAAACGTCATTGAATTTCTTACGCCTCGGTCGCTTCGGTCGATAATTTGCGAACCCCTCGAGTCCAGTTGCTGAATACTCCGCAATTTCTTGTTCAGTCGTGTGTAGGTTTCCTCACGACGTTTTCTTTTACCGTATAGCCACAGGAATGAAAATCTACTTATAAACTCCAAAGGCTCTTTGGCCCCGTACAAATGAGCCGGGATTTTAACCCACGATTTAACGATTTCGAGTCTAGCGATCTTCCCATTAAGTTTAGGTTTAAAGATTTTTATTATCACCAAAGACGAATTGTCACTAACGTGATAACATTGTTAAACAACAACATTTTAAGGCGTTCGTCGCCGCATATAACACAAAAAACAAATATAATCCGTTCTGGTTTAACAGAAATTAACTAAATAAAAAAATTAGGTTACCACATCTATCCTACTCTTTGTCGCTTGTTCTTGCTGGATATAGTTTTGTATATTTGAGTGCAAGCAACTCGCCTGATAGAGAATTACACTTTCTTCATTTAGTCCCACTCCGAATTTTAAACGAGTAGTTAAGAATAATTCGAAACCCTACCCTGGAATGTACTGACTAGCATAAAACTATTGTAGTTTTAACCCATCTGATCTCATTGCTAGGTAAAGGCCGTATCCATTGTGATTAGTTTACAGGTTATTTTATTTATTCAAAGCAGAAGTGGCTATACACTTCACATACTTCATGGATTGTGATTTAAATCAATTTCACACACACATCGTTACTAATTGGAAACATACATACCTACATTACACATAAATACGCGCATCCACCATCACACCACACACTTACGTAAGTTAGGTAACATATTCTTTAGCATAAGCAATCTTCTTAGGCGTTCTGCTCTGCTGAAATCTGGTTAGAAGCGGTTTGATGTTTCATGTTTCTCTGGTATACATATACCTATGTTTTAAAGCAAATACAGTAAGAAAAATTATGACCTCTGGCAGGACTTGAACCTGCATACGAGCAATCTCTCGGTTTCCCAACTGCTTTGCCAATTAAGCTACAGAAATATCTGCCTTACTCGTCATAATTCTCAAACCGATTATGCTATCAACTAAAGCGTCAAGTCCTGCCAGAGGTCATAGTCTATCTTATTGTCTACGCATTAAAAATATAGACAATTTATGTTCATAATCCTTATATAATTATTTTAATTTTTCAGTCATAAAAATGTATCTAGGTATATTTAGTTATTAGTTAGTTGAAAGTTTATTACTGTAGGTATTTGCTCTAAACTATAAATAATTTTGTACGCCTACATCCCAATATCTTTAACCGCGGGGATGACTGGTAGAAAATGCTTTAGCATTAAGTCCTCCTTTTGTACATTTATGTATTTATGTGTGCAATGTGGTCGATTCTGACAGTTTTAGTTGACAGTTCTAAACTAATTAAAATATTGCTGTCACTTTTGCTTATGTTAGCTAAGGACAGCAATATACTTTAGTTAGTTTAGAACTATCAACTAAAACCGTCAGAATCGTCCACACTAAAGAATTAAATAAAACAAATCCTAAAAGAATAAAAAAGCCGTTGTAATCTAGTGGGAGACCGCTCGACTTTAAATCGTGAGATCGCGGGTTAGAATCCCGGGCCCGTACTAACTAATTTTGCAGTTAATGTGCGGATTTTTATACCACTTGCTTTTTGGTGCAGGAACACATCGCGATAAAACCATATGACCGGAGAAGAAATTCAGTGTATGCGAATCCACCAACCCGCAACTGGACGTAGTGGATACGGTCTAATTGCCTTTCGAGGGTAGACTTGTGCCCAGCAGTGAATATACAGGGTGTTAGTTTGAACACCGTTATCCTTTAGCATATCATTGTACTGATCATTATGAACAACTTTTACTATGGGGCCAAACCTAAAAAAACGAAAAAAAAAGTTGTTCATAATGATGAGTACAATGATATCCTAGAAGGATAACGGTGTTCAAACTAACATCCGGTATAAAAAGGCTGATTATTAATTTATCTTATTCATAAGCAATTCAAATACTCTTAGGTATTACACCTAGCCAACTAATATTCAAATTAGCTCTTTTACCTGCCAAAGGCCCTGGAACCCATTAAGACTCAAACTTCTGATTGTACGAGAGAAGCTTAATTAACTTTATCGGAGCGGAGACTTGAACACTCAAATACTAACTCATGCAAAAGGATTAATCTATGTAAATTGATAAAAAATACATGTTTGTAAGCTCATCACTTGAGAACGGCTCAACCGATTTGATTGTATTTTTTTTGTTGTGTTCGTGATTGTCAGGGCAAGGTTTAGGTCAACGCTTTAGTTGATTAGCATATATTTAGTTATATACAGTTTTTTTAAATTAATTAAAAGCTCGCGTTGGACTGACATCTCGTCACATTGAGTAACTGGTAAGGCAGAGACTTCTGTAGCTTAAGTGGCAAAACAGTCGCGATGGAAACCCAGAGATTGCTCGTATGCAGGTTCAAGTCCTGCCAGAGGTCTTAATTTTTCATAATGTCTACATGCATTAGAAACATGGAAACACTTTCATATAAAATACTAGAGGTCCCCCGCGACTTCGTCCGGGACTACGTACGGAAGAAATTCGGTACCAAATACTCGGTATCTTCCATACCGCTGGGTAATTTACTAGTTATTATCCTTCCCATATTCACCACTTTAAATCATCCAGGCCGAATCCCCCCCCCCCCATAGATGGGGGGGGGGGGCATCTATTGTATGAATTATCCAAATACCAATTTTCATCACTATAACATCAAAAACAAAGAATTTTCCATACAACATTCCACTCCCCGTTTCACCCCCTTAAATCATCCCTGTCAAATAAATATTGTAAACATATTTTTTTATTTTAAATGATCTATCTAAATACATTTTTTTATGACTAAAAGTTCAAAAACAAAGCTTTCATACAAAAGTTTCCCCCATTTTTTCCCCCTTAGGGGAATTTCGAAAATCCTTTCTTAGTACACGCATCAAGACGAATACACCCTCCAAATTTCAAGTCTGTACGACCAGCGGTTTAGGCTGTGCGTAGTCTGTCAGTCATTAAATCAGTCAGTCAGTCAGGGCAGAGATTTTTATTGTAGATCTGAAATTTTGTTGTGTAGCATGTAGCAAGACTCCATGGACCCCCTTTCGATACGAAATGCATAACAGCCGAGTGACGTGTCTTAGTAGTTTATTCGTTAGGGGTCGCTTGCGTGTCGGCATTCTAAAGTTTCTTACACTTAACCCTTAGGGGCTATTTGGGGGAAAAGAGTCCTTGAAAGTACATTCAGGAAATCCTTTCCCAACCTTATTGAAGTTCGCATGCCTTTCGGTTAGTGTTCCCCATAAATACGGGTTTCTGAGACCACGTATATCAGCGACATAGAGAATATTATATTTTCGACAATATGAACTGTATGTATAGTTAATATATTGTCTACTATTATTTATATGCCTATACAAGTAATATGTCGATAATGCAAAGATTTGCAACTCTACTGACACTATTACTAGCTCTATTTCAAAACTTAAAAAAATTGGGGATCATCAAACAAGTTTAAAGGAAGGATAGAAAATCAATTACAATTTTCTGGATAAGCGCGGTCCTCTTAGACTTAGTCCATGCTTCGGCACTTGTGCTACATTGTGCTAACTGCTAAACAGTTGAATGTGCTGCCCGAGTGGGTGTGCCGATAGTTGCAATCTATATAGGTGGCTTCAGGGGCCGTACCATGAACGCTTATTCCGGGACCGATTACGCACTGCGCGACCGCGAACCTTATTGCGAGGCGATAAAATTCACAGTCGCGCAGCGACAGGAGCTGAACCTATTCGGTCCCGCTATAAGCGGTTCACGGTACGGCCCCAGGTCGGGAGTGAATCGATTTCTTCTAAGAAATTTTAATACGTCTCACTCTCCTACTCTAGTAGGAGAATGAGACGTATTCTTAACTCGTTTGTGTGGCTTGCATTTGACTGCCTAGTCATACAGTCTAGTAGACTGCATGTTCGCTTAACATCGGGTAAGACGGCGTCAAATGCAAGCCACACAAACGAGTTAAGAATACGTCTCATTCTCCTACTAGAGTAGGAGAGTGAGACGTATTAAAATTACACCAAAAAAAACAAGTTTAAAAATCGGTGCCGAAAGTCACGACGATCCATTGTTCGCTTGTTGAGTGATTCAGAGAGAATTGCAAACAGACCAACACACTTTCGCATTGATAAATAATATTAGTAACGATTGATCTTTTAACTATTAAATATGCAAAAATTCAAGCATTACTTATGCCGGAACAAACAGGCTTTTATGAATAAATTATATAATTAATGATGACGTCCTCTATCACATTACTATTTATGAGGATTGCAGTATGTTGTGCCAAAACATTCTGCCAACGATTCATAAAATGTACAACGACATTTTTATTCATCCATTGCTCCGTAATAGTTTCATAAATAATTTTACGCTAGCAATTTGTGGTGTAACAACATTTTATTAGGACTATTTCTTTCGTAACCGCAACGCATCTTTGTCGCATAATTTTATTCAATTTCCTACAGCAAGATTAGGGCTAGGTATGAATTAAATTAGTTTGGTAAAATACATGAACCAAAAGTATATGTTTATAGCAATCATCTTCATTTTTTGCTGGCAGCTTATTCAACTTGTTCACCCCACATCAGAGCATAAGCTTTCGACAATCTTCCCACGCTATTTAACGCCGTTCTTGTTTACAGCCTTTTCTTAATTGTCCACTGCTGGACTTAGGCCTATCCTCGAAGGGCGAATGGGCCATATTCACCACGCTGGCTCAGTTGCGGGTTGGTGAATTCACATACGAT
Organism: Erannis defoliaria; assembly: GCA_905404285.2. Classification (NCBI taxonomy): domain Eukaryota; kingdom Metazoa; phylum Arthropoda; class Insecta; order Lepidoptera; family Geometridae; genus Erannis; species Erannis defoliaria. Next base: position 6,897,258 of record FR990085.1, on the reverse strand, counting down.
CACATCATGATTACAAGTCTAGCGGTCTCCCGATTAGGCTATACCACGGCTTACAACCATAGACTATAATAGTTAATTGGATTTAAACTTTATATATTGCAATGACGACATACGGCAAAAATAAGTTTGTCAGAACTTCGAAAATGTACCAAAAATAAGACACATATTCCGTAACTTTTGTACTAGACTCAACATCTTTTGTTGTTAGGGCTCCGTGCCCGAAAGATGTCCAACGAGACCCTATTACTGGGCCTACATAATATGTCTGTCCGTCGTCGTCGGTCCGTCCTTTCGTCCGTCTGATCCGTTATGATCTGTATCTTCCGAATATACTAAAAATAGATAGTCGGTTGAAATGTTCATAGAACATGCGTTTACTTTTTCATTTTTTAAATACGGTAATACACAGAAGCAGCAAACTTGGTGTGATCTATAGATCAGTTTGTTATACTTACCTACTTTATAACAACAAACAATAAAAAAAAAAAAAACAAGTACGACTCAGGACTACGGATTCCGAACTAACGAAATAAAACACAATTTTACGATAAACGCAATATATCGGTTGTAGACTCGTGGTACGGAACTCTCGGGCGAGTCCGATTCGCTTTTAGCTTAGTATATTTAATGTCCTATTTCATTTTCCATAATCCGAAGCTTCATCGCAATAAAACAAGTAAGGAACGTAATCTCTTCAATATAAGCCGGATCAAAGTTTCAGTGGTATCAAGGCGGATAGGCAGCTAAGTTAAGGTAAGGCGGATCCCGACTCGATGAAGTTAAAATGTGAACTTAAATAACGGCGACGTTAGACGGGGGTAGTGCAAAGATGGGCCGCCAAGATATCTGGAGTGGAGCACGCCGAGGTTTTGCCCGTACGTTGGCCCTGTTATAGCATGAAGTGCCGGTCACGAGTATTGATCAGGACTGCTGAATGTTACATAACTACGCGACGGCCCGCACCCAACTACCAAGACTGCCGACTCCGTACCTACTGCAAGACTATATTTATTTAGTATACTTTTATTTGTTCCACGCCGCTTACCGAAAAACTTCCAGTAACACACATAGGTAACTGTTCGACTGCCGACTTACGTAACCGTTCTTCCGTCTTCCACCTTTTACCTTAGCTTTATTCCGCGTTGTCTTATTCTAAAGTTTAGTTGGCTCTTCGAGTGTGTTGATCAATCCATCACGTTAATTGAATGTGGGGTAACTCCTACTCTCTTGATCAACACATCTGACGGAATCAGATACATGACACGACACGATACTGTGCCTTTTTCCATTTATACAATTGCATTGATAAATTGACAATCGATAGAGCCTCCAGACGAATTCGTCATGTCAGCGAAAATGGAGTTCGGAGTGTTAGTGGCCAATCCATCACGTTAATTGAATGTGGATAACTCCCACTCTCTCTTGATCAACACATCTGACGGAATCGGATACATGACACGACACGATACTGTGCCTTTTTCCATTTATACAATTGCACCTATAAATTGACAATCGATAGAGCCTCCAGACGTATTCGTCATGTCAGCGAAAATGGAAATGGAAATTCGATGTCTCATAGATAAAGTTGCAAACTGAGAACACGAGAAAATATAGCACAAATCAGATTTGTTGGCAATAACGAACCTAAAGTGGTTTCGTGGGTCGCAGTTCTTTTTCACAGAGTAGTTTTGTTGTAGCTGCAGACGTTTTTCTCAATATTAAAAGCAGTTTTCTTAAAATACAAAAATGACGTAGGGTGCAGGAGTAGAAGATTAATGATCCAAGCAAAGATGACTTCTTCATTTTCTGTATTACATCGTTATTTTTATTTATAATTATATAATAATCGTTTATTATATTTAAAATCCTTACTTTCAAAGCTTTTCTTATAATAGAAAAAAAAAAAAAATATGTAACATTTTTTTTTCTACGGTTTTAAAATGACTCTAAATGTGCAATTGTATGGAGAACTTTTAGATCCTTGCCTACGGCGTAGCTCGTAGCAATTCTGTAACGGACACATTCAGGTTACGCTACGCCTAAGGCGAAATAAAAGCTTCCTCTGCCATATCGTTGGGTAAGCCGCAGCCAGCAAAAAAGGTTCTCCTAAAAAGTCCTGTACACAACAAATGTACGGAGCATTTGGGCAAAATTAGATAAAAAGATTTTCGGTAAATATTATGGTGTGTCCAATTCAACCCTACATGGATTACGCTTAAATTTTGACGCAAACGTCTAAAATGTTTTATCGTCACATTATTTGTGTTTTTTTGAAGGATTTTTTCTCATTAAATATTCGATTATGAGCATGAGTGAAGGATAAAGATGGTATAATGCGGGTGAGATGTGTATTTTCGTGTCTTCTTCAACAATACGTAGAATTCGTGATTTGCAATCTTTGACCACAATATCACTTACAATAGGGTAGATGACTGATGTTTATATCGTTGAAACCAATAGCTTTGATGAAGAATTTAAGTAAATATAGTATGTTTAATGAAAAAATAATTGAAATCGGTTAATAATGTTCTGATATATGAGCATTTAAAGCTTTTGTTAGAGACAACTCTGTCCCTTTCCCACAAAACAAAAAATTACGTCACGCCTTACTTGTCAGAATAGAATTTATATGGCGTACTGAGATGTGACGTCACGATTTGCTGTTTCGCCCCTCTGTCTACCATGATATTAAAATGCTTATTTTTGATCAGATTTTTATTTTCTTTTCATTAATCAGCTATATTTATTGCCCATATTTTAATAGTACAATTTAAAAAAACCAGTCATCTAGCCTATTGACTCACCCGGTTTGTCGGAGTGAAAAACTGTAGAGCCTTAGGTTGACGTAAGCCGGGTTTATCGCGTATCTACGCAAATCAGTTTTATCCAGTTGCCAATCGAGCCTTGAGAAGCACGCACGCTAATACGATTGTGTTAGTAACTCCCGTATTTGTGTGACACACATGGTCTAAGTAATTCCGCATCTTAAAGCCAGACGCTCACTGCAAAATCGAGGCGAGTTACGGCGTAATGGCGGCCGTAAAAATCACAACCCTTCTCGGTTTAAAGTAGGTTCAAAATTGTACCTCATGTACTAAATTCGCGGGGTCGCGGGGTCGCGGCGGCCGGCGGGATAATTTTAAATCTACTTTATTTTTTAAGATGAATGAGTTCGCTTTTGATATTGCCGTATCGAGGCGTTGACAAAATCTGTGGTGGAGCAAGCTTGCTTAAAATAAAACTATTCACTCTTAGTTTGAAAATCCCCAAACGATTTTCCTGTGAGAGTGAGGCCTAACGCTGAAAAGTCAACACGGGAACATAATTATTACCACGGTCGTGTTAGAGACAGCCTCATAAATGCACGTTCAGCTTGGCGACAACGTGAAACTACCCTGTCTCGTGTGGGGTGTGTCTGTGTACAGACAGTGTGTACTGTGTACACGCCACTCCATTTTGTTAGCATATGGAATTATTAATCCGGCAAAATTTATGTATAATTTCTAAGCGAATAAATGTAAATATATGTGTGTATGTAATGTATGATTAGCGATTTCCAAAGTTGTGCTACTGTTTATGGGTATAAATTACAGAAACACAAATTTGAAAATCTCTAAGTATATGTGGGTATTGTACCTGCGCATCGGCTGTCTTGCTTGCACATTTTTAGCCTTCAGGGTTCCATATCTACCCGAAGGTAGTGCAACAGTGCCCTAAGGTCTGAATCCCTGCTACGCTGACGTCTATCGCGCGTGCGCCTCGAAGAAAAGTACGCAAAACAAATAATTGTCCATTAGATGAATTATGTATGTTAAGGTATCCAAAGAAAAAAAATCCTTATTTGTTTAGCAATCATAGCTGTTAATGTGAGCACAAGGAAGATGTCTTGTTAATATGACCTTTAAACAAGAAATAATCATCTGAGTGTGTTAACCCGGTGCTTTCGTTCAACCTTGGAGCACCGAGCGCCGTTTTCCGTTTTCTGATGAAACAGCTTACGAGTAAAGCCATCTTTTGAATTAATTTGGAGACAGCAGATTCTGATATACCGAAATTGTTGTTCTTCCTGGAGATGGATCGTTTTAAATTTAAAAAGCACTGAAAGCAGTACAGATTTAGACAGAGTACACTAACGATTGCGCCTAACATATTATAGGTTTATTCGATTTTAATAAGCAAATCCTATGTGCCAAGACACGTTTCATTTCAACACGATACCGATAACAAGTGGTTGGAGGCCATTTAGCTATTTTTGGGGTCCTGAAATCAATTATTGCTAACGAAACTCTATTGCTAAGCTTGCGCCATCTATTTTTTTAATAAAGGAAGTAAATGGGATTGAAATTAAACTAGCACAGCAAAGTATTACTTTCTCTTTTGCAATTATTTTATGTTAGTACAAATATAAACAAATCTCGCTACGATTTTCGAGAATTAAATGTGTTAACTTTGACTGTAAATTAATGTAAAAGTTAGAAATAGGTTCTCCAAGGAAGTTACTTAAAAAGATGGCCAGTTCTTGTTTCAAAAGTTGTATTGATTGAGTACGCTATTCAATTATTTTTAACAGCTGAGGTAAAGTATATAAAAAGCGATGACAAACAAGCTGAATTTCAAGGAATGAATGAATTCAAGCGCAATAGTCTTTATTATTTCGGAATAAAATAATAGTTAAACTATTATTATATATAATAGTTACTAGACAGACATGACACAACTGTAAAAGTTTCTTATTTTGCTACGAAACTAATGTGGTATATTGGTAAGAAAAATTTACAGACGTTTCTTTTCCTTTATTATAGTAGACATGAGAAATGTTTCCGTTACATTCGCATGATCACTGTGGTTAGGCAGCTTGACGGTAATTCGGAACTTTACGTTCCTCTCTAATCTTCTCGACTGAGCATTCACCCGTGGAAGATATTTATTTATTCAGTAGGCCTACGAACCGGAGCTTTAACAAGCGAGTCCAAGGGATTAACGGTCTGGATTCGTCTGCATTGCGCAAGAGTAATGAATGCTACCATTTGGAGCAAATTGCAGTGAGCGTTGCCTTTTATTACCGTGATGCCGGTTCATCTTTCGTTAAGTGCAACCAGGCCCGCATTCTAGATCTGGCCAGAGCATGCAATATTGTTGCACTGTTGTAATCATCTAAATGATAATGAGTGAATATCAGATTTTTGCCGCCAAGGAGTGTGTGAACATCCCTGTGTTCCGATTTGAAGGGTTAGATGTAGCTAATGAAATTAAAGCAAAGTGCTCAATCGTACCAGGTACCAACTAGAGGGAATGGTGACGATCGAGAAGCGTGCCACCAGCCTTATACGCAACGACATTTTGATCAAGTTTCGGCTGCAAAGTCGGAAGCATCGCAGTCAGGTTGCTGGTTTGGAGATTTTTATTGGATAATATGGTCGATTCTGGCGGTTTTAGTTGACAGTTCTAAACTAACTAAAGTATTGTTGTCCTTAGCTAACATGCCTAGTAAAAAAGTGAAAGCAATACTTTAGTTAGTTTAGAACTGTCATTTAAAACCGCCAGAATCGACCACATTATGTTGGTAAATCTAGCCTGAAATTGCACGGCTTGACCTGCCTCTTCTATTATCATACGGCAAGAGAAGTACGACACGACTAAAGCGCCATCCGTATACATAATTATACAGAGCCTATCCTACATATCTCCCACCTTTTCGACAAACGCATTAAGAGATTCCATATTTTTTGTATACGGTTAGTTAGTATGGGGAATTCTCTGACGCCGCCTGTGTTTCCCCTTATCAATCTTCTTCAACTACCATTACATAGATAGTGGGAGGAATTTAACCCTTTCATACACTATCGCTAAAAAGGTTAACTACTAAATATTGATCTTTACTTTAAAAAAAAATTAGCTTTCAAAGACCACGAGACACTATTCGTTTGGTCTATTCAAAAATCTTTATCTTTGTTTATTCGCGTTGTTTTATTACTTGAGTAAAGTTTTTATAGGTAGAGCCTTTTCTTGTTCTTGTAATGTAATTTTTATGGGCTAATAATTTTCCCATTACCTCTTGATTGTTGGATTAAAATGTCCATTTACTAGTCTATGCTTTTATTGCTTCTTCATTTTATTGTGTTTGCAGTATCTTAACCGGTATTTTGGCGACTTATCCCGACTCCAGTTTAATCTGCTGATTTCTGTGCGAACTTGGCTTGGCTTTGCTTCTTATTGACCTTTCCCGCTCACTGTATTAGATAATTTCGTTAATCCAAATTAACAATCCTAAATAGTCCTTTTCCTCTGACTCAGACTGCTTCGCTAACATCTTGATGAGTTAAGTTCCTGCAGTGTTGCCATAATAGGAATCTCAGATCCCTTTATGAAATTAATTGGTAGAAATATGCACAATTTTATACATCTGAAGCAATCTTTATCTATTGGAAACTAGTTAGCAGTTTGATTTTATTTACATTTCAGAACACTCCAAATGTAAATAATCTATCCATCTAATCAGCCGGACTACATTATCTTCCTGGTACAGACCTATTGTTCACGCCATCCTTTCCGGGCCTGGGCGACCATCATCCGTTCCCTTCCGACAAGCTTGATAATGTCATCTGACCATGGAACTGCTGAAAATATATTTTTTCAATAATTCTCCGGAAATCATTATCTTCAAGAGTTGTAATTGTAACGCATCTGATTCCGGTTTCTGGTGTTGCAGTTGGTCATAGGCAATCAACATTAAGGAAGTGCTCTTTTGTCACTATTAGATACCATATTTTCGTATTGACATCCGATCTGTAGGTACGAGTGTACCTATAGGTACCGGTATATTTCAAATTGGTATGACAATTAGAAGTATGTAAAAATAGTTTGATATAAGTGTCTAGTAAGCATACAAAAAGTAGTGCACACTTTATATCGAAAAAAATGCGATTTGGGTACATTGATCTGGAAAAATTAGATCTGGCAACACAGAGTTCAAAGGCCAAAATGTAATCCGGCTTTAACTGCAGTGTGCCCGCTAACCAGTATTGTCATTGTGACTAACGCATTATGTCTCTGAATGTACACTCCGCCGCTGTTAGGTAACATTGCATAAGCTGATTTAGCTCGCAACGTGCAATTTGCTCGGGATTTTATAACTTTTCGCGTAAAAATAAAGGGTTTTATTCTTGTATGTATGTTAATATTTATTGCTTTGTTTTTAACAATTCAAAAATTCACTGATCGCCAGAATTCGGATGCAATTATTCGGGTAGATGCGGAGAGATAGATCCTCCAAGGGTAGATGTGACTGTTGCTTTAGTCTAGCCACTGAGCTATGGATTGTCTTCCTATCTGCCGCTTGAAATGTACTTGTCATCTATATGTTTTGCTGTTTTTTTGTGTCTGACTATTAAACTATTGATCTTACGACTACAAATTAGTTTCTGTGCTTTGCTCTTTCAAGCACGGACAGGCATGTTCATAACTAGAACGAAAGCATGGCACTAATAAGCTCACAAATGTCCAAGTATATGTGGCAATGAGCAAATTAGTGTCGAAATTCTTGATGTTTAAGCATGCCATCTGGGCACGGGTGGAACGTGCCCGGGGCGTGCTTCAAGCGCGTCTGAACAGGGACTTGCTTGAATATTTTTATATGAAGTGTTTCCACATTTTGGGTATTTCTATTACTGCGTTCCGTAATGCGATAAAAGTGAAAATATCGCGAATCCGACCAAATTTAAAAGTCACAAAATGTATGGGCTTTGATTTGATCGAGTAATAATTGTGACGGTCGGATTCGCAATATTATCACTTTTAGCGCATTACGGAACGCAGCATATGTTTCAACGCTTTAGTTGATAGTTTAAACAGTTTGAGAATTCTGTCATAATTCTAAGGCAGAGACTTCTGTAGCTTAATTGGCAAAACAGTTGGGACGGAAACCCATTGCTTGCTCGTATGCCTATGCAGGTTCAAGTCCTGCCAGAGGTCATAATTTTTCTAACTGCTTAAACTTCAAAAACTTAGGCACTTGCTTAATGATCAATCTAGTACCTCCCTATTCGATCTCACAGTGAATTATTTGGGAGCACGCTTATTGCTAGCAAATTAACAGCTGCAAATAAGGCGTTCTTATAAGCATGCAAGTAATGAGCAGGTCTGATGTCCGTGCGTTTAACAGTGGACGAATTAGTTAGGCACTATGCGACTAATAGATAACTCGTTGATAACTTTTTAATACTGCAAAAAGAAAATTACGAGAAGAACACATACTAGCTACCAATGAAAACATTACTTTGTATTGGCCACGATACAAAGATAGTTTGGACTTCGTTAGTTTAGATTATCTTTGTTCACCCCGCACGTATACCAATGGTGATTAAGATGATCACCTTTTCGCGTGTCTGCATCAATTAATGGTTACGATATGTACGTGATCATGATTATTTGATGATGATACAAGGTCTTAAGCGGGTGTAACTGTACTATAGGTTGTTCACATCAAAGTATGTTAGCCCAGTCGGGTTGTCGAAAAAGGGTCTAACTCCGAAAAAACTAGGCCAACATTTTATTTCACCAGTCTTTAGGTCACTGGGAGTGTAAATTCAAAATCGCGACCGAATTCGAGCCCTGCGATAGCCGCCATCCTGATTTTAAAGCGGAGCTGCAATATCTCGGCCATTCGTAATTTTCGGGAAAAATCATAAAGACTAAAGTTGTTCATTATTCAATTCTCTAATATTTATATTCTTTAAATTCTCTAATTATTCTGTTCTCTTGTATTTTTTTTTTGTTGCTCAGTTGTTTCCTGCGATCGATATTTTCAGAGTTAAGAGGGAAATGTAATTACCTACTGGATTATCTCTCATTTATTTCTGACTTAAGGGCCTAAATACACAGGAATAAAGTTGCGTGGAATTAATATTCTTACAATTTTGATCTCGGCAAGTGTGCGGCGGCCAAGATCTATTAGTTTAGCGACAATATGGCTAAAGAAGTCGTCGTCAGCCATAAGACGTCCACTGGTGGACGAAGGCCTCCCAATAATAGAGTGTTGCCATAATCCCCACGCTTGGCAGGCGGCTTGGGGATCGCAGAATGTTCACCACCGTTAACCAAGAGGACGCTGCTGCCTGTCCTCCGGTGGGTCTAGTTGCAGTTTAAGGACATACCCAGGTACAGGGCTAAAGAAGTAAACATTTCAAATTGTCAGTGTTTTTTTTTTTGAAAAGGATCACGTGAATGGTCAAATTGAGTCAAATGGCCCTTCTATTAAAAAAAAGCTAAGAGAGTTTGGGATTGTTAATTACCAAGAGGGCTTTTCCTCTTGATAAAAACTTATCCATAAAAGTCTATAAAAATATTCTTAAATGTGTAAATTTTTTTGTTCTAATATTAACTCAAACAAAAAGAAATAATATTAAATATGCTGTTCTAATAGCCTCAAAATAAAATAATAACATTATTACATATGACATCAGTCCCGAAACTCGCTTCAATGGGAAAACTAGTTAGAGATAGTTGACTCATCCGTCTATTCGAATTATAAACGGTTAGGGTGGTTGAAACTTACGGGATCCCATCTCGAACTAAAGTTTTACTCGTTTGCTAAATATGGTTCCCCAAAGCTTTAATCCTTTGTTGTTCTCACTATTAATATCAAATCAAGTTAGTTAATACTTGTTATACCGTTCGATTCTGATTATGAAATTACACTTGTTCAAATGCGATAGTTTTTGTATGTTTGTAAACGCCTTTCTGAAAGCAACTATTAGGTTAGGGTGGTTGAAACTTACGGGATCCCATCTCGAACTAAAGTTTCACTCGTTTGCTAAATATGGTTCCCCAAAGCTTTAATCCTTTGTTGTTCTCACTATTAATATCAAATCAAGTTAGGTAATACTTGTTATACCGTTCGATTCTGATTATGAAATTACACTTGTTCAAATGCGATAGTTTTTGTATGTTTGTTATCACTCAAAGCTGGGCTGGACTGATTTTGTTGAAATTAGGTGTACGTACTAAAATGCGTATTAGGGCCTAAACATATGCGACCGCGCGGCCAAGCGGCGCGGCCGCTGCACTGTGAGTTTACACAAAACCATACGCGATAGGCTTGCGCAGAATGTGTCACTAAAATGAAAAGATACATAACGTAACTTTTCATTAAAAGATACATGACGTAACTTTTCATTAAAAGATCACGACTCATCTAGTTCACTGTCTCTACCATGAGTTTTTAACAATTTACTCGCTAGCGAAGGCGTAAAATATTTCTATGGCAAATTGTACAGCGCCACTAGCGGTCACCTTAAGAACTAAAAATCGGTAGTATGAGTCACTACGTAAAAAACCTATCGAATCTAGTCTCGCTAGCGTCTAAAGTTTTGTATCCGTTGCTTTAATTCGGTACCATGAGTCACAAATTTGACAGATGCTATCGATAAATACCGTTTCGATAATAGTTAAGTCATTCACTAGCAAAATAAACCGTGAAAGCATTTCGATAGCTTATTTTATTGTGAAAGTTTATTTAATTTTGAGTGTTATTTTTGCGAAAGAAGTAATTTACCACGGAATACGTTAGAGGCGGCTGTGTATGAAGTCGAACGACGCGAACAAGGGAATTTTCAAGCTGGCATGAGAATGATTTTTGGAAATCCACTTCAACACTTATGCACTTGAAACGATGTATTTCTATAAAACACTGGCTTACGGAACAATCGTTCGAAGTTATATCACTTTATTTAAAATTATTATTATTTTATTATTTTTTATAATTTTTATAAAGTAAAAACAAAACTTTCCATATACTCCACCATTAACTGAAATTGTAAAGAACTGGTTCGCATTTTAGGTACTTAGCTAAAATAAGTTAGTTTGCAGAAATAAAATAAACTTGAAGCCAATTAAACAACCAAAGTAAACAACGAACGTGTTGACCCTGACAGTCTGACTGAATATAACCAATACAAATTAAAAAATCACTAACAATAACATACTCACTCACTCCTCTAGACGCTTTCGATTAGCAGGGTTATTTCAATATACATCTTACTCTGTCTATGGAGCATAGATAAAAAGAGGCAGCTACATTCAGTGTGAAGTTAGAAACGTACTACGAGAGTACCAACATGCCGACGTGATAACTACTCGAAGCAGCGAGCTAACGCTAGCGAGTAAGTAAACGCTCACGTAACTCATGGTACGAGTTTAATCGAAAACTATTCGATGCGCGTTTATACGCTATCGACTGAAGTAAGTTTTCGACAGCAAGTCATGGTAGAGGTACAGTTGCTCATTTGAAATTATTTCGCCATTCGATACCTAACTACTAAGAAGATACGTTTACGAACGATAACAGGTCGCTTACTATGATTGCTTCATTTTATATCCAAGCTCGTACAAACGTGTTTGTAAATTGTACATTGCCCTTTTCCTTCCTAGTTCAATATTAGCTATTTTGTATAACAAGCAATGTAAGATAAAAGTTAGAGGACTCCTAAAATCGTTCTCGAACTATCGTAATAGGTAACCAGAGGACTAAACGCAACGAGCCAAAGATTGAGTGAAATAGACAATTACTTCAGTACCTAAAACAGAGAGTGATAGCATTATCTATCCTTCCCAAAGAAATATCCTTCCTCACTGGGCTCGTTCGTGTCTCATCGTTCGCGACTTCGCGACGTCGAGTGAACTAAGAAGTAGCTACATTTTATCTGAAGTAGTGAATGAAGGACGAACACAGCTGAAGTACTTCAATTGAAGGATTCATTCAAGAACGACACACGGTTAATATGCGACCAGTTATAGTGATAGCGGCTCGGCCGTCGGTCGCGCAACTTGGCCGCCCGCAGAAGCGGCGCAGCCGCGCGACCGGCCGCTCGTGCTAGTTTGTACTTATTCAGTACTGTCCCTGAATTTAAAGCGGACGGTGGCGCTAGCGAAATGTTTTTATATAACGCGCAAAGCGGCGGTGCCGCGTCCGCTGTTTATAGCGGCTGCGCCGCTGCATAATGTTTAGGCCCTAAGTGTTTTATGCACAAGACGGCTAGTCTATATACTAACTAAAACATTAGAAAAATACACAATTTTTGTAGGATAGCAAGTAAACCGCTGAGGAAAAGTATGCGTATGTGCCGTTTATAGAACATTTATCTAGTAAGTTGGAGTGGGAAAAATATCACACACATTACGTCATTAATTATTGACAGGTTGCAGGTGAAATTAAGTTGTGCATTTCAAAGGCACTCTCCGAAAGGTACCCTATAGAAAACTGACAAGCAAGCAACCTTACGTCGAAGCTCGAGGGTTTGCAGCTGAGACTTGACCAAAGTGTCGTTGCCTATTAGCGTCTAAACTCGTCTCGTCTCCCAATCGTCTCCAATGCCTGGAGTTGGCACTGTGCACTCTTGTAAACTGCCTTCCCTCATTTAAGAAACATGCAGAATGAAAAATCTGTTTTCTTGAGTTGCGTGAAGACAATGTTTGTTACATTTAGTTTGATCTGCTAAACTGTATCACTTGCAGTCCACTTCCATTTTTGAAAGGTATTTTCTTAAGTGAATTTCATATTGCTTTCGCATAGGAGTTTGCTGCTTAACTCGTTTTGAAGTAGCTAGAAATGCAGCCCGCTTTGCTCGGTAAAAAATATTCTGCTAGCTATGCAGCTCAGGAACGCGCATAAATCTTATTAGATTTACAGTGCCTCTCACTGCGCCTTAATAGCTTAATACGTCTAATGGAATTCTTCTGGGGCAGCATCTACAATTAAATAATTTATTTGAAAAGCTAAGTTGAGGAAATTATTCACTGTAGTTGCTGGAGGCAAATTTTCGTTTTTCTATCTTATTTTAGTACACAACCCTCGATAAATGACGTAGGGTCGCGATTCTGGTGTCCTTTATCTAACGACCTTTGTCCTTTTCTCCAAGGTCCGCTAATCCATTTGAATTGGTTGACATTAACGTAAACTGGTGCGTACCACCAACGGCCATTGTAATGTCTGGAAACCGCACGCGAATTTCATTCATATGACACACCCACGTCCAATTTATTCACCGCTCTCAGATTACAATATAATGAGGAAAGAACGTCTCCGAAACTTTTCCACAGTAATTTCTACAAATTGACGTCGTCTCGGGCATAGCTTCATACTAAATTCATGCCCTACCTTTTTTAACAGCCCGATTGTGTATGGTGACGTCTTGGAGTCTCGCACATGATTAACATAATCTACCCAAAGGAAACTGTATCAATATTAACTTCAAGTTACAATCTGTCTGCCGTTCCCAACAAGGACGCTATTTCAATATTATTTGTGTATATCTTCAACCCAGTTTACGCAGTCGTACTGACGCTGTCTAATATTGATTTGTGCGGTTCTCAACAATTTTACAATCTCGAATTTAACGTGGCCATAGAGATGTACCTGTTCGTGGTTCTGAGTGGTGCATTGAACTGTGGATGGTTACTGGGTGGCTTCGGATGCACAAACGGAAATGTTCGGATTCGTCCGCACCCGCCTAGTCCAGTGCGCACTGCTCCGACTAGTCCGCACCGGCGCAGAGCAGATTCGAAAGAACCGCTCCACATCTGGCCTTTATATTTTCGTACAGACATCGACCCGCATTAAAAGTATCTTTCGCTACTAATAGAATTGTTTGCCTTCTAGAAAATCTACGACCGAACTTTGCTTTCTTGTCTTACTTAGCTTAAGCCCGAGAGCTTTTATATCGTGTTTTTTTTCGGTTTTCTATTTCTGTCTTGAGATCTTTCCTATTTGAATCGATTTCGCGATCTCTCTTTTTATCGTACGATTTTTTTGCTTGACTGATGTAGTTTTATTAATATGCGCCTTAACCGTTAGAGTTAATTCGCTTTTATATGGAGCAATTTTCATACCTGTGCGGAGTTGTCACGTTCATAATTGAATTATGTAGAGTGCGGCAATTCTAGCTTGCACTTAACGACTGATTTATGTAACTTGAAATGCCCTGGGGCCTGTTTAGCACAATATGCGACCGTGTCCTCAATCCCAGATTATCGATGGAGCGAGACCACGTATAGCACTAACTGCATTTTAACGAGGATTCGCATTATTTCCTTCAGTTCCACTTCGAACTCTCAGGTGTTAAAATAAACTTAACATTTCCGAAGTAATCCCAGTGCAATTTAAAAAGATTTGCAGTAGGGACTACATAATCGAGTTGAGATCCCTTAAATCCTTTACGGAATCCGCTTAAACCAACATCTGCCTGCCCTGTTATTCGCTACAAGAAATTACGTAACGCCGTAGAAATTCTTTGTTCTTATCTATAAGGCCTTGCTAATCGATATGTCGTTGACTCCGCTGGTAATCCTCTATGATGCCTACACATACTGCAACCCTCAGCTGATGTCACTGTCCAATATCACGTGACTATTGATGTGCGTATTCCTACTTAAGCATTTTATTGGCTTCTTTAAGTGCCGTCCCGGTTGTGTTACATTTCGTTTGTCAAATCAGTTTTAACTAATTTAGATTACTACACCACATAGATACTATGGCATGATTGATATTATTTTTATATCGTTGACGTTAATAATTTATGTCTTAAATAAATAAATCGTAGAAATATTGAATTTACCAATCCGCCGGATACATCGAGGATTGTACACGTTTCGAAGCTGAATCATTTGTATCTTATGAAAGCATCAGAAGCACGAAAGCAGAATCTCGAGCAATTTTTAGACTATTTCTGAGAACTATAAATATTATCTAGTTCATATTCCAATAAACTTCCTTCGTCTTCACCTTCAGTTTACACGCGAGAAGTGAGTGAATCTACAGATCATGGCGTAGCAACGGCCGTGACGTCTAATGTTTATATTTCATGCTTACATTCTGTTTACTCTATAATAATTTCATTGACTGAAATGTTTCATGGAATGAGATGGAATAAGTACCCATAAGCAAGGAGACGTTTCCCAGCAAAGCCGCGCTCCTTCTAGATGTTTCCATCGAATTCTCACCAAGTCGAAGCCAATGAAATTTCAACACAATTTCCGCCTTTTTCCTTGCTACGGAATAGGGACTAATTTTATTAGATGTTAAAATTTCGCCTGCGCTTTCAATATTTCTTCATCTCAGATTCGTTTATTGAAATTTACGTAAGTACATTATATCCTCTGGAGTTTGATTTTATTATTTAGGAGCGGTACTTTATTACTGCATAATGTTTTTTTCCCAATCAAGTTAAAGTTCATTACTATGTTATTTTCTGTAAAAATGTGAGCAAATGTGAGCAATAACTTAAGATATCGATCATAGGATCATAGATATACCTCTTGACATTCAATCAAAATTGTCGACCGTAGAGTACGTAATAGAATGAATTGGTTTGGTACTGCTAACGTAGTACTTTTACACGACTGCCCAAAAAAAGGAGTGTTATGTTTTCAGGATTCATGTACGAGGGGCATTCACTATAAAGTGAGAATGAGGTACAAACTCTTTGGAACCGAAAAAAGTAAATACTGGCTGGTACAGCTGGAATATTGATAAGATTTTAAAAAAAGGAAATAATTTGAATATACTATGTTTTAAAAAAATGGATGTCTTTTATTTGCAGTCTGTCGTAGCGTGTTGTCGAAAATGGAAAAAAAAAATTGCGCGCGGTTATTAAGTACCTGTGCTTGAAAAATTTCACTACGGAACGAACTAATCAAGACTTGCAGGATACTTTAGGAGCAAATGCTCCACCTTATTCTACAGTTGCTCGTTGGTCTGCCGAATTTAAACAGGGAAGAACATCCACCAAAGATGACCCTCGCCTGGGCCGCCCCATGACGGTAGTGACCGAAGAAATGGTAAAAAAAAGTCGAGAACATTGTTTTAGCAGTACGTCGTGTCACGGTACGTTTTATAGCCTACTAGAGGTCGCCCGCGACTTCGTTCGCGTACGGAAGAAATACGGCCCGATTCACCACATTGTTTACCCCCGATACACGTGCTCATTATTTGTACTTGAATACAAAATTTAGAAATAAACAACTTAAATTAAAAAAAAAAACCCCGTTTCACCCTCTTAAGGATTGAAATTAAAAACACAACGATAAAAGTTGCGTCAGTTTCCAACCTTAAGCCTAAATAATAAATGTGATTTTTACTTTGAAAATGAAGGACTTTCCATACTTCATCAACTGCATCACTTTTTTCACCCCTTTGGGAGTGGAATTTTCAAAAACGCCGAGTTACTTATAAACTAATTTTAAACCGTCATTCTAAACACAAAATTTGAAGATCCTAACTTAGAAATTGACGGACTTTCATATAAACTATCATCCCCTATTTTGCCCTCTTAGGGGTGAAATTTCCAAAAATCCTTTCTTAGTGGATACCTACACTTCACAAAGAACACACCCTCCAAATTTCAAGTCTCTAGAACCAGCAATTTAGGCTGTGCGTTGATAGCTCAGTCAGGACTTTGAATTTTATATATACAGATGAAACAAAGATTTCGACTGGTAGTGCGCATAACATTTTACACGAACGCTTGGGGATGAAAAAAGTATCCGCGAGCTGGGTCCCCAGAATGCTTACCGATGCACAAAAACAAAACAGGCTGAACATTTCTCGAGCTTCATTGGAAATGTTACAACAAGATCCTGATTGTTTTTTGTCTCGAATCATAACAATGGATGAAACATGGCTTCACCATTACGACCCAGAAACAAAATTACAATCTATGACTTGGACAATACCATCATCTCCAACTCCTAAGAAATTTAAGGCGAGTCGTTCCGCCGGAAAGATCATGGGCTCTCTTTTCTGGGATAGCATAGAGGTGGCCATGATAGAATATCTCGACCATGGAGCTACTGTAACTACTACTCTGCTGTAACTGTGGCTCTTTATATGCAGAAGAAATTAAAACTAACTTTTTATTTTAACTTTTAATTAAAATTACTGGAGCATCCTCCATATTCACCCGACCTTGCCCCTAGTGATTTCTATCTATTTCCGAGGTTGAAGGAGTTTCTGAGAGGACCGAGGTTCGAAAATGATAAAGCAGTAGTAGCTGCAGTACAGGAGTGTTTAAGTGCTCAGGAGGAAGAGTGTTTAAGATAGGAATTTTAAGCTTAAAAATAGATTTTCCAAGTTTATTACGCTAAAAGGCGACTATATCGAAAAATAAAATTACATTTAATAAAAGTTACCGGCAACATACTCATTCTCACTTTTTATTTAACGCCCTACGTATGTATGTGAGTTTCTTTATTCCACCATAACTTCTAAATGCCTGAACAGATTTTGTTGTATGGGGTATCGTTAGAATCCTTACATCACGTTACATAATTTTTATCTGTGCCCACTCGAGTACTTATTTTTTTAAGCAATGGCTTGTTTTAAGAGATAGCCATTCGTATATTTTCATCCGGACCTCTATATTGATATGAAATAATTTAAAATAACTTCTTTATTAAAGATCTCAATAGCCTTCCTTCCTTGCCTTCAACAACACGTGTAGATAAAATGGACCTCCAGCAGGAACCGACCCACTGCCGCCCGTAGGCAAATCTAATATCGGAAATTGACTCGTCGGTTTATCCACTTTGACCTCGCTCCGCTCTGCTCGAGGTGAGGTAAAACTATTATACCCCACTTCATCGCGTTATCAAATCACGGGCTCGACGCTTACTTTAGATGTCCTTTTTACATCTTCATTTATCATCGTCAACTAGATCTGACCTTTAAGGATGAAAGATCTCCATACATACATACGCATGGCGAAATTTCCTCACGTACGCACAAAGCGTTTTGACTCTACTTTTTGCACAGCGAGGTTGTAGAACTCTTTGCTGAAGTGTATGTTCCAAGGATGTCTTCAAGTTTAAGAGCCCATAATAGACAACATTATTGCTTATTATCTAGCTGTGTTGTCAGAACCTAGATCGAATAAAATAAAACTTATCTATATATTTTATACATTTATTACTAGTATAGCAGTAAACTTATTTTTATCATATCTATTCAAAAAGAACTACATTGTTCCTCGCAAACACGGCAGAAATGAGCACTTTTCCGCCCGGAGGGAGGAATCAGTGATATGAATTTGGAATGTGGATATTGTTAGTAAAAGTTGCAATTACCAAAGAGATCGACCACACTGACATTGTATGAACAAGTAAAAGACTGTTGAAAAAGAAAGGCGCGCGGATTCGTCGTAGTTTCTATAAAAAAAACTGTGAAACTGGCGACAACGGTTTTCCATACAATTGCTTTACAACATTGTTTTGACAGCCGTTCTACCTAGAAGTAGGGCTTTCGCTTTTCTGTGATTTGTTCACTATGACAATGAAACCCTACAAAAATTACACCAAAGTTCAAATCGTTTCAGCGACTGAATGAATAGAAACAATTAAGTTACGACAATATTGACAACATACTAGTGTATTATCACACAATAAACCGCTTATCATGAAAAGACTAGCGTGTTAACTTGTTAAAATGTTAAATCATAATTTGGGGCTCGCTCCACTCCCCGGGGAGTACAGAATCGATATCACCACATTCGGTTACGCGAGGGAGATATATTTAAGTAAACAAGGTTTCCATTACAACCCCTAAAGAGAGATAATACTCTATATTGAAGTAAATATTGGTTTGCGGAAATATATACTTTATATTTAGTAGATACTAGACTTCGCGACACAGGTCTACCTAGTGCGAAGTCTAGGGTACTTACCTCAAATTGCAACCCTACTTTAGTGTAAATAAATAAATGTATAAACTATCAATTCTAGACCACAACATTGCTTGATATCAGGCAGGGTTAAATAAAACGCAAAACTATATCATCAATTATTACAATTTCTATTTATTATTAAGACATTAATTATTATTAAAATAATAACTCTAGGGAACTATTCTACTCTTTACTCTGGGAAGGTGTAAAACCGCCAGTCAAGTGCTAACTTCCAATTATTCTATTCAAATGTATATCTTATTTATTGGAGTATAATATCCAAATCTATCGGAAGACCGCTCGGCTTGATATCGTGAGGTCGCATGTTCAAACCTGGGCCTTACCAATGAGCTCTTTGGAGTTAAAGTAAGGATTTTAATACCACTGGCATTTCGGTGAAGGAAAACATCTTGATGAAACAATGATTCAATGTCAACGTAAGCGCAGTAGATTTGGTCTAATCGTCTTCAAGGGTAAGTCTGAGTCCAGCGAAGACTATGTAGTAAACCATCATCATCAACAGCCGGAAGGCGTCCACTGCTGGACCAAGGCCTCCCCCTTAATAGGGAGGTGTTGCCATAATCCCCACGCTTAGCAGGCGTGTTGGGGATCATAAAATGCTCACTACCGTTAAATTAAGAGGACGCTGCTGCCCGTCCTACGGTGGTTCTGGATGCAGTTTTAGTACTTACCCAGGTTTGTGGTAAATGGCCTTATTATATCATGTTAGCAAGAGTATTCTAGCAGACAGAAGTTTTAATGACCACGATATCCGCAGTTTATGTAGTACGTTCTAAAAGAGCCACTTGAACCAACTTCGCCAAATGGACAGTCTTGGACGAGCCAAATTTTGAGATTTGGGGATTATAACTTTGTACAATGGTCCGTTGGTCGGCCTAAATCCCTTAGACCCTCACCTGCTATATAAGTAAAGGAATAAGGTTTATCTAACTTAGGGGATAAGTTAGGGAAACTAAACCGCACCTGACCTGCTTTATATAATTTTTTAATACATCTACTCGGATAGAGTACTCGCGAAGCCTGTAAACTCGGTATGAAATAAGGTACATTTTTCGCAATTGTTTCATAACGTAGTCCCATGAAACTACTCCGAAAAAAAACTGTATTTGTTTGACCACAGAACTTTGCAATGAAATTACGATTGTATGAAAAAAAACCGCACCCGCACGTGTGATTTTCTTTAATTATCTTTCTGCTTAAAGTTCTTCAAAGATAAAGTTTACTTTAATTGACATCTTTAAGAGCTAAATGCTGTAGAGTACAGCGGGCTACAATCTTGAATGTTAGGAGGACAGCTTTGTAGCGAACGTATCCATAAAAATTGCACTAAAGTTAATTACTTTCGTGACAACAGAGTTGCAAGAATCTTAGTAACGACTTAGGACGGAATAGAAAACTTCGTATGATATTACACAGAGTTGTTGGTAACTAGCCAACATCGCCTTATGCCGAGGCCACACATTGGCTATATATGCCGAAAAAAAGGGAAGCATCTATGTAGCGTGTATACGTGCATCCCTTTTTATTCGGCAAATATAGCCAATGTGTGGCCTCGGCATTAGGATAAGCTTGTGTGCAGCATAACTTAAAACTTTCGTCGCATAAATTTAAAAAAATGTCAGAAAAAACATCAGTTGTTCAATAGAAAATCTCTTCGCAATTCTCGCGCGGCTAAATGTAACAAACAGTCATAAAATTTAAAAGTCATGGCATTTTTTTAATGTTATACAGAAGCTGATCCTAAGAGGTTGTAACTAGTTACCGATAGCCCTGGATAAATATGAAAATGTAATACCTACATGGGTAGGTACAAAATGCTACTGTTTCCTTAGATAATAACGATGATATTAGTTAGTATGCTCTGGGCAAGTCATTTTGTTCACAGTAAATAAACAAATCGCCGCCCGGCTCAATAACACCAGATACACTGAGTTACTCGTAGAAGCTTAGAAGTATGTATTTGTTATTATTGTGTCTGTAATTGCTGATCTTGCACTCGAAATAATGTAAATTATCTCGTTTAGTTTATTTGGATATTGAGAAAAACATACAAGCAGCCTATCCGGTAGTTTCCAGGTCTTACGTTACGGTTACGTATTTAGACGTAAAGTTATGTTAACATCGTGGTAACTGGTAAGATTCATTGGGAGAAGACGCGACTCGGGATTGTGTGGTCATGGGCTTGTACCAATGGTCTTAAGATCCATTCACACATATCACTGGTCACAGTACCGGCACAGTGCGAAATATACTTTCATACATTCTCTATGAACTCATCCCCACTTGTCAGTGTCAGTGACGACACAGTGCTCTTAGTGTCAGTGGGGATGCGATCATAGCGAATATATGAAATAAAATTTAGCACTGTGCCGGTACTGTGTCGGAAGCGGAACTGTGACTTCACTAATATGTGTGAACCCGCCTTTAGGAGTTTACGTAAGCAGTTAAACATATGAAAACACTGAACTTTCGGTGACAGAAAACGTCGCGAGGAAACCTGCATACGTCCTGAAAAGAAAATCAAAAGTATGTGAAATTCGCCAACCCGCAACGGTCCAGGCAGAGTGGTGGATAATGCCCACCCACCCCTCGAGGATAGACTATGGCCTGCAGTGGGAAGTCAAAGCCTAATGATAGTGACGAAATAGATTAAAGTTTTAATAAGTGGAAGTTCAAACATAACGAAATAATTATGTATTCATGTATTCGATAAGGTTCGTTATAAACCCAATCAGCTCAATTTGTTACCGAACCGCTACTTTACCTTACCGCTTCCAAAATTATCGTATTTACCATCAAGCGAGCTTTAAAGAAACTGCTGGAAACTGCTCATACGACGTCATATAATCGAGGTCCAATCTATATTTTCAACCTATTTCAATAAAGGAGGTTCTCAATTCGACTGTTCTATAGTTTTATTTGTATGTATGTTACGCGATTATTCCGCCAATTATGAATTGATTTTGATGATTTTTTTTTGTTTCGTAGGTGATATTTCAGATGTCGGTTCGATTTATGCCATATTCGTCCTGAGTCTTCGGCCCACAACATTAAAAAATATTTTATTCGTCCCGCATGATAATATTTGCCTTTGTTCGTCCCGCATACCAAAATTCTTGTTTGTACTGTTAGCGACAAAAGTATAATTTATTATTACAACCACAACTGTTACTGTGGTCATCGACTATCATCAGCTGAAGACTAAGAAGTGTGGCACTTAATCCACCGCATAGCACATGCCACCACCCAATAGCGATGGTAAGTGCTATAGCGTATATATAATATAAATACGCTATATTTTACTAAGTAATTATTTTTTGTGGAATACTTAATGAAATTTGACGTGTAACTTTGGTGTTATCAATAAACTATTGTATTGTATTGTCTAAACTCTCAGCTACTACCTAAGTCTGTAAAGGATTTATGAAATTTCTGAACAATATTGATTAAAGTATAATATACAGAATGTTCCAAAAGTCGACGCTTATCTGGAAACGGGTGATAGGCTAGTAATAGTCATAATAATTAACAGAAAAGTTTAAAAATAAATCTAATTTCTGTGTTTTCCAAATGACGGAAATAAAAAAATATGAGTTCTTTTTTATAAATGGTCTATAAACCAACACATTGGGCCACACAACACGTTTTTTTTAAATGCCTATCATATTAAAAATATAGAAAGTCAAGTGAAGAAACTTGTCGCGTCAACTGTACTGAAATAATCATAATTTACCTATAGAAAATTCAAATTAAATCCTTTTATTTCGACAAATTTTTCAAGTCATATTTAGTTTGAAATTCATATTACAATTAAAACACATAAATTACAATATTAAGTCAATACAATTATTATATTGACATAATAATAATTATTATTAGTATTATACCTACTCCTTTTAAAACATTATGCAAAATAAAATGAAAACTAATTCAATTCAACATACAAAATTCAAAAATGTATTCAATACCAAAAAACTTGGGCTCCAGAAAAAAATGTGGAGCTGAAAAGTGGGACGAAATTAGATTTTTTAAATTAAAATGTATGTTGGGCCGAATACGGCATACAAAGTGGGGACTTCTCGGTCTTTCTCGGGACGAAAATGGCATGAATCGTCAGTTCAGTAATTTGGTTTTTAAATCAAAATTACTGGAAAATATCCTGATAGTCGACATTGAAGTTGGTTGTTTTTTTTAAAGCGTATTATTGATGTTATAATAATAGGAACTTTACTTTGGATGTTTCAACAATTTATTAGCAAGGTTACGCAACTTAGTAATGGAATATTGTTGCCGACTGCTTGTCGTAGAGTAATCGTAATTCGCAAGTTCAGCCGATTTGTAGAGTTACGTCGCCCTTGACGTTAGTGCGGCGTGGCTGTGAAGTGGTCAATAAGGTATGAGGGTTTACGATCTCAGGTTGGCAACAATACGGCTGATCACGTCACTATCGTTCTACATCGTGTATTCAACGCCACCTTATATACACCAGACGGTGCTTTCCTAGTAGGGCTATTTCTGAAACACGTGTAGTCTAGGTATTTTTACTACAATAGATGATTTATAATTTACAAACGTTCTGTCTGATCTCTAGTAATAGACTGTGTAGAACAGAAGCCTCTCAACTTTTTCAACAGACGGTTACGTATCTCGTTTTGACTGATGTATGATGCCTCTAAAGGAGTAATTAATAAGATTCCATTTTTCTAACAAAAGTTACTCTCAACGGCGGCGCTTAAGGGGCTTGTTCAAAAAAATCTCGTGCAGGCATAGCAGTTTTTTGACGGTTTTTATGAGTTTGTGGTTTCTCAAAAAAATAATTATATCCATAAGATGTGAGAAGTGATATAGCGCTTTTGAAATAAAAAAAAAAATTACTTTAGAAGAAAAAAAATTTACTAAACACCTCAATTTTTACATATTACAACAGTTTATATAAAAATTTAGCACAATTTTTTACAAACAATTTTAGTTTTAGTTTTTTGCATTTAAATAATTAGCATATTACAACAGTACATACAAAAAAAAATTTACTCACTTGTAAATAATATAGTTTTTCACGATTTGTAGCTCTTAGATTTGAAAAAAAATATTATATAATGCTTGTAATAAATAAAAAATGGGTAAAAAAAAACGAAAATCGAATCTTGACACACACGAATCTGCGTAACTGCCATATTTTTGCTCCGCTAAATGTGGCCCTCTCATTCAGCTTTAGAATAATTATTGATCGCAGTAAAAAATGTGCTTGAAACATAGATGAGCGCAGCCTTAATATGAAAAGTTCGAAGAATTATATCCAGTTAATATGCAAATTCCTGTGAACCGAATCTTGGCTTCATTATAAGTTTATAACCTACCTGATCGCTCTACCACACAACTAAAAACAAAACAAAAACTAAACTACAAACAAACTACACTAAACATACCATACTCAGGTTACTCTGTCTATCTACCGGTCAGCCATGCAATGCAAAAACGAATACATGTATAACAAATGTTATAATGGTCAGTAGGTACCAGGTAGGCAACATTATATTCTGCATTGTAGCTAGAGTGAGTTTCCACAACTGCCACTGAAAGTTTTCCAAACTAGTTAGCATTCGCCGCCTCATCGTCTCGACTCGTCAGCAATATTTATGCGGCCACTTCAGCTCGCCCCCCCGACTCGGAACGCCTCATTATAAGCTTTCAACGTAGCTTTAAAATTATGACTCGTCTGAGATAGAGCCCGCTGGAAAATTTATTGCACCATCTATTACAGCATCGACGCTGGCGAAATATCTCGAGGCCGCTGCTAAAAACACCATGCGAATAGACACCGTATACTGTCTATAACTTTTATATCTATTGTTCTTGGTTACGTAACTTCTCCAAAACAGGCTCTAGGAAACCTAGAGAGGATGTCGATCCTCGCGTGGACGAATGGGCGTATTCTTTTCGTACCGCACTCACGTGGATGCGGGATCATCTATGCGATTAAATATAATGGTTTATCTTAAGCTTTGTCTAAACATGTTGTATAAGGGGTGATTTGGAAAATAATTAATGTTGGTGGGGCAGTTTGCTAGACACGTTAGATAACCGGCGGGGAGCGAGAGAGAACGTAAGGCGGCGCGCGCCGGCTCCGCTATTGATCGTGGGGGATGACGCCCGGGGTGACCCAAATAGAGCCTCCATGTGCCCCCCGCCTCGACCGCACCCCCTCGGCAGCCCCTCGCCCGCCCGCCGACCGTTCGACGACGAATTTTCATATCAGCCAGTCCTTCACGGCGAAGGAATGGCCCGCTTGGCCCGACTCAAATACTAATGCTTTTACATAATACATGATGAAGAACCTTGTTGTTATTATCAGCAGTTTAAAATCCCTATGTATGACCCACTAATGGTTCACCTAGTTTTGAGAACCTGTTTTCTCTTTGTTTTACTAAGTATCTACAAAACATTGCATATATTGCAACCTTAGCTAACGTATATTAAATATGCAGTCCCTACGGTAAGGATATCGCGCTTTTTCGAAAGTTAATGACGACCTTACATACCTCTGGAGATAAGTCCATTCTTTAACTACACATTGAATGTTAAATGGAGCCTTATGCTTGAATAATAATTGCTTTAGTAAAAAATATATGTGCCATCGTGTAGTCATACATCAGCGTCTTCTCTGTTAACGGTGGTGAGCATACTGCGATCCTCAAGCCGCCTGCGAAGCGTGGGGATTATAGCAACCCCTCCCTATTAAGGAGGAGGCCTTCGTCCAGCAGTAGACGTCTTGTGGCTGATGATGTGATGGTCATTTTCAGACTTTACCACACTTTTACAGGATTAGGAACTGCGATCATAATTCTGTTTTATAGATATTTTGCTTCCCCGTTACAACTAAATTTCCCAAACAAAGATTTTAAAAGCAACCACCTGTCAAGAAAGATACTATACTTATAGGAATTATAACGCTGCTATACTCTCCAATCCTGCGAACCAAAAATCAAGTCTATACTTACTCGTAGGTACAATGTTTCGTTGCTGCGTAAAAGAAGAACGACCCTACAACTACTCAATAAATTCATAATAATATTAGTAAGGATTTGACGAGTTTATTAAGTCATTAAAAAAAATCAATTCTATTTAATCAACTCCAAAAGTCTAAATAGAACGAGATTTTATCAAAACTACTTGCAAGTTTATAGCGCCTTTAACATTTTAAGTTAAACACACAGTAAGTAACTGACCTACCCCTGGGAAATTGCGGGTCGCAGTCGGTGCATGCGTACTCTATACCCCACGTCGTGATTCCTGACATAATTGCAACTCTATCGATCCACAACAATCCTCATCTGTAATACCTGGCGCCCAACGCCCGCCGCGCTGTAGCCGGCTCGCTCCATGATTAATGCCATTTCCCTTCTCGATTAATGATGCAAGTATAACAAATTATCCACATCAACACCTACTGTAACATACCATCATTTATTTATCACAGTACAAACAATTGAATTAACCACAAAGCGGAGAATTGTAAATGTATAATCGCACGGAAATGAGTATTTTACCGTTGAAGTAAAACAATGAGAAAAATCCTTTTGTTCAAAATCCGGGGCTGGCAAAATGAAAAATAAGGGTGCGTACTGCCGGGGCACAGCGGACGCTGAAATTGAAAAGTGTGCAACTTTGTGTTTTATTGTGCCTGAAAGCGTTGAGTGCAGGAGACTGAGTAAAATGTGGCTACCACAGCTTAGCTTACGACTGGGTTTTTCCGTTGGCTCCCCTTTTCTTCGATGACTAGTGAAGCTATCCACTTACCAACTACTTTGTGGTTTTAGAACCCCGTCCCCTACCTAGTGTTTGTACCCGCTTGTGCCTGGTGCCGATTTGTCTATCATTGTGATACTTCGTTATGGTCGTTCCTTATACGAGAATGTGCGCCACGTAGACAGACTGTCTGCGGAAGTCCATGATTGTGTGGTAAAGATCGTCGTGGTAATAAGGGTTTTCCTAAAAGGGCAATGTCTGGAAGCGATTACGTGCTCAAGTATCGTGAAGAAGGCGGTGTGGAACGCGCGGCTCGTAGCTGCGATACGTCTTTATTTGCTGACGTGTAATTACGCCGGAGGGTTTCGAGTGCCGGAAATTAATATCTGACAGGTGGCGCTGCCGGTTCGCACCGGAAACCAGGTTTAGCTGCCCATTTCTCAAAACTTTCCCAGCTTTAAAGTCATTTTGTTCACTTCGTGCAGTATTTTCTCCGTATTTGGAGGTTACGGAATTTTTAATTCCTATAACTAGTTTAAACGCGAAAGTACTTTTGTTGATTTGCTCTTTTACACAAGAGCAGTGCAGTCGATGTAATTTTTACCATGGATAGAGGTTAGCAGGTAACCAGACATCGAGTGGTATATTTTACTTTACTCGTAATCAACGATTTCAGTAGGATATTGAGGGAAATCGCTGGTCGCCGCCAGCTTTGTCATAAGTGTGAGCAGTTTTCCGCTTTCCAAATTGTATAGACTACATTCCGCTTGTCTTGTCATTGAACCAGAATTAGGGGTAATAGGGTGAGCGCTTCTTCATACAAACGTATTCCCCTGTTTTCTTCCTGGATAATGCCTCTAGAGCAATTATTTGTTTTTTTTATAAAATCTAGGTCTACTGAAGACGTGTCTATGTCCTTTCTTTTTTTCAGAAACTATATGCTTAAGAAAATATAGCCCTCCAAAAGTTACTATGGAGATATTTAAAGCGTTATATTTTTTTAGCTATTAGTTTCTGAGAAAAAGGAAATGACAAAGACACGTCTACAGTGGACCTAGATTTGTATAAAAAAGAAAGAATGCTCTAGAGGCATTATCCAGGAAGAAAATAGGGGAATACGTTTGTATGGAGAAGATGAACTGAACTGATGATTGCATAGGCGTACATTATTGTAAGAAGAAGAAACAGCACAGGGGAGGGCACAGAAGATAGTGGAAAATGCCTTAAACCCAGTGCTTTTTGGCTAGTATAAAAGTTCAACATATTTATTGTCATGTTTTAACGTGGTACTTGGAGGATCTAGCTCTCTCAAGCGGTACCTAATTTGATGCCAATATGTTTGACACGTTGCTACTACGACTATAGCCACTGAAGGGAGAAGTGAATAGAAAGGAAATGTGACGGGCCACGATAGCCGGCATTAAGTGCAAATGCGCTTAATGTCAATTCTACCAATATACATGTTATTAGACTGACAATACTCAAAAAGAAAATCTAAATAGACGCGTAGGAAACCAAACCACACTGCATTGTAATTAGATCATTTTTAATCTGTTGCAAAATGGCATTTCGAGCGTTTTACTTCAAATGCGCGATCAATGATTGTAATTTTTTTTGTGTAGTTTCTATTTAAATAAGTGTGAAACTGGCGACAACGGTTTTTCATACAATTGCTTTACAACATTGTTTTGACAGCCGTTCTACCTAAGAAGTAGGGCTTTCGCTTTTCTGTGAATATACCTGTTAAATATTCTCTCGTACTGAACTGTTTCGTTCGTATTTCAAACGACAATATAATACAAGTATTGTATTATATTGTCGTTGGTATTTCTTAAAAAAAGCTAAATCAATAGTTCAGTGACACGTGCATACTAACATCTAGTTCCATACCAGAACTTATAAGTAGCGTTACAGAAAAACTAAACGACCGGCGACTGGTCTATTAGAATAAGCATTATTTTTACATATATTTGGCCAGAATGTTGTAAAATTTTCCGTTCGTCCTAGTACAGTCATGTTTGAAAATTACTTCCACCAACTGAAATGTACCGCAAACAACTCGATGGCAATTTATCGATTACCTAAAAATAGAACGCATACTGCGTTCAGCTGCAGCGTATTTTCAACGTCCACGTGAAAGCTCCAACTCGCCGTAGCTCAGTTTTTGTGCTGAAAAATATTTGCAAATCCGATAATTCCGAGTTAGAGCAAATCCGAAATCAGTGATTAAGTACGAGAGAGGAGCCAAATCCTCGCAAGTCCGAAATTGAATTAGGTTATCTCTCAAGGGCGCTTCATTTGTTTTCGAAAAAAGGTTTTAATGGCACTACTGTAACGTGCCTGGACTGAATCCTTTCCCGGTTGTACTGGCTCCAGCGACCTGAAGTAATAAATAAGGATACACGGGAGCGCAAGACTTGCGGTCTACGGATTTATTCGACTGAAATCGCGGTTTCCGCGGGGCCTTCTCTAACCATAAAACATTTTACGACCACAATTTATTTATGTACGGAGGTTATGACATTATCATAATGCGTTGGCAATAAAACTGACGCAAATATTATATTTGCTGGTCATAAAAATGCTTTTCTGACCGATGGTATTTTGATGGTTTGAATTGCGGTTGAACTTAGTAAGTAAAGGTTATGGTTAGAATAAGATAAGTATGTTCCATCATTTCTTTGCGTGATGAAATTATTTTATCTTGGAAAAAGATAAACCTCAATAGTTAAAAGGAATTAAGGCAAGGCACGCCGAGCGAGGCGTCCTTCCGCCCGCCCGCGCCGTCGCTAACCGCCCAACGAGTAAACTGCTATAATAAATTTTACTAGCGCCACAACTTTTATGCTCTTAGTAGGTATTCAATAAAAACATTAAGTGTGGCTAAATTGAGTGTGAATTTCAAGCTATATACTAAGGGTACGAGATTAGGGAAGATTGAAAATGTAACCGGTAGCGAGATAGAGGCGCAAGGCATATCGGCCGCGCGGCGTGCGTCGCCGCGAAGGCTGTCGATCAGCAGGGGCTGTCAACGTACCGGTTGTGGAAGGTTACGGGGCGGTGGCGGCGCGGCGGGCTGCGCGCGGCGCTGGCAGCGGCGGCGCTGGCGTCCTGACGCAGTGTGACGTCAGTGCGCCGTCGGCTCGATACGCGCCGGCCCCACCGCCAGTCCGCGCCCGAACCAGGCCGCCGAACGACGCGCCCTACGCGCCTCCGCCCCGTGCACTCTTATACCGGGTTTTAGTTTCGAACCACGATGACATAGCCCCAGTGCCGTGCGAAGAGGCTACGTGAAAGCGCACACATTTTTTAAGTTTTTCGTTGGAACGCGGAAGCCGTAACGGTCCCCCGTTGTTGCAGAACTAGCGACAACCCACCCCGCTCCGTAGAGGGAAAGAGGCGAGACCGAAGAGGCGGCTTGTTCCTTTTTATCCGCCTTTACACTTAAAGACTAAAGAAAATGGGCGAGGTGAGTGCGGTGCTTGTAGTGCTTGCATTAGCCTTTACAGTAGCCCGGCCGGCGAGTAAGTGCATTCGTGAAGGTGCAAGTGCATGTCCGACCAGTGAGTGCAGCAGGTAACGCCGAGGCACCTCGCGCCGACCAGCGGGCTCGACGCTTGCAGTAGTGCTTGCAAGCATTCATGTTTCCTGTGTCGTCGCACCCGAAATCTCATTAGCACTTTCCATATCCTTTGTTCTCTTATTGACAATCAGGCCCATTATCCTGCATGTAGCAGTAAAAAATGTGTTGATCCCAAATATTACATTGAATTTGTCTTGTGATTCTATGGTTGCTTTAGTCCAGACTCTAGTCCAGTAGAGTAGTCCATTCTTTTATCACGTTTCCACTGTAGAGGGCTATTTAAAAGCGTGTCAAATTTGATGAAAAAACAACAAGGGAGGAATCGGCGTGAGAAGACGGCGCCGGTAGGGTTGCGTAACTTGCCGTATCGATCTCTACGAAGAGCGGGACATCCACTCTCGTATCTCATATGCCACCATTGAAATACTTCCTAGTTACATCAAGGATATTCAGCAAAATCCACATGCTTGGATTATCACGCGAGCATTGCATATTTAAGTATCACAGTAGCAAGGAAATTCAAATTTATTTCCTCTTAATTTCTTACTCCATCCATTTTGCAATCCGCGCCGTCCGGAATCTTACTAAGTTTCTTCAAATCGCGTATCGATTTGGGGAGATTTAGTTTGAAATAGATCAGATGTGAATCAGATGCTTATGATTCAGAACTTTGATTTATATCAGTTACGTCGAAATCCCATAATCCGCTAATATCCAAGAGCACTTCATTATTCTTACGCTGTTTGAAAATAAAATTAGAACAGAGATGTTAAACAATAAGTTATTTGTAGTTCAGCACGATAAAATAAATGCTATAATCCGAATCACCAATATTTATTGAACAGATTAGTGTTATAATCATGGATATAAAAATGTAGTAATTTTTCTAGATAATTGACGGGAATTTTTTGTTAAATTCAAAATGTTTCCTTTCCTTATATTTTAACCGACTTCAAAAAAGAGGAGGTTCTCAGTTCGGTTTTATGTTTATTAAATGTAAATTTTAATGGAAAATTCTTTATATTTGAATGGATATTCTTTCAGATTGGGCCCACAGAAATTTCGGCAAAAAAAAACAAAAAATTTGGTTTAGTAGTTTGGTTTTAAATCAAAATAATTAGAAAAAATACCTCTCTACTAGCTCTTACTACAAATAATATAAAGCAGTAGATCGAATTAAAGAAATTTGGGACATGGGTATTTGGTACGTTTTAAAACTGCATCCAAAACCACCAGAGGACGAGCAGCATCGTCCTCTTAGTTAACGGTGGTAACACTCTGCGACCCCAAGCCGCCTGCCAAGCGTGGGGATTATGGCAACTCCCTTTTAAGGGGGAGGCCTTCTTCCAGTAGTGGACGTCTTCTGGCTGATGAGCGAGATCGAATTATACTCGTATCTTAGAGCAAATTGTGGATGCGCAGTTGCTTATATGGATATGGATATTCTATCTCTACACTACAGTAAAAGCAGAAAGAAACTAATATTTTTGATGACATTGACAAAGAGGGTATAAAAGAGAGTATTTTGGGGCCCACGATTTACAACCGCATATCAGCTTCCACTCGGGATACACCTTCCACCGCTAGCTTCAAAACCGAGCTGAGAGCGTGGTTACAAGAGAATTTGTTTTATGACGTTGAATGAATACTGGCATGAACAGATTTGATATCTAATATCTCAGGGTGACGAGCGTAGCGTAGTGTAGTGAGGCGCAGGATTTTGCTCGCAAGTCCACAATTTTGGCA
Source organism: Erannis defoliaria (assembly GCA_905404285.2). NCBI lineage: Eukaryota > Metazoa > Arthropoda > Insecta > Lepidoptera > Geometridae > Erannis > Erannis defoliaria. The sequence goes on along the minus strand of FR990085.1, from coordinate 6,865,452 downwards.
ATGCTGCTGTTATGGGCAGGCTTGACTTCATTATCAATTCCAGCTCGTAATTGCTTACTGATAAGCTGCTTCTTGTAAGCCAATCGACCTGAACAAAAATCATCTCGAACTTGGATGTTGGATTGAACTGGACTCTGTGACCTGTCATTATTAAAGCAAATTTAATCTATTCCCAAATAATATCTCAATGTTCATCCCACTTTCCTGTACTTGAAATTCTCAGTATGTGTTCTAGAGGAAGTAGATAACAGGTTGTCGCGGGAGTCGGGCTTCGGACACGTCTATAAGAGCTCCGAAGGTTTATTAGAAAATTGCCGCGTCATTATGTCATTTAAATCGCATAGAGTACCGACGCTCTATTGGAGTATTTCCTCTATCCTTCATGACGACAGCACGCATCAATTAGGATCCTAGACTTGATCTTTAGGCTCTGCTCGAAGCTTCCTTGGTTGCTGCTAATCACACTTCCCAATCGTGTCTTTCTATATTTCTTATTTCAATAGTTTTAAATGTCTTAGTCTTATAAGATGTACTCTAGATCTTTTTAAATCAGCCTTTTAATAGATAGTCACTACTGCTGGACTTGGATGGTTTTCGTAGGCTGAAGACGGAACGATCGTAAATGATGAATATTTTATACGAGGTTATACTCATCTAAGCAAAGGTCACGCGACCGGAACGCGTAGGATTACTGAAAATATAACTTACTGACTCCTCGAAAACGCTGTATAGACCGAAATAGTTTGGTTATTTCACTTACAGAGTGCAGATTGCCTATTTCAGGTGTTCTCTGTGTTCTTCAGCGTCACCATCGTCAAATCTTTCAGCCCGAAATTGAAAGTCCCTCAGGAAATATCTGTAGTCAGATTGGTTACCGTAGAAGTTAGATCGGTTTGTTAGATTCATCTGATCAAAAACTCTTCTTTAATGTTCGCGGTTTAATCCTTGATCTTAATTTATCTTCCCAGAGTCATAGGCTTAGGATTGATAGTTAGTGGTAGTGGTTAGACCATCCCGGTAATGTCAACCATGTCTGCTAACGGAACGTTATTGGCCAAGTAGTTTTTGAATAGTAAATAAGGAGGCTCCGTCGCAAAAATAATAAGAATATTACTAAACTTGGTCTAGCGGTTTTATCCGGTGGTTCTGAAAATAAAGAACGCAGAGTGCAGGATTAGCATTGACTATTTGTTTAAGTCTGCGAAGCAGTTGCTTCATCATTATTATCATTTTTAACCTGACCTCGATTGTTAGCGAAGATTTCTCGTGCACTACACCAGTCGTGATCCTAAAGTCAATCAATATTGTAGTTCTTCTAATACATGGTATTTGAAAAAAATACATCAACGTACGTGGAAGCAACTGTAAGAAACGTAACATCCAAACATAACTCTAAAATAAATCTATTTGTCGGTACTTTTAAAGTTTTCGTAGGCTGAAGACGTAACGATCGTAAATGATGAATATTTTATACGAGGTTATACTCATCTAGGCAAAGGTCACGCGACCGGAACGCGTAGGATTACTGAAAATATAACTTACTGACTCCTCGAAAACGCTGTATAGACCGAAATAGTTTATTTAGTTTATTTCACTTACAGAGTGCAGATTGCCTATTTCAGGTGTTCTCTGTGTTCTTCAGCTTCACCATCATCAAAGCTTTCAGCCCGAGATTGAGCGTTAAGCAAAGCGAGGATTTCTCTTATCTTGTTATGTTGTCTTAATTTCTCACTAGTACCAGCCTGAGTCGATCAATCTTGCCAAGGTTCGAACAAGGATTTTCAAGGACCAAGCCCTAAAATGTTAAGAGTTTTTTATATATAAATATTTTTCTTCATCTTTGATGTCCGGTCCTTTTTATGAAGATCAGACTTGCATATTTTAAGAAACAAAATCGTGATATTTTTTCTTTTATCAGACATTTCCCCAGCTTGTATAGTTTTGATTGTTTCCATTCTTCCTTTGTTTGCATTTCTTGACAGGATTTCATTGATCCACACCAACAACGTCCGACATCCAACGTCGGCGTCGTACCACCGTACTCCTATCTTGTGCATTAAGTTTTATTCCCTTACCTTATTAATAATTAGTTGTGACAATAAATCGCGACATTAGCACGCAGTAGGGATTTAATTTTGCATTCAAAAGTATGCTTTGTTTAAGGGCTCTTATGTACTAGTAACACATTCTGATGTGCATGAAGATTCTGTAGGCATTCAGTATTTCTGATGATTAAGTGAATGCTTTTAGTGTATTATATCCTGCAAAACGTATTTCGATTAGTTATGCATTACGAAGTCAAAAAAGTTAAGTATAACGATTAACTGTTTGTGGTTCACGTCAAAATTACACACAATATCTTAGTAAATAGCATAACAGATCGCCGGCATTATCGCATAAACAGCTCATTCAGCCCACTGCAGAGCGTACACCTCTTTAATTAAAACAGTATTTTATGTAATTCGTTTACTTAGTACATAATTATATTCACAGTTCAGTTGTTTTTATTAAGTTATAACTGTCAATTTAGTGTTTGCTAACTGACCAATTACATTATCTTGTTTTAATTTCACCTCTTGACTTATCATTGTTTTTGTTTCATGTCCTGACGTCCCCTATAAATGAGTTGTTTTATAAATATTAAATTTACAATCTCGATCGGTCGTTGACTTCAAATCAGTTTTAATTACTTTGACTGTTTCATTCGCTTTGATAAATGTGAAAAATTGTTCGAATGCTTATCGTTGACATCTCTGTCTCTTTCTGTCATAGACCGAGTTCCTGAGTACAGTTGTTATTGCCTGTATCACTGTTTGAGTCTTCATATTTTTAACAATAATCGCAACTAGCGTGATACTATTAAACAGGGGACAGTTACTGGTATCATTAATGTTACCAGGGATGGTATTTTTCAAAAAGTAGCTTCAGCTGCTTAATTTCAACTCGTCTGTACTTTCAGTAATTGTTAAGAATTCGAATACTTTGCGTGCAGTTGTGATTTAAAAAACAATTTTAGAAACCTGCTGTTTCTTTTGAATTAGGTCTTGAATTATACCTCACTCAATGATATTGTATTTTATTTCACGACTGCCAAAAAAAGGGAAATGTTTTCAATGTGTCTATGTGTGTATGTATGTGAGTTTCTTTATTCCACCAAAACTACTAAATGTTTGAAAGATTTGGATGTATGGGGTATATCGTTAGAGCCCTTAATCATCCCGAGAGACACAGGCTATTTAAATACTGAAGAATTTAATTGTTTTTTGGCAGGGTGTCGTGTTTTATCTTTTGTATTGAATAAAAGAATCGTGGCATACAAACGGACAAAACGAAGTATTTTGCTACGGACCTTTAAAATTGAATTCATCAGTTTCATCTACATATCACCGAAGAAGTTGTATTGAAAGCTCTCAATATCAGTTCGCTTTGAACTCCGACAATTACTCTCATCGATAAACACTCGATTGAAAGAATTTTAAAAGACCGCGTGAGTAACATCAAGTGCTTCCAGCTGATTTACTGCACTCTCAATAATTCGAACTTGCCAAAACACTTCTGAAATTATGGCTCGTGAATTAGCGATAAGTATTTTTGGAACATGTAATACATTTTATTTTGGCAGGGTCGACGAATAAGCAATATTTACCAGTGCGTCGCGTCGTGTCGTGAATCGACTAAACCATAATAATTCTCTTAAACTCTCTATTTAGACTACAAGTGTTCTTATCTAAATAAAGCAGTGCTACGGCGACATAGGGTTTAATTAGCTTGTCGGTTTTACTTAACCATATCTAAATATTTATTTACCTAGGTAAACTTGTCACTTTTTTCGTTAGTTTTCTACACTAACCAAAATCCATAGCTTAAAATTCAAATTAATTCCTAACGTTTAAAGCATTGCTACGAACACTGATCGTTGTCTCAAAGTTCAGCAATTCATAATAATAATTGTACATACGATTACCTATATATATAGTCACGTGTGATGTTTTATCGTATGGTCAGATAGATTGTCTACATCATACAGTCGCAGTCTCCGACATCGTTTGCACATTTCAAAATAGACACACAAAGCATGCACATCCACACTACATTAAATCTTGATTACAATAATATGAACGTGAAAGTAGTTCCTAATAATAGTGTTGGCACAGTTCTAGACAAATCGCGTTCCCGTAGCCATGCGTGATATCGGGGGCCTACCGCATACGTCACGCCAGTCTCGCTTCATTACTGTTAAAAATAATTGTCTCATTCACGGACACGTCACGCACTACGATAGTAACCACAAATTTTCGGTATAAAGCAGTTTTGTGACCGTGGCAATGAATCCCGGCTTCGGTCGCTGACTTTTTGACATTTGTTTAGCATTGATTTAGGTGAAGCTGGATGACGCTCTCTTGCTATCTATGTTGTTGTTACATCATTGCATTATGTGTTTGTAATGTAATCACGTTTTTATAATGTTAAGTGCCGTGGATTATGCTGCGGCAATTAGCGTTAGGAAAGCATTTCAAGAATTTGGAACTAGAGACAAAGTTTTGTCCATTACACGCCTTACTAAAAAACCTCTCATAGTCAAGTGCAGTGCACAGAAATTAAATGCTTTTTTAAACAGCGTTATTAAGTAAGGCCCTTTAGCATTGCAGAGGAGTTTCATTAGTATAATATATAGTATGCTTTTTACATCAGACAATTTATGCTCAAATCGGAATATGCAGGGCGATCATTTTAAGTTGCTTCTTCGTGCACTTCAGTACTTCTTAAACGGTGTGTCAGAGACACAGATCATATAGCCTGTTGACGGCACGTGAACATAATATCTCCAACTAACACGACTCACCGTTGCGGGCAGGGGGCGAGGTAACATTCTATGCTTGTGATTGGCCAATCACTGGGATGACGCAATCTGAGACAAGAAATTCAATGAAATTCTGACGTACCTACAGTGGCTAGCACTAGATTTTAAACTACAAATTTTCGCTTGAGGGGAAGTCGGACGAACAGGGTTTATAGTCTTTGGTCAGAGTAGAAGCCGTATGGAATAGAATGTATTCATTCTACCCTCCCTATTTCTTTCGAATTCCTTACACAAAGAGCCTGCACTGACCCCGAAAGGCACATAAAGACCACGTTATTGTCGCGGATAAAGTATTTTGAAAGGGTCTAATCATCCGCTCGGAGACGTGACCGTTTTATGTCGGCTAGAACCAGTTCGATTTTCCATCAGATATTCCGGTTTAACCTTTATGGAGATTATAAATGCGGTCACTAAGGCCCGGGGGTGGCAACCTTGTATTTTAGCTATTTATGTCGTGGAGGGTTGCGAGAGGAGGTCGGCCCGCAGTGCGCATGTGCGACATGCGCGCTGCTTATGTAACCCAGCCCAGCTACGTAAATCTGCTCCTCTTGTCACTCCCTGTTCCTCCTAGCTTACAACCCTATGAATATTTCATCAGCGTGTTTGTAAATCGCCTCATAAATGGTAATAATGTCCTGCTTCCAAAACCGTGTTCACCATCGACCAACCGAATTCATCCACGTCTGCCCCGAATAAATGTCGATTATTTTTACTTAACATTTAGTCAGCGAAGATGGATATCGACGTCTCACGTAACAGCAGATTAGTCTTGCTTCAACGTAATTAAACCATCCATCACGCTCGAAGTATTTGTTTCGGAACGTGAGTTTTTCGCAACACGTTTCAGTATATTTTCTCGATAACCTTCGCGAGAATTCAGGGCGCGGTTTAATGAGGCCTTGCTATGAAAACGTTCATCAATTATCGACGGCGACGGCCGGCTTGTTTACGGCAGCGCGGACGCATTTAGACTCTGTGACATTATTCCCCTCCTGCACACAATGCGAATTACTTACGTAAGAGCACGTTTCCGGTGCGTTAGTTTCTGGATCATCTACTTGCCTTCATGGTCCAATCGAGCCTTCCGCGTCATGGTTTCCATCCGGAACGGGAGAATAATGCCACTCCGACCTTAATCCTTGTCGACATTGACGGTAATGCTATAATGTAGCCGGTCATGCATGGAGGTGTGTGGTTGTGTAGCGTCCTTCCATCTGTGTTCAGTTTCGCACGCACAACTACAACTAGTTCAGATCAATTGAGTGCCATTGAGTCGCCGCTAGTCGGTCCCTCATTCTATAGAATATGTTTGGCAAGGTTATGCGCCACTGTATACTATAAACGCTGTCGTTTGCCGATTTCAAACGCTTTGCAATTGTATGCTTTGATTGAACCTTTAGCATTTACATTATCTAATCTAAATTTGACATAATTATTTTTGATACGCATATATTTTGCTAGGTCATACTTTTTTAGTAACATCGTTGTTTGAAATGTATCATGTTGAACCACTTCCCCGTATTCCACGAATGTTTATTTAAATTTTTTCATGTATTTTGGAGAGTAACGGTATTGCTTTTCAGTTTCGATGGCATTTGCATAATTTCATATACCGCTGCAGGTATATACGTTTTTTAAAGGGAATTTTAGCTCTATTGATAAATACATTTCTCATAGAGCAAAGAAGAAGGCAAACTACTTAGAACCCTTATTAACGTCTTATGAATGCATATAGTGAAAGTTGATGCAAAACCGTCGCTCAGAGATATCATCCACCTCATTCCATGAGCGCATGGTCCCTAGGGCCTGCTAGTAGAATGTGTCTAGCCCCTAGTTGTGTTTGCAGCATGGCCGCACAGACTCGTACCGCGTCGCCACCATCGGAGCAGTTAAGGACGATAATAGAACAGCTGACGGACAGTTCAAGGTTTTTATTTATCATCTTTCATTCATATTTTGGTCCTATGAGAAGCGGCCATCGCATGATGAACCGCTTCCAAAGATCGATTTAATTGCATGCTATATCAGAAATATCTTGTTTGCTCCTTAATGTAGATTTATCGAGATTACGACTTCATCATATTGAAAAGATCGGAGGTAAATTGTCGCTTAAAATATTGAACATTGGGTTCGATTCCCAGCACAATTGATTGAGTTCGCATAAAATTGAAGTTACGAAGAAACTTCTACAGGTAATGTCTTCAAGGCCAAAATGCTTAACTTATATCCCGGTGGAGGTAAAGACGTTATAGAAAAAAAATTATAATACATGGTTCATAATCCACAGACACGCCGGAAACCCCCCGCGAAGAAACGGAAACCAGGAGACTTAGATGATCTCAAGCAGGAGTTGGACATCGATTTCCACAAAGTAACACCCGAAGAGCTCTACCAAAGATTTCAGACACATCCCGAAAATGTAAGTGTATAAGAAATCGATCAACTATCGCGAACTCTTTTAGAGGCTTATTTGAATACGACCAACATGCCAGTTTAGCATATTCGATTGCTTGATACTAACGGTGTTAAGTTGTCATGTGAACATTATTTCTCAATGGAACGAATCACTTGTACAGCCGACTAATAGTAATAACCAATAACCATTCATATTCCATTTTGAGTTACCTCGTTTTTCGACACAACAGATTAGTGGGCCGGTTGGGGACATTCGGGTTGTGAACGGAGTTAAGCTTTTACACAGAACTTTATGGTATGTGAGCTCTTATCAGAATGTTATCACGCTTCTGGAATCAGCCACTGTCGGTGCTATTTATCCTCCCGAAGATGCCTTTCATGATAGCTTTGATGAGTGTCCTCGAAAAATCACTCATTAGCGAGTCATGATCTCTCCTCTAGTATGGATGGCTACGTTCTCGTGACTATTATGGTACAAATTATATTGATATAAGTAACAATTATTCCACAGGGCCTTAGTCACGCGAAAGCGAAAGAAAACCTGGAACGAGACGGACCCAACGCACTTACACCACCAAAACAGACTCCAGAGTGGGTGAAGTTCTGCAAAAACCTGTTCGGCGGATTTGCGTTACTACTCTGGATTGGTGCTATTCTATGCTTTATTGCCTACGGTATTCAGGTAAGTTGATAACTAGAAAACGTACTCTTGCCGCCCGATATGCAAATTACGCACGGTTTTAGAATGACATTGACTTTAACCATTCGCTTTAACATTTCTCGCTGGAACTCATAAAGTGGATTGAGTTTCTCAGTAGTACGCCTGCTAGTTTTCATTATAAACAAATTAACCGTGTCCTTGTCAATCAATCATTTATACATTGTCTAAAAATTGTATGCTTCTACTAAGTACCACAAATAGCTCATTAAATGACACATATTCTCTCTACTTCTATTTATAATATACTGTTGTCGTTGTAGGCGAGTACTGTGGAAGAGCCAGCTGACGACAACATGTACCTCGGAGTTGTATTGTCGGCCGTCGTAATCGTGACCGGTATCTTCTCGTACTACCAAGAGAGCAAGTCGTCCAAAATCATGGAATCCTTCAAGAACATGGTGCCCCAATTTGCGACCGTTATCCGTGAGGGAGAGAAGCTGACTCTGCGCGCAGAGGACCTGGTGCTTGGCGACATTGTTGAGGTAAATTCATAATTCACAGGTCCAACAAAATTAGCCGTAGAGTCACATGATGTGTACTCAACTCCTAAAGAGTAGGATATGCGCTTGGCTCTGTTTGCACTACTAAGTACAACTTGAATGTCTTCAAGACGAGAGCATTCCATGCCCATTCAGCACCTCATGGACGAGCTTGCTCAATATTAGACCATATCTTCACGTGTCGTTGGATGAGTACTGTGGACAAAGGCGAGCTCAGGTTAACTTTTTTTTTTTTACTAAAGGGACTTTTTACTTTTACATTTCTCTTCTGAGAATATTTGGTTCAAAGCGTGGCCAATACAACGGTTAAATTAGTCTTATTTTTATTTTATGTCGATTGTATTAATTGTAACTAATTATTCGAGAATAGGAAGAGCGTTATGGTGCTTTTAAAAAAAATGGCCTGGACTGCTCAACTGCTAGTGCCTAGTGTACTAGTCACTAATCAATAGTCATCTCGAACTTCAAGGCGTTGTTTTTCGATAATAATTCAAAGTTTCTTGAAATATTGAACAATGTGTAAATGGCCTGCAGCAGCATTATTTCGAAATAGGTCATGCAGAGATTTATTGCCTACATACCTGCAGACAAAATGTGTTAATTTTCACATAACTCTATTGTGAACTTGCTTAAGACGCCAGAACATTTTATGTCTGAGCTTTTTGGGTGAAATAATCTTGTTCAGCGAGTAAATTTGTAAAAGTGTCCATTATATTGTAATAGTGTCTTGTTTTGAAGTTTCCAATATGTTTAGGTGAAATTCGGCGACCGTATCCCAGCTGACATCCGGATCATCGAATCGCGAGGATTCAAAGTGGACAACTCGAGTTTGACCGGCGAGTCGGAGCCTCAGTCCCGCGGCGCAGACTTTACCAACGAGAACCCCCTGGAAACCAAGAACTTGGCATTCTTCTCCACCAACGCTGTTGAGGGCACCGCTAAGGGAATCGTCATCTGCTGTGGTGATAACACGGTAAGCTTATTTATTTATTCCACAGCTGGGCTTCGACCTACGCTCGAAGGGCGATTGGGGCGTAATTTCACTACGGGGACCTGATGCGTGTCGGCGGATTCACATACACCATTGAACTTTTTCTCCAGACATACAAGTTTCCTCACGATGTTTTCATACACTGAAAATTCAGTGTGACAAGAGAACACATAAATACATGCTGAAGAAGTCATTGGTACGGAACTGGGATCATAACCATCAACCTCACGATTGTGAAGCCTGTCTTCTCCCAATGGACTACCTCGGTTACTTATACACCTGGATGGGCGGTGTATACAATCTGAATATAGACACTCATTCTGTCATTTCAATGACCTCTATTTTTGTTTTTCGGACAGATTTTTTTTGCAAGTGTTCTATCGAGATCCACTTTTATTAATTAATAGGCCAACGAATAGGTTTTATAGTGACAGCTCAGTCCATTACAAGCGCCATTATTTGCCAGTTATTTAAATGTCTATATGCGAACTTTACAGTGGTCCTAAAGAACTGGTAATATTTTCATGGAAGTGAGATGACGTCAAAAGGTGTTTAAGATATCACCGGGTGCCAATCGCTAGGCAATTTGGTCATCCCCAAAGAGATAGCCTAATGTAGATTAGCAGAAAATAATTGGGAATTCCATATCAATTCGCTAACTCTGTTCTCTGTCTCAAAACTATTGGTTCTTTTTTCAGTCAATAGGACATAGTAGCAACAAACAGCCTGTTCTTCATAAAAGCAACTTTTCCATAGGTAATGGGCCGTATCGCCGGTTTGGCCTCTGGACTCGACACGGGAGAGACCCCCATCGCTAAGGAGATTCACCACTTCATCCATCTGATCACGGGCGTCGCCGTCTTCCTCGGAGTTACCTTTTTCCTCATCGCTTTCATCCTTGGCTACCATTGGTTGGACGCTGTTATCTTCTTGATTGGTAAGATATATAAAGTTCTCCTCGATTAAAATAATCTGATTGATCTGTTAATTTATCTGTTAATTAACATAGAGTACCCTTAGAATAGACAATACGCATTTTGTTTTGTTTAGTCAATATTTTGAAGCGAGACTAAGATAAAACCAGACAAAACTCAGAGATGTTCTAGCACCTCTAAAATGTACAAAAGACTTTATAGTACTTGGCTCTTCGTAAACTTCGTTTTAAATGTATTTGCGATCTAACAGTTTTATTAACCAGTGTTCCGTCCACTAGGTATCATTGTCGCCAACGTACCCGAAGGCTTACTCGCTACCGTAACAGTGTGCCTGACCCTGACCGCCAAGCGGATGGCATCGAAGAACTGCCTGGTGAAGAACTTGGAAGCCGTGGAAACCCTGGGTTCCACTTCCACCATTTGCTCCGACAAGACCGGAACTCTCACGCAGAACAGAATGACTGTCGCTCACATGTGGTTTGACAACCAGATCATCGAAGCCGACACTACTGAAGACCAGTCTGGAGTACAATATGGTACGTCACTTAAAAAAGGTGACATTGTGACATCGTCTTCCTAACCCTTATTCCACTAGGTAGAATAGGCATATCCTATGTTTCCTGTCTTAACTTCATTCTTCATTCGTCATTTCTACATTCACACGCATATTATCATCTTTCACATAGTTCATCCACACCTTTTTAGGATGCCCCCTTCTGAAATTACGTATTGCCCTTAAATATGGTGGGGAAATTATTAATCTGGATCGAGACACAGCAGGCTAATCATGTAAATGATCGGGATCACGATTTGTCATAATTGACACTTGTCACTGTCACAGCTTCACGGTATCACGGAGGGATTTCTCTGGCTATCGTTATCGAACGAATGCATTGATTTCCTAATTAAGTTAAGCAAACCGTCGGTCTTTTGGCGCTTCGTCCTGCCCTGCAGGGTCAAATGAGTTTTGGCGGGACAGTGACAAGTGACATTAATGACAACTCGCGATCCCGAACAGTTACATGATTAGCCTGCAGGGTTAGCTGTGTCCTAAAAAATCGTAGAATATCGGGACGGCTGATTTGGGTGGCATTTATTATGGGGTAGCTTATACTCTAGTTCCTTTCGGGCAAACTTTTCAGCAGCAAAACAATTTTATTTCTTGAGGATAAAGAAATCTACCTCGGAGTGCAGCCAGTCGATAAGTAAAAGATCCTCTCTCGTATAATAATGTCTAAAAGATAGAGACAGTAACAAAACTATGCTATTACAGACCGCACCAGCCCCGGATTCAAGGCGCTCGCCAAGATCGCTACCCTCTGCAACCGAGCCGAGTTCAAAGGCGGTCAGGATGGCGTCCCCATTCTGAAGAAGGAAGTAGCCGGAGACGCGTCTGAAGCCGCTCTTCTCAAGTGCATGGAACTGGCCCTCGGAGACGTGCTGTCTATCAGGAAGCGTAACAAGAAAGTGTGCGAGATTCCGTTCAACTCGACCAATAAGTACCAGGTCTCGATTCACGAGAGCGACGACCCAAGCGACCCTCGCCATCTGCTTGTGATGAAGGGAGCCCCAGAGAGGATTCTGGAACGTTGCAGCACCATCTTCCTTGGAGGAAAGGAAAAGGTAAGATCGGATAAGAAAATCTATACCACTTACCAGAATTAACATACAACGAACAAAACCAAGTTAAAGGGGTTTGGAGACGATCAATTTAAGTTGTATATAGTATACGTTTGACCACCAACTATATGTTAACATTTATTGTCATTTACGTAGCCCTTAGATCGGTTTCTAAAGCTACTAAGGCATTGAACGACGATTGATGGAAAATGTAATTAACAAGCGTTGATAACCTTGATTGACGTAGCTCGTAGATCGCGTTCAATTAAAACCTTCAATGACGAACGTTAAAAGATTGACTATTGATTGTCTCCGGTCCCCTTTATGCTAGTGCAACAAATGACTGACATAGATCTTAGTTTAGCCACCGTCTCTCCTGATGAACACGTTAATCTAGAAGAATCTTATTCATAATAGCCTTTAAAATGTTTAAAAGTGTAGAAAGAAAGAGGGTGGAACTAGTCTAGTTTATTCCCAAAAGTTCAAATAACAGATATAGCTCTCACAGTTGCCAAGCAAAATTGAGCTGAGTTGGTCATGTAAGCCGCATGCAAGAAAAGCTCTGGGCTCTCAGAATTACTACCAACTGGAGTCCCAACTTGATCCGGTGGCCTCCCAGCAATCCACTTCGCGACGAGCTTAACGCTTTCAACAAAGATTGACAGGAGTTAGGTCCGCCAAAATTGAAAAGTCAAAGGGAAACCTTAGCCCAACAGTGAGATTCTACAGGTTAGCAGTAATAACAACTAGCATCATCAGCCAGAAGACATCCAAAGCTGGACGAAGACCTTTCCCTTAATATGGGGTTTTACCATTATCCTCGCGCTTGGCAGGCGGTTCTGCAATCTCAGAATGCTCACCACCGTTAACCGAGAGGACGCTGCTGCCCGTCCTCCGCTAATTCTGCGTGCAGTTTTAGGATATGCCCAGGTGTAAAGGTTAGCAGCAACGACAAATGAGTTACCCTCATTTCGCAGGTTCTCGATGAAGAAATGAAGGAAGCGTTCAACAACGCGTACTTGGAACTGGGCGGGCTCGGCGAGCGCGTGCTCGGCTTCTGCGACCTGCAGTTGCCCTCCGACAAATACCCCATCGGCTACAAGTTCAACACGGACGACATCAACTTCCCCGTGGACAACCTCCGCTTCGTCGGCCTCATGAGCATGATTGACCCGCCTCGTGCCGCCGTCCCTGATGCCGTCGCCAAGTGCCGCTCCGCTGGTATCAAGGTAAAAAGGGAACTCTATTGTGTATATCAGTTAAGGTGGATATTTGATTGTGCTCTTTTTAAATGTTTCTTGAATTATTTCATTGTCTTAGATTTTATAAATCCTACCACTGGTTCAAAGTAAATTGAAACTCTATCTGGGCGATATTTAATTGTAAAAGTTTCTTGACTTTATTCTTTCACTGTCTTTCGTAAATGTAGTTTATTTATTATGGTACAACATTAAGAGTTCTACAGTTAACAGAGTAAGTGTGTATAACCTATGTTTTTTTTTCATACAAAAACAAACAAGTCACCAGTGTCGAAGAGTGTATAACCAATGATTTTTAAAGTATCATTGTTAAGAGATAAGTCCCAACCATCTTCATGTTACAATAATAGATTTTTTTTCCAATCTTCAAAAAATCAAAGCACAAGCTGAAAATTCGAAATTTCAAACGTAATGAGTTCCTCAGGTTATCATGGTGACTGGTGACCACCCCATCACTGCCAAGGCTATTGCCAAATCCGTGGGCATCATCTCCGAAGGCAACGAGACCGTGGAGGACATCGCCGCTCGCCTGAACATCCCCGTGTCCGAAGTCAACCCCCGCGAGGCCAAGGCAGCCGTGATACACGGGACTGAGCTCAGGGAACTCAACTCCGACCAGCTTGACGAGATTCTCAAGTAAGTGAATTAGCGAGATGAATGATTATACAAGCTGTTGTTTTTTAATTCCCGCCAAATGTACAGAGGTAGATATTCTCATCGTTATGAACAACTTTTACTATGGGGTGAACCCGGAAATGTAAGGTGTTCCATACATTTTGTCCATGATCAGTGAACTTTTTGTATGGAACAACATAACAATGAAAATATAAATATAGTTTGAAAGCATATTTCGGTTTAAAGGGCAATTTTACTACATAAATGACTTGAAGAGAATTGCCACCTAATATCTCAGGGTGACGAGCGCAGTGCAGTATGGGGCAGGATTTTGAACGCAAGTTCACAATTATAGCGCTGCTACTGTTATGGGCAGGCGTGATACTTACTATCAGGCGAACAACTCGCTCTGCTCGATACTCCATTGCATAAAAAATACGCTAGACTGAAAGATTTGCGAGATCTGAAATGTTACGTAACTTCTATGTGCGCCATACTTATTTATACGTTTACCATACCATAGAGTGCATAGAGGACAAAGGGTTAAACCGTCACCTTCCGTACCAGGTACCATACCGAGATCGTATTCGCCCGGACCTCCCCGCAACAGAAGCTGATCATCGTGGAAGGATGCCAGCGGCTCGGCGCCATAGTGGCTGTCACCGGCGACGGTGTCAACGACTCCCCAGCTCTCAAGAAGGCCGACATCGGCGTCGCCATGGGCATCGCGGGCTCTGACGTGTCTAAACAGGTGAGCCTATACACTAGGTTTTAATATAATAAGCTTTAAAAAACAATACAACCGACTTCAACTTCGAATACCTAGATGACATCTTCATAATTTCTAGTAATTCTGATTTAAAAACCACACTACCGAAGCCTCTGAAGTATTGCCTACCAAACAAAAAAATTATCATCAAAATCAGTTCATAATTGGCGGAGTAATCGCGTAACATACATACATACAGTCGAATTGAGAACGTCCTTGTTTGAAGTCGGTTGAAAAATAGTAACATATGCTTCGCGGTTTCGAAGGCATCAAAATGTAGCCGATGTCCAGTTTGAGCTGTCTCTATGCCAAGTTTTATAAAGATCGGCTAAGCCGGTTTCTAAAAAGTAAAAATGTAGAAACTGACAGCAGACAGAGAGACGAGATTAACTTTCGAATTTGTAATATTAATTAGATGGATTCACGTTTAATCTTGCCTCTCCTATGCAAGGACTAAGATAGAGCACATTTTCCTAGCAGTTACTTATTCGCTCTTCGTTTAAAGATCACCAAATCGATTGATTTTATGAGCTTGTAAATAATGCTGCAGCCACACGAAGTTACATGAATGTGCTTCCGAAGCTCTTCGAACATACATAGGTCTTTAAAACCATGCGTTCGTACACATCGTACAATCGCCTACATCTTATGGTCGTAACCACTTTTATACTAAATTACATCACATCATCAGCCAAAAGACGTCCACTGCTGGACGAAGGCCTCTCCCTTAATAGGGATGGGTTGCCATAATCCCGACGCTTGGCAGGCGGCTTGGGGATCGCAGAATGCTCACCACCGTTAACCGAGCGGACACTGCTGTGCGTCCTCCGATGGTTCTGGATGCAGTTTTAGGACATACTTAGGTCTACCCAGGTACTCAGGTGGGGTTTATATTACAGTGGGTCTTCAAACTCGTCAAATATTAATCTTGTACATTATTTTCTAGGCCGCCGACATGATTTTGCTGGACGACAACTTCGCTTCCATCGTGACTGGTGTAGAAGAAGGCCGGCTCATCTTCGATAACCTCAAGAAGTCTATCGCGTACACTCTCACCTCGAACATTCCTGAGATCTCGCCCTTCCTTGCCTTCATCCTTTGCGACATCCCGCTGCCTCTTGGCACTGTTACCATCCTTTGCATCGACCTTGGAACCGACATGGTAAGTTCGACCCTATGTTCTATTGATTATGGCTGAAATTCATCGAGTGATGTTATGGAAACATTTCAAAGACAAAAGAATATAACTATAAGAATAGAGGCAGTAAATACAATGAAAGTCACGTGAGTTGCCCGAAACGTGCGTGACTTGAGTCCATTCAAACTAAGCTGTACAAGTGTAACATCACTCGAAAATTATGCAAATTGATATAAATATTAATAATGTATTCTTTTGAATACAAAAACATCTGTTTTTCCTGTCTCAGCTTGAACTCATTTGAACTGTATTGATAAAAAAAAAAAAAAAATAATAATATGTTATATCAGACAGTTATTAAATATTTTTTTTGATACGGGAAGGACAGAGAAAAATAATATCTATCTTTCTTAATTTTTAGCACGTCTGTTTCGATATTAAATATCTGAAAGTCATATTACAATTTTTAATAAAGTATAATATTAGGTGCCGGCAATCGCTCTCGCGTATGAAACTGCTGAGGCGGACATTATGAAACGGCCACCCAGAAATCCGTTTTGCGACAAACTGGTCAACGAGAGGTCTTTATGCAGTCTCTATCTGTGTTGCCATAATCAATAACAGTTTTCAGCCTTTTAACTTCGATGTTGCCTCGGTATCGTGACCAGTGCAGTGTCTGCGTGTGGATATAATTGTGAACCTTATTCCGTGCGATCATAATGTTCAGAATTCTCTAATGTCTCTACATATTTGCGAATTTAAAATTAACTCTAAAGAGATGTTATACATTGTTATCGCACGAAATCCACGATTTAAACAAATGTGTGGAGTCGAGCATGATTCTACTACAGGAGTCGCAGCCGTTACTAATGATAGCCAGAATGTCAAATAATTTCTACTAATACTGTCATTTATAACCTGTGCCAAACAACTAAATAATTTCTACTAATACTGTCTTTTATAACCTGTGCCAAACAACTAGATTGTCGTGTTTGATGTCTACTAATCAGCGTAACGCAGAGGTTTACATAGTTGGTTTAACAGTCAGACACAACACACTGATGTAGTTCCATCACCATTTCATCCGACCATCAAGATATCACTCGTATCGACTCAATCTCATGTCCATTGTTCATGTTAAATTTTGTTTTAAAACATCACAAAAAGTTACCAAATCGGCCACTACAAGAGTCATTTCATGATCGACATGTTAATTTTTGTTTTAATTTTGTGTTATTAATTTTAAGAGTTTCAAGCGGTTGTAAGAATATGCCACTGTGTTCAAGTTTAAATTTCAAATATGGGTAATTGGGTACAGTCCGGAGCAGACACAAAGAGGAGATGGCGCGAAAATACTTTTTTCGAAGCATGTGAGAACGCATGGGAAGGGTTTACTACGCTCTATCCACCTTTATTAGGCAATACTAGGGTGATCTTAGTAATTTCGGCGTAATAAATTTCATAACTTGACCACAGCCTCTACACGGCAAAAAATCAAAAAGCTCAACTTTTTCGCCTAGCACAGGCTTTTTTAGACCCGTAGATAACATATTTACTGATATATTTGTGTCTGGTCTGTGATTGGACGTGTGTTGCGGTGGCGTATTGTAACAACGCTGGTGTGTGTTCGATGTTGTACACATGTGACATGATGCACCACGCTTGTGTGTGTGGGGCGCGGGCGGCGCGCCGCTCCGCGCTCACATTGCTAGTGTTTGTGTAGGTGCCCGCCATTTCCCTGGCTTACGAGGAGGCAGAATCTGACATTATGAAGCGACAGCCGCGTAATCCTTTCACAGATAAACTCGTTAACGAGAGGTAAAACCCGCGAGCGATCACCAATCGCTCGGTGATATTATTCTATCCGCTATTTGCTTGCTACCACGTGTTAGTCTTCCGTATTGAGGTTTGGTTGTTGCCTGCAGTGTGTGGAAGGTGCCCGTATTACACCATAGCTCTCTGTGGATATCGAAGGCGTCGATAGCACCGCTCCTAACTTTTCTGCCTTGCGTTGTATTTTCTAATTCTTGTATTAAAAACTTTACTAATTTCTTAATGTACCTAGCTTGATGTCGCGATGTAACGACGCGTTTCCTCTCGGTATGGGTCCATACAAACGCCTCGTTCCATAATTTTTTTGATATTTCTTAATGTTGGTGTGAGTGGTCGTTAAGGTAAGTTTTCGGTGTCTCCCTGTCTCTGTCATTTTATCTATCGTGCATGTAAGAACACATTTTTTAAATGTTATATTATTACTATTTTTTTATACGTATTGTATTTTTATATTTCTTATTTCTTATCTATCATACTCCCATGCACAACATACACAATATTTATTTGTCGAAGACATCGTTTATCATTCGATATACTCACGACTCCGCTCTAGGCTTCATCACTCCACCTGTCTCATTATTATATACACAGCTCAGGCCCTCATTTCTACCGCTGTTAGGCACATATACACTCGATGTATTTTATTACATATCATATCGATTACATGATACTATATCGAAACGCTGCTAGCTAGGGCTTATTTTATAACTTCTTCACTATAGTTTAGATATTTCAGATTATATTTCGTACTATCTTTGAACGGAAGGTAAACAAAGCTATTTTTGAATTTTAATCACGCCAATTTTTCACTCTTGTTACTAGCTAATTATGTTTTGTACTCGTAAGTAAAGAAGGAATAGAGCGTAATGGTTGTGACATCGCTAGAGGTAGTGGTACGAGAGGCGTAGCCGAGGTGTGTACGTATATTTATTATGTATAAGTGCTCAGTGTGCAGTGTGCCGGTTATTGATTGCTTGGTGTTACCGAAGGTGCCTGCTATATCATTGGCGTACGAGGCGCCAGAGTCAGATATCATGAAGCGGCAGCCGCGGGACCCTTACCGCGACAACCTCGTCAACAGAAGGTTGGCCCCGCTCGCACGAAGCCGCGCGCCGCCCGCGCCGGCACGCAGCGGTCACGTGCGGCGACGCTTACTCACTTGCTCATTTGGGTGTTAACACAATGTATAGCCCACTGATGAAAATTAACGTTCCGAACATTGCCTGGATTACAAACCAACTGATTTGATCGGTGCGGCTACTTGTGATTCAACAGTTCCATTTGAAACTGGATGTGGAAGAGTGATAATGCCGCCCCTGACCCTAGCCCTGCCTCGCCCGCCGCTCGGTGGCCTTCCACTTGTAGTATCGATCCCGGCCCCGTATGGAAATCGAACCCACGCAGATAGATACACAATAAATATACAACCGTCAACTACCGCTTGTTTCTTATTCCTGGAAGCTTCTTCTTGAGCAGTTTTTTACTACAGAGTTATTAGAAATCTATTTTCAAATGCCTAGTTCTAGAGAAGTCTAGTCCTTTGTCCTTTTTCTGAGATCTTCACTCTTCCATATTTCAATACTGTTTATTGAAAAAAATAATTGAGCAATGGAAAATGCACGTATAGCCAACAAAAAGTAGTGAACTTAGAGTCTGTCATAGAAAAAGCACTAGTGGTTATTTTATATGTGAATAAGTCTTAGATTCGTAGTGAATAGAGCTCATTTGACGATGGTTCATTGTTATCTAATGAGAACTTTAAATTTTCGTTGAAGGAATGTTTTAGGTGATATGGATCATTCTGTTATAATGTAATATGTTTATTATTTATTACCGCTATATTTATTTTATAGATGACATGAAGCACGATGCTGAGTCAGAAGTCACTTTAAACGCTGAATATATTGCTTTCACGCGTATCCACTTACACAACACACCTTTAAATAGGCTCTTGTACATTAAGCTGTATTCTAGTTGGATTTTTGGTTTTGTCTTCTGCTTCTTTTCTATATCTCTGCACAAATCTAGGTACGTAACATTATCGCTTCAAGGCTTTCTCCGCCCAAAACTAACCTTGCATGGACGCAGTAACTTGCATCTCCTAAGACGACCTGGTCTTATTGATTATTTTTATGGACCAAAGTTGTCATCGTTCAGTAACCATTGGATTACTATTGTATAAACTCCTATAGGATCCTTATGCTTTTTACTGTGAATTTAATAATGCCAGTCGTCTGATGCTTTACCTGAAACGTAATTGATAAGATGACTGTTTAGCTGTTGCAAACTGAGTATTGCACTTTTGTGATGTAAGCCATTTTTTATGAATTGTCCTGTTCAGATGATATAGTTACTCATGCCTATTTTTTTGGCGCACCGACCCTGTTAATTTTGATCAAGTTTATTAAGTATTTTTTTGAATTTGGTTTACTGCAAAAAGGCATATTCAGCTTGAGTAAAGTGTACTCACATGGAATCATTTTCACAGAACAAATGTTTTGTTTATGGAATACCCAAATAGTTGATAAAAATTGCTAATTTAAACTATTATATTAAAGTGCGTAAGTTTAAAAGCTACATATTGAATGGAATAAATAACTATTGTGAGTATGCCTTCAATGGTCTATGTTCTTTATTTTAATACAACAAATGCTTTACAAACAAACTCCCCCTGATAGAATTTCAAACGTTTGACAGTTTCGAAATCACAGTCCACTGTTAACATCTAAAATCAATAAAATAGCAAAGTAAAATATACCTAAAATGCACGAGTCACAAATGCTTGCAAAATATCTGGGTTTCCAACTGCCTTAATGCTAGAGGTATACCGTTGTGAAATTGACCAATAAAGGCAAAGATTCATGACGTGGTAGCTGATTCTGGCTTAGAAATTAAAGCTGATTGGCTTGTAGTTTAGATCTTTTACAAAAGGCAAGTTATCTGATTGGTCAATTTCACGCATACGCCTTTTTCGGGTTGTTTGGAGTCCGGATAGTAAGATCACTTAGTTAAATGCTGTGGTGGGTGTTGGCAGGCTGATTTCCATGGCATACGGTCAGATCGGAATGATCCAAGCTGCCGCCGGTTTCTTCGTATACTTCGTGATCATGGCTGAGAACGGATTCCTGCCGATGTTTCTCTTCGGCATCAGGAAGCAATGGGACTCCAAGGCCGTCAACGACTTGACCGACTCCTATGGACAGGAATGGGTATGTATTTTTTTCATAATAAGCTTCCATTTGATCGTCATACGCCATCTTGACCAATATTAAGCGATGACGGAAAGGTAAAGTTGTCTAGAAGAAACCGAAATGATTGCAATTTGAAGACACTCTGACTGTCTCTTTCGTGAGATACACAATCTAGGGTCTTCAAGAGCCCTTAGTGGGCTCGGCCAATGCATTTCACTTTCTAGCGGTTATGCAATGTTCATATTATATTTTTTTACGCAGAAATCTGCGTTTGACACCTCGCCTGTGTAATGGCCCCAGCAGACAGGCGAAGTAAAGACACTTCGCCTATGTCTGCAGTGCATACGTGCGCCCTTTTTCTTACGCAGACATAGGCGAAATGAAGAGACATTATGATTTTTGGTGCATAACATTTTTAGGGATGATATTGTTTTGGGGCCTTACAACTCACGATGACAATACTCGTTAATTATTACTGTAATAATATCTTTATTTTTTTGTGTTGCTACGCTAAAAAACGAATTTCAGAAATCCAGGGAAAAGTTTCTTCTTACAAAAAACATTGTTAATAAGAAAAGTTTTTCTTATAACATTAAAGTTGTTACGGATTCTTCCATATTTTTTACAAACAGTCAAAAACACAGAATGCGGTGTTGAAATAATCTCTTTTAGATTTATTTCCTGATTAACTTTCTTAATAAAATTGAAAGTTACCTTTGTGGTGTGGCAACTTTGCTCGTTACATTTCAGCTGTACTTACCTCCATAAATTTAAATTTGCGTCTCTTTCATACTTGCGTTCAGTCCTTGAATGTGTCTCAGAATTATGAACGTAATAAGTGTAGAAATAAAGATAATTTATTTTCTGGCAATTTGTGTTATTAGACTTTTCTACGCCGTGCCCTAACAATAAAAAAGTATAAGTATTCTATCAGCTATCTAGTTCCTGCATTACAAGCTTTGCTTAGTTTAGACTGGCGCTGGAAAATTACCACCAATATTTATTTTAGTAACTTTGCCCTTCTACATCAGATTTACAAGGCATTCAAATACGTAAAAAATAGGCTTCATGATTACTAGACTGCATAGTAAGATAATCTGATGAACGTAGAACAAAGTAATGGCAGATTCAATCATCTACAATGTCCTTGATCGTCCGTCTATCCGATCACCTGAACAATACGTGTGTTCTAACGTTACAGACATACCGCGACCGCAAAGCCCTCGAGTTCACGTGCCACACCGCTTTCTTCGTGTCCATCGTGGTGGTGCAATGGGCTGATCTGATCATCTGCAAGACCCGCCGCAACTCCATCGTCCACCAGGGCATGCGCAACTGGGCCCTCAACTTCGGACTCATTTTCGAGACCGCTCTAGCCGCTTTCTTGTCGTACACACCCGGAATGGACAAGGGACTCAGGATGTACCCTCTCAAGTGAGTTTCCGGCATATATCTAACTATATTATTTTGGGATTTCGTAGTGGTAGCTAAGTTTGGAAGCGCCGCACCTCAATTCTTGACTTTGGGGTTTCGATTTCAAAACCATAGAAGAAGGATACTGTGAAGCACCTGCATATGTCCAGACTCCATTATGGAATATGGCCCAATCACCCTTTGAGACCAATAATTTTGTAGCGGTAGGACCCTACTACAGAGTCCGCCTGGGGTAGTACCTTTGCCAGTTATTCAATCGCTAAGCAGTAGTGTGCAAGCATTACTGTGTTCCGGTTTGAAGGGCAATGTTACCAGAGAAATTACTGGGTAGGAAGAGATTTAACATCTAATATCTCAGGGTGACGAGCGCAGTGCAAGTGCGGCGCAGGATTGTGTTGGCACTGCTACTGTTAGTGGCAGGCGTGACGCTTACCAGCAGGCGAACGTCTTGCTCGTCTCGTCACTTGATTGTATTAAAAAACCTTTGGAGGTCAAGTTCCGATGCCGTAGTATGAATATGTGATCCTATGAGTTTGGTGTGTGGAGTTCTAAAATATTTTTTTGTCAAATGTCTGATGAAGCGATCGAAAGATATTAAAGTTATTAACCGCCAATTAATTTAGGTACAAGTAGAAGAAATTAGGGGAGCCATTTGTCCGATTGTTCGTCAAAATTAGTTACGCAAAAAAGAGGCTACTTCCAATTTGCTGCATCAGATATACCTAATGAAGTTTCGTCTTGACGGCAATTTATTTTGTGTTGATAACACCAAAATTACAAGTCAACTGTTACACACATTTACATGTATGTGTAACTTGTCGTTTTGTCCGCAGGTTCGTGTGGTGGCTGCCCGCCATTCCTTTCATGCTGTCGATCTTCATCTACGACGAGATCCGGCGCTTCTACCTGCGCCGCAACCCAGGCGGCTGGCTGGAACAAGAGACTTACTACTAAACGCCACCGAGCAGACCACTGTCCGCGCCACTCGCTGCGTACAATACCGTTCGTTTGTGTTCCATACAGAGTGCCAGGCAGGGAGTGCGGCCGGAGCCGTGTCCGTATATGTGTAATCGCTGTCGTGTACGCTTCTCACCGCTTGTCCGTCGGACGCCGCCGCGGCCGCGCCCGCGCCCGCGCCGGCCGTCGGCCCCGCGCCAACACATTCTCACACATGATTCTTTTCGACGAACTATCTATGTATATATGCACAGTGGAGAATGAACATTGATATTTGTGATGATATAAAAAGATTATTATACGCATTATATTATTTTCTAATTGTGAAACGTGTTATTTTTATATTGCGACGGTTTTATTAGGCGGGGTGTGAATCTCGGAGATTATGAATCTGTTGATGTTCGTGGGCGAGGGCGCGCGGCGGCTCGGCGGCGGCGGCGGCGCGGCCGTCACGTCGGCTCGGCGGCGGCGGCGGCGCTGCCGTCACGTCGGCTCGGCGGCGGCGGCGGCGCTGCCGTCACGTCGGCTCGGCGGCGGCGGCGGCGCTGCCGTCACGTCGGCTCGGCGGCGGCGGCGCGGCCGTCACGTCGGCTCCTCCGATACCACATGCATTGTTTACACATACTTATATGATAAGTGATTAAAGTATCGTCTAGCGGTAGTAGGTCGTTCGTGAATCGAGTGGGCGCAGCGTGACGCGCGCCGCGCCGCGCTCGTCGGCCAACGAAGCATTTGTTGTAAAATTACCGGTTAAGAGCCACTATTATTATTATAATTTAAGTGAATTAGATTTAAGTTGAATTTTTCGAGTGAATAATGTTTAGTTGACGATTCGATCGGGTGCGTGGCGTATGAGAGGTCGATGTGGAGTGCCTGAGTTTTAGTGTACTACTGCTTACTGTTAGGTAGGTAGTTGAAATTTTGATGCCGTATTTTCAATCGTAACGTAGATAAATAAAGCATACACAGGCGCGACGCTTAGAGAGGCGGTCCCGGCGGCGGGCCGCGCGCCCCGCGACCGCGACCGCGAGCCGCGGCCGCGCGCGCGGTCCCCGCCGGCGATACACGACGCTTTTCTTTTCTAAAAAATAATCAGATTAGCGAATTTCGTCAAATTTATTAAAATAGGCTGCTCATGGTAATTACGTAAGATTTTATTTCTTAATTAAAGGATAATAACAAACGTAGGGATGCGTAATTAGAGATTTTTAAAATTATACAGTTATGATAGAGTCGTGTTGTTTTGTCGCCCGAGGCCCCGCGGTCCGGCGCCCGCCCGCCGACCGCGCGGCCCCCAACGAGCGATCCATTTCAATTTTTCGTAACGAATACATATAACATTATAATAATGGTTACAAAAAGTAAAGTATAACATTATAGCGAATAAAATCTAAATTATATGAAATGTTTATAGATTTAATGAAGTTCGTTTGTTTAGAGTGACTTTCTGTGCTTGATTGTGGACGTAGACCGGCGACTCCGTCACCGTGTCGATCTGATGTTTGTATGCGGTTCCTTTATCGTACACTGTAGGACTAACATTGTTTTGCGTTCGACAGTTCTTTACACCGATTCATTTTATAGTATTACTACTCTGTTGGCTAGGAGCGCTGTAAAAATGTAAGTGTTAATAAAAAAAACATTTTCAAAATACATATTAGCATGGTGTTTTATTGTTTACGGTTGTATTGTTTAAGCCTATTTTTTGTTTTTAAACCTTTAGACTAACTCAATATAACTAAGTATAGTAAAATATACTTATCTTTAGCTAGATACTAGTTACATTACACTTGAAAGATCTTGCTACATATAAATAGGTACCTACTAAAACATATTGATGCCTAGGAATAGTTAACACACTAGTTAGTTGTAGGCTTATAGCTTGGAGGATCTAGCTCTCTCTCTCGCTTATAGGTACAGCCCACATACGTACCTACAATTTCTACCAAGTATATATTATATAGTATATAGAGAGAATTAATGGATCACGTGACTATATAAGTAATGGGTAAAAAAAAATGGGTTATTCGTTTGTATGGAAAATCGCTCACCGCGTCCCTCTTAAGGATACCGTCTGGAACTCAATCACCCTGTGCATGCCTGTACCATGGCCTATTGTATAATAGTGTGCCAGACTCCAGAGGGGCGCCGATCAGATGCTTGCCTAGAGCGCTGTCGACATTTAATCCGCCTCTGTATAGGGGTTCTCATTTGCTAGACGCTTTACAAAGTTACGTCGTCAACCTTGCACGAGCTGTCTTAAAGTTAATCGTTTTTTGACAGCAATGGACAGAGTTTATGCTAATAAATCCACTGGAAGAACAAGCAACCAAATACGGCAAGTAAAATATACGATAAACTTACTAGGCTAAACCTTTTCCATACTTATATAGTTATTTACAGCAAGGTATGCAATTTGGACCTGGGTATGTCCTAAAACTGCATCCAGAACCACCGGAGGACGGGCAGCAGCGTCCTCTCAGTTAACGGTGGTGAGCATTCTACGATCCACAAGCCGTCTGCTAAACGTATGGGGATTATGGCAACCCCTCCCTATTAAAGGGGAGGCCTTCGTCCAGCAGTGGACGTCTTCTGGCTGATGATTGATGCAATTTTCTACTCTACAATTAGTCCATGGTGGAAAGTGATATGAGTAAAACGTGAAAGCACGTTCTATGTTGAGCTGAACTTGGATCTATTCGAATATACTGGTGGAAACTAAACAATTAGGGACAGCATAGAAGTCATTTCCTTGAAAGCCATCTTTGAAGACAAGGCGATGTATAATGGATTTTTAGAAAAATTATGATTGGCATATATACAATAATAACGTTATTACTCTAACAGCATTATAGGTACATAATAAATAAATAAATATTGGGGGACATTAATCTGTGGTAATAGGTATCCCTGTTTTCGGATATATGGCACCAGCTTATTTTATTTCTTAATTTCCGTTTTTTTTTATATCACATTTGAGATCGTGGACTTGGCTGATTTATTACCGGTGGTTGGAGTGAGATTTCTGAAGCAGACGAGTGAAGCCTACTAACTCGGTAAAAACTCGCTATCAAAGCCTACTAAACAATGCCTTATGTAAGGTCTCTATAAGGTAACTCACAATACTCACTTGAGCCATTAAGCTGCAGTTAGACGTCGCTAAAACTTTCGTGCGATCGCCGCGCGGTATCCGCTTTAGTTACCACTACACGTATGTTAGTGGCAAATGTAAATTCTATTTCCTAGGCAAAAACGTTTTAATTCTTCTGAATTAGTGACCGTGTGGTCGCTGCGCCTCTATCAGGCGGTCGCCTGGTAGCTACGTATCAGATGACTTTAAATATTATTGCCTAGGAAATAAAATTCATATTTGCCATAACTAACGTGAGACATCGATATAGGTGAACGGCGTCCACGTTAGATCTGTGCGAATCAGTCTAATTTAAATTAAAGCGAGTTAGTCTTTCCGCCGAATAGTCATTGTCTATGATGATTTATCAAATCTTAAAACATTACATAGAGGTAGGTAGGACCTACAGTGACGTTGAGAGGTAAGTGTCTACTTGCCCAGGGTTTACACACAGGTTATACAGGAAGGGTGTATTAGTTGCAGTCACTAAGATAGTTCTCGAAAATATTTTTTTTATGATACAGTCAATATTTTTCATAATTTCATGGTTGGTTCCATAATGTAGGTAAAGTTGATCATAATGATGAGTACAGCGGGCTCCTTTTATACAATGTGTAACAAAAAGGTTCAACAATACTGAAGGGTAGGTATATATGTATATACTCATCATTATGAACAACTTTACTATGGCGCCAAGCATGAAATCACGAAAAAATATTGCTGTTCCTTATAAGAAGCTCATTGACCTTGGACAAAAGGCTTAGGACATTCTCCTTGCGCAGGTGGCCTAGTGGTACAAGCTTCCCATACTTCCTTGTATGAACTAGGCCAAAATGTGACATGCACAGCAACAGCTGTTTTTTTTGCGATTTCATGGTTATGGCCCCATAGCAAAAGTTGTTCATAATGATGAGTACTTACATACATACCCTTCAGTAGTTGTTACACATTGTATATACGTTGGTATAAAAATCACTTGTGTTGTGATGCTTTGCTTCATCGAAAAATCAGCGGAGCTCATTGGCACGGGATTTGATTCGAGCGGTCTCCCACTAGACTACCAAGGCTTGGTGTGTGTGATGGTGCTTAAAAAAAAATATGGATAAGGACTGGGTCTCATCCACCCCGGTGCCCCTGCCCTGCTGATGGGAAAAAGTGTTTCATTCACCCCGGTGGACCCGTGTCGGCGCTTAACGGGGTGGATGGCTCACATCAAGTGTCATTTACCCCGGTATCGCTTGTAACGGGGTGGATGGCACGCATCAAGTATCATTTACCCCGGTTTCGCTTGTAACGGGGTGGATGGCACACATCAAGTATCATTTACCCCGGTATCGCTTGTAACGGGGTGGATGGCACGCATCAAGTATCATTTACCCCGGTTTCGCTTGTAACGGGGTGGATGGCACACATCAAGTATCATTTACCCCGGTATCGAATGTAACGGGGTGGATGGCACGCATCAAGTATCATTTACCTCGGTTTCGCTTGTAACGGGGTGGATGGCACACATCAAGTATCATTTACCCCGGTATCGCTTCTATCTAAGAGGACGGCCCTCCTCTAAGAGATGGATGGTGATGACCTGTTACCAATAAATGATTATGATGGCACAGAACAAGTATCAGTGAACCCGGTATCACCTATAAAGGGGTAGGTGGCACGGACCACGTATTTTTCGCTCCTGCATTAGACGTAATGACGTAATGTCTACTAGCCGAAAAAGGAATGCCTAGGAATAAAAAAGTTTGTATATATTTAAATATGATAATTTTTTACAACGCAATGCGTTTCGGCGTAGCCCCCTTTTCTTAGAGGCCAAGCTTCCTCCATCGTAGGCCGCACGTAGATAGCATTTTCAACAGGCGTGTTAGGCGGCGGTTAAAAATTACCATCTTCTTGTTTGCCATTCTTTCTATAAAAATTAGAACGCAAATGCAAGCCTATATTCAAATTGAAAAATGTTTGCGATGCCAACTTATCTGCCAGCTGGTATTAGGTATTATATTATTCCCAATAATACCTAATATAGGTACAATATCAGCTATAATAAACCTATAATAATGAATGCCTATCATAATACGATATAACTCGAAATAAGTAGCGCCCATGAAATTGTCTTATCTGCTTTAATATTCACAAGCGTTTCACGTCATCACAAAATCCACAAAATAAAATATTTATGAAATTTCGATTTTCTTCGAAGTTAAAACTAAACCCAAGGGCAGGGGCTACGTGTCAGTTCGAGCGTGGCAACATGGCCTTGACGACAGGGTCCTTGCTATATATCTAGTTATAATTATATCATAATACTTGGCCCTTCAACCTATGGCTGCGCGAAGAGACCGCACACGCCCCTTCAAGCCCTCCGCTCACCGCGCATGCCCGGATTTCGCAGCCGTCTTTTTGACAGCTAGACCACCGACACGTCCCAATTACTTCCCTTGCATTGTTTTAATTAAACAGTTTGAATGCAGTGCTGTGAAGAAAGGTGCAAAGTGAGGGATGTGATGAGCTACCGCGGTGTTTAGGCAAGGATGGTTGCTAACATCGGCTTCATCAACTCTAATGGTAACAAACAAACCTTTGTTGTAGGTATTTGTCTTTGTACGCGAAATTTTCCAGCCAATGTTGTTATCATTCTTGGCATTTATTTAAGTCTGATGATTGGTATGTTAGTGCAGTAATGTTTTATGAGAAACATTCCCGATTTTTAAAGACCGACACGACAGGGCAATATCTTTTCCCTACGATTTCTACGAAATTGTCAAAGTACTTATGTAGGTATGTGTTTTAAAAAACGCTTAATTTTCCAGACGTTGTTGTGTTAATTTCACTTTTGTTGTTATTTTATCCTTTTCGTAAATGCAGTTTAATTTTCATATTAAATTAGGAAAATACTTACTGCGTTTTCAGCGATTTCTATAGTCGATACGGGACGGAATAACATTTGATTTAAATTCTGCAATTTACTTCTACGTATGTTCGTATCTATTAATTTTACATTATTCTAAGCTCTGTAATGCACTTGATTAGTCATATAAAATTTGATAAGACACATTTGCGTTGATTGTTTCCGATTTTTATAGACCGACGACTGGTCGGGACAAATCGAATGTATTCCCTCAATTTGCTTCTAAAAAGTTCTTTAACAAATTATTTCTTACAGCGAACGCTTGATTTTCCAGCTAGTGTTATGTTAATTACCTACACTCTTGTTGTAATTAAAACTCTGTAAAAAGCAGGGGAAAGCAAATCGCAAGCAACAAATAAAAAACAGCTGGTCGCTGCATTCGATTTCATACAAGGTCCAGGTTGTGCCACACGACGACGCAATATAAGTTGTCTGCCGCTTTGGCTCGGTTATTACAGAAAGCAAAAAACACGAATCACAGTTCAAAAAAATACGCTTATTTGGCCCTAGACTAAAAGAGAAAAAATTTAGAGGCCTTCCAATGTCTAGTACTTAGTGGTATAGGACTCTACTGCAGAGCCCGCCCGGGAAAGTAGGTACCTGACGAAACTTTTGTATTTTTTTATTCAATCATCAAGCAGTAGTGTGTAATAACTGTGTTAATGTTATCTGATTAATTCCTGGGTATGGAGAGATTTGGCATCTAATATCTCAAGGTGACGAGTGCAGTGCGGCGCAGGAGTTTGTTCATATGTTCACAAGTTTGGAACTGCTACTGTTACGGGCAGGCTTTATAGTTACCCCCAAGCGTACGTCTCGCTCGTCTCGTCGCTCCATACTTAGCACAAAAAAAGAAGACTGCATTTTATTTGAAACATTTCGCATTGTTTTGTTTTAGTGGAGGCGACGGCATACATAAGCGCTGTAGCGGCTTTCGCAGTAGTGGTGCTGGTGGTGCTCCTGTTCCTCGGGAGACGGTGGTGCCATTCAGCTGCATTCAGCAGGAAGTGCTGCGATGATATCCTCCCGGTGAACCCTCGGGGAGACTCCTGTCCACCGCTTGACCATGCTCCGTTCGGTATGTACACTTACCTACCTTTCTAAGGAAACTGAACCAGGGCAGGGCAGATTCACAACAATAACTACAACAATGTCATATTCAGTGCAGGCTAATTTGTGCCTTATTTGTATAATATAGTGTGTCGATGTTTCACTGTAGTGCAGAAGCGCGCGCGCAGACGGCGTTGGCGGGAGCCGCGTGACGTCATCGAGACAAGCTGTTGTATACGAATAGAGTAGGTACATAATATTAGCTTCCACTGAATTTAACATGATTGTAATTATATTGTGCTCCAACTATTTCATAGATTTTTCATTCCTATATAGTTCGATTTGTGTTCTGCGAACGTAGGTAGTAGTAAACTAAATAATAGGATAAGAATCAAACTTCAACAGTCAACCAAAATACTGTCAAATGCACAATGCGCAACGCCATAATTCTCACAGGAGAATAAAATATAAGTTGAATCACCACCACATAAACCGCAAAACCAGGAAGAAAAAAAACACAACACAGACAACAACAGAGAGACCAACAGACAAAAAAAAAGCAGTAAAAAAAAGAAAAGATGAAGAAAATTTTTTGAGAAAATTACAATATAATTTGTCACTGGCTCAAAAACCTGCAGCGTGAGTACCGTTCTTGACGATCGTTATGTTTCACATTTCATCATCAGCCCGGAGACGTCCACTGCTGAACGAAGGCCTCCCCCTTAGACCGCCACACTGTACGACAACCTGCCATTTGCATCCATCGGTTGCCCGCGACTTTTACAATGTCGTCGGTCCACCTACATATAGTGGGGGGCCGCGCTTACGCTGTGTTTTCCGGTTGGCGGTCGCCATTCGAAAACCTTTGTTTGACATTTAAATCGGTATAATTTGATAAAATTCGGTATATTCTCAAATTCGTCTGAGTAAATCTGCTATACCGACACGTCAAATTTAGCGACATAGAACAGTACTCGCGCTGCTACTTTGTAAAAGAGCTTTTTATAAAACCTAAGCTAAAAGAGTCAAGCTACAGCTATAAAACGTCTGGATTTAGAGTCACATTCGCTCGTGAAACTACCTGTAGCTAGACAATGTTCATAAATATTTCCACTAATTGTAGTTCCAAGGGCGAGTAGTGCGTCATCACGTAAATAGCACTTCGTAAAACGTAGGTTTTATGACTCCATCATTTCTACCTTTAGCTAACAACTAGACTAGTTTAGCAATTTAGTTACCGATGGTATCATAAGCCGTAGCATGCGCACAAGTACTTAAATTAAACTCTTACGAATTACGTATTAATTACCTGATATTACGTACCTAAACTCTTACCTACTTCAATTGAATCGTAATAATTACCTGATCTTAGGTATATATTTAGTTACATAGTTACATAATTGTAACACTGCCTAATTTAGAAAGCTTATTTGAAATAACGGCATATTTAATTTAAAAATCAATAATGACGCATCTCATGTTTTAACCGTACCTATCTACAATGTGTAACAAAAAGGTTCAACAATACTGAAAACTATGTATGTACTCATCATTATGAACAACTTTAACTATGGGGCCAACACCGAAGTCGCGAAAAAAACCAGCTGTTCCATACGTTTTGCCCAAGCTCGATGAACTTTTTGTATGGAACAGCTGTAATTTTTTCGCGCTTTCAAGGTTGGCCCCATAGTAAAAGTTGTTCATATTGATGAGTACACATACATACCCTTCAGTATTGTTGAACCTTTTTGTTACATATTGTAGAGGCTTCAATACCATTTTGCAGATTTTCCGCACTTTTTCTTCGAACGAAAAAGATTCATAAATTTAGATAAGGGACTCATTAGAACTCTCTTTAAGAACCTAAATCATTGGTCCCGCTGTCTTGAATATAATAATAACCGGCACCTTAAATACTATGTAAACTATGTACATATTATGCGTTGTGATCTCACATGAAAAGATTATCAGTGGCATGCTTCGGAATATCGATAGTATAGGTGTATAATTTAAAATGTATGTAGCGTAGTTAAGCTCTAGGCTAGCGATCCTATTGTATTATTGACGTTGTCCGTAAATCTGTGTTGTTATAGATGCTTTGTCGAAACCGAACCAATACCCCGAACGAATATTCACGTTCGAGGCTTCCGACGAAGATGACGAGCTGCGCTTGCGCATACAACAGGTGAGAGTGACATCTGACATGGTAGCCTGTAAGCTACAATAGGTGAGAGTGACCTTTGACATGGTAGCTTGTGAGCTACAATAGGTGAGAGTGACATCTGACACGATAGCCTGCGAGCAACTACACTCTGCCTAAAATATTCTGGTGAACAAAATCATTTGCGGAGTTTACTTTGAAGAATCGGTATAAATTTATATAACTAAAGAAGTTCTCTCTACTAAGAGCGAACTACGCCTCACAGTAACAAGTAAACTTCATAAACTTATTAGTCAGGGGAGTAATAATATACTGAGAGATAAGAGCCCAAGACTAAAAAGCTCTAAAGTTCAGGTTTTTTATCGTGACGACATAACGACTTATTTACTTTTTACCAAGTGACCTACATAAGACTAATAGTAGGTACAGTATTATATTAGGTAGGTACTATTTTCAACCGACTTCAAAAAAAGAGGTTCTCAATTCGACTGTGTTTTTTGAATTAATTTTAGATGATTCTTTTCGTCAGATAGGTCATATTTCAGAGGTGGTCTAATATACATTTTCTCGAAATCGGTTCAGTAGTTTGACTTTGCTGGAAAAAAGATGCCATGGTATCGAAATTGAAGTCGGTTGATATTTTGTTTCAGTAGTAGGTACTTGTTCATATTATCTGCTACTTAAGTACATATTCTGTTTAAAAAATACTGTTACAGATATTCATTTGAAATAACATTTGAAATTCTAAACCCCTTTCCTTAAAAAATATGTTTTCCAAACATTTCTTAATAATTCAAAAGCCTCTATTTACGTCAGGTAGTGATTACGTTGCAATCAAAAGGAGAAAATAATGGTCATTATATTGTTTTTAAAAACTTTCCGGAAAAAAACAAGTCAACAATTTATTGTGTTTTGGAGCTTTTAATTTTTACCCATTTCCCAAGACATACCAACTTTAACTTTTTCTTGAAGTTTCCTACTGTTGTTTCTTATAACCATTCCAAGTGATCTTTCGAAATACTAAAACAAAAATGCGATATTATACGCAGTAGGTAATATCTACTATATTCAGAGGTTTATTCTCTTTTCATAGCCATCGTTCACGATATACTTACTAATGCAAATAAAATTTTGGGAGGCAAGTTATATCTATTTGATATGGGGAATCGCAATATCATTATTTATGTATCTTATCTATTGGGTTGTAGTTAGTTACAACGTTATTACATTATACAAACCTGCTCTAGACTCTCTAGCCATAGAGTAGATTACTATATCAATACGTTCTTAGATATAATACTACAATTATAGATACTTAGATAGTTATTGTACTTAGCGCATGCAAATAATCAAGTAGCTTCTGTTGAAATAGACGCCTAATTTTGAATTTCCCGTTTTTTTTAATAAAAAGGTAAAGCAAGGGCGAATTTCTGACAAGCAATAAAAAAAAGCCCATTGTAGATGGCTCTGACATTGCGCAGACCAGACGTGCCAGTCAATATCAAGTTTTTTATTATATTTATTATGCCAGTTATCAAAAATAGTATGCTGTTTTTTGACTGGCACGTTTAGTCTGCGCCATCTATCGAGTTGACGGAAACTACTTTTTTTTTAAATGTGTTTGGAAAATCGCTCATTTTATAGGTAATAGGGTACCCCTCCGCACCCAAACCCCTCTTATTCCTTTAACTGATATCTTTATGCGAGTTAGAGCGAGAATGGATACCCGGTGATTATAAGACAGATGTCTGTGGTGGTCTTAATGTGCAGTCGATTAATACGGGGTGTTAGTTTGAACACCGTTATCCTTCTAGGATATCATTGTACTCATCATTATAAACAACTTTTACTATGGGGCCAACCCTGAAATCACGGTGAAATCACAGATTTTTTTTCGCGAGTTCAAGGTTGGCCCCATAGTAAAAGTTGTTCATAATGATGAGTACAATGAAATCGTAGAAGGATAACGGTGTTCAAACTAACACCCGGTGTAGTTCTACAGAAATAAAAACAATTCAGATAAAAATATTTGTTTTAATAACATCTATATTTGAAGGACAAGGAAGAGGTCGAGTGCCACTATGAGGAGAAGAACGAGAACCTGGCGCCACCTCCTAAAGTGGAAGTGGAACTGGTAGAGACAGCTCTCCGGGCCGCCACACTTCGCGAGACGAGGATCGATGCGGTACTCTTACTATTTATACTTGGTACAGCCAAAGATAATATAATACTATACTAGCACTATACTACACTAGCAACTAACAGCTATAATCGACTTTACTGAGCTCTTTGAATTGATAACCGACTATCTAAGAGGGCATCCATAAGTTACGTTAAGCCAACAACAAGGGGGTCAAAGTGTGACATCGTACGATGAGGGGAAAGTATTATAACTCCTAGATGACTGATGTTTATATCGTTGAAACCAATAGCTTTGATGAAAAATTTAAGTAAATTAGTATGTTTATTGAAAAATATATTTAAATCGGTTAATTATGTTCTGATATATGAGCGTTTAAAGTTTTTGTTAGAGACAACTCTGTCCCTTTCCCACAAAACAAAAAATGACGTCACGCCTTACTTGTCAGAATAGAATTTATATGGCGCACAGAGAAGTGACGTCACGATTTGCGTTACGAACGTATTCTCCTATTTTCGTCCTGGAAAATGCCTCTAGAGCAATATTCAATGTTTTATAAAGTCTAGGTCTACTGTAGACATATCTGTGTCATTTCCTTTTTTTCAGCAACTAATTGCTAATAAAATATAATGTGATTAGCCAATGTTTATATTGTATACTCTATCAGCCTTTATACCATCCCACTGACGGACACTCTCTTACTCTT
Organism: Erannis defoliaria; assembly: GCA_905404285.2. Lineage (NCBI taxonomy): Eukaryota > Metazoa > Arthropoda > Insecta > Lepidoptera > Geometridae > Erannis > Erannis defoliaria. The sequence continues at coordinate 6,830,112 of FR990085.1, read as the reverse complement.
GGAGGGCGATTGGATGATACTCCACCACGCAGGCCTCTGCGTGTTGGCGAATTCATCTATGCTATGCTATTTAATTACTTCTCTAGACATAATTTAGGTTTCATTACAATGTCTACATCTTTCCCAGTTATTCAATCGCCAAGCAGTAGTTTGCAACCATTACTGAGTTACGGTTTGAATGTTACCAGAGAAATTACTGGACATGAAGAGATTTGACATCTAATATCTAAAGGTGACAAACGCAGTGCAGTGCGGCGCTGGTTTTTTTTTGCAAGGCACATTCTGTCACTGCTACTGTAATGGGCAGGCGTTAAGCTTACCACTTGGTGAACGTCTTGCTTGTCTCGACACTCGATTACATTATTTAAAAAAAACCTGCACCAAAAAGTCAGTGGTACGATTTCGTTTTATGTTTACCTAACTTATACCTTACCTAACTTATTATAATATATAGATTTATTTGCAGGTGGTGTCACAACGCGCTGAGACATACATTCATACCCTGGAGGCGCAGAGCAGCGTCGATAGCGATATCATTGGCCATAATGTAAGAATTAACTATTTATCTATCTATGTAATGGTAGGACTCTACTGCAGAGTCCGCCTGAGGACACCACACCTTTGCCAGTTATTCAACCGCCAAGCAGTAGTGTGCAAGCATTACTGTGTTCCGGTTTGAAGGGCAATCTTACCAGAGAAATTACTGGGTACGAAGAGATTTATTTAATATCTCAGGGTGACGAGCGCAGTGCAGTGCGGCGCAGGACTGTGTTCGCAAGTTCATAATTCTAGCACTGCTACTGTTATCACCAGGCGAGCGTCTTGCTCGTCTCAACACTTGAATGTATACGAGTATAAAAAAAACTACTGTAAAATTCAAATAATAAGTCTGATCGGCAGTATTCGTTTGCAACGGCAAGGAAAAGTGTAGATATTTCTGACTGTAGCTATTCATCTAAATAGAAAGAAAGCTAACTCGTTCAACTCTAAACTACCTAGATACCTTTTTTTTTACTCAGTTTTGTTTGCTATGAATTCATAATGTTCCGTGGTAACTGAACCGAATAATCGATCGACCAATAAAAACGCATATCTTTGACGCGTTAAACGTATGTCTTTGCATCAAACATTGCACTTTCTGATATTGTCTTTTTGTGCAGATATATTGGGGATACTTATTTGCGGGTTTTATTGTACTCGTGCACTCCTAGTAAGTATATTTGAATATTTTAGACCAATGCATGGGTTTTTTTATTGACTTACAAAAGAGCTGACTCGCAACAAAACAACACATCGAAAATAATATTTAAATAAGTGTGTGAATAACAAAGTTATAAACATTTTGGTTTCATGTTAGACGGGGAGGGCACTATACTAGCAAATGACGTCAAATCCCACGATTCCAAACAAATTCTATACAAGCACGTGTTTTGATAGAAAGGGACAGATTTCTCTCTCCCAAATACTTTGAACGTTTATATTTCAGGACTTTACCAGCCAATTTCAATAATATTTCGTTGTAAACATCAGATTCAGTTTTAAACTCTCCACTTACCCTATTATTTTTAATAATCAAATCACATGGATATTCCCTATTATTGGTCGAATATTGAGGGACAGTTTCTGTATGATATTGATCGTTACAATACCACTCAGTTCAGGGGTACGTAACAAGTAACAATATTACTTAATTTTTTGTTTTGCCCTAAGAAGTAAAACTGTTACGAGTATCTCCCTCAGGACACTTCCCTACTCTGCGCGGACAGCGGTGCCAGCGTAGAGCGTGGCTCAGTGGAACTGACGGTACTATACGACGCGCCCGTTCGTAGCATGACCGTGCACGTGCTACAAGCGCGCCATTTGCAACAGAAAAACCCGCCGCAGATCCTTCAAAGCCAGGTACACTTAACTAAGTAAAGCAAATAATCTAAAACTACTATAACAAATCTAACTTTATATATTAGGTTTATACTTATATGTTAAATTTATGAAAAACAAATAAATATATATATATGTAATTCGCATTTGCCTTTGAACCCACTGCATTAGAGTTGGAAAGTAATAGAAAAAATCGACATCTATGAAGAAAACAATAGTAAAACCTTTCCTCGTTTTCTATCGACATTTTATTTAATATTTTACTTATTTTACTTTCCAACTCTAATGCAGTGGATTCAAAGGTAAATGCGAATTACCCGTGCACCCACTAGTGGGCGAAACCGATGAGTAGACGGGTCGTGATCCTAATTTTCATCTAAAATATTCCAACTTTATGAAGAAATCAATTAAAAAGAAAAAGGTTTTTTATTTGAGTCTTTAATGCACATTGAATTTTACAGGTTCGAGTTGTTCTTCTGCCTTTAAAGAAGCAGAAGTTCAAGTCAAAGATACGCAATGGAGAGAACCCACAGTATATGGAGAGCTTCGTTTTGCATAAAATTAATCCAGGTTAGTATTACCATTTTCTGTATTATTTGTGTCCTTAGTGTTTATGTTAGTAATATCTATGCCTGACATAGAACATATTTGTGCGGAAGGTATGTCAATTCACTACTCACGAGAATGGCGCCCAACGTGTAACATATTGGCGCCCAAAATCTGGCAAATTGGGTCCTAACATATATTTTTTAGGATAGAGTACCTTGGCTTTCAACAACATTGAGAATAAACGCTGGATGTAGAGTACTATAACTCCTAGCATAGGGACATTGCAGCTTAGCATAGTACACAAGTACACACATTATTAGATACATTGGCGCCCAACATGGGTCACATTTCATTCTGTGCACTATGGTTTGCTGAACCCAGTGGAACAGCTATGTAGTAAAAAAAATGTGGAAGTACCCAATAAAAATAAAAGCTTTCATAAGGGCTTTTTGCCGTTTAGCATTGTACACAGTATACATATATATAGTTGCATACAGTATTAGATACATTGGCGCCCAACATGGTTCACATTTAACGTTGTCCATTGTGAGTTGCTGAACCCAGTAGAACAGCTTGATGGTGAAAAATGTATAGTAGTACCCCATAAAAATTACAATAAAGCGTCCATAAGGGCTTTTATTCCTTAAAAGACACGTTGGCGCCCGAAATGGGGCCCGATATAAGGAGCGTAATCAGGGTTTTTCTCGCCATAAATGGGTGTTGGTAAATTTCCAGAGGACGTTCACGGGCTGGGCCTCCGCGTGCGTATATATGGATGTGCGCGCATGCGTCGTCAGCGCCTGCTGGGTGAGGCAACCGTTAGTTTTGCGGCTCTAAACCTCGAGCTTGAGGCCAATCTTTGGCTGCAACTGCAAGCCAGGCATCACCAGCCCAGTGCACAGGTATATATAAATGTTAAATAATATTCAACTCCCTTTAAGGGAGAGGCCTTCGTCCAGCAGTGGACGTCTTCCGGCTGTTGATGTGATGATGTGAATATTCAACTTGTAGAACAAAGACATTGATCTCGCTTGCACACTTCTATCAAGGTTCTGCTAAGTAAATAATAATGATTTTGTTGTGCCCTCATAAATGCCGACCTTTTTTTTTTCGAGGAAGGTCTAAGCTATCCATGTAGCCTGTTATGTACAGTGTCTCAGTCGCCCAAACAGTTATGAAGATAGTTAGACAGTTCATTATCAAACATGTTTAAGAGTAAGTAAGTTCAAACAAAGAATAAGATTTTTTAATATCGGTTCACAGTTAACGGAGAAATCGGTGAACATTCATTAAAACCATATACAATCGAAAAAAGACCTTCCTCCATTTTTGAAGTCAGTTAAAAATAAGCAAATAATAGATTACTCTGGAATATACATGAGATCTGAGACATTATTTGCTTGCTTCCGCGTAGTGGGGTAAAGTAGCCACAAAGCAGGAACGTAAAAGTGTTTTCTATCTCTGTACATGAGATCTGAGACATTATTTGCTTTTGCTCTCGAGGTGATTAATCTACTATAAAATTTAATCCGCAGCTGCCAAAAATGGAGCTAAGCAGTCCAATGACGGGCATCCTCGCGAGTCCGTCCATAACGACGATGCCGACGCCGTCAGGCGCGGGCGGCGAGGCGTGCAGCCTCGCGCGGTCCGACTCCGCGTCTTCCTGCTGCAGCACCAGGTCTGCGCCAGAACTGCTGTTGGGATTACAGTACAATTCTACCACTGGACATCTGTCTGTTGAGGTAGGGCTTTTATGTAAATATTTTTTTATTTTCTTTACATTCAAGTGTCGAGATTAGCAATACGTTCGCCTGGTGGTAAGCGTCACGCCTGCCACTAACAATAGCAGTGCCAGAATTGTGAACTTGCGAACACAATACTGCGCTGCGCTGCACTGCGCTCGTAATCCTTATACAATGTGTAACAAAAAGATTCAACAATACGGAAGGGTACGTATGTATGTACTCATCAACGCAGCGTCCTCTCGGTTAACGGTAGCGAGCATTTTACGAACAACATTTCCTATGGGACCAACCATGAAATCGCGAAAAAACACAGCTGTTTCATACAAAAACTTCATTGACCTTGGACAAAATGTTTAGAACAGCTGATTTCTCTTTCGCGATTTCAGGGTTGACCCCATAGAAAAAGTTCTTCATAATTAAGAGTACAATGTGGTCAATTCTGGCGGTTTTAGTTGACAGTTCTAAACTAACTCAGAATCGACCACATTGACCCCTTAAAGTTTTAGACATTCATAAAAAATAGTGGTGTATATAATATCATTGATTCCAGGTAATAAAAGGCACGCACTTCCGCAAGCTGTCGCCCAACAAGGCTCCCGACACGTACGTGAAGCTGTGCCTCGTGAGCTCGCTCGGCATGGAGATGGGCCGCTGCAAGTCCACCACGCGCCGCGCTCAGTCCAACCCGCTCTACAAGGAACTATTCATATTTCAGGTACGGGACGAGCGTAGCTATAGGTTTCAGGTAGGGGCCCGAGGGTCCAAAACTGTATAAAGATCGTAGACGGAGTAACTAATAGACGAAGGTACTGTGTAACCTCGACCACTATCACAGAATAAATAATAGTACTACGTACAGAAAGTTCACTCCGCAAAGGAATTGAAATAAATAAGGACTCTATCTACTAGGCAATAAAGTAGCAATTCAACTCGCACAGCGCTGGATACCGCTCGCTATATTCACCTAGATATACCGCTCTCTTTCTATCACGTATGCTTAGTTACGTGCGAGGAGGCTAGCGTGCGGGCGGCAACTGACTTCAGCCTTGCAATGTCCTCCCGGACGGAGCGCCGGCCGAACATACCTAAACTGCGGAGTGACACCCCCTGATACTATGTCTATACTATGTCAATGTGTGCGTAATGCAAGCCGGCAAGCCAATGGCAAGCTGACAACATACATACGAATCGTATCGATACATGTCGAACTGTCAAAGTTTGTTTCGCAACTTGAATGGCCGACCTTGAAAAAACCAGCACGCTGTGAGGGACCAAAAATGGTGTTGCTGTGTCTCTCTCTGATACATTTGTTCCGTGTATAGGTGTCTCTTTATTGTGCGAGGAAGGTCGAAATATGTCACTTCCTCTATTGGTTTCTCTTTCTACGATAAAGATAGACTAGTTTTTTAGTAGTAAGTAAAATACAAGATGTTAACACGAAGACGATATATCATTAACCTACTATCTAAAGAGTCACCATCTCTAAGTGAAAACAGTCAAAAAACGTTTGCCGTTGTATGTACGTACGTTGTATGTACATACCTATACGTGCATTATATATTTCACAATTGTTTGAATTTAGACGTTATGTCGCTTGTATAGTGTTCAATGTATGCTTGGGCGCTTGTGTGTTATCGTAGTTCAAGTCGTTCAAAAAGTCGGCGCACTGCATAGCGTGTGCCGAGTTTTGGATCGGACATTTTTTTTGCACGTTTGTGACTCTAAAATATTAGCTCAATGCGATATATACAATGGGTAACAAAAAGATTCAACAATACTGAAGGGTATGTATTACTCATAATTACTAACAATTTTTACTATGGGGCCAATCTGGAAATCGCGAAAAAATATCAGCTGTTCCATAAAAAAAGTTAATGGATATAATGTAGGATGGACGTGTTTCAAGAATTCTATTCAGTAATTATGTCTGAATCGTGATTTAATAATTCGCAATCCTTTTTTATACAACTGAGAGACAAGACGAGCAAGTCGATCGCCTGACGGTAATCGTCAATATTTTCCTTAAGTTCTAGATCCTGCGCGGCATTTACTACGCTCGTCAATTTAATTTTTTTTTGGCGGCCAAGTTCGCCTGCCACTAACAGTAGCAGTGCCAGAATTGTGAACATGCGAACACAATCTTGCGCCTCACTGCACTACGCTCGACACCCTGAGATATCAGATGTTAAATCTCTTCATACCCAGTAATTTCTCTGGTAAAATTGCCCTTCAAACCGGAACATAGTAATGCTTGCACACTACTCTTGGCGGTTAAATAACTGGCAAATACGTCCCCAGGCGGACTGCAGAAGAGTCCTACCACTACAATGAATTGTATAAATTGCTAAACCTTTTTGACTTTAATAAACTAGCATTAAAGTCTAACTCTTGTATTACTTCCACAGGTGGCTCTATTCCAACTTACCGAAGTGACGCTTATGGTGTCAGTGTGGTGGCGTCGCAGCGTGAAACGGAACGAGATGGTGGGATGGTTCTCTCTCGGACACAGCCCCTCGGGCCGCGAGGAGGAGCGCCACTGGCAGGACCTGTGCGAGCGGCAAGGCGAACAGGTAATATCATTATCAGCCAGAATACGTCCCCTGCTAAACGAAAGCCTCCTCCTTAATCTGAATAAAACTACCTTATAGCTCAGTTGGTCACACGCACAGATTATAATCCTGTTGATGGCTCGTGAACATACTTTCTCCTGCAAACACGACTCACCGTTGCGGGCAGGGGGCGAGGTAACGTTCTATGCTTGCGATTGACCAATCACTGGGATGACGCAATCTGAGCTATAAAATACAATGAGATTCTGACGTACTCACAGTGGCTAGCAGTGGTTTTTAAACTACTAATTTCGTCGTATGAGGGGAAATCGGACGATCAGTCAACAGGATTTATAGTATTTGGCAGCATGTCTGCCTTCAGAGCTGTAGGGCGTGGGCATCGATCGCCACTCAGGGCAAACATTTGTGTGACGAGCATAGAGATGTTTGTTCTGAGTCTGGGTGTAGTATGTTATATAAGTATGTATTTGCTACAAAAAAAGGATATAAGTTTGTAATCTATCAGCTATCTGGTTTCCATAGTACAAGCTTTGCTTTTTCAGATTTTGGCACATTTATTTCTAAAACCAGCGCTGCCATCTATCACTCTACAATTTTAGCACAGATCCGATATAGATAATCGTAATTAACTGCAGTAATCATGTTCCAACGCGGACACTTTAATCTTCCCTTGTTGCTACTTTGTTCGCTAAAGTTAGATATTTAATAGGATTTCTTACATTAATTTAATTTCGTACGAGTTTAAATAGCAACTTTTTGGTAAATTCTAGGTCCAGCGCTGGCACGTGTTACTGGACTCCTGACGGTCGGTGACCTAGTGCGTTACACGCACCCTCTTCTGAGCTCCTTCCGATGCCCTCCGGGCTCCGCGACTCCTGCGATAATGCAAAGTCTGCAGACATACCAACTGCAAAACTTGCAGACAAGTTGAATAATCTACAGACATTCTATAAAACATGAATTACAGAATCGATCTGTTATAATGTCTGAAGGTATGCTGCAAAATTCGCAGACATTTTGCGAAATCTGCAAACGTTCTGCAAAACTTTTAAAACCCCTTATTATCGAGTTATTGGAGATACTGATCCAAGTATGGACGGTGTAAATGTTGAATAATGATACCATTTACCGAAGACGTTTCGGTCCATTATCAAAAATCTTTAATTGATGAACGTAGGATCAAGTTTTTTAGCCTCCGGCCATTTAGATCCATTTAGATCCGCCAGGCTCCACCGGTGGAGCCAAAGCCAATTACACTTTTGTCCCAAGTGTGTAACGACATTTACAATGTCTAGTGTGTATTGCATAAAGTCTTTGTTTAAGATCTATAAGCACCAAAATTAACACAAAATTGTTGTGTATTTCTAAAACTACACTTATGTGTTCTAAAACGACATTTGAATGTCCACTAATATTTAACAAGTAATATTAAACATTAATAAAAAAAACAGCCGACTTCAAATTAATATGGGACCACCTCGAGAGTATATACCTACCCTTTCCAATAAAAAGTTTTTTTTTATTCGGTCCACTATTGACGGAGAAATCGGTGAACATATATAAAAAAACATACATACAGTCGAACATAGAACCTCCTTCTTTTTTGAAGTCGGTTTAAAAGTACTTCTATGCAAGACTATTTGCAATATGACAAACTTTGTGTGCTTATTCAAGCATCTTATAATGTATGTGCAATTTGATGCACAGCTTTTGTTGTCTGCGTAGCTTCAACTGGATTTGTGTGTAATATAGAATTTTCACCATAGCTACTTTTTAATAAGCAACATTTTCCAATGTTAACCTAAGGTGACTCTCTGGATGTACCTTAAAATGACTACGGCCGAACTGATTGTATTTAAAGCACGTTGTTGTTTCGACTGAAGATGTAAATGTACTGGATTGTAATAGATTTACAGATATGAAACGTAGCTGTGTAGGACGGGGAAAGTTACTGAAGTTGAATTTATTCTTAGTAGGTGAAAATAAGGGCTTGGAGCATGTATTATAATTAAATAGTGGTTTATTACTGATTGTATATACAGTGTGACATTGAATTAATTGGCATTATCGAACAACTTTTACTACGAAATAAAACACGGAAATCGTAAAAAAATACCAGCTGCTTCATACATTTTGTCGTGGGTAATTGCATTTTTTGTATGGGACAGCCAATTTTTTACGCGTTGTCAGGGTTGGTTTCATGGTACAAGTTGTTTATATTATGAGTTGAATGGCTCCTTATTATAAGTATTTAAGATAATGCCAATGAATTCAATCTCATCCTATATAACTCAAATTATGTAGAATAGAAAACGGTTATTTTCATCTATCAATGAAATAGGATATCGCGTTATCGCCCACCGTAGATACAATCCTAAAATACTGGTATATTCCGAACTGCATGCAAATTGCTACCGGCACGTTTTGGCACAGTTTTAGGTAGGACGCGGTTAGGATAGCGCGAAAACCTTATTTTGTTTGATCAAAGAATATTTTGAGCTAGTGAAGCCCTTTGATCATAGAATATTTTGAGCTATAGCTTGGCAACTTCGTGAGTGACCCGCCTGCGGGGCGACAGACGTTGGGGGAAGCAAGGTAGCACGTCATCATAGAGTCATAACAGTAAATGTGACGTCATGCAGAGTCATGCTAACGCACGGCTACACACGTGGAGAAAGTACTGAGGTTATAAATCTTGAGATAAATCGTGACTGTCAGTGACGTACCATAACGGTGACAACAAATGTATGTAATACAACATTTGCGCGAATGTATTCAAGAACTATTAGTTTCATTTCAGACCATTAATGTTATATAAATAGACAAACAATGATACAATTTCTTTGCATGCAATATTTTCAGTACCTATATTCCATATTTACAGAAGGTGTTTACTGGATTTAAACTCAAATAAAGCTTAGAAAACATCGCATTTCTGTGTCACGTTCATATTCTAGGTCGGTTTCTTCTTTTCCGTCTTTTTAATCACTTTCATTCAGAGAATTTAATCAATTTACAACAAATAAACTTTTCAGAAGGTTTCCAAACACTTCAATGAAATGTTTGGCTAAGAAGCTTATTTATCTTTAGAGAGTTTATTAGATAGAAAATCTCGTGTGTATCCTTTGGATTTGAATATGGAGTTGACAACCCATCTAACCGCGTCAAGAGCGCGGCGCCGACTGCCAGTTCAGACGCGCGGTGCGCGAGTTGCCCTTCCCCGCGTCACAACCCGCCCCCGGTAATATCCAGAGTACCTCGTCCCGCCAACGTCTGTCACCCCGCAGAAGGGTCGGTCAGGGATTTTGCCTAGCTGTAGTGAATAATTTTTCTTAGAACAAAGAATATTTTGATCTAGTGAAGACTTTTTCTTAGATTAAAGAATATTTTGAGCTAGTGAAGACCTTTTCTTTGTTCAAAGAATATTTTGAAAATTTGTAACAGATTATTAGGTTAAAGAGGTCGAGACTTGGAGCGCACAATGTATGTGAGATAGAATAATTCTAGATGGATATTTATTATATTATACCGTATTTATTATTAACACGTACTGGAGTATGCTAGTTTTCTGATATATTCTTCATATTATAAAATAAGGAAGCTACAATTTTGTAATGTTATGAATAAGTCAAACACCACAATCATTCAAACTCATAACACATTTGAATACGTACCAATTTTGTAAGTGCTAGTAGCTATTCTCTCTTTGTCCGGATTATAATAATACTAAACATACTAAATAATTTTCCTCGTATTTTATTAAAATACTTTGTAGGTATAGTTACTATTTATTTTGTCGTGTTCTGATGATATTAATTACGATGAACATAATATACAAACAAATTATATATTCTGGATAATTCAAAACTAATTATAAATAAATAAAGCATATACAAATAATATGTAAGTATATATTTATATAATACTATTAATATATTAATTTTATTATTTATTTTTCGACATTGACATTTTTGGTGACAACATTATTCGTTTCAGGAAGTCTTTAAGGTCTCTGACTATGTGAGCATCATCGATAATAATGTATATATATAATTTTATAATTAAGTAATTTATTGCTGTAAAATTCTCAAATTGTATGATTAATGTTTTTAAATTTAAGTTTTAATTGACATTTTTATTTTGACTTTTTTTTATTTAATTTTACTCGAAAATATTGTTATTGCATGCTGTCTTCACCTATAATTATTGTGACATTTGGCATTATAAGTTTTAAACCGTTTAAAAAATGTATTGATGTACACAGTGTTGGTGAACTTATATAAATAAATAATTCATGGAATGACCAGCAGGCTAATCATGTAACTGTTCGGGATCGCGATTCGGATCGCGATTTGTCATAAATGTCACTTGTCACTGTCACAGCTTCAAGGTATCACGGAGGGATTTCTCTCGCTATCGTTATCGAACGAATGCATTGATTTCCTTAATTAAGTCAAGCAAATCCGTCGGTCTTTTAGCGTTTCATCCTGCCCTGCAGAGTCAAATGAGTTTTGGCAGTGACAGTGACAAGTGTAAATTTTTGACAACTCGTATCCGAATCGCGATCGCGAAAAGTTACATGATAGCCTCGCTGATATTGTATCGCCTTTGCTTCGTGTTGGAAATAATCCATATAGATTGCTTATCCACCGATTAGATAGATAGATAGTTCTTATACATAATTAAACGACGTTGCGTCATTTCGTTCTCAATTATAAACTATTTATTTATATTATATTTTAGTACGTATTTTAATAGATTCATATTTTATCAATTATCTAAATGTATTCGTATGTTATTTGTGTAATAAATGTTTAAATTATTCTTATAATTATAGTGCTGTCTTGCTCAGTAACTAGGTAATGTAGGTGGTATATAATATATTATATTAATATAGCGAATATATAAAACTAAGAAATGCTTACCTGGATTATTGTGGATAATAGTAAAATAGTCAAGTTTACATTTATAATTACAATTTTGTAATGTTGTTTATAAGTCAAGTGACACCACAATCATTGAAACTCATTATAGATTTAATACCTTACGTACCAGTTTGTAAGTGTTAGTTTCAAAGCTACGTTACCTATATGTTTTGATGTTACTAGAGATGCACGTCGATAATTATCGATAATTGCCAATTTGATAGTAACATGTAGATTGATAGCATTAGTATAGAGTTGTAGGCAAATAAATATTGATAACAGCTTTTTGATCGTTGGAGATGTGCAAGTTATAATCATTTATACAGCTTCATACACTTTTTAACTTTGATATTAAACGGTTTTGGTTTAGATGGCAAGTAAAAAATTTAGTAGAATAGGTATTCAAATTAGATTGGTTAATATATTACCGTACCGTTAACAGTATTAGGTCTATTTAAAGTCTCATATCTCCATTGCAAGTGGGATTTTCTTAACAATAATTGAGTCAATCTTAATAGGTTATGCTCAAGCTACCAATATCCCTGTATAGCCGATGAGAAGAAACAGCAAGAATAAAAAATATTACATATAATAATTTCGTTAATCTTGTATACATTCTTGTTATACTTGTTGTATTTTTTGTTTGTTTTTGTTCTTGTCATCCTATGGATCAATCTTATTTGCCTACAACTGGTTTTATACGATATTTTGTCATGCTTTCGTTATTCTTATTGTAATAAGTTATAGATTGGCAAAAAAGTCTTTCAATGGAATATTAGGTTACTCACCTAGGGAGTAAAAGTAAATAATGTGTCAGACCTCGTGTATTGTCTCCCGAGGCGAAGCCGGGGGTGAGAAACATGAAATCTAAGGCTTCTTAACTTGCTCCCGTGGTGTGTATACGATTTTACGTGCTGCTGCGGGGATGAAGTGGTTCCTTTCGCTCCGCGTAGTGGGGCTAAAGTAGCCACATTAGCCCCGTAGGCATGTAAACTCATTTCTATCTCCTGACAATATTATGGGGTCACATGTCAACGGTTGAATTCATCCAATCATTTGCCTTTGACTCCTACAGGGTTGTTATAAAGAACTATTTGCGATAGTTGCGCCCTTATATCATTTCCTCTGGACCTGGGTAAGTCCTAAAACTGCACCCAGAACCACCGGAGGACGGGCAGCAGCGTCCTCTCGGTAAACGGTGACGGTGAGCATTCTGCATTCTGCGGTGAGCCGCCTGCCAAGCGTGGGGATTATGGCAACCTCCTATTAAGGGGAGGCCTTCGTCCAGCAGTGGAAGTCTTCTGGCGATGATGATGATAATTATTTCCTCTCTTTTTGCCAAGCTATATCTTTGTTTATTTCTCTGTTGTACTCTTATAACACGTTGTGTTTTATTGTCACAAAACTTTTGCAGCATAAAGAGTGAAATTTACACAGAAAATAGATTTGAAAGTATATAAAACAAGTTAATTGCAAAACTCTAAAAAACGCGCTTTAAATGCTCTTCGTCTAAACAGCTGGATTTTACTGCATTTATTTTTATTAATGTATTATAATCACTTGCTAACTAGATATACCTAAACGAAAACTAATGATAGTATTCTTTTCTATCCTTGACAGACCTAACAGGTTAAAGTTGTCCCAAATTAAAGGTTTCAGCGTAAACATCGTACTCAATAAAATCACTTTATACAATTTTCCTAAAACTTTGTTTTATTTCTAAACCAGAACCAAGTTACTCGGACCGTCAAATGTTTTATCCGTTTCACAAACAATCACATCGAACATGTTCCATTGGAGATGCCAATACCTATAATCTGCCCACACAATTTTCTGCCACTTATTGCGAGGAACGAAGTAAACACGATGGCACACATTTTCAAATACGTTCACACTAATAAAACAAATTCTTATTCGTATCATCGCGCACTAAAACAAACTGACCACACTTTAACATTTACGTACCTTTACCACAGAAGAAATAATAGTGTCTATACCTACCTTTTAGTGGAGGTAGGTACTTCGTCTTAGCTTGATACCTCCAAAGCTCGAAGATGCCATGCCGACATTGTTTTTTATGTTTTTGATTGTTTTTTTACAGGGACGATTTAAGGGGGGGAAAGGGGGGTGGAATGTTGTATGGAAAGTTCTTTGTTTTTGAAGTTATAGTGATGAAAATTGATATTTGGGTAGTTCAGTCAAAGGGGGGGAGTTGGGAGGGGGGTCTAAAAAACTGCTCGGGATGATTTAAAGTGGTGAATTTTGGGAGCGGACCGAATTTCTTCCGTACGCGGACGAAGTCGCGGGCGACGGCGACGTCTAGTAAGTATTTAATAGAGGCTGAACCTACAAATTAAATGTTAATTGGTTTAGCGTGTCAAATCTGTTATCTTTACAGGGTAAAAAGTATCTACATTTAGTACAATAATTAATATAGACACGAGAGAGTAATTTACATATTTCATATTTTTAACCAATGCGAAATCACAGTTTTTATTGTTCGCATTATAAAGCCATGGAGGGTAACTTCCGGACTCTATTACGAAAATTTTGCTTAGAAAGCACTATATTGGGACTTAAACATTTTTACCTATATCCAGATTTTATATCAAGGTTCGTTATATCACAGATAATATAATACTTACTAGTGGTAATATTTAATCCATGTAACTGGAGGCATACTTATGGCATAAGCCCAAGAATATTTTACCGCCGAAGGATAACACCTATGCTCATTGCAGTATCATGAAAGTCTAGATGCAATCCAAATGTTCCAGTCCGCTACCATTCGCCGGCCTACCCAGCATGAAGGCATTGCCACTTTAAATGGCATGCAGTGCTTATGCGTTGAGCCAAACAGCCTAGGCACAGGCCTATATAAGAATTTAATTAAAAAATGTGTATAATAGTATATAGGTATCTTCGAGGTGAGGAGTGTGTTCCAGCTTAGACCTTGTCTATGTTTAATATAGGTATTTTTAGTTCACACAATCCAAACACTGAAACCACCACGAGTCAGTCGGCTTTTTATGTGGGTTATTTTTTTAGATGTTTCTGGCTAACGAACATGTTAGCTGTCCTCTCCCTAGCCTGCTTACTTTCCTGGCTACTGTACATGCGGTTTGCGGAGATGCCGACACGAGTTACCATAGAGAACCAGTACGAACCAGTCCTGAACCTGCCTTTTCCAGCCGTCACCGTGTGCTCTCCAAACCAGATCACGGCTACCTTCATGACGCATTTTAATAAAACCCTCGTGTAAGTTAAATAATCGTTACGTGTACTGTTTAGACGTTTTGGACCTGGGTATGTTCTATAAATGCATCCAGAACCATCGGAGGACGGGCAGCAGCGTTATCTCTGTTAACTGTGGGGAGCATTTTGCGATCCCCGAGCGAGTGCCAAGCGTGGATAGGGGAGGCATTTGTTTAGCAGTGTCTTCTGGCTGATGATGATGTTTACTTTTACGCAATGCTAAATAGACATGCGCAAAATCGTGTTCCACAAATAATGCCGATAGTTGCTACATAAAAACATCAGGCTTCAAAGTCTTTTTTTAACTAAAACAAAATACTTTCAATATCTAACTACCTACCTAAATGCAACCAACTACATAAAAAAAAGGATTGTATCTAGACTTATGAATGTCTAGAAAAACAATCCAAATGTTCAAGCCTACTACTACCAATTCACAACATGCTGGCGGTATTGGCCACCGAAAAGCGAAGGCCCTAGTGGTATTGTCACGTTGAACGCCGGCAATACTCGCGTGGGGCCAAATTAAACGCCAGCATATCACATGTCATTATAAATAATTATGGTTCTCCTTTGTTTCCTATAATTTCACTTGATATAATTTTAGTTCATATAAATTCAGTTGGCATTATTATTCATTTCACCTAATATTTATTTACTATAATATTATTTTGCATAATCATTCATTTTATATACATTCATTTCACATATTTGTTCAGTTTGAATAATATTGTTTGACCGAATATTCATTTCGAAAAATTATACTTGACCTATTATTTATTTAAATTTATATCTATTAAATTAAATAAATCTAACTAATGGGTAGGTACGTATCTAAATATTTATAAGTTTACATAATACAGATGGGGAGAGGAAGTGGGTTTTAATAAAAAATAAATAAGCTAAACGTACTGACGTATTTCGCTTGACTCGGTTCTGTCAGTGGAGGAGACTCCGAATGGGCTCCCGCCAGTAGCTCTAGCGGTTTTTATACACCACTACTTTTTTTAAGTTAGCTTAATTTTAACAGCGTTATCTATTTCCGATACTGAACACATTCCTGAAGAAAAAAGCTGAAAATATGAGGTAAAAAAATGTCTCGAAAATTTGGTAATTATTGGACACTAAATATGCAACACAACCATTTACGCTATTATTATGTGCGTCAGCTGATTAAAGTCATTCATAAAGCAGTGCGTCCCTCTCTTCTCTAAATTCTGCGCGGGCGGCTGTAATCAAAGTCACAAAAAACGGCGGCTTCGTTTGACTCCGGCGGCCGAAAGGCAGCCGAATTCAAAGGATGCCGCCACGACACCAACGTAGTGTCGTTAGACGCGTGCTAATTGCGGTCAAGGTAACACCGGTTGCAGTAACCTTTCGCGCCGCGTCGTCGATGCGCTATTTTGATAATGGCGTATCAATACAGTGCTCCTGAATACATTTTAATGTTACGTGCATACCTATTTTATGTGTAACGAAAATGCCACTGCAGCCGTGCAAATGTATCGTGAAGTGTACCCGGACTCTCGTCAGCCGACCCGAATAACAATTATTGTGAGTGCGTATCAGCGGTTGCTGGACCAGAGGTCTTTTCACGAGCAGTTCTGAGACCACTGGATCGGTCGTGGTGGGCCGGCCTGCTTGCCGGACTTAACACCTATGGATTTTTATCTGTGGAATGAAATTAAACGCCGAGTGTATTTTGGTGAGCCGGACACCGTCGAATTATTAAAACAGCGCATCATAGGCGCTTTTGATGAAGTGAGATGTGAAGTTAACGTTTTGAACTCTCTAAAGAGCAATTTACTGAAACGTGCTAGAGTGTGCATTGACAGTGGAGGTGAAAATTTCGAACAATTATTAAAATACCTGTAATGTAAGTGTAAATATCTTTTTAATTACCAATCACTGTAAATAGTAGATTCCAACTTTTAAATCCGCCAAAATTACCAAATTTTTCTTTCAACATTTAACTTACATTTCAAAGTGTTTAATAAAAAAATACTTATTCAGTCACATAATTAATTTTGCCGGTCCTAAGCCCGTAAAAGTATAAAGGGAAAGTTAGAATCGAAATGTATTTAAAAATAGTTTCAGAGACAAACTACCTTAGCCTAAGCTACAGTAGTAGTAGTACGTATTGTTTCTGGAACACAATAAGGTCGGTTCATCATTATTATCAATACCTGATAGTGATTTCGCGGCATTTGTAATAAAATGCCTACAAAGCTGCCCTCACGCTACTCCATTATGATTTGACACATCAATCATTGCGGGGTGAATAGACGTGTGCGGCGGTACGAGTTAAATGGGTTGGAAATGGGGTAAGAGAAGGAATGAGCGCGTTCATTGAAAAACGGTGACGTAGTATTTTGATTGTACTATCATAATATGGTGTTCATAATTTGTGGCAGGATATATGTAATTATAAACTTGTTATAACTGAAGCTCTATGGCATATAGAGGTGTACTGACAGCGTATTTACGATGTATGTATAGGTATAAATCGCGTGTTAAAATTAAGCTAACTTAAATAAAGTAGTGGTGTATACACTCTAGGGGTAGGGACCACATTTTCATTCACGACACACACAGCCATTTCGAACCTAACCAACTCATGTTGGGTATATGAAATAGGATTAGATAAAGCAAAAATCACACCAAATGAACATTATACCATCAGAACATTAGCGCAACCGTTGTTATATCAAACAAATGCTATTTGAAATATAAATTATGTAAAATAAAAATAAACAAAACGATTATTATACGAAACGTTGATAGTTCAAGTGAAATTATATGAAACGTAGATATATGAAGCGACGGGGACCCAATAATTATTCTACCTAACACGTTTTCGGTTACAGTGACGGAAACCTAACGATCGACTTGGAAAAGACTCTTCCCAAGCTTTTGGGTTTTTACGTGAACGTGCGCGGTGACATAACTAGTGAACTGATCCAGCTTCAATCGCTTCTGGAACTCAACAGATACACCGTAAGAGAAATACAGCAGAGGTTTCAAAAAGGGCGTCTATACCTAAATATGGTATGTCTGGGTTGGCCATAGAACACAGAAGCTGTTCTCAGAGAAGAGAAAACAAGGTTTTTTTCAGGTTTCTGCGTGGGGTTGGCATAAATTTGGCAGTGCACCGATAACACTGCTCTAGTGTTGGAGATATTCATAGGCGGCGGAGAACTTACTATCAAGTCCTTGCCTGCTTGCTGCTCAATCTATCAAAAGCAACTGCATACCTACAATAAAAAAAACAGGACCCTTTTCAACCGACTTCAATAAAGGAGGTTCTCAATTCGACAGCGGGTTTTTTTTGTTTGTATTTTACGCAATTACTCCGCCAATTATGAATTGATTTAGATAAAAAAAAATGGTATTTGACACTTCAAAGGTCTTTCAAAGGTGCGTAGTTTGGTTTTTAATTCAAAATTACTGGAGTAAATCGACATAACTAGAAAATATGAAGATGTCATCCTGGTAGTCGAAATTGAAGTCGGTTGTTATTTTTTTTGAAAGCGTATTATTACATATTCTTGACGACGTCGTCGTAAATCTGCTACAATCCGGCTCGAAGGATCATTATGTAAGGGCTGATAGAGTAGGGCCTTCGCTTTTCTGTGGGGCTGATACCCTACATGAAAATGATAAGGATAGTTTGTGAGTACCGCGGGCGGCAACAATGATACTGCGAGTGTTCGCGTCAACTGATTTATTGGCACTAAATTGTACGGCGGGCTCGTACAAATAACAACGATACCGTTTTTGTATGGTTTTTTAAACATTGTATTATTTTCTTGATACAAGGTACAACCCACAAAATGTTCAATGATAATAATTCATCAACCAACAATGGTTTGACGATGAATCAATAATGTGTTATGTTTTTGTAAATTTGTGGTTGTTTTTTTTTATGTGGATTTACTGCGTGTCTTTACTGTGCCGCTGCCGACTTTAAATTAATACACGTGTAGGGTTAATGATCAGTAACCATAAAAATAATGTAAAAAAAAACAGATGTTCCATACAAAAAGTTCATCGATGTCTGTTTTTTTTTTTTTTTTTTTTTTTTTGGTCATTAACCCTACACGTGTATTAATTTAAAGTCGGCCAGTAGCGCCACGCTGTATAATATTTTTACCATCCACGTTTTATGTTTTCCACCACATGCATGCATTTTTCCATTAATTATAGTAGCATTATTATAGTACTATATTACATTATTATTTTTATTATAGTACCCAGCGACAATGATAAGATGAATGGACCGGAAATAAGCGCACGGATTTTGAAGACTATATGTTGAGCGCCGGCTCTCCACTCGCTTCAATCATACTCTGCCTTTGCGACACGCGAGCCGTACGATACGACAATACAAACTTCTAATACATGTACATGTGTTCCGTTTTTGTCATATGCAGTAATTAGATTCGCTATCTCTATTTTCCGGCAAATGTAATATGCTTACTTTTGGCTAGGGATGCTTGATTGTGTTGTCTTGTTAATTTTGATCGATTTGCAAGCGCTAGGCCCGTCCATCCCATTATCACTGTCGCTGCTCTATACCCACATACCTACTTATGTTTCCAGGTTCCCGAAGTGATGGCAGCGATCCCGCAAAGTTGTGACGACTTTCTAAAGTTATGCTACTTTAACGGCGTGAAGCAGTCGAACTGCTCTTCGCTTTTTAAGCCTATACTAACTTCCTATGGACTCTGCTGTACTTTTAATAATATATATCATTACTACGACAAAAAGTAAGGTTGATCTACCTGTTATAAGTACCTACTAGATATTATTTTTGTTAAAAAATAGTCTAGCAGCAGCGCCCCATTTCACCCTCTACGGGAATCGCGTATTTTTTCGGAATATAAAGTAACCTACAGGCCGATTCAAACTTAATGGCGGCTGTGAACTTAGGCGCGAGACGCTGCGCAATAGCAAAAATAAGCGTGCGGTGTGCGTATACAAGCGCAAAGCCTCGCTTGCAGCGCACTTCACAGCCGCCATTAAGTTGAATCAGTATGTACTTGATGCCTAAAATTAACAAATCCAAATTTTATTTTAATCCGCTGTAAAATCCGTCGAGTAGTTAGTACTCAACGGATTTTAAAATCACCATTATCATCAGCCAGAAGACGTCCACAGCTGAACGAAGGGAGGGATCGCCGATAGAGGATAGTAGGAGAGATAGTAGGAACACTCACATAGACGCGCGTGTTCCTACAGCGTAAGAGGTGCGCGACCTTGTGTGGTCACGCACACAACGCTAGCCGACCGCATTCAGTCTCGTGCTCGTTTTGTGTTGTGCCCTCTGTAGTTCCTATATGGGGTCGCCGTAATCCCCGCACGCCTGCGGCAGGCGGCTTGGGGATCGCAGAATGCTCATCACTGTAGTATTATATTATTATCTTTGCCACTGTTAACCGAAAGGAAGAGGAGCTGCTGACCGTCCTCCGGTGGTTGTGGATCTTCGTTCTGGATGCTGTTATAGAACAAACCCAGGTCTGATTTCGGAAATAACTATCATCTGGATGACATAGACCCAGATAAAATACGCGACTACCATAGATTAGTGGGCGCACCGACTTACAAAATGGATAGCTGTTAGGAGATGAACCAGCATTGCATTATTTGCATCTATTTTTTCAGAAATGTATTCAACCGCCATTTCGTAGTCAGAAACGTGACTCGCGCCGGATTCCAAAACGGATTGATAGTGGTCACTGACTACAACCCTGAAGACGCTATTGATGGCACTATTTTAGATGCAGGAGCTGCTAAGGTACCTTAGAAAATATCAAAGATAAAGTAATGAACTGTTACACTCTATTCACTAGAAAAAAATCTAGTTAATTACAATTTTATTCTATTAAAAATTTCATCATTCCATTCAAGAGGTCCAAATTAATAGGTAATATGATTTCAAAAATACTTAAAGTAACTGCACTCTACTTATAAAAATATTCAGTAGATTATTCCCCTGCAACTTTTCTACGTTTTCTGGTCTTGGAGGAGTTCGTTCTGGTTAGTAAATCCCTGGTTTTACTCGTACCAGGTGACTACTTGTAGTGTACCTATTTATAGTTAACGTCTTATCGTCATGTTTAAAACAACTTAAACAAAAAACACTGAGGGATCACACTCAAAATTTTACTCATTTAAAAAAGACCTTTACAACTAACGGAGATACGAGTACCTAGGTACGTGCTTTTCTAAAAACAATGACCAAGGATCATGAAACATTTTCACAAAGAGAACCAACCAAATCATTGGAAGAATTTTTTCACACCACCTGCTCGACAATGTCCAATTACATATCATGCAACCTCAACGTAAAGTAAGGCATTATCTCATAAGGGATATAAAGTTGTATGAAACTCCATAGGGAATAAAGTGATTTGAATAGGCGTGTGGCCTAATGTTTAATTTATGACAAATAACAGGCTTAGTGATGAATATAACTAAACACATTACACATACTGAAAAAATAAATTGTATTGGCTGATAAATCTCTGAGATATGAGCGTTTAAAGTTTTAGGTGGGGATAGAGAGGGGATGCTCTATCCCTTTCTCGCAAAGCACGTGTTAGTATAGCATTTGTATGCCGCGCCTGAGGCTTGACGTCATAGCTCAGTATAGCGCGCTCTCTGTCTAGCTTGAAATTAAAATACTTAGAACTTATTTATTTTTGAATTATTTTAAATTTTGTTTTCGTTGATAGGCTCTATTTATGATCAGGTTTTTTATGAGTTAATAAAAAAAATGTAGTCATCATGCCTATTTGGAACGTCAAATTCCTGTGTAAACTCGTGCAAAACTCTAAGTAAAAAAATGCACATATGGCATTGTAAAGAGGTTTGTTCGACAATCGAACTGGCCATTATAAGCAGAACTCAAAAAAAAACCAGGTGCGTTAACAAAGAATGTGAAACAAAAGACGGGGAGTTTTGGCGGGAACACGGAAAAATCATGTCGTTGCATTAACTAAACCAAACTAAACCTTAAAACTAATACTAAGCACTAAACTAATTGATAAACTAATACCCAGGTCTTCTTTCTGAACAAGCTGACTTTTTGACTGCTTTAGTAATATCTACATCGCATCGCACAAACGATATCCGTTCTGCCAGACCTCGACGTTAACCCGCCGTACCGCCTGTTAGTGACGGGTAAACCAATAAGCGAATCCCTTGTTCGATTATTATCAGGTAATGTACACAGACTACAGCGAGTTTCCAACAGACGACGAGGCGTGCCTGGTGGAGCCTGCCGTGGAGACTTACCACTCCATCCACGCCACCTACACATACTGCTCCGACGACGTGAAGGCTTTACCTGTCTGGAGGTAAGACGCTAATCTACCTGCAGTCCATCCAAGGGTGTTATACTTCAAGTAAACAAATCAAACTTCTTTGAGAGAAACTCATTTTGGAACACACTTAAAAGACCAATAATCAAAGACTAGGAGTTTTGGCGGGAACACGGAAAAATCATGTCGTTGCATTCTATTATTTTATTAAAGTTGTGTTTTTTCGCGAATTCATGATTAAAAATGGTGGTGTTTTATTCATTGAGTGTTGAATTACATGCACCAGTATGGGCAAGTTATATAATGTGGTGAAACATGTCATGTATTTTCGTGTTGTTTTCAAAACTCCGTAGAAGCTCGTAATGAATTCGCCACAACTTTACTAGGGCATGACTTGGACTCGACTTTGACTAATTTCGTGTGACTAACTGTAATTCATGACATATTTGACTTGATTATACTTACTATAAAAACTTGAAAATTCATAAACTTGACGCTGGCAGAATGCACAACGTAACCAATAAATAAGAAAAAAAAACAAAGACTATGAGGTATAAATTCTACTCCTGAGTCCTGAGTAGAGTAGTCTAGTCTTGAGTTTTGGCGGGAACGCGAAAAAATATTGTCGCTGAATTGTATTATAATCCAAAACTTGTGTTTTTTCGAGGGCTAATGCATAAAAATGGTGGCGTTTTATTCATTAAGTGCTGATTTACGCGCAAGCAGTGGCGGATTTACACATTTGCCGCCAGCAGGTCATTCGTATTTTGCCGCCCCTTCGACCTCTACAATTCCCTCTATCATGTTCATGTTCATGTATCGGCGTGAACTATCACAATCATAATATTAATGTAATTTTTTGTTGTTAATGAAATAGTCCACTAATTGTCCTAATTACACCACCCTTTTCCTATAATTTGTACGATTGTGAACCAGGGGATCGATGTTTCAGTTCCTAGATTATTTTTGTAACCCACCGACTTATATAGTTAAGATTGCAGAAGAAATACTTACTTAGTTATTATTTTAATCAAAAAATTGGATCCAATTTTGCCGTCCCTAAAATCTGCCGCCCTAGGCTCCAGCCTACTCAGCCTGTTGGTATATCCGCCACTGCGCGCAAGAGTGTGGGAAAGTCATATTATGTAGTGAAACGTGTCTTTTTGTGTGGTTTCCAAAACTCCGAAGAAGCTTGTAGTAAAGTTGTCACGACTTTACTAGGGCATGACTGGACTTGACAAAACACGTAGCATCTTTGGAGGATCTAGCTCTCTTCTCGTGGCATCGAAGCGGTTAGTGCGTAGGTAGGTTCATGGTAAAAGTTTTACGATGTACTTACAAGATCGTGTTTTTCTTGCCCTCCGAAGAAAGAAGCAGGAAAAATTAGTTTTTCTTTAAAATTTTCTTTAAACGTAATTTGAAGTTGAAACACGGTCTTTTTCAAATTAAAAAAGAATGTTTTAGAAATCAGTGATTTTACAGCCTAAAATGATCTTTATTTACACAGACTGAGAGTCTCCATTCGTTTAAATGGCATTCCAACGTGAACTATTAACTGTTTTTTATTCCATGCCTTTAAGCGTTCCCTTTTAAAAAGGTATAGATTACAACGGAGAAATTTCTTTGGATTAAAATGACGTCATCCTAGTTGCTTTTAAACACGTATTGAGATGGCAGTTTGATAAATGGGAACTCTCGACGCGTAGCAACAAAGTTGAAGTTGATTTTTCGCTACAGGGATTTGTCAAGTTAAGTCAGTGGTGCTAAAGAATAGCAGCCTTACCTAAAATAATCTCGATTCTCTTAGTCACTGCTTAAACTTCTCTGTCCTTTTCTAGCACGTGCAACTTCACGTCAGACAGAAGATGGCAGAGCATCTTAAGCAGTGACTAACGGTTGAAAAGTTTTTTTAAGTAAGGCCGTAGATGCCAGGGGCAAAAATACCTTGATTAGAAGTAGACAAGGTTTAAATTACATTTAGAAGAAACTTAGTGTGAACTGACTAAATTTTGTGCATGCCAGAATCACTGCCATTTCTCAAAAGAGGTTGGCTTTCAAATTCATATTCATTTATTTCTGGCACAAGACCCATATTATGTAGCAAAACAAAATATTTTACAAAAATTGTCCTAAAATGTCAATATATTAAAATTTCATTAATTTCATTTTAATTTCATTTTTTTATTTTTTTTATATAACTTCAAAAATATAATAAAAACACAATTTAACACATTATAGTAGGTACACAAACAAAACATTAACGAAGGTCAATATCCCCACATACGGTATTACTGGAACCTTTGTTAATTATATGTCATTTATCAAAGATTGGAACATGCCTGTTACAGCAATGCCGCTTGTAGGGGCAGTCGAGCATGTCGGCAATCATTGCCAAGATTGCGTTGGAGCTGGCCCGTACTCTGCGCACCAGGGAGGCGCTACGCCTGCGCATAGAAGTAGTAGCTTTCCGACCACAAATACAAATCATGCTTTATGTATTGGGAGGGACATTTATTACACACAGCGCCATGTAGCCCCATAATAAGCAACGCTTGTGTTAAGGAAACCAGATAGCTGATAGAATACTTATATACCTTTTTTGTTTCGTTAATACATACTACACCCGGACACAGAACAAACATCGATGTACGTCACATACATTTTTGTCCTGGGTGGGGATCGAACCCACGCCTTACAGCTCTGAAGGCAGACATGCTACCAACTGAGCTATAAGGCTGTCATTATGAGTCAGTTGTTGTCTTTTATGGTTTTTATGGTTAGGTACAGTCGATTATACATAGAACTTTCCTATATGCCTTTTTAGGATTTCATAATTCCGTAGAAAATTATTTTGATTTCCAGCCGCAAGTGCTATTTGGAGGACGAACACCGTCTACCTTATTTCCGGTGGTACCACAACTCCGACTGCGACCTCACTTGCTTCGCACTAGCCGTGAGAGAGTCTTGTAACTGCACACCGTTCTTTATGCCTGGACTGACGTCCTTTGAAAGGACCTGCAGTTTGACCAAAATACCTTGTATCATGGACGTTAAAGGTAGGGATAGATTAAGGTAAAAAAAGGGCTCACTCAACAGGCAGGATGTCTGTTAATATCCTTCTTGTTTTCCTGCTTTTGACGCGGTTCCCCCTTAAAATCAAGATGGTGACTAACGCAGGGCTCGAATTTGGTCGCGATTCTGAATATGCCTCCCAGTTACCCTAAAGGCTGATGAAATAAAATTTTGGCCTAGCTAGAGTTTCTTCGAGGTTACGCCCTTGTTCGACATACCGTCTGGGCTAATATTCCATACTGGTAAGCCTGACTGTACTGACTTGAAACCGTGAGATCGTTGTGACAGGTCCAATGACCAGTGAGCTCTTTGGAGCAATGTGCAGATTTTCATATCACTGGCTTTTATCCTTAGCATCCGGGTGTCATACTATGAATGAAAGAGCATAAGCTATTCGACAATACGCCCATGGATAAAACATATATTACCAATAATCAGTTATTATTCATATCATATATATTTTACAATATTTCGGGTCTGGAATTGTAGACAAGGACAACAATTTAGTCATACTCGTATAGATCTTCAAAATAGCACCATGTCCACCAGCGGTTGGATGGGCCCGGGACGAGACGAGAGTTTGATGTTATATTCGAGTTGGTCCCATATTAAAAGTTCATAATGATGATTACAATGAACTCCTTTCAGCTTAGCACAACCGATTCTCGACCTAAGTATACCCAGCATAAAGCACATATAAAATCGTTCGTCATACTGTCCAGCTCACATGAAGGAGTGGATGGCCGCAGTGCAGTGCGACTGCCCGCGCGACTGCGAGTCTCGCCGATACAAGGTCACCATGACCACCGGCAATCTCCGCGCCATGCCGCACATGATTGTCAATTCTTTGTAAGTAGACATAAAGGCTATCCGTCTTACGACAAAAGATTTAGGCAAGCCTTAGACACGTGTTGAACAGATGTTTCACAAATTTCATACCACAAATCCGCGCCCAGCACTCGTCTAATGATAGACAAGCCATGCGTTTTAATTTAAACAGTGCCTAACCTTGGTTTAAGACGTGTCTAACTCAGTTTTGCTTGTGAAATTAATTTAACAACACATGCTAGACATGGTTCTGTGATAAGATAAATAAAATATCTGTTAAACGGTATCTAACTTTTAGACACTGTCTAGCTAAACAGATGTCTAACCGTTGCTTAAAAATATTTATGTGGTAAGACGGTGAAACTTGTGAGAAATTAGAGCTAACCAACTCATCTATACAATAGTTTATTGATAACAGATAACACCAAAGTTGCACACACATATAACACCAAGTATGTCATAAAAAATAATCACACAGGACACACGGCACACTCGAAAGGGAAATCAGAGGGAGATTCTATAAGTACCCAATCGGAAAAGTTTCCACCCAGAAACTCAGTCTCCGTTATTCTTATTGCAGGAGAAGGAGATGGGCATAGTAGTGTTCGAATAGGATGAGATTCTAGTGGGTTTAGAATACTGGGGCAGAATAGGAAAGCGGACGCCGCCTACGCCGTTACGAGATTACCCTTTTGACCGCTACGCAATGATCCGCTACGGCATATTAATTGCATCGCCTGTACCTACGCTAAGTAAATCCAACAAACCATAAAACTTAGGTATAGAGTCCGCGGCACCACTGAAGTATTTTATTGTATGTCTTCCATCGTCATCACCATCAGACCATGTTTAATAAAGCTACAAGTATAAGCTTACAATAGGCTAGATGACTAGTATTTTTTTATTGTCCTATTAAAATGTGGCCCATAAATATAGATTAATAATGAAAAGAAAATGAAAATCTGATCAAAAATAAGCAAGTTATAAGCATTTTAATATCATGCTAGACAGAGAGGCGAAACAGCAAATCGTGACGTCACTTCTCTGTATCCCATATAAATTATATTCTGACAAGGAAGGCGTGACGTAATTTTTTGTGTTGTGGGAAAAGGACAGAGTTGGCTCTACCAAAAACTTTAAACGCTTATATATCAGACCATTAATAACCGATTTAAATAATTTTTCAATAAATATACTATAATTACTTAAATTCTTCATCAAAGCTATTGGTTTCAACGATTTAAACATCAGTCATCTACCCTATTGTACTAGCTTCTTGTACCAGTAACTACAAGTTACCAGGTACTGATGGTTTGTCTTTGACTTGTATACAAGTGCTGTTACTTGTAGTTTGTACACTGGTTGTCTTGTAGTTGGCAGTTTTTCACAACAAGTACAAGACTTGTTACTTCATAAAACAGGTGATGATGATGGAAGATATTTGGGAGCGTGGCGGATTTATTCCCTACGCGGACTGAGTCACCGGGTGACCTCTGGCGGCATGAATAGTGTTAGTGTAAAACGCGGCGAATAATAGGTTTGGTCCGTTTTGGTAATAAATTTTCGTAGTCAGCTACGAAAGAAGAATTATTTTTCATTGTTCATAATCAATTATGTAACAAGAATTTTGTTGCCGTTTAGGTAGCTGAGTTTCGTAGTCGGCTACGATAGAGGAATTTCAGTTCCCTTTTCGTACTCAATCTATCTATACATATAATAAAAGTGGAGATCGAGAACTGTAGTGTAAGATTCCTACCTAACGTGCAAGTAAAATCTGGTATTGGTGAATCAAGAATTAAAAATGTTGCTTGTGCGATTTAGGGAAACTGTCTTATAAACCTTTAATATAACAACTTTTTTTATATTTGCACATATTTTTTTCAACACTATCATTATTGTAGTAACCATGAAATATTTCTGACGTTTTCAGCTGTACATTTAGTAAAGTTTTAGCAATTTTACTATTTTCTACATAATATGCATTTTTTATACGCCATCTGGTAAACGGTAGTTTTGTCCCGTTTATTCATTTGTTTTCTGTCTGTCTGTCTGTCCGGGATACACTAGAAAACTACTGAATAGATCTTTACGCGATTTCTATAAATATGTGTAGAAAAGGTCTGGTCAACACATAGGGTATAGCAATTGCTGAAAATATAGATCTCACATAGGAAAAAAATTTTTTTTTGATAAATGCCATCTAGGCTCTTTTCAGGAAACTATTGTTGTCGATGATAAAAACAACGTGGCCTGTTGATGGAACTAAACATTTTCAACAAATAGCTGACATGTATGCACAAAAAATACGATGGCAGCTCATTTAATTCTGCAAATGATTTGGTTGTACTTTCTACTATTTTAGGATCTCGTGACAAAATAAAAAATCCCTGAATCCTGTTGTACTGATCGTCAGTAAGTCACAGTAGTCAATATTTCATTATTATATAATTTGTAACAAAAAGGTTCAACAATACTGAAGGGTATCCTAATCATTATGAACAAATTTTACTATGGGGCCAAACCTGAAATTGGGAAAAAAAATGTGCTGTTTCATACAAAAAGTTCATCGACCTGACACAAATTGTATGGAACAGATGATTATATATGACAGCAAGGAA
This sequence comes from Erannis defoliaria, assembly GCA_905404285.2. NCBI lineage: Eukaryota > Metazoa > Arthropoda > Insecta > Lepidoptera > Geometridae > Erannis > Erannis defoliaria. The sequence continues at coordinate 6,801,347 of FR990085.1, read as the reverse complement.
GTGGTAACCTACCAGTATAAAACTTCCTTGCATAGCACGATAGCATTCAGAATCCCGCTTTTTTATCGTATCCGTGAAATTTATTTAAAACACCAAATAAAGTTTAAGTTTCGAAATAACACACAAACACACAGCTTACTGAAGTTACGCTTAAAGGTTTGACGTTACCACGACTTAACCAAATCAGATAGTTTTTGAGGTATTCACACATCATCATACATCGTCTTTTACCATCAGGTGAGCTGTGGAGAAACACCCATTCTTTAGTTGAAAAAAAACCCGTATTTCTTTAATTTTGTGGTATCCGAATATCTGTTTTCTTTAGGTACATTTCATATGGTCTATTTGAGTTGTTTGTTCCTATGGGTTAATGTCGTAGCCGTAGGGTAGTAAGAAATGGCATAAATCGGTGTTCCACTCGCAAGCATTTTTTAGTAGTAGGTATGCGCACGAAGTCGCGGGTAACATAGATAACCTCCCTTTTTTTGAAGTCGGTTTAAAATGGTTTTTTGTCCCCGTGCGAAGCCGGGACGGGTCAGCTAGTAATTAAATAAGAATTTCAGCGCTGTTTTGGTAACTGTATTTTTTTTAATCTATGGTGATTCTAGACAAATAAAAATCATGAAATTAAAAAAATACCTTTTTATTTAAAAATAGGGTAGATAACTTATGTTTATATCGTTGAAACCAATAGCTTTGATGAAGAATTTAAGTAAATATAGTCTGTTTATTGAAAAAAGTATTTAAATCGGTTACTAATGTTCTGATATATGAGCGTTTAAAGTTTTTGTTAGAGACAACTCTGTCCCTTTCCCACAAAACAAAAAATTACGTCACGCCTTACTTGTCAGAATAGAATTTATATGGCGTACAGAAAAGTGATGTCACGATTTGCTGTTTCGCCTCTCTGTCTAGCGTGATATTAATGCTTATTTTTGATCAGATTTTCATTTTCTTTTCATTAATCAGCTATATTTATGGGCCACATTTTAATAGGACAATAAAAAAACCAGTCATCTAGCCTATTGTTGCCCGGAGCGGCTAAATAGCTGGATCGGGCCCTGGTTATCAGGTGTGGTGTAATTACTCACACAACTAGCCTGTTAACCAATAAAAAATATTTTACGGCGCCTCAGATAGCTCCTAACCAGCACTACATAGTACTATTATTTATTCTGTGCCAGCACATAGGTATGTAGTCCCCATTTAACTTAAGAGACGTTTAATATGTTCCAGTGAAGGGATAAAGTTCAACGAGAGCACGACCATCATGAGCTTCTTTTTCCCCAACTTTGTCTACGTGAAGCAAAAGCAGGAAACGGTCATGTCGCTCATCACATTAGCTTGTAAGTACCTGCACATGCACGTACCTAATAAACTATTAAGGGCCAGAACGCTGCGCGCCGCTATCTAGCCCGAGCATTTCATATTTTTTGAAGAAAAAAGAAAACAACAAACTTCAATTTCGGCGACCGACACCGGTAAGTTTGAATTTAAAAATAAAACTACTGAACCGATTTCGATTATATGGGACCACCTCGGAAGCCAAAGACTATCAAACACAAAAAGAAACATAAAAAAATAAAAAAAGTACAGTCGAATCTCCTTTTTTGAAGTCGGTTAAAAATCGCAGTTGGTGAAATTGCTGAGAATAACATAACCAAGGTTTACCATCTGACACTGGAGGAAGACCTCCCCAAATAGTAAATATCCCAAAAAATATATTGTTTCTCATCATCAGAGGGTTGTCTAGAAGAGATCACTATTGGCGAGAAAACCGCCTTTTGTGCCTATGTGTAGTGTATTTCTTTTGTGATATTCTTTCTGTGGTTTCAATAGAGTGCTATTTGTATTCCCTACTTATTAATTTAATATTATTTCATTACAGCGAATCTCGGCGGTGTATACGGTCTATGCCTGGGCTGCAGCGGAATCAGTGTAATTGAAATCCTGTTCTACATGTTTGTAGCTATCAGAAATTACTTGAAGAGGAATATCAGTCGAATAAGAGAAAACAAAAATCACAAATAAAATTGTGATTCGCTTAGAAAACATATCAATTTTCATCCAGAAAGATAAAACCACAAAAGAAATAATAGTACTAATAGTACTATTATACTGACAAAACAGCAGCAACTATAGTCACCGCGTTACCAACTGAGTCGTGCGGCCATAAATCATTCACTATGTCTATCTCGCTCGCACTTGTGGATCTTGCTTGCATTTGTGGGTCGATTTATGGCCGCACGACTCAGTTGGTAACGCGGTGACTATAGCAGCTGTTTCATCCGCTGCCATAATGAATCGTGTGTGGTTTCTTTCAGAATAAAAAGTATGGTATTTTTTTAAAATATAGACAAGATAATATACTACATGCCGAATCAAACTTAATGGCGCCTGTGAATTTAGGCGCGAGACGCTCCGCAGAAGCAAAAATTAGGCGTGCGGTGTGCGTACAATCGCAAAGTCTCACTTGCAGCGCACCTCACAGCCGCCATTAAGTTTGATTTGAATCAGTCTTAATATACTAGGTAACAGCTATGGAGTATAGAATAAGCTATGTTACATGCGTAAAGAAGTAACAAACATACATAAACTCTCACACACCACACAACTTTCACCATTGATTGTACGTGTTCCTACCGCTTACTGCAACTGGTAGTACTAGGGATAATTCAGTGTTTCGGTGGTGGTTCATTACCATTGGACTACCCGTCCGTCCGTCGCGTCGTAGTAAAGAGTGTATCGTCACTAAGATTTTTGCAACTGCTTGTTTACTATGAAAACTGACGTGGTGTTGACACAATTTTGTTTTATTTATACGGGAATACTCACGTTTAATTAAACCGGATGTGATCGAAACTATAGTCGTAGTATCCGATTTAATTAAACGTGAGTATTCCCGTATAAATAAAACAAAAATGCCTGTTTACTATTAGTAAGCAAGGTAAAAACAAATTTGTCTTAGAAGTACTGGTAGTATCACAAAGTAAATAAAATTTCTTGCACGTCCATTCAATGACCTTCACATTCAGGCTATCAGCGTGTCAACATTATAATAAAATTAGATCGGTCGTTATACAATGTGTAACAAAAAGGTTCAACAATACGAAAGGGCATGCACCTATGTCTATGTACTTATTATTATAAACAACTTTTACAATGGGGCCTACTTTGAAATCGCGAAAATAAAATCAGCTGAATATTTTTGTACGAAGTGTTTCCACACACAGCAGGCTAATCATGTAACGCCAAAAGACAAACGGATTTGCTTAACATTTAGGGAATCAATGCATTCGTTCGTTAACGATAGTGAGAGAAATCCCTCCGTGATACCATGAAACTGTGACAGTGACAAGTGACAATTATGACAAATCGAGATCCCGAACAGTTACATGATTAGCCTGCAGGTTCGAGTCCTGCCGGAGGTCATAATTTTTTATCCTGTTTGAGCTTTAAAAACTTAAAATCAGCTGTTCCATAAAAAAAAGTTCATTGACCTTGGACCAAATGTATGGAACAGACGACTTTTTTTTCGCGTTATCAGTGTTGGCCCCATAGTAAAAGTTGTTCATAACGATGAGTACATACAAGCTCTTCCGTATTGTTGAACCTTTTTATTACACGGTGTATAGGTAAGCTACAAACTATTGCTCAAAAAAGCCCTTATCCACGTTCCTATACCTAATCGTGTCGCAGAATATTTTCCGGTGTTTACTTAGCGCTATCTTGCACGTGTTGTCTAGGCTATTATCGATCTATTTATAACTACATCGCAATTCCGATGTCGGTAAAAACATGTTTACACCTCGCCCTCCAAAATAAAGCCACACAACACAAAGGTCAAACAAGGAACCGCAAAATAAAAGACACTGATTCAGGTGTATGTAAACAAATTTATATTTTCCGATTTACAATTAAATATTTCGCTATATTCTGCTCATTATTTCATATAGTATCAAATATATTGCTTTGCTATTTATCATGAAAAAATACAAAATGTATACTACGATTGCTTTATAAAATGTTCTAGAAAAATCTTATCTATAATGTTCATATTATGCGTAGTTTATATATTTGAGTAATGTCGCTATACAAGTTAGGCAGTCCGCAAACAGAGGCGGTTCAGTGATCATTGAAAAATACATTTTTAAATAAATACTCTCCGCTATCCTGCGCCAACACAATAATACTTTAACGGGACTCCTAAAACTAAACCTAACATAAAATATTTGGCTTAGATTTTAAATTAAAACTACGATAAAGCACATAAAATAATAATTTGGTCTAAGTTACGCGAATTATAATTAATTGTTTAGTGCCCTTATACTAATTATTGCCTTAAACTAACAATATTTTATTCCAGTGTCTACCAATACTAATCGATCAACTCACGCCACGGATCGAGCGTTTATACACAAAGTATAAATACAAATCATATTTTAACTACTAAGCCAGTATTTTTTTTGTATTTTAATCACATTTATTATTTTAATAAATAGGTAATACAATTAATCATAAATAAAATTAATTTAACGATAAAATACCATGGCATGAGTTAAATCCACAATGACACACGCCCGTACGAGGCTCTTCACTGGACATATCACAAAAGGCTTAAAATACAAATTTAAACTACCAGAACCTAATCCAATGGAACGGTAAAACGTTACATAAACATTGAGCTAACTTACATCCAAATATATTAATTATTTTAAGTATGTAATAATGTATTGCTGTTAGTTTACTGTAAACTACTTTATTGTATCCTTGAGAGTAGACGTAGTAAATGGCACTAAGTTTATTATGACAAGATACTTCGAGAATCGCTTCAATGTTACTTTGTGCCGAAAATTCTACAGTCGATCGTAAAAGAGATCTTTTACACAACACTTACAATATAAACGCACCTAGTATCTAGCCTCGCTAGATTAAGCACAACACGAAAATAAATCCCTGAAATGCTTCAAATAAAACTCTGTTTTATTTTTTTCGATCACAATTATTATTTTACTGCTGAAATACACATCTATCTATAAAAAATATTCTCATATAGAAAGTTTATCAAAACTCGTAAATTGACTTTTGTAGGCAGCGCTACGCCAATGCGCGACTTTCATTAATTTACAAAGCACAAGTGAGCAAGTACGTTACTAGTTAGAGCTCAATAAATAGAAAGACTCGGCCGGTACGGCTCGATAGATAGAAGACATATTTAGAAGTTTTTAGAAGAGATATCGGCACGAGCGAAGGGTTTACCGAATAGCGTAACAAAACTCGACTCGAACTTGGTTCGCAGTCGCAGAGCTCGGCCACACACCGCCGCTACTCTCACCGCCCTGGCACTAGTGCAACTCTAGCGACATAAGGCCGTTCGCACACGAGGCGACCAAAAAATCTCGCGGTGAGCGTCTCTCGTATAATAGAGTATCGCAGATATCAGCACAAGACCTCCAAAAAATTGTCTGAGTCAAAACCGTCTGAAGATATCTAAATGCAGTTTAAACTTCAAGCACAGTTGAAGTATGTAAGTTATTTCGATTTTTTTGTAAAACAACAATAAAATCAGATGATGAATCCAAGGCATAAGACGACAAATTGACAATTTAATACCGGCAAAATCTACCATGCAACGACGAAATAGACACTAGTCGACTTGATTTAACTTGACTTGGGTTTATGGCTTCTGCGACTAGCGTAAAAATTCTGACAATGTCAGACACTAGTCGTCATGGGTACGAACGGCTTTAAAGCACTAGTGCCACTCTAGTGACATTTTAAATGTCAAAGAGCGGTTCGAAGAGTAGACACGCGGCGTCGAGGTGCTCTCAAAGGCTGACGAGGCTGTTATGCGCGTCGGGTGAGGTGACTTCGGGCGCGGTTCTCTGTTGGTGCGCGCAGGGGTGCGGGTGGGGGTGGACTGGGGTCAGGCCCGTGCCACCTTCCATCAGGCTGTCGAAGTTGAACGGGATGCCGTTAGATGGCGTGCTGATCTCGATGCCGGCGATCTTGTTGTTGCCGAGCGTTTTGTTGTTGTGCATCTGTGGATATAATAATGGTCGTTATTATTTATTTCCCGTAGTACAAGATTTGCTCAGTTTGAGTCTAGATGGCGCTGTGTAAAATTTTCACCAATATTTATTAATTTATTTGTTTATTAATAGGTACAAAGAACAGGATTAAATTTTGTAAAGGACTGCTTGTTGAGTGACTCTGGCTTTCTTTGCGAGAGGCATAAGGCTTATCATAAGTATTTTATATGGCGTAGTAATACGGCAAAATAATATGGATACGCTACTTAATGGTGCTATATACCACATTCATTGGCTTTCTTTTGGCCGGTCTGCATTCACCTTTAGAAGAATAAAAAGCACTGATGATCTTTTTGATATGTGATTATTCGGTTAACTGAAACAGTTAAGTAGCATTTTTAAATATGAAAACGAGTCTTAAGCCAAAAACCACAGACCTCAACGGCATCTACTTCAAATAAATGCCGTAAGTCGACCTGTATGTAGGTAGTAATGTATTTCGTGTCTCAATCCTGATATTTTGTCAGGTGTCGAGTACTAACTTGCTCTCGTGTGTCGTGACTTGTTTCATCATTTAGGTACGAAATTACGAAAAATTTGACTCTTGGTTTCCATACAGTTTCAAATGGGATTGTAGTCTTCATACAGATCTAGGCCAAAAACTTATAAACGTCGAACGTCGTAAAGTGAGTAGTTAGGTTAGATGTTTACCTGTGCCGGGTTGAGTGTGAGCGGCACCTGCAGCGAGTTTGGTCGGTTTGGCCGCGAGATGGCGGGCGGCGTGTCCAGGTCTATGGGCGAGCTTGACGTCACCACGGCCGGGTTGCCCGCTGACAACATTACTCTGCAACGCAAGAACACACTGGTTAACATTAGGCGTTCGACGTCACAGGCAATGGTAACCCTGCTCCATCAATACTAGAGATTCTTAGTACTTTGAGATTTCTTCCTAATACTGATTTTAGGAACAAATTTTTGCTTTGATTTCGGCATGTGTTAGCGGAACTGAACGTTGAGAAGGTTACCAGCAAAATAAGATTATTTTTTCGGTGAAAGAAAAACTAGCATATAACTGTGAATCTGTTTCTTTTGGACAAGCGTGCTCCATCGCAGACCGTATTTTCAATTAACACCAGACGCGATGACGGTCAAAAGTCAAAAGAAAACCCATCAGATAATAAAAAAACTACAGTCATGTTCATATATTTAGGCCGGCTGCACATCATACGAAAAACCTGATAGGAAAACCGGACGGTCGCGCCGGAAGGCGCTCCGTGCATACATTTTGTACTAGGTCCCGCACACCGTAAGAAATGTTTTATGACGACCGTCTCGCTCGCACCATTTATTGTGCGTGGTGTGTGACGGTGGGTTCGGCGTCGGATCAAAATAATGTGCGGCCGCCATATACAAACCATGTAAATGTTTTATAACTCTATCTATTTTTTTCCACTAACATTTGATCAACGCTAAAATTCGTTATCCATTTGAAACATTTGTTGATAAAGTTTTAGCGCGGTGATTGAGCGTACTTGTTTCAACGATTTATTTGCTTACATTAAAGGTTTAAGATCAGCGAGCTAAAAATAAAGACTGGGAGTGACCTAAACGATCGCGCTCAGTATTTCGACATTTCTTTAGTATTCGGTCACGTTTCTATAGTTAAATATGCAAATTGATCTAAAAGGTAAAGATCTTGCCACATCTAGACACCAAAGAAGCTATACGTAATAGGAAACATTACGTTGAGTTGGGGATCGGTTTTGTGATAAAATTTCGTGTTAAATGTTTTTAGTGACATAATAATTATAACTAATTTAAATTATGTCTTTTGACATATAAAATACTTGACATTTGATTTTATAATTATTAATTAATAAAGAGTGTATATAACTATGTCTACCTGAATATAAACTTTTCATATAATTATTGTGTATTTAATTTGTGTATCTGTTAGTTTTTTTTCTTGAATAACTTTTTTGTTTTGTACTGTATAAGCAGAAACACTTTAAATTGACTACTTTCTCAACGCCACGCCACATTATATAAATTTATATATTTGGAATATGCAGGTTGAGATTTATGAAAAGACAAAAAAATAATTGGTGCGAAATAAGGTTATATAATCCGCCATATCAAATTTACTCTTTGTTGTTGTGTGGTTTTACTATGACGCGCGGAGTGCTAAGACGCAGAGATAGACAGACACCTCATCTGTCAAAGTATTATAAGTAGAAGATCCGAGGAACACGTGAACGTACGGACATACAATACTTGTACTGCTAAAATCATAATAATCTTTTATCGTAGTCTGATAAACATGAATTAATATCTCACCTTTTATCATTTGCCGCGGATGTGTAAATATTATTTATGCCCAGCACCGGGTCGACCGCGGGGTCCATCACTTCCACCTTCACTCTCACACCGTCCTCAGGCAAATCCGGGTAGGCGTAGGTCTCTTGGAAGGGCTTCACATCGGGTGGACTTATAGATCTTTTATTCAGACGGCACGAATGTAAATGCGCCTCGAGGATAGCCTGCAATCGCTCCCGATCAGAATTCAGCTTGCGTATCTCATCCTGCAAGCATTGCTTCTTCTCTTCTAGCTTATCAGTTTCGTCTTGGAGCTCGTTGGTGTGATCGAGACGGCGTTTGCGGCATCTCGCAGCGGCCATCTTGTTTCTTTCGCGACGGACTTTTCTGCGTTCTTCCTCTTCGGGGGAGATGTTTTGTGGGGCCTTGGTAGGTCTTCTGCCGCCCATGTTGCGGCGTTTGGGGGTCGGCAAACCGGGGCTGCTGCTGCTATCGCCGCTGGCGGAGAGTGGGCCCGGCGACACATGCAGCGCCGTCGTCGGGCCCGAATCACAGTATCCTACCGAATTCAGGATGCCTGGAAAGTGGACAGTCGTATGTTAGCCGTTTATGGGTGGTCAAGATACAGAATTTCAGTATATTAAACAGTAGAAGCTGGAGCAAACACAATTAGTTTTAGCACCAATGTATAACATATACCTAGTTTCGCAGACTAATAAAAATGTACCAGAAATAAACGAAAAGAGATATTTGTTAGATAATATGCGAGGTTATGGATAGACAAATCTGTAGAACTTGGAGATTATTTTTACCTGATTAACATCAAGTGGCAAGGGATCTATGAACGGCAAAATTAAGGAAGTCTCTGTCTAAGAATGGGTTACTTAAGGCCCATGATCGCAATCAATCAAGGCAGCTGACTTCATAGCGTCAGACCTTTATATTTAAGGGGTTTCTTAAGCAATCGATTGCCTTTTTATACCAGAATACGAACAAGTCTACGTTTTAACGCAAACTCGCTCAATTGACAACCATCGAGTTCGTCTAAAACTACCACAGCCTAGGCTTGAGCTGTTTAGGAATAACTGTGTTCACATGGCTGCTCTGATTTTTAATTCCCTTCCGGAAGATCTAATAAACCTACCTTACAGACGATTCTGTGCACAGATGAAAAAGTGGTTGGTGAAGGAGTGTTTTTATGAAGTAGAGGATTTTTTAAATAAAATGTCGTGTCGTTTACATGTTTACGGATGGGCTTGTTAATACAATTAATCAATTTGACTCCTTAATTTAATAATACATGTTAATTAATTTGATATTATGAATGTGTATACCTATGACATTAACTTATTTGATTAAATTTTGACTTTGTTTTATGATTTGTTCTATAATGATGGACAATTTGTAATAATAAATGTGTATGTTTGTGTTCAATTAATATTAACAATAATATTGTTACGACTTTGCACACCTAATTATGGGTGTTAATGGCATGGCTTCTTAATTCTATTTGCTAAGATCTTTTGTACCCATTAACAGGCAAATAAATGATTTGATTTGATTTGATTGACTTTAAACATCTTTCGACGCAAACAATCGTGGTAAGCTCCCGTCGTTCAGTATGAAAATATTCTTCTTACAGCAAAGACCCCTGATCTTCGTCTTTTTCCAGTTTTCTGATGCTTACCGTACGTGTTGGCGTGCGTGACTGAGGGCGGCACGAAGCCCGCGTGAGTTGTGGGCTCGTTCCGGCAGTTGGTCAGCTCGATGTAGGTCTGCTCAAAGTTGCGCAGCTGCGTTGGCGTTATGGTGGCCGTGGTGCGGGTTGGGACTCCTGACTGGAGTCCTTCGAGGTTCGCCAACTGAAAAGAACAGAAACTACTATAAGACTTTGCCGAAATTCGTAAGTTTAAATATTATAATAGGTAATAAATAAAGAACAGCCAGCCCCCATTTTCTAATCCCAATTGAATTGGATTCGAATCGAAAACTTCTGTCACCATCTCCGTCTATTGCATTAAGAATGATGGAGACAGATAGTCTAGTTTCCGATTGGGTTTAGAAATAGGTGGTTGGACTCGACTCTGAATCGGAAAGGTTTCGAATCAAAAAATCTCACTATCTCCGTCTTCTACATTCAGGTTGACGAAGATAGAGAGAAAAGTTTTCGAATCGAAGCCTTTCTGGTTGGATTTAGTTACGGGAACTGATTTCTTTACTAAGTAATGCTCAGAAAGGATTATAGATGAAAGTCATAAAATGAGTAAAAGGTGCTTTCCAAAAGCTTTAGCGGCTATCTTGTCTAAATCTATGGCAGAAGAATCGATTTACAAAATATACAACCAGAAGAATTTGTTTATGTGGCAATGTTTAAAAAGTGTGAAGTTTCAATGTTTTTCAGAAGGAAGTTCACAGGCAAGACGGATTTAGTAAGTATCTCATAGTTGGGCGAGTATAATTATACAATTTATTTATTTATTGTTATGTTTCTGTGGACATTGCTTCCACATTCCAAAGCAGTTTTATCAATAAACATTTGCATAACATTTCAATGTGTATCACAACAATAAATTATATAGGTGTCTATAAAAACAATAAATTGATACAATTCTAGATCATGTTGATAGGTTGTAAATTAGCACAATGTATGAGAACAGTTTCTAGATCCTAGATCGAAAGAAAAGCTTTCTGTTGATTTCAAAATGTAACACTGTTATTAAGTTCCATTCGTACGAAACCTTTCTCGGTCAAAACTTTGTACCTGGTCATCAAGTTACCTAACTGATCTTAGATACCTAACTGATGAAGGATACAAGACATTATTACCAGAACTTTTGTGTTTTGTCCCTGTCTGTACAGAACATCACTATAAGCGATAAGACCGCCAATCCAGAACCTAGTTCATGATTGCTAACTATTTTTGTTTCCTGTAACTGTGTGATTTTTTGTAACGAGATAACACCTTTGAATCACAATTTGTACTCCAATGGTGTTTCCAGACCACCCTTTTAGCAAGAACATCATTCAGAGGTGCAGAGTTTCTGACCTCAACCAGTCTACCGATAAAGTATAACCAAGGGTTATTCCAGAAATCTTACTAGGTACGTTCTAGTCAGATCATTGCTTTCCATCAGATGAGACTGTAGTCAAAATACATGCCTAGTATGTTGTGAAAAAAGTCTAATTTGCAGTGCTGAAAGTGCTGCATGTTTATGTTGGTACCTAGTTGTATCGATATACCTGCTGGCACCAAAGCTCCGTGGCCAGGATATTGGCGATCTCCAGAGGATCTATGTTCTGCATGTCGGCGGTGCTCACTGAACCACGTTATAATTAGACGCTTACTCTATTGTGTTGCGCTTTTTGCGACACGACACCTTCGTGCGGTTCGAGTTTGTTAGTCGATTTGTTCGTTATAATCCGCCCTCGCAAAAGTGCAATAGGTGTTCAATATTGACTACAATGATAGGTGCGACTGTTTCGGGGGAACTTCGTGGGGAGGGTTCAGACTTATTTTCTGGGTGATAGGGTTCTAAGGGCGGATCTGTTGTCGTATGTCGCGACGTGTCGCGGGGTATCGAGTGCGCGGGAGTGCGGGTCGTTCGTTCGTTGCGCGCGCGGGCTGCGGCGGCCGCGGAGTATCGCGCGCTACTGCCGCGCCCGCGCCGCCGCGCTGAGCCCGAAATCTTCGCCCACGAGCGACGTCGAATCATTTATTAATAGAATACTCCTCTAACTCCGGAAATATTTCGCATCATTTCGCATCGCACGCGGCGGCGGTTTGTTATCTGAGGTAACTAAAGTTTAAATCCTAAACAAAGAGAGCACTGCCCGAGATTCTCCGTGAAAGTTTGTTGTTCAAAATTTAACCAGCGGCTTTTTGTGGTTTTTAAGCTACCCGCTCCTAGTCTTATTGCGTCTTATTGCTTGAAGATTTTTTTTTTGTTGTTTACTTGCTAGTTGGACGGAATAAGGCTAGGACCAAATACCCGTAGCAACAAATTAGCAACAAAACCTTTATTCATTTTCATTTCGCACCGAAACATACGCAAAAACCAAAAACCTTATTTAAAACCTTCTAGTCCTTAGTAGTCAATAAAACTTTATATATTGTATTATGATTGTATTGTAGTCCAAGCTGTCCCAAGGTCCGACAATTCACACAACATTAATATTTTATATCACCAAAATGACCATGATAAAGGTAAGTTTACGAGGCATCCGCGAAATCTCGGCAGAAAGCTGTGGGCGGGAGGCTGGACCTTGCGACAAGGACGCCGCCGGGCTGTGGGCGCGAATCGTCGCGTGCCCATACAGCCTTATTTGGCGATGGAACTATGACATACGGCATCTTATGCAGGAAGCCGAATTATCGCCTAATACAGTTAGAACAGGTTGATCTTTAAACGGTGATAAAATTTAGAGTCATTTGGCCAATAAACTTATGCTTACTGTGTGTGATACGTTTAATATTGGAAGATAAGAAATTTAGACCAAAGTAAACACTAGAAAATCTGCTACCGCTAAGTTAAGCTGCTTGCAGTACGTTCCGGCAGCCTTGCTAAAGATTCGACTCCCATTCCAGGCTATTCCATATCAGCAAACGTTTGCATTATAAAATTGTTAGTTTAAAAAATAAAATAAACTTAAAATCCAATCGCAAGTTTTGTACATTGAGAAATGTTGCAAAAAGTTTATCAAAGTTCAATATGACGAGAAATTATTCATTAGAAATCAGTTTTTTTTATAGGCTTTCGTTTGACTGCCATCGCGTCTGATGTTAGACGAAAATGCAGCCTACGATGGAGCACGCTTGCCTAGAAGAAACCGATTCACTCGCGTCTTGAAGACACCCAGATTATAATTATCAGGAAAAAATGTTGTGTCTGTTTATAACGATTCCAGTTTACTACTGACCCGCGGAAAAAAGTATTCTAAGAGGCCACGAGATCAATGCAATTTAGCTCGCGCGTTGCACCACAAAGGGGCAAGGCGGCTGGTCCGGAAGCCCCGCTCAATTACCACAATTGCTTAAATGAAATTCGTCTCAAATAAGCCACATTCTGCTCGTAGCCAACATACGTTAATTGGTCACGGTGCTTTACCTAACAATTAACTGGCTACCATGTACTTATCTCGCATTCTTACTAGTTAACGCTTATTTATTAGGACGGACCAGTTTCCTTTCCTCGTGGTACTACGGAAATTCTAGTAGACTTTGTTTTTTAACATTTGAGGTGTTACATAGAAACTGTTAGGATGATTTTTAAATAGAAGAATATGAATAGGTACGGTCATGGTTGTTTGTGGTCTTTCCATATATTGATTAATTCATTATCGTTGGCACTAGTTTTCACAGACTTCTTTACCCCATTGTTGAGTATGGGCATTGGGCATCTCTCTAACTGTGCCATCTGCCTTGTTTACGCGTCAATAACATCGTTCGACCTGCTATTTTCACAAAACATCGACCTATCATGCTTTAGAATGACCAACGCTCGTTTACCTTGCCTTTGATTAGTTTAGGTAACGTCCCTAGTACAGATTGGTACGGTTTCAACTGTTCTGAGAATTTGCGTACAGTACGCAGAAGCCCTTGACGGGACGGTGTGCGCTGCGGCCGTACTACACTGTTATCGCCGCATGGTATGAGATCACCACTATATCTAGTTGTGACGTATCCGACACACTCGCGAGTCGCGATCACTCCGCAATAATGGCTTTACTCTTTGTTAACTACATTTTTTACGACAACACGATTAACCGTGACTGCGGAGAATATTCGGCGCAGTCGTAAAAGAAATCCTTATGTGGAAAATAACTGTCCAATTTGTTTACCAATGCGGCGTCCTTGGGCAATACTTTCTCCGAATTTCCGACGGCAGTGTTTGTTTCTTTGTAACGGGAAAGTCACCTTGTGCGAAATATAAATTTGATTTCAATCGTGGTGGTGGTTCGAGCTCGAGCTCCAACATCGGCCGCGACGATAAGGCGGACCGTTATCCGCACGTGTGCTCGCCTACACAATATAATCTAACCGAGAACCAATGTCCACACGCCGACTTATCTATTGAACTGTTTGCAGAACAATACGCTACGTAACGAACCCACACCTAGGAATTTCCATTACTCTTTTCAAAAAGTGTCGACCTCAGTCTTCATGAACATGAGAAGATCAATCTTGGCCAGATATTGCACAACAAGAAGTCATATTGTGAAAGCATTTAACTGTAAATAAATAGAACAAAGTTGGCAATAAAATTTTCTCAATAAAATATTGGGTCGCGCACGAGGAATTCAAAACATTAGTTATATAATATATGGATATGCAAACGTGTTGTTTTCCTCGTCCGCTGTATAACATGATAGCTCGCGAACGAAAACACAGAAGTACTCTATCTAGCTCTAGATATATATATTTATATATATATATATTATTAGGTATGATTAAAATGCCAATAGAAGTTGCGAGAAGTTTTGTTTACACGATAACTCAAATGAAAGACAAGTGTCGCGTTTTCCCGCAGCACTCGTCATTTCTTTATTTAGCTCCGTATCATACTGAACGGTGGGTTTCAGGAAACGATGCCCGATACTGCTCATCTGTGCTATATTTGCAGCTTTATTTACGCAAAATAATTTAAATGGACTGTAAATTTCTGAATTGGTAGAGGAATCAATACTTGGCGATTGATTGAGAACATATTCCATGGGAACTTTGTCTGGTAATAAGGAACTTTTTGGTGTTTACGAATCTATTTATGTATACTAGCCTTTATAATTGATTCTACTGATAAGTACTATTAATTTATCATCATACGAACACAACCTTTGACGAATTTGGTGTTATTCACCTCGAGTCAGACGTCATCATTGTGACTGAATGTTTTTGCAGTATTATTTTGATTGTGTCTGATACGGATAGCATAACCTGTTCTAATCCGGGTTTTATACGATTATACGTGTTTGTTTTTATTTACATCACGAACACGACTTGCTCTATCCGTGGTAATGCGAATAAATCAATGAAAATGTCGTACAGTTTATTCATGCATAATCATGTGGCTACGTGCGTTTCGACAAAATTCGCTGGTGTTTCGCAAAATTGTGCTCCGTTGTGCGCGTGCGCATGCACGTGGTGTGTGCGTGATGAAACAGGTGAGACACGCCTACTATGCTCTGTCACATGTGCTGACATCTATGCTCTGTATTCACTAAAAGACTGAAGGAAAAGCTCTAAATTGTAACAGGACATATAAATGGGTAATATTCCTTCCTGTAAGTAGCAGTGGTTTAAACATCAAGTTGAAATCATTTGTACAATATATTATTTAAAAATTAAAGTAAACAAACAACAAGCACAAGTAAGCGCATAAAAAAACTAGGTTGAAGACATCTGCGAAAAAATATACAAAACGGCAAAAACAATAAATCTTCAAGCAACAGCAAGGTACACAGCTAAAGCCTGAAGAAAAGTATGCCGCCAGAAGCACTGTAAAATTTCTCCTAGGCCATAACACGAATCAAGCGTCTCCACGAAAACTGACCTCAGTTCCATGGAAATACGAAACGTATTAACAGCACACAGATCCTGAGGCATAAAGCACTCCCAGTCATTATGCTATCGATTTAAAATGGTTCCTGGCATTACTGACAGTACCAGAAGACCACCGTCTATCATATGTGGACGGTTGTCTGGGAGCTCATTAACGGAATGCTAATTGCTCGCACTAATAGCGTTGCTCGCTTCGACGACTTCGAAATTCCTTGAACTGATTCTAAATAATATAAAGAGATCTGTCTGTGCTGTATATCATCTGTGCTTTGGTCACTTGGAATCCTAATGGACGGAACAGTTAACTCTCGAATAACGAGGCTAATGACGAGAATTTGTTACAGTCAATAGGACTAATAAATCTTCAGATATTCATTTTTAAATCAGTCACTTTTTATCCCAAAACACATTTATAAAGGTTAATCGCGCTATAAGAGAAGTCAACTGTGAAGTTGGATTTCTAAGAAACAGTAAATGGTAATTGGATTTCTGTTTAATCCCAAGCCATTCATAAAAAATACATAATCCAACGAATCCAAGTTTAAATGTAACATGGCGAACAACACATGCGAGTAATGTACGGCGCCGTCGGCGGACTGTCGCGACATTGACCGCCACTGGGCGAATAATAAAATAAATCGACGCCCTGGCACTGCGCCAACCTCCCTTCACTACACCTTTACTGCACGACGCTAACGCACTCGCTGGAACCATCGCTATGCACACTCAGCTCGCAGATGTCGAAATTATCCAAACACAGCAATGGAAGTCGTACAGAAAAATTTTGAATTTAAAATTTTCTCCTCGGGGAGGATCGATGCACTGTCGCTTTCCGATTCGCACCCCTTGCTCACCTCGCGAGGTGGGGAGCTAATGGACAAAGGGTTACCGTAAATTACGACGCAGACGGGGTTCCTTATCGATGACCTTTTCCAGGAAAATAATTTGTTTAATTTATTATTTATTGTTCGTGAAAATTGCTGGCTGGCACAAAAAGGTGGTCGTTAAGTCGACTGCTCGACGGGAGCCGACCTTCGTTTTCACGAAAACCGCTCCATTCTGTATTTCTCGGAAAACCCGCGTGAGTCACCGTCACTCGCTCTCTATCGCAGGTCACTACGATCGCGTATTTACATTCGTCGTAGGCACAATTCAAAAACTCGATTACGTAGAAGTGATTCATTCGCGGCATGAATCAGCGCGACATTAGAGAAAATTTCGCTTCTGAATATTGTATCGAATCCGAAGCGGTAGAGACTAGAGCCAATCTAAATAGTAAATGCTCGAGCTGAGGGTAATGTAAGCAAAGCTATTCAGGACAAAACACGCTACAAGGTCAAGAATAAGGAAGCAATTGAGGGAAACAAGTAAAATTGCGGAAATCTCTAAAACCTAGAGTCTAGACGGTAGCCAGATAAGGATAATCGAATAATTTAAGTTTTTAAGGTGATAACACTGATCGGACAAGTGGTGTCTGGTGTCCATGAAGAGTATTTAATAAATAATACTATCTGAAAGCTGTAGGAATGGCGCCGAGGCGCGGAACGGATATCGTCCGGAAATGGCGGGCATTCCGCGCGGCGCCGCCTGCCAAACCGCAAACTTCGCCGAAAAAAACAAAAAAACTACGGTTCTACTTTTTATTTAGATTTTTATAATAGGAGTACAAAGTTACGTGCAGTTTTCATGTGTATAAGTACCAATGAGCCATTGAAAATTTGACTAACTCATATGCCAAGATAGAACATAATTTTTTTTTGAATGTTTTTTTATGAAGTGATACTACACTTATGGAATTGGGTTTGGTTTATTTTTGTGGTATTATTGGTTTATTACTTATGATTTTATGGTATGGTTTGGTTTTGGTTTATGGTTTGGTATTTTGGTTGTTATTTTTTTTTATTTTTATGGTATTGGTACGCTTTAGTTGGTAGCTTGTAACTGGTTGGGAAATTTGGCATCTAAGGCAGAGACTTCTGTAGCTTAATTGGCAAAGCAGTTGGGACGGAAACCCATAGACTGCTCGTATGCAGGTTCGAGTCCTGCCGGAGGTCATAATTTTTCTTCCTATTAGCTGTAAAATCTTTTTTTTTTTTGTATATATAAAACTACACAGAAGGCTTACTTTTCTATAAAAGACGCCAGAAGTGGAATAACAGCCTATATGCAGCGAAAGTTTTAAATATAATGAAATTTGAAATGCCGGCTTCGTTATTATCATTACTTTCAGCCTTGGTTGTTATTTATTCGTAGAACCAAATGACACAAACTTGTTTTTTTATATTTAGCGGAGAAGTGGAACTAATTAAGATTTAGTGGTACCACTGCCGCATACAGTTACAGGGTGGGTGGTTATCAATAATAACGATAATGTTTTCAATAGCTATTTTTATTCGAGTTCCGATAAGACCGCAGCTGCATTAGAAACAAAGGGTATAATGCTAATAAGGCAAATGGCAATGCGAAATGCCCTTCCACAGTCAAGTTTATTACGATTTCTTACATGGTCAAGTAATGTCTTATATACATTATCTCGAATAAATTAACTGGAAACTGTGCCATAATTTATAATTAAATCAAAACGATGCAAAACAGTAGGTTATTTAATTAACATGTCCATTGTTTTAGGTACCTACTTACTTTATTAATACGTATTGATATGATAATACTGCATAACGTTTATTTTCGTGTTGGTCTTCTTTGTTCGCGTCCGTATTTAGTAATTAATACGATACGGTTGTTAGTTGATCCTCGAAGGTATCAACGGCCGAGGGCGACGCCTACGCATGTGTTACTTGTTTTATTCAATTTTTTTAATTACGTCGCCCACATTGGCCATGTTGAACCGTTCGTGATACTTCGGTTAATTTCGGAGACCATCGACACGAACCTAATTTATAACTGCAAAAACTTATCAAAACAAAATAAAACACATGTATGCACACAAACGCAGATAATAATCCAAAGGGTATAAAGATGTGGGACACGATAATAACATGGAAATTTAATATAAATAAGTTGAAAAGGTTAGCAGGGGCATTAAAGAATAATAAACTATGTAAAGCCATTAACTTTCGCAGCAACTGGGGCCTTATTTTCGAGTCGTACGCAAAGTTGCGAATGCGAGCGGAGAACGATATTGTTTGAGAAAAGGTTCAATATCGTTCAAAAGTCGGCTCCGCTCGCATGCGCAACTCTTGCGTACGATTCAAAAATAAGACCCCTGGTCTGTCGGCCACTGTAATAAACGACATGAGGGGAACGTTTGTTGTAGAGTTTACAGCACACTCCAGTCTACCAGCAAAAAGTTAAATGAGATGGTCTGCATTTTTGGAATCTCAATGTTGAAACTAATGTTCTTAGCGGAGCCTATTAAAATTATACTCTGTAAAATAAAATTGTATATTAAACAGCTCCAGCGGGCGACGACGAGGCAGACAGATAGACAGACAAAGCCATTGTCTCGACGCCTGTTGGCTTGTTTGGCGGCACTTATGCTAATTTCTTTTGAGGTACTACAGCCTTCCTTAGCAGGCCAACAAATGTTTTATGGCATGCAATATTTTAACAAAAGACAATTGCGGCGGCTATGAATAACCAATAACAATACATTAACCGACCGCGTGTGGAAACGATGAAGCAGTAAAAGAAAATGTTTCCTCTGAAAATGGACTTATTGACAGTGTTAACGTAACCTCGTTTCACAAATTTTCTCCATTTACAGGAGCTATCTACTTAGCATAATAATTCATCGACTCCAATATACATTATTTTTTCAGTAGCATTTATATGACAAAATAAATTAGGTACGTGTATCTTTTTAACTTGTGCAGTTGGTTACCAATATACTACTTAGTTACTAGTAATCAAGCAGCAGGAGTTTATTGGTTTTCAGGAGTGGGAGAGCAAATGTCTTTCTCTCTCTATCTCCACTTTTCTCAGAGAGCACCCAATTTTTAAGCAAGTATACGCACAAATATTTTAGCCGCTTTAAATTAAAGTGACTAGTTGACGAACAAATATTAAACGTGAGTATTTGTAATAGGCGGTATAAGATAACTTTTAATATCAGGGATTTCCGCCAATAACATGTCGAAACAGACGACCTCGGCTGCGCGTGCGCAGTGGAAAGCATTTCGGTTTATCAGCTGGGTGCGGAAAGACCGGCTCGCAGTCCCTGGTACCGCCTAGCACCACGGATCAGATAAATACGCCCATGAGATAAAACGTCGTATGTGTTGAGGAAAAACTCGCTCGCAATTTCGATAACATTTATTTTCAACATCATTCGTATATACCTATTATACGCTCTACATGTACTCCAATTTTGTCTCTATAGACATGTTTATGTTTATTAATTTCTCTATCTTGAACCTTGTTTTGAGACAGATAATATTCCTGGGACTAAAAACATTGTTGACCACATAATATATTCAAAATAATCGCATAATTTGTTTACGATTGTAATTCTCGATATTCAGAACAGTTTATAACTAAAGCAACGATTAACAACAACTCTTAAATGTGTTCTTATTGTTTTGGATTAATTCCAAATCAGTGGGGTTTCACGGAATAAATTGTCATTGTTCCAAAATTTGTCGTATTAATTTCATTTCAAAGTACGCACTACTCACAGCCTAAGCTTAAAGCAGTTAACGTTTATCTAATTGCTCTTGGTTTCTTTGTTTCGGTTTAAATATCTATGGATTTTGGAACACAAGTTACATTTGTTTATTTACAGTACCTAGTTGCTTCTTTAGATACTTTGCCAAATTATTGCTTTGGCTGCACTAAGATTTTTATTACTGTCTGTTTAAAGTGCAGGATATGAGGTGTACCCGCTTATCTATAGATAGCGGCGTCCGAATTGTCTGCCCCTCAGCACTGGACTTATCGCAATTCCACGAAGCGTACAAACACTTGTAGCTATCGCAAATATTTCACAAGCGTACTTCTGTAGAACTTAGTGGGAAACCACTGATACTCTGGTTATTTTACTTGTTATAGTTAATTGCCAAATACTGGTTCACATTTCTTACTTCAATAACAATATTTGTAATAATTGTGGTATTTCATGTCGTTCATTCATCGTGGTCATCAGTGATTCCACTCATCAGTCATCATGGTGTGTTCTGTGGTTTAATATCATGAGCCAGATACGTAGGTATTTACTACGAATACAATAAGTCAACATAAGTGTAAGGTCTTGTAGCAATTTGGCGTTGATCCAAGGATTTCTCCAGCTTGTGTTCGTTCGCATTATCTATAGGCATCAAACATACAAAGACGTCATAATAGTTTCTTTACTAGTAACGTCATAAACTTAAAAAGTTCCCTTTGGTCCATTTACATAACTATTCTGGCTTAAATATCGAAAAATTTACAGTAATAAACAACGAGGTTTTCATACGTTTATTCCTAGACTAGAAATCGTCTTCGACTATATATCCTTGCAATGATTCAATGTTTTTAAAAGGAACTCTCCTTACATAAACTATCTTCTCACATAGTAGGTATAAAATACAAGAACTGCAAATCTCTAAATAGCTTTTTACGATGCTGGTTACAAAATATTACCTACATGAAAATGCAGAGATGTACTAGATATAACGTTTAAACACATCTCATCAGGAGACAAGGCACATGTTAACGACACACAAGGAATAATAAGCCCGTATTATAAAAGTTTTTTTACAATTTTTATTAAACTCGTAGAGAATAATGCCTCCATCTAGCAGGCAATTTGAATAGCGCAACATGCATTGTATTTTAATAAAACGGAATATTATACTTATTGTGTTCAATAATAAAGATGGAACGAAGAGCTGATAAAATCAAGCTACAATGTTGATTTGTTTTAAATCTTGTAGGTACGACAGAGAAGCTAAAATCAATTCATAACGTAAACAATAATGTTTGTTCTAAAATATTTTCAAAGAGATATAGAGATATTTTTCTTTAAGTACATATTTAGATATCATAAGATAGTGAACGTGAACAATTTACTATAGTATATAAGGGTTTATTCGATAGTCTTCTAGATAATAATAACCTTATAATTATCAAAGTACCGATCTAGCAATATAAATAAATAGATATCATAAGGAAAAAGCCCGTAATCTAAAGCAGTATCAAATTATGGTGGAATTCCAAAATTCTCTAAATTATTGTAAAGTAAACAAAGGTGGTGTTTGTTACTATTGGTGCAATTTGGTACCCTATTGGCTAGTTCCACAGACGTCGATACTATCGACCTACTAGTAATCTAATCACATACGATATGGAAGATAAACGATACCAATAGCGGTACAAGAACTAACTTTAATAAAAACAAATGAATTCCATAAAACTCTAAGCAAGATAATATGGTTTCCGCACGTACTTCATTAAAATAATTATATGAAATTTAATGCAAATAGAATGTCGAACATAAATCGATAAATCACAAAGTTGTTGATAAGGGTAGCAAAATAAATAAAAATTCCACTCTTATCGCGAGCACGGTTATGTTATTAACGTGTTTACGTAAAAGTGCTTTGCAAGATCACGGGGCCGGTAGTGGTAGGTAGGCGCGATGTTTAAAATCTAATTTAAGAGACAGAATTCGAGGAGGTAATTAGAGGAGCGATTACAGCCCACAGTGGGTACAATGGCGATGCAAATAATCGCGATTATGGCAAGGTTGACGTCGGGCGGCGGGGTTCGTTCAACTGACCGCGAGCGATGACACGGCGCGTCGCCGCGGCGGCACTCCACGCGCGCCACCACCGGCAGAGCTCGAGGGTCTCGTGCCCTGACCTAACACCACTGATAACGACGACCCTTCAAACAATTGCTAGTCAAACTTTGCTTCTGAAGGTACCGCTAAGGACGCTCGTCGACAATCGAAAGTCACTAAATACTGATGCAATGAGATGAAATCAAATGTCAATCATAACATAATTATAAACATATACGTCTTATGATAAGAGGATAATGGAAGTAAATATAGTATCGGTCATTGGGAATTCCCTCGAATCGTTGGACAATAAATGTGTTAAGTGTGACACTTACTCGACGACTTCCTTAAACTGCAATCCAATCCTTCGTTATCCTTATCACACACACACACACATACACACTGATCAATTCAACAGGACTTCAATCAAACTTGTCGAAACTTGATGAAACAGGCGCGAAACGCGTGCGCGCAACAAAAACTATCGGCTAACAGATGGCGGTCGGCGTCGGAAAACCCCCTCAGAAACTACGCGGCGCAATGTGTAAATATTATTGCTACGACTGGACAAAGGTTTTGTTATCTAAAACCGGTGTCAGCTCGCGACACGAGGCGCGCGGACAGCGGCAGAACGTGGAGTGAGGCTCGCGCGCCAGCCCCGCCACCGTATGATAAGCCTGGCGCGACGCCCCCCGGCGACGCCTACGCCCCACTCGCCGGCGCCGCTGCGGTGCATCGTCGCACCACCGGCCGCCCCTCGGCTCCCGACAGCGCCGCCACCGCTGCACCTCTGGCCACCAGACGGGCCCCCGCGCATAATGCACCGCACCTACGCACCGTTACACAACCGAGCCAACCCAGCTCGATGCACAAAATCAACAACTTTCGACTCCTTAAAAAGACGAGGAAACTGAGACTTGAAATTGCAAAACTATGGCGGCAGCCCAGATACCGGTGAGAACAATGAGGCGCGAACAAACGAAGAACCTTTTTAGTGTCCTCCTAATTGGGCCGGTGGTGTACGGCCGGCAGAAACTCAATATGCAACGCGATCGGCTCGCTACATAAACGGAATAATTGAATTAGTGCGGGCATGTCGAGCACGAGCTGCCGTGAATGCTGGCCCACCTATGTAGTCAGAGTGTCGAAATCATATCACTCAAGTCGAGCTGTGAGGAAAATCATCAATGATGTCTTCACCGAACGTTGACCCTGAGTCGACAAACACCCGAAAAGCCGACGTCATCAGGACGAGACATTAAAACGATGCCCTAAATTACTTAAGAGCAACAAATTCAATAGAATAACACATTTTTATGGTGTCTACCATAAAAGTGAAACGAAGTTTAATGTTTCTAAATATGAACATAAGCGGGGAGTATTTACGAGAGCCCGCATTTTTTTATAACTATAATTAGAGTATGCTCTATTATAATACGAGTAGCTTTGATGACCGTCAGACATTCCACATGAAAGAATATAAAAAACAAGACAATATCATACACAAAACAAACTTATTTGTCTAAAAGACTTTAATGACCATTTTCTCAGGAAGTGTTTATTTTTACAAGAATGTTTCACTTCCACGCCAAGATAGACGGCCATTGAGAAAACAAGCAACTATCGAATGAGATAAATCCAAACGATAATGTAACTGGTTATGTCGTATTCACTTAGGGAATGAAAGAAAGAGATAAACTGAGGATAGGCAATGAAAACAATGATGATATGGAACACCGATACGCGTGCAAGCCTAAAATAGGTGAGATATTTCACCCGAAACGATCAATCACAAAGGTTGCAGTTAAGCGACTTGCAAAGTTTGATCACCCGAACTCGAGGAGTTCAACGTTCGACTAATAAGCAACACAATGGCAGTAGGTGCCTGTACAGAGATGAAACTGCGTAGTTTGGCAGAAATGAAAATAAAACATAGCCTTATGTCAATTGCAAGGTTTAGTAAGTTTGAATTAGAATATTCTGCAAGAGGTTTTTAAACAGTTAAAGTGCAGGCGGAGACTGCAGGAATAACATAGCAAGACATGTGACCTTCTGCAGATAAACGGAATCAAGAACTGCGTAGGAGTTGCTAAATACAAAATTGGTTTCGAAGAACTGCGGCAAGTAAAGCAGTCATTAATTCAATCTGTTTATGGACCATGTGAACGAGCTTATCAATAATATATCGCGATCAGTTTAAAAATAAATAAATATACATTGTATGTATAGCGTACCCTAACTAAGGCAGCATATCTCTACGAAATGTTGAAGAAAATAAGTGTACGGTCGTAAATAAATAACAATGTTTTACTTAACGAATCTGTCGCGGTCTCGTCGCATTACTTCGCCAAAGGCGCAGTAATATTCACGTGGATTCGAAAGGGTGTCATAAATCTGATATATTGGACATCAATAAAATCAGTGATGCTAAATGCGCATAAGCGTTCGGGAGGAACTTGAAAAATATTTTAAATGGCATTGATGTTGAAAACGTTGCTGTCATAAACATTTACGAGTGCATTACTCTCGGTAAGCCAGCGTGCCCGTGCAAATTATCCTTCCTCGTCATTTTATGTTATATTTACATCCAATAAGTGTATGCCATGATTATACGCCCAGACATTAAGAAAGACTAGCGATAAAAAATATTCTAAATAGGACAACAAAGCATCGTCTACAAACACGAAGAGTTAGTTTTGGGTTCAATGAAAAAACGAGTCCATTCTTTTACATGACATGAAATCAATTTCATATAACTCAGTATGTCAAGCGAGAAATCTGGCGGGGCGCATTATGCTCACATAAATTACGAGATTAATCTTTTCAAATAATTTGACCTTTTCATCTGACGAGGGTTCATTAAATAATGGCGTCCATATTGGTGTGTGCTTATTGTCCCGTCTATCACAAAATTTCTTTGTGGGCGGGAGCGAACTTCGCTTCGTTTTGAGCCCTATAATTCTTTAAATCTTTGGAGTTATGATAGCAGACCTACCATATCAACAGATGAATCGTATGATAAATTTCAATTATTATTCACTGTTATAGAAAAAGTTATGTGTATTGATTGGGTATAGATTCTGATTGATTTTTTTATATTGCACACTACTGCGCAATATACTTACATATAATGTGAACTTACAATAATTATATAGTTCAGATACAAAGATAAACGCACGTGCGCTCGCACTTAAGCATGGCATCTTTTATAAGGCGACCGAGGCGGAAACGTGGAAAATGTCTGTAATCTACGAAGCTGCAAGCACGATTCTTGTCCATAATCGGAACAAGGACTCCGCAGCTGTTGTAAATATCAGCTCCGTTATTATTATTGTGACGTAATTACTATTGCATCGCGAAACAAAGAAAATTTAAGATCGCAAAACGTGGGTAAATCTTTTGTATGGACTGTGTTTTAAAATGTAAATGGGTTACAGGTAACCCCGAACTAGCTTAATCAGTAGATGAAGATAAATATGCGGTATGAACAGAATGTCCGGTGGAATGCCTTTGGGGCCGATGTGTGAGTCATCCGTTGCCCGTGGTCAGCTCACCTCACCGTGATCATAAATTCATAACGGACTAAAAGCAAAAAAACCCTTGGAACTTGACGATGCAATAATTGTAGTAACATTTCTTTCGACCGTACTTTTTATACCAGCTCCTTTGCGCTGCGGCATTTTTGAGTAAACATCTATTTCGACATTTTATGACTTCATATTGTCATGCTGTTGTGCCACTATGAAGATGAAAGGATCACGCTTTGTGAAATTTGTCGACAGTTACCTTAAACAAAAGGTTGTATAGAGAAATTTTGCGGCACATTCAAGTGTTTCTGAGAAATTTGTTTTGTGCAGATTTGTTTTGCGGAGGCTACTAGTGTAGAAATTGACTAAAAAAATTGAAACCGGTAAAATAGATGAAGTAGGTACTTACTTAATTAAATATTTGAAAAACCATTTTTTTTTATTTAGATATTAAATAAATTTATCAACAAAGTAAGCTAATTCTATTTTTGTATATATGAGTACAAATGTAATACTTAATTAAGTAAACAGGAAACTATAATGGTGGTGGATATTTGAATGTGTTATCACGCTTATTTACATTATTATAGGTATGGTTTACTGAATGTGCGTAATTGTATACTAACTGTGTACAAATCAAGCAGAAATGTTGTTCTCATAGAAAAGTTCTATTTTGAAATTTAATGGTGACGTTGAAGAATATTCTTAAAAGGAATCTTTAACATATAATGATTATCATAAAAGCATTGTGTAATGATACTCAAATTACGAGTACATTTTTAAAAGATGATATCCAAGAAAAATAAATACAGACTTAGTACTTTTTGGTATTATTATTAAGCAGGTATTGTAAAATTTATTAAGCAATCGCCAAGAATTAATTATAGTTCATATTTAGTGTTTTTCAAAGTAATTAAATGAGTCATGCTACGGAAGCTCTTCGTTTTTTTGTAGTCCTTATAAAAGCTTAATCAAATCGCAGTAAAATCATTTATGGCACTCTATTAGTCGTAAACAAATACAAAACCGGTTAATATTTGCACAGTGAAAGTGATAAAACTGTGATAGTCTACATTTACACGGCTTTTTGTTATTTGCGACAGTTTTGATGGGCATGTCGACGACGTGGGAGGTGGTATATGGCAACCGGCGAGAAGCGCACGCGCACCGGTAAGGTTCTTTCCCTGACATGACAGTTAACAAAGCTCGACAAAGTAATGTGACGGCCACAATGATAGAATACTTCTCGTCCTAGACAAAGAGATGGATAGTATGGACGACGCGACGTCACTAAATTAGAAATAACAAAGAACATTCAAAATATATTAAACACTAAATAACATAAAACACGCATCTTCATTAAAAATACAATTTATACCAACATTAATTAAACAATTCAGTCAAGCTATAAAATTAACGTAAGGTGGCAAAAAGCAATGGCCAACATCTAGATTAATCATGTTAATATCAACATTTAATGCACAATCGCCTTGACTTCAAATTTCATGGTTATTACTGAGAGTACATTCAGCACGTCACGGAATTCAATATTTAAGACCAAAACTGTTATATCACCTACAGTCAGTATTGAGATTGAGACTTTACTTTGGGACAGTAATGCTTCGTCATTATCTCGTCTCATTTGTCTCGGAGCTCAGAAGCTTTTGAAGTAATAAACATAAAGGCTAGTAGACAAAGGCAACACTTTATGTAATGGTCCGAAATAGGCATGGCCACTCGGTGTTATCTTCGAAGGGCAATAAAGAAGTCATGTTAGCCCTTTGTTGTTGCTACTTGTGCAACTGTGTAGAATCTTGACCAAGTTTATGGCGGTTCCAAGAGGAATGTTTACTAGTGAAAGCAATGACGTTAGGACCTGATAAGTACCGAAGTTAATATTTGTGTTAGCAAGCAAGGCTGGTTATTTAAAAAAATTACATGGACCTACATATCGACAAGGTGATAGTCCGTCCGATATCTGGCGATCACTCATAAACGCAGTAAACCGCAACAAAAAAAATGCTTCCAATTTTTTTTTTAATATAAAGTTGTAAGTTGCAACAGTAGAGGTATTTTATTTATTACGTTAGACGGTTAGAAAAACTAAGAAGACAAAAGAACTCATGAATACGATTTTCATTCCCTTGGTCGTTCGATAGCGAAAATACTATGTAATTAGTCAACAGTAATGGCATAAAAGGTTATGATTTCACAAATGCTGAAATCAAAGATTTAAATCTTTTGTATGTATAATCAGCCTAAGCTTTTTTAACATAAATAACTATTTCCTCTACATTGTCATCGGACTCAATTGAGACGTCTTATTTAAATTAGCATGACCGTGATCTACAATTTTCAATTGATTGAACATAATTTGAAATCCATCGCATAGGTGCAATATGGTGAAATTCAAATTATGTTAACACCATATTCCAAACACTAAAGGATCAAAGTTCCTAGTAAATATACAAAAGGCTGTACAATATGTTCCATTGGTTTGCGTGGCGTTCTTTATTGTTGACGTCACCCCATTCGCAGGTGTGCAATCCGCGAATTTTTTACCTACATTGGAGAATTGCATCAGTCTTAAGTTCGTAACACTTAGTGAATCCTGTTCTAACAAAAAAATCCTATAATAGCCGTATCTTAATATTTGGCGTTAATATGTTTTTCAGTATAGTTTGATACACGCCAATGGTAGAGAATTGCGTAGTATTTATGCTCCATCCACGAAAACGATCGAAAAAAGAATTACAGATATATATTATTCATTTAAATGGTGTAACCAAATGAACTAAAGACACGAAGCGGTAAGCGGAACCAGTAATGTAAAGAAACAGTAGAGTTGTCACATGTTGGTAAAGAATAACTTCCGATATAGGTACGCGTCGATGAGTCATACAAGATTCTCGGAACCGCCGCGCCGCGCCGTGTAAAAGAGACCCGAGGATTACCTAATCTGTAGAATTACATGATAGCAAACGGATGATAATAACGATGCGAACACATCTGTCCGAATGTTAAATTAGAAGTAAAACTCTGTCTACTAAACAGTCTAAAGACACATAGCGTCGTCGTCGTCGGGAATGGTGTCCCTCTGAATTTTCCTTATTGTGTTCTGGCATGAGTAGACCAAAGTTTATTCCAATTAAAGCAAATTGTCTACATCCGGCCCGTATTGACTGCAACCGCTTAATAGGTGTCGGTCAATAAAACCCATCTGCACGAGTTAACAAGGTCAATCATTACTTAAAATCAGTTTAACTCCAATAGACCACATCTGTCATATTTTCCTGTATTAGAGCTCGGTGATTAGTCTCTATACTCGTGATTATTATTAGGTCATAATTTAGGTTAAAACTCTTTATGGTAAAACGTTAACTGAATTCCACGACACCTTTAACAAATTATCTTTAATATTGAGGACGTTAAACACAACGTCATCACTCATCAAGTGATAGGAATTACAATTGGTCACACCCTTCACAATAATTACAAGGTTTATAACAAAAATTGCGTGATACAGGTAAATGCAATAGACGTGTGGAGCGGGATTCCCCAAACCGACGTGCGTTCTTGGAAGCAGACAGGCGCTGGAGAAATTTCACAAGCCAAAAGTGGGTCAAGTCAGCCGGACTTGACGTTTTCGCCTCGCAAAGGTTACAACGCCGCCCCTCCCAGCGCGACCAAATCCGGTTGTGCTCTTGCGCAACTGATAGGTTTTGTTTATCTGATCCCTAAAGATCTTTACTTACTTGAATAATGCTTTCAATGTTGGTGTTACTATTACCGATATTACTGAAATTGAACTTAATGTATTGTTCTAGATAACTTGCTAAATGAAATATGAAAACCGTCATGGATATGGGTAAAACTAGATGAGATTGAAGAATTACTGAACATCCATATGTAATTATTTTAATGAATTAGAAGGAGCAATAGATATAGAATGTTCATTATTATTATATTATTGATTGTAAATTAAATGTAGAAGCCGTCCAGTGGCATCTACCCTACCTCGATTTAGAAGTCAAGATCTAAATTATGAATTTGGGAATATACTTACCTACGATATTTGGATTGATAAGTATTACAAATGAGTAGCGGTAATTGGTAAATACAGGATAATATCGTAATGGGGATATCCACGCATGTGTAAAATATGATTCTAAAATTGCTTATAGCTTTACAAGTAAAAATCGAGATCCAAATTACGAATTAGTGACTATACTTATGTAGGTATCTTTTAATAAATGAGTAGGAGTAATAGGTACAAAACAATATCGTATTGGGAATATCCAAGGATTTCATTCATGCAAAGCATTACTAATGTTTTCGAGAGCAAACAAGTTTGCGGTTATGACGACGATTGATTTGATTTAAAGCAAACTAAAAGGAAAAACAATAATTTATGTCGGTTCGGAGTTATAAAATTAGGTCAGGATATATCAAAGTCGTTATCCGGAATAATACAAACCTCAACGATTAGTCCATAAACCTAGCAATGAGCGAATAAATAGGCATTAATAAAAAAGGTAAATGTTGAGGAAGCTAAAAATATAAATTTATATAAATGAAAAATACATAATTACACACGGCTAAACTGGTAACTCGACGTAGGTATTCCGTGCAGAATCAGATAGGGGGGCTAACATGCATCAAATTTAAGCCCCCCATTAGCCCCAGTATATAATGAGGAATCAGCAAAATTTACATTGTAAAACCACACATGTCAAGACACTAATATCACAAATAATTATTGTGAGTTGGTTCTCTGTAGGTAACTCTTTAAATAGAAAAACACACGGTTTCTTTAGGATAGCGGAATTACAGCAGGACGCTTCTAGTAAGACTATGAAATAGTCAAATATGAACCGCTGGTGATATTCTATCAATAAACGAATAAAATTCTGCTTACAAAGTACCGTTAAGTATGTCTGACGATATATTAGTAGAACCTACGTAACGTTGCGAAGGATGATGAAATTATACCTTCATCTTTCTTTAACTCTATAATCTATGTGACCAAGGTCGTAAGTAGGCTGCTAACATAATTATAAAATATTGATCCCATAATTAATATTGTATGTATATTTACAGTAATTTAATTTATTACTTTTCCTTCCTTGTTTTGAGCTTTGAACCCTTTTGAGTCCCCCACAAATAATTACGATAATAATGAGCCTATATTGTGTCTATTTAAATAAATTTATTATTGTCTTTAGTTGGATATTTTACAGCAACAAAGGAAACATTTGTAGACTGGAAATCACTGACGTTACTATAACAACGTTTTCAAGATATAGGTAGGACAGGCAAATAATTTCAGTAGAGTTCCCAATTGTTTTCTTGGAAGAATGTTGTGACATCAGAGGGGATGACGTCACTCTGATCGCGCCACTTCGAACAGTTATGACGTCAAGCACACCGAAGAAAGCGGTACTATAAAAATCTCTTATACCCAGATTGTACTTTATCAGTGAAACAAAAAGGGACTTATCATATAATAAATCCTTTTACATTGTAATATTATCAGTGTCAAGATATCAGCAAAGTATTTTTTCAACGGACTCGTAACGCCATCTATGGATTACACGTCGAAGTTTTACGTGAAACTACGGCTATCAAACTTGTTTACTAAGTTCCAGTAAGCAAACAAAACTAACTATGGAATTACGTCATAATCTGTTTAATTATCAAGTAAGTAGAAACGTGCGTCTACTTTAGTAAGGACAATTTTAACCAAACATGGAATTCTTAGGAATTATACAGAAATAGGTCACAATTAATATGCCGGCAATAATTATTCCGATGAGTGTTTTAGTTGAATATGATTTCTAGAATATTCTAAAATAAACTTATTCTTGACACATCTACTCGCAGAATGGAAGAATAAAGTGAAAATAATATCAGTATTCAAGTAAATTCACGCATTTTTTTTTAAAGACTATAAAACAGCTAAACAAATAATACTATTGCGAAATCATGATGGTAGCACAATGATTCGCGAAATACGTACCTAAGCTACAGTTTCTATCCTTATCGCACTTTACAAATTATCCAATACCATGACACAGATACCGTTCACAATCAAGTAACAAACTTTGATACCATTGGTCAGAACAGAACTCTAAAAGATATTATTCACGACGTTCTAATTAATTGCGCAAATGTAGTTATTAACATGTGCAAAACAACATTACTACACAAAACGCTTCAACATTGAAACACGATTGTAATAAAACAATAGTATTTAAATATATTGCGAAGAAATCTGTCTCTGACTCTCTGACGTTTTGGGGACGTTTAGTTAGAAAAATTTGGCAAACTTCGAGAAAGTTGTTTGTATAGTCAATTCACGAAGCAAACGTTAGACCACGAGTCAGGCAGTTCGGAATACATAAAAAAACATGAAGTATATTGTCGCAACTCACCATTGGCTTTGCATATTCGTCTGTCTGGTAATCGAACATAGTCGCGAACATCAGACTATCGTCCTGCTCGCCGCTGTAGAGGTGGTATGGCACCAGCTGAGACATGAAGACGGCTTCCACAAACAAGTCCCAAAGAACTACCCGCCGAGGGTTCAAAACAATTCACAAAAAGTTCGCAAATTCAACTGAAACCGTATCAATTCACGACGTGATAAGAGTATGACTCATAAACGTTTCTACAGTGTGTAGACGTACGCGTAGCTAGAATGTTGTATATCAGACTGAGTCAGTTGGCGCGCTGGCAGCCGGTTTTGTATGATGGCAAGTGAGCGCACCGCGCAGTCGCGCACGCGCGAACTCACGCCTCCGCGTCAAAACGTCGCAACTACAACTATCTCAACAATTTGCGAACCGAGCCAACAACGCTTTTTAACGGCTTCTTCATTGAAGTTAAAGTTCCTTCCAATGATTCAATGAATAGTTTCATCATGACATAGGATGTAAATATTTTGTTAACTCGAGTTGGCAAAGAAAACTGAAAACATGACAAAAAAATTAGAAATGACGAATTCAAAACTCCTATTTGAAAAAAATCTTTTTATAATGCTGTTCTCATAGTGGTTACTGAAACTCGAACTGTTTGTGATTGTCTATATTTAGCAGGGACAAATAATTGGCACAAATTATACATGTATGGCGAAGTGGGTCGCTTAACCATCATTAGATAACAATACAACAAAATTAACAACAAATAACACCAACAATATACTTAACAATACGAGTACATACCAAACAAAGCTTTGAAATCAAACTAGGTATATTAAAAGTAACCGCAAAATAGTTTTCTCAATTAGTATTTACAATTGAATGATGCATCATAACTGGACTATCTGAGATAAATGTTATGAACAACTAAATGAAATTAGTTGCCATTCTCGTAGTCTCCAGCCTCACTTTTGAGACCTATGGAGATGACGATCGGATCGAAAATTGTTAATTGACAACACTTAATAAATTTCGATTACACCGTCACGTCACCTAACATTACTTTAGTTGTAGTCAAACTACTAGTAACTAGTAGTTAGTGTCGTTTGACCACAACTAAACTAAACTGATGTTACCCATTAAACATAACTATCAAATCTCAAGGAGAGCATTTTTATCCAGTAGTTCTATAGATATCGAAAATTGTTAAGCGGTCACACTTAACAATTTTCGATTACACCGTCACGTCACCTAAAATTACTCTAATTTTAGTCAAACTACTAGTAACTAGTAATTAGTCGTTTGACCACAACTAAACTAAACTGATGTTACCTATCAAATCTCTAGGAGAGCATTTTTATCCAGTAGTTCTATAGAGACCTGCTGACTCATGCTGTTGATTTTTGTGTGCAAATCTCCAAGATTTCAACCTGCTTGACCGGCAGCTGCTAACTGCAATATACTTATCCTAGAGGCGATCTGTTTACCAGTTCTAGAATCTCGGTAAAACTACATTTCTCAACCTTAACTGCGTATTCTGTGATTTCTGCGCAAGCATTATAGAACTTCAATAAAAGTAAGTAAGTTCGTATAGGCTGAGTGGCCAGCCCTAGTGTCAGAGTTAATGTGCCGCCCGAAGGCCTCTGACATGGCTGACGGTTGTTGTTATAGAAACTAGAACAAACAACCGGGGCCAACAATTTAACGTGTCATCCGACCCACGGTAGCGCTCAGAAATAAATGCCACTCACGGCCACCCATCCGAAGACTGACCGGACCGTCCGTTGCTTAACATCGGTTATCGTTTAGAATCCCCTAGACAAGCTACGCCACGAGCGCTACAAAGAGAACTTCAATCAATGCAGTACACTACGTGTAATTAAATATTTACTACACTTCCTCAAATCACAAGGAAACTGTTTTGTTCAAACACTGAAAAGTGGTACGTGATCATTCCCCCGTACGACTATAATGTAGTAAAATAAATGTGCGCATAATACCTATTATGAACGTAAAATAAAAAGTTTAGCAAATTACTACTATGATGGAATTGATGATTTTGGCGATCCAAACAAAACATGTGAGAGTAATTCTCAAATCACTTTCAATACAACGGCGGCGGTGAATACAGTAGCGTGATAGTTTGATATATTACTAACAATACCACATTCAAGTTCATCCGGAGACCGATACGTTGATAAGAACTAGCTAGACCGTCCAGCATCCATTGAAGGTCCTCCAACGATCGATGTCATCTGCAAACCGTAGGTGTGATATGTGCTCGTCATTAATGTTAATGCCACGTCCTGTCCAGTCCAGTGTCTTGAAAATACCTTCCAATGCGATCGTGAACAATTTCGGGGAAATAACGTCCCCTTGCCTCACGCCTCGACGCAGGTGGATATGTCTCGTCTGCTGTTTCTGAACTAGGACGCCCATTGTTGCGGCGTCATACAGACATCTCAATACCTCGATATATCGCCAATCGAGTTGGCATCGCTGCAAGGACTCCAGAACAGCCCAAATTTCTACCGAGTCAAAAGCCTTCTCACTGTCCACAAACGCTAAGCAAAGAGGCTGATTGTACTCTTTGATCTTCTGTACAATCTGCCGTACTGTGCGGATGTGGTCCATGGTGCTGTACCGACTTCGAAACCCGGCCTGTTCCGGGGGCTGAAGGCTGAAACTCGTCGAGTCTTCGCGCAAGACGATTCGTGATAACCTTAGAGAACAGCTTATAAACATGAATCAGAAGCGAAATCGGTCGATAGTTTTTCAGCATGGTCTTATTGAAAAACAATATGACCACGCTTCTGTGCCATGCCTGTGGAGTTCTCCCGGTAAAGAGGACGGTATTAAATAGTTCTTGGAGCTCTTTAATTATCGGCGGTCCATTGGCCTTTAAGAGCTCTGTTGTAAGCCCGTCCTCACCCGAGGCTTTTCCATTTTTAAGCTACCGCAGGGCTAGAACGATCTCTTCCGGGCTGACGTCAGGCAGATCTTCTGTTTTGTGATTAAATAAGTAAGACTTCATAAATTTCGGTGCAATGTTATACAGGAGCGTGACGGGAGCAATAAGAACGATAGTTCCGACATGGACCCTCGCTGCCTGTTCCTACAGACGAACCTACGGTTATGGCACTCACGTGCTACTTCCCAACATAATCTGTTTATCTACAACTATGACGTCATCATGCAGATGGGCAGTAGGTACCTACCTTTATTACTTACATATAAGAAACCTTATCAACTTCCATCGAATTATTTACTCGTAGTTTGTAAAAGATAAGAAATAGATACGAATTTTGTTTTTCCTCATTATTTTTATCCTTTGTTCCGAAAACAATGATGTAATTTCCCTTTGAAGGTTTTATGACACTACTTCGGATTTCCTTTGATAACGTAATTTTATCGATTTAACATCGATTTCTTGGTATACCTTCGCAATCGAGGATGGTCTGTATTAGGAATTAAGGATATACCTCTTTTCAGCTTAGTGCTGGCGGTCCGCGTACCTAGCACCAATTTTTATTCTTCACTTAGAATTAGCAAATATACCGTTCTATGGTTTCATACCCGTAGGACCTACCAAGTACTGTTATTTATTCTGTGGTCCTACGCCATATCTTTGATGGCATTTAAGAGAGAAAGGGAGGTATCAATAATTATATTTTTCAGCCATCACATTTTTCAGTCGATTATTTGTTATCCTTTGTTCAAAGACACGAACTAAATTTTATTATTCAAAAATTCTTATTCACACTTGTTTCATTGACCAATCATCAGTAACTTTTAATTCATTAGAACTTTACCAACGCGTTAGTGTAAATAAATCTTGAACAATACTTCTTTACTTAAAAAAACAATTTGTAATATTTTGCCTTCAAATCGTAATATTTCTATTTATGTCAGTCTCTCTACATATTTTTTTCAAAGAAGCAAGTTTTATCTTTCTTGGTATGAATATAAAACTTAAAATTAAATTATTAAATAATCAATTGTGTACAGTTTTCAATTTGATATCACTATCAATAACGTTATGAGTTCATAACTTTCGTGAGTCATATTCAGTAGTACGTATACCACAGAATAAATAACAGTCCACACCCTACGCGTATCGTGTTTTACTATCATAAATTAACAGTAAGTTCAAGGCCGTGACCCTATTGTCCTTTAACCTAGGGCGTTTTTCCGGAAACTAGGCTTTACTTTCTGGGAAATCGTATAACGTTTAACCGTTTCATAGAATAGAAAAGACTATAATCATTAATTCTACCGAGTTTAATTTTATTATAATATTTTATTATTATTATAATATTTTATTATTATTATGCACATATTTATTGAATATCTTAGTTTTTTAAGTTTTTTACAATCAATATAGAAATATAAAAAACTAAACATCGTCACTCCATCGAGTCTCAAGGTGTCCTGTACTAAGCTATCGTATTTATAATATCATAGTGTGGATATATCTTCAAATACCAATTTTCATCACTAGTAGTAACAAAGACCTTTCCGTATAAAGTTTCAAACCCCGTTTCTCGCCCTTAAATCATCCCTGTCAAAATATATTAAAAATATCATATTTTATTTTGAATGGACTACCCAAATACCAATTATATTTATCACTATAACTTAACTTCCATAGAAAGTTTAATCCCCTATTTCACCAGTTATCGTGTCCCAGCGCTGCGTAGTCTACATTGAATACTTAACAGTAGGAATGATATTCTTCATATCCCATTGGAAGTGGTAAGCCAAAGCGTTTCTCTCTGTCAAAAGGTATGTGGTCACCGACCATGTGTGGTGTAATAGTAATAGGCCTGCTTGAAGGTTTCTTGTATTGTATCACGGAACAACATTGGAAATTTAGGGTTTTCCCAGCAAGATAAAATTACTAAATCAAAATACCGACGTTCTATTAGAAATAGTGATTGAATATGTAACAACTTTCCAATCGTTAAAACGTTGGCGGATTTCCAGAATTCATTTCAAAACATTTCAGAGAAATTGAAATGTCTTTCTCTTTTCCTTGTTTTTGATCTCGTTCTTTCTGCAACTAGATGGAAAACTGGGGCGAGCAACTCGAACGCAACAAAGCCTTAGCACGATGGCTATCCCAGAAAAACAATTTTTTTTTGTTTGCTTTTAATTTCATGGGCCGAAATCTCGCGACGAATATGGCATAAATCTGGTGACGGTCTCGTGTCTCCCCTGATGTCCTTGATTTTTAAAATGGATCAAGAATCTGTTTTCACGTCTAAGTAGAAGTGAAAACCGAACAATACTGAGTGCACTCTTATTTTACTGGTATTTATTACAACAATAAACTGTAGGCTGTCTGTACGCCGAGCGCGGGTTCTTGCCCAACCTGAACCCATGTTTAATTGACTTGCTAATGAATGTTTGCGCACAAGCTCTCTAATGCGCGTTATTCCGTTTTACAATACCGTTTATTTAAGGAAATAATGTGGAAATATGACTTCGTATCGTAATCTACTAAGTCATATGTATTTAACATCCTACTGTTAAGTTGGTTCAACCTCGAAGGGCGATTGGTCGGATTCACATACGCCATGCCATTAAAAATTCTAAAAAGCCTCACTATTTTGAAACAGAAAAATATAAGTGTTTTTTTTATCGGTACTTAAATTCCTAATAACCTATATACGACATGGGACCTGTACGGACGGAGCTGTGGGTGGGACGGTGTACGGGACCTAGATAGAACCCACTCCTCGAATTTACGGGTATCTTCTCCCCACTGAACCTAGCTAGTAGGGCTTTCGCTTTTCTGTGCTTCTCCCATCTGGGCTTCCAGTCTACCACGACTTTTGTGAATTGGTATAATATTTGACATCAACGCTAGTATAAGAACCCTCGTGAGAACTTCATAAGCGATTTTCAAATACTGTATCTTATGGGAAAACATATTTCACTAGATCCATCATAATTAAAAATAACATAAATTTTATCTATCGGGAACAAAAAAATCTAATCAGATATATTTTGTATCACATCTTTGAAAACAGAGCCAATGAGAAAATAAAATCTCACTAGATCCATCGTGGATCTGGCTCCAGTATCTACTGAGATTGATCCATAGCACACATCCTTTGAGCCATCCATCCACCATCCGTCTTCAGTATCTTGTACAATTTTATACTTTTTTGTTTGCCAAGTGAAATCCTTAATTCCCGTACAGTATGTACCGAATTGTTTTATCCCTGTAAATTCCATGGATATGCAAACGCAAGAGGGTGAAGGAAGAAAGGTTGCTGACGACTTATATTCAAGACAAGAAGAGTTAATTTACTGTACATAGCTTTACGCAAATGTGAACAGCTTTTACGTCGAGTTGGTAGCCCCCAGGTAAAGTAACAATCTCCAGATAGGAGTCACGGGATGTAGAACTTAGTCAAATAAAGCAACTCATCTTCTACTATAAGAAGAGACTACAAAAAGGAGCTGAAACTCATCGTATGATAAGAAAAATGCAGACTGAATACAGGCTAATGCTGGTGATGATGACACCAACAAACAGAATCGTAAGCGTCAGAACCGCTGTGGTAAATACCAAACAAAGTTTTTTTTTATGTTGAGGTACTAATAGGTAGCAAATCTTGAGAAAGAGAAAAAAATGTTAAATTGTCTCGAACAATGTGAAACAAATGTGGTCCAGCCATCCTGACGTCAGAATGGCTGACCACTTTCTTTTCACTTTTCTTAGCTATTGATCGAGGTACTAAATAATTGAAGTAGGTATCAAATACTAGCAAAACAGTAGTAAAGTTTGGTATATATACCACACATCAAATATCTTTGCTGGTCCAGCGGTTCTGACGCTTACTCAGAATCTGCCTGAATATATCACAAAATATTAACAAGGAAACCTAAGTTTGGTTTACACAACAAATAACTGGATAAAAAAATTACATCCAAAAACTAAAATAAAACTGCATATTTGCTGTTTGTAGTCGGTTGTTTTTTTAAAAGCTATACATATAATACATATAATGTCACCGTTGGGTTTAAGTTTATAACATTTTATAGTTTTATGATACATGTATGTATTTATGTAAAAGGCCTTTATGTTTTTCATTTGTTCAAGAGGGGAATTGGGGGAATTGTAATTTTCTGTACTGATCGATACCCCAACTTGCGGGATTGTGGTGGCATAGGCGAGTGTTTTTCAATTCCCTGGGGGATCGTGGTGGAATAGGCGAGTGTTTTTCGATCCCCTGGGGGATCTATATGGGGGATTCAAGTGGAACGCGCGCTATTTCATAGTTAAGTAACGTCCAGAATAAACAAATACATTTGTTTGTCAAAACGATTTCTGTATGCCGTTTTCGCGTCTTATACAATCCTTTTACCTTGAGCCGAGTCAACGTATCACCAGTCAAGGTCCTCATACGAAACAACGTCGAGTGACTTCTGCGAATTGAACTGTTAACAGAATGAAAAAGGTTTAAAGCTTATTTTTAATACTAGGTCAAATTTTGCTTGTACTAGTATTAATTTCCTTGACTTCATGAACAAAGCAATTCTAGTGCAAGCTGGAGAAAAAAATCGTTTTTTTGTTGTTGTAAGTACAGGTAAGTAGATAAGAAGTGGTGTGTACGAGAACACATAATAAATATGCATGTTTTGATTATAATAATAATAGGTTAAGTCGAGAGTTTAACTGAATCTGATGCCTATGTCATAAAATAATTGAAATCGGCTTGTATAGTCCTGAAATATAAGCGTTCAAAGTATTTAGGAGGGAGTCATCTGTCCCTTTCTAGCAAAACACGTGCTAGTATAGAATTTGTTTGGAATCGTGGACTTTGACGTCATTTACTAGTATAGTGCCCCAGGACCGTAGCTAGACCTGAACATAAGGTAGGGCAGCTGTTGTTACAGGTAGGGCGCTTCACTGTACTTTGCTTATTTTAAGGTAGGGGGTTGCCCCTCAATGCCCACCCCTGCCTACGGCCCTGTAGTGCGCTCCCTGTCTAACATGAAACTAAAATGTTTAATAACTTCGTTATTTGTTTGTATATTTAATAGTAGATTATGCACTAAGGGAATAAATCAGCGTCTTAGGTCGCGGGCGGCATATTAAACCCTGAGCGTAACGAGGGAGTCTAGATTTATATAGAGTCCTGAGTGATGCGAGGTGTTCAAACTGCCGAAGACGAAGACAGGTTTTATTCCAGAGGAGCATACTCTACTTTTCACACCTACCGCGAGACAATAAAAAGCCAGGGCTCCATAAATTAAAATTCACTGACAATCACAGGACGAAACACTCGTTTCACATTCTTTGTAAACGCACCTTTTTTTTAGTTCTTCTTTTGGTGGTCAGTTCGATTTTCTTACAAACCTCTTTACAATGCCATATGAGCATTTTTTTTACTTAGAGTTTTCCACGAGTTTCCACACGAATTTGACGTTCCAAATTCAAATTACCTTATTCCTTTCATACAACTTTATTTTATATCCCTTCAGAGATAATGATTTACTTTACGTCGAGGTTGCATGATATGTAATTGGACATTGTCGAGCAGGTGCTGTGAAATTTTTATTTTCAATGTGTTGTTTCGTTGCGAGTCAGCTCTTTTGTGAGTCAATAAAAAAACAATGCATATTCCCTATTTTAATAGCGATGGTAGCAATTGATGGTACTATTCATTATTCTATGATGATAACTCG
This sequence comes from Erannis defoliaria, assembly GCA_905404285.2. NCBI lineage: Eukaryota > Metazoa > Arthropoda > Insecta > Lepidoptera > Geometridae > Erannis > Erannis defoliaria. Next base: position 6,760,077 of record FR990085.1, on the reverse strand, counting down.
GCGATTAGCGGGTTCAGATTCCAATTTGTCACGGGTACGTATTCCATTCTAACATGCTTGAGCTACAAATGAAGGAAAACATCATCGTGAGGAGGCCTGATAGTAAGGTACTACAATATTATGACTAGGTAAGGCACCCTAGTAGCTTCGTAGTATAGGACCAACCTCTTTTGAGTTCTTGGCAACTTTGGGGTGCAAGAGCTATCTTGCAATGATCATCTCGCGTTTTTTTAAATGTTTTAAATAAGCTTGTTGTTTGACCCACCATCTTGTCTAATGTTAAGCGAAGATGCAGTCAATGATGGGACTTGAAGTGACGAGCTGTAACTTTCGGGAAATACCCACTCGGGCAGCGTAATTTGTAATTCACTGTATTGGCCATTACAAATCATCATCAGCCCGGAGACGTCCACTGCTGAACGAAGGCCTCCCCCTTAGACCGCCACACTGTACGACAACCTGCCATTTGCATCCACCGGTTGCCCGCGACTTTTACAATGTCGTCGGTCCACCTAGTGGGAGGCCTTCCTACGCTGCGTCTTCCGGTTCGCGGTCACCACTCAAGAACCTTTCTTCCCCATCGGTTATCAGTTCTTCGAGCGATGTGGCCTGCCCATTGCCACTTCAACTTGCAAACCTTGCGAGCCATGTCGGTAACTTTGGTTCTTTAGCGAATATCCTCGTTCCGGATTCTATCGCGCAAAGTAACTCCGAGCATAGCTCTCTCCATTGCCCGTTGCGTGACTCTGAGTTTCTCCAAACAGCCATTACAAATGTATGTAGTCAAAACAAAGTAACAAATAATACGCTTTAAAAAAAACAACTGACTTCAATTTCGACAACCTGGATGACATCTTCATACTTTCTATATTTTTTTGTTTATACTATCAAATGACGAGACGAGCAAACGTTCGCCTGGTGGTAAGCGTCACGCCTGCCACTAACAGTAGCAGTGCCAGAATTGTAAACTTGCGAACACAATCCTGCACCGCACTGCACTGCGCTCGTCACCCTGAGATATTAGAAGTCAAATCTATTCATACCCAGTAATTTCTCTGGTTTGTTTGATTTATTCAAGTAATTTTGATTTAAAAGCCATTTTACTAAACCGATTTCTATAAGGGACCACCTTTAAAGTATCACCTACCGAACAAAAAATAATAACCAAAATCAATTCATAATTGGCGGAGTAATCGGGTAACATAAATACGAATAAAAAACCTTCGAATTGAGAACCTCCTTCTTTAAAGTCGGTTGAAGAGCGCCGTAGACTTTATAAGACCCTAATTCAATATTTGTTCAACCTAGACATATTATAGAATACCAGGTTAAATACTGAATAGTTTTATGTAGTAAGAACTTGGAAGTCAAATGGTATTCATTAAATAACACATGAAAAATAAAGTAATTGTTCCACGTCGTATTTACCTATACGAGCCCGCGCGGCGTTTAGAGACCGACACCAGAGTTTTCCTCGAATCGATGACGTCATCGCGCGGTCATCGCTCGCGCCGTTTTCCTACTATAACCTTGCCATGGATTTTAGCTAAAATCTTCCACTTAGCTTTTTAAATAAAATATTCTAGTAAAATTTGTACAATATTTTAGTGGACTTCGATTAAATGACATGGCATGTGCTAAACTTAAATGTCCTCTAAATACAATGTGACCTTTACCAATTTAATTACCTAATACAATAATGAAATTAGTAAAGTCTACAGAAATTAGTCTACAGTCCTTTAAAAATAGGTTGAAAAAATGGCTCATCATGAAATCGTTCTACAAGTTTGACGAATTTTATAAATTTGACATATGAATTTAATAATTGTTATTATTATTTTAATTTAATTTATGATTATTTTATATTTTTAATTCATCATTGTATAAATAATAATTTTATTATATTCCCGCATGAGGAAACCATAGAGTAAGTAAATACTTCGTAATAGGAAACCCTATTCAAATAGGTTTTAACTAATTGACATGTAAATTGTCAATTTATCAATAAATGACTTATGACTTATGACTTAAAAATACCTACCGAATTACCTGAGGAAAATGAATCAGGAAATATATTCGTAAATCCTGTAGGAAATTTTCCTTTCCTGATATTTTGTATCTAAAAAGTATTTTACTTCGTTTATTATTGTAACTTTAACAATTACATCTAACACACTAATATTATAAATGCGAATGATTGTGTGAGTGTATATATCTATCTTTGCCTATTCTTAAAGAGAGAATCCGGTCTGTGATTCTCCATACAAATGTTCCCAATTTCTTCCTAAATAATGCCTTTAGAGCAATCATTTTCTTAAATAAAATCTAGGTCAACTGTAGACATGTCTAATAAAATAATGTAAACGGGCAAGTCTACCCAGGAGTACCTGGGTAGACTTGCCCGTTTATAGTACTAGGAACATAAAGACAAGGACAATGTGCTATCCACTGATTCACACAAAACTAGGTATTACTAATGTACAAAGCATCAATGGGGAAAAACAAAATAATAAGACCTAATAAAGTTGTAAAGGTAGTAACGGCCTACAGTATACATTAAAGTACCTTGTGTAGGTACTTTAAGTAATAATTATGATAGCTTGTGGTTACAGTACAGACAGACAAAGGCTTACTTGATGTTAAATATAGTAGTATGGAATAGGGACTGCCTTTTAAATAAAGCAAGGATGATACAATAGAAAATGTAATCTCCAGAGCTACTGAGATTATCCAAAAAAAATAATTAAGTAAGTAAGTTCGTATAGGCTGAGTGGCCAGCCCTAGTGTCAGAGTTAATGTGCCGCCCGAAGGCCTCTGACATGGCTGACGGTTGTTGTTATAGAAACTAGAACAAACAACCGGGACCAACAATTTAACATGTCATCCGACACACGGTAGCGCTTAAAAAAAAATTATAAATATTCCTAAGCTTAAGCTTAGCTTTAATATTTCTCAGTCAGACTATGTTTTCTATATTCTTATAGAATGCTGGTAGAGTGGCGGGTTCAAGCAGTGAGTAGTAGTTAGTGACAGTATTAGTAGTATACAGTAGTTCACAGAATTACATTATTGTGAACAGTCTTTATTTATGTCATAAAAATGACACCTATATACTTATATATATATGCCATAATTTACAATAATACCCATAATAGGAGGAAAAATAATTCAGACTTAGTGTTATTACATTTTGTTTTTCTTATGGGGCCAAATATAAAATAAGGTATTTTTTTTATTTTATTGGAAGTGTCAGAATGAACACTTATATAATACAACTAATTATAGAATAATGGTATGTCGTAGCAGGATAAGGGACATCAGTTATCACTCCTACATTGAATATTCCTACTGTATCAATTTATACAAACTCCCGTGCAATATAGTACATTATGATACATGATACATACAGGTGTGCTATGTTGGTCATTACACTTTTTTTGATAATAATCAACCACACAGCGAAAACGTCAACAAACATTTGCGGAAAATGGCGCCCAAACCGGCAATGCGCGCGCAGGTTGACATTTACTTCGGCGGCATAAGAACTCTTTGTTGGTATTACAAAAAAACTGTAAGTATTACCCGGCTATATTAAGAGTGCTTCGTATGCATACGTCTAATTGCAGTCACATACAAACTTGACTTTAACGGGTTATATCTATTATAGCACAAGTGGCGTAATGTAAAGTAAAAAGCATGCGTGCGTAATAGCTTGGATTATGAGCCTAAAACCGATGTAATAAGATCCACTTTACAAGCATGTGTGATTAAAAATATATTAGGTAAAAATACTTACCTACTAAATGTAGGGGCTTTAAAGGCCTTATTAACTTTATTGAGAACTCTCTATTGTTAGTGACACATTATTGGGCTCATGTATCATCGTCAGAGTTGGCCTGAGAAGACCAATCGAAATGTGAATCATCTTATGATCTACTTCAGGTCAATAAGTTGTTAATTGGTTAAACTTCAAACATACTTCATAATGTTTATCAATATTAAAAGGTAGAAAACATTAAAAAGGACAAAGTAGTGATGATATAGCAAATAGATAGATTAGAGTACATCCAAAGGTGACTAATTTAGATAAACAGTTTGTGGTATAATCAGATAAGTAAAGACAGAATTTTGTATCTTATCATGGATAGGTACTTTATGGAAACTGATTAGGTCACCAGGATTGATTGTCTTTGTCTTATTTTGCCTTTAAATTTTTGGCTTCAGACATCTTGACTATTTAGCCAATGTGTGGTAGGGTGGGTGTAGTCAAATGCAAACATATTCAAATAAAATAAAAAAATTGTGTAGTTTACAAAATTTAAATTAAATTCTGTAATATAGCATTATGATACGAGTGTGCTATGTTGGTCATTACACTAGAGGCGGTATTATGCGAGCGATTAAGGAAGCCGAGAGTGTATTGAAACATAGCACAAGAGTTTCATACGACTGATTTCATCACACTTGCGAGGAAAAAACTTTTTTTTTTTTGATAATAATCAAACACAGCGAAAACGTCAACAAAAATTTGCGGAAAATGGCGCCCAAATCAGCAATGCGCGCGCAGGTTGACATTTACTTCAGCGGCATAAGAACTCTTTGTTGGTATTACAAAAAACTGTAAGTATTACCCGGCTATATTAAGAGTTTTGCAGAGAATTGCAGTCACGTACAAACTTGACTTTACCGGGTTATACCTATTATAGCACTATGTGCCGTAATGTAAAATAAAAAAGCACGCGTGCGTAATAGCTTGGATTATGAGCCTAAAACCTATGCAATAAGATCCACTTTACGAGCAAGTGTGATGAAAATTAAATTAAAGTTTAAATTGCAATAATTTGATAAGCTGCCATTTTTAGACAATAACACCCAACGTGGAGCCATGATATTACCACATTGACACTATAACCCTCATTCTTTTGTTGACTACTAGCGATGCCTCATGGGTTCACCAAGGATTTCACCATGGATATTCCAGAGTATTCTACAAATTATCATACATTAGACACAACTGTCTCTCTGTTTATTACCTTCTCAAAATCAAATGGGTTGGCCGACTAACACACAAACTTTTGTATATAATATTGATATAATAGAGTGATGTAATGACAAGTGATGTGATTCTGCCCGTGACTTTCTAGTGCAGCATTTTCTTAGGTACTTACATGAAGTACACATTTTAATAATACATACATAAATACATACATAGTTCCAAACCTAATACATACTGTGTACATCTAACAACTAAAAGCCTGTCTAAAATAAAGTTTACACTGTTTTAAACTGTCACAGTTATTCAACACGTAACAAAAAGGTTCAACAATACTGAAGGGTATGTAAGTCATCATTATGAACAACTTTTAATAGGGGGCCAACCTAGAAATTGCGAAAAAAATATCAGCTGTTCCATATAAAAAGTTCATTGACTTTGGACAAAATCTTTTTATTACAGCAGGTTAATACAACTGCACCAAAACTACGGAAGCCAGATTCACAACATAATCATTGTCAATATTGTATAAATAATCATACATTTCAAAATTTGAGATAAGTACTACAAGTGTATTCAACAACAATAGGTTTTTTTTTTTTATAAAATAATACAGGAGAGTCTCAAAAACATAAACTTGCTTAGAAGGAAAATATGCAGTAAACTGAACGGTTCTTATAATAATTATGGACTGTTCAGAATAGAGGCACCGTGCCACCGTTCTAGATACAAACACACATAGTTGTATTTACATAAACAAAAGTCGGACTGTGACCAAGGTAAATAATTGTGTGCGTTGAACCTAACAATCCATATCTGAAACTAGCTAAATAATATTCCCAGTTTTTATGTGATCTATGACCGACAAGGTCATTTTGATTAAAATAGTAATTTAGTACCTACTTGTATAATACCTACTTATTACTGCATTAAAGCTTCACAAGCATATTAGCACTAAAAAGGAGTTTTCCAGAAAGTTTTTATGAGTTTCTTCATAATGCAATGCACGTTTTAAGCGAAAAATGTTGTATGACGAACGTGAAGCTAACAACTAAACTTATTTGTTGGTAAGAAATAGCATTCCAACATTGTACATACCGTATAGAGCGATCTTGATGTAGGCACAGAAGAAACGAAATCATTTGTAGAAGAATCCTGGGACGATTGGCTATCATCACAAGAAAAGTCAGACTGGTTTGATTGACTATCACTGATCTCCAGCTTCATTGTCATGAGTTCTTTAACACAAATAGTAAAAAATACGGTTAATTATGATTTACGTAATACAGTAAATTGCCTTCACTGCACCCTATTGAAACTCACAAAAATACTCGCACGCAAATTCCGCGTTTTGTAAGCAAGTTTCTTTGACAGTTCTCTAATGACAGCACGGAAACAAAATAAAAGCGCCTCGAAAAGATTAGCCAGAAAAGTGAACATGAACACAACAATGATGACTCATCAGTTGGTATACCAGCGAAGGGTGACGTCACCGTCGATTTGGGGATGCCCTTCTCATAAGAATTTCATATAATATAACTTCAAAAGGCCATAACCACCCAAAGTTCTCATAAACAGCGTGACGTTTCTAAATAGATTTCAATCTAACCAACAGACTTGAGGGATGACCTCATCCATCGGCTTTAAATACAACATCGCGTGATATCCGACCAATAGGACTACTCGATAAGATGACGTCACTCAGTCAGACCGCACAGCAGCGCGAGTACGGTTCTATATCGATACTATATCGTCTTCGTAACGACTCGACTCTATCCGAAGTTAAAATTAAAACGACTATTCCAATCCGAGCTCGGAGGAAGGTTTTCCCTTATTCCGAGTATCGTTTCAAACGTTTGGAGCGAGAGAGAGCTAGATCCTCCAAGTTTAGAGCCAAGTTTGGAGGCCGACCCAGTGTTAAAAATCCTTTTGCTATAAGGCCGGGCGCATACGGCGAGAAAAACCGTTCGGTTTCGCCTGAAGGCGCTCCGTGCTGCACGGATAGGTAGGACGGTGTAGCACTAGTACAAAATACATGCACGGTCCGTGCTACTAGGTCCCGCACACCGTAAGAAATTTCTCGAGCCGCCCGTCTCGCTCGCACCAGTTAATTGTGCGCAGTGTGTTACGGTCGGTCTGGCGCCTGTCGGGTGCCGTGCCGAATCAATGTGCGACCACTCTAAATGTTATTACTGGCAAATCTTTATATATAAAAGTTTATTAGAACTGGCAACTCTGCGAGTTTTTTGTTATTGTAAATATATTTTTTTCTTAATTTTTGGCTTTGCACGTTGTGCATTCTACCAGTGTCAAATATATAGAGTATCACTAAGTCAAATATGGAGAGTTTTGGCGGGAACACGGAAAAATCATGTCGTTGCATTCTATTATTTTCTTAAACTTGTGTTTTTTCACGAATTAATGATTAAAAATGGTGGTGTTTTATTCATTGAGTGTTGAATTACATGCACGAGTGTGGCCAAGTGATATAATGTGGTGAAACATGTATTATTGTGTTGTTTTCAAAACTCCGTAGAAGCTCATAGTAAAGGCGCCACAACTTTACTAGGGCATGACTTGGACTCGACTATGACTAATTTCGTGTGACTGACTGTGATATCATGACATATTTGACTTGATTTTATTATAAATACTTGAAAAAATCATAAACTTGACACTGACAGAATGCACAACGTGCGATGCCAAGAACTAAGAAAAAATAAAGTCAAATGTCATAAAATCACAGTCAGTCACACGAAAACCAGTCAAAGTCGAGTCCAAGTCATACCCTAGTAAAGTTGCGGTGACTTTACTATGAGCTTCTACGGAGTTTTGAAAACAACACGAAAAGACATGTTTCACCACATTATCGGCCTTACCTAAAATAATCTCGATTCTCTTAGTCACTGCTTAAACTTCTCTGTCCTTTTCTAGCACGTGCAATTTCACGTCAGAGAGAAGATGGCAGAGCATCTTAATTAGTGACTACCGGTTGAAAAGTTTTTTTAAGTAAGGCCGATAATGTACAAGTACACGAATTCCTTATTTGTCAATTCAATTCAAGTCAATATGAGAAATGTATTCGGATTATTGGCTGTACAATATAGGGCCGTACTTTATAGACACGAGCCGATAATGGACGGCCAAGATTGTACGGCATGGATTGTACAACATGATATTCGATGTACATGTACACCAATTATCATGCTGTGCCTGGCGAAAGTGCCATAGTGACAGAATGGACAAGACATGTATGAAAAGTGCACTAGGAATAATGGTGTCTTATAATTTGTTCTTGGCCATGGAAGCTAGGGCCTTCAGCCGAATAAATATTTCTTATTCCGACTAAATGAGTTTTAGCCTCAGTCCAAGTCACACACAGTAAGTCAGGGTCAAGTCCAATCATGTCCTAATAATGTCGTGGCAAGTTTCAAGCTTCTGCGGAGTTTTGGAAACGACACGAAAGACATATTACACTATATTATACCAGTTGCCCTTACTTATGCACGTCAACTGGCACTTAATTTAAAACGCCACTAATTTTATGCAGTTTTGTTCAGTTACCCGAAAAAACACAAGTTTTGGAAAATAATAGGTACAATGCGGCGACTTAATTTTTTCGCGTTCTTGCCATAAACTCCTGGAATAATGGTGCTTAGGTTAGTTATCTATAAACGCAGTCGCCAACCAAAGAGTTTTAACCACTATGATTTACTGTTTTGATTTGGTTGTCAAAAATTGTTTGTTATTGTTAAGCATCATTTTCCTGATTTAACCAAAATTCCTAAATTTATCACGTAAAAACATGGTATTATGTGAATGAGACAATGAGTAACCTAATAATAATGAAAAATAATGAAAACGTGTTAAATATGTGGTATTAGATCCGGCCAGTCAAATGACCAAAAGCGGATCTTCCTGGCAAAATGTCCTTTGGATGAAGATAGGTAAGCATCAAAAACTAATTATGTAAGGCTGTTATAGAATATGAATTACTTGATTTACAGTTTTAGCTTAAAGAATAAGGAATATTAAGAAAATAAGCCATAAATAGTCTAACAATAGTGTTTGTCCCTTTTTTTATCGACTGTCGATGTTTATTATTTACGTTAAAAAAAATACAAAATAGCGCCAATACGCGCGTTGTATTCGCGCTCAAGGCGCAAAAATATTTAAAAAAAAAGAAAAAAAAAGCAGTCTAGGAAGCAATAAACTAATTTAAGAGGGACTAGAGGAGGCTGAAACTGCCATATAATATAATAATAAAGTCACTTTCCAGGTCATCCGGGGAGCCATGAAAAGACAATATTTATGGCAGCTTGCAGTGCAGAAAGTGGTATTGCGACTCTGCATGAGACTGAGATGGAGCGAACAGCAAGATCGAAACACATGATACCCTCGAATGACTCAATTTTAATCACAGCCAAGTGCGCCAAGATAATGCTTGACCACAAGATCCTTGAGATACAACGTCATCGAAGATGATGCCATCAGTGCATTCTTTCGGCAATTCGAAGACCATCAAAAAGTACAACCTGTATCAAAGACCGGAAAGTGGCCACGATAGAGCCCCTGGGCCGGGAGTAAGTGACAAAAATATAAGCAGAAGATGTAGAGATAGAGTCAAAGGAAAGCCACTGGGGAAACACACTATCTCATCTGGAACACTCAGTCTAAAATACGGAACTCTACACTACTGATTGCTTTCATTGAATTTTTGTAAGATTAAATTTATGTTTGTTTGTAATGGATAAACTCACTAAATAAAAATAAAACAAAATTGCCAAAAATTAAATGAAATACTTTCATATTTATTTATTTGCAACTAAGTGTACAGAGATCTTAAATTAATATACCATACATTATCCTCCCCCACACACAACCCCCCCTATATTTATGTAGCAAATTTATCGATAAAAAAATATGTACATCCCTATTTGAGGTGATTATATTGTCAGGCTGACAATGTCAGCTCTGCCATTACGTCAAAAGTTATTTTTTTAATATTCTTTTATATTTTTTTCATACTTTTAATTGTTTTTTTATTGGTATTTAAAAAAAAATTTGTGACTGTTTATTTCGTTTTTCGCTATGGAACACTCGTCTCTTATTACGTAGTATTTACTTACTCTATGATTATAGACACCCGTCTCTTTTTCCAGCTGATTTGTGTTTTCGTTATTTTAGAGACAATGTTTAAACCGCATGCAAAAATTGCGAATTTGTTTCCAATATAATCTGGACAAGCTCAATCTCAATAAAGCGAGATCAGCGATCTCGTCTCAAATAACAGAGCTTTGAAACATAAGTGAATAACACAAGATAAACTTTCGTCATGTTTCTTGGCTTATTTCACCTCTAATTAGCTAAACTAGCGTTTTGCTGCATCCCAATTCCAATGCGGCGGTGGCGTCACAGTTCATGTTAACAAGTTAGAAAATACTAAATCGTTCCGCTTGGTCAGTGAGGTGAAATGTCGGGGAAGAAATGCAAACACTGCGGCTCATCGGAGATAGAAGTAGACCCGGCACGTGGCGATGCAGTCTGTACCAACTGCGGCACGGTACTGGAAGACAACATTATCGTCGCCGAGGTCGAGTTCCAGGAGAATGCACATGGTGGAGCTTCCGCAATTGGACAGTTTGTGTCCGCAGATTCTAAAGGCGGTGCTACAGGATTCGGAAGAGGTATGTTTACAATTCTTTGCTATACTTGTTTTTGCAGCTGTGGCTGGTAATGAAATTGAATTATCACCATCAGCCAGAAGACGTCCACTGCTGGATGAAGGCCTTCCTCTTGGGAAAGGGGAGATTAATGAAACTGATGCCTGAATATTTGCAATTTGACTATTAGACAACATTTTACTTGTCATATAAAACTTGCTCAACCTGTAACCTAGTTACACTGTTTAAATTATATACAGAGCTTGATTAAGTTCTAATCTGTTCATTTAAATTTTACAGCCTTCAATGTGGGAATTGGACAGGAATCGAGAGAGGTAACACTACGTAAGGCCCGGGAAGGTCTAACCAATCTCTGCCAGCAGCTGCGCCTCAACCAGCAGTGCATAGACATTGCTTGTAACTTCTACAAGATGGCACTGTCCATGCACCTCACTATAGGACGTCCTACAGTACATACACAGGCTGCTTGTGTCTACATGACATGTAGATCAGAGAAAACGCCTCGTATCCTTTTGATAAAAGAATTAACTAATGTTATAAGGTGCTTTGACTTAACAAGATATTAGCCAAATACAGGGTTTTAATATGTATACTAAGTATAATACTTGTATACTAATCTTAATACAGTACTCATCATCATCATCAGCTGGAAGATCTTAATTGGGGCGGTTGCTGTAATACCACAATTGCAGAATGTTCACTACCGTTAATGGCGAAGATGCTGCTGCCAATGTTCTGGTGATTCTGGATGCAGTTGTAGGATATCTGGCAGACAGACTCCCAAGGATAGGAGAGTTTGAGTATAATATTTACTAAGAATGTAAATGCTGTACCCAGAGGATCCACAAGTTAGCAATATATTTGTAGATAATAAACTAAACCTTATCTTGGATGACATCTAAGATCGGTAGGTAGGTAACATTTGAAGGTACCCTAAAGTTACAACCAGCTACCCCCTACATTTGCTAAAGCTCAGATTGCCTACCAATTATCTGGTTAATTATAATTTTCTTAGCACACTCCATACAGATCTTTTAATAGACGTCAGTGATGCTGCTTCCATCTGCTGTTACCAACTCGGGCGCACCTACTTCAAGCTGGCGAGGGCTCTTTGCATCATGATCCCTCCTAATGGTAAGTCCATTCATTTAATACTTAATTTGCAGTGCGGGCATAGTTATGGCTTTTGGGGGGTTCTTTATTAAACTCCCCCACAACAAAATGAATATATTTGTCTGGTGTTAAGAAGAAAAAAATATACACTTAGTAATGTCTTGTGTTCGTGTAGAACAGTATAAGCAATCTTGTACTAATCAGCCACTAACATAGGTTTGGTATGGGTAGGAAGCAAGGTTAGAAACTACACTTGCGCTGTACAGACTACTGGTCTGGCACAGTTTAATTTGTGTAATTTAGTATAAAACCATCGACACAACGAAGAAGAAGCTGTAGGAAATTATTTGAAGGCTCTGACATCTGCCTGACTTCAACAATTTTTGTCTCACTTCAATCTCTCACATAATGATGTACCAACTGTTTACTTTTTTTTTTAAATTTATTCTCAGTTACATTACAATAAAGGTTTCGGTAAATAGCACCTACTAAACCTCGCAGAGGTTTGTCTTTATCTTCTTTAGTAGTTTGTCTTTAAGGGTTTAGTCTACACTCTACCTTTGTCTCAGGGTAAATAAAACCACCATAAGACTAAATATAATAAGTATACTTTAATTGCAATGATTTCGTAAGGGAAAGGGGATAAAAGCAAGAATCTATGAATATTTAGAGAGCTTTTTACAACACCCATATCACATTCTCAAGGTACTTAATGCTACAAGCTCAACACTATACACAAGTAGGTACACAATTTCCAATTTACCAACAATAATTCAACATTCCGGGAATGGTTTAGTAACATATTAATTTGTCCAATATTTTTACAAGATTATTTTTTAGGAATAAATCGAAGGTGCACTCTCATACTGAGTAGTAAAGAGGGCTAGATCTAGTTTGTCAGTCCTCATTTGTGGTTGGGTTGGCTAATGTAGCACTCACGGTAGGTCCATAATAGATGAGCTCTGGAATCTGGCCGCCTTGCACACCAGTTCCATTGGTACTCTCTGATGAACAATGGAACTGAAATGTCACCGTTCCCATGTAGACTTCACTCAACCCTTCCTGTCCAAAGTAACTTAATTCACTCCCGTCGAGAATGGCCGAAGCTGTGTAGAAGCATTCAGGCTCAATTTGAATTGGATTCTCGAAATACACGTGGAAAGTATTGCTGGATCCATCAGAAAAGAATTTGGTATTGTTCTCTGCCAACACCCTTCCCAAGCGCTTCAGTTCGATCTTAACATTATAGTCAGCTGCCCCATTTGAAGATCCATAAAGTCCAAAGCCGACAACAAAAATTCTCTTGTCCACACAAAATTGAATTGAATCACACCTGCCTCTGTATCTCCATTGGTTACTTCTGTATGCACACGACTGGAATCTGTGACATATCTGAAATAGAATTTTATTTTATTTTTAAATAAGCAAAAAATAATAATTAAAATTTATAATATAATTAAAATTGTCAGCCTTGAATCGAAATGATGATAAGTAAATATGCTAAAAGCGGTTGAAACTCTTTTGATTCTTATTCCTAAAAAGTATGCATATGATTAAAAAAAATACCTGTGCTTTGAGTCCAGCTCTTGGTTTTACTGGATATGACAAAACTGGCTTAGTCGACGCAGTAAAATGCAAGAAAATGTCTATTGTCTCCTGAGGAGTTAAAATCCCAAGTTGTGCTGCACTATTAGCAAATTCCTCCAGTGACATCGTAGGGAACCGTACAAGGTATATGGCACTCCCAAGCATAGCTCTCTTGTTGCTTGGTCTAGGGTCAATCTCTCTTCTCACACATTCAGCATGAGCCCATGATAAAGCTGCTTCAAATAAGTTGATCTCCTTACAATTCAGTGTTTCTCTCGCTAATACTGACTCTAGGGTTGACACATCAATGTCAACAAACCCTTCCGAAGTCAGGGCCATCTCTGCCTAAAATAAATAAATCACATCAAATGGGGAAGGTCAATTAAAACTGCAATACAATTTGCAAGATACTTTATTCAAATTTCTCACATGGAATGAATATTACAAAAGTGTATTATTCAATAATACATGCTTGACAACATCAATATTTACACAAAACATTAGGAATCTAAGCAAACTGTATTGCAGTCTAAATAGATATTTTAGATAACCTAGATTATGACTAGACACACACTTATGAATATTAGTCCACACTCATTTATTTACACATCTGATAACAATCACACATTTAAATCAAAAGTCTCACAACCAGAATATTGAGTAGGTATTAGTGGCACATTTTAGTCTGACATGGTAGTGGAGTTCACACTTAAAAGCTACACTATAGTTACCGCGTTACCAACTGAGTTGTGCGGCCGCACGACCCATAAGTGCAAGCAAGACCCACAAGTGCGAGCAAGATATACATAGTGAAATGATTTATGGCCGCATGACTCAGTTGGTAACACGGTGACTATAGTAATGTATACCATTCTGGAGATTGATTTGAGCATCGCACTAGCTTTTGAGATGAGCTAGTTAGAAATAGAGTTGAGATTATCTACGTTTTCTATATCTGGACTGGAAAAGTTTCGACTTGAAGATTCTGAGAGCTCCATTAGCATACTACTGTAGGAAGATGAAGGTTCAAGGCAGATGTTGGCTAGGTTCTCTGTCGATTCACATACCTGAGCATCAATCACCTCCCAGCAACGCTGCATGAGCTCTGGCTCCTCAAATAGCCGAGATTGGCTGAGCAGCAAGCAGGCATTCTTGGCCGTGAGACTTGTCTCCAAATAATTGACACATGCTTTGGCCAAATGTGGTACGATGTACTTTTTAGCAACATATAATGTGGATAATACTGTGTCTGCTTCCAATTGTATTTCATCACAATAAATGTATCTGAAATGACAAGAATACAAATTATTATAGCATCTGCTAATATCTACCAAAGTAAGCTATAGTACACAAGGAAGATTTAATTTAGCAGTGCAACAGGATGCAGTGATAAGCTTACTTTAGTAATGTGAGGAAGGCCGACGGCTCAACATCAGGCACTTCAATTTCTTTTTTGCATTCTGCCAGTCCTCCGTAAAACATAGCATAAAATACTGAGCTTGCTGTTGCTAGGACATATTTGTGTGCGGGGATAACTTGTGTATGACCTGGAATTAGAGATATAAATATAAATATTGGGGGGACATTTTTACACACAGCGCCATCTAGCCCCATACTAAGCAAAGCTTGTATTGTATATACATACTTATAATACATACTACACCCAGACAAAGAACAAACATCTATGTTAATCACATAAAAGTTTGCCCTGGGTGGGGATCGAACCCACGCCCTACAGCTCTGAAGGCAGTCATGCTACCAACTGAGCTATAAGGCTGTCAATGGATCAATAGTTTATTATTCTGTAGAAAGAAGATGCAGTTGTTTAGAAAAGTTTTAAGAAAATTGTCTTACCCGAGCTGCCAACTATAAATGTGATATCTGACATGAGTTGATTGTTGAACATAGCAGCATTCCTTTCGCGGACTGTGGGCTTTGTGGCCTGCCAGTTAGGGTCGAGAGTCGCCGTGCCAGGAGGAGGCGTAGGGGACGCCGTTAGTGAGGAAGTGGCACTTGTGGAGCCACAAGGGGACGGTGGCCCACTATAGCACTGGGACACCTGCGTCCCAGTCTCGCGTTGCGACACCGTATGCGGCGGGGACAGCGATAAACCACCGCCATTATTTATGTTCTCAGCTGTAAATATATACATAGATGTAAACAAAAAAATAACGATAATTTGTGAGGTATTGCGCCGTCAGCGCCTAATATAACACAGGCCGTGACACAGTAATGTAATTGATTCATAGATGTTAATTAACCTGCATGTTGACCTTAGAAACGTCGCAGAAATAGCCCTATTTTCTTGAACAATTAAATTCTTCGCTCACCGTTCATCCAAGCGTTGGTCTGGGTGACTGACATGCTATCTCTACCTTCTTGTAATCTTTTTTGAGGCTTTGACACGATTCTCGAGCACAAATTCGACATAGTGACTGCGTCGAATTACGCTTGTTTTTAAATTCAATCCACACCAAACATCAGTGAACAAACTCAAGGCTATAGTCGGCCATATTTGTCTGGCAAATCGATAAGTGCTGCCATGTCATACAAACAAAATATACTTATTCACGTATTCATATACCAACGTATTGATTCACCAAAGTAACGATTTTTTTTTAACTAGCAGAGCCCGCAATTTCACCGCGATTCCTAGGATAAAAAGTAGCTTGTCTTATTCTAAGGCAAATGCTACCTATATATAAATTCAGCAATTTTTGATTCATTGAGTAACAAACATACAAATTTTGTCATTAAAGTAATAATATTAGTAAGAATGATGATCGAGTCAATATAATATTAGATCATAGACAACGTTGAAAACAAACACATTATTATTTTTTTGCAGATTCTGAGACCTTCCTTCACCCGGTCCTTGTCGTTGTTTCTTTAAATATTATGCTCGTAAATTCTTATGATTTTCTATTATATACATGTCGGCTATTCCTGTTTCATAATAAATAGATTTGAGAAATGTTCATCTAAAAAAACTTACGTCTCTACTTCTCAAAAAGTAAATACTCAATTTTTACCTTTTACTTTTTAATGGAAACACTGCCCCTACTAATAACTGCGCATGCTCTTTGGACCTTCAAAACGAAACGTCAAATAAGTTTCGTTCATAAACGTTCTTGTTTTCTTTTTAAAAAATCCCAAAAAAAACTGATCACAGCTGATATCGTAACGATTGAACTGGATTGAACATTATACAATAATGTGGTTTACGATGCCTGTAGCGATTTAGACACAAAAAACATGAATAGAACGGTGTTCTCATTCAATCCTGTCTGGAAGCAACCTATCATTGGGTACAGTCCGAAATATGCCGATAGTGTTAACGACGACAACTACGCTAATATGCAACACGAAGGAAATCCATCAGTCGCGCTTTGGTTCTCATTGGCACTACTAACGTTAATTGTTCGGATAGTGTATTTCGGACCCATTGTAACTTTGAAGATTGTAACTAAATCGACGGTAGCACTGTAAAACAGGTTTATATCTGCTTTGACTAGGTAAAATATAATGGTTGGCTCAAAAACAAATTTTAGCTAGTAATAAAGAGACTGCATCTTCGTTTAACATCAGGCGAGATGGCAGTCAAACGCAAATATACCATTAAAAGCCTATGAGAAAAAAAAATAGACTAAGTGTTTATTTACCACAGAGCTAAAATGTATATTGTGTAAAAGCTTAGGACATTTCCCATACGCAGGTGGCCTAGTGGTAAAAAAACCCATCGTGGTAGTTCATCGTTGTATGAACTAGGCCAAAATGTCACATGTCTTTACATGCTCAATCACACACACATATTATGATGAAGAGGATCACCTTGGCTGAGAGGCCTCGGGCGCGGGCGGTGCGCTCTCGGCGCTGGCTCCTGACAGTTCAGCTCGGCGAAGCGACCGTCCTCGTCGATGAGGCTCTCGAAGAAATCCACACTGCTGTTCATCGATGACCGGCCGTGGAGATGGCATGCGTACCAGATGAAACTGCAAATTGAAACGTTCGACTCAAATCGCGTTGGTTATGCTTGACTTTTTACTCGTTTATACAGGGCTACAGCTTAAGTCGGCCTAGACGATCCTTTGGGGGTTTATAGTATACATCATTACTAACTGGTTTGACTATGAGACCCCCTATCCAAAACCTTACCGTTTTTAAGTTAAAAAAGAAAACTTAGTTATTGGCATCGCATATTGTGTATTCTGCCAATGTCATGTTTTACAATATAAAGATAACTTGATTGATATTTTTGAATTTTGTAATATCTTACCCGTACAAACTAAAGTGCATATGTCCATGTTAATAGAACAATTTGATAATACAGAAATTCAAAAACCTATGTCACATAATGTCATCACTAGAAAAGTTTCTCAAAACATGCTCAAGATACCTAGGGTTAATAATTTTTACGGGCAAAGAATGACAGCTTTTTTTAATTCCCACTCTCATGAATAGAATACCAAAAGACATCAAAATTAATATGAGTAGTAAAAACTGCAAGAGATTATACAAAAAATATTTTTACAATGATTTAAAGCTTAAAAAAATAAATCAATAAATATTAATCAAAGTTTAATTAACTAAATGAACAAAACATATAATAACTTAGTTATAATACTTACTTACTGATAGATAATTAACATTTATGAATAATTTATTGATTGTGACTGGATATTATTAAGTTACAGTTATTCATATAATAAACAGCGTCCTGTATATGCGTTGTTATCGCTGATGTGAACCGGTTCCGAGCGTGCACTGCGGCGGAATCCTAGCGATTTGTACAAAACTTCACATTGCATGTGAGGTAGTTAGGTAGGTATCACAAATCAAAATATTTATTTATGTTTATTTGTATTGATTATGTTACCAGGATGAACAGATGCTTGCTCGTCAAATTATTAATTATATAACAGCTTTGTAAAGGTTTAGGTGTAGTATAGTTATTTATAAATCATTATACTTAAGTATAGATTGTGTCAGTGCGTGTAGTGAAGCTAAGTATCGATACAAACATCTTAGTTTTTCGATACTTATTGTCCAAACTATTATGTATACTTATGAAATAAATAAATTAAATTTAAAAAAAAAATACATTTTGAAGATTCTTTTATTAAAATAAAGTCAAATATGACATTAAATCACAGTCGTGTGACCACACGAAACCAGTCATAGTCGAGTCAAAGTTGTGGCGACTTTACTATGAGGTCTACGGAGTTTTGAAAACAACACGAAAAGACATGTTTCACCACATTATAGCACTTGCCCAAACTCGTGCATGTAATTCAACACTCAATGAATAAAACACCACCACTTTTAATCATTAATTCCAGTGAGTTGAAATAGATAGAGTAGTTATAGTCGAACAAAACTGCTTTGAAAACCGACTAGAAGTTGCCTGTATAAATATACTTATGCATGTTTCTATGCAGTTTGTGAAGAAAAGAAAAGAATATGACCAACTTTATACGCCACACCTGTTGTTAGAAAGAGACAAATATCTAATTTCTCTTACGGCGTAATTAGCAACACAAGTTGATTGGCCAGAGCGAGCGCCCTCGCCGCGCCAGTGTGACTCTTTCACTCTCTCACACAAGACGATCTATCTATCTCGGTCATCCATTTCAAAGTGACAACAGTCGCCTAAAATTAAATAAATTTCATTTTTTCCCATTGCAATAAAAATACAGTGCTTACGCGTGAAATGATTTTCTTTTTGTCTCTCACAGTGCCTGTGTAGATTGTGCAGTGTCTAAATACACAGAAAGTCATTATATCACCATATTTTTGCTAGAAAACATACGATTAGCGGCAGCGTATTACCGGACATTCGGAAGTGGACGACTGGTAGCGATCACGGCAATTACCTTGATTGCGTCTAGTAAATATGGCGGGGGGGACAACTCATCTACAGGTAAAAACATCTTAGATTAATTCGCGAAAAAACAAGTTTAAGTAAATAATAGAATGTAACGACATGATTTTTCCGTGTTCCCGCCAAAACTCTTTTTAGTAATTGAACTTTGAAAGTTTTTTTTTAAATAAAAAAAATACATTGATTTTATAGTTAGTGTTAATTGATTCGTCGAGCTTATCAAAATACCCATTAACATTTTGGCTACACGTGACAGATACAAGAGGCTTATTAAGTTTAGAGGTCAAATGCAAACGGCATTGACCTCCTAAAACGATATTTGGCAACATACTCGTAACATGCCCATCATAGCTCAATTGACTTTAAACTTTTTCAGGGATATCGATATGACATAGGGGTCATGACCTCGAGCCTAATTGTACATAATGATTTTCCGGCAGCTTTAAAAAAAAATGAAGCTCATTGTAGATGGCGCTGACCACACTTGGCTGTCGTTGTCAAGTTTTTTATTTAATATTTGATTTATTTTATGTGCCAGAGATGAAAATTATAATGCTGTGTTTCACTGGCAAGTATGGCAACGACTTGATGAGAACTACTTTTTTTTAAACTTGTTTCGAAAATCTCCCATTGTTCCAAACATTTTGTCGAGAGTGAATGACATTTTGTCCATGAAACAGCTGTTATTTTTTTTTGTGAATTCAGGTATGGTCTCATGGTTAAATTAAGTTGTTTATATTGATAAGTAAAATTACCTCCTTTCGGCCTACTAATACCTTTACACTAACCCTGTATATTATGTCTATGTGGCCGTAACAAGCTGTCGAAATAAACAAACTAAGGCAAATTGAAAACAAAAAAAAACATGTCGAGTTATCTCAGAGGCCTTCAGGCGGCACAATGACTCTGGGCACTCAGCATATACAGGGTTAGTTCTAATCAGTTTGCATCCTTTTAAGGGCATATTCTGTACATCAAAACAAATAACTTTTACTATGAGGCTAACATTGAAATCGCGAAAAAATTATCAGCTGTTCCATACATAAAGTTCATAGACCTTGCGCAAAATGTATGGAGCAGCTGTTAATTTTTTTACAACACATTTGCTCGAAAAATGCATTTACGTAGCCTGTATACATCATTCGAAAGTTGAACATTACGCACCATACAACGGAGCGTGCGGTAAAATAGGTACTATCAGCTTAGTAGCTATTTTACCGCACACTCCCTTGTATAGCGCCGTGCGTAAACTTTACGGTATTTTTTTAATTTGCATAATTATAATTTAAGAACTCCACCAAAGAGTATCTTATTTTAATACTAAACAGAAAATGTGACGAAAGCTCTGGACGAAATAAATTCTCACCACAATTTTTTTTTTTTTTCCAATTTTCACCACGCGCACGTAGCGCCTTTTGTTAATTCGCGCCATTTCAACTTTCCTCCTAGGAAGATTATGGCGTCGCACTTTGTGCATTTGCCAGTGTCATGTATTTAATTGTATCAAGTTTTTGATCATTTTCAAGTTGAATGAGTCTAAGTCACAGTTTAAGTGATGTCACACTTAGTAAGTCATAGTCAAGTCCAGTCATGCTCTAGTAAAGTCGTGGCAACTTTACTACAAGCTTCTTCGGAGTTTTGGAAACAACACGAAAAGACACTCATATTAGAAACGTTTTAACGAAAACGAACTTTAGAATGAAGTATTTTTTCTTCTTTCCTCCTATTAGGATTATGGCATCGCACTTTGAGCATTTGCCAGTGTCAAGTAGGTATTTAGTTGCTACTTTCCGTCCGATAAAATAATAAAGTTTGCCTCATTATCTGTTGTAAGTACTTCTTTTATCTGTTTTCTCGCAAAATGTGTTATAAAACGTTGTATGGCACTCGTGCGGTATAGGTTTTTACAAACTCGTGACTATGGTAAGCCCTCGAGTTCGTCTCGGGCTTACATTCGTTTACTCGTTTGTACTCTACTACTCGGTTGAACCAACTTACCGCACTAGTATCATAAATAACTATTGCGATTTCAATGTTGGCCTGATAGTAAAAGTTATTTGTTTTGATGTTCAGAATATATGACCTTAAAAGGATGTTAACTGATTAGAACTAACCATGTATATACGAACTTACTTTAACACAAAAAAAAAAAAAACAAGTTTCAAAATGTATAGTCCTGATCATGCCACGGACGCGAAAATGATTAAAACGAGGCGGTCCAACTTTGTATAAATGCTTGCGATTACTGAAGGTGTACTTAAGTTCAAGGTTTGTAAGTGTACTTAATTAACAAGGAATGCATTATTTTTGGCATTGTTCCCCGCTCTTGATGCTCGCGATGTCGCTTTCCGGGTTCTGTACCTGAAAGGTGTCTGGCGGGACCAGTTACGCCGCCGCCGTTCGCCGACTCTGTCTTCTTTTTTTAATGAATTCTGCTGTTGGCCTCCAATAGCCTCTACAGCGTCACCGGACTTTATCTCTCTGTATTTTTTTTTATGAATGACTGATGCTGTTGGCCGCAGATGACCTTTACAGCGTCACCGGACTTTAGGCAAGCTAGTATAGGTTATAGGCGTCTAGCTCAAGGTGATCCTCAGACGGTACGAACCTCGGCTTGGCCGTCGCCGGGAGTGGGGTCAGACTTGCCCTGGCACCCCAGAAGGGGTGTGCCCTGGCGCCCTAGTAGATTGATGAAAGAAAGAAAGAAAGAAAGAAATGTAATTTATTTTGTAACATCATTGTAAATAGTATAACTTTAACATAATTACAGTCAAAGGGATGATGTCACAAAAATGGCTTCAACTCAGCATAGTGCTGTTTATCAAACAGCGCTGATCTTCCGTTGATGCCAATTCAAGTGATTTCACGAAAGGCTTATAACAGTGAAACGTTTTCCTAACATAAAACTATATAAAATAATATCTGTACACCTACATTCTATTTTTTTATATAAATAAATATTTTATTATATTTGACAAATTAAACATGAGCAGATGTAAGTAAATAGAACCTCAGCGAAATAATAAAAAACTAGAACCAAAGTTAGAAAAGTACTTAAAACATAATTACGGATTTTTTATTATGTAGGGTTTGTTTTTACTAGGTAGGTTTTATTTAGTTGTTAGTTAGTTATAATTTAATTTTAGTGTATAATTGTATTTTATTTGTAAATAAACTTATATACTATATACTATATTATATACTTTGATCTGGTTGACTATTTGGAGATAATCTAACCGATCTTCTGACAGATCTGGGGAGTCCTCGACCTCGCCGGCGAGGTCAGTGCGTGTTTGTGTGCCTCTGGTAACCGGCGCCTATACCAAAAACGAAATACTTCCTGTTGCTAGGATGGCTCGGATCGGGCGAGCCCAGCGCCGCCGAGGTAGTGACGGCGATGGGGTCGTCGGGGTGGCCCCAGACGTGTCTGGGGCGTCTACGGAAGGGGGGGTGGGTCTGTCGTGTCTGTTGTATAGTTCGAGGCTTGAACTATGAGTGGATTGGGATGGTGAGGGGCCGCATCGAAATAGCGGCGCGAAGCGTACTTAATGTACTGACGGATAGAGGGGAGTTCGAGATCGCAGTGCAGGTCGGAGTTTCGCATGAACCAGCTAGCGCCGACTGCTCTGCGGATGCATCTATTTTGTATGACTTGGAGTTTCTCTAGATCTATGCTAGAGGCGTGAGCAAACGCCACGGAGGCGTACGTCATGACGGGTATCTCTCTGTCTATCTTTTGAACCTTGATGTATCAAGCCCAGGGGTCGGCAACCTATTGTGGCGGAAGAGCCAAATGTCACAATTTACAAAAAATCCAGTAAAAAATTTAAAAAAAGTGGTGGATTTTGGGAGCGGGCCGTATTTCTCCCGTACGCGGACAAAGTCGCGGGCGACCTCTAGTGCTTGTAGTGCTTGTAATAAATTAAAAATGGGTAAAATAATACGAAAATCGAAACTAGACACGCACGAATCTGCGTAACTGCCATATTTTTGCTCTGCTAAATGTGGCCCTCTCTCATTCAGCTTTAGAATAATTATTATTATTGATCGCAGTAAAAAATTTGCTTGAAACATAGATGAGCGCAGCCTTAAGGCGCGTTTCCACCGAAGCGGTATCTAAATTCGACGACCTACCTTCGGAATAGTTAATCCGTATTTTGTCTTTTTCTTACTTTCAAATTTGTAACTCGGTGGCCAAAGATCAATCACGAGAAACACTAAAACTATTCCAATGCTACTCCAAGTATATCGTTAAGGCATTTATAGAGTACATATTATATAAACAAACACATAATATAGATTTTTTATCCCAATAATCAACAAGCCATACTTATGATTAAAAAAAATATTTTCAAAAAATATAAAGCCTGTGTCACTCGGGATGATGTAAGGATTCTTACGATACCCCATACATCCCAATCTCTTCAGGCATTTAGAAGTTATGGCGGAATAAAGATACTCAGATACATACATGCTTTGATACATAACATACATGAACAATGAAAACATAAAAAAACAAGCTTGAATTGAAATGATGATGATCGAAAACATTACACTCCTTTTATGGGCAGTAGTGTAATCTTTTGTTTCCAGCCATTGTTTGTGAAAACAGGAAATATCTACGTGGAATTTCCCTTGAATTCGATTTTGGGGTTGCTGGCAATATGCTTTACTTACAGAAACCCCAAATAATTTTATTTTAGTGTTAATTTTAATCTATTGAGGTAACTATCTTTCTAAGTATGTACTAACTCAGTACACAATACACATTATGTACAATTAGGTTTAATATGTCTCTATAAATTACAAAACATATATAATGGGGTTTGTCTAGTTTCGAGAGCATGACATAAAAAATCGGCCAAAAGCCAGTGAGATTTACACTAAATTAAATCCACACTGAACAAAATAAAATATATCGTGTACTCTTGTACTCTCTCTTTTAATAAATATCGGTGGACATTTTTCACACAGCGCCATCTAGCCCCAAAATAAGCAAAGCTTGTAATATGGTAACTAGATAAGCTGGTAGAAATAATGATATACTTTTTTTTTTGTAAATACATACTTACTATAATACATACTACACCCAGCCATAGAACAAACAACTATGGTCGTCACATAGATGTTTGCCCTGGATGAGGATCGAACCCACGCCCTACAGCTCTGAAGGCAGACATGCTACCATCTGAGCTATAAGGCAGTAATAATAATAGGTTATAATAATAAATACCTAAGCTTCAAGCACTTGACTGGTTTTTATTATGTTTGTAGTTTCAACAATGAATTTATAAGCACCACCAAACTCATTAACGCCATTCCACACTTTTCAACTTATGACCTCTATGAATAAGAAAACAAATCCACGGTTACCAGCACAATATAATTATTTTTAATTTCAATGTTTTGGTTAAGGCCAGGATATTCCACGTTTCGAGCACATTTTTTAATGCGATCGATCAACAGTCTATAGCTGTATTAGGTTAGGGTCACATTTTGCGGAGCAAAAATCTGGTGGTTACGCAAATTCGTGCGTGTCCAGCTTCGATTTTTTAAGTTATTCTCAGAATACTCAAAAACGATCTAAATTCTTGCTAAATTCATAATTTTTAACCATAATAGAAAGTAAATACTATTATCTCTTAATAAATATTTTTTATGTGTGTTTTGACTCTATGTACTGTAATTAGTATATAACTGTATACATGAAAAAAGTTTCCCTGTCCTGTTCTCTGTCTAACCCATTGGGGAAAAGCTCGCATGTTTGTACATAATATCCCAGATAATATAACAGTAGAATATTATACTACAGATAACATAATAGGAGAAAGTTCCCCTCCGTCAATAAAAAAAATGTTTTAGTATACAACGAGTAGTATATTTCGCATTTTCAAGGTTGGCCCTATAGTGAAACTTTTAAACTTTCGCGATTTGAACACATAATTATGTTTATCACCGGGACTTAATCGCGCACATTTTTTATTTTTTATTTTTTTTGTGCGCGATTCAATCCCTGTGATAAACATAATTATGGCCCTATAGTAACAGTTGTTCATAATGATGAGTAGGTCCATACATAACCTTCTGTATTGTTGAACCTTTTTGTTACATATTGTAAAACAAAGGATTATGGACCTGGGTATGTCCTAAAAATGCATCCAGAACCACCGCAGGACGGGAGGCAGCGTCCTCTCGGTTGCGGTCCCCAAGTTTCCTGCCCAGCGTGGGGATTATGGCAACCCCTCCCTATTAAGGGGGAGGCCTTCGTCCCACAGTGGACGTCTTCTGCCTTTAGTCTTCTTCTGCATGATTATGATGAAAACAAAGGACTTGGAAAGCGCGCGAAACCCAAGGATTGAGATATGTTTCTCGGCTCTTTAAAATTTAAACAACCGATTTAGATCTACGATACGAAAGGCAAATAAATACTTAGCCAAGACAAATAATAATATACTTGTACATGTGCATTTAATTTAAAACAAATGTAATAATACACAAACATCAGAGTATATGCCCTTTCAAACAAAAAATTATGTTCAATGACGGAGAAATCGATGAACATACAAAAAACTTATAGTCGAACATTGAACCCCTTTATGAAGTCGGTTAAAAATTAAATGTTTTTGAATCGTCTTTAGTCATTATATTTAAGTACAGAGCCCGTACCATGAACTCTTATTGCGGGACCGAATAGGCTCAGCTGCCGACTCTGCGCGACTGTTAATTTTATCACCCCGCAATACGGTTTGCGATCGAGCAACATCGGCAGCTGAGCCTATTCGGTCCCGCAATAAGAGTCCACGGTACGTACGGCCCCGTATGGTTGGTTCATTTATGTTTGCTGGCCGACGTCGTCGCCGCGGATCTATAACAAGTTCCCAAATACATGTTTTTGCATAAAAATAAAGCGAAAGTTTGCAACCAAATTCTCGGAAGTTGCGTAACGAATAGCTCTATAGATTTTAATGCAAAGAGAATGTGTGTTATCATAATTTATTAGTAAAATGGCAATGTTACCAGATAAACTACTGGGCATGAAGAGATTGAGAGAACAGACAACCGATGGGGAAGAAAGGTTCTTGATTGGCGACCACGAACCGGAAGACGCAGCGTAGGAGGGCCTCCACTAGGTGGACCGACGACATTGTAAAAGTTGAAACATGAAAGTTATGAGCCAGAAAAATATTATCTAGAATCTAGAAAATCTTGTATTTTAGCTAAATTTTAACGCCACTTTGCACGTAAATGAATAACATAAGGATTGTGAAAACTCTAAAATAATTTATATAGCGACATAGTTTAGTAAGTTCAAATAACTTTAGTTGGAATAAATTAATTCAGTAGTTTTTACATCCGAACCCTGCAGCCTAAGGTCGACACAAAAACATTTGCGCGCTCATTTCTCTTTGTTTCTCTCTTTCCTACACTTTATTTGACGAAGAGAGCATGCTTCTTAGCTTCGCCCGCCGATGAGTTTGAGCTGTCGGGCAGTTCATTCTTAATCAACACTGCAGAGTAATAGACAAAGCTGAAATTTCAATGTTTTACTTCACAGATTCGATAGTACTGTTTGCTGGCTACATTGTTCTAAAGATCACGACTGCTAGGAGGTCAAAGCTAGGGTTACCACCTGTGTAAGGGAGGATGCCCGTCCAGGACGTACAAAATGCCTGATTTACCAGAGAAATGCCCATCTATTATAAAAAACTGTAGATATATATGCATATTTTTATTTTATTTATACGGGAATACTCACCTTTTTTTTTTTTTTTTTTTTTTGGTTTTATATGCATATATCAAAATAAATTATATGCAACAGATAGTTTTCAAGGTTTTTATAGTCAGTTTCATCCGGGCGGGCGAACTTGCATGATACCGCGGAAATCAAAAATGCCTGTCTCTGCATAGCGCCGCGTCGGCCGCACGCCTGTCTAAACCGTAAAATGCCTATCAAATGCGGCAAATGCCTATCAGATGGCAACCCTATCACAGCATTCAGTCATATTAATCTTGGAACATACTAACGATTAAATTAGACATAGATAGATGCACCATTCGCTAAATGCAAATCAAATATTTATTGTTGGAATACCGGAGGGTCAAGAATAGAATTTCGTGAGCGTAAAAGTTGTAAAAATGATGAAGAAATCATCTTCCATTTTCGCACAATTGAATGTTGTCCCAGTTTTAGTAGATTTTTGTTTGATTGCTTTTGTTTGTCCTCCGTAATTCTGATTTATGCCATATTCGTCGCGACTTTCGGCCCACGCCATTTAAAAGTATTTTGTTCGTCCCGCATGTTTTTTTTTCTAATTACTTTTTGAAAGAATAGTGTGCTAGAGCATGTATGTATGTAGAGATGACGGTTTATGGATAGAGAGATATTAAGAGAAATTACTCTTTTTGCCTTGTTGCACTGACTCTACATAAAATATCATATCGGGATCAGAACCGTTTTATATAAG
This sequence comes from Erannis defoliaria, assembly GCA_905404285.2. NCBI lineage: Eukaryota > Metazoa > Arthropoda > Insecta > Lepidoptera > Geometridae > Erannis > Erannis defoliaria. Next base: position 6,732,354 of record FR990085.1, on the reverse strand, counting down.
AACATCAAGCGCTAGTAGCTGTGCCCCGGTAATGTTTATAAAGGCGCGTGTTCATAATTTTAATAACATTCAACGCAAAAGAATAGCGTATTTTATGCTCAGTGTCGACATGTGTAATTAGAAGTTTGGCGGGCAGGCTGCTGCAGAGTGCAACGAATCGTTGATTGGTGGCTATTACCAATTAAAACCATTTTTATATTAAATTTTATATTTTTTTTATTGTTATCTGAATAAAAATACTGAATTCTATGGATTATTATTTAAACGGTATTTAACAGATTAAAAATATACCCCGCCGACATTTAATTTACCTAACTATGATCCGCCAAATGTCTGCGGCAATTTTGCAAACTGTACACATGAGTAAATAAGAATGTATTAAATAAACTTAATTTAGCTAATTTCGTTGTACTTAGCTAGTAACATTATTCTTTATACTATTGTATCTTAGTTAACTATCAGCCAGTATCATGATAACTTGCCGCTTGTTATGTTAACTTTGTGGCTTTTATTTCCTTCGCTCTCTGTTTATTGCAAAAGAAATGCAAGAATTTATTTTATATCTCAACAAGAACACTATAAATAGCGCTTAATATTTTATTGAACGAGTGCTCGTAGACAGATAATAAGGTCAAAGGAAAAATGTTATCTAATTGCTCTCTAGAAATTCAGCAAAACATTTATCTGTGATCTGGCTAAGTTTTCCTTATTTTTAAGTAAGATAAAAACACTTAGTAGGATACACTTACACGTAGTAGGAAAACTTAGCCGAATCTCTTGTGCGAAAATGACGTTTTGCGTGCAGTAGACATTTTAGGAAAGCGACTTCCTGCGACGGAGTCTCTTAAACGTATCGTCTTACATATCTGATAAATACAATAAACATGTATGATGCCAAAAAATAAGTATGCTTTAATGATGGTAAAAGTTAATTAAAATTATTTGAATGTGCACGATTAGAGGTAATTATACATAGGTATAACAAACGTGTCGCTACTTCGTGCGTATAATTTATTTGATAGGTATGTAGTTATTTATCCAACTGTTTTATTCCATGCTTGTTTTTATTAACAGAAAATCTTAGCTTTGTAAGTATTAGCTCAATGTTTGTAAGTCGTCAGTTAATCTGAGAACTATAATTTTTTTTTATTAACACCCTACCCTAGCCAGCTGTCAATATCAATAACAATTTCTGTATCTGCATACATATAAACGTAAAAAAAACATATATCACTATTAATAACATATTGACTTTAATGAGTCATTACATAATAAAAAAGTAAAAAAAAAATTGGGGGACATTTTACACAGCGCCATCTAGCCCCATACCAGACAAAGCTTGTATAATGGAAATCAGATAGCTGATAGAATACTTATATACAATATTTTTTTAATAGATATTTACTTATAATACATACTACAGCCAGACATAGAACGAACATCTATATTCGTCACTTAAATGTTTGCCCTGGGAATCGAACCCACGCTCTACAGCTCTGAAGGCAGACATGTTACCAACTGAGCTATAAGGCTGTCACATCATTAAAAAAGAACACAACAAACCGGTAAACGAACAGCACCAGATCGGCCTTAGTGAAAATCCAGCGTAACAGCACTTTTCCTAACACCACCGGTAGCTTAGCTGGAGCGCGCGATCTTCCTCCCTTCATTTCATGCCTTCGGGACACCGGTTGTGTGCGTCATGACCACAGTTTCAGCACTAGTCACTTATTAATCACAGAACGATCACTATTAGAAATTGGAATGAGTGTTGCGTGTGCAGCTGCGGCTGCGTTCGTCTGATAGTCGGACTTGACTGGCTCAGATCTCTCGGCGCGCCGCTCCGCGCCGCTTGCGCAAGGTCGCTGGAGACACCTGCTTCCAATGCAGATCGAGAAAGTATATTATGGTGTCATGGATTTTATCAATGCAGAGCAATAAATGCATCGCTTTTTATCTGGTTAGAGCCAAACGAGAACATAACTATTTCTGTACAGCTAAAACCGATTGATAAAAGTGTCGAGTCGTAAATATTATTGCAAAGGTGATAGTGGCGATCAGACACCTGGCACAAAAACTCGAATAATACGTTAGTATGTAGTCGATAGAAAATGTATGAAAAACGTAGCTTCTGCTTACATTTCATGCGATGTTTTATTTCACGTACACTTTGTTTCGAATGCGTACTATCGTAAGTATTAGGTATCATGATTATTTTTTCTTTTTTCCAATAACATAATATATCGATACCGCAGAGGCCATAATCAAAGATAGATAGATAACATATCGATGATTTATTGTTTTTTTATTTTATTTACCACTTGTTTATATATCATCATCATCATCATCAGCCCGGAGACGTCCACTGCTGAACGAAGGCCTCCCCCTTAGACCGCCACACTGTACGACAACCTGCCATTTGCATCCACCGGTTGCCCGCGACTTATACAATGTCGTCGGTCCACCTAGTGGGAGGCCTTCCTACGCTGCGTCTCCCGGTTCGCGGTCGCCACTCAAGAACCTTTCTTCCCCATCGGTTGTCAGTTCTTCGAGCGATGTGGCCTGCCCATTACCACTTCAACTTGCAAACCTTGCGAGCTATGTCGGTAACTTTGGTTTTTTGGCGAATATCCTCGTTCTGGATTCTATCGCGCAAAGTAACTCCGAGCCATCTCTCCATTGCCCGTTGCGTGACTCGTAAGTTTCTCCAAAAGGCCAGCAGTTAAAGACCACGTTTCAGTGTTGTGTGTTTACATATATCGATGATTTATTGGTATATTGTTAAGTTACAACTTGTTTATAGTTTTTTATTCATCCTCGCTTAGTCCGCGATGTACAATGTTTTTATTGACGCGACATTTGCATGTGATACGTACCATTTCCAAACTTCGTATAAAGTTATTGGTTTTCGTAACTTTTCAGCTATGACGCATGTATCACGATTGTTTGTCATTTGAATCTATTGTAGTCTTCGATTGCGTTTGCCATTTAAGTAGGGCTCTTAGTAAATGGAAATCAGCTTGAAAAGTTGAGGCCACAGGAATGTGCTCGCTTTGTCTGCCTTTATAAGGGTGCGTTTCCACCTGAGCCGTGCGAGGTAATTAAGAAGAAAGATAATAAAACCCTCCAAATATTACTATGAAGATTTTTAAATGTTATATAATTTTTAACAATTAGTTGATGATAAAAGGAAATGACAGAGACATGTCTACAGTAGATCTAGATATTATAATAAAAAAGATTGCTCTAGAGGCATTATCCATGAAGAAAATAGGGGAATACATTTGTATAATTATGCAGACCGTATTCCCTCTTAAGCGGTGTGCGAGGTAAAATCACACTACACACAAATATTATAAATGCGACAGTATGTCGGTGTGTATGTTTGTTACTTCTTCACGCTGAAATGGCTGAACGAATTTGGATGAAATTCGATGCAGAGGTAGCTTATTTCCCGGAATAACTCAAACGCAACCTTTTATCATCATCATCACGCAGGTGAAACTGCGGGCGCAGTTACTCCACTAATAACATCGCAAGGGTAGGAAAATAGAGCTATCTTTTTGGTAGATGTTTCTTCGCGCACCGCTTAGCTACTCCCAATATCCCTGGTGGAAACGCACCCTAACAGGTTTCTCTGTCATCTACATATTGGAACGAAACAATACTATTTTCAATCGATTAACAAACAATGGTAATTTATTCTACGTCTCCTGAAATTAGCCTCGTCTATATTTTTTCTGTAAATGTAATTAATATTCTCTCTATGGAGAAGCATTAGGGTGTTGTTTCACTTGGGCGGAGACGTCGGGATCGGAGAGGAGACATCCAGTGACCGACCAATCACCAATCAATTAAATCCACTTCCCTCGACTCTGCATCAAAAAATAATACATTCAAGTGCAATTTTTGAGAAACATGTATTTTAAGGTATTTTTTCACTGGGGACGGAGAGGTAGGGACCGGAGAAGAAACAGTAAACGACCAATCATCAATCAATTAAAACCTTTTAAATAACCAACGTGATTGGTCAGTTTACGCGCGTGTTCTAGATAAAATCCACTCTCGTCTCCCCATCTATATAAACACATTCAAGTGTCATTTTTAAGAAATATTTGCATCGATGTCAGACATTTCATAAAGTGACCCGAGGTCATGCAGATACGTCGATTCCGTTGTCAAGTGGATTTAATTCACACCTTATATTCATAGTGTGGTGTTGGCAATAGGTATCGAAAGGTCTACGGGTATAGTTAAACAACATCAGTATGCTGACAACGCGTGCCCGGGTCCGTAAACAGAACATATTCACGGGCATTGATTACTATTGTTTTTTTATTGTATGGTCGCACAGTCACGTTGCAGACTTTGGACTGTTACTGAGAATTAGCGCACGATATTTTGCTCATCTACAAAAAGTGAATCATTCGGAAATACCCCGTTAAAAGATGTGTAGTGTAGACAGTACGATGTATAACTACCACAGAAGGCTACGGCCTGCCATAAAACATTACAACCTTATAGCTCAGTTGGTAGCATGCTTGCCTTCAGAGCTGTAGGGCGTGGGTTCGATCCCCACCAAGGGCAAACATTTATGTGGCGAACATAGATGTTTGGTCTGTGTATGGATGTAGTATGTATTATAAGTATGTATTTACAAAACAAAAAGTATATAAGTATTCTATCAGCCATATAGTTTCCATATTACAAGCTTTGCTAAGTTTGGGGCTAGATGGCGCTGTGTGAAATTAATGTCCACCGATATCAATTTTATTAGAAGTTATAGTTAAATTTTAAACTTTAAAAAAACAATAACCGACTTCAATTTCGATCACCTGGATGACATCTTTATCCAGTTATTTTGATTTAAAAACTAAACTACTGAACCAATTTCGATAAAATGTATATAGGACCTCCCAAACAAAAAAAAAACATCAAAATCAATTCATAAATGGCTGAGTAATCCCGTAACATATCCTTTACCATCTTTTTAGAAGACGGTTGAAAAGCAGTGAACGTTTTTCTGGCTGATGGTAATGCATCGGTTTTAGCACATACAATTATTCAATATTTGCTCAAACTTTGCTTGACATTATTTTCAAGGTTGTAACTAAGAAACCTGGACCTGGGTATGTCCTTAAACTGCAACCAGACCCACCGGAGGACGGGCAGCAGCGTCCTTTTGGTTAACGGTGGTGACCATTCTGCGATCCCCAAGCCGCCTGCCAAGCGTGGGGATTATGGCAACACCCCCTATAAAGGGGGAGGCCTTCGTCCAGCAGTGGACGTTTTATGGCTGACGACGAACTAAGAAACGCCGTTATGAACAAACATATTATCTGAAAACTCACGACTCAAATTATATTTACCCTTCAATAGACTGCTCTACACATATAAAGTGCTAGCTGCATCCCGCCGTTCGTTCCTGAATTTTTCTAGCAAATATGTCAAGATCTCCCAAATGCGCGAGGTGAGTGAAGGATCTCTTGCTCTCCACCCCCTAAACAGGGAAGGGTCATAGTGGACCAGAGGGTCTATTGCAGATATCTATTGCAGATGACATTAGCAGTCACGTGACATTTCTCAAGTTACTGTCATTTTCATACAATTTTACCTCTCCGCAGGCGTTAATGCTAACAGAAAGTGGTTCTTGTTTAAACCCCCAGTGCCGCTGGGACTGCGAACGACTGCGAAAGCTTAGCTGTAGCCCCGGCAACTTGGGCACCAGGCAGGAACACCTCGGGGTTTCTAGGGGGTAGTAAGTGGCCACTCCATAACCATAGTCCCACATAACCACTGTGCTTCTGGAGCCGATGATATCCATCATAGACTTTCTCTGAGCAAAAGAACCACAAGCGTGCAAAAAGTCACCTTCACGCTGACTCATTACTGTGTCCGTTATCACAATACATGTGCAAAAAATGTGTCAGCATCGTGCAGCCCGAATAAGCCTTTTTAGCAGCTACGAGGGTCTCCGAAAACGGCCGAATATGATGATGAAGTTCCCCACTGCCCCGAACTGCTCTCCCACTGTTTTGTGGACAAGTTTTCTGGTTTATTGTGAAAGGTAGCAAACAAACGGACAGTCAGACTAAAGACAGTAGCTTTCGCATTTATAATGTTACCTTTTAGCGTGATTTTGGGTCAGTATGCCTTTAGCCTGTACCGTCAAGTCATCTTAAAAGCGACGTGATTCGATTTTCATTCTCAATAGGTCTGGGCATACATACAAATACAGTTTAATGGGAAATCGTCAATCGAGGCGAGGCAATGGGTGAACGACAGTGAGTCAATCTTGAAATAGTAACTATCGGATTTCCATGTAAACTTCTATTAAGAGTTTTGGATTGGTTCCAGCCATGCACCCCTATTCAGAATGGCGTCGGAAACTTCAGATTCGAATTTCGCTTCCTCCGTCTTTGTCATCCTGAATGTAGATGAGTGGGACGGATAGTGTGGATCCTAACGGAAACCTTTCCGATGGAGTTGTGAATAGAGGTGATGATTTATAGTAGACAATAATTATTCTTTAACTATCAGTAGAGTTCGTAAAAAGGGATCATATAACTTTATTAAAAGATAAACAAATCGGCTGCAAAATGTAGCATATTATGTCACTTTTGCACTTCAAGACTTGTCTGGATTCACTATAAATAAGGCTAAAGCAGTCACATAGAAACGGACAAATATACATACTCGCACACACCCGCAAAACTCTATTTCATTCTGGGCAGTTGAAAAATAAAATAATATAAAATAATCGATATTAAAAAGCGATGTATTTTATGTCTTTGCCTTGTTTCCGCGCGAACGAAAATTCAACAAATTATTGTTATGATGAACATCTGAAAAAGATATCGAAGCCGAGGCCTTGCTAGAAGCCCGTTGCTATAAAACACGCCCATCCAGATCATTGAAACAGCATCAACTCCAATTTTAAAATCCTACTATTTTATTATTGTTATAGACAGTTCACAAATAGAATTTATATACATGAATTGCCAATTGCGAAAGACCCAAAAAGTCAAACCAAAATCAAGCTTTCGAAGTGAGAGGCGGAATTAACGCCAATAAAGCCAAAGAGCAATTTTACGGGCCTAAGTGCCGTAAGTTTATGTCGGGAAATAATTTGGTAATAATAGGACACAAAGGTCGAACTTAAGTACTGGATCAGCTTTTATCAGGAACAATCTGTCGTACGAACGTGCCCCAAATACTTCCTTAAATTTTACATTAGTTCAAGCTGTTTACGTGACTTGGATAGTAAAATGACATTTTTTTTGTCGTGGCTTTTGTTTTCAGTTTGATTCTAACTACGAACATAAGAAATATTTTGTGATTATTATCTTTATGATTTTTCAGTTACTACTGAGTATACAATATACAATACATAGGTCATTAGGTATTTTGACGTGCCTCATGTTCCGATCTGTTGTACCAGTATCTACTGCTAATACTGATTCAAGATTTAGATCCTATCAGATTGCTTCTACCTTCCTCATGCCGAAACCAAAACTACACTAAACTGTTGACTTTATAACATTGTGTTTGCAAACTTTAAATGAACCTTTTTCATGCGTGATGATTTGTTACGATCGCGGAGGAACTAGCTCTCGTATATAATCAAAGGTTACGATTCATAGTAAAAAATTGGCTAATCTGGCATAATACTAATCCAAGGTTCAATGGCCACATCGACAAAGGAGGTCAACCATGTCCTCAGTGATGACGAAGATATAGCTTTTTTCCTTAAAGATCAAACTGAATACTGGCTGCACATGCACAAATAATGTACCTATTTTACGCGTCATTTCGTATCAGGGATAATAAGCTTTAAAAAAAAACAACCGACTTCAACTTCGAATACCTGGATGACATAATCATATTTTCTTGTAATTTTGATTTAAAAATCAAACTACTGAATCCATTTCAATATAATTTATATGGGACCACCTCTAAAGTATTACCTACCAAACAAAAAAATAATCATCAAAATCAGTTCATAAATGGCGGAGTAATCGCGTAACATAGATACAAAAACGTACAGTCGAAATGAGAACCTCCTTTTTTGAAGTCGGTTGAAAAGAGCAAACGTTGAATCGGATTTCTAGAGCGTTCTCTCTGTCACACATGGTGCTGTTGGTCTGAAGTTTCTGCTTCATCAATTAAAACCATTTCTTACGTCAAATTCTATTTGCCAACGAGTATAATTTTTTATATTGTTTATTTTTTTTATTTGCTTACTGCTCTAGTAGCACACTCTAGGCCTCACACACATTTCATTACTTTTAGCTCTTTACCTTAACCCTCTACTGAAAAATCTTTAGTAGCGACTTTCCATATTATGAGAGTATCACAGATGACATAATAGCTTCAAGAATTAAAAAAACTCACTATTACATATTTACACTGCCCAAAAAGGAGTGTAATATTTTCAGGGTTCATGTGAGCTTCTTTATTCCACCATATCTTCTAAATGCCCGAACAGATTTGGGTGTATGGGGTTATCGTTAGAATCCTTACATCATTCGGAGTGATACTGGAAATAATTATTTCTGGCAGTGCAGTCGTGTTTTTTAATGTTTGATTTGGATGTCTTATTATCAATGTTTGTATAATCCACTTCCTTTTATTTGTGTCGGTTCTGCACTTTTAATTTTATTGTTTGTTCATTCAGTTTATTATCATATTTGCTTATTCAGAACCGTTGCAATAAATTTGCTTATGGTTTTAATGTTGCATAATATTTCCATCTTTATAATATGTAATTAATATCAAGATATGTATTTATACACAATGCAGTTCAGGAAAATAATTCAACCAAAAATGAATTCATAATTTTGAAGGTTTGGTTCTTACGTAAATTTCAAATAAATTATGTACAATCGCATGGATAATAATTAATTATTATTAAATAATACTTGACTGTACATGTATACTGTACTGTGGTACTCAAGAGCTGCAAAATTACGATACTTTTTTTTTTTTTTTTTGTTTTTGTTTTATATGTATGTTACGCGATTACTCCGCCAATTATGAACTGATTTTGATGTTGTTTTTTTTGGTAATACTTCAGAGATGGTCCCATATAAATTTTATCGTAATCGGTTAATTAGTTTGGTATTGAAATCAAAATTATGAAGTTGTCATCCAGAGGTATTCCGTAGGTGAAGTCGGTTGTTTTTTTTTTTAAAGCATTTTATGGCATTCTTAATCTCTCTTTTCTCACATTTACAAAAAAAACATTTCTCGCTTCTTTATTCGCTGTGTTAAGCTGATTATAGCTTGAAACTACGTTTCAAAAATTTGGGTCGAATAAATGCTGTAGACGTTAGTTATGGGTTTAATGAGACTCATACTTGTCAACTACGAATATACAGGGTTGTTCCAAAGTTCATTTACTCACAGCAAAATGTATGGAACAGCAAATTCAACATCACAAATTTTAAAAGTACTGGTACAAAAGTAATTTGTTATGCTCCCTTTATATGTTTTAATACCGAAGTCGATATAAGTTCTATGATTATACAGGGCTAGTTCTAATCAGTTAGCATCCTTTTAAGGGCATATTCTGTACATCAAAACAAACAACTTTTACTATGGGGCCAACATTGACATCGCGAAAAATATCTCAGCTGTTCCATACCAAAAGTTCATCGACCTTGGGCATAATGTATGGAAGAGCTGTTTTTTTTTTGCGATTTCAATTTTGGTCCCATAGTAAAAGTTGTTTGTTTTGATGTACAGAATATGTCCTTAAAAGGATGCTAACTGATTAGAACCTTGTATACGAGATATTTACCGTGATTATGTTAAGTTGTGAAACAAAAGCATATAACAGTAATGAACAACGTGATAGTTTGAAACAGCAGTGATGCTGGTGGTCGAACGCGAACTTATACGTGTTAAAAAACGGATATCGAGACCGTGATATCTTTTAGTATTTGAGCTAGCATATTTAACCCAGTACCTATTCATTATTAGCATTACAAACTTACATCCCGCTGCACTTTAGCATGAGGAAAGATCAATTATATGCAGTGCATCGTTACAAATTCTTAATTAATCAAATAACGGGTCATTTGTAAACACATCCATTCTGTATTAGTTTTTGTGAATGTAAGGTCTGACAGGCTTACCATATTTTGAACTGATTTCTTATTTTAAGTTTACCTTAAGCTTCGTCTTGCTTTCTCATTGGTAAAGAGAGCAAGGCAGAAGTTCGGAAAGCAATTTTGGTGGTTTAAAAACTGTTTTGCCCTAAAGCACATAATTGGAGTCCGCGAAGTCTGAGTAATATCCTTTGGACCAAAGGTATCAGCTTTTACATTGCTCCAAGCCCAGATAGACCCTGACATTGAAATTTAAGCTCTATTAGTTTTACTATACATTTTCGTAGACGGTATATAAGCATGGCGGGCAATGGCGGGTCTGTGCTGTGATGTATTGTGGAGTCATCTTTTGATCAATCTTCACTAATTGTATATCAACAAAATGCAAAATCTCAGAGTCCGAAGTTTAAGTGCCCATTATCCGTAACATTGTCCAATCCAAGTGTTGTAAACAGCTTGATAATGCTATACGCAAGAATTACTGTCCCATTGTGACACAAACATGGGTAACCTACGTTAAATTGTAAACAATAATTGCATCCATGTCCTCTCACTGAACTATGCGACGACGTATCGCGACAGACTCCGTTCTCCAAATATTTTAAATATTGATTATGCAATTCCGATTCCGAATAAATGTGACGTCAGGAGAAAGAAAACGGAATTAGCAGAATTTTACGGTATACCTACCTATACCTACTTAAATGTTGTTTTTTTGTATATCTGTGCAATTTTTGTTTGCCTTTGTGTGTATCTGTGTTTTTGTTATGAATAAATGTTTTTTTGAACTATATTGTATTGTAAATAGCTGCGATGTAGAGTGCGAACTACCAGCCAAACTACAATCTCCTAAGATGTTGTACAGGTACATAAATAAATAAATATTTTGGGGACATTTATTACACACAGCGCCATCTAGCCCCATATTAAGTAAAGCTTGTATCATGGAAACCAGGTAGCTGATAGAATACTTATATACATTTTTTTTCTCGTAAATACATACTTATAATACATACTACACCCATAACGTTGAGGGAAGATGCGACAATCAAAAGTTACATTTGGATGCCTTATAATCATGGCTTATAATACAGAATATATAATAATACTACCTTATAGCTCAGTTGGTAGTATGTCTGCCTTTAGACCTGTAAGGCGCGGGTTCGATCCCACCCAGTTTTTGTGACGAACATAGATATTGGTTCTTTAAGTATGCATTTACAAAAAAATTAAGAACTAGGTATATATTATTATATTATTATATGAGTATTCTATCATCTATCTGGTTCCCATAGCACAAGCTTCGTTTAGTTTGGGTACGTAGTACTATTATTTCTTCTGTGGTTTGGGGCTAGATGGCGCTGTGTTAAACATGTTCACCCAATATTTATATTTAAATTTATTTATATTTATTTCCAATAGCGCGATGACACCAAATTCATTTTTTATGCATTTTTGTGGCTTATCATATAGTCCGTAACTTCCGTAATGTCGAATGCTCTTAACATTTTAGGCATAGGGGAAAAAACTTACATAATTCAATAATTTTGAGAATTCCAAATTTTGTATAGGCGACATAATGAACCTAAAGGAACTTTTAGGTTCCCTATTCAAAGGGGTTTTCTATCCAACTATACAAATTATAGTATCCAAGATAACACGTGACATAAGTAGATGTACTTACAGAGGTTTTCTTTTGTGAAGTTGGCTTAAAATTGTCGAAAAAGAAGTCGTCTTAATTAAATATTTTCTAAAGAAATGTAGTTAAATAAAGTTTTAAACGCAATCGATTATGCAGACACGATATCCTTGACTCGAGTCGAGAGACAAAATAAATAATGCATAAGCATCGCCAGAAAGGTCGAGTTCTGTGAAGCGATTCGCAGTTATTTGGTAGTGATTTTATGCGTGAAAGTAGTAACGCAGTAGCTGTTAATTAAGAACTTCCTTGTTTTGAACGGCACGTACTAATTGCGTGCCTGTTTTGTTGTTCAAAACAAGAAATGCAGCTTTCTTAAATTTTGTTAGCAACTACTAAAGGTTTTGTTAAAATGTTTTGTTATCTTCATTATAATCTAATTCAACCACACCCACTCCCTTTCCTTCAAACCATTTTCAGCCTGGAATCATCCACAGCAGAACATAGGCCTCTTGTACGCCACATATCTCAGTCTCTATCCAGGTTCGTCCAGCAATTCTTACTTCATCGTCGACCAGCTAGCTGGGTTAGTTAGTGGCCACTAAAACGCCATTCGTAATTTGTTACTCCATAGATTTGCGAGGCTTCTTCCACGTTCGTCGGTCCACGGCTTCTGTACATTGGAACAGAACACGTATACCCTAACCCATTTCTAATGGGAATGACAACTATCAATTAGTCCCGCTTAGAGGGCGCCAAATGTATGTTCCTAAAGATTAGTCAATCTACATAGAAATTGAGTATATTTTTGTTGTTTTCACTAATTACATAAATTATGAGGTACTGTGTAGCTTTAGGCAGTGAAGAAATAGGTGTACAAAAATTCCAAAGTGTTTTTACAATTTAAAAAAAATACCTTGTTTGAAGCGTTTATATCCGTGGTTCACCTATTGGGTAGACTAAGGGCACAAAAAGTATCTGTGGAACACCTAGGTGAAGCACATAAGTGAATCACGAGTAAGAAACGCTTCAAACAAGGTATTAAAAAAAAACTGCCGATTTATAAAATATGACTGAGTGCTGGGGTAACAAGCGTAAATTAAATCAAGCTAATTGAAAACCTCCTCCTTTTTTGAAGTCGGTTAAAAAGGAAGGACTTGGGGTGAACAATGGGTGTTATACGAGTACATTGAATTATGCATAATACACCTGGGTGATCCAAGAGTACATAGAATTACCTATAGTACACCTAGTGTTCTACGGGTACAAAAAGGTACCCCTGGAACACATAGGTGAACCACGTAGGTGGACCACGGGATGAAACAGTTTTTACAAGTAACAAACACAACGCCCTCAGCCTGAAAAGTTATTGATAATCTTCCCCATTGAAAGTCTTGATCAAGATGTAAGAATTCTAATGTGGGATTGAAGATACATGCCTTGTGATGAAACTCCACTACCTCCCTGACGTGACCGGTGAAGTTTTTGTACTTCATCCGTCCCCTATCAATTCTCACGATCATAAAACTAATTTCAAATAAGTTTTTTTTAACCTGTGTTGTCCCTCTGCTGGGCAAAGGTCTCCCCCAATTTCTTCCAGCTGTCTCGATCTTGTGCCAGCGCCGTCCAATCTTTTATAAACTTCCCGAGTTCATCGCGCCATCGTGTCGGAGGGCGACCTCGGGGTCGACTGTTCAGGGGCACCCAATCCGTAGAGACCTTTGCCCATCTGTCCGGGTACATTCGGCTAACGCTTACCAACGGCAATAAATAAGCTTATCAATACAACTTCAAATCTGGTACAAGATGAGTGCACCGGTGCAAGATTTCTCAACGCAGAAAATATCAAGACAGTCATCGCGATAACCCGTTATTCTTTTAAAACAGGTTTAATTGTCTCTACAATGGTTTTGTAATTGCGATTGCGTTCCACAGGTTCTCGTTTTTAGCCCCCTGTTCGTACAATACGTAAAATACCAGATGCAATTACTTTGTGTGTTTTACTCTAGATCTATGCCGTGATGAAATAGATTTTCCTTGAAGTCTTGCAGTTAAATGACAGCATTGTTGTTCAGAATTCCTTGTCGGAAAACCTGATAGTGTCTGTTTTTACTGTTTAGTTGCTTAGGCGTCAAGATTAATAAGCACCATTTTGTGGCAGAACTCCTGAGGTTAAAAATTAATAAATACTATCACGTTGTTTGTTACCTCTTCACGCCAAAACGACTGCACGAATTTGGATGAAACTCGGAAATCGGAATGAATCGAGATGGCTTATTTCCCGGTTTTTTTCTTCTTATTTGTTCTGCGACTCTGTTTATCATAAACTTTGTAATCAAAAATAATCAGTCGTCTTGCCTATTTTGGGAACGTGGCAGTTAAATATTGCAACATTTTGAGAAAATCCTTAAATTCGTTTAAATTCGTGGTTTTACCTACCTTTTTTTGTTGTGTGACTCTATTCTATATATGATAAACTTAGTAATCAAAAATCAGTCGTCTGGCCAATATTGAGAACGTGGCAGTTGTTGCATCATTTTGAGAATATCCTCAGTTCCTTCCTGTTCGTGGTTACCTTCCTTCCGATTAAAGTTTTTTTTAGAGATTAGTTATTTACACGGAATACAAATTTAATGTTTGCAAATACACGACGAGTCCACAAAATAACAATGAGTTTGGAGAAAATAAAATATGCAAACACGACGAACCTAGACGAACCTGTAAACATCTCGAAATTGCACTCGAAAATTCTGGTAAAATCAATGACCGGCAAAAGCATTTTACATGTACAATGCTTATCGAAAAGAAGAGTTTTCAATATAAGTTTATACGTTTTTTATTTTTTATTTCATAGCTGCATGTAATTATAATACAGCCTAAGCCAGCCAATACTTGAAAGGTTAACCCTTATGCTGATTTAGATAATTGATAGCTTATTTGTGTCACACGTTCCCAAAGTTTTGGTAGCCCACTAAGGAGTGGAATCTCTTTTTGGCATAAGACCAGAAAACAGCATCAGCAGTTCGAGGTCAAAAATATTCAAAATGCTATTTCACTTGTTTGATAAATAATTTTTCTAGCGTACGAAGTTCGTTGACCGTTGTACCAAACGTGTATTTTTCACTAAGCCTATTGATTACCATACAATCAATCATAGCTCGTAGTTATTTTTAGGTCAATAGTCACAGGTGCCATTGTCCTGTGTTATCTAGGTACCTATAATACACAGAACAATCTTAATGAAGAATATCTCTCTTTGGAATATTAATCTTGCCAAAAGATTTAAATTCTGATATGAGGTCTTAAAATTCCAGCAAATACAAGTCAAATGCTTGATAAATAGAAAAGGTGGCCGTAATGTTTCGATCAATAAACACTTCATAAATTATTCTTCCCTGAACTTCACACCAAGCTAATAGCGTGATAATCCTAAGAGAGTAAGGTGAAGCTTGATTCACTGTAATGCGAAGTAGCGGGCCTTTGATTCCCTAATTCTGTTCCGGGCGGACTCTAGGCAGTTTTTTTTTTGTATATGACTGATGCTGTTGACCTCAGATTGCCTCTACAGCGTCACCGGACTTTGGCAGGCTCTAGGCAGTTTAGCGAGCGTGTGATCTTTATACATTACTTTGATCCCGCGAAGACAAGGCTGATTAATCAATATTCTAGTTATGTCATTTTTACGCGCGGGGGATAGACAGTATGTCCCTGTGCGTTTCCATTAAAAAAAACTCCGGTTCTCCTTATGTTGGTAAATGTTGCTATTACTTTTCAACCGAACTACTACGTACTTTTCTCCGCCAATTATGAATTGATTTTGATGATTCTTTTTTTGTTTGGTAGGTAAGTAATACTTCAGAGGTGGTCCCATATAAATTGTATCGAAATCGGTTTAATAGTTTGGTTTTTAAATTAAAATTACTAGAACATAAGAAGATGTCATCCAGGTATTAGATTGAAGTCGGTGGTATGTAAAAAAAAGCGTATTATTAATATCTAAAGATCATCACGTTTTCTGATGAGCTTTAATACTTGACTGTGTCGATTTTAAAATTAAGATGTCCATCGCTCAGGTAGCATTTCTGTTTATCCCAGTACCACAATCCTATTCGTCTTTTCAAACTGGTACAATTGACGTGTCATATACCTACTTACTTAGTTCTTATGTTTTTCAGATCCGTGTCTGTACATCCTGCGGTTCGCATCACAGCTTCAATTTGAAGAGAAGCAGCACGAGGTCAGCATGACAGCGCTGCGGCTGGTGCAGCGAATGAAGAGAGACTCCATACACTCGGGAAGGCGACCTTCAGGCATATGTGGCGCTGGTGAGATATCTACTATAATTCAGGGGCTCCACTATACTACTGCCGGTGAAAAGGGACATTGTGCGAAAGGGGCATTTTGCGAAAGGGATGTTTTGCGTGCAGTAGACATTTTAGGAAAGGGACTTTCTGCGACGGAGCCCTTATTGACAGTAACGAGAGAAAATATTGTTTCTCCCGGCACTGTCAAAAAAGGTTTCATCCACATTTCCGAATTTGGAAATCCCACATCGTAAAATTGTGGCGTTCATTTCTTCTGCGCATTTGTATGGTATGGAGCTATGGCTGTTTTGTAGTGGTAGGACTCTACTGCAGAGTCCGCCTGGGGAAGTACCACACCTTTGCCAGTTATTCAACCGCCAAGCAGTAGTGTGCAAGCACTACTGTGTTACGGTTTGAAGGGCAATGTTACCAGAGAAATTACTGGGTATGAAGAGATTTAACATCTAATATCTCAGGGTGACGAGCGCTGTGCAGGATTGTGTTCGCAAGTTCACACATATTCTGGCACTGCTACTGTTAGTGGCAGGCGTGACGCTTACCATCAGGTGAAAGTCTTGCTCGCCACGTCACTTGACTGTATAAAAAAAAAGGTACACAGCGTAATAGAAGGTATGGAATGTTCTTCCTTTGAAAGTCTATCCTCAAGATTGCGCACGACAGCAACGGTATAAAGAAGAAGGGGAGAAGAATTCAAACTTGAAAGAAGAATTGATTTCAATGTCATTTGATTTCAGCTCTGCTCATAGCGGCTCGTCTACACGATTTCAATCGCACACCAACCGATGTCGTCCGAATAGTCAAGATCCACGAGTCTACGCTGCGGAAGAGACTGCTAGAATTCGGCGAGACTCCATCATCTGCGCTCACAGTGGACGAATTCATGACGGTGGACCTGGAGGAGGATCAAGATCCGCCGTCTTTCAGGGCGGCTAGGAAGCGGGATAAGGAGCGCCTGCAAAAAGTATGTAATTTTTTTTTTTTTTGTATTTGAGGAAACTATGAGGCGTAGAGGCACAGAATAAATAATAGTACTGCGTACAGATAGTTCACTCCGCAAAGGAATTGAAATAAATAAGGACTCTATCTACTAGGCAATATAGTAGCAATTCAACTCGCACAGCGCTGGATACCGCTCGCTATATTCACCTAGATATACCGCTCTCTTTCTATCACGTATGCTTAGTTACGTGCGACGAGGCTAGCGTGCCACTGACCTCAGCCTTGCAATGTCCTCCCGGACGGAGCGCCGGCCGAAAATACCTAAACTGCGGAGTGACACTCCTCTGGTAGAGGCACAGAATAAATAATAGTAATACGATAATAGAGGCACCATTTTGATATTAAATGAAAGCTAATTTTACTTTCTACAAATGATTTTTTATGACTTTTGTCTAGAACCATTGGTTTAGCCGTTGTCTTGGAAAACGACCCTATTGATACATTTTGACTTTTTGGGAAAAAGTGCCCATCTTTTACAACTTTTAGCTGTGTTTACACAACCAATGGACCCAGAGAGCTCGAGTTGAGTTCTAATTATGGCATATTTAGTTTGCTTTATAAAAGTTTAAAGTAAAGGTACCCGAAGGACGGGGAAAATTTCGCTGTTTTTTTAACAACACGGGAGCAGCACAGGGTTTTAGGGTTCGAAACTTGGGTATAAACTATTCTCATGAGTCCTAAGAATAAAATCGTAGATTCATGCGCGTAAGCGATGTTTGCAATTTTTTGTATCGATATTGACTAGCCTTCTAGAGAGAAAAGAGTATGTAAAAATTTCACATTGGTGACCACAAGATGTCGCGGTACACACTGAAAATTATAGTAATGTGATCTATAGATGCGTCCTGGGGCCGTACTATGAACTGTAATTGCGGGATCGAATAGGCTCATAGGCTCAGCTGCCGACGTTGCGCGACCGCGAACCGTATTGCGGGGCGATAAAATGCACAGTCGCGCAGCGTCGGCAGCTGAACCTATTCGTTCCCGCAATAAGCGTTCATGGTACGACCTCTGTAAAGAATTATAAGACAGAGATAGAGGAAGCTCTTTGTAGAAGAAATGAAACCAAGCTGGTAAGGAAAAAGAAAACTTTCTGTTTCAAGGGCTTAGGAAGCTTAGATTCGCTCTCGCTTGCGCGTTCAACCCTTTTAAAGATATAAAATGATAGAGGAGTCCCTAAAACTGCATCCAGTACCACTGGAGGACGGGCAGCTGCATCCTCTCGGTTAACGGCGGTGAGCAGGTGATGAGCATTCTGGACCCCCAAGCCGCCTGTCAAGCGTGGGGATTGCCCCTCTATTAAGGAGGAGTCCTTCGTCAAGTAGTGGGCGTCACCTGGCTGTGTGTGACGATGGGTCATGTGAAAATGACTGCAGTTAGAAAAAAAACTGACAATGCAAAATCTCAAGAATAATTGATCTTTGAACAATTTTAAATCTTCCTATCAATTTCAGGACTTTTGAGGGTAGACGTCTGTGCTAGTCTTTTAAATTATTTTGGTTAAACTTGTTTCTCTCGGCTCGTTGTTGGCTTGTTGGCTCGGCTTGTCTTATTCTACTAGGTGATGCTATTGCAGCTGATACTATGGTATCAGCTAGTAATTTTGTATGACCCGTTTTAAGGTACATTCGTTATTCATAAACACGTTCAAATGCTCAACAGGCTAAAGTTAACCTAGTGAAAAATCGACCAAAAAATTCGAACATCTGTAAGTGACAATGAAAAAATTTACATTAAAGCAAAAAATCACATGGCATACTCAGTTTTAATAAATAATAATAATAAAAGTTAGATTAAAAGGTAGTTAGTTACTTTGCGCGATAGAATCCGGAACGAGGATATTCGCCAAAGAACCAAAGTTACCGACATAGCTCGCAGGGTTTGCAAGTTGAAGTGGCAATGGGCAGGCCACATCGCTCGAAGAACTGACAACCGTTGGGGAAGAAAGGTTCTTGAGTGGTGACCGCGAACCGGAAGACGCAGCGTAGGAAGGCCTCCCAGTAGGTGGACCGACGACATTGTAAAAGTCGCGGGCAACCGGTGGATGCAAATGGCAGGTTGTCGTACAGTGTGGCGGTCTAAGGGGGAGGCCTTCGTTTAGCAGTGGACGTCTCCGGGCTGATGATGATGAATAATAAAAGGTAATAAATCGGTAGACATTTCACACAGCGCCATCTAGCCCTAAACTAAGCAAAGCTTATACTATGGAAACCAGAAAGCTGTAAAAAAAGCCTAAAGCGTTACATAAACGCGATACATTGTAGAGATATTTGAAAAGAAGTCCTTTAAGTCGATTGATTTACTGGTTTATTATGCTTAATGGAAAAAATATGGCATTTAACACAGATCTCGTGTTGATTTTTACTAGGTGATTAATAAATATTATGATAGTGGACATTTCAATACAGTGACATCTACTACTAAGCAAAGTAGCATAGTACAATGGGGTGGCACAGGCAAAGCTAAGTTTTTTAAGCTAAGCTAAGTGTTTTAACTTTTTTGCTAAGTTCTGAGATGGCGCCACCTTCACTATTTATATTGAGTTTATAAACTTTGATGATCGTGAATGAAACACGGCATTATCTGATCTTCTGATTTTCCAGGAGATATCCCAACTTTTTTGCTAAGTTCTGATATACTGAGCATACGTTTTAATTGAAAAATCATGTAAGTACAATTAACGTAACTTAGTCTACCCACAGAGCCATATTATTTAATTATTATTTATACAATTATTTGAACAGTCATAACCAAAAAAAAAGCTACAGAGACGATTTATTATTTATTTTGTTAATATTATATTATGTAGTTTGACAGCAAAACAACCCCAGCGATAATGCGCCACCTAGTGGGATAAATAAGCAGTGTGTCTCTGTCTCGCCATTATGGAAACCAGAGTATTATAGAGTATTAAAATTTCTACAGTATTGTACAATTCTACAAAGTAAGGTAAACAAAAATGAGGTCCACATTGGAATAAGCTTATCTTGAATTCCTCCTAAATTGAAACATCTGATAAATCCACTGAAGTTTTATTTCTCTTTCAGTTGTTAGAAGAAGAGGATGGTGAGAGAGAGTTGAGTGAATTGCAGAAAGAAATAGATGCGCAGTTAGAAAAGGACAGCAAGAAACGGCCACCGAGGACACCGAAAGTTTTAACTCATGGTACACCTAACTCAACGGGGCGATGCGCTTCTATACCTGGGCCTTCACTTATAACTATAGGTAAAATAAATAAATATGAAAAAAAACACATTTTTTTTAAACAAGCTTTTATCTGTAGGTGGCCCTGGAAGCAGCATCAGATCCAGGTCACCACCACCGTAATCACCAACAGCACCACCATAATATTGCATTGTTTTTAGGTTTATCCATGAATACCAAATATCAACCAAACATAGAATTCGATTTAATTATAAAATCACATAAATCATCTCAACTAATAAATAATAATAATAAGCCCTTTTATCCTGAATTAATTTCAAGTTGTTAATAAAATTTTATAGTATGTCTCTGAGTTCAGTGTGCCTCCTAGCAAAGGCCTCCTCTAACAATTTCCACTGCTGTCTGTCTCTAGCGACTCTCCTCCAGTTTGGACCCGCTGTAAGTTTGAGTTCGTCTTCCCATCTTATCATTTGTCTTCCCGTTTTGCTTTTGCCATCTCTGGGGTACCAGTCTGTAAGGCTTTTGCTCCACTTTTCTTGGGTACTGGGCAACATGTGGCCAGACCATCTCCATTTTCAACAGACTTCAAAAAAGGAAGTTCTCAATTGTATGTTTTTTTTGTATGTTTGTTACTTTTGTTGATTACTCCGCCAATTATGAACCGATTTTGATGTTTTTTTTTTGTTTGGTAGGTAATACTTCTTTGGTAGGTTCTTGAGTCGCGACCGCGAACTGGAAGACGCAGCGTAAAAAGGCCGCCCACTAGGTGGACCGACGACATTGTAAAAGTCGCGGGCAACCGGTGGATGCAAATGGCAGGTTGTCGTCCAGTGTGGCGGTCTAACGGGAGGCCTTCGTTCAGCAGTAGACGTCTCCGGGCTGATGATGATGATGAGGTAATACTTCAGAGGTGGTCCCATATCAATTTTATCAAAATCGGTTCAGTAGTTTGGTTTTTATATCATAATTACTAGAAAATATGAAGATGTCATCCAGGTATTCGAAGTTGAAGTCGGTTGTCTTTTTTTTAAAGCAGCTGTTTATTGTTGGTATATTTTTGAGAGTATTTCAATAACTCCTGTCTTGGCTCTTATGTGAATATAATTTCGATTATTTTAGAATAAAATTTCGATTATATATATTAGAATGTAATTTCGATTATATTCAACTTACAGACGACCTGGAAGGCACGATGGAGACTGAAACGGCGTCACGTTTCGCGATGGAGATGGCGCTAGACGAGGCCGTGGAGACGGCGCTGGAAGTCGACGATGTGAACCACAAAGCCAAGGTGGAATTCGTCGAGCCCGCCAAACCTGGTAAATCCGCTTTACTCGCTCCGCACCATTGAGCTAATATCTATAGAGGCACAAACGTGCAAAAAAATATGTCCGCGCCAAAACTCGGCTTTTTGTTGCAACAAGTTGTTTGTTTTGATGTACAGAATATGCCCTTAAAAGGATGCAAACTGATTAGAACTAACACCTGTATATCAGTGCCAGAATTGAGCATGAAGAGATTTGATATCTAATATCTCAGGGCTACAACAAATCTACTTTTTCAGTTACAGGCGACATTACTCTACGGATGATAGGGCTCGAGCGATCAGATAAGTCATCGAAACCGGAGCCCGCGTACACGTTCCCGAGCTTAGAAGACGTACCTACCAAACACAAAGTGGAGGACGGGCTGGACTGCGCCATACTGGGGAACCACGAGGAAGGGTTCAAGAGAGCGCTGTGGCATCGGTTGCATGGCACTTATTTGAAGGAACAGAAAAGTACGTTTTTAACCGACTTTCTTTGTTAATATTTTGTACGCCACACCAGGCGAGGACATGTGCAATTACTACTCAAATTAATGCCACCCTGTATGCTTCTCTGTATGTTGTGTAGGTACCTTCCATGTTCTAACTAAATAAATATTATGATTATGAAGGAGATTCTGTATTCGACTATGTATTTGTTCGAGCATCTCAGCAGCGCAGGCGCCGTCAGGGTGCGCGCGGGCGCGCGGGACGCGACATGAACCGGCTCCCACTTCTCACCAACGTTTTCATGCGATCACTTGTCGCTCTGCATTAATTTTTAAGTTTATGTCTTTATCAACCAGTCAATTTTACAGTCCACTGTCTTTCAGTCATCAAACCTTCATTTAGGACTAAACAGTATTCTATAAAAAGGTGGTTCTCAATTCGACTGTTTTTGTTTTGTGTGTTTATTTGTTACGCCATTACTCTATTAAGATTATATTGATGTTGTTTTTTATTTGGTAGCCCATATTTCAAAGGTGAACCCATATAAATGTTATCGAAATCGGGTCAGTAGTTTGGTTTTTAAATCAAAATAACTGGGAAAAAGATGTCAACTAGGTAATCGAAATTGAACTCGGTTACTTTATCAGCCAGGATACGTCCACTGCTGGATGAAGGCCTCCACCTTTATAGGGAGGGGTTGCCATAATCCCCACGTTTGGCAGGCGGCTTGGGGATCGCACAATGCACACCACCATTAACCGAGAGGACGCTGCTGCCCGTCCTCCGGTGGTTCTGGAAGGTTAAGGACATACCCAGGTAATAGGGAATATTTTTGTGTTTTTTTATTGACTCACAAAAAAGCTGAATGGCTACAAAAGAAATCATCGAAAGTAAAAAATTTATATGTACACAAATAACAAAGTTATAAACATTTTAATTTCATGTTAGACACTAGGAGGATCACTATACTAGTGGTGCCTATACCTACATATGTTATACATCTATTACTTCTAAGTCCAAAAAGTAAGTAAGTAAGTTCTAAGTTGTTTCTAGTATATATTATTTTTTTGTTTATTTTGTCTTAGAGAATTAATTACATAGCTCAATTTATAACTCTGCCAAACTGCATAGCAGTTTGTAGGCAGACATCGACTCTCATAGTGCTCTCCTTCACACTGAGAGGGCACTATACTAGGTTTATGACGTGAAAGTCCACGATTCTAAACAAATACCATACTAGCATGTGTTTTGCTAGAAAGGGACAGATTACTCCCTCCCAAATATTTTGAACACTTATATTTCAGAACTTTACCAGCCGATTACAATTATTTTTCGACGTAAGCATCAGATTTAGTTAAATTCTCAGTTTATCATATTATTTTAAATAATTGAATCACATGCATATTCCCTATTGAAATCGGTTGGTTCTTAAAAAAAACTTGTTTTTATCTTGTGATATTTTCGCTGCTATTTCGCTTTTAAAATGTTATTATAAGTAACTACGTATTTGCAGTAAAAGAAGAAATGCGCGCCAGAGAAGCAGAAGAGAACAAGGGCAAGAAGAAGGTCCGGGGCTCGTACAAGAAGAAGGTCGCGCTCAACGCTGCGACGGCGAGTGAAGCCGTCGGCAAGATGCTAGCGGAGCGCAAGATCAGCTCCAAGATCAACTACGACATACTGAAGAGCTTGGACGAGCGGGGAGGCGTTACGGGAATCCTGCCTGCCACACCTAAACCGGCCGCGCCGCCCTCGGATGAGTGAGTGTACCATAAAGACCGTCACAGACGACGAAGATGCTATAATTGAAATATCGCTCGCCATACAATTTTGAAATATATGTTCTCTTCGTCATTTGTTCGTCATTTGTTTTGTATGAGTAGCGATATTAAATGTATGTTCTAAGATATCATGAAATTTTATGGTGGGTTCCCAACGAGTCAGCCCAAAACAATGTTCCTCGTTGGGATTTTTCTTCCCATCGAGTAACACTGTTACTCGATGAAACTTGTTTCAAAAAAGTTGTTCTAACGAGTCACACTCAGTGTGTCATTGTGACTCGTTGGGACTAAAATAATTCTTTGTCCCAACGAGTCACATAAATTTTACGGTTGAGCTACCAACGACGACATTAATAGATAGCAAAGCTATAGCATTTTCATCGTGGGTGACGGCTTTAGTGTTGCTCGGTGACGGTTTTAATGTTGCTCTTAGATATTGACAATACAATACAAGTAAACATTTATTCATAACAAAAACACAGATTCCGCCGTTTAATTAAGTCGGATGTTTTGGTTTGTTATATATAGACTTGATAATCCTATTAATTATTATGAATGCGAAAATGTGTCCGCGTGTGAGGGTGTGTGTTACTCCTTCACGCTGAAACGGCTGAACGGATTTAGATTAAATTTGTTATAGAGGTAGCTTATATCTTGGAATAAAACATACTACTTTTTGTCCCGTTGCGGGCCGCGGGCGGAGCCCTTATAAATCAAAATTGAAGTCGGATTAAGTTTATAAAAAAATATATATTCTTAATTGTTCTTCTTATTGTGTCTTTATTCTAGCATTTGTGTATATATCTTTTGGCAATAAAGTTCTTTTTTTAGCGACCTCATAAAGGAAGAGGTTCTATGTTCGACGGTATGTATATTTTTTTAATGTATGTTCACCGATTTCTCCGTCAATAATGGACCGATTTTGAAAAATCTTTTTTTTTGTAAGGGTATTCTGCCGAGGTGGTCCCATATTAATTTGAAGTCGGTTGTATTTTTTTTTTAAATAATATTTTTATCTTTTAAACGAATTGCTGTTCTATGTCCGTCTAAACCTCACTTTTGTACATTTCAGCAAGAAAGACGTGACGCCGATCGCGGCCCCCCAGCCCGCGACTCCCACGTCGCAGATCAACTACCCGCCGCTGACGATACAAGACTCCCCCGTCCCGCGGAAGAAGAAGAAGAAACCAGCGCCCAAGATGACAGCTAAAGAAGTTCCTAAAACGGCCGCACCAGCGCCCACGACACCCGCGCCACCTACGCCTTCCGCTGGTTAGTAAGACGAACGACTGGAGCGAGACGTTCGCCTGCTCACGTCACGCTGCCCATAATAGTACCAGTGCTAGAATTGTGAACTTGCGAAGAAAATCCTGCGCCGCACTGCACTGGGCTCGTCACACTGTAATTTTATTTTTTTACATTTTTATTGGCTTTCGTTTGACTGCCATCGCGTCGCGATGATAAACGAAGATGCAGTCTCCGATGGAGCACGCTTGCCTAGAAGAAACCGATTCACTCGCGACTTGAAGACACCCAGATTATAATTATCGGGAAACACCCACTCGGGCAGCGCTACCCACTGTTTAGATGTCCAATCTCTTCATGCCCAGTAATTACTCTGGCTACATTGCTCTTCAAACCGAAATCCAGTAATGCTTCAACAGTACTGCTTGGCGGTTAATTATCAGGCAAAAGTGTGGTACTTTCCCAGGCAGACTGCAATAGAGTTAGGACTCTAAAATAATACAAAATGTTAAAAATTTGCTTGGTTTCGCATACCCATCTAAGTTAGTAAGTAAAGTAAACATTAATTTGCTGAAACACAATTAACTTTGGATACAAAAGATGTGTACATATTAACAATAAACTTAAAATGATTTGTTGATCCAATCAGAGATTATACTGCGGCCCCACACTAGGCTCAAGGCCCGTATTGTGGGAACCTTTATGGCGACCTTACAGAAAAAAAAAACTTTAAATTACAGAATTCAAAAATATTTAAAAAATCCGTTTTCAGACTCCCAGTTATAGAAATATATAAAAATTTAAAAGTAAATACCTAATTAAGTATCTGGGTGTGTGTGTGTATGTGTAGATAGGGGTGTGTGTGAGAGTGTGATGTTGGTTTGAATGTATGTATCTTACGTATTATCACCTACTCTTATGCTCTCAGTCTCGTTATATGACAGTGTAAGTAGTCATTTCTGTACTATTTTATTGACTTTACCTTTTCTGAAAGAAGATTAATAGATAGATATTAGATTTGGAAAAACTTTGAGTACTTACTCTATTATAAATTTGTGGTAGGAGGTATTTCGGGTAACTCTTGTCGTATTTTTTGAAAATCTTTATAATTATTTGCTCATTAATCTCATAACAGTAGAGTTTTTTATTTGCGATTTCAGGGTTGATCCCATAGTAAAAATTGTTCATAACGATAAGAATTTCGCTGGCGGCATTGCCACGTTGAATGGCATGAATATGCTGGGTACGCTGCCCCCACCGGTTTATTCCACTTTATTTTCACCTGGGTGATTTCACCCAGGTGAACAAAGTGGAATAAACCCCCCCCACCAGTTGGTAGTGGGTTTGAGCATTTGGATTGTCTCTAGACTTTCATCGGTCTGGATACAATCCTTTTGCTTTTATTAGTGTTGTAGTAGGCTAAGCATAAGTAGTATTTGTTGTTTGTAAAGGACAGTAAAAAAAATTACACCAACCTATGTAAATATGGCAAGGATGCAAAACAACAGCTTGTATTTTTTGTAGTGGTAGGAACTACAACTACAGAGTCCGCCTGGGGAAGTACCACACCTTTGCCAGATATTCAACCGCCAAGCAGTAGTGTGCAAGCATTACTGTGTTCCGGTTTGAAGGGCAATGTTACCAGAGAATTACTGGGTATGAAGAGATTTAACATCTAATATCTCTGGGTGACAAGCGCAGTGCAGTGCGGCGCAGGATTGTGTTCGCAAGTCCACAGTTCTAGCACTGCTACTGTTAGTGGCAGGCGTGACGCTTACCACCAGGCGAACGACTTGCTCGTCTCGTCACTTGAATGTGTTTAAAAAAAATACTATTTCAGAAAAGTCTATCGTCGTCGCGTCATCATTTTTTTTAAATTACCTGTTCAATTATTATTTTCAGAAATCACGGAAGATTTCGAGGAGGATGTAGACGACCCGCCGCCCATGGAGGCGACCGACCAGTTGTCTCTCGGCGCTCTGCTGCAGAACGGAAACGAAGACGACTATCCCTACGATTACGAGGAATACTAACACGCACACATCTGTAGCTATTATAGCTCAGTGGCTCGCATGTTCGGTTCGGACGCCGCAGGGCGCGGGTACAAATCCCAAGGAAAAGCTTCAGCTATAGATGAAGAAAAAGAACGTGAGGAAACTGTAGTATTGTATTATACTTTCTACGCTCTGTACATTAAGCCTGGTATTCCTTTGGCAACATTTGTTTTTAAACTTAATCTTGGAAAGCACGGGAAATATCCGAAAGTGTTTCATCATCTTTGTTTGTATAAGTCACAGATCATTATAGCCTGTTGATGGCTCGTGAACATACTTTCTCCTACAACCACGACTCACCGTTGCGGGCAGGGGGCGAGGTAACGTTCTATGCTTGCGATTGGCCAATCGCCGGGATGACGCAATCTGAGTTATGAAATACAATTAAATTCTGACGTACTCGCAGTGGTTAGCAGTGGTTTTTAAACTACTAATTTTCGTATGAGGGGAAGTCGGACGATCAGTCAACAGGGTTTTATAGTCTTTGGTATAAGTATTCTATCAGCTATCTGGTTTCCATTGTACAAGTTTTGCTTAGTTTGGGGCTAGATTGTGCTATGTGAAAAAATTCCACCGATATTTATTTAACATTCTGTTTAAACATTTTTTAAAGATATGATGAATCAATATAAACAAATGTTGCCCTATTATAGCGTTTGACAGCCCAGTGGACGACGTAACATTGTAAAGCGTCTAACAAATTATATAATTATAATATATAAATATTGAATTATATACATTGTGAATAAATCAGCTGTTGCATAGATTTCGTCGACGGTGAACGATATTATTCTATAGAACAGCTGATTTTTACAATTGACTTCTTTACGGCTTAGTAATACCGATACAGGTTTCCTGTAAAGATATGTTTGTATAGCGTGTATACCAAGCTTACCTTACCGCCTCTTAGTCGTAAGTATGTGTGTAATTTATTATTGTATCGTGATTTAAATAGTAAATTGTTTTGATAAAGTATGGTTACTAAAATGTATATAGTAGTCCCCTCGTAGTAGCGCTCGTGGCGTAGCTCGTCTAGGTGATTCTAAACGATCACCTATGTTAAGCAACGGACGGTCCGGTCAGTCTTCGGATGGGTGACCATGAGTGGCATTTATTTCTGAGCGCTACCGTGGATCGAACGACACGTTAAATTCTTGGTCCCGGTTGTTTGTTCTAGTTTCTATAACAACAACCGTCAGCCATGTCAGAGGCCTTCGGGCGGCACATTAACTAGGGCTAGCCACTCAGCCTATACGAACTTACTTACTTAGTAGTCCCCTTTCGACCAGGAACAAAGATTATCGTACGCCTTACATGCTTCGAGTATTTAGAATAGGAGATGAAATAATCTGCCTGTAAAATTTTCGGTCACTTTTTGCGGTGGAAATAGTGACATGCAAAAAGACAGATGACACACTTTTAAGGTGAAAGGTAAGGCAAAATGAAATTGCGCATTTAGCAGCCGGCACGCCATCTATCCAGTAATGAGTGCATTAGTTTGATTCCATAAGCTATCACCCGCGCGCCATCTAGCCGCAAAGCAGTTTAACAGTTCGACAGTACACACAGCACACTGCGGTGCACTGCACTGCAGTGTGTGTGTGCTGCGTTTGATTTCACAATACCACAAACGATACCGTCAGTGTACGATAGGGATGACCGATATGAATATCGATGGTCACACCTCCGGTCATCCTCGCACCCCAGTCGAACTGTCTCGGTGAAGTAGTACCTATATTACTGCCTGCCTTGCTTTAATAAATGTCATCGTTATTTGTAGAGGTTTTTATGAGATCTTAGTAGTAGCAAATTGATGTTTTTTTAAGAGTTAATATAAATAATCACCATTCTTTTCAACTAATTTATCAGTAGCCAGAAACCATACAATGTAGAGAATTGAATAATGAACAACTTTAGTCCCCATGATCTTTCTCGAAAAGTTAAATGTTAGGTAAAGGTGGCCTGCGGCTCACAAATTTGTTTCAATCTCCGCTCTGTCTTGGGTCACCGGTGGCTTTTGCGACACATAACTTATAACTCGGGAAAAATTCATCGTACGAAAAAAAAACAAAAGATAAAACGTAGAGAATTTAATAATGAACAACTTTAGTCCGATGATCTTTCTCGAAAAGTTGAAGATGGTCGAGATATTGCAGATCCCACATAAAATAAAAATGGCGGCAAAAGCAGGGCTCGAATTTGGTCGCGATTTTGAATTTACTTTTTTCTCGAATAGCACACGGCCGTTGGTTTTATTGTGAAAGTATCAGCGAGTCGCAAGACTTACCTCAAGGTCATAACAGCGAGCTGATTAACTAAGCTAAATAATGATACTAGTTCATGTTTCCAAATCTGTCAGTTTTGTACCTATTTATTTAGGAAAGACGACATATAGACCATTTCGTTACAGTCCACTTTTTTGATCAGCGACCACGATATTGTTTGGAATAATTTTCACAATATCGTATTCAATAATCGGAATAAGGTTCAATATCGTAATTCAGTAATATAGGTACTACTTCACTACTATTGACCATCGTCATGTGGTGTGGTGTTGGTACGTGTGGGTTGACTAACTGGTGACGTGATACATTTTATGAAAGCTTATAATAATGTAGGTACTACGATTGTTTCTATGAAACTTATTATCTAAGTGTTAGTAGATTGAAAACTTTTACCTAAATCAAAATGGTTTTTTTACCTAATAACATTGAATGACAAGGTTTGTACGATAAAAAAATGCACCCGCGCGAAGCCGGGACGGGCCACTAGTTAATAATGCAGCTAGCTACCGATTCCCGATTCCGTAATTAATATAACGCCTCGCTGAACGACAAAACTGACAACGTCGCAAGAGAGACAGAGCGAGTTATCGGTGTCCTTGTCCCGCTTTTCCACGGGGCGTTGCCAGACTTGACTTGAGACAGCCGCTTGCAAAAGTGCCAATGGTAGGGCCTGTTCTTATTTTACGAGCAAAACACGTTCGTGAAATGTTACGTTTTAGTAGGCGCAAATCGGTTTTACGTTCACAATCCTTTTTTTTAATTACTGATCGAAACAAGTGATCCTTATTATGAAAAGTACAAACTATGAGAATAACTGTGCTGAGTTTGGTACTAAACCGATTTGGAAAACCGAAAACACAAGCTTCTAAAATATTGGTACTTCGAAGTAATTCCAAGTGCTTAGAGTGCTAACTATAACTAATTTTAAACATTTGGATCTCGTAGTCGGGGTCTACATAAAACTTCATGATATGTGTTACACTATATATTAATTTCAAAGCTTCACATGTTCTATTTTTGCCATAAAACATTCCCAAAAACACCTTGTTTATGCGTTTTCTCCTTCCCATACACCTTAAGTTTTAAGTAGTTATACACACTAATTTAAAAAAAAACTATTCATATGAACAGACACTAAAACAAACTCACAACACACAAAGATCACCTTGGCTTGCCACCTCCATTGGTAAATGCTCGAAGCGTACATGCAATACGAAAACATTGTTGCATAATACTTATCTATTTCAACAAATGTGGCTGTTAGTCTCGACTCTCGACTCGAATCTTTTTGGTAGAGTTTGATGTGGTTGGGTTGATAGAGCGAAATCCTACGTTTCTTACATCGAAGATCTCACTCGATGATAGGAAACCAAGTAAAGTAACTATTTATTTAACCTGTGACGGCTCTAAATTTTTTATACATTTTACATCGAGTACTATGATTTTTAATACAAGGATTCTTCGACCTCACCGACACTTAACATCACGTGAGCTGTGGTCAACCACCTAGCCAGTCACACATTATGAATAAACTTGATATACATATTTTCATTCAAATTATTTGCTAAGGTGGCATTTTCACATTGATTCGGAAGATGATATGACTGTCCTTGTAAAAATATGTCGTAAAGCCGTAATACAATCTTAAGACGCGGTTACTCAACTAGAAAATGGCGACCTAGCTATCGTAGTTTGCCAGTTTAACTAATAAAATATAACTTTTAAATAAATATAATGAAATATTAATAAAATTTGACAATTATATTCAAGAGAATGGAAAAAGTAGAAACGTAATCAACTCGATAGAAAATTTAATCGAAGATGACACTGAAAGATGCTCTTTACTTCTCTTGCGAAGACATTCCATAGTAAAAATAATGCATATTATGTTATAGAAATAGGTAAGTATTTTTATTTTTTAGGGATTCGGAAAAACTATAGGATTTATGTAGTTTTGTACTTTACGAGTAATTGAATATTTATATAAGAAGTGTTTCCACACTATGGATTTTTCTTAATTTTCTGTGTTTCTATGTGTGTTTGTTTTACGAGTAATGTAAAGGAAATACCAAAAATTAAAACTCGTATTTTTTTTCAAATGTCGATGTTTTCATGTAAACGTGTTTGCGTAGTCGCCAAATCTATGCTATGCTGTGTTAAATGTGATCCTAACTGCTACAGCATAAGACCGATGATCGACTACAGCAACGATGATATACAGGGTTAGTTCTAATCAGTTAGCATCCTTTTAAGGGCATATTCTGTACATCAAAACAAACAACTTTTATTATGGAGCCAACATTGAAATCGCAAAAAAATAACAACTGTTCCATACATTTTGCCCAAGGTCGATGAACTTTTTGTATGGAACAGCAAATGTTTTTTTCGCGATTTCAATGTTGGCCCCATAGTAAAAGTTTGTTGTTGCGAAGTATAGAATATTCCCTTAAAACGATCCTAACTGATTAGAACTAACCCTGTATATCGTCGTTGACTACCGTAACAAACGTGCTTAAGACGTGGAGTAACCTCGCTTTAAGAAAATACCTTACTTGCGGTACTACGGGGCTAAAATAGCTACTTTAGCCCCCTACGCGGAGCGAAAGGAACCACTTCTTCCCCGCAGCGGCACGTAGAATCAATCGTATACACGCCACGGGAGCAATTAAAGAAGCCTCCGATCTCATGTTTGTCACCCTCGGCACAGAATAAATAATAGTACTCGCCAGTAGACAATATACATGAGATCTGAGACATTCATTACTTTTGCTCCCTAAGTGAGTAATTGTTGTTTTTAATAGTTCCTGGCCATGGATACTAGTCCTTCAGCCGAATACATATTTCTTCATCGACCCTTCTTTCTGCAGTTAAATGAGTCGTAGTCACAGTCCAAGTCACACATAGTAAGTCACAGTCAAGTCCAATCATGCCCTAGTAAAGTCGTGGCAACTTTACTACAAGCTTCTTCGGAGTTTTGGAAACAACACGTTTCACTACATTATATCACTTGCCCACACTGTTGCTCGTAAATCAGCACTTAATGAATAAAACGCCACCATTTTTATGCATTAACACTCGAAAAACACTAGTTTTGGTAAATAATACAACGCAGCGACATGATTTTCTCGCGTTCCCGCCAATACTCCCTAAGTGAGTAATCTTCTATTGTCTTGCCCGATCGAGAGTAAAAATAAAGGAGACAACGTTCTGTGTTAAACTAGGATAATAATTTCATATTAAGGTAGACCACTAGATTTAGAGAACTAACAGGTAGTAATGGATAGATAATTATAAGTACCTAGATAGGATAGTGATGAAACTGCGCGTGACTTTTTTCCCAAATCATACTTATTACCCGCTATAGTAGTAAAGCGACCATAGTTATATGTCCGCAACGTATCTGAGATGCTGACGCGCTGGATTATTTATTTATTTTATATTTCGTGTAAGGGCGAGTGTTTTGTGCACAAAGTCACGCGTAGTTTCGTTACTGCCTAGTGTCTATACTTACGTAAGTCTCTGTGTGGATTCCTGATAGCTTCTTTAGATTAGAGGATTTACTAGTTTAGGTATATAGGCCTATCCGTAAGTTAAATCATATTTATTAATAGTGAAGTACATACTCTCATGTTGTTTAATGTGTACATATTAATAATAATTATAACTGTTGATGATGAAAAATTAAATTACGTTTTTTTATTTGGTGGTTTTAATGAAAGGTTAGATCATGGAGGATAAGGAGTTGCGATGAGCGACTTGCAGCCGCAGATCCAAATTTGCGGACGGAGTGTGTGACGTCATACTTATTTACTTAGTCAAACGCGACATCTAGCGTGATATTAAGAAATTAAGTGTTAATTCAGCTAAGTGTTAGTTCACTAGTTCGATTCTCAAAAACTTTTCTTGTAAACCGCTAGGCACTACAATAGGGTAGATGACTGATGTTGATATCGTTGAAACTTATAGCTTTGATGAAAAATTTAAGTAAATATAGTATGTTTATTGAAATAATTATTTAAATCGGTTAATAATGTTCTGATATATGAGCGTTTAAAGTTTTTGTTAGAGACAACTCTGTCCCTTCCCACAAAACCAAAAAAATTACGTCACGCCTTGCTTGTCAGAATATAATTTATATGGCGTACTGAGAAGTGACGTCACGATTTGCTGTTTCTTCTCTCTGTCTAGCATGATCTTAAAATGCTTATAAGTTGCTTATTTTTGATTAGATTTTCATTAATCAGCTATATTTATGGGCCACATTTTATTAGGACAATAAAAAAAAACCAGTCATCTAGCCTATTTGCCACTCCTCCCGCGAACCTACATCTCCCCGCACAGTCACGTGTCTTTCTAAGGAATAATCCTTTGATCACATCTCCTTCTATTACTCTGTGGGTTAGATCTATACTATAGTACACTAGTTGTGCCCAGCCACCGGGCGCAGGTCCTGGAGGAGCCCAAAAATGACCAGACCACTGAACTGAAACTGAATTTTATCGCCTCGCAATGAGGTTCGCGGTCGCGCAGTGTCCAACAGCTGAACCTATTCGGTCCCGCTATACGCGGTTCACGGTACGGCCCCTGGACCAAGTTTTGGATATTTTTCTTTTCAAGGGCGCAATTATAAAAGCTCGCACCGGGCGCATAAAAGGCTATTTACGGCACTGGTTGCGCCCCGCGTTTTTACCCTCGATTATTGGAATCAAAAGTAGTCGGTACATTTAGAAGTACTTACATCAATTTTGTCTTAATTTCATTTGTCACATGAGCATTACCGTTAGAGGCGGCAAGCCACGGCGTACCTCTCTACCGAAAAGTTCATGGCCACTGACTTTAATAATAGGCTAGACTAGAATGACTGTTTTTTTTATTGTCCTATTAAAATGTGGCCCATACTTAAATATAGCTGATTAATTTAAAAAAAAAAACTGTACCAAAATAAGCAACTTAGAAAACTTCTATAACCATTTTAATATCATGCTAGACAGAGAGGCGAAACAGCAAATCGTGACGTCACTTGTCAGTACGCCATATAAATTCTATTCTGACAAGTAAGGCGTGACGTCATTTTTTGTTTTGTGGGAAAGGGACAGAGTTGCCTCTAACAAAACTTTAAACGCTCATAATATACATTATGAACCGATTTAAATTATTTTTTCGATAAACATACTATATTTACTTAAATTATTCATCAAAGCTATTGGTTTTAACGATAAAAACATTAGTCATCTACCCTATTCTTTGTGTATGTATGTATTTTCCCATAACTTGCCTCGTCCCCATAAAAAGGTGGCAGAAAAAGAATTATATCGGCAGATAATCGGATAAGGCGGTTGTATTGTAGTGGTAGGACTCTACTGCAGAGTCCGCCTGGGGAAGTACCACACCTTTGCCAGTTATTCAATCGCCAAGCAGTAGTGTACAAGCATTACTGTGTTCCGGTTTGAAGAACCAGATAAATTACTGGGTATGAAGAGATTTAACATCTAATGTCTCAGGGTGACGAGCGCAGTGCAGTGCGGCGCAGGATTGTGTTCGCAAGTTCACAATTCTGGCACTGCTACTGTAAGTGACAGGCGTGACGGTTACCACCAAGCGAACGTCATGCTCGCCTCGTCACTTGATAGTATAAAAAAAAACGCCATTGGCATTATCTCCAATGGTTTAAATACACTTCAAGTGTGTTGCAGGCTTTAGTAAGTCCTACCGTTAGATTACGTGCATTATTTCCTCAATCGAATTGCGTCATATTCACAGTCACTCCTACAAGTTCAAACTTGCAGAAGGCGCATACGGAGTAAAGCAAACTTATCTTTGGAGTTGATAGAGGAGCCACTATAGCAATTTCTGAACAAAACTGGCGTCTATCCGTGAAAATATTTAGTTTCATCTGTTAGGCAACTCCATGAATAATTTTAACGCTGCAATGGAGGGTGACCATAATGTTTGTTTTATACAATTATCAATATTAATTATTATTTTAAGTAATTGTGGCTGCGCCATTCTTGATGCTGATAAGGAAGTAATGTGCGTCATAGGGCATAATAGGTTTTTTATAGTAACAAATAATGAGTCGAACAAGACGCTCTCCTGATTATCATCATCATCATCATTTTCAGCCCTTAATCATCCACTGTTGAGCATACCCCTCGTACACCCTCATCCAGGACTGTGTCGGCCTGTGTCTTCAATAATTTATCTTTTAATAAACCTGCCAATTTCGACGACCCAAGCAATTAGTGGACGCTTCGATTTCCAGTACGCAGCCACCGCTTAGGTAATGTCAAAGCTTTAGTCGGTGGTCTCGAATCCTTTTTACCAATTTTGGGCCTGTCCTATCGTTATACCTACCGAACTAGGCTGGTTTACTACCGATTTTTTAAATTACCGAAATAGGAAAAAAAATACGGATTTTAAGTCAGTGAGTTGAAATAAAAACATCTTAGTTTTAAGTTGGAAAAAGTACAAATCTGCCAATTTAAGAGGGCAAAGCTACCGATTTTGCAATTTCTCGTTCGAGAACATGCACTGATTTAGTCCACTTGCTTCCACTCCACCTGGCAACATAGCAACATCTCCTGCCCAACTCCATGGAGCTCTGCAGCCAGTGAGTTGAAATAAAAGGGAAAACATCTTAGTCTGCAGCAGGGATCACAACTCGATCGGGCAGGTTTCCGTTCGGATCAACATGCTCCGTCGCTGTCATCCTGAATGTAGATGACCGAGATGGATGATGTGAAACCGAATCCGAACGGAAATCTTTCTGATTAAGTTATGAATAGCCTGCAGACAGTAAGAAAAAAAATACCTGCTCATGCCAAGGTTCAGTTATAGTACACGTATACAATTGCTTTGTGCTATTCCCATGTCATTTGCTTTGCTTGCAAAAATATATTCTAAACCTGATTTTTATAGTACCATAGCTTAAAAGGAACCCTTGTAGGATTACTCGGTTGTCCGTCTGTCTGTCTGTCGTTGAAATTAATACATCAAGTAAGTACGTAAATCTAAGGTTATCCTTAAAAATGTAAAAAGTCAAGCTTCTTAGGGCTGCAAGGCACCACAAATTCCTAGCCGATCTAAGGTTATCCTTAAAAATGTAAAAAGTCAAGCTTCTTAGGGCTGTAAGGCACCACAAATGCTTAGCCGATCTTTTAAGACTGTTAACACTCCTTTAGAACAAAAGGGTCAAAAGGAAATGTCTTATACCTACTAGAGTCTTGATTATGACTTGTGTTCTCATAACATTGATGAATCTAGACTTAGGCACAAAATAGATAGGTACAGAAGTCAATCACATGTATGTACTTCACTTTTCATACCTACTCTCGGCGGTCGCGCTAGGGTTGTCGACTTTGGCGGCGGCGGCGGCTGCGCGGGCGGCTGGATCGACGAGCAGTTCCTATCATAACTGTTTATAATGAGGAAGATGGGCGTATTTTTTTATGATCCTTAAGTAAATACAAACAAACATACATACATAGACTGCAAAAACCATAACCCTACATTTTGGCTTCGCTGTTAGTATTATTAGTAATAATAATAACTGTGAAAAAAATATGCCGAACAGTAGGTATCTTGTAAAGTTATTTTTTACCCGACTAACGGCGAAGCCAAAATGTAGGGTTATGGTTTTAGCAGTCTATGTATGTATGTTTGTTGTATTTACTTAAGGATCATAAAAAAATACGCCCATCTTCCTCATTATGATAGGAACTGCTCGGCGAGCCGGCCGCCCGCGCAGCCGCCACCGCCAAAGTCGACAACCCTAGCGCGACCGCCGAGAGTAGGTACCTATGAAAAGTGAAGTACATACATGTGATTGACTTCTGTACCTATCTGTTTTGTGTTGCAACCCACGGCAAGACTTGTCAGTACACGATCAGCCGGTATAGCGACCCCAATAGCACATTTTATAGCTATGTGTGACGTGCTACCAAGTACCATTTCATATTTTAAGGCAAAATGAGGGAGCCACAACCGTATTTTCTGACTAAAGCTGTAACTTTGATAGGACAATTTTAGTTCCCTTTTTGACCACTTTGCGTCAGATAACTATGTAGCGTAGATAGGCGATGCTTGTGTTCAAACTACATTCGTGGATTGTAGCTTTGCTCTGTAAGCGATCGTCGACTTTTGAATCTTTCGCATTTATTTACATAAAAATATATTTTTTTTAAATTATTTATTTAAATATGGGTTTTAGTTGTAACAAACAAGAGCGCGCATACACGAGATTTCGAAGGCGTTTAAAAAATAATGTGATTGTTAATTTAAAAAATAGACTCAGTTTACTGGTTAGGACTAAGTTTGGTGCTTCGTGGTTCAAGTCTGTGGACGTTATGTTAGTGATGAGAACTATACTTGGTGGAGTTAACTCTGGTTACCTAATCGAAGGAACTATAGCAGGAGTTCGCTCGATGTAAGTCTTTTACTGTTTTCTGATCCTTGATTTTACTATCCTAATTTATATAATTATGTAGCAAATAAATACGATGTCACCCTCTAACAACACAACGCATAATAAATGCTTCGGTAAAACCTTTTTAACCAACCGCAAAAAGGAGGAAGGTTCCTAATTCTATCCCTATCTTTTTAAGTAGGTAGCCTATTGCTCTACACATTTGAGCTAGTACATTTCTTTGCATTTGAGTGATATTTATTGCTTTTTTATTATTGAAGTGGCGTGTTTACTGGAAAGTCTTTGTAGCTTTAGACAGCGACGGTGATATTCGTCGCTGGTTTCTCTTGTGGATTTTTGGTGTACTCGCGTGGTAGTGTGAGGGTCTGCTCCGTCGTGAATGAAACACCGTACTAGTCCACACGAATATAATGCCAAAATCACAATATATAGGTCTAGTTTGTAAGTAGGTACAAATAGAGAGTTAAACAGAAGTAATAGTGCAGTGCGCGTGAGAGGCGAGGGTCGCGGATGTCGACGTGTGTCGTGTGCGGAAGTGAGAGCCGGACTGGCTGAACCGAACGAACGTTTGGTTGCGTTCGGTTGATTTCGGCGCGGGAGCGTCTGCGCTCGGAGCGCGCCTGTGTTTGTCTTGCTCTCTCGCGTGCACTGGTGAATACAGAACACACTTGTGTGCGTGAGACTGTGTGCGTGAGTGGTGGCGCTAATGTCGCCACACTCTGTTTTAGAGGCTACACCACAGGGCAACACGAAAGACGACGAGTCGACGACACATTACAGGGGGGCTATTCTCAAGAGGTGAGATGCAATCTCATCTCGAAAACAATCTCTAAAAGGCGTTTGTTTAAAAAAAAAGAATAGTTCGTGATGTTTTACTAGATGGCGTAAGAAGCACAGAATCTGTTCTGTCAAACCCCGTTTAATATTTTTTAGTTATTCCTGGCCATGGATACAAGTCCTTCGGCCGAAACACGGTCAAACCGATTACGTATGGTGGTGGGTTCGTAATGAGTCACACCAAAACCAGTCACAGTTCGACTCGTTGGGATTTTTCTTCCCATCGATACCTTTTGATAAAAAAGTTTCATCAGTAACAGGGACTCGATGGGAAGAATGAAATCCCATCGAGTCAGATCTCTAAACTCCGAAAAAGCTTCTAGAAAGTTGCCATGTCTTTACTAGGGTATGCACCCTTATCATGGACGTTCGCGATTCTGATTGCGACCCTGTGAGAGCGGGAGGACGCATGGCGCGAGTAAGTTGGTACGAGCGGGATGGCATGCTATCGCAATCAGAATCGCGAACGTCCATGATAAGGGTGCTGATTAGACTTGACTGTGACCTACGGCCTTACCATCCTAAGGCTTGATCTTGGGTAAAACTTAAAGTGAACGCCCCTAAAACGTAAGCAAATTGAAGCCGAATTGAAGGTAGAAATGCAGGGGTCACGTTCGATGGATCCAGAAAACAAAGCTGGGCGTTGGAAAGCGCAAAAAACAATAACAATAATATTCCACGCTCGTTAGCGAAAACAAACCAAAACGTTTTTGTTTTATTTATACGGGAATACTCACGTTTAATTAAATCGGATACTCCGACTATAGTTTCGATCACATCCGATGACCTTTTTCAAAGTGTGAAGTCGGAGTATCCGATTTAATTAAACGTGAGTATTCCCGTATAAATAAAACAAAAATGTGTCAAAACCACGTCAGTTTTCATAATAAACTAAAACGTAGTGTTTAATTTCTCTATGAAACAAACTGCAAACTGCAATGAGTAAAGAGTTTTTTTTGAGGTTTTTGGCGGTAACACGGAAAAATCATGTCGTTGCATTATATTATTTTCTTAAACTTGTGGTTTTTTCGCAAATTAATGATTAAAAATGGTGGTGTTTTATTCATTGAGTGTTGAATTACATGCACGAGTGTGGGCAAGTGATATAATGTGGTGAAACATGTACTTTCGTGTTGTTTTCAAAACTCCGTAGAAGCTCATAGTAAAGTCGCCACAACTTTACTAGGACATGCCTTGAACTCGACTATGACTAATTTCCTGAGACTAACTGTGATTTCAAGACATATTTGACTCGATTTTAATATAAAAACTACCAAATTCATAAACTTGTCACTGGCAGAATGCACAACGTGCGGTGCCAATAACTAATAAAAAAAAAGAGTTTTTTGTTTTTAAATGAAATAAACTGTTTTACAATCAATGTCAAATTGACAAATTTGACAGAACAATTTCAAACGACTTCACGCCATCCTGACGCCATCTATTATAATTTTACGAACTAGTTACTTTTTTTTTAAGAAAACGCCTCATTATGTTACCATAACCTTTTGTTTTCTTTCTTTCTTTCTTTAATCAGCACCCTTATCATGGACGTTCACGATTAAGTGACCGTGGGTAAAAAGGGGATGCAATAATGTACGACACATACGGCCTTACCTAAAATAATCTCGATTCTCTTAGTCACTGCTTAAACTTCTCTGTCCTTTTCTAGCACGTGCAACTTCACATCAGCGAGAAGATGGCAGAGCATCTTAAGCAGTGACTAACGGTTGAAAAGTTTTTTAAGTAAGGCCGATATACTGTACGGCATGATATTGTACGGCATAATAATGCACAGCATGATAATTGGTGTACATGTACAATATGTACATCGAATATCATGTGCCGTGCAATATCATGCCGTACATTATCGGCTTGGCTCAATAATGCACACCCCGATTTTGTACAGACTGATATTTGATGTACAAGTACACGAATTCCTTATTATATTATTATTTGTATAGCAGTTAGGTTCAGGTTTTTTTTAAATGTTAGTTTGAGAAATGTACTTGGATTATTGGCTGTACAATATAGGGCCGTACTTTATAGACACGAGCCGATAATGGACGGCCAGTATTGTACGACATGGATTGTACAGCATGATATTCGATGTACATGTGCACCAATGGGTGTCTATAATGTACAACATCATATTTGCCGACAGGGTCATGTACGGCATAATAATGCACAGCATGATAATAGGGTAGATGACTGATGTTTAAATCGTTGAAACGAATAGCTTTGATGAAGAATTTAAGTAAATATAGTATGTTTATTGAAAAAATAAGTTAAATCGGTTAATAATGTTCTGATATATAAGCGTTTAAAGTTTTTGTTAGAGACTACTCTGTCCCTTTCTTACAAAACAAAAAATAACTTCACGCCTTGCTTGTCAGAATAGAATTTATATGGCGTACTGACAAGTGACGTCACGATTTGATGTTTCCTCTTTCTGTCTAGCATGATATTAAAATGCTTATAAGTTGCTTATTTTTGATCAGAATTTCATATTTTTGTCATTAATCAGCTATATTTATGGTCCACATTTTAATAGGACAATAAAAAAAAAACAGTCATCTAGCCTATTGGTGTACATGTACATCGAATATCATGCCGTACAATCCATGTCGTACAATACTGGCCGTCCATTATCGGCTCGTGTCTATAAAGTACGGCCCTATATTGTACAGCCAATAATCCGAGTAAATTTCTCAAATTGACATAAAAAATAATAACCTGAAGCTAACTGCTATACAAATAATAATATAATAAGGAATTCATGTACTTGTACATCAAATATCAGTCTGTACAAAATTGGGGTGTGCATTATTGAGCCGAGCCGATAATGTACGGCATGATATTGCACGGCACGATGTTGCACAGCATTATATTCGATGTACATGTACACCAATTATCACGCTGTGCATTATTATGCCGTACAATATCATGCCGTACATTATCTGTGTCGCACATTATTGCCTCCCTATAAATTTCTTTGTTGCCTCCCCTTTGTTCTGTTCAATGTTCACTTTGCTTCGCTGAGATGCTCTCCGCTTGGTAACGAAGAGTGAAGTTAGTTACGTTAAGATTGCAATTGCTAGACGGTCGGGCCGAATCAAAAACAGAAACACTTTGGTTTGGTTTGTGTTTACGGGATTTGTTGCTAGAAATATTAGCAAAACTACGAACGAACTTGAGTCCAAGCGATCTATATTTTTCATTAGTTTTGATACATCATAGTGCCACGAAAAAATCTACGGAAAACACATTATCGTTTTCATGTCCGCGACGGTGAAGTGCAAAATAAATGAGATCGGTGGAATAATGAAGATCAGTGTGCTATTCGCTTTTTAGCGATGTGTGAATTTATAAAGTTGAATTGATGGTGTTTTGGTAAAATTCATGGTGTTTCCGATATTATTAGTGTCGTTTGTAAAATATAATTCGAATCATAGGGTCCACAAACGAGCAGACGGATTCTATCATGGTCGTAAAACGGTAAGTTTTTTGCTCTAACGTGGGTCGTGAGGCCCTGCTGATTATTATTTCAGCTTCTTAGATCTATCTTAGTTCTAAAATGATTAGATTCCGTAACCTTAGTAATAAAAATACAATGAAATTTATAGCCACTAATCTAGAGCCCTGTTTTGTAAGAAAGCTCCAGGTAAATATAAAAACCATCTCTATGTTTATATTTTAGGTGTTTATTCTAATGTGGCACGTCTTAAGATCCCCAAAAAACGAACTGATAAAAATTATTCAGTCATTGATAAGTTTCCTTTGTATTTTGATGACAAAGCACTGCAGCGTTTGTACTCCTGATGAACATGTTTTAACTGCTTGTGAAAGCGATGAACAAGACTAAAAAATGCAAGAGTTCAAAATCCTTTTTCTCTGGATTCTATGGCTTATAGCCATAGAATAGCTGTTTTTTATTTATATTTTTGCAGGTAGTCAGGAATTAGTTAGAAGTATAGGTTGATTAAAAACTTCATGTGGCTGTGAACTTAGGTGCGAGACGCTGCACGGTAGCAAAAATTAGGCGTGCGGTGTGCATACAATTGCACAGTCTCGTAAAGTCTCGCTTGCAGAGCACTTCACAGCCGCCATTAAGTTTGAATCAGTCTGTAATAGAAAACAACCGCATGTGGTTGACAGTAAGTAAAATAGTATAAAATATAATCTTTCTCTAGTAGTCACAGGCCATTTGTCAATCTTTGTTTTGTGTTGACATGGCATGTTGAATACAGTGTAGTTGAATGAACAAATCGCCCAATGTTCTTTCTGAACAAAATTCAATCCTTTTGTGAAGCCATCAAACAAAGCTGGCAAAGATATTTTGATAGATCACAAGTGATTGGCCAGCCCTAGCCTAGTATTAGAGTTAATGTGCCACCCAAAGTTCTCTGACAAGGCTTCACGGTTGTTATTGACATAATAAAATTAATGTTGCAAGACAGGGATGGCATGTTATGTGAAACGTTGACGAATATGTGGACATAAATCAGTAAAAAAAGCATTGTTGGGTTGAAGATAGTTGTAATAATCAACTGTCGAATCTGGATAAGTTTTGCAGAGGATCTTGCGGGAGAAGAGGGCAAGAATGGAAGGCCTGATGCATAACAGACTCGGATCCAAGTTTGTGGAGGGAAAATTTTGGCAAAATTGCGTGCTTCTCTTGCAGATAGTAGAGTACCTAGATATAACTCAAACCTGCAATGCACAAGTAGAATGCGGATTTATATACCATTGAGATCGAGATCGAGATTTTTTCCAGTAGGTATAAGTATAAACAAGTCAGTATGGAAAAAACAACATCCAACTTTAAAGCATTTTGTTAACTTGGTTGATATTGTTTCCAGTTATAATTGTTTTTGATTTAAAAACCAAACTACAATCTGATTTTGATAACATTTTTAACGAA
The DNA here is from genome assembly GCA_905404285.2 of Erannis defoliaria. Taxonomy (NCBI): domain Eukaryota; kingdom Metazoa; phylum Arthropoda; class Insecta; order Lepidoptera; family Geometridae; genus Erannis; species Erannis defoliaria. The sequence goes on along the minus strand of FR990085.1, from coordinate 6,688,810 downwards.
CCAATCTCAAAGTATACCCTTTCGAATAAAAACATAATTTTCCATATTATAAGTTTTGGAAGTTGTTCTGAGGTAACAAACACAAAAAAAAATCGAGAACTTCCTCCTTTTTTGAAGTCGGTTATAAACATGGAGGTCATACTGGGCATCACTCCTGAAAATATGGTAACAATTATTATAGTTACCTACCTAGATATACATAATAGTGAGACAGAATGACTTTGATTTCGCTAATTTAAAACATTATTATTGTGTTCAACCATTTCAAATAGGTAGCTTAATTATTTTTAAACAAAGCAGGCTGATTGGTAACTGGAAATACCTCTAGTGCTTTAATGAAATAAGGAAGGATTGAATCTGACCTGCACCCTTATAATGGACGTTGGACCCCTTATACTTACTTACCAAAGTTTTATCATTTTGCATACCTAAACGATAATTGAGTTAAAACATATAAATAAATAGTATATTAATATATTTAAATTTAAAAAAAAGCCATAAGGTTTGCAGAACACCTTATAGCTATATTTCAACCACATGATGAAATACCTACCTTGAATGATAACATCATACCAGAGGAAGAACATATAAAATTAGTCGCCCCACGTGAAGTGGTTTGTGAAATAACACGAAATATCAGCCCGCATAAGTCACCTGGATTTGATCTGATTACAGGAGAAATACTCAAAAATCTTCTGAGAAAGTCTACAATAAAATTAACAACCTTAATCAACGCTGCACTCAGATTAAGGTATGTACCAGATTTATGGAAAATAGCTGAAGTGATCATGATACCAAAACCAGGGAAACCGCCTCACGAAACATCATCATACAGGCCAATATCCCTGCTACCGATAATGTCAAAGCTATTTGAAAAGCTTTTGCTCAAAAGGATGAAGCCAGTGATTGAAAACCTAAAATTAATACCTGTACACCAGTTTGGATTTAGAAAAAGCACTCTACCATCGACCAAGTGCATAGAATCACGAATGTAATTGAAAAAAGACTAGAGGAACAAAAAGTATGCTCTACTGTGTTTTTAGACGTAGCTCAAGCTTTCGACAAGGTGTGGCATGAAGGCCTGATAAATAAACTACGAAATATGCTACCAAAGCAGTACACAGATATATTAGAATCTTACATCACAAACAGATTATTTAGAATTAGACAAGAAGATGCCTACTCAGAATTGAAAGAAATCAAAGCTGGAGTACCACAAGGAAGCGTTCTAGGCCGGTCCTGTACCTATTATACACCTGTGATTTACCAGAGCTAGAAAACAACACCATCGCGACCTTTGCTGATGACACTGCTATTATGGCTGTAGGGAATATCCATGAAGAAGCACCAGCAAAGGTTCAATCTGCTGTAAAACAAGTCTTTGACTGGACCAAAAAATGGAGAATAAAGCTAAATAAATCGAAATCGATTCACATAGCCTGTACCAATAAACGACAACGCTATTCTCCAATTTACATCAACGGCCAAGTGATACCGTATGAAAATAAAGCTAAATATCTTGGAATGACTTTTGATGCCAAGCTTCGCTGGAGAGCGCACGTCAAGAAAATAAAAGAAGAATTAAGCTTACGCTACAGACAAATGCATTGGGTACTAGGAAGATATTCCTCACTGTCAATACAGAATAAACTATTACTCTATAAGCAAGTTCTGATGCCTGTCTGGACGTACGGTATACAGCTGTGGGGCTGCACCGCTCAGAGTAACATATTGATAATTCAAAGATTCCAGAACAAAGTACTGAGGGGCATTACTAACGCACCCTGGTACATAAGAAATAGCGATCTCCATCAGGACCTTCAAGTAGAGAACGTCGAGCGAGTAATACAAAAGTACGCTGAAGCTCACGAAAGCAGGCTTCATCATCACGTGAACGTCGAGGCCATCCAGCTCTTGATCACACGAATATAGTTAGACAACTGAAAAGAACAAAGCCGTTCGAGTTAGTGTAGTAGTGTAATTAATTACTATAATAAGTGTTAGTGTAATACAGTGCAAGTGCTGACCTAGAAGAACACGCGATCAAAGTGACTTACCCTTAAGGCCGCCCTCATCCATGTTTCAAGCACATTTTTTACTGCGATTAATCATTATTCTAAAGTTGAATGACATAGGGCCACATTTAGCGGAGCAAAAATATGGCAGTTACGCAGATTCGTGCGTGTCAAGATTCGATTTACGATTGTTTTACCCATTTTTAATTTATTACAAGCATAATATAAATATTTTATCAAAACTAAGAGCTACAAATCGTGACAAACTATATTATTTAAAAGTGAGTATATTTTCGTGCTAAATTTGTAAAAATTGAATGATTAAAACTGTTGTAATGTGTAAAAATAGAGGTGTTTTGTAAAAAAAAATCTTAAATTTTTTTTTAGAAACATTACAAAATCGTCACATCACTTCTCACATATTATAGATACAAATATATTTTTTGAGAAAACACAAACTCATAAAAACCGTCAGATAACTGCTATGACTGCACGTGATTTTTTTGAACAGGCCTCTTAATAGAGACAATAAGAAACGTTATTGGACACATTGTTAGTAATATGAATACCTAGAAGCTTAAAAAGCTTAAAAAGGGCACCATGGTAAAAAAAAAGAAAAAAGTTAAACCAACCAATCTGAACTAATTTCCAATTTCCATTTTAGAGGAAGCTTAGGAACACTGTCTTTTTTTGCAAACAGTACACCGTGGTATTTGTAAAAATATTGAAGTCGGATGAGATAAGAATACAAAAAGGATGAGTTAGAGAGTAGGTAAGTTATAAAATGGTAAAATATCTGTCGGACGAGTAGACGCGTAGTACTATTATTTATTCTGTGGTAAAAAAATAACACGAAGGAAGAGACGTCATAGGGCGAGTGAGGAACAACCCGGAATAAGTACTAATCTACCGATTTTAGAGGGCAAATCTACTGATTTTACATTATCTCTTTCGAAAGCACTATACCTACGCTTTTAATCGGGTCTACCATTCATTGATGCATCTCCTTCCCCCCCAGTTTCATATATTATCAACTTGCCCCCCCAATGGGCCAATGGCTGGCGACGCCCTTGAGTGCGCTTCCTGTCTAACATGAAACTAAAATATTTATAACTTCGTTATTTGTGCACATATTAAAATTTTATTTTAGATGCGTTGTTTTGTTGCGTGTCAGTTTTTTTGTGAGTCAATAAAAAAACATGCATATTCCCTATTATGTCCATGGCGTCCTCACTTGTAGCATCTGTTCCAGCACATTTACAGCCAAAATTGGGTACATTAGTCATGTGAGGTCGCATCAGTGACCCGAAACGATAATTGGTCGCCGTAGCCGAAATCGACATGGTTCGCATCATCTTTGTGTAGAAATGCCCTTTTTCATCATCAGCCCGGAGACGTCCACTGCTGAACGAAGGCCTCCCCCTCCCTTTTTAATAAATTATAAATAATATCTTAGAAAGGCAGCTGAATCATCCAGGCCCCTTAGCACGCGCCGAGGAATAATTGGTCTTCCCCGCGCGGGAAATTGATAAAGCTAGAATATGGGTACGTCTGTATCGTTTTCGCAGGGAAAAAAGAGTGGATAGACGTTTATCACGGCTCGCGTACTAGGCGGGCTGAAGTCCCTACATACTTCATTATTTTGTAGGCGGTTCATTAACTATGTTCTCAACCTCAAGTAATCATATATTCATCTTGGATCGGTAGCAGCTTCGCCACTAAACCTTTACCTACTAACAGCGAGCCTACTGCCCCACAAAATGTCACGGTCGCGAATTTTGGAACTCTAACAAAGGTTTGTACCAGTTAGGTACCTTTATAAGGTTATAAAGGTACCTAACTGGTTACTTACCAATGAGATTCCGCCTCAAGCAATGCACTGATACTACAAATACACTATGAATGTACACTACATTATCAGTTCTATGATAGACAACAGTAAGAGCTCTATGCAACAACTGACCAAAATTTGCTTTCATTGGTCTGGATGTCTGGTTGTTGGTTCTACAAATCGTATTTTTCAACTTCTTGATTAAACTTGGAAGTATTTTTTATTATACAGTCAGGTGACGAGACGAGCAAGATGTTCGCCTGGTGGTAAGCGTCACGCCTGCCACTAACAGTAATAGTGACAGAACACAATCCTGCACCGCACTCGTCACCCTGAGATATTAGATGTTAAATCTCTTCATACCCAGTAATTTATCTAGTAACATTGCCCTTCAAACCGGAAACGCTTGTACACTACTGCTTGGCGGTTCAATAACTGGTATACAGGTTCTACAGTTTCATAGGTTTTTGCGTCGGCAATTTAATTGGACGGATGTTTCTTTCTAAGGCCGTTTGTCCACCGCCGCCGTCATCGAGTTCGAGATGACGTCGCCGAAGTGACGGACATGCGGTGGACACGCGGCTATAGTGTCTGTGTACCTTTACTTCGGCGACGTCATATAGTTCTCGTTGACGTCTCAGTGACGGCGGCGGTGGACAAACGACCTTATGGGCGGACATTTGCTGTGGCGTCATTAACCGGCCGATTTGCTCTACATATCTAACATGGAAATTTGTGTTCGCGAGGTCTGTTCGCAGAACTAGGTACTATTATATTTCTATGATTCCACCTGAGGCATAACTGCCACCTCGTCTGATGTTAACTGAATATGCAGCCTACGATGGAGTACGCTTGCCTAGAAGAAACCGATTCACTCCGCGTAAATCGGGTTCTTCAAGTCTCGAGTGGTGAATCACACACAGATTATAATTATTGCCTTTCCGCACTGGCGATTTGATCCCCACCACGCCTTATGAAACGTCGCGACAACGCCGCGTGCTCGCCGTATGCACGCCGCGGTCTCGACCCGCTGAGAAATTGCCGATCAAATCGCCAGTGTGAAAAGACCCTTATCATAATGAAATCGTCTCGTTCTTCTCATTCTACTATACTTAATACCAATACAATAAAAATACACTGATAGGTAGAAGCGTGTTTTAACTCAATTTGATTTACTTGTTTAGTCTACCACTGTTTTGTATTGTAGCCTTTATAAATATAAATCTGTACGTTCACCCAGTTAAGCTATACTATCTTTGGGTCAGTAATAAATCACAGGGCACATTAGCGGCATAAAAAATGAAAGGGACGCCACACACGATATTTCGCGCAATAAGCTAAGTGAAACCGAGGTCGTAGCCCTGTTGAGATGAAACTTTAATGAGTGTGCCTCCGAAGAGGGCTACAACGTCCGTCTTATCTGTAGAGATGTGTGAGACACCATTAGTTTTTTACCCGACTACGCTTAAAAAAAACGCACCCCCATACATAATCAGCCTTTTTTATATTATCCACTGCTGGACTTAAGCCTACCCTCGAAGGGCGAATGGGCCATATTAATCACGCTGGCCCAGTAAATATCCCGTAAATAATAATAGAGTTTTATATTATTATGTATGTTATAAATGTACATGTAGTGTGTTTCGTCGCTAATTTTCCCCCACGAAGTCGGTCTGACAAAAACATTGCTGAAATATTCAGCAAGTTCCCAAGTAGGTACTACATAATGAAAACTCTTTTGAGTTTAAAAAAAATAATATTATTAAGTATAATAAAAATGTACCAAGCGTCAAACGTTTGTAAATACCGTAACGTAAACGTTTGTCAAGCGTTTGTAAATTGTTATTATTTGTGTAAAGTTTACCAAGAGGTCATGAAGTGATTCACACTCGATGTGGTTCACACCGCGTTGTGAATGCCCCATCACAGAACCTGCGAGGGTTGGGCTCGCGCTAGAGATCCCGAACCGAATGAAGACCACTTGGTACGGAACACTAAAAATGGAAAAGCATTTACGTTCATCTTTTTACAAAATGTTTATAGAAGCCGACAAAGCAAACAATCAACGATACGTTGCTTTGTACCGAGGGATGCACTCGCAACTCTTGAGCATCCTTTGTTTGATTTGAAGGATTTAAGTAGTTTGTCTTTGTACACAAAGTGAATAGTGTCAATATCATTACTAGCGTGGTCCATCGACAGTTTGTTTTACGACGCAATAGTGGAGTGGAAGCTACGATTACGTAATGCGAGATCGCAATAAAATAATAATTAAAGGGTGCCTGGAAGAGATAGCATTTAGCAATAAGGCCGCCACTTTTTCCAATATTTAAGTTTATTAAATTATTTTTGTGTAATTCATGGTTTGAACAATAAGGGGGCGTCCATAAATTACGTGAGGTGTTTTTTTTTATTTTCTGTCCCTCCCTCCCCCGCTGGTGAGATGTCGTGAGATTTTAATCAACCCCCTCCCCCATCCTCCAATCTCACGTGAGATTTTTCAAAATGTGGGTGTCTTACGCGTCGGATTGTTATTGTAAAAAGAAAAATAATAATTGCCAATATAGTTTTTTTTTTTTATGTTTCAATCAGAAAAAATATTACGTGATATTTGCCAAGACCCCCCCTCTCTCCAACGTAAGATTAGATGAGATTTGACTCGACCCCCTCCCCCCCTTAAACATCTCACGTATTTTATGGACGCCCCCTAAAGAGTTAATCAATCAATCAATCAATTAGTACTTATTAGTATTTATTCTACACTAGCTGTTGCCCGCGGCTTCGCCCGCGTGGGCTATATTACAGGTAGATACGATATTAGAATTTGGTCTGAAACCATACCGTGGCTTTACCTTTATTTGGCTACCTAAGCCTAAAGTTTATTTATATCAAGTTTTGAGTGAATCGAACTAGAATAAAGAAAAAACCATATAAACTTTAGAACTCCCTTGCACCTCCAATAGGTAGTTTAGGAAAAAAAGAAGTGTTTATTTATTTATTCTAAAGTTTATTTGTGCCGAGGTTTGAGTGAATCAAACCAAGGAATACAAAACACCCATAGAAACCACACTGTTTACCTAGGGGTTGATTTTTGAAAATTAGGCTACCCTATGTCTTATTCCAAAACCTAAACTATCCACTTTTTTTTTTAAATCGGCTAAGTACAAAGGTACGTGGTAACAAACATTCACACACACAAACTTTCGCATTTATAATATTAGTAGGAAGTAGGATAGGACATTATACCTTTTTGTGACAAACAATTAATAAAACTTTAAACAATTAATGAGAGAGACCTATGTCCCACAGTGGTTTATGATAGGCTGATTACATAGAGCTAGTACCTACTAGATCTATGGCTGATTATAATTATGAATAGGTATAATTTTATACGTAGCGCATGAAGTAGCAATATTATTGGTGTGGTAATTAGTTATTTCGCACAAGTTTTTTTTTTCAGTTTTTTTCTGTAGTTTTCTAACATAAAATGTAACCCATATATATGTCTCTTTCTTGCCAAATTTTTCAAGATTAGTTCCGGATGTTTTAGATGTTCAATGCATTTCGTTGAACTTCAATTATATTTTTTTTAGGAATGGAACTGCTCTGATTTTCCTTGATTTTAGGTTAGACCTCTAGGTTTTTTTTAAATTATACAATAAAAGACAACAATGTGCTTCTTTCGTCTTATCATTATCCATTAAAACCCAGTAGGTAGTTGCAGTATAGTACGTCTCTGCACCATTATAGCCTTGTAGCTAACAGGAATACTATTTAATTATTTCCCTGATGGAGTCCACTTATTACCCACAATCTACATTGCAAAAACGTTCTCGTATGTTATTCTTCCTCTTGATAAATTCAATATGTTTGCCCATTCATCACAATCCACACTTAAATTCCGAGAAGGTATGCTTTACCTGCATTCTGGACCTCACAGATTTGCCGGGAATTCCGTAAGTAAACGATTATCCCTAAATTATTTTGCTCGCGTTTTCGAAGGTACAACATGACATAGCTTGAAGACCTGGTGTGTTATTTATAGTCATCATCATCATCCCATTCCCATCTACAAGAGATGATTTATGTAGCGTCCTAAGTAAATCTACGCTCACGGCTAAATAAGCCTAATCTGGAGCCACAGATGCGGTCACTTTTTTTGCACATGGTTTGCGATGAGGGTGGTGGCAGTTGGATGTCATTACGAAGGTGTCTTACGTACGTTTATGAGCTATCTCATCAAAACAAGCATCATCGTGAGTAGATGTACCGTTCGCAGTAATTTTTCTCCAACGACCGCGAGAGACCTGGACCTGGGTATGTGATTATGGCAACACCCCTCTATTAAGGGGGAGGCCTTCGTCCAGCAGTGGACGTTTTATGACTGACGACGACCGCGAGAGAGAAGATTGCGGGTATGTCCTAAAACTACAACCAGAACCACCGGAGGACGGGCAGCAGCGTTCTCTCCGTTAACATTCTGCGATCTCAAATCCGTCTGCCAAGCGTGGGGATTATGGCAATACCTCCCTATTAAGTGGGAGGCCTTCGTCCAGCAGTGGACGTTTTCTGGCTTATGGGTGGGTGGGTGAACGTAATCTACTTAGGTAGGTATATGGTTATATCCTTAAAATACTAGTGTAAATTCGGATGTACTTCTGTCTCAACATCAGAACTGATTTTAATGTGTTTAGACATGGTAGTGTAAAATTGGAGCTAAATCATAAGATATCGGTCATCGGATTCCTTTTTACTAGGAAAAAGTAGGGAAATTATTGGAAAATCACGGGTGAGTATAATATTATGTGTGGGTAGGCGAACGTCTTGCTCGTCTCGTCACTTGATTGGACAAAAAAATTGGCGTTAGTAGTACAATTAGCTATTTAAAATCTGTCAAGTTTCTGTGTCGTTGAACTTGGTCTAAACGGATACTTGCGGTTCATGAGTAAAATTTGCGTAAAAAGTGTAAAAACCCTGGCTTGTTAGCCACCAGACATGTAGGTAGGTATAAAAAATAACAAAAAACTATTCAACGGTCAAAATGAAAACCCAGAACTGAGTGATTTATTTTAATTCAACACTCGGTACTAAAATGGCTTATCATTTCATGTTAAATTGTGTAGACAGCGAATGGTGTAGAACTTCTAGAAAATAATAATAATTATTACCTATAATCTGGGTGTCTTCATGTCGCGAGTGAATCAAGTGCAAGCGTGCGCCACCGTAGACTGCATCTTCGTTTATCATCAGACGAGATGGCAGTCAAACGCAAGCCTATAAGTAAAAAAAATTAAATAAATAAATACCGACAATTCATAGGGACCACACTGAAAATCGGTCAAGTGCGAGTCGGACTCGTGCACCTTCTAGAAAAATTGGGACTATACCTATTATTAAATACATGGAGACAGTATGAAAAATTAAGACGTCTGGCAGGGCTTGAACCTGCATACCTCCTAGCAATTTACCGGGCTTCTGCCCTTAATGCTTTGCCAATTAAGCTACAGAAGTCTTAGTCATACCCGCCATAATTCTGTACCTAACTGTTTATGCCAATTAGCTAAACCGTTGATGGGAAATTACAGAAAAGTTCAACCTGCTAATTATAACGGTTCAAAAGATACAGATAAGGTAGGACAGTCATGGCTTAGTAATAAATAAAATAGCGATGGGCATCCTTCTTTTATAAGAGTTAGGTCCAGAACTTTACAAAAAATAATGGCAAAACGTGAACTCTACGCAAAATGTAGAATCCCAAATACACAAACACTGGTGCCCTACAGCCAGACAAAAAAGACGGTATTCAACAAAAAACCTCCGAAAGCACGACAAAGCCATAGAGACTATAATACAAAAGCCCTCCAAATGCGAGCGTCACCTGCACTCGGCCCATATGCCAGCACACACCTGCGTAACAGATGTTCCACGCGCTAATAGGAACTCAAGCCCGCTAGGTGCTAACGTTACAAACGTTTTTGGCGAATTCCAGGAGCAAATAACTAAAGGCATCGATATAGTAAAGGTAGGACTCTATTATTTCAGATTCCGCCTGGGGAAGTACCACACGTTTGCCAGTTATTCAATCGCCAAACAGTAGTGTGCAAGCATTACTATGCATCGGTTTAAAGGGTAATGTTACCAGAGAACTTACTGCGCATGAAGTTATTTGACATCTAATATCTTCTCAAGGTGACGAGCGCAGTGCAGTGCGGCTTAGGATTTTGTTCGGAAGTTCACAGTTCTGGCACTGCTACTGTTATGGGCGGGCGTGAAGCTTACCACCAGGCGAACGTCTCGCTCTTTTGTCACGCCATTCCATAAAATAAAATAAAAACAGCGCATGAGTGAGTTGAAGTGGCATTGGGCCGTTGCTTAGCGCTGGGGTAGACACGTTCTAGAGTGGAGATCATGAATGATTGGCAAACGTAACATACGTAAGACAGCTTGCAGGGGTGGAGTGGCATGCCTTGGGTGAGGCCTATCTCCAGAAGTGGACTATGACATGATTTTAAGATGGTGAAACGGTTTTACCGAAACAATCTCTAGGTAACTTCTTCCCTTGTAGGACTGAGGACACGAAAGCACACTTCCCCTTGAGAAACGACCTTACTTGTTTTTTTTATACACAATCAAGTGACGAGCCGAGCAAAGACTTTCGTCTGGTGGTAAGCGTCACGCCTGCTTAGAGCCGTACCCAGCACAAAAACCTCTGTGGACAAACTAGTTAGGTACCTACTTTGTGCCTCTATATTCCAAGAAAAGGAATACGTTGGAAAAACTTCGCCACCAAACCCTCATGAATTAATTAAATGCTCGCGTGAAGGAATTCTCCTTTATACATAATGTAGGGTTTATTTTTGTAACATAACGTAAATGGGCACGTGCCTCGATCAGCCATGTGGAACGACGGGTGTCCTGAATTGGATAGTGTCAACGGATCTCTTGGTGATCAAATAAAGGAGAATGTATATAGAATTATGAAAGTTACGCCATTCTAAACAGTGCTGAATTTCGAAAGAGTTGTACGAGTACCTACGGTGTTGTCGATCTGTGTGATATCGATCTTCCATTTTTATGGTTTCACCGGAAGGCAATGCCTAAGTCTCAAATCTGGCCGAAAATAATGGATTGCACTAGAAAAGGAGATTGTAGCTGGAGTTAACACCGGCTGGTTAGACAGCATGGACTGACTTTGAACAAATTAAATTAAGGTGCTTCATGATATTATGCCAATGACCTCGACAGTTCAATGCCTCTCCCTAAATTATCTGAACAGGACGAAACTGAAACAAGCGCAGGTCTAAATCCGGTAATTCATGTCCAAATCCGGATTCCGGCTACAAAATAATATTCCCTCGTAATTCGATGCGTCGCCGTCATGACGTCGCGTCGTAAGGTCACCTCGCCGGCCGGCAGCACGGGCGTGTGCGCATTCTCTCGTACGTGTGACCACAGAATAAATAGCATTCACTATACTGTGTGACTGCAGTTCGGTGACCCCACTCCAAAGAATCGGTCGGCCTCGATCGTGCATCAACTGACTTGCCAAAAATCAGCTGGCAAAATTACTAGAACCCAGATTGAAGATATTTGCTTCGAAAAAGGTCATTCATGTTTTTTCAATTGGTGAATGTAGAAGTCTGTTGGGGATACTGTACGGTACGCTTAGAATCTAGATTCTTCCCATGTGTCAATGTAAATTGTACCTACACGCAGTGCAGGAAAGAGTTCAGATTCACGTACACCTAACGTATAATATAGACGAATATAACGTTTAGATGATACCGTATGACACGCTATTGTATTTCTTAAGCTTTTTAAGTTTATATCTTGGCACGTTCAAAACGTGTATCTAATGTGGCGAAGCGTAAGTTCTTGTTTCGCAACTTTATAGGTTCGTCTTTATAGCGCTATACTATAGAAAGGAAAATGATTTATGATAACACCTTTTGCAATGTCAAACACGTTGTTTCGTCAATGGCGACTCGCAGCCCGGAAGATATTCGGAAGCGGTTCTCACCAAAATTAATGCTTATAAATATAGCTTCGTGTTAGTAGGTTGGTTCTGTATTTTGATCAGTTATAATGAACATAGATAGAATAATCTACGCTTTAATGTTTTTGAATGATTGTTAGAATTAGAATGATTTCCTAAAGTTACTTAGAAAGCAGCTTGACAAATTTTATTTAGATTCTTCTTAATGTCCGGTGCGTCGTCATTAGCTACATAATGCGACCAGTTTTATGTTTTTCTTTCTTTCTTATTAGTAAAGAAACAAATGTTTCCATAACTAATACAAGTACTTAAATTAATTGATAACGGTAGTCAGACAGAAATCGACACTGCGATACATCCACAGGGTCCTATATATAGCTTATTATGTTCTAAAGGCGATGTAAATATGTATAAGTGCTTGTTAAAACTGTCACGAAACCCCGAGCAGAACCTTCAGTAATTTCTTGCGAGTCGTAATATTCCTGTCAGTTTTTTGTTTTGACCAAATTTGGAATACTATTAGACTTCATATTCCTCTTCTCATACTTTCGAAATGGGTAGGTACTACCAAGAATAAATAATAGTGTAGTACTACTAATATGTAACCAATCATACCCAATTCAATCTTAATCGATTAATGAACATTTGAGAGAGCTGGAGCTAAGCTATCAAGTCCACTCCTCTAGAGATGAGTTCACCGTAATTCGAGTAATCGCTTCGTATCCGGATCCAGAGTCGATTCAAAGTAATTTCCGTCTACAAAAAAAAAGACCGTTGGACCGTCAACGGCTTGTTGGTACTCGCACTCGATTACAAACTGGAAAAGACCGGCTCTCCCTTCTCCCCCCAGACATTTACTTTAGGAGGAAATGTTTTGATTTAAATATCATACTTGATTTTGTACCCGACAACATTTTGGTAGGTAGGTAAAATAACCTTTTTTAATCGGTGCACAATTGACGGAGAAATCGGTGAACATACATAAAAAATAAAATAGTAACGTACATACAGTCGAACATAGAACCTCCTCCTTTTTTGAAGTCAGTTAAAAAATAAGCTTGTTGAGCTAGTTCCTTAGTGATTCTGATAGTACATTTTAAATTACATCGGTAGCGTGTATCGTTTGTGCCATTTGCGTTTATGGCGTATTTTTTTTAAATGAGATCATTCCTTTCGTCAACAAAACGTGCTTGGTGGTATTGTATACATAAATGATGTAAACAAGCAAACAGTTGCACTCTTTTGGCCCTAAATTATTCGTAGTTCCCACTTCTTAACTTTTTTAAACAGCGAATTACAAATGCTTTAATAACGCATTGCTTTTTTATATTGCATTACCTATTTGGTGTAGGTACGTACTCCTTCAGGATGTAAACAATTTTTGCAAATCACATCCTGCCCAAATTAGTTGGGCTATTTGTTTCTTGGGTCATCCTTGAATCTTTTTATAAGTATTTATTTAATGAATACTTGTCAAAAGATTTCCGTTCCCAATCACTACGGTTCACCTGTTTGTTCTCTGTTCTTCTTTCAATGGGCATTTAATTAGATTCAACCATAAAAATATACTCCTATTCTTTCCAGACTTGTTCTCATAAAAATCGTCGGTTATTTTAATTGAATCGTTCTTTTCTAAGGCTTCAATTGCCGTAATTGATTTTGTGGTTGGCGTAATAACAATTAACATCTCAGACTCAGGCTTTATTATTTAAATTCTTGACTTGTTATGTCTTAGTGTATTTTCTGTTGATCAGCTGGTTTCAGATTTAAGTTTGTGATAAGTTAATGTTGTTATATAATATCCAGTGCGCGTGCTGGTCCTGGAGGGCCGCAAAAATGGCCAGACCAGGACCAAATATTGAATATTTTTCTTTTTAAGGGCGCAATTATAGAAGAACCGGGCGCATAAAAGGCTATTTATGGCACTGATAATATCTACTGGTTAGCTCCAAAAATCCCTTAAGAAACTGATTATCTCTAAGAATCCAACCGCTTATTTCTTTTTCTATCTGTGCTAAACTCAATCGAAAATATTTATTATCGAGATTTACTCTCCGTTTCAGTCATCTACATTTAAGATGACCCAAATGGATAATGTTTACTATCGAATTGAACCCTTGACCATTCATTTTAGAATACTGGTCTTCATGTATGTAAAAAGACTCACTGTCCCATGACCTAGAAAGTAGGGTTTCTGTAGTCCCATAGAGACTAGGTTTATACAAACAAAATATGGGAAATTCTACATTATCGATACGTTTTTTATCCCGTTCTATTATTTTTTTTAACAGACTCAAAACAGAAAACTTAATTCGTGCGACAGGCTCTTCGGTTCAGGATGTGCAGTGTCTATCAGTCAATCGAGAGTTATATTGTGATGTGATCTTCTAGAGAGAAGACAGTCCTGTTTAGTGGAAATAATAACACAGGGAAAGGCCAGCGGGGGATCAAGGTAGAAAGTGGCCGGGCCAGTAGTAGATACCACTCCACCAACTTAGTCGACTAAGCCACCGTGCGAACGGTGAAAGTAAGAACAAGGGACTAAAATAGTCACGTAATGTAATAGAGCCTACTCAGAATACCTCTCAAGATGATGTTTCCGTTCACCGAAAAGCCAGTGTAATAAATTTTTCATCAGGACACTACCATTGGATAATTATGTGAAACATATTTGGCTTCAGATTTAAAAAATTGTCTAATTAACCAATTATTCTGTACTGCATACAAAACTAGAAATATCAATGGGAATCCTTTGACCAACAGTGGGGCTCTATAAAGCTAGAAACAATGCTAAAAGTTTCACAAAGCATAAAGGACTGCTATTTAGATGCCACCACAATTAATAAACCTCGCTCTAAACTAAAACTACACTCTTTGATAACAAAGGATGTCAAAACTGGAACACCCAGATTTATTCATTAATCAGGACATTCTTAAGTAGAAAATGCTCGCGCGTGGGCGTATTCCATTCCAATCTTCAATTCATCAAATAGATGTATTCGCTTGATAGGAAATTGGCTTTGCTTTTTGCGAACCTTTTGTTAACAAAAATGAGTCGCAAGAATTCTCGTCATACAACCTGCAGGGTAGGAGTGGTTCTCAGTAAACTTCCGTCGTTCTATCTCCATTCCGTACATTCGGCCTATTTGGTGTTGCGTGGTCGTCCGCGACCGGATATAACTAAGCCTTTATCGACGCGTGCTTGGCTTGCCGAATAGTCAGCACGGATGGTCACCAGTACTAGCTGTGACGAGTTGACTCACAGCTAGTGGTTCTTAGAATGCGTACTATCGTAGTAGGTTACGGACCTTCACGGAATTTCTAAATAGGTATCACATATAGGTTTTTTGCAAAACCGACAGGAAAATCCGAAGAAACGGTTAGTTACTAATTTAAACAAAACAAGTTAATAATGAAGGCTAACGATATAATACGCTTTTAAAAAAACAATACAACCGACTTCAACTTCGAATACCTGGGGCCGTACCATGAACGCTTATTCCGGGACCGAATACGCTCAGCTGCCGACGCTGCGCGACTGTGAATTTTACCGCCCCTCAATAAGGTTTGCGGTCTCGTAGTGTCGGCAGCTGAACCTATTCGGTCCCGCTATAAGCGGTTCACTGTACGGCCCCTGGATGACATCTTCATATTTTTTAGTAATTTTGATTTATAAAAAACAAACTACTGAACCGATTTCGATAAAATCTATATGGGACCACCTCTGAATACCTACCAAATAAAAAAAGAATTATCAATATCAGTTCATAATTGGCGGAGTAATCGCGTTCATATAACATACATACAAAAAAAACGGTTGAAAAGAGTTACCTACGGGTAAGAAAATGCTTATATGAAACTTCATGGAAGATTTAATCTTCCCTTTTTGCCGTCATCTCACAGCTTTATCTTGGTTCATCTAGACTAGACGGTTTAAAGACTGAGAATCGCAACACCCAGATAAAAGTGAGACAAACGGAAGAATCATGCGGAAAAATCACACCTAGACATGCAAATGAACTTAATTGTTTTAGTCACGGAATTTCTACGCGTATTTACGTAATAGGCAAGCAGGCAATAACGTCGTAACGATTCTAATCTAGAGTTTTGATACAAAAAGTTAAGGCGGTAACTTCGGAGTAATTTAATATCAGTTTCCGACAATGGGCTTCGTGGCTGCGTGAGTTATTATTCAAATGTAAGCTTTGGTAATTGTGGTTCGGGCCGGGCTGTCCTCAGGCACAGAATAAATAATAGATACTACGTCCTCAGGGCGTGCGGGATGGACGAGGTTTGGAAGGCAGGGGCTTTGACCCCGTGCCCGCAATCAGGGCCGCTCGGAGCGAGCCTCTAACCTTTCTAAAAGAGTACCCATTCCGAATGAAGTACTTCGGAGACTACCCCAAAATGTATTTCACGGTAGTAGATATATTTCCCTCATCTGAACGACTGCGCAAGTGCGCGTCAATTTAAACCTACGTATTGTTCTTCTACAAGAGCTAGACCTTTCGCTCCACGCCACATAAGGACGTGTCTTAAATTGTTTTAAATGGAACAAACCTGACTAGGTGAAACCGGATTATAACAAAAGCGAGAGTCGCACTACCTCACAGCTATGTCAAGTAGTGCATAATCTATGGGTACATGTTCATAGATAGAGTGACCTAGTTCGCAGGGCTCATAGGAACCGATAGCTTATCGTGTGCACGATCGATAAAGCACTCGAAGCATTTAGCCGATGAGAGAGCTAAGTGTACCCTTAGCCCATATACCAGTCTGCTGTCTCGCTAGTTAATCTGCATCATGGCACTTGACCAGAGCTTTGTACTAGGCGCAGTAAATGATTTGTTTTATTATTTAATAAGTGGTGAGGGGCATAATAACTATGAGTTAGGTTTATGGCTCTTGCATAAGTGCATTAAGTAAAACCGGTTCCGCGCCGTGGTCGTAATTTACCACTAATCTTGACCCACAGCCATCGTACGTACGATCAGTTCTCGGCAAGATAAAGGCCTGACCCGAAGATTTTATCAATAAAACTACTATAAAAGAAGTACCTTTTTCATATACCTATCTATCCCGGAAGGATTCTTAGTGGGTAGCGCAGCGGTTGTGATGATTACTGATTATTCATAAGTAGTGTTCTAATTTATGGGTAATAATTTCTTGGAATCACACTAGAGTCATTTTATGCCATATTTTAAAATATGATACCCAACCATATGGTTGCGTACTGACTATACGTACTTAATTTCTCAATATAATGTAATTTGCTGTTATAAATATACATTAACCCCCCGATCTGTTATCACAAATAACACTGTAGGAAGTAAGACCACAAAAGAACGATTCAACGAACGAACATATCCTGATTTTTAATTACCTAATAGGCGTGTGGCCTAATGTTTAATTTATGACAAATAACTGGCTTAGTGATGAATATAACTAAATATATTACAGATACAGAAAAAATAAATTGTATTGGCTGATAAATCACTGACATATGAGCGTTTAAAGTTTTAGGTGGGGATAGAGAGGGGATGCTCTATCCCTTTCTAGCAAAGCACGTATTAGTATAGCATTTGTATGCCGCGCCTGAGGCTTGACGTCATAGCTCAGTATAGCGCGCTCTCTGTCTAGCTTGTAATTAAAATACTTAGAACTTATTTATTTTTGAATTATTTATAATTTTGTTTTCGTTGATAGGCTCTATTGATGATCAGCTTTTTTATGATGTAATTAAAAATTTGTAGTCATCATGCCTATTGGTTATGTGAAATAAATCTCTTCAAATGCAACACACACCCATCTGAATCGAATTGGGCTAGAAATTAACACTTACACATATTTTATACTTCCATCCAGAAACTCTGAAAAATATCCATTTTTAAAATTAATAAGTAATAAAGTCGTTAGTTGACAACGAAAAAAAGTTTGGCATAAAAAAGTGGTGCAACGCAACAAATAAAACAATTAAGATGAATGGACGGGAAATAAGCGCACGGATTTTGAAGACTATATGTTGAGCGCCGGCTCTCCACTCGCTTCAGTCATACTCTGCCTTTGCGACATGCGAGCCGTACGATACGACAATTACAAACTTCTAATACATGTACATGTGTTCTCTTTTTGTCATGCAGTAACTAGATTCGCTATCTCTATTTTCCGGGAAATGTAATATGCATACTTTTAGCTAGGTATACTTGATTGTGTTGTCTTGTTAATTTTGATCGATTTGCAATCGCTGGGCCCGTCCATTCCATTATCACCGTCGCTGGTTAAAATAATGTATTTCTGCTATTGTTTTAGTGCTGCGGACAGTGCGGACTCACCAATATTGGAGGAGGCTGGCGAGAGCGGTTCGGAACAGAAACCCAAACCCTTGGTCAAATATGGAGAACTCGTCATTCTCGGGTGAGTAGTTGAGAACAAACCATAATAATTAATATAAGGCGGTGTGGCTAATACAAAACAAATCATTAAGGATGTTGCGGTGGATGTGGGGAAAGCCCACATGCTCTTGGCTCGTGGTCACGCTAACTTGAAGATTAAGCAGTGATGATAAACTAAGGTCATCGGCTCGTTGTCCTTTCTATGTTCAAGTACAAGCAAATTATTGATGACGCGACATTCGCCTCACTTAAATGTTATTGTTAGATGTTTTAAGTTTGAGTTTACTCCACTTTGTTGCATTCAGAACTTACAAAGAAGCGAGGGCATAAATGACCACGTCTGTCTGTACAAGTTATTCTTATGTATCCATTTTCTTGCTTTTGTATATTCTACATCAGCGTTGATCTCGCCCACTGGTTAGCATAGGCTTCTTTCCATCTTCGAGCCGTTCTGACCATTTATCATTTTAACATGTAACTACAATCATGCGTATTAAACCCATTTGTATTGTAGATCAGGGACTGGATAGAGGACACAAAAATAGATTGTACTGCGACTAAAATTATAGTCTCGTCAACTGATATGACAGCAAGTACCACGTATGGCTCATTAGGCCGTCTGGCTATCTATGCACTATGTACCCAACTACCCAGTGTCAGTGATCGGCCACAAGGTGATGCAGACGGATAGCTATAAAAGCTATACATTATGCAAATATAGATGTATCAAGATGCGCTTGTAAGCATATTAATTGCGCAGTGGCTTTGAATAGAAGTTTGTTTTACCAATTACTTGTTTATAGCAGCGCTAAACCTGAGCATTGATTCCGTACTGCGTAGCATTGTTTGGAACAACAAATAATATTAGACCATCGATTTCTGAGTCAAGATTATGACAGATCTGATTGATATAGCATTGCGATCCACGTTTTCTATGATGATCATTGCTCAAGAAAATACTAGATCTAGTATAAGGAAGAATACATGTTAGGGGAAACTCGTATAAAGAGTACAATGGATTTAACCCCGGAGGTGGCGTGTTATGGAAATAAGAACAAGGTACCATTCTGTTACAGCGAGCGACTCTATCTCGACATACACGTTCTTATTACCATACCTGAGCGCCTAACATGCGCACCGCGAGAAAATTTTCTCGATTCTACAAAACAGGACAAGGCTACGAATCTGTATAAGTTTGTCTCGTTTTCGCACGACATAAAGACACGACAAAATTTTCTCGCGGTGCGCATGTTAGCCCTGCTGGTATTTGAAGTGTTTTTACTTGGAAACAACATTCCATCATGAGAAGCATCCCAAATGTTGTAAACTGACGAATGTAGGCCTCTTTTGAAGAAGGCTTCTCATGACTTCAATCATGATTGTTTTCTGGAAACTTAGTAAATCGAACTATCTTCGTTAAAGCCAAAGTTTATACTTGACTCCTATGTTTGAGTGCTCCGTCTTCGTCCGCTTCGGCTTTGTTTATGGAGTTGTCGGCCAAAAATACTTTATTCCACATTTGTTACACTGCCTGTCACTAAGCAGGAGTCGCTCTCCCTAGACTGAGGGGAAATCCTTACTTTAGCATGTCGTTGGATAACGTTAATACTTATGAGTTCTTCTTCGTCCATTCGATTACCCATATTAATTATTGCATTCTGTTTTGAATGTTTATTAAATAAATAAATTGAGGCTTTTCAGAGGGAAAAACTATATTATTTATAGAGTTAGCTCTAATCAGTTAGCATCCTTTTAAGGGCATATTCTGTACATCAAAACACACAACTTTTACTAAGGGGCGAAAATTGAAATCGCAGAAAATATATCAGCTGTTCCATACAAAAAGTTCAATCGACCTTAGGCAAAATGTATTGAACAGCTGTTTTTTTTTTCGCGATTTCAATGTTGGCGCCATAGTAAAAGTTGTTTGTTTTGGTGTACAGAATGTGTCCTTAAAAGGATGCTAACTGATTAGAACTAGCCCTGTATATTGTTAGATCTCGCAATCTGGAGCTCGTTTAACAACACAATTCCGGTAAGTAAATATCCTGTAAATAATCATAGAACATTAATTTCCTTGCACCATGCTTAACGTTGCCATGTTGATATTTCCTCAATTCTTCAATGTTTTGTGCCATTTTGTTAAACTAGGATAGAGTTTTTGTAGAACGATACCAATCGTTGTTTTGACCGTTCGACAAGTTTTGAGAAGAACAGTGATTATCGCGCCGATTCAAGCTAGAATGACTCAAAAGTTAAGTAGCAAAGTCATTAAAGTGATGAAATACCAGTTGTCCTAATGACTGTATTCTCAAACACATCCCATCGTCTTGATATCAAGTCACACAATATTATCGCAGCATACTCTACCTGTAGCTTTAACTTAGTTACAGTTAGTATCATTTCCTAGGACCTGGGTATGTCCTAAAACTGTATAATAGTACATTATGATACAAGTGGGCTATGTTGGTCATTACACTCTCGGCTTCCTTATCGCGCTCGCCTGCGGCTCGCGCGCATAATACCGCCTCTAGTGTAATGACTAACATAGCACAAGAGTTTCATACGACTGTTTTCATCACACTTGCGAGGAAAAACAAACGTTTTTTGATAATAAATAACCACACAGCGAAAACGTCAACAAATATTTACGGAAAATGGCGCCCAAACCAGCCATGCGCGCGCAGGTTGACATTTACTTCAGCGGCATATGAACTCTTTGTTGGTATTACAAATGATTATGGTATTATGACCTGGGCATGTCGTTAAACTGCAATCCAGAACCACCGGAGGACGGGCAGCAGCTTCCTCTTAGTTAACGGTGGTAACACTCTGCGATCCCCAGCCGCCTGCCAAGCGTGGGGATTATGGCAACCCCTCCCTATTAAGGGCCTTCGTCCAGTAGTGGACGTCTTCTGGTTGATGAGTGAGTATCATTTCACTTACCTTTCAATGTCAGCTTCTGATTTCAGTCATTGTGACGTAGGATAGGACACAATGACCGTTTTGATGGATGACTCATGACTATATTTTAATGCTTTCTCATCAAGGCCTTCTATGAGTGCTGGATGCACTAGAAGAACTTTTTAAGGTCGGTTATTTTTTTAAACATGATCATCATCATCAACAGCCAGAAAACGTCCACTGTTGGACGAGTGCCAAAATATGTGTAATTTTTGAATAAATAAACTGTATAGATATATTTTCAACCGACTTCAAAAAAAGAGGTTCTCAATTCGACTGCACTTTTTTTTAATGTATGTTTCGCTATTACTCCGCCAATTATGAAGTGATTTTGATGATGCTTTTTTATTTGGTAGGTTACTTCAGAGGTGGTCTCATATAAATTTTATCGAAATCGGTTCACAGTAGTTTGGTTTTTAAATCATAATGGCTAGAAAATTATGAAGATGTCATCCAGGTATTCGAAGTTGAAGTCGGTTGTGTTTTTTTTTAAAGATTATTACTAATGTGTCTAAGACTTTTCCATAAAAGAAATTCAGAGTATGATCTCTACTCTATGTATATTAGCGTTATCGTTATAGATCTTCTATAGATACAATATTTCAGGGATATACTATACATTCATCCATATCCATCAGTATCTATGTTGCTAACGTCAGTTCCGGCGTTTCCCAGAAATGTGGTCTGTAGCTGTAGAAAACATGAAATGGCATATTTTCAAACGACTTCAAAAAAGGAGGTTCTCAATTCGACTGCACTTTTTTTTAATGTATGTTTCGCTATTACTCCGCCAATTATGAAGTGATTTTGATGATGCTTTTTTATTTGGTAGGCAATACTTCAGAGGTGGTCCCATATAAATTTTATCGAAATCGGTTCACAGTAGTTTGGTTTTTAAATCATAATGGCTAGAAAATTATGAAGATGTCATCCAGGTATTCGAAGTTGAAGTCGGTTGTGTTTTTTTTAAAGATTATTATCTAATGTGTCTAAGACTTTTCCATAAAAGAAATTCAGAGTATGATCTCTACTCTATGTATATTAGCGTTATCGTTATAGATCTTCTATAGATACAATATTTCATGCTCGGATTCTGATGTACCACCAATCACTATCCATATCCATTTGATCGTGATTGATGTCTTTAATGGCACATGCGTGTAACGTATTTCGCGACCAACCGCTTATACGTCAGAGCAACAAGGGATATATTATACATTCATCCATATCCATCAGTATCTATGTTGCTAACGTCAGTTCCGGCGTTTCCCAGAAATGTGGTCTGTAGCTGTAGAAAACATGAAATGGCATATTTTCAAACGACTTCAAAAAAGGAGGTTCTCAATGCGACTGTATGTTTTTTTTATCTTGCATGTATGTTACTCGATTACTCAGCCAATTATGAACTGATTTGGATGATAATTTTTGTTTGGTAGATAATACTTCAGAGGTGGTCCCATATAAATTTTATTGAAATCGGTTGAGTAGTTTGGTTCTTAAATAAAAATTACTAGAAAATATGAAGCTATCATCCAGGTATTCGAAGTTGAAGTCGGTTGTATTTTTTATAAAAAAGCTTACTATATTATATAATTGCATGGTTTTGGTTATTATTATTATTATTTAAATAGAAACATCATAACTTAAGTAACTTTTTTTCTAAAAAAACAACCGATTTTAAATTAATATGTGACAACCTCGGGAGTATATCAAATAAAAAAAGAATTTTCAAAATCGATTAACAATTGATGGAGAAATCTGTGAACACACATAAAAAACATACATGCCGTCGAACATAGAACCTCCTCCTTTTTTGAAGTCTGTTAAAAATAGCTAGTTTCGAGTTCCGCGACTGCGCTCACATAGCATGCATTATCAGCGATTTGTTACCTTACGAAATCGGATTTCTGTTATATTATGCGTTAGCTGTAGAGGGTTTTAATATTTTTCTATTCGTCAGCAGAAATAATCGTACCGGGATCAGAAAGATTATCCTTCACGGTAATCTTCTTACAGTAAGAATGAAAATAAAGCCCTTATTATTATAACGAGTAGATCAACCGTTGTGATTCAAATGATATTAAATTATGTTGTCGTCATGTCTTTCTAGTTATATAATAATACACCTACTCCAAAATATCCACCAGACGAACGTCTCGCTCGTCTAGTCATACAATTCCATAAAAAATAAAAATAAACTTGTCATAGTTACAGGGACGGGATTTTAAAGAACGCCAGGGACGCAAGAAACCCAGGACAGGACTAACGCTAAAACGCTAGAAAGCTAGCACAGTATATAGTCTTGTGAAAGGTAGAAAGTTAAGATTCTAACCAGCACCTTAAACAATATTTATAGTTCTGGCAAATGCTGTTTGTGTGTCTGTTCAGTTATATAATTGCAAACCAGTAGTGTGCAAGCATTACTGTGTTTCGGTTTGAAGGGCAATGTATCCAGAGAAATGACTGCGCTTGAAAAGATTTGACATCTAATATATCACGAGTCAGGATGTGTGTGTTGCCAGTGATGACATAATTATGGAACTGAAACGTGTTCTTAACTCTTAACTGCTGGCCTTTTGGAGAAACTTAGAGTCATGCAACGGGCAATGGAGAGATCTATGCTCGGAGTTACTTTACGCGATAAAATCCGGAACGAGGATATTCGCCAAAGAACTAAAGTCACCGACATAAATCGCAGGGTGGGTTTGCAAGTTGAAGTGGCAATGGGCAGGCCACATCGCTCGAAGAACTGAACCGATGGGGAAGAAAGATTCTTGAGAGGCGACCGCGAACCGAAAGACGCAGCGTAGGCAGGCATCTCACTAGGTGGACCGACGACATTGTAAAAGTCGCGGGCAACCAGTGGATGCAAATGGTTGTTGTACAGTGTGGCGGTCTAAGGGGGATCCCTTCGTTCAGCAGTGGAAGTCTCCGGGCTGATGATGATCTCAGGATGACGAACGTAGTGCAGTGCGAAAAAGGGTTTTGTTCACAATTCTGGCTGCTACTGTTACGGGCAAGCGTGATGCATACCACCAGGCGAACGTCTCGCTTATGTTGTCCCTCCATTGCATAAAAAAGTACCTAGTTTAGAAAATAGGAGACTGTTAAAAAGGGGTATTACCGTTTTTTTTATACTATCAAGTGACGAGACGAGCAAGGCGTTCGCTTGGTGGTAAGCATCACACCTGCCACTAATAGTAGCAGTGCTAGAATTGTGAACTTTCGAACACAATCCTGCGCCGCACTGCACTGCGCTCGTCACCCTGAGATATTAGATGTTAAATCTGTTCATACACAGTAATGCTTGCACACTACTGCTTAGCGGTTGGATAACTGGCAAAGGTATGGTACTTCCCCAGGCGGACTCTGCAGTAGAGTTCTACCACTACAAAATCCCGATTCCCGATTGAGCACCCATGTAATGAATATCTAGCATATTCCCAAAATAGCACCAATCGAAATTTTGGCTTGGTGCTGTTATGGGAACAAAAAAAACTGATTTTATAAATACATCTTACTACATAAAGGATAAAAGATTAGGTATACAGCGCTGCAGTCGCGTGTCTTATAGTATAGCTAATTTTGGAACTAAAACAAGATTTGGAATATGTACTGTTTCAATTCCAGGAGTATTACTTGCTTGAATTGCGTTTATGCGTCTAGAGTCTAGACGGGCTATAAAAGCAATGGTGCGCATATATAACTAATGCATAGAATGTCCAAATGACATCACTAAGCCTGGTCTTGTGTTGGATATCTTGTTGAACAGTTTATCGCACACGGATGCCTTTAGAGGAACGTTTTCATAGAAACAGGCACAGCACTTTCTTTTTCTTTAGTAATATATGGGTATAATATGAAAGGACTACAGATACCGTTACAGTATCGTGAGTCAAAATTCCATAATGCTATCTACTTGTTGGTAGCTATTTAAATAGCTGCGTACCGCGGATTCACCTGGGATTTCCTAGTTTTCCTGTATCTTTTTAAAGAGAATAATACAAATGTCCCTACGTAGTTATGTAAATTGATTATATATCTTTGTTGTGCTACCATCTTGTCTAGTTTCATCCAGAACATGCCAGCCGTTTCAGTCGTGAGATACCTAGAGCTACATCTTCGGCTACTATACTTAGTTATGCGACTACTAAGTATATTAGCCGAAGTTATATTACTAATGTCATAAGAAATGAAATAAGAGACCATGGACCAATTTAACGTGCTCAATTTAGCATTTCATATCAGGCAGTTGCCGACTGTTTTACTAAACCAGTAGCTAGCCTGTTGTTCAGGCAAATCATAAATCGTTTAAACAACAGCGTACAAAAAACCCTGAACGAAGTATATAACACCATTCGGTGGCATGCAACCGTTTTATATTCCAAAGAATGATCTTGATAAACGATGAAGCAAAAACTAAAAGAAAACAAAAAATCTGGGCTAAACTTACAAAGATTCGTTAAACGCGTAACGATAATCAAGGTCACGGCACGAAAAAATATTCATAATATATTTTTGTTCATAGAATACTGAATAGCGGCCGCAAAACTAGGTTTGTTAAAAAGATCAGGACACACCTAAGCGATTAATGCTTTCTCATAAAAGCGGGTAACGTCTATAACACTAAGTGACAGTAAAACACTGTTTTAAACTATCACGGTTGTTTACTAAAGTTCTATTATTATTAACGGGATATTTACCGTGATTATGTTGTGAAATGAGCAGCTCCCGATATTTCGGCGCAGTTGCATGCACCATGTTCACGAGTAAACAACAACTGCGCAACTGCGCCAAAATATCGGGAGCTCATTTCACAACATAATCACGGTAAGTAAGTAAGTTCGTATAGGCTGAGTGGCCAGCCCTAGTGTCAGAGTTAATGTGCCGCTCGAAGGCCTCTGACATGGCTGACGGTTTTTGTTATAGAAACTAGAACAAACAACCGGGACCAACAATTTAACGGTAAATATCCCGTTAATAATAATAGAACTTAAGTGACAGTAAAGTCTTCAATTATAATGAAGTGTTAGTCAGAGAATTAAGTGTACATAGATTTCCATGTGTCACAATCCCTTACAAGTACCACAGAAAACATAATAGTTATTCGTACTAGTACTATAACTTGCCTGATTATGACAAGTCACGGGAATTTGCAAACACATCATGCATCACAGTGCAGACGTATGGTAGACGTCGTCGCTTAAGCCTTTTACGTTTACCGCGAAGTGACGTCTTCTCTCACGTATATAGATGTTTTTGCAGTCGTAGTCGCGCTGTTTGTTTAGCTGTGTCCCCGTGTCCATCTGAATGCTTATTCCAGTGAGGGTCATGAGTACGCCTTAGCCCCTGCGTCATTACAGTCACGTCCAGATCATTTCTGATCCGCCTCGAGTCACGCTTCTGATGTTTATTACACTCTTGCTGGAGATTGTACTAGACTGATTGATTTATCAGATAATCCACTGCAATGTTTCAAACGTAATATCACTCAAACGAGAGCTTTGTCGTCTACCTTTTTGAAAACAAAGAATGGGAGAAATAAAGACATGCGAAAAAAAAAAAAACATTGTAGATGGCTCTGACTTTGCGCAGACCAGACGTGGCTGTCATTGTCAAGATTTTTATTTTATTTCATGTGCCACATACAAAAATATTATGCTGTTTTAAACTGGCATTTAAAGTCGCTATCTATCGAGTACTAAACTACTTTAAAAACATGTTTGGGAAAGCTCTCATTGATCTAGTTAAACAAGAAAAAAGATGGGGGACAAGACAATCGCAGCACATATTACATGACACATCTTGTGACACGTGTTTATCTAATAGTTGTAGACTTATGTGTGTAGGTATGACCGCCTCTAATCTCGTATTATTTATGCACAAAGGGTCTTACTTAAAAACCCTGCCAAGTTAACAAACGTCATTATAATTCTACGCAATACAAGATTGAAGTGCGCAATATCTAAAGTCATTTAACTTTACGGCCGTTTTAGGTAAGACTTTTTTTTTTTAAGTACTGTCCTTCAAAGACAATCGTTGTATCGACGGCTTTTTTTAAAGATAGAATTTATCCAAACTTTCCTGTTTCAATTCTTAGGGCCCAATGCAGTATTTGTAACAAAATGTAGGTATGTAAAATTAAACAAAATATGGTCTAGCACAAATACGGATTACATCATCCGTTGCTTGCTAGAAAGTAGAGAAGATCGCCGTCATCGAACGATGAAAAGGACAAGATAGTTGTTTATATATACTAAGCACATAACATAATATTGAATGAATCTAATTTGCGCAATAGAATCCGGAACGAGGATATTCGCCAAAGAACCAAAGTTACCGACATAGCTCGCAAGGTTTGCAAGTTGAAGTGGCAATGGGCAGGCCACATCGCTCGAAGAACTGATAACCGATGGGGAAGAAAGGTTCTTGAGTGGCGACCGCGAACCTGAAGACGCAGCGTAGGAAGGCCTCCCACTAGGTGGACCGACGACATTGTAAAAGTCGCAGGCAACCAGTGGATGCAAATGGCAGGTTGTCGTACAGTGTGGCGCTCTAAGGGGGAGGTCTTCGTTCAGCAGTGGACGTCTTCGGGCTGATGATGATGAATGAATCTCGTCCATGTTTTCATGTAAGCTTCTTTGTGCGCCTTAATAGTGATATTGGGACTAAATGAGCCTCATAATCTTCCTTAATTACTGTCATGTTGCCTCATGCCATGGTACCTCGAGTACAAAGCATAACCGGCTAATCAGGCTGCCGCCCGTTTCTATTTTAATAACCATTCCTTTCATGTAGTATAATGTCTGGATAGTAAAACTTAATTACGTATTTAACTAATGTACCGTTTACAGCACTTTTATAACCGTTACGAAAGTTATTTGGTTGTTTGAATCGCATGCAGTCGGCGCGGAAGCGGCGCCGGCGCAGTCAGAAATAGATACCAAAACAGTGCTGTAATAGCAGCAGACGATGACTGACTAGCGAATCTTCTTGAGCAATGTTTGAGGATTGATGAAAACGTATACGGGACAAACGTTTCTTTCTAACCATAACCACAGCTGTTGATGCAAGATAGAGCAGATACAGAAATCGCTTAATTAGATGATGGTTAAATTTTGTCTTCTTTTTTCAAACACACCTTTTAACTAAAATAGGTTTTAGTGCATAAAACGGTTAGAGGGCACCAGACGGTGACGAAAATGCCCTGGCATAAGAATATTTATGTGTAAAATGTACCATGGAATTTCGAAGTTCTTGACAGCACGACCGGAATTCTAAAGAATGAAATTAGTTTAACAATTAGAGAATTTGAAAGTTTTATGCAGACAGCTGTTAAATCGATATAATGACAATAAAAGCGTGAAATTACGTTTCCGCAGCGAGGGTTAATACTTTATTAAGTGTAGCTTTCCATTTGTTTGATCGATCACTTGTAACGGAAAAGATGTCTACTGACGTTTTAGTCTCAAGTGAAACAAATACTGACTAACTGGAATAGGCTGGCTGGACTGGTTTTTTTTATTGTCCTTTTAAAATGTAGCCCATAAATATAGCTGATTAATGAAAAGAAAATTAAAATCTGGTCAAAAATAAGCAACTTATAAGCATTTTAATATCATACTAGACAGAGAGGCGAAACAGCAAATCGTGACGTCACTTCTCAGGACGCCATATAAATTATATTCTGACAAGTAAGGCGTGACGTAATTTTTTGTTTTGTGGGAAAGGGACAGAGTTGTCTCTAACAAAAACTTTAAACGCTCATATATCAGAACATTATTAACCGATTTAAACTATTTTTTCAATAAACATACTATATTTACTAAAATTCTTCATCAAAGCTATTGGTTTCAACGATTTAAGGATCAGTCATCTAGCCTATTGTACAGTTGGCGGTAAAATTTTACAGGCTTTTGTCACTTCAGCTTTGCGAGCGTCTATTTTATTAACGTGGGGTCATTATAGGGGTTATTCACCAATTCGACACGAAGGACTGGACACGCGTGTGTCCAGTTAGTGAAACTCGAATTAAGTATCACTTTTTATTTCGTCATATATACACTCTAAGGTTTTCACGCGTGTCCAGATAGTGAATCTTAAAATAAATAACACGTTTGTTATCGTCAACTGGACATATTCATCTTTTCTGCAAAAAAGTACAGTCAGGTCAAAAATTGCTAAAAGTTTTCGTTAGAATCTCACGAATCGCTACAATCAACCTCATGGATGAACCTGCCCCATTTTTAGCCCCTCGAGTCTAGTTGGTGAATAACCCATCTATTTAGTGTTACTAGATATTCTAAAGTCATTTATATTTTCATAAGATCTACTTATATCACAATCTTCTTGTTAAATGATGCGAAATAATTATAAAATCAGTATTTTATCAGTAACCAGCTGACAGTTCTTACGAGCTTCGAACCCCAAAACCATTAAGATCAGGACTGCCTTATATTGGCCACTTCAAAAAGACAAGAATGTATCGAAAATATACTGTATATTTATTAGGAATAAGGTATACGTCCTTAGCAACGTGAAATTTTCATTTCGTACAAGATAGGCGGAGGCTATCGAACTGAAATGAATCGCTAGGGAAGTAGGGACTAACCCTTTGCAAATGTTTCGCATTTCGGTCGTAGGACATGTACTGATAAAGCTTTTGGTATACCTAGCTAAAATATGTTTGCATTGCAAATTAACTGATGTCGAACACTTACGTTCATGTCTATATTTTATAAAATGTCATCACATTATGATATACAGACACGTGTAGTTAAATATAAGGCCTACTTGAATAATGTACAAACAATCAATGAACGCAGTAAACCGTAAGGTACGCTGTGTCTACTAACTACAGGTTATACTGGTTTCATTCGCTGAACGAGTCGTAGTAAGTAGTGTTGTCGAACTGTCGATAATCCCGCTATCGATGGTTCACCTTAGAAATCTGGTAGGACATCGATAGTGATATCGTAGTAGCAATAGAGTGCTGTCAATATTATCAGTACATTCAATAGTATAATTTGTGGTTTCAATAGTATTAATGGTTTGTTAATGTTTATAGTATCATTACTATTATAGAAAAGGTTATACGAGGGCGGCACTGAAAATTTCGGGAATCAAGGAAGTGACACAACATTACTATTTAAAAATATATTTATTGCTTTTCGAAGTATTCTCCGCGAAATTTGACACATTTTTCCATACGATGGAACCAATCATTGAAGCAACCATTCCATTCGGATTTCCGTTGGGGTCTCCAAAATGGCCGTTTTGTAGGCGTCCACAGCTTCTTCAGGTGATGAAAATCTCTGTCCACGCAATTTATTCTTTATTTTAGGGAAAGTATAGAAATCATTAGGGCTTAGGTCGGGGCTGTACGGCGGATGGTCCAATAATTCTATGTTTTCTTGCTCTAAAAACTCTTTTGTTCTGTGCGCGATGTGAGAACTCGCATTGTCGTGATGGAGGATGATGCGGCGGTTGCAGTTCTCTTTACGGAGTTCAGAAACGACCTGTGGCAAACAAATGCTAGCATACCATTCTGCATTAACCGTTCTTTGTCCCTCAAGAGGAATAGTCGTAACATGGCCGGTTTTGGAGACAAACGTGGCCACCATTTTTTTTGCAACACTCCGTGAACGTACAATTTTTGTTGGCTTTAACTCATTTTCGAACACCCAAACTCGTGACTGGTTTTTTGTTTCGGGTTCGTACGCGTATATCCAGGATTCGTCACCTGATACGATGTTGTATACAGCATTTGAGGATCCTGCGTGGAATCTTTCGAGAGTTCTGACGCACCAAGTAACGCGAGCCGCTTTTTGCTCTTCACAGAGCGAATGCGGTATCCATCGGGAAAACAACTTTTTTACACCTAATTTTTCATGCAAGATTATTTGTATTTGACTCATGCCAATGTCTAAAGTTGCCTGAATTTCGCGGTATGTCACATGTCGATCTTCCTCAATCAGCTTACGCACAGCATCAACGTTTTCTTGGGTGACTGCAGTTTTTGGACGACCTTGACGGGGATCATCACTGAGCTTGACACGTCCACGTTGAAATTCAGCAAACCAGCGATAAATTGTGGTTTTGGATGGGGCTTTATCACCAAATGCAGAAATCATCCGGTCAACACACTGTTTTTGTGTTAAACCACTTCGAAAGTCATAATAAATCATCGCTCTTGAATTTTCTCGAGTCAATTCCATTTTCTCAACGACTAAACAAGTTTGACAAAACCTTGTGACAAGACCGAGAATATTTTTTTAAATAAATAAATGGTATTCGATTTTTAAAACCAAGGAGTTTTCAATTAAAAAGATTTTAATATGACAGAAACAGTGGAAATATTCCATTCCCGATACTTTTAGTGTAGCCCTCGTATTCTATAGATACGTACGAGTATATAATAGGTACACAGTTTTGTAGCTACACTTACATCGATAATATCGATAAATATCCTATCGATAGAACTTGCCTATCAATAAGCAACACTACTAGTAGGTGGAGCATACATTTACTTTGCTTAGTAAGTGTAACGGTTCTATTGTTTTATCTATGCTCCTAATATGGAAGGTGTAATTTTCAAATGTGTCACCATCGATCTAATAACAACACATGGTGTTGCCATGTACTTTTACCAATGTAGTATGCTTTGCTTGTTACTGTGACATTAATTTTCATTTATTTGTACTGTAACTTTCGTTTATAGTTAGTACATTATATACGAAAGTTACAGTACCTGGGTATGCAAAACTGCACCCAGAACCACTGGAGGACGGGCAGAGCAGCGTCCTCTCGGTTAACGGTGGTGAGCATTCTGCGATCCCCAAGCTCCCGGCCAAGCGTGGGGATTGTGGCAACCCCTCCCTGTTAAGGGCCTCCCCCTTGGTCCAGCAGTGGACGTCTTCTGGCTGAAGACGATACGAAAGTTACAGTATAGTAAGTACAGGTACACACATAATATACATTCGAGATATCTCAAAGTGTCACTCTGTATAATATTGATTTCTAAGGTTTTTTTCTCTCTTAATACTGCTCCGGACCACTATTCCTGCTATTCTTGCTATCTTCATTTGCGCCAGAGGTTTTACTAGTCTAATTTTGAATTCGTTACTACCGCGTTCCGGTATCATATAAAAAATGATCTTGCTAACTAAGGCTGCCAGATACTGAAGTTCTTACAAAAACATATTTGAAACAGTCCGGCCAACTTTCGCCCTATAGCCTAAAATGATATCACGAGACACACTCTGTTAACTCTATGATAATGTCACCAGTTCTTCCGTAATACATATTGTAATCTCAGTAATCGATACCACTGAAGGCATCATATTACGTGCGCTGCGCTCACCATAGACGCTTACTAATTCAATTTAAGTGAATGAAATGCTATCCCTATTCTTCGTCGTTAATGCGGTGGAGTGGATCGCTTTTCTTAGGGGCGGCGTGGACCGTCTTAGCGAGGGTTCCGCTCATCGATTTTGCCTATTCCATTTATGAGTTGAGCACTTCCCTGGATTCTTGAGAGTGATGTTTTCCTTATCTCTATTGGACACCTTTTTGTTACATTTGTGCAAATAGATATCCCTACATTTGTTCTTGTCTAGGTAGATATCAAATTAGGTTTTTTGACCGAGGGAAGCGGTCTCGAAGACGTTGCGAAGATATAGAGAGGTCGCGAGGTCACAGTTCAAGCCTATCAAACCGTTTGATGCGATAATATGTAATATGCAGTATTGTTTTCCTTAAAAAAAAATAAGGAAAATAATAATTAACTACTCAAGGCGAAAGTCTTCTATCAGCGCGTTCTACCCGTTATGACTGTATGCTGAAATGTGGATACTCATGACAGTTGGTTCTGTTCAAAAGTTCAATACAAAATCGCTCAGCTAGTTATGGAAGAGCTATGCTAGGTGTTTCCTTAAGGGATGGTATACGGAACGAAGTAATGCGCCAGAAAACTAAAGTCTCTAGAAAACGTTTTAGATAGTTTATCACCCGACTTCAAAAAAGGAGGTTCTCAATTAGACTGTAGGTTTTTTTTCCTATGTATTTTACGCTATTTCTCCGCCAATTATGAACTGATTTTGATGATTCTTTTTTTGTTTGGTAGGTACTTCAGAAGTGGTCCCATATAAATTTTATCAAAATTGGTTTTTAAATCAAAATTACTAGAAAATATGCAGGTGTCATCCAGGTATTCGTAGTTGAAGTAGTTTTTTTTAAAAAGCGTATTATAATGTAAATCTTTTCTATGGTAGGTATAATTTTTTTTTTTTTTTTTTCCAATTGTGATAGTACATTTTAACATATTCAACAATATCTGACTCATTAACAAAGACTAATGAAGTATTACGTGTCATGCAGCACCTGCACTAAGACTAAGAGTCTTGTGTCGCAGGTGACTACGTGTTCCTTCCAAATATGGTATACAAAATTATATGCAGCCGAGTGCTACCTTCTTCACAATTGGTAAGTATATTGTTAATTTAATTAAAATTACTAATTACTATTATTACTACTACTACTAGTATTACTAAGCTGAAGGGGCAGCGGGCTGGTTATATCTGTCGCAGAACCTATAACTGTTAGGGTAAACTTGATCTAGAACAGAGGAATGGAGGCCACGTCTCCATCGACGTGATGGAGTGACGATATTCACATGTCAGCTGTCAATGGTTGGAACTCTTTGCCGTGCCATAGGAGAGGTCTAGGTCAGGGGACTCTGATAGACTAATTATGTTGAAAATGGTTATTTTCCTAATAAACCTTACCAAAACTAAGGAAAAATATCACTTCATAGGTGTTTTGTCATAATTACTCACATTTGTTAAATGTTTGTAAATATATCCGTTCTTGTTATCTTATTTTTAAACTATGGCTGCGGCACTATTTACATGGGTATAGTCTTGTTTCATTAATACGGTTATTCGTCGTAGGCATCGCATCGTACCTATCTCAGGAATACCTTCTACTTCTTTAACCACTTGACTTTTGACCTGTTGATTAACTCTATCATCTGCATCATCTGCATTCACCGTTTGCGAAGTTAAGCTCTTACCAGAGTCATACGAATAGTATAATAGTACATTATGATACAAGTGTGCTATGTTGGTCATTACACTCTGGGCTTCCTTATCGCGCTCGCCTGCGGCTCGCGCGCATAATACCGCCTCTAGTGTAATGACTAACATAGCACAAGAGTTTCATACGACTGTTTTCATAACACTTGCGAGGAAAAAACAAACTTTTTTTGATAATAATCAACCACACAGCGAAAACGTCAACAAACATTTGCGGAAAATGGCGCCCAAACCAGCCATGCGCGCGCAGGTTGACATTTACTTCAGCGGCATAAGAACTCTTTGTTGGTATTACAAATGATTATGGTATTATGACCTGGGCATGTCGTTAAACTACCAATCCAGCACCACTGGAGGACGGGCAGCAGCGTCCTCTTAGTTAACGGTGGTAACACACTGCGATCCCCAAGCCGCCTGCCGAGCGTGGGGATTATGGCAACTCCTCCCTATTAAGGGAGATGCCTTTGTTCAGTAGTGGATGCCTTCTGGCTGATAATGATATTATTCATTATTCCATAGTACCTATATTATTTTTATCAGACCATTTTTGTTAGCCTTTTGATCTTATTATTGGAAATCCCATCTTTCCCATTTCTTGTAGGCATTACAAATATCTAAACATGCTCCAATTTTCCTATTCTTTTATCGCCTCTTGACCTGAACCGATTGCACCCTTTTATTTCAATCTTAATCTTCGAAACAATTACTTCGCATGTGTTTTTGTCGGTTCACGTGTTCTAGATTGGATTTTCCCGTGACAAACGCAACGTAGCTACCTAACTACACGTTGCTTGGGTGTGCTTGTGACAAATGCTCCATTAGACTGTTTGTGACGGTCGACCTAGTTGTGTTCAGAACATTAATTTCTGAGATTAACACTTCTTTAGTATTATAGCTGTTTACTTCTTTCTTGTTTCTGAAACTTTTTTTAAATTAGACACATTCGTTGCTAATAATTTTGTCATTTTATTATAAATGTTGTTTTATTTTTTTGTCATTCATGCTAGAGATCATTCTAATTTATCGAAGAAATAAAATAAATTTATTCGACACAGAGACAGTGATAAACTAATAGACACACTTATGTCGAATACCATCTCCGCATTGGTGCTGATTGCTATAGACCAGGGGTCTCGAAACATTTTAGTCTAAGGGTCAGACTGGCTGCTCCACAAAGGTTCAACGGCCAAAATCTAGCTAGCTTATCAGATTAGCGGGCCGGATTGGTGGTGCTCGCGGGCCGGTCTTGGCCCGCGGGCCGTAGTTTGGAGACCCCTGCTATAGACAATCAGCACCAATGAAGATTTTCAGATGGTTCCTGCAATTTCCGGTATCGCTGTTTTTGATAAATGGTTATTTCGAATAGCTTGAAAAGAAAAAAACGACATCGTCAACGTAAAGGTTTCGTTAAATTACTTAAATGGTATAAAAAAAACAGTCAGTTATGTCAATTGTGATATATAACGGTAACTTACATAACCTTACAAAGGTGTGCACTTGTGCGGCTTCCCATGCTTCGCGCATTCGACATTGTCTATTTTCTTGCTTTAAAATAAAACAAAAGACGGAATCAAATTGTGATCTAAGTACCCACATGAACTGCTGCGTGGAGTTATGGATGTGAGATGACGTCACATCACGTCTAGACAGGCAGATGTGGTATTGACTCGTGCTTCTAAGGGCGTCGAGGGGTCATGTTCCATGCAAGTGGATATTTGGCCCTCAGATTCATAACTCTACCCATTACTGACAAATGACTGGCTCTTCAATTCGATGTTTAAATCTTGGGTTATATCCCATTACATGACATATTTTAAATAGACGACTGTCTGACTTAATCCTACTTAAAATTCAAATAGGTAATTTAGTCTCAAAATGAAGTTATTGTTATAAATTTTGTTCTAATTTGACCATTACTATGGAACTCCTGGCCTAACAATAAATCAGGAGGGTGGCGAGAACTAACCCCTAACGAGGCCCATCGCTTTTCTCACGGCGGGGGTCAGGTACTATTCTGAAAGTCCACCCCTCCCCGTTCGTTTGTCAAAACAATTGTCCCAGAACCAATAAAATAAATAAGGCAAACTGCGAGCAAACCTATAAATAAAAGTAAGAGCAATAAAACCAGCACCAGGGTAATTAAAAAACACGTCTATAGAAACTTTGTTTTCCCGCTTCTTTGTAATAAAACATTATAGAAGCGGCTATAAAAGCAAGATTAAATTTTCCCGAGAAGATTGATGTTGCGTTAGATACGGACACGCATAAACTTGCAGGAAGAATATTGCAAGCAATTAAACTTGTCGTACGATAATGTAGATTTTAATCGGCTGTACCAATTAAGTATAATAAACAGCATCAACAGACTCCGTTAATGGTCTAGTCTTCCTATGGTCTGCAATGTTACTGAACCTGATTTAAAATACTTGACGGCCGATTTATAGTCGAATTATCTGAATTAAGACATTAAAGTAACACACAAGCTCCGCATTGAAGCTTGAAGGCTACTAATATAAACAACTTGAATGGCGTGTTTATTTCTCACGGAAGTTTAACCTTTCCCATTCACGTCTATAATAGGTACTATTTAATGACTTCTACCTTCTATTGTTTCTTTGGTGACAATCTGCTAGCACTGACCTAACCTCATGGACATTAACTGTAATCAAATAACTTCTTCCTGTTTTCAATCAAACATGTGTGATATGTTTAGATTGTGAGTCATGAGGTATCGTTGAAGCTTCCGGACGCTACAATGTCTACGTCATCGTTATGCTTATTGCTACAAATCTCTTGAAAGAATTGCTCCGTGACCACTCCGATATCCTGTGTTGAAATAATCCTACATGTTACGATGTCAACAGCAGATAAAAGTTTTGCGTTATATATTTTTGCAAAGCCTCTGATATTTGTAGTTTCATCTTTAAATCGAATAAAAGTAATGATCCCATCAACATTATCCACCTACTAAATGTAAACTACCAAACTTTTAACTGCACACACCTATGATCAATGTTATCGAACGTCAATCTTTTTTCTTTTCCGCGTCTATCCACTATCAATATCTATATTGCCTCTCTATTGATTCAATGCGTTCAATGAACTTCTCCCTAACCTTGTACAGGAGTTCTTAGTCCTATAAACTCTCGTAGTAGTTCTAGTAGTACTCCTAGTTCCTACTAATCCTAAAGTCTCCAGCGAATTAAAATCAATAGAAGACAAACATTCTACTCTGTATTCATTGTTCCAGATACAACGGGTACTTGCCAGCAGGCGAGCGCGGCCGGCGGCGCAGCAAGTTTGTGCTGTACCGACGGCCGCAAGCAAATGGCGTTCGCCGCTCCAAGCACTACGTGGTGAAGACACCGCATAGCAGCAAGGCCATCCTGGACGCCAGCCAGCACTCCATATCGTACACGCTCAGCCGGAGCCAGGCGGTCATCGTCGAATACACGGAGGATCCCGACACGGATATGTTTCAGGTTAGTTCAGGCAAATCGCCCGTTTAGGGATTTCTTATACATGAAAATTGTATTTAACTTAGTAGAAAATATCGAGACATCATTGATCGGCAAA
Organism: Erannis defoliaria; assembly: GCA_905404285.2. NCBI lineage: Eukaryota > Metazoa > Arthropoda > Insecta > Lepidoptera > Geometridae > Erannis > Erannis defoliaria. The sequence continues at coordinate 6,650,942 of FR990085.1, read as the reverse complement.
CATACATCGAGTGATGATATACGTAAGACAGCTAGTAGTGGCTAAAGGCGAAAAGATGACGATGAGCTTAGTAACGAACCTTGAAAAAGGTTATGTCCAGCTGTGTAGGCGGGTTATAATAATACAACGTGTAACAAAAAGGTTCAACAATACTGAAGAGTATGTATGTACTAACAACTAAACAACTTTTACTATGGGGTCAACCCTGAAATCGCGAAAAAATAATCAGCTGTTCCATACATTTTGTCCAACGGCAATGAACTTTTTGTATGGAACAGCAGATTTTTTTTCGCGATTTCAGGAATAGCCTCATAGTAAAAGTTGTTCATAATGATGAGTACATACATACCCTTCAGTATTGTTAAACCTTTTTGTTACACGTTGTATATGAAAATGGTTGACAAGTCTTACAATATTAGGATAATAAAATTGCCTTATTTGTGTAATGCGTTCTAAAGAGATTCGAACAATAGTAACTTATGATGTGAGCTTTCTTTTGCTCTTCTTTGTTGATTCATTTTAAACAAGCCGTAGTCTAGGTACTTAGTGGTTATACAAAAAATCATTACGGATTAACGTAAATGTACTGTTACTGCTTTTAGGTACACGTACATGGGTTTTTTCGACACTCCAAACAAAGAATGCACGTCTTGATCATAAAATTTATCGCAAATATAAACAGTTTACGGTTTTAACACATGCGTGTTTCATATAACGATTAATCAATAACTTCGATTGTGTCAAGGATGCTACCTAAGGACTTACGTGACCAAACGCTTGTCCGAATTGGCGAGAAACTTATATTTTTGTATCGCGGCCAGTAGTGTCAGAATACAGATGTATTTAGTAAGCTAGGTATGGGTTTTTCTAACTAACATAACTGCAAATAAAAATGGCCAGTCATTGTAAAGGAAAATCACGTCGTTACACTGAAACAAGGTGACAATAGAGAAAATAATCACCATCATCATGTTTTTATTTCGTGTTGCAGCACAACGAGATACTATGAAGACATCCCTTGATTTCGAAACTATATCACAGCTAGTTTACTCGCCAGGGACCGCTTATCTGCCAACAGACACTCTCTGTTTGAACAATAACGCGTCTAACCCATGTTCTAACGTGATCACAATAGACGTGCTATTGCTAAATGAGGACACGTACATCACCTGCCAACCCTCGAATTGATATCTTTCACTTTTGCGTTGAACCGCAAAGTTCTCTATTACATTTGCGTTGAACCGACTACTATATCGATTATAATATTCAGACTGTTTCTACTTGGTCTTATGCCAAAAGCTCGATGCTATCACGTGTCGTCTAATGGAAACGTCGACAGGTCTATGTTGTTTCGTTTGATGCAAATGATGCCGCTATACTGGAACTTTCAGCTCGTGTAAACTGCGGCACGTGTTTTATAAAACCTTCTAAACGTGAAATAGGTGACACAAATAACACGTCTCTTATGAATTCTTAAAAGCCTTTTGCGCGCAAATTTGGACTGAAATAAGGCCCGCCGTCCCGAGGGAGCTAACCAAAATTTTCGGAAGAAAAAATACGTCTTGCATGAGGTATCGCACCCGACCAGAAAATGTCATGTTTGGTTTAAGATAATAATGTAATGTTTTGCAAGACGCGACCAGTGTTTACATACTCACTCCGGCGCCGTTGGCCGTATCTAATCGGCGCATATGGGTTAGTGCCCCCCGGGAGAACAATGCGTTGGTCCCTACCCCCTGTGCCTCGTCACCGACTCATTGACCGCATGCTGAGGCACTGCGTACAGATGTAATGCAGACGAGAGTGACGCCTTATCAAAATATCTAACTACAATAAACAACTCGGCCAATGCCCGATAAATGAAGCTGAATTTTATGTTTTGGCGTTACGTATGATGCCGCGCGTCGTCGACTAGATATAAAAGTATTTCCGTACAACTGTTGATAATCATCAATTTCACGGCATTGTTTTCATGCTAGTGCAGCGTCGGGAAATTGATTAAAGTCCTCTGGTAAGTTTCATTGTAGTCTAATTCAATTTATAACATTTAATAAAACGAACTATTGCGATGACTTGCACTCTATGCAACCGAGAAGAGGTTGCCTTGCTCTATTCTAATTCTTTTTTTTGTAGTTCCGTCGAGTTTATTTGTTGGTTACGTACGTCTGCATGTTAGTAGGTTGTTCGTGTGTGACTTGTAGAGGCTAGATCGTACTTGTTCTGGGACTGCGAAGTTCGTCGTACCGCGGTCGTCGCACTACCACCGCTCTATATCCTGTTCGAATGAAGCCCATTCCATTGTTGCGAACTCAACACGACATCAAACATGCTGAACACTGTTATTAACAAACAAATAAATATTTATTTGTTCGTCTCATCACCGGAACGTTTAGCGGAAGCAACGATCCGAGCGGTAACGTTTGCTCCGTCATTGTTTACCTCTAAATTGTAATGCGAAGAATATGCAAATTGTTTTGAATACATCATCATGTCGTTTCTCAGACATTGGTTATTTGTGATACGCTCGAAATTATTTTGTAAACAAAATAGTAGATATTATTGCTTTGGCAAAAATTAGTCGCAATACTGTTCGACCCCGTTATGCTGCTATCAGTTATTGTGTTAGCAGTTTAGTCTTGATCCCGTTATCGACATAATTTAACGATAACTCTATTGGCCGATTTGAGCAAGGCTTCGCTGCTTAGATTTAAGATTGGTTTACAGACGGCTATAAATTAAGTGAAGCTCGGGATGATGGGCGGTGAAGTCTAATTAAAATACCAGTTTTATCTCAAAGCGCAGCGATAAGTTCACTAACCTCAGATGTGTATCTAGTGTTTATAAATATGTTAATGCTGCTTATGATGCGGTCCCGAGGTGAATGGGTCGGAGTCTTTCTTCCGATGAATAGTGGCTCCGCCTCCGCAATCTTCGGTATTTACTGTCTTATTGACAACAGCTTTATTCGAAAAAGCTTTCAGTTTTAAGTGGTTTATAAATTTCAAGCGTTTTTCAAAACAAAGTGCGGCCGTTCTAAGAATTTGTTCAAATAAATTGTTGATTTAACACAATAAGTTATCAGATTAAAAACTCCGAAATCTTTATTTTCTTGACAAACTGATCGCTCCCTGCCCGTGGTCCACCTACACTGTTCACCTGGCTGTACCAGTGGCATTTTTTTCTTCCCGTGGTCCACCTCAAGATAACTGGGTGTACCAGGGGATTTTATTTCTCCCCATCGTCCACCTTCGTTCACCTAGCAGTACCAGGGGTAATCTGATTCATATTTTTTGTAAATTCTGAACAGACCTCTTTGTTTTCTTATATTTAAATTAAATAATTAAGACAAATATGATTACCTACAATGTAGAATCGACATCAACATGTTTAATATTGCCACCCACCACGTCGATTCCGTTATATTCTTCGAATCGTCGTCCGTAGCCGTAGCCTTAATACTTACTACAGCTAGCTGGCAGGCACTTGTCAGTTGTCAACCGAGTCAATTGATTAGTTCTTTGTGTTGCTTGTCCACTACGATGCATGAATGCACGCGAGCGTTGCTTTTAGACACTGCTTTGCTGTGATGATGCCTCCTCAAAAAGTTCTTTGGAAAGTCCGAAAAAAGTCCGAGATGGCAAAAAGTGGCCACGTTCTTGATAGTTCATCAGTCCATCACACGTTATGCTGAGATAAGAGCCTGAGTGTTTTACGAGAAATTGGGAGAACATGATTTCTCTGGTAACATTGCCCTTCAAACTGGAACACAGTAATGCTTGCACACTACTGCTTGGCGATTGAATAACCGGCAAAGGTGTGGTACTTCCCCATGCGGACTCTGCAGTAGAGTCCTACCACTACAATGTTGCTAAAGATAATTGAAATGAAATGCAAGCAATCGAACTACCAAATCTTCAAACCCTGTAAAGATGTTGGTTTAAATTGTATAGTACAAATAAGTCTGAAGAACTACGAAAACTCATCTCCACAATCCAGTCTGAGAGAATCCTGATACTTGTTGGTCGATTCATTTGAGTCGTCTTGCAAATTTTCAAGTATTTTATATTCGTCAGCCACAAGTACAAACTCCATCAACTGTTACGATCTAACTGATAGAGTCATTGGACTAATATATGAAGCAATTGAAGCATCTAGTTTTTTTGCATGAACGAACTTGATGAAGGTTATAAGTTCATAGAGAGATTATTTGTAATGCAAGGTCTAAAATTTACTTATAAATAGGCTTTTTACAGTTCCACGCATACCAAAAAATATGTTCGATACTACGATTGTACTCATATGAATTGGCTTTTCAGTACGAGTAGCTAATGCTCTAAAGAACATGTCTGACTTCTAATTTATAGATGAGGGTTCCTTCGTGTTGTTTGTGGGATTTATAATGTGGTCAATCCTGAAGGCTTTAGTTGACAGTACTGAATATAGGTGTCACTTTTTTACTAGACATTTTAGCTAGGGACAGCAACACTTTAGTTAGTTTAGTTCTGTCAACTAAAACCATCAAAATCGACCACAATGTCGATCGCATCCACGATATTCACTTGTAGATACTGTGACATGGACGACACATTGACGTAACTAGAACTATTAAAGTTGTTAACAGCTAACGTTGCATCTCTTGTGACGTCACGGATGACCCGCTCCGCATGTCGATGAGGGTGAGGCGTGACGTCAGCAGGGTGGGGGGCGTGGGAGACGGCGTGGTGGGCCAAGGACGTCGCCGGGCCGACCGGCGCGCAACAGCCGTCGCAATCGATACCTCGCTCGCTTGACGACACCGATGTCATCTGCAACCAACCCCCACGCTTTCTAAACTTTTCACTGTCTGCTTTTTGGACAATGATTGATTTTATTAATAAAGTGTGCTCCAGTTCTTTTACATGACGCCATCTGTGTTGGTTTAAAAATCTATGCATATAATTAATAATATCAACGAAAGTTATAAATCAATAAGACGAAAGTTGCACTTGCAGTGAATACATCTAAATAGTCTCGTGTCACCATATTTTTGGTTTGTTGGTAGATATCTTAACCTGAAGGACCTTAAGGACCTTAACCTTTACAACTTTTCTGTATAATCTTGGGACCTAACTAGATTTTACATTTTCAAACTACGCAATTTACTGAATTTAGATTTTGGAATTCGTTAATTTCATTGATCGGTGGGCAAAAACTGGATTTAGAGAGCTGCCGACCGATCCCAGTGCCGGCGTTCACTACCTACGTCCACTAGTGAATAATAAAAAGCAGATGAAGAGGTCGGAGGTATTAGGCCGGCCGCACATTATAAGAAAAACTGGACGGTCGCGCCGTGCATACATTTTGTGCTAGGTGCTACAATACAGGTTGCTACTACGGTGTGCGGGGCACACCGTAAGAAACGTCTCGTGACGACCATCTCGTTCGCACTTACTATTGTGCGTGGTGTGTGACGGTCGGTCCGAAATAATGTGTACATACAATTTAACAAAAAACTTCTAAGCATACCCTATATTTTACACGTTATCGTGGCTTTCCTTAAATTATACTGTTAAAGTTAGCGAGAGTTCCAAATTAGCTGTTTTGGTGTTATTTTATTAATACTCCAAGGACGTATTTTCATTTTCAAAGAGAAATAGGCATGATGACTACTAATTTTTTATTACCACATAAAAAAGCTGATCATCAATAGAGCCTATCAACGAAAACAAAATTTAAAATAATTCAAAAATAAATAAGTTCGAAGTATTTTAATTTCAAGCTAGACAGAGAGCGCGCTATACTGAGCTATGACGTCAAGCCTCAGGCGCGGCATACAAATGCTATACTAACACGTGCTTTGCGAGAAAGGGATAGAGCATCCCCTCTCTATCCCCACCTAATACTTTAAACGCTCATATCTCAGAGATTTATCAGCCAATACAATTTATTTTTTCAGTATGTGTAATGTATTTAGTTATATTCATCACTAAGCCTGTTATTTGTTATAAATTTAACATTAGGCCACACATCGATGTCATTCGAATTTCTTATTCGATGTCTCCACGCAACATTTTTCAAATCTATTTCGAGGGTCGGATTTATTTTTATGTGACATTCATGCGATTCCGTAGTTTATTGCGTTTCCCCACTGAAAGGTAAAAATATATCGACTATGGGCTTATCCGTCTTGCTTTCAGTGCCTCTTATAAATTTGATAGATAATTCGTGTCAGTACCAGCTGTTCTGGTTACTTTCACTAGTGTTTCTCTCCAGCCTTCGAAATCGCGTTGTAAAACTGGTTTGTTCTCTCGTGTCTCTGTCATTGTTATGACCTATGATTTAATTAAACGTGTCACGTAAATGTAACAGTCACATTTGGTAAAATGACTTCGTGATTTTGTTGGTGTATTCAGTGACAGCGTGACACGAAGAGGGTCATCTCTAGTTTTGTTGTTATTATCGATCATAGGGCTTTTAGGCGATTAGTTTCTGCCTTTACCCAATAACAGCGAAGCCGGAGTTTTGGCGGGAACACGGAAAAATCATGTCGCATTCTATTATTTTCTTAAACTTGTGTTTTTTCGCGAATTAATGATTATAAATGGTGGTGTTTTATTCATTGAGTGTTGAATTACATGCAGGAGTGTGGGCATGTGATATAATCTGGTGAAACGTGTCTTTTCGTGTTGTTTTCAAAACTCGGTGAAAGCTCATAGTAAAGTCGCCACAACCAGACTAGGTCATGACTTGGACTCGCCTATGACTAATTTCGTGTGACTTACTGTTGAAAATTTATAAACTTGACACTGGGAGAATGCATAAAGTGCGATGCCAATAACTAAGAAAAAAATACATCGAAGCATAATGTAGAGGTACATTGTACAGTTTCAATGACTGCAAATTTTGTTAAAAGATTGATACGTAATTATCCGATTAGGATATTATCACTGGTTAGGTAAAATTAATCATCATGAGTATAGCATGGTGTCTAGTCTAGTCTAGCTCCTATACAAGTATATAGGAGTAGAGAGTAGAGTTCACTTAGTCATGTGGAGTATTATCTGTTATATATATATATATATTTTTGCGAATTACGATCCATCAAAGCCAATCGGTTCTTTGATTTTTTAACGTGGAAACTCTTAAGTTTCGAAATATGTGTATAGTGTGAGCGCCGTGCGAAAGACTTATGTCAAGCAGGTGGACTGTGATAGGCTGATTATGATGATGATGACATATCAATTTAAAACAACATCCTTTTATTGAATCAGTGTCGGAGATTTTGTGAACGTTTAATTAACGTTCATTTAATTGCAGGTCTAAAATATCTGTGTTAGAAAAACACTTTCAATAGTCAGGTTAAGAGTGCGACTAATGCCAGAAAAATAACAGATTTCACCCGCGCGTCTTGCATTAGTTTAGAGTCGAAAATCGCATGATACAATTGATGATGATGATGGCTTTGAGCAATTAAGGTGGGATTTTATTTAATTATTCAAAATGTAAACATGAAATAAAATAAAATAAACGACTACTGTGCTAAAACATTAGTTTAGCTATGTAATTCGTAAAAAATAATGTGATGATGTCGCTGATAATTTAGAGCATTTGAATTAAAACAGTTTTTTTTGTTGGTAATTTGTTTTTGTTTTTTTATAAACCTGATTATTTTCCAAAATTATATTCGGTTACTCGGCTTCTTTAGGGTTTTGCTCTACCTGTAGTGTTTTTTTAATCTGAATATATTTACGTTCTTTCGTTCGTTTTTTTTGTTCGTTCGTTGTTCTTTCTCTATGTGTTTAAAAATACACCTTTTACTTACTTTTGGCATTAGTCGCCCCCTTAACAAATACTCGTAGGTATCATGATAGTTGGCGTCTGTTGTTGTCTGTCTGGCTCGGCTCCAGGCAGCATTACGTGCGCCCCCGCGCAAACTAGTGAAAGTATTCCTTTTCAATCTGATTTCTCCAAAGTACTTACTCGGTAATTGGTCATATAAGCTAGATATATAGAAATTAGAAACTGTTTATTGTGCACAATGATGTCTTAAGTCGAATTAATGTCTATAACATAAACATACATATGAACCTTATGAGCTAATCACATAAATGCTAAAATCGATCTCTTCCGGCCAATCACGGGATGGAGAGAACTCTATTCGTCATTAGCCATAAAACGCCCACTGCTGGACGAAGGCCTCCCCCTTAATAGAGGGGTGTTGCCATAATCCCCACGCTTGGCAGGCGGCTTGGGGATCGCAGTATGGTCACCACCGTTAACCGAGAGGACGCTGCTGCCCGTCCTCCGGTGGGTTTGGTTGCAGTTTATGGACATACCCAGGTCCTAACTCTATTATCTATACGAATAGGTCAATATAGATCGGAGAAACTTTAAACACGTTTAGTGACATAATTTAAATCAATTTAACCGTGGGATATACATTATGCTTATCAGTCGTGAGATATAATTCTACATGACACAATCCTTCACAATGACTTACGAGAGAACAGTAATGAATAAGTTTCGTAATCATGAGGTTAGGAAAGTAAGAGACATAATTGAAACTATCAGGACATTGAAATGGAATTGGGCGGGGCATATATGTAGGATAGAACAGATTTTCTAAGAAAATAATAGAATGGATACCTACAGGAGAGAAAAGGAAAATAGGGAGGCCAAACAGGCGCTGGGAGGACATATTTAGACAAGGACATGGAAAGGAATGGAAGAGGTTAGAGATCATTCCAGATAGATGTCGCCAGGGGCGACACTTAAGTAAATATACTAAGAATAAATAAGGTAAATCACACGATTAAACCATGACATAAAATATGTATAACTATAAATCTTTTTAATATTGACGCAACAATTAAAAGTGAAGAGTAAATCAACACAGTAGACATACACAAACTTACACATCGATAAATAGATGTCTTGAAAATAAAGAAATATCAAAGAATCACAAAATTAATGTAGTTTTGGGATAATGGAATAAAGGCTCTTTGAGATCATAAGGTCAAATAGGTCAGCCAGATCAGTCCTATCTACCTATCTCCTATCTCTTCTGCCAGAGTAACGATCTTTAACATCGTGATCAATGTTGCACTTTCACTCTAACCTTGAAAATGTTCAAAGATTAAGCCCCAAAATTACGATACAATTTCGATTCAATACAATTTCACGGGGAATCAAACACTTATTTCGATAATAATAGAGTTGTTTGGTCGGTGAAGGTTGTTTTTGTACTTATCGATTCGAAAAGAGAATGCTCGTGAATGGTACCAACTTGTGGCAAGGCGGCAACGTATAAAAATCTGGTAGGTATGCCAATAAGTAAACCTAATTTTGGAAATAGATATAATTTATATTATTATAATTATTTATTTATTATAATTATATGGAGTTACGTAATCTAATGATGACACGGAATACTGGATGGATTATTTTACCTCAATGCTAACCATACTTTGCCATAAAATTCTATGATCATAGCACTGTTATCGTTATGTGGGCACGGTTTGATCAGCGAAACTTTCCCTATTACAGTTTAGTAGACCAAATTGGTACCGCTTGACCGCAAATCTTTGATACCCTGAGTAACTGACACTGAATCTGGATCTCGATTGCTTATACGCAAAATACGCGTTTCGCGTTATAAGTAGTTTTTATAATACTTGTTAATATACCTAACATAAAAGTCTGACTAAAAGAACTTTTAATGATTACAAACGACGTAGGCTTTAGCTTCCTTTTTATTGTTTAATAGAGTGCTCAGTTTCATTTACAAACGCTTTGTAAAGTGTTCACGAGATTTTTTTAAATTATTATCAAAGAAACACGCAGGCGGATCAAAAGATTCTTTCTCTTTGTGTTATTTATCACAAATTTATGCTCTTTTATTCACAAAATAACTTTTCTACAAATAGAAATAGGCTAGATGACTGTTTTTTTATTGTCCTGTTAAAATGTGGCCCATAAATATAGCTGATTAATCAAACAAAATGAAAATCTGATCAAAAATAATCAACGTATAAGCATTTTAATATCATGCTAGACAGAGAGGAGATTATGACGTTACTTCTTTGTACGCCATATAAATTCTATTCATTCTGACAAGTATGGTGTGACGTAATTTTTCTTTTTGTGGGAAAGGGACAGAGTTTTCTCTACCAAAAACTTTAAACGCTTGTATATCAGAACATTAGTAAACGATTGAAATTATATTTTCAATAAACATATTATATTTACTTAAATTCTTCATCAAAGCTATTGGTTTCAACGATATAAACATCAGTCATCTACCCTATTGTGTCAACATTGTTTCTACATTAGATGTCTATTCAGACCTTTTCACTAACGATAGTAAACTTGCTTTTATGAGAATTCCTCGCTTTATTAAATTCGCAAACATCTGCAAAAACCAACGCGATTTCAAACACATCCTACACGCAAATGGCTTTTTAAAGATGGCATTGAATCGAAATCCTTCAGGATTTTTTTTATCTATTCAGTTAAGTGTCCTCTGAGACTGGAGGGGAAATTTTGAGTGTGAGGGGAGGATGGGCGTGGGCTCGTTGGGAGGGGGTGAGACGGTTCATCGGACCTAGGACTGGGAGAGTTGGGGAGACCCAGCTCATTATATCTAACGTACGCCTTGTCTAGACGATGGACGACCATTCTACTGAGTTAAGCACTTTCAATTATTTTTGAGCTACTCGTAGAATAAAATCTTAACGGTTTCTTTAAGGCAAGAGCTCTCCGTAGCAGACCACAAGGCGAGACGGAGAGGTTAACAAATCTATCTTCCCATAAAAATCGATATATTTTTCTTATCCTATTTATATTAAATTATATGTGATTGATTCAGGCGTTACTTTGCGGAAGTCCATTGTTACCAAAATTTGCAAACAAATTTGCAGCTTAAAATTATTATTTGTTTTCAGAATTTATTAATAAATTGCTTTCAGGTTTAATTGACATTTTGTTTCAGGTTTAATTAATTTTTTGTTTCAGGTTAGGTTCAATTTCAATTAAGGTTGATAGTTACAGTAGATTTTAGTGTGTCCCTTCATCCTATAAGTACTCGAAACGATATTACAGCGGAAAAACACTAGAAATTAAAACAAATTTTGGTATATGAAATTAGTTGATTTAGATAATAATTATGGTATAATTAAATAAGATAAAGGGGTTTGGGTGGTTTTGTTCCAAAGTTGGCGTCGTGTATTTTAAAGTGCCCACTCTGGCGGTTATGGTTATTTCGTAGTCATAGATAATATGGTACTGCAGTTAGAACTTACTTTTGATGAAACGATTGCGTTGTTGATTGTAAAATGAGAAGAATGCGGTTATTAAATATCAATATGCAAGTATAAGAAGGTACGTACTATATTGTGTATACATTTTTTTACCTATGTAAATAGATACATTATTTAAACATAAACTGGCATAAACTACGCATAACGTTATACTTGAAATAGCAAACTAGAAAAACTCAAGGTCTCAATAAACTCTTTATTGGAATGGAATCTAGAAATAAACCAAGGTCATTAAATGAAAACAATATTTTCATAGCCCACTCATTTATATAATGAAGATTTTTGAATACATAATTATATATAGACCTATATATTTATTTGACCTTGTTCCTTTTTTGTGTTGTGATGATCATCATGACTGTTATCATTTCTTTTGGTGTGTACAATAAGGAGTTAATCTATCTATCTATCTATCTTAACCACAAAACTCTATATATATATACGGCCTTACTTAAAAAAAACTTTTCAACCGTTAGTCACTGCTTAAGATGCTCTGCCATCTTCTCTCTGACGTGAAGTTGCACGTGCTAGAAAAGGACAGAGAAGTTTAAGCAGTGACTAAGAGAATCGAGATTATTTTAGGTAAGGCTGATAATATCTAATATAGTTTGTGAACCTGGATAATGGGTATGGGTGGGTATGTCTTAAAACTGCATCCAGAACCACCGGAGGACGGGCAGTAGCGTCCTCTCGGTTAAACGGTGGTGAGCAATCTGCGATCTAGTCCTGTGTCGATCGTGATTGAAGGAATCAAAGCGATCGAATCGCGCTTTCTGCGTGACAGACCCGGTCGTCAATCGTTAAAGACCCGGGTCGTAATTGATCGACGCGCGTCCCAAGATCCGCGGCACTTGCCTTCCCATTCATAAAGATCTTCCGATCTGCGACCCACCGAGAGACCGAGACCGAATGAATAACCGGCGATTGATACAACACCTTGCGGTTTCGTCTCGGTTTTCTTCGATCAATCTCGGTGAAATTGTGTAGCTAAATTCAACTGTATATTAATAACTTTAAGCCTTATTTTTATTTGTAGGTTCTCGAGACCGATGATCGACGTTTTGATCGAATCTTTTTGCTCGGTCACTTGGCTCATCGGTTACGAAAGATCGAGATCTCCGAAAATGACCGACCGACACAGGACTACTGCGATCCCCAAGCCGCCTGCCAAGCGTGGGGACTATAGCAACTCCTCCCTATTAAGGCCTTCGTCCAGCAGTGGACGTCTCCTGATGATGTTTTGTAAATTTTTTCGTGTTTATATAACAAAATATTACTACTTGTATTGTCTATCAATATCATCTGAATTTCAAATAATTATTGCCTTGCTTAAATTTGTTTAAATCTCTTCGTCTCTTATGTTTTTTCTGTCTCTTCTATTTCTAGATCACCTTCACAAGGATATCATTTGGTGTTAGAAATCTTGTTAAACGCTATTTCTGTACCTTCGCAAGAATTTGAGTTTATGCAAGATATTTTATTGAAATACGCTGAAAATTGGAGATTGGTAAATTGGAAATTGGAGAAATTTACGAGAAAATTTTAAATTATTTATTTACGACACACGACAAATTCAACAAAATAGGCAAAAGTTCAAGTTATGATTTTGACATTGATAGGAAACTCGAAGGTTAACGAAAAGGTCACAAGGGTGTGTTTAGCGAAAATAAAATAAAATATGACCTGATAGGTCACGTTACGCGACATGTTATCCTTGTCGGCGACGATACTTTTTTGTACATTATGTTAATTTTATTTGAACTTTTTCTATATTTGAAATCCTTTGGTTTTTGTTATTTTTATTCATAATTTGTTCTAATGTGGAAAAAGAAGAACGGTAAAAGCCTAAAAAAGGGCTTGTATTTGTAGAACTGGTCTTCTACGCGAGCATCAAACCTCAGCACATAACGTCTGAACCATATTCTTTTATTGTCACTCACTCAGGGGTCTGTCATCTCAAACAGCTACAGAAGACCAGAAATTTCGTGGAACAACCGCATATAAAACCAAATGACACGGAAAACAAAAACGTTATATTTCATTATTATAAACATTCATAGCGCGTTATAACTGGGACCGTTAGGGCAATGCAATTGACCTCCTTGCGTAGCACTGCCATTTAATCTATGCCTCTAGGTCGATAACGCGGTGGACTCTCCACTGTCGTTAGTTTATGACGACCTGTTGTTATCTACATATATGAATTACACGATTGCATTTTATTGACAGACTATTTAAGGAAACGTCTACCTTAAACGACAGGAACGTTTGTCTGACGATGACTTATATAGCCTTATAGTCTAGTTTTAAGTTGTAATGCGCGAACCATTCTTGACGCTCATAGCCTAGTACAATAAGTGCAACAGTACCATTAATATATTTATCTCAATATGTATTAGTGTCATTACCTATAATGTATCACGGTCAGCAATGTCCGCCTGAAAAGTAATGCCGGTGCTGGTATTTTCCCGGCTGGTTACGGGCCATTGGATACGTAAACGACTCAATTTAGCGCTTGGGGTTTCTCCAAATTGGGTCATCTCGGGAACGACTGTTCCTATGCTTTTTAAAGCCTTAAAAAGGACGAACGAGACACGGCCGTCTGTGATAGAGCCTTTGTTCGATGTACAATAGCTGCGAATTGGGATAAGGCTCGTCAAGAACATGCGAAGATGGACGACAATGGAAGACAATCAGCCAATAGATACGTGGGAGAGTTGCTTGGACATTATTCGCCATTAAGTCTCTCAGTTCTTGTTTCTATGCGACTCTTTAATTATTGTCCTCAATTTCCTGTTGGAATTTCCTTGTTAATTATATTACAAAATGAATCGGTCATTTAATGTTTTCCCGAACCTTTCGCCGAATGTGCGTCTTTACCCAAGATGACCGATTGTTTGGGCTTTTCCAAATGTTTTAATGCTGTCTCTGAGTAACTGAGAAAGCTTTTAGTAACTGTCGCTTGGTTGAGTTGATTCAGTTGTTTCAATTAAACTCACACTTCCGGTTTTAATTGCTGACTAACCCTTTGTGTTGTAATTATGAATGGTTAAAGTACAGTGGGGCCGCGGGGCAGCTCGGCTTGATGATGTTACTAGCTCATTATTTCAGATCATAAAGTCTGCTAAAACTTGACCATGATGAAGACCCAAAATTGAAATTGCTTTTGGTAAATTAAAGTTCAGCAATTATTGGTTGTCAACCACAGGCCACAGTAGTGATTACCTGACATAATCCATCAACGTCAGTACGGTTCCCAAGCTGTTTCTCTGAAACTTGAGAAATGGCTTCATAAGTTCTTATTCAGCTATTTCGACAAAAACTGGTTTTGGTTAACATCACATCAGTGACACGATTGTCAGTAATTCTGGCACTAAAAACGGGGCATTTACCTTGTCAAGAAAACCGTTTAAGTATCATGCAGACTTTAATAATTATTCTACTTCTAGCTATCTGATAACGCCAGTATTGGTTTTATTTTAAAGCTCTGTGACTTTTAATTTGTGTACAGTTGTTGAAGTGTAGTTTGATAATTTTTTATCCATATGACAATGCTAAGGCGAATAAATAAAATAAAATAAACTTTTTGTTGCTTTCACTTGATTTATACTTTTTTTTTATATGCACATACTTTTTTTAAATCGTTCACTTCCTTTTTTAATTTAATATTATATTATGCGTTAGTAAAATAATAAATCATGTACAGAATGTATAAGAAAACGTGATGTTACAAACAAAACAATTTGTAAAAAAGCTACAGATAATGGCAATGAAAATTCTTTAGACAAAAGAGAATTGTTGAATAAGATCTGTATGACCTTGTCTATTCAAGCTCTAAAGAGTGTTCTACTGTATTATTTAACAATTGCAATTGCATTGCATGTGTATAAAAAGGCTTATAATTATTAATTACATTACAACTAACGGCCTTACTTAAAAAAACTTTTCAACCGTTAGTCACTGCTTAAGATGCTCTGCCATCTTCTCTCTGAAGTGAAGTTGGACGTGCTAGAAAAGGACAGAGAAGTTTAAGCAGTGACTAAGAGAATCGAGATTATTTTAGGTAAGGCCGTAATTGTGAAGGCTTAAGTTTACATAACTAAATTTATGAAAAATATTGCAGCCCTTATCGAATATACTGCAATGAAAAAGTAGCTATGTTTTTAGTAAATTTAGATCAGGGAAATAAAGCCATTATTAATTGAATTTAACAATGTAATTAATGTTGCACTATTAACTTGCGCAAGTAAGTATGAGGCACATTGCACTCACGCAAGTAGAACGAACTAAAGGATGTCCCATTTCGCGTGTGTTGCGTGGGCCGGCGTCGTCGTCGATGCGGTCGCGGAATTCGTCCAATGAACTAATACACCACCTCGCTGGGTTATTTTTGTACCAATTTGGACATGTCCTGAAACCTGTGTCTCATCTTGCACTCTTTATTTATAGCTCTATTCGTTGGTTTATATTTGTACCATTTTGTTGATGATCTTAGTTTCCCGAAATTTATGACTTCAGTGTTGTCAGTCCATGAAACGTATTGAATAATGTTCACCCGTTGTTGTCATTATATTTTATGTCATATTCAATAACTACCTATTACTTTATGAACTTCGACCACGCGTCGTTTAACGTCAGGTGAGCTGTGGTTAATCACCTAGCTTGTCATTATTTAAAAAACTAATTATCGTTTTTGAAGTAAAGTTAAAACTTAGACATAGTTAAAATTCGGCTTAAGTTACGTTTTTCAAGTGACATTTGCCTCTCGTTTATGTATTTTAACTGACTCTACTGTTCGCACCCCATTTACGACCTGCCTGCAAAAGTGAAGTACCCACATCAAAAACCAGTTCATTTCACGTCCATCAAGCGAACCTTTTCAATGTGCCCCCGGCATCCGACACGGGTTGATACGCCCTCCGCGGGAAGCGACTTATTGACAGTTGACAACCTACTGCCTCGTGATACCAGGTACCACCATCGGAGCGTTTCCCTACATCCACGTTTTCAAATACACGTCATATGGGAGCTACCAATTCTAAACTCTAGGCTATTTGACTTAAAGTATAAAGTTGTGCATGGATACGGTCAGTTCAGTATAAATAACGCAACGTCCAGAGGGCCACATTAACACGGACGGAAGTATCGATTATTCGATATACATGCAAGTTCTCCTATGATGCTGAAATGCCAAGTGAATTTGCAACAAACATGCGAAATCTTTTAAAGGAAATTCTGTGTCAAGATGCGATAAGATCTGGGGCCGTACCGTGAACCCCTTAATGCGGGACCGAATAGGCTCAGCTACAGACGCTGCGCGACCGCAAACCGTATTGCGGGGCGATAAAACTGACAGTCGCGTAACGTCGGCAGCTGAGCCTATTCGGTCCCGGAATAAGCGTTCATGATACGGCCCCAGATCTATAATAGATATTCTGTGATAAGATGTTACAAAGATGAAGAGCATTCCAATTCCAGCAAAGCACGATCTGTGTTAATAGTCTTCACCAAAGAATCAACTCAAAAAAAATAAGCTTTAAAAAAAAAACGATCGACTTCAACTTAAAATACCTGGATGACATCTTCATATTTTCTAGTAATTATGATTAAAAAACCAAACTACTGAACCGATTTCGATAAAATGTACCTATATGGGACCTACCAAACAAAAAATAATCATCAAAATCAGTTCATAATCGCGTAACATACACACAAAAAAAACAGTTGATTTGAGAACCTCCTTTTTTGAAGGCGGTTGAAAATAATTATTTTGTTTAAGCTCGCTGACCGTAACAAAAGGCTCTTTAAATTAAGCTAAATGTTTTTTCTTCATCGTTTTTAAAAGTAATTGATTGGCTTACTGGTTTAATTCGAAAGTTCATTGTTCCCTTGATGGGATTCGATTGTGTATAATCTGGCACAATTTGGTTATATTCTAATGATCCGCATTAGCGCCTACATTCCACCTACGGGCTCGCTATGGGCCATCGAAAATGTATGATTTGGGATTATACAAATTGGGATAGCTGCGTTATTAACATAGTTGTTTACAAAATTCCCATTTCTGTGTTCATTTTCTGTTTCTGAATATGTGTTTACTTTTTTTTTCATACCTATACAAAAGGATGATCGTAGAGTTGGTGTTTTTCAATTAAATTATAATCCTCACATTCGTCTTTCATGATTCTTTAAGGACATATTTTTCTGAATCTATCTTTGAAGGTCGAGCAATTTCTATTAGGCCATTATTTATTACATCCGATTTCGTTACGAAAATAAACTTTACTCTGCTCGGTAAAAGTAATAAAATACCTTTACGTTTGTAGATTACGTCATAACATAAACAAGTACATTATATACCTAGACATATACAGACTTTTATACAGATCTGCTTTCCGGGCGCAATAAAGTATTTAATAGCATTTGATTTCATAGAAACTCAAATTGTGAAATACATCGATGCGTGAGTCCATAAACACTGCATAAACATTAGCCACTTTTCCAATGTCTGGTCTCCATCCTAAAACGATCTACCTGATTTAAGGCAAACCGTTCTCTCAGTACAAGTGCAACAAAGGAACAAGAGAGTTCCAAATACACTGGCCGTATCAGCATGCAAACTGAAACCGTTATGAACCAGAAACATTTAGTAAAAATTCCGTATTTGGAACTGTTTTAATGGTGTCTGGCGTACCTGGCGTTTTTGTGACACCGAGTAACAGGAAGCAGATGAATGGCGGGAGGCAGACTGGTAAACGGCGTCTGACAGACGGCAAACACGATTGAAGTTGTTCGTTACTTATTCAAACAATAAAATGTTATGAGATGGTTTTAGTGCGTCTGGGACAAAATGCTCTACATCTTCATTTGTCATTTATTAATAATAAAGTAAGATATCGAGTTCGAGGAAGGTTTTCTGGAGTATTCTTCAGTCAGTACATAGTGAAAATTTGTCATAACTTTAAAGGCATTCGCAAATTCTTGAAATTCATTCGTATGCGCTGAACCGTTGAATAATAGACAAGACACACGTGTTCCAACGTCTTTGTTTATTTCGCCAGCGGCGTTGACGTCGAGAGAGATAAGGCCAGTAATGGTGTACGAGGCATCCGCTTCTCCGTTCTCGAATTAGATTGTAAAGGAAGCCAGCCGTGGTGGTAGCGCCAGCATTGGCTCTCTAAGGAAATTGCATACATCGTACGCTTTAGACTTGAAGCACTTACGGTCGGGAACTACATGAATTACTGCTAACTTACAAAAACGGGAAATAGCTTAGATTCAAGATACAGCGCTGAAGTTAACTATAGTGAAGAATTCTTGGTAGGTTTCCAAATTAAATAAAGCTGCAACATTTACATTAGTACTGTTATTTGTTGTATGTCACAGTTTTAATTCACTCTTGCGATGTGAGATACGTTCGAAGTTACCATGCCATGATCTGAAATTAGATTCGAAAGGAAATTGAAACACGGTTTCTAGTCTTGTGTACATAAGTATCGATCTTCGAGTTAGTTGCCAGTCTGGTGCCTGCGAAGCCCTACCATTTATTTTTTTGTACCTTTATTCTATTAGTACCTACATTACTTTATTTTCTACACTTTTCTTTTTATTGTACTTTGGCCAGGTTAAAATGTTTGGTCCCATCTTCTACTTGGTTTGGTATATATAAAAGCCCTTATATACATTTTGGTAAACTAATATTGGCTGTAATACAATTTCTTTGTCAATTCGCAGACGATTGTATATGATGTTTGAAATATTTTAGGTTCAAATCGATGATTAAAATATTACCTTTTTCTGGATAGTCGTCTATTGCTATGAACTTTGGACAATTGTGACTTAAACCAAGTAGTTAAGTAGTAGCCGAAAATTCCGCACCCAAAGTAGCCTGTCTGTCTATCTGTTCGTCTGACCTATTATAAACCTGTATATTCCGAACCGTATTAGATGGCTGATTGAAAATGTTACTTAAAATAATGAAATACATTTTTAGAGGTGGTTTTTTTATAGGTTATTTTCATATCGCATCCTCAACGCGCGATTCCAACTTACAATTGGCCAATTTAATTTGCGGTTCTCGTAAATTCATATACATTATACGTAAAAACATATTAATTTCTAAAACATGAATACCTATTCAAAGGTCAGGCAATAGATACAAATACTACTTATTGAAAAAATATTCAGTGGATGAGGAAATTGCCTCGTGCGGCTTACAATCGGTTGAGACAGCCAGCTGTCCCATTAACTCACACCTGCGGTCGTAGGGAAAACCTGACAGTAACAGCTCTGAGTATTCTCATGTTTTTTGATATTTTATCTAAGAATTCTGAGGATGTACCTTGAGATGGACGTATAGAGACATTAGGACACGCGTATCTCGAGCCGTGGATAAACAGCGGCTGATAATTATGATGATTTGGAGAAAGTCAGAGTCACACAAGGCAATGGAGAGAGCTATGCTCGGAGCTACTTTGCGCGGTAAAATCCGGAACTAGGATATTCGCCAAAGAACCAAAGTCACCGACATAGCTTACAGGGTTTGCAAGTTGAAGTGGCAGGCCACATCGCTCGAAGAACTGATAACCGATGGGGAAGGTTCTTGAGTGGCGACCGCGAACCGGAAGATGCAGCGTAGGAAGGCCTCCCACTATGTATATATATAGGTGGACCGACGACATTGTAAAAGTCGCGGGCAACCGGTTGATGCAAATGGCAGGTTGTCGTACAGTGTGGCGGTCTAAGGGGGAGGCCTTCGTTCAGCAGTGGACGTCTCCGGACTGATGGTGGTGATGATGATAATGATGATGGGATAAGAGTTACTTGCTATGTAACAAGTAACGACCGTCTATACAGTGATGCCATGGACTCCAGTAATGGGCAGGCGTAACCTCTCGCCATCACGAAGGTATTTTATTCGACTCATAACTTGTTACTACGTAGAGACTTGGTACATACTAGTTTTTCAAGCTTTAATATGCAGTTTATCCTTCACATACGGCAAGAGCTTGAATTAAACGTAATTTACCCAAATCGTGCGTTTTTCCATTGTCTTGTAGATATACAACATGAATTACGCATTATTCGGTTTTGACAGGCAGTAAATTGGATGCCAAACCGGAATTAAGAGATACCTCCTCATGAACAATGGACGTACCATGGCCTTCTGCTTTATGTAATACATTCATGTGTGTATTTTTGTATTTTATATGCAGCCTATTCATTCTATTCTAGGTCTCTATGAGAGTCTTCAATGTCGTATATTCAAGTGGTTTGGCGGTTCTTTGTAGTTTGGACAAGAGCATAAGTAGCTTTATTAGTGTCATGATCATTAACTCAGTTTGTATTAGCATGTCTATTGATCTATTTATCAGCAACTGTGAATGACGTACGTTATTTTCTGTAATGTTCATCTTTATTCTAGCACGTATGAGTATTTTTTATTTTTTTATTATTACATATATGCTTGCGTTTGACTGCCATTTCGTCTGATGTTAAACGAAGATGCAAGATGATGCAACGAAGTTTAGTTTCTCTTTACACTCTTTAGTAAGTGCTTATTACATTTCTCATACTACCTTGTTTGAATTAGGCCAAAATGTCACATGCCTGTACATTGTTATCATTTGCTGATTGAAGGTTAAATCTCGAATTAGCTGTTCTATTTCTGTTCTCGTTTCACATCATGTTGGTAACTATGGTTTTTGTTTGACGTTAATCGTATACATCATGATTATGAAGCATGAACTTGGACTAAGAGTGTTGTATGCACGGTTTGTAATTTTTAGGCAAGATGACTGTTTAATGAAAAATCTGATCGTAAATAGAAATTCACCAATGAAAACAAAATCAAAACTTATTCAAAAATGTTGTTGATCCGTTTCAATTGGTCTGTTCAGTTTGTCGGTGTGGAACGAAATAGTTATTAGTGTTTAAATGTTATGTTTGTTAAAGAACGCACGATATACAGAGTTCCTATAGGGAGCTATATACATTCTATATTACTACTCGTTTTCAAATACACAGCATATCTCAAACCCCACCAAAAACTTTAAACACTTGTCTCTAAGAACTTTAAAGCCGATTCAAATTATTTATTTAGTTTAAATATTGTATTTATTTATGTTCTTTAATGCGAATCTGTTACCAGTCCTATACCTATTATAGCATTGATGTGATAACCAAACATGAGGTCTAACTGAGGATACTCAAACACACGTGTCATAACCATTATTATGTGCTTAAAGAGTATTGGTTACGACCTGGCTCTTTGGTTGGTGATATTCTAACCTACTAATTTCTCGAATATAAGTAGAACCATCGATAGATTATATTTTAGACTATTCTTTAGTCAGTGTGGAAGAATTGTCTCTCTCTGACTGACTCTTTTTTTAATACAATTTAAATGTATTCAAACTCCTATCTCTATTTTCCCCGAGCCGAGTAAAATCAATACTCTTTGATGCGTGATTAAACTGTTGTATAATATGTTCCTCAGAGCCTTTGTCTAAACACATGCTTGCCTATGTGAAGTACATGCGGTTCTAATGCGGTGGTAAAAGTTTTAGAATTCAGAAGGAAATGAATGTAATATCATCGCTGGACATAACGGTCTGGTGATCGGACACCGTGTAATGTCCAACATCTTTGTTCTCTCGTCACGCCTGATGCTCTAACTTTATAGCTCTACCGCAAAAAAAAACAATTCGGATGAAGCGTTCTGTGATCCAGACGCAGCTGTCGTTTCGTAATTGCACTGCGAACGCCCGCTGCTGTTCAGTCTGCAAGTTGGAAGTTCGGAAAAGGCATAATGGTAAAATTGTTTGAGTGATTCGTAACTACCATTGACCTTTTGAGCGATTGCGACGCTCACATGCCATTCTGTATCATCAATCACGCAGAAGGGCAGGGCTAGTATGGCATCTTTATTCAATTTCTAGCTGTCTGCGGAATAACGCAAAACCTTAGAAGTTCCGTATGATCGGATTGACTGAAGCAACCTTGACTTGAGCAAAGGTCGTCAGATCGATTGTCGTGCTAACTCGTGTTACGTTTCGCAAGTGCATTATGCAGGGCTGGGAAGGTGCGCCACACGCGCCGGCGACTTGAAGTGACGCAAGTCGCAGTGTCTCCGCTTGTTACCCAACAACGGCAATGCGGCTTCGATCACGCTAATCTGCATTCTTACACCCTTAACGACCCTCTACCAAATACTGCGCACTAAGGCGTCGCTACATTCACGATGATTACAGAGAGAATGGTTTTATTTAACTCAGTCTCAAATCTTTTCGATTGCCTCTATATGGCATCCTCACTCACTAGGCGACCATTTCGAATGGCCGGGCTATCACTGCGCCTTTACAAGTTCCGAGTGTCTTATTATTGGTTAATTGATCCCGCTCGACCTCTACGGAAAATTGGGTTAAATTGGATTTGTAGTTTCTCCTAATTGGGAATTCCTCTCGCCTGATTTTCTCTCGATTAATTACGGTTCATTTGAGCAATTTCACTATTGACGCCGTGAATGGCTTCATGGAAAATTTCGAGATTATGCCTGAAAATGCTCTGGCAGTAAAAATGTCTAATTGGCATTCTCGTTAACACGTTTAGTCGTCAGCCAGTTCCATATCTTCAGCCGGGTTTGCCTAGCAACAAATTGAGTTTCAAATTGGTTGTCGTGTTGGCTCGAGAAATTTTAAAATACACGTAGGTGCAACTTGACTTGTGCATAAAAAATAATTATTGAACGATTACTGGGGTTCCAACGTTTACCTTTAGGGTGTTCGTGTCAAACTGCCGTCAATAACATCCTGCGTTTTCACAGACTTTTACGTTATTCTGAATTAGGAGGTGCATTATTGTTAGTATTTTAGATGAAGTAATCTCCGCGTAATTTATAGCATACCAAATATTCTTGTGGTTTTCCCTTTTAGTCGGGAGATTTTAATTTTTTACTGCATTGCCTATAGGTTTTTCTTAAAAGTCTCTTATGTCTGTCTTCGTGAACCACACTACCACTATGCCGAATTTCGTTTAGATGGACACAGCCGTATAATGGTCGTATAGTATAAAGAAAAGGAAACAAACGTAACCACCAGAGAGACAAGTAGAGATATTGTCGCCTTTTTAGTAAACATAACCAGCCTAATTGGTAGTCCACTGCTGGATGGTAGGCCTAACCTACCCTCGAAGGGCGATTGGGCTATAACACTCTGCTCACGACACCACCGGCTAATACTATTGTACGGTATAATTATTTACCTCTCTTTCTGTAAACACGTCTTCAGGGTTTTATAGTCAGGCTGGCAACTCGCCATTGACAATTAGAGCGTCGCGCGCGCAGAACGGAACGGCTGACGTAACCCAGCCTTCACAGCTGACTACCACCCGCTCTACAACCCTGGGCTGCGCAGGGTTAACATCCGGATGTGGCGATACATATCTAATGTATGTTTAGATTTATTAGCGCAGGTTCAATGTGGGTAATCAAACTTCGCACTAAGATTACTTCAGTTTGCGAAGTAAGTGACGCCTTGTTTTTTTGATGCAATGGAGTGACGAGTCATCAAGTATCACGCCTGCCCATAACAGTAGCAGAGCCAGAATTGTGAACAATATCCTGCGACGCACTGAGATATTAGGTGTCAGGTGCCTATACTCAGTAATGCTTGCACACTACTGCTTGGCGATTGAGTAACTGACAAAGGTGTGGTACTTCCCCAGACGGACTCTGCAATAGAGTCCTACAAAAGTTGCTTTGCTAGCTACAGTTAACCTTCAAACCGGAACACAGTAATGTTTACACAGTACCTATTTCCCAGTAGCAAAATATCTAGTACTGTAGCGGTACCTACCTAGATAAACTCCTGAAGAGGAGTCCTACCACCGTACCACCACCATACCACCGAGTGGACTAATTCGATCTTGATGTAGATTGGTAGTAGTGAACATAGTATGAGCGAACGCGTAGGATACTTTTTATGCCGCGGGTAAAACCACGGTACGCAATATTATAATATAATATAATGCCACATAAATGTACATTTTCCAAACTTTTCGCCGAGTCACCTAATGAACGTGAAACGCAAATGGATCGTTTTGTGCAGTGTATTAATTATAACAGACTTTGGGTATGTAACCACATTAATTAATTTCACGAGATAACGCGGACATATTAATTGATTCTTAACAACCCTGGTGATTATTTCCTCTTTAGCATATAGAACCACATTTTTATCAAATACGGTGACTTGTTTCTAGTTATCGATAAAAGCAATGTTTCTGTATTCTATCTGCTCTTTCTTATCGAGTGTAAAAACTGGACTTTCCAGCTGATATTTAATTCGTCCACATGAATATGTTATCAGATATTTTCGCGTTTGGTTTTTACATTATATACATATTGATCTAGGTATTTTGATATTTTAGGGGAAAATTTTCGTGTTTATATTTGTAGCAAAGTAACGATTCGGTATTGTATATCCCCGAGGGAAAAAATATAATACTATAATTCATTGGATTAGAAATTAAACAAAATCAATTTAAACTGAGGGTGTTTTGCAAGTAAGAGGAATTGAGAGATTATTCCATTAGGCCCTTATTTTCTGATCACCGATGAAAATACCATGTTCCACTCAGCACACTAGCAATTTTAGCTTGGCACAATAATTAG
Source organism: Erannis defoliaria (assembly GCA_905404285.2). NCBI lineage: Eukaryota > Metazoa > Arthropoda > Insecta > Lepidoptera > Geometridae > Erannis > Erannis defoliaria. The sequence continues at coordinate 6,625,973 of FR990085.1, read as the reverse complement.
GTCGATCCCCAAGCCACCTGCCAAGCGTGGGGATTATGGTAACCCCCCCGATTACGGGGAACGTTTTCGTCCAGCAGTGGACGTCTTCTGCCTGATGATGATGACAATAATACTCCTTACTAAACACTTGCTATTTTTACCACAGATAACATAATAGTCGTACGTGTTTTTTTATATTAAATTACCAGGAAAATTTTTGTTGACTTAGTTTTCGTCGTTTACCATTAATTATTTACCGTTAAGGTACCAACGTCGTGTGAACCTCGTGTAACTTTATACTTGTTTCTCCTTATCCTCCTTTAGAAGTTTGCTAAGAATATGATTATGTTGGCAGTATTTATTTTATTATATGGTAACAAGTTTATAGACGCACTCGTTATACGTAATGCGTAAGACGTGCCATCGCGTGGCCTTGACCATACGTATTTTTTTTTCGCCTTTTCAGGCATTTGTTTACCATGTCCATTATGATGAGTTTAATTACCCCTGAGATATTAAATAAAAAATGAGATATTAAATAAAGGCCAGCATTTTGGGCACATTACCCGAAATTAGAGATCGTTTTAAACTATCTATGGGTATAAATAGTTTAAACGATCTCTTATAATAGTTGTTTTTTTATACTATCAAATGATGAGACGAGTAAGACGTTCGTCTGGGGGTAAGCGTCACGCCTGCCACTAACAGTAGCAGTGCCAGAATTGTTAACTGACGAACACAATCCTCGTCACCCTGAGATATTAGATGTTAAATCTCTTCATACCCAGTAATTGTTCTGGTAGTTTACTTTTAAGAAGTTTAGTAAGTTAGTTATTATATAATTTATTATTTATTTATTATTATTATTTTATTTATAAATCTCTTTGTGTGTATGTAAATAAAGTGATCTGATTTATTTATTTATTTGATACACAAAACAGAATACACTCTTTACATTTGCATCGTTGAGCTTATATCTATAGAGTCACAAACGTGCAAAAAAAATGTCCGCGCCAAAAGTCAGCGCACGCTACGCATTGCGCCGACTTTTTGAACGAATTGAACTACGATAACACACAAGTGCCCAAGCATATATTGAACACTATACAAGCGACATAACGTCTAAATTCGTGTGTGAACTATATAATGCACGTATAGGAATATACAACGGCACTCTGACGTTTTTTGACTGTTTTCACTTAGAGATTGTGACTCTTTAGATATTAGCTCAATGATTTGCATTGATTGAATTCAATGTCACCCTGTGGAGTGGTTCTCATTATCAAATACAAATAGTTTATTGATAACACCAAAGTCACCAGTCAAATTTCATTAAGTATGTCACAAAAAATTATCACTTAATAAAATGAAATAATAATTATAAAGATACTTTAATAATCTCTTATTTTAAAATAAGCTTCAATGTCATAAAACAAATTCTCTTGTAACCACGCTCTGAGCTTGGTTTTGAAGCACCCGGTGGAAGGAGCGTCCCGAATGGAAGCTGGTATACGGTTGGTATGGTATATCTATAGAAGCTAACAAGTTTCCTAGTAAATTAATATAGGAACCATAAGGGAAAGGGAAGTAGAGCAACTGCCGGCCACGGGAACCGCAGAAAGTATCAATTCCAATGCTTTCCTGAGGATGTTTTTTTATAAACATCCCACGAGAACGCTCACTCCGGTTAACTCTCGTGTTCATAAATAAATATCGCAAGTTTAATATCTGTGTAGCAACAAATTTTCATAATGAAAACATGAGTTGTTTTTGTGTGACGAGATTCTGCGAAGGAGTTGCTTGAGTTTCACAGGAATATTGATTTCGACACTCCAAGCTCGTCAATATAATTTAATGAACCCGTGTTTAATCGGTTAAATAGGTGTGGTTACGTAGATCACATTTTCAATAAAATTTATGTGTACCGACTAAACCGACTTAGTATACCTACTTATTAGAATATTTATTTGCTTTACTGTGTTCCATATTAGACAATCTTTTTAAAATAACCTACGTATTGACTAGATATGACTTTGGCTTGCTAGAAACCTTAGACACCTATAAGGTATTTCACCAAAACTTCTTTCTTTCAATTGATTTTGTGTTTTTTTTGTGTTCAGCTACACACACACTGTGGCCAATTTTGAAGGCTTTTAGTTGACAGATCTAAACTAATTAAAATATCGCTGTCCCTTTTTTATCACACATGTTAGTTAAGGACAGCAATACTTTAGTTATTTTAGTCAACTCAAACCTTCAAAATCGACCACACTACTCTCTTATATTGGAAGTTCGGATAGATGACGATTCAAAACTTTTTTTTTTGTATTATAGCCTTACGCTTGACCACATCGCTTATCTAGAAGGAACCTGTTCATTCTGGATTTGATGACATACATAACTTTTCGGAAAACACAGACTTTGGCAAAGAGTTCCACATTCTCGGAGTGTGAATAAAAAAAATTGAATTAAAGCGCTTAAAAACACCCTTACACCACTTAGTTATACTACCAACAATTAACAAGCAACCTTTTTACCACGTTCAGTTGATTCGGAAGAAAATTTTAATTACATCAAATTTCTGTTGTTCACAGATCGGTAGGTCATCGGAATCTCCAATAGACTTCGTGGTGATGGACACGGTGGCCGGCGACAAGACGGGCGACACCAAAGTGTTGCAGAGTACGATATCGCGGTTTGCTTGCCGCATCATATCTGACAGGAACGACGTGAATAACTGCCGGATTTACGCGGCCGGCTTTGACTCCTCCAGGAATATATTTCTTGGCGTAAGTAGAAATATGTATATGGAACTTTACAGCTAAGGTGTAGGTCCGTACACGTTTGGTGTTAGCATTAGTTCTATGTGGTACTAGTGGGATTTTGTTCCCACGTGTAGGTACTACTATTTCACGCTTTACATAATTGTAAAACTAATGGGACTTTTAGTCTTGCATTTCCATGTTTTCGGTTTTAAATAGATCAAAATTAACCAAACAACCGATCCCAAAATCAAAAAAAGACAAATCTACTCTAATCTGCTAACCTGATTTTTGAAATTGTGCTAATTATTTATCCGGTATTCGATAGTTTTTGCAAGATCCTCTATCCTTGACACACTTTTACATAGCGTGGAACCTCAAATACCTTTTCCCTTGACATGGAACCTATCACGTCATGGTAGGACCCTGGAGGTCGATACGTAACCCTCCAGTTTTGGGAACCAGTGTCTTTTGAGTATCTTTTGAGTATCATACACGGAGAGGTGAAATTGGGATAACTCGCGCCACTTTGGACTGATGCTACATCAGTTGGCCTCACTGTATGCGCTACGCATACAGTGAGGCCAAATTAACCAAGAAAATCGCGTCAACTTGCCATGGCTCTGATATGAGAGGCAAAACGAAGCAGGCATATCCAATCGGTTCATTGTATTTGAAATTCATTTCGAATTATTCTCTGATCGCTAGGATGTTATTAATAAATTATTTGAATTTGTAATTATGTATATCACAAACACAAAATTAATAGATTAATATTATTAGTGCGAAACTTAGCGTGTTGGTAGGTATATTTGGTGTCCAACTCCAATCTAACTGAAAGGATTTAGATGAATTTCGAATAGATGGTATACTATGGTCTTATCAACTTTTATCACGATAAATATGTGTTTTTTTTTGTAGAATACCAATACCGCATATCTCAAGATTCTCATCTGAAGTCTCGTATCTTCGTATAGTTAGCTATTCAGGTAAATGTCATGCTCATCAAACAAATAGAAGGCCTTTACCCAGAAATAAAGTATAAAGCGCGTTCACAAAATAGAAGACCTAAGGGGGTTATTGGGAGTAAAATTGGACAATTTATTTACATCATTCTGTACATTCGCGTTATTATGTGTAGGTTTTCTGAAACGTGCGTAATCGTGCCCGTGGGTAAACAGGTACTCAAGGATCGTGGGCGGGCTAAACGTAGCATTTATATGACTCTTTAATAAAACGTTTAGAACTTGTTTACTATGAAAAATTATTACACGTAGCTCGACACTGAAGGAGGTTTGCTCCCTTGCTGACAAGTTTGTAATTTTACTAGCTTGGCAAAAAAAGTTGAAATTATGGACGCCTCCAACGCAAATAGTTCAAAACTAGTTGCGCCTGCGGTTTCACCCGCTTGATGATGAAAAACGGTGATGAGGATGATGATAAAAAGTAGCCTACCGTATACCGTCCTCCTCCTTTTATGAAGTCTGTTAAAAACAAAGAGCTATTTTATAATATAAATGTAAACTCTACATAACAGGAGAAGGCGACAAAATGGACTGAGAATCACGAAATCGATGGACTGACAACAAACGGCGTGCTGATCATGCACCCTCGCGGGGAGTTCTGCGGCGGCAGCACGGCCTACGGGCCCTGGCGGGAGACCTCAGTCGGCGGCGCGGTCTTCTCTCTGCGGGAGAGCCGCTCCGCGCAACAGAAGGTATACAACAACAGCCAGAAGACGTCCACTGCTGGACGAAGGCCTCCCCCTTAATACCCACGCTTGGCAGGCGGCTTGGAGATCGCTCCAGCTAATATAAAAATAGTCCACAAGCGGATATTGTTTCATTTTAATAATTAACCTTAATACCTTGTAATATCGTTGTAAATTATTTGTGAGCATGTAAAACATTCGACATCGTAGCACGGTACACGCAACTGAAAGCAAAACAAGTCATATTAAACTATTTATGCCTTGTTTTGACGGTGCCGTTACGAGCTGCGATCGTGGATCTATCCTATATTTCATCGCAGATAACATCTGATAAAAAGTTGTAGTCTCTGAAAACCCCGTCGTCAGACATAAAACGTCCACTGCTGGACGAAGGCATCCCCCTTTATAGAGGGGTGTTGCCATAATCCCCACGGTTGGCAGGCGACTTGGGGATCGCAGAATGGTCACCACCGTTAACCAAGAGGACGCTGCTGCCCGTCCTCCGGTGGGTCTGGTTGCAGTTTAAGGACATACCCAGGTCCATAATCTGAAAATTCATTCATTCTTAAATATTGATTTTCAGGGCTTACCCTGCCAAGAAGAGACGAACGTTCTGAGAGACGGCACAATGATAGACTTATGTGGCGCGACGTTACTATGGAGAAGCGCCGAAGGGCTCAAAAACTCACCGGTAAGTTCAACAAAATCGAACCAGAAGCAATTTTCAGTCAAATGAGATTTCACACTAAAATTAGACGAAGTCTAATTGACGCGGATTTTGACCCTAATTACAATAATAAGCTTTTTAAACAAAAAAACAACCAACTTCAATTTCGACTACCTGGGTGACATCTTCATATTTTCATTTATGTTCGATTGATTTATTCCAGTAATTTTGATAAAAACAAACTACTGAACCGATATCGATAACATTTATATGGGACCACCTCTGAAGTATCACCTACCAAACAAAAAAAGAACCATCAAAATTAATTCATAATTAGGCAGAGTAATCACGAAACATACATACAAAAAAAATACAGTCGAATTGAGAACCTCCTTTTTTTGAAGTAGGTTGAAAAAAAAAGAACTGACAGTACTTGCGCAAACATACGCTATACTCAGCGTGTACGCTGTACTCAGATATGTTTAGCGTGAGGGATTTATAGAACCATCCACAGAAAAGCGAAAGCCCTACTTCTAGGTAGAACGGCTGTCAAAACAATGTTGTAAAGCAATTGTATGGAAAACCGCTGTCGCCAGTTTCACACATACAGAAACTACGACGAAAAATGCCAATCATTGGTCGCGCATTTGAAGTAAAACGCTCGAAAATCCATTTCGCAACAGATTAAAATTGATCTAATTAGTACGATGCAATGTAGTTTGGTTTCCTACACGTCTATTTAAATTATGTATTTGAGTATTCTCAGTTTAAAAACATGTATATTGGTAGAATTGTCATTAAGCGCATTTAGACTTAATGCCGGCTAGCGCGGCCCGTCACATTTCCGTTCTATTCACTTCTCTCTTCAAGTGACATTATCAGTTCTACTTAGCTAGTATAGCTTATAGACGGCACCACTGTACCATCAGTCAATAGGTTTTATTATCTTTGACCTAGAATCACCATACTTAGGATAAATGCCCGATATTCCGATATGACAGAACGCTTGGGAATATGTTGCCCTGATAATTAATTAAGTATGGTCTACAATTTAAGTATAATGCGGTTATGATTAAATTGTCCACCACATCGATATATGACTTCGGTTGTGATTTTCAGACGAAGCGCGACCTAGAAGCGTTAGTGGACGAGCTGAACGCAGGCCGGCCGCAGTGTCCCGTCGGGCTGAACACGCTGGTGATCCCGCGCAAGCTCTCCACGCAACACCAGGACCTCAACCAGCCCTACGTGTACCTCCACTGCGGACACGTGCAGGGTATGTCTTTCATTATGTTTATCATCGGCACTTCATTTCATCAGCCAGAAGACGTCCACTGCTGGACGCAGGCCTCCCTCTTGATAGCTTAAAATCACCACGCTTGGCAGGCAACATTGGGGATCGCAGAATGCTCACCGCACCGTCACCCGTGAGGATGCTGCTGCCCTTCCTCCGGTGGTTCTGGATGCAGTTTTACCGCACTTTACACAATTTACAATATGTTGTGACAATAGGCTATTTGACTCTATTGAAAATATGCTACAAATTGATATAATCCTAATAAATTGCAGCGTAAAAAAGCAGTCTAAAATAAGTATATTTTCTGAAAAAATTAAATGTATTTTTTTTGATGTTTGGTCACGTGATGCGAAACACTGTGATTGGAGGCAACTTTTGTGACGTCACACCGAAGTAAACAACGATTTCTAACGTGCATTTTCATCACGATTACAGTGAAATAAAGCTATTTTCAAGTGAGTTACCACAGATATTTCTTACACAAACCCCATCTTTTACTAGATCTATGCCTTGGTCGCTTTCTTTCGCTTGTTGTTTACTTTGGTGTGACGTCAGATATGTCACGTGATCCAAATCGCGTTATGGCGTGTTTTTTTCTCATTCAACCTTTCACATCGATTTTTACCGAAAATACGACAGATCTCAAGGTGATGTGGTGTGCATTAAATATAGTAGTAGTTATTTAAAACAACTTCCCAATAGTAGTCAAATACCCTATTATTAAGCATGTTTTATAGCTTTTTTTAAACTATAATTATTGTTTTTGTCGCAGAAACCTATAACTTTAAAAATAAACGTGTTGTAAAGTGTAGACCACGTATCAGCAAACTTAACACAGGACGACCAGAAAATCGATGGGAGTGGCTGAAAAGGAAAAACCAAAGATCGGGTTGGGTAGCGCCTTGAGAGAGGCCTTTATCCAGATGTAGACTATGATAGGGTGATTATGATCTATTATCGTTTACCTGCAACTTTACGTGTGAGTTATGTTGTTGTTTTGCCTGGATCGATTAGCGTTACTTTACGCGATAAAATCCGGAACGAGTACATTCGCCAAAGAACCAAAGTCACCGACATAGCTCGCAGGTTTTGCAAGTTACAGTACCAATGGACAGGCCACGTCCCGCGAAGAACTGATAACCGATGGGGAAGAAATATTCTTGAGTGGCGATCACGTACCGGAAGACGCAGCGTAGGAAGGCCTCCCACTAGGTTGACCGACGACATTGGGAAAGTCGCGGGCAACCGGTGGATGCAGATGCATTGCCGTATAGGGAGAGCCTTCGTTCAGCAGAGGACGTCTCCGCACTGATGATGATTAGCGTTTACAGTTCGATCTTATGGTAGGAAGTCAGGGGCAAGAAGTTTATCTTTTTATTTGCGAAGGTTTTTTTTATGGGATATAGGATTGGACCTGGGTATATCCTAAAACTGCATCCGGAACCACTGAAGGACGGGAAGATGGAAGGGCGAGCAGCGTCCTCTCGGTTAACGGTGGTGAGAATTCTGCGATCCCCAGACCTCCTGTCAAATGTGGAGACTACGGCATCTTCGGCAACCCCTATTAAAAGGGAGACCTTCGTCCTGCATTAGAAGTCTTCTAGCTGATGACCAAACCTGGATGCGTTCCTCCATATTAAAGCTATAACTGTATACGTTTGTGCCAATCTATATCTTGTGTTTATATTGCATCGTCAGGCGAGCACTCGTGGGGCGCGGAGGTGGGCGAGGTGGGCGTGCGGCGCTGCCCCATGTGCCTGACGGCGGGCCCCGTGGTGCGCGTGTGCATGGGCATCGAGCCCGCCTTCTACGTGGACGCGGGCCCGCCCACGTACGCGTTCAACCCCTGCGGGCACATGGCCTCGGAGCTCACTGTCAAGTAAGTACCACCTATAGGGGAAGTATCATATCTTTACCAGTTATTCAACCGCCAAGCATTAGTGTGTGTTTCGGTTTGAACGGCAATGTTACCAGAGAAATTACTTGAGCAGAAGCATAGACAGCATGAAAAGATTAGACAGAGACATGAGAGACACGAGTTTAACATGTTAAAAAAAAATAAAGATCTCAATAAAAATAAAAATAACTTATTTATCTCAGGATTATGACTGACGAGTGTATTGCATTGCGGCGGAGGATTTTGTTCGCAAGTTCATAATTATGGTACTGCTACTATTATGGGCAGGCGTGATGCTTACAATCAGGCGAGCGTCTCGTCACACCATTGCATTTTAAAAATAACCGAGGAACACTGCTGGAGCCAATGCGTTAGAAATAACCCTTATCAGCGTTTTGTACATTCTGCCAGGACCAATTTACTTGAATATTTATTGTGTTGTGCAGGTACTGGGCAGGCGTGGACATCCCGCACGGCACGAACGGCTTCCACGCGATATGTCCGTTCTGCGCGGCGCCGCTGCAGGGCACGCCCGGATACGTGCGTCTCATCTTCCAGGACAACCTCGACTGAATCTCACACCACGCTCAGGTAACTGACTTATAGCTCGGCCGGCAGTACCTGTGCCTTACTGAAAAGAAGTGAATAGGACGGAAATGTAACGGGCCGCGCTAGCCGGCATTAAGTGCAAATGCGCTTAATGACAATTCTACCAATATACATGTTTTTAAACTGACAAAAGTCACAAAAGTCAAAACACAATTAGCCGCATAAAAAATATGACTAATAACTTTTATGCGAATCAAAAATAGTCCAAAGGAAAGTAGCCGAAAATATAGATATGCCGTGCTATAAATTATGCCAACAAATTAAAATGCAAAAGTATAGTTACGACACTCACTCATTATACAAATTAATAATAATATTTATTTCTCTATTAATATTAATTAAGCATGTACAAGTTCTACATCTCAACAAAATATATTTAGCAAATTCACGAATTACCAAATTTTGTTTTATTATTCCAAAGTAAATTAGGAATTAAAAACCATATGCGAAACAAAGAGATCCCATATTTTTACTATCGGAATCAAATAAAATGTATGTATACTTTGTAGAGAAAGTCCGATCTTATCACTCGTGTTATTGTTTGCGATACCACCTATCTGGGTTATCGTTTATCTTATCATTTATGTCAATGCATTTCATCGGACTTATCAGGTGTATTTATCTTTCTTTAATTAAAATAGCTTGCTCATGTTTGCATATCATACACCTTTGTTTACCATCTTGAAGATATGTCTTATACTGTATGACTGATGCGTATTTAATAGCATTATGTAGACTACAAAGACTTGGTCGCCTAGACAGCGTGACACGTCATTTATAAGGGTAAACTTTAAAAGGTACCACAACCTCTAATAGTACATTATACAAGTGTGCTATGGGGGGGTCATTACAATCGAGGCGGTATTATGCTATATGGGAGCCAAGAGTGTAATTACCAATAGCACACGCGTTCCTTACGACGATTTTCATTACACTTGCAACGGAAAAAAAACAAACTATTTTAGATTATAATCAACCACACAGCGAAAACATCAACAAATATTTGCGGAAAATGGCGCGCAGATGACATTTTCTTTAGCCGCATAAAAACACTTAGTTGGTATTATAAAAATAAACTGTACCGGCCCGGCTATATTGATTTTTAAGAATGCTTCTTAAACATTAGAGATTAGATTCACTTAGAGATTCTTATATAGATGACTCTTTATATATTAGCTCAATGTCCTCGGGAGACAATATACACGAGATATGAGACATTCTTTATTTTTGCTCCCTAGGCGAGTAATCTACTACTGTAAGCAAGCAGTTCGCAAATACAATTATCAAGTTCGAATATCGGCTGAATTGGTCCAGTGGCTTGGTTTGGTGGGGTCGCCCACCTGGGACCTAGGTCTCAGTTCGCTGCGAACTACTATTAACAGTAATTGTCGTTGTTTTCAGGTCCATTCAAGCACGTGACGCACACGAGGCAGTCCCGCGCCTGTCT